>OY728138.1:1282815998-1285315998 GCA_963277665.1 Viscum album | reverse complement strand
ATTACTAATTTAACCATATTTAATGGTTGAATTAAATAAATCACACTATTATGGAATTTCATTTATAACCTTAAAACATGAATCTTCTTCTTCAAAATCCAAAATAGAGCCCAAGGCTTACCATTTCAACTATACACATTTTTAAATACCCATAAATTAATTTCTCATAATGGGTAAACTACACACTCAATTAAATTTTCCAATTTAAATTCAAAAAAGATCCACATTACAAATAATTTAGAGACCAACTACTCACTCAAAAATATAAAACTATTTATAAAATTATTTTCCCTCATTAAAAACAAAAAATGAATATAAATACAGCAAACACCCTTAAAACCATTTCAACAAGCCTCATAGGTATTTCAAAAAATATTATCATATGAAAAAATTCCATTTAAAACATAAAAACATGGGATTTATAATTAAGACATTTATGAAAATATGAAATAAAAATGAAATGGTTTAAAATCATCAGGTGGATCTCACATATATTCACACATTTATTAAAAGGGAATCTTGTAAGAAAAAATAAATTTTAAATTCCAAAATGAATTAATTTTAGAGAAACACCTATTTGGAAGAAGAAAAAACCATAATGAAATGTGTCACCTTAAATGGTGACTCCCCAATCAAGAAATAAAACCACCACTACAAGTTATAAGAGAAAAAATATCTATGTTAGAACCATCCTAAACCACATACCTATCTTAGACAATGATATAGGGTTCTACGAAGAATGAAATATCTTGGAAAGAGCGAAGGAGGAGGAGTTGAGAAGAATGAGATGAATAAATTACATGGAATAATTTATAAAACACCAATAGAAGGCCATGAATCAATGTAGGTGGAAGGTAGAGCTTATCCATAGGGTACTATGGGTCAAATGAAATGTATGGTGATAATTAGGGTAAAATAATTTTAATTCCATATGGTTATTTTTGGAAAATTCCCAAAATTTGAACACCTATTTAGGTCATATGATTTTTCCACTTGGTTATCAAAACTATGTTCCAAACATGCGATGAACATTTCCCCAAGAGTAATTCCATAGTTATTTGGTATATATAAACATTTTCTATCCCAATCGGAAGATTTAAAATATAAATCTATCACCATTACATGCTTATCTACATGGAAAAAACACAATTTACCATAAATATGCAGGTAAACTAATCTCCACCCAGAAAACCTCCCAAAAAATAATTCCTAGACTAAAAACTACCAGAACCTAGAACCACCCATGATATGATAAAATAGATTAAATTATTATCTATAATGATATCTGGGTGACATAATTCTCCCCACCAAGACACTTTATTCCCACAAAAATACTATGGATGAAATATATTCAAGAGAAAATGAAAGATCCAAAGAGGGCCTAACCCAAAGAACCACTAAAAATGGTTCAACCTCAAATCCAATAAAAGATATCAATAATTATGATCAAACTAATCAGTCACAAGGGTTGAAAATTAATCCATGAAAATTTGAAATGTGAACCTCAAACTATAGTTTCTAAGAATAAAGGGAGACCTAATATAGTCTCCCCACTCTTTAGAGTTACTATCATAAGGTGGAACTAAGTAAAAATACTTAGATACATAACCTTGAAACAATAGATCAAACATTATAGAAACACAATCTCAAACCAAAATCCCTTCCAAACCAAATAAAGGAAAAACTATTATAATAAGTCTCGAAGGAACAACATGAGCACTCAATATGGGTCACAAAACATGTAGAGATCCAAGGGTAAAATCTATGATCAACCTCAAAAGGTAAATCCCATATTGAAATTTCCATTCACCAGCTATTATACAAACTCAACTGGTAGATCACACACCCTCGTTACCAAAACACACACTAAAGGCCATTCTCCTATTCAAACAATGAGAACCTTAAAGGGGCGTAAAAAGGATCTAACAACAAAAAATTATAAAATTTAATTTTATTCAATAGTGTATGAACCCCTCAACATCATGATTAAACATCATACACAATATATTTATTTGTATATTATTTATTTGAAAGCTTGTGGAAGACACAACCCCAATTCTAAAAGAAACATAATAGAGTATATTGTTATAACCAAGATGATAAATTAGTATTTATGAATCATAATAAATAAATTATGAAAAAAATATGGTTTACACATGTAAAAAAACATTGGTTACCAATTTAGTTGATATAAAATAATAATAGATTAAATGAAAACGAAACGTTTTCTATGAAATTTTATTTTTTCAAAAACAAAATGGGTTAATCATGCTTCATGAAATAATATAAAATTAGTATTTACCACTTTTTGAAAAATTATTTTATAAAATAAAATTTATTTTTGAAATTATAGTAACAAATTTATCTTATAGTGAATATCTAGGATTATTGGAAATGTATCATTTTTTGAATAATTGTGAAAATACTGAATTGTAATTGAAAACTTTCTCTTCATTAAAATTATTTATAAAGTAAAATTTTATTATAAATTGGTTTTAATGTAAAATTAGGTCAATTATATAAATATAAATACAATTTAGGTCATTTTAATCTTTTTCATATTTAATTTTCCTCAAGAAACATTGTAACATTATGATTAATTTCTATTTGAAAACCCACTTTGACATCATGCATATAGGATTAATTTTAAATTAAAACATTTCACTTATTTTAATAGAATTTAGAAAATTTAATTCAAGATTTTTAATAAAAATAATTATTTCAAATAATATGGTCTAATAAATTTGTGACCAAAAAGTAATAGTTAAAAGGGTAAAAATAAATTACTATGGTTAACATAAAAATGGATTTACCGTTGGTTAAACTAAAGATATATGGGTTAAAATGGAATAAAACATGTATAAAACCTACATTACTTCCATATTTAGACCCCATAATGTATATTTATTTATAATAATTCATTCTGGATCCTAGTGTCATTTAAAAAATGTGGCTACAACTGTTTCTTTTTATAAACCACAATTATTCCACTCACCTCACTTATTAAAGGCCACCCCATCTCATATATTCTTCACAACAAAAACCATTTTGGTTTGGCCAAGACCTACCCATATAATTTTCCAACAACCCATAATCATCAAAGATTACTTATTTTGGTCATAAATCCATCCATGGAAGGCTTTTGGTGGAAACCTAAGAAGGTTACCTGGGGAATATGTAATGTTATTCATCGAGCATTTTAATTTTATTTCTTCCTCCATGTCATGAAATTATTATTAAAACATTATAATATAGTACCCGAGATAAATAACATATAATAATTTTTTCCCATATTAGGGTATTGAGGTATAGAAATTCCAAATTCCATTAAATGGGTTATGAAATCATCATTCTTGTGTACAAAGAACAACCACCTCATGAATCGATGCCATTTATTTTTCTATTACAACCTATCATGGTTCAGTGTTATGAAAGATATAGAGTATATATATATATATTATTCCTCTTTATTATTTATATAATATATATAATTTTAATTTTAATTCTATAGGGTATGCGATAACACTGATCATGTGTAAAATTGACAACCGCCCCACAAATCGATGTGACTAATTAGTTCACTAACACTTTACATGGAAAGTAAAAAGGATAATGTTAATGAATATATGTGATATAACTGAAATAATTATGATATTAATTACACATTTAACATTATGAAAATATAATGTATCATTTTATTTTTTACCATTTCACTCAGTTGAAGATGATAACATCATTCCTGTAAATGCGGAATCCTACCTTCAAAAAGTAATGTGACCCAATTTTCATCACCTCAAAACATGGATGATAATGGTATCTATATTTAATTAAATAATACGGTATTTATGATATTATTATAATTTGTAAATATAAAATATTCCATACCTTATTTCCATAATTATCATTTAAAAATGGGAATGTTACCCATGCATATATACAACATACTATCTCTATGATCGTAAGATACCTAATTTCATAAAATGATATTTACTAGTTGGTATTAAAATTAAAATTGATGTATAAATATTATAATTATTTCAGGATTATTATTTTTTAGATTATGAAACTATTTAATATGAACAAGAACCATCACTTTGATGAAACATCATGAATGAGAAAACAAGGAAATTAATACCCAAAAAAAATAAAAATAAAGAAATATTATTAATGAAAGGGAAATAAGATGTTATAAAAGGATAATATAGGATATTAAAAATATTAATATCTTTCTTTTATTAGTTAATAGAAAATTTAAAACCACTCTATAATAGATTAAAACACATTTAATGAAAAATATGTGTGAGGTAAGGGACTTCGTCTCAATTTCCATTCATGGAGGCATATTGTAATGTTATACACCTAATATATTTTATATGGTGTATATAATGATCCACTGAAATGTAATAAAATTATTACTTAATAATTCATGGTGTTTTAAGTTTCTATAGGAATCATTTCATCCATGTGTATTTGACATAAAATTTACCAAGTGGTTATGAATTTCAAAAATGAATAATATTTTATTGGATTATATTACTTATTCATTGTCATTAATTTAATGAAATTATGTGTGTAATAAATTCTTGTCATCTTATATTTTTTTACAATTTACACTATGTGTAATTACATTTGACAAACATTATATATCCATTTATTAATTCTCAATTAAACTTCTTGATCATTGTATGGGTTTTTTTCACAATCTAATGTTAATCGTGATTGTTTATACTTGAGTATACATGGAAATGAATTAGTTTATAAATGTTTAATAAAAAATTCATTCTATTATCCTATGGTAATTCATGAATTTTTTTTATTAATAATACCATCTTATAAACTATAGAACTTAAAATTATTGAATATTTTTTTTAATAAAATCCCCCTTCAGTTCTCCATTCTGTCTGAAATCTTATTTCTTATAAAACCATGCTTTCTATTAATACGTAAAAAATATTTTTAAGACTTTTCAAAATGATTTATTAAATCCATTTTTACTCATTTTGAATGCTTAACAAAAATTAAAACGAATATTCATTTTGTTTTCAAAATAAGGATCATTTGGATTTTACTAAAAAAAGTGAAAGGAATATTTGTTTTAATGCACATAACATGTACAAAATTTCCTAATATCATTACCACTCAGTGTTTTAAATATTGAATTATAATATTTAAATTTTACTTTCATATATTTTGTTCAATATTTTTTTGAGGTTTTAGTTTTAAAATGTGGTTTCCAAAATGAAAAAAATGTTTTCTTAAAGAATTTTTTAATGATATTTTTTTGGTATATATATTCATAAATGAAAACAACCCTTAATATTTCATATACTCATTTCAATATATGTTTTATTTATATCATTTAATTTACTCTTGATGGTTTATGATTATGTTCATTAATTGGGGTAATTATTTACATTCTATATGTTTGTTTTAATACAAATGTTTATATAAGGACATAGCCTTAAAAATTTCATAATATTGAATTCAGTGAATAATTCACATTGATGATATTTTCAGGTTTATATTTTTAGATAATTAGGCCATAAATATTACATTGCATCTCAAAAATTACAATGTAGAGTCTTCTACTCAGTTTCCATTTTTTCATAAAATAAAAACTCTTAAAAAATAGTCATGTCTACTTCTATGTTTTAGACAACAGGAATTTTCCTTGATCTCATCCTTGTCTCTATTCATCTTTATGTCCTATGAAAAACATTCCAAATCACAGGATGAGCATAAAAAGCTGAGTAAGGTTTATAAAACAAATTAAAAAAACATTAGTTCATAAATATATATATAACATGAGCTCTTTAACTTACCTCATGAAATCGTTATATTTATGAATAACACATAGTAATCACAACCCATAAATGTAAATTTTGGCATCCATAACATAATTACGTTTTACCTTTCACAACTACATAGGGAGTAACATTTGGAATACCTATTATAGTATATTACCTAAATCTCTTAGGAGAAACATTAACATTTACCTCTGTCATTTTACCCAATGAATTAGAGAACTATCTCGGGATCACCCGTCTACGTTTATTGAGGAACCACCCATATACGTAAACAATTACCACGAACCATAACATATTCATAACTGATAAAACAAAAATAATAGAAAGATAACATATCCACATCATTTAAATATATTGACAAAAAAAATTCATTATCAAAACAATTTTCAATACCAAAATACATAAATGATTATAGGGCATTTGTTTTCATTTTAAAAACATTACGACTTGTTATGGAAGCCATTGGTCAAATAATACTCATGGTGGAAGAAAAGGTTGTTGTCACCGTTTACATAAAAAGAAACATTATTTTTTTCATTAAGTAAAACTCTTCTTGAAAAATAATTCATTGGAATGAAATAAAAAATCAAAGGTGATTATAAACC
This sequence comes from Viscum album, assembly GCA_963277665.1. NCBI lineage: Eukaryota > Viridiplantae > Streptophyta > Magnoliopsida > Santalales > Viscaceae > Viscum > Viscum album. The sequence continues at coordinate 1,285,309,586 of OY728138.1, read as the reverse complement.
GTATAAAATAATGCCGCATATAAAAAAAAATACGACTCAATGAATGAAGATTGAGATGAGGTCCCTTATATAGTGTATGACCTAACTCGTTCATTCTTTAATCTCCTGAATAATGAAATAATTTTAATTTCTACTTGATTAAGAAATTTTTTTAGGTTTTTTATTTTTTTATATAACTTATTATTATGATATAAACATTTTGTAATCATTTAAGTTAATAACATTCGTTTTGTCGATATTTGGTACTTGAGTCTAAAATAAACTTTTATATATACAAGTAATCCATGTGGTCAAAAATCCATTATATGAAAAATTATATTCATGATTTTTATATCATAAATATCATATATAACTAGTATATATAAGTATTTATAATGTTACATAACATTGGGAGATAATAAATGAAATGCAACGTTCATGGAGATGGTATGTTGTACGTACGCATGAATGCTACTTTAATTTATATTTCATAGTTAATGGAATGAAAACATAATGATAAATAGGTATATTATAATTCCAATGTAATGTAATATATAATTTCATTAACTCCATCATTTATACTTTCCACGTGTGGAATTAATGAGTCATATCACATTGAGGGGTAGTAGTCTGCACTTCCTCAAATGAAATTATCACATTAACCCAATATAGAAACCATAAATGTATTCTATAAATTAAAAATACAAAAATATATGGACAATATAAATATAAAATATATCACTTATTAATATAGTTCCATCATAATTTCCTCCATAAGAGGTTGTTGGAGAAGATTGAACAATCATCGTTAGGTGAGGCAGTAGTTCACCGTCCACAAAAATAGTACATTCTTTACTAATTAGACGTAGGTTTGTGTAATTTTAGTTTGAATCTTAATCATAACAACAACCTAGTATATTGAGGATACTATTTTTGTTATAAAATAATTGAATAAAAAGAGTATAGGTGGGTTGGAGAAGTAAAATAATAGAAAAGAACTCAAGAGATGACTTTAGCTTTAAATTTGGTAACACCATTTGGTTTGAACCAAAAGGAATTATTGAAGTGCCTTATTCTTAAGGTAATGATTTTAGGAGGAATAGAGGGATCATGAGATATTATTTCGGCAGAGTTTGGATGATCCATGGGGCTTGAGAGGTGTGAGTAATGGGTTAGAGGTCAGGTCATTTTATAAGTGGGAGGAGGGGCCCTTTAAGAATGTTTTAAAATATCTTTTTATTATATAATTATTTTCAGTATCTAAAGGTCCAAAACTTATTAAAGATGAATATTAGATAACTCCTGTTTGAAATAAAATCATCCAATAATAATTGGATCGGTTTTGGATATTTTTTTAAATGTTATAATCTTATTCATTTAAACCATTCATTAATGAGGTAAAAACTGCATCATTATTGTGTCAAAAATAATTTAATTTATCTGATGTATAAAAATTATAAAAAATCCATGATGTCGGAAATATTTTTAGATTTCAAATTAATATTTATGGTCTATGTGATAACTTATATAACCCCATGTATGAATTGATTTACTAAAAGATATATGTTTATGTAATTTTTGTCCTAACTTTAAAATAATTAATTTAAAGTGTCATTATCACTCTTATGTGGCTCCAAGGGGTCCCAAAATCGAACGAAGGATTCCCATAGTCTGAAATGAATCAAAAAATAGGATTATGACACATTTTAGGGTGATTTAATTTTATTATAATATTATTTTTACCTTGAATTACCCTATTTACCTTTAACCGCAGTTAATAAAAGTCAAAAATTACTATTCACAAAAAATTATTTTAATCATATTGAACCAAATTATATATACTAATAACAACCATGAATTTCAGATTTTTGAAATTCAATTCACAGAAGTAGTAAGATTTTATTAAAATGAAGAAGTCGGTTTTTTAACAACTACTTAGTGTCTTCACTATTCATCAAAATTTGATGTTATTCAGAAGAATACCTAAAATTAAGCCAAATATATATTTGAAATTATGAATTAAAAAATGATGTCTATTTTACCAAATTAAAAACATAGATTTTGGATTAATTAATTAAAAATTATTTCTCATTGTCAAAAAAAGTGTTTTTATGAAATAATATTTATTACAAGATTAACAATTGTTTATGTCTAATTTCAATGTGAAATTACTTCAAATGACCAACATTGGATTAAATGGTAAAAATATTTTCTAAATAAAATTTAAAACAAATTAAAAATATAATCTATTCATATAAATAAATTATATTAAAAGGCAATTTTGAATTAAAATACAGTTTTTTCACTATTCATTAAAAATGAATTTTATCTGAAAAATACCAATAATTTACCCAAAGTAAATTTTTATGTTCAAATTCTAAATAAGAATTTTATTTTTTCAAATAGAACATATAAAAGTGACCAAAACAAGATTCAAAGAGGATTCATTTTCAAAACGTGATAAATTAACCTTTCAAAGAATATTAGAGTACTTATGCTTAAAATTAGTTTCCTTCACATTTTAAGCCTATAACTTTTATTGGATATATGTAAAAATAATTAACAAACATGTATAATCATATTGTTGTTAGTTATTTTTATTCCCAAAATTAAAATGACTAGGCATTAACTACCATTTAAAACTATATTATATTATTATTTTTCAGTATGACTCACCATTATGTGCAATATTAGACTTCGGAGAAACTCATTGTTACGTGTCAGGTATTCCATCAAACATAGCATCCCGTTTAAAGTAAAATTAATATTTAATTCACAAAATTGAAAATAAATATGAAATTTTTTTATTCATTATTTTCCAAGGATGTTACATCCTTCCCCCTTTTGGAAATATCGTCCTCACAAATTTTTTATTCACTTATAAAATAAATGGGGGTATTTATCCCTCATATAATTTTCAGATTCCCACATTTCCTCTTCAACTATATGATTTTCCCACAAAACCTTTACCTGATGAATTAACATATTCTGCAACACTTTCTCTCTTTAGTCAAGAATGTGGACTGGTTGTTCCTCATAAGAAGTATTCTCTTCCAACTAAACTACCTATGGCCTCAAAACATGAGATCAATCCAACATATATTTTCTCTACATTGAAACATGAAAAAAAATTTGTACATAAGATAAACTTAGAGATAAATCCACTCTTTATGCAACTGATCCAACATTCTCTAGGATTTCATAAGGTCCAATGAACCTCAGAATCAACTTTTACTTCTTACCAAAATGCATCACACTTTTCCATGGAAAAATTTGAGAAAGGCATGATCATCTACCTCAAAAGAAAGATCCTTCCTCCGATTATCCACATAATTTGTCTTCCTTCTCTCAACTGTTCTCATGTGCTTCTGAATCAACTAAACTTTTTCTACAATCTCTTCTACCAATTCTGGTCCCATCAACATTATTTAACCTACTTCATCCAAAAAGGGGGTGTTTGACACTGCTTCCCATATAATGCCTCAAATGGATCCATCTTTATACTATAATGAAAACTATTATTATTATAAAATTCACCCAAAGAATTATATTGGTCCCAATATCCATGGTAATCCATTGAGAAAGCATGTGGAATATCCTCCAATGTTTGAATTATTCGTTCTGACTTCCCATCTAATTGAGGATGAAAAGTTGTATTAGAATTTAATTCAGTACCCAATGACTTCTGAAGGCATTTCAAAAAGTTAGAAGTAATCCTGGGAACACGATCAAATACAATTGAGAGGGGAACTCTATGAAACATGAATATCTTTTTAACATACAACTGATAATGTTGATATAGGGACAAAGTATCTCAAATAGGAAGTAAATGAGAATATTTAGTCAATCGATCAACGATAATCCAGATTTCATTATTACCTAGAGATGTCTTTGGTAATCACACAACAAAGTCCATGGATATATTTTCCCACTTACACATGGGAACTGGAAAAGACTGAAGCATCCCTTTTGGTAACTTCCTCTCTTCTATAACCTATTTACATGTAAAACACTTTACAGTAAAGTCAGTAATATCTTTTTTTATTCCATCCCACTAGTAATACTCCAGAAGAACTCTGTACATCTTAGTACTTGCAGGATAAACTGAAAATAGAGAACTATGAGATTTACATAATAACTAATTCTTCTAATGTAAATCACAAGGAACCAATAATATTTTTCCAAATCTCAAAATACATTCATAATCAATGTTAAAATCAGTCAACATACCCTTCTGAACCAACTCTACCTTTTTCTACAACTCACTGTCTTCCTTCTACGTTTTTTTAATTCTGTCTGATAGAGATGATTTCACTAACATCTAAAAAGAAAAAGAATTTCCTTCACCAAAAACATCTATACCAATGTTCATCAAGTCTTTAATAAAAGGATCATGTTCCAAACATAACAAGTTTAATGAAGCATTATTTTTTTGACTCAAATCATTAGCCACATTATTTATTTTTCCCAAATGGTAATGGATCTTGAAATCATAATCATTGATTAATTCCATCCATCTCCTCTATCTCATTTTTAATTCTTTTTGAGTTAATATATACATTAAACATTGGTGGTCAGTATATATTTCACAATTTACTCTATAAAAATGATTCCTCTAAATTTTAAAAGAAAAAACAAGAGATGTTAATTCCAAATCATGTGTAGGGTAATTTAACTCATGAGGTTTCAACTGATGTGAAGCATAGGAAATTACCATATCATTCTACATAAGGACACAACCATTTTTGTTCAACGAAGAATCATTTTAGATAACAAAATCACTATTTGTGGAAGGCATTCTAACGACCCGAAAATCCAGTGGGAAATTTTTTTAATACATTGGAATTTTACGAGTCTGCAGTTTTTGACAGCGTGTGATTCTGAGGCTCGGAGTGCCTAAAATTATCCATCAAAGTTTTCTTAAGCATAAATTAATGAGCATATGTAGTTTTCCAGAAAAAGGGGAATAACCCTTAAATGGTTACTCGGATCAGAAATCAGAGGCCACTATTACGCTCAGGATGGCAGGTTTACCCTAAGCATTAGTTAAGTTTAGTCGGCGCGGGCCTCCATTGGGAAAACCTGTAAATGGCATAACCATAAATAAAATAATCAAATAAAGTCATTTTATTTTTCATATGCTTATAACTCGAAAATGGTAGCTCAGATTAAAAATCTGAGACCACCGCTGAACTCATGAGGGTATGTATTATTTAAGTAGATAATAAAATTGGCTAACACGGGCCACCAGAAAAAGTTAGTTTTTGGCCACAAATAAAATAATTCTGTGACAATTATTTTATTGTAAAATTCATAACTTCTAAAAGAGGAGTCAGATTAAAAATCTGAGAGTACTGTTGTGTTCGTTGGGGTGTGTTTCACATAGGTAGTGCCTAACCTCAACCGACACGAGTTGAGGGTGACTGGTAATAATTTTACAAACTTTTGTTTGGGTAAGTTCAGTAAACTTATGTACGGGATTTTATATCTTTTGAACCGGTGCTCGGAATTGAAATCTGAGGGCACCACTGAACTCGCAGCATCGATAATTAGTTAGTGAGACATTCACCACAATTGTGTTCTGATGAGTTTGGAATATAGTTTTTGGGGGTTTTTAATTAAATTTAATAAAATAAAGTATTAATTTTATTTTATTCCTTGGCGGTTAAAACCTCCAAGAGGAGGTTAGTGTGGGACCCACCCACACATAAACCTCCCTTAGGAGGATATTAATTTGTGCGTCCCACCGAAATAATTATCCTCTCTTGCAATCAAAGGAGGGGGGGCCCACACAAGCTTCTTAACCCCCCTTAACTCTTGATGTCCCTATTTATGTGTATGATACTCTCTCTCATTAATTGAGCCTCTCTACCTTCCCCATTAATTGTGTGCCAACCCAAGAAATTAAATAATTGATCTTCTCTTAATTAATTAGCACAACTTGAATTCTTTTTAATTCATGTCAAGAATAATGTAATAGAAAAAGCTATTATTTTGGTTGGCACGTAATACTTTGTCAGAGCCTTGGAGAAATAGAGAGAGCATTCTTCCCATGAAGAACATGAAGAACGTCTCTTCCGCCACCGAAGCACGATGACGCCATCTTTTTTCTTATTTATCATTCTTCAACTGAGGCAAGAAAGGGGAAGCGACACCCATGAAATCTCCAAAGACCTTCCTCCGTGTCCAAGGAGAATATGTCGCCCGCAAAAAACGTCGCCAACAACGATGTCACCTCCGTACACTCTTCCACCAACGACTAGTACCCTTCTTCCTTTCTGACACATGAGCATGAGAATTGGGAGTGCATGACGAATGCGGAAATCGACGAATCAACGTCCTCCCTTTTTCTGAGATCATCAATGAATGAAAAATATGAAGCAGGGGATATCTTTATGTATGAATTTACCCTACTTTATAGGACCTTAAATTTGTGGAATGTTGTGCCAAATGATATCATCATAACGAGAAGGGTTCGGACCGCACGAACATGCCCCGACACTCTCCATTTTGTTGGTTCTTGGTTGATGACAATAGAGGCGGTACACGCGGAGACTGGCAATGAGATGGCCACGAAGAAATCCGGCGGCATAATGCCGCCGGGTCACTAAATGGGCACGGCACCACCGTTCCATGTAAAGGACCGAGCTGCGGCCAGGTGGGCCGCGTCGGTGTCGGTGGAGCGCGGTGTCGTCTCACCACACCGGAAGGAAGAGCTACGCTTAGATGGCTGCGTCAGTCAGACGACAAGCATGGCGTCGTCGCACCGCGTGGTGGACACAGAGGCCACAGCCAAGTCGGGCCGCGGCGGAGGAGGTGCGGCTCCGTCGCGCCGTGGTGGAGGAGACAAGGGAAGCCGGTTTTTCCGGCCGCAGGTGCATGGTAAACATAACCGGCGCCCTTCGCCGGTTCAGATCAGAAATGGGGAGGGCACCCCCTCCCGCAGTGTGGCCCGCCGGGCCACGCGGGCTTGCCAGCTGGTCCTCCCTCTATCGGGCTACCCACAGGTCGGGCCGCCCTTGGCCGGGATGCCCACGGGCCGGGCCGCCCTCAAGTCGTGCCATGCCTTCGGGTCGGGTCGCGCCCTCTGGTCGGGCTGCCCCTTTGGGTCGAGATACTCCCTTGGTTCGGGCTGCCCACTCAGTATGGGCCAACCCCTCGGATCAGGCCACACCCGTGGACCATGATGGGTCGGGTCGGTTCGACTGGATCAGACTGGACCCGGACCCACTATGGCCATGTACACCTTTTAGCCTGCATCATGGGCTACGGGTGTCTGAATGATGAACCGTATGTAGAGAAGGAATTATTGGAGCGAGAATATTCTTTTGGCGTACCCTACTTGAGGTTTGGACGCAGTTGGGGTATGGTCAGGTTGGTTTGATCAAAAGACCAACAGGGCCCCTAGAACGGAAATACCAATTACTCACAGACCGGGCGTCCGAATGATGCACCATATATCATGTTGGGTTCCTTGTGATGAGATGTAACTATTGGATACATCAACGTAGGACTTCATGATAGTTTATGTATCGACACATGGCTCGAGGAGCGGACCAACCCGGAATCGAGTGTGTTGTGTGCGGGAACCCTAGGGCTGGCTGCTACTGTGAAGACTTCTGTACCAGAATCCACCATGGGTTCGACAGTGATGACTTCTATTCTGGAATACCTCTTGTGTTCGACAGCGATGACTACTATACTAGGTTCCTCTGTGGGTTTGACAATGATTACTACTGTATCTGGATCCTCCGTGGGTCTGATAGTTCTAACTTCTGTTCCTGGATCCTATGTAGGACCGATAGAATAGCTGATCGTGGATCCGGTGTGGGTTTGACAGCTTAGCTGGTCCTGAATTCTATGTGGGTCTGACAGCTCAAATTAATAGAATAGCTGATCTTGTATCATGTGTGGGTCTGACTGCTTAGCTGGTCCTGAATCATGTGTGGGTCTGACAGCTTAGATGAATCAGTGACTACATCTGATCATCTCTAACACTCTAGAAAAGTTTTATACCTGTGTGAGCTAAGTTTTTACTCTCATTCAATATTATTGAGATGTTTGACTGTACTTACTTTGTGAAATGGGTTGTTCTTGGGCTTGAGATATGGAGTCGGACTGTGTAACTTTGGTATATGTATGGGCATATACCTAAGTAGGTTTAGTTGATACTTCAGGATTGTATATTTCTACTGTGGTTTATCCTTGTTTGATATTGTGAGACCTTGAGGGTCTCGGGGTCCCTACTATGTATCCTTTTACTCACCCATGCATGGTATTTTCCCATACATCGTTGTGTTGGATACAGACGATAGACAATGCTGACCGAGGCGGAGTGTACAAGGACTATATAGTACCTAGAGGTGGACCACACAACGAGTCGATACCCATAGGATACTGATGGACGTGGAGCACTGAGAAGTCTATATATACCTACACTTTTTGTAGGATCTGTGGTGGATGATCCAGGAGCTTCCTGTCACCTTCCAGCTATTTTTTCTTTTCCTTGTACTTTACAGTTGGGCTTGTATTTCCAGCCCCTTTACTTGTCATCACTACTTTTGTATACAGTTTGTAATTAGTGTTTTGCTTCAATTTGTGTACTCAGTTGAGTTTTTTTACATTTATAAAGTCAATGCCTTCCTAGAATAGATATTTATGCATTTCGTGCTGGTCGCCAGCCCCTGGCCTACGGAAGGTGGGCTTGGGGTAGTCACGATATATGTCCTGAGGACGGGTCGTGAAAATTGGTATCAGAGGAGTTAGTTCTGCCAGATAACTTAGGACTATGATATTTCTTTTCTATGAAGAAATAGTGTTAAGAGTATTGAGTGTGGTTTTCAGTACAGGGAGTCTAGTGTTGGGGCGGCGGCCGACGTATCCAAACACCAAGACCCTGACTTCTGATTTCCATCTCAGTGCACGAAAACACTGATTGCAAGAGTGTTTTTCAAGTGTCTTCTTTGTGAACTCTTTGAGTCAGCCCACCAGGTATAACTTATTGACCATGGCGTACCTATTCCTTATCATGATGACATTGTGTAGACATCCATCTAGGGTTTTAGATATAGTACATGATGATGGCCCACCGAGTGACGAGGCTCTGGTTTTGGGCCCCTTTCTATGTTGGCACCATCAGGTGGTGTACTAGCAGCATCACCACCCATAGGGAACCAAATATCCCCAGCCGCACTAGCGGATGGTGCATATAGAATCCCGCCTTTTTATCACATAAACTTTGATTAAATTATACAAAACTAAGAATCTTTAAGGTTTAGTGTCTTGGAAACCAGGAACTCAAAACATGAAAACATAAAACATTCTTCTTAAACACTTGAAAGGCTTCTTTTTATGTTAATCCTATGTTCATTAATGCATCTCAAAACCTTGGAACATACATCAAAAGAAAGGGTGAGTAGAAGGCCCAACAAGGGAAACAAGGGAAACATTTAACATGTGAACATGAGACACATTAATAATGTAATGAAAAAGACCTTTAAGGAATGATAATGAAATAATGACACATATCATATTAAAAATAACGTATTTCATAACTTGAATAAGTGGCTACAACATTTAACATAGACTATCATGAACATGTCACTAAGGTCCATCACCAAGGTTTCATTTGAAAATATCTAAGGTAAACCCCAAGGTATCGTAAAAATTGTAATCTCTAGTGGTTACATCATTACCCAATTCAATGGGGCGCTATCCGGGTGCACCCTTAAATTTGTAATCTCTAGTGGTTACATCATTACCTAATTCATTGGAGTGATATCAGGGCGCACCATTAAATTTTTATTTATTATCATGTGAGCCACATATATCATCATCGAAATTTCAAAAATAACCCATATAGCATAAAATAAATGGGTTTCATTTCATAATCATAACATTTTAAAAAATGATTTTAGGACATGATCTTTATGTCACTTAAAACCCACTGAAAAAGGAAAGCGGGTCTCATGTATGTAAATAATAGAATTTAAAATAGAACATCTTGATATATATGTGAATACCTTTGTAGAAGAAGGATATTTGAGTATTCACTTAATAAAATAAAATAATTTGAGAAAAAGAGAGAGACATTTTGAGACGAAAATTCTGCAGCATAACGGCTATGTTACAGGGTTTTAGAAATCATTGAAAAGAGAGAGGACATGGGTCACCCACTCATGAATGATCTATAAAATAGTATAGGTACAGAATATAAAGGATTTAAGAACATGGTAATGAAATTTGAAAGATATAAAAAATGAAATGAAAAACATGAAAGGAAGACACAAATAAGATTTCTCTTATGAAAATTCGGCAGCCTAACGACGTCACTTAAACTTCAAAAAAATGTATTGATGATATCAAATAGGGTCCCTCATCATATGAACATAAATGTTCAGTATGATAGATATATTGATCATACCCCAACATAATAAAAAAAACTTGAAAGACTTGACATGAAAATAGAACTTGAAAATGAAAAGGGTGAAAGAATCCCTTAGAAATTTGGCAGCCTAATGACGCCACGTAACCATTCTTAAAATTAATTGATGAGAGAAAGAGGGGGTCTCTCATCATATGACCATAAAAAGGACAGTAGGATGAATATAAAATAACACCCCCAACATAAGAACATGGAGCATAAAATAATTGACATAAAAGAGAGTACTTGGAAAGAAAGAGAGAGGTAGGATCCCTTACCTTAAAACGTAACTCTTAAAACTAAAAGGTTGGGACATTGAGGGCTTGGGGGCACCTTGGGAGGACTCCTTGGGAGATAATGAGATCATAGCTTCGTTGGGGTAGAGTTTCTAGTAAAAACTAAATGAGTAAAGGGTTGGTATTTATAGGGAAAGTGAGGGGACAAGGCATTAATGGCCAAGGGACTCCTCATTGGTGGTTGTCGAAAAACCATGGGCTTTCCCATGGTATTGGCCACATGGGACACCTCATACCTTATATTACTATTCATAAGTTGACCAAATTGATTAAATACTTAATACATCATTTAATGATGTCATTAAACACCCGTAACTTAAAAACTGTATTTTCACTATTCATCGAAAATTCAACTTTCTCAGAAAAATCCCAAAATCTCACCTTAACCAATTATCGATGCTATGATTTCAAAAATGAACTCTTTTTTATAAAAATAATTTTCTACATATTTTTAATTTAATTTTTATATAAATACACTATTCACAAGAAAATTTATTTTTTTCAGAAAAATCCCCAAAAATTACCTTAACACAATATCAATGCTCTGAGTTAAAAAATAAAGTCCATTTTATAAAAAAAAATTTCAAAATTTTTTTAATTTAATTTTTAATTAAAAAACACTATTCACCCAAAATAACTAATACATGAATAATAATTTAATAAACCGTTATTTAACCATTTTTATTGAATCTTATTACTTAATAAAGGTACCTAGATTATATTAATACATTCTTTAAGTGAGATTACTAATATATTTGGTCACATTACTAATCCTAAGCATAAAATCACTATTCATAATTTATTATTCATCAAAAATTAAGTTGATCTTATTAGACTCTAAATTTCGTACTGAACATAATTGTAGAAGACCATTTTTCAAAAATCATTACACATAATTAGTTATCTAAGGTTTACATAATTATTTTCAAATATCATTTTTCAAGAATTCAACAAAAATATGCATACTATATTTATCCAGACATTTGAAAATTCACAAACGTCATCAAAAGAAGAAATCATAATTTTTATTTAAAAAAAGGATTACTGAAGGTAGTTATGGTCTCATTACATAACATCTTATAACACCAGCATATGACCTAAGAGTAAGGTGTTCTAGGGTGATAGAATCCTGGGGTGGCTCAGCCAACATTGCACGATTAGTAATTTCTATCAGTTTGAACTTCTCGCAAAGGCGATTCCGTTCTAGCTTCACACGATGAAGTTCGGCTTGGGTTTGGTCTAGAGAAAAGCCTGGTGGTGCTACCTCATTCCCAAGTTCCGTTAGATGGGCTTCGATTGGCCCGAGACTACTGCATGAGGCCATCAAATCTTTTTTCTATATTAATCAACCAAGATCACTTGTATTTAGAGACAGTAATCGAAACGTTTAGTTTCCAGCGGTCATATTGACCAATGATCATATAACGGTGAAAACCCAACGATCTCATTTTAATTATACTCATGTTATCAAATTAGACAGTTTTGTTGAGTATAAAATAAAATAACACACAAAATTAGGAAACAAGATTTATTCAAAATTTCGGGTCATTACAATCTTCCCCCCTTAAGAAATTGTGTCCTCGCAATTTTTAAAATTGGGATTGGAAATTTCATTAAATGTCCCACCTCAGAAAAGAGTCAGTAACTTTAAAAGAAAGAAAGGGAAGTACAATGTTCACCTGAGTTAACCCATACTAGGATTCCATGTAGGAAAACATGGATATAGATGAAAAAAAGGGTCATTTTCTAAGGGAGAGTGACAAAAAACATGATTAGGAGAAATTTTACCACAAGAAAATAAAAAACTTATGATGTGTGTAAACGGTCTTTGATTACCTAGTAGGATGCTTAAACAAACAATGTTTTTGTTTTACGTTCTTTTTAATAATTTTGAGGAATGAGTTTACTACATAGAATAAAAACATAAAGAAATATACCTACCTTCAAGTAGAGTTTCATCCTTTAATATGTTTCTACCAAAACTAATCTTTTCTCCAAACGATGAGCATTCAAAAACAGTTGGTCTCATCAAAACACAAGAATCATATTCTAGAGAATCACATAATCCACCAAAGATTAACTATCTATTTCTTCTATCTTTAAACATTATCCCAAAAACAGGAAGGGTAAGATAAAACAACTCTTCCAAAATAAAGAACCCCATAGGAAGGGAAACTACTTTTAAATCTTCAAAATTCCACGGTACTACAGAAAGTTCATCCTAGACCATTCCATAAATAACTGTCCTTAAAATTACTCAAAATAAACCAAAATAAGATTAAAGCCTAAATACAAGAAGTATTTGATAACATAGTCTTCCAGAATAAACTTCATCGTTCATCTCCAAACAATATCAACCACTCCTAACATCTTATAATAAAAGTAGCTAACCTAAACATATTTTCCCCAAGATAGGTTACTCATTTACATAAGTATCCTATATTACCATAAGTTCACCTTAAATTCGTTGATTCTTCAAAATATAAGTCAACCGTTATTCCTCAAAGAAAATACCGTAGTAATCTATTTACCTCGATCATATAGGGTTCCCAAAATAGTGAATGTATTCCAAAATAATAATAATCTTTTAATCCCCTAATCATATCTGTCATATTAATATGAAAATCTTCACATTTCCTATCACATTGGTTGTTGGGACATGTTATTCCATTTCCCACCATTAACTAAGATAAGAAAGTATAATTAGGGGCTTAAAAAATTAGCCAATAATCATGAAACAGAACTTAAAGCATAGATGGATAACTTGTAGAAGAAAAGTATACCCTAACATGTGATCCCCTAGGATCCAAACTGGTTATCCATGATCATATATTCTTATGTGAATCTTTTTTTATTTTATCTTTGTTCCTTTAATAATGGTTCATACTAAGCTTATGAATTTACTATAGCATATCCCCTAGGAGTGTCGTAAACAAGAGTGCATCAAGGCCCGTTATCGTGTACCAGTTCCCCTTCGAGTCTAGTTCAAATAGGTGTTTTTGGGTTTTACCCCAATGTAAGTCTGTGCCAGACCCATCTCTACCAGCTCGTATCCAGACATGGATTTATTTGCTTGGCAACCCCTTACTCAATACTCACCAAAATACCAAGAAGATTTCCTATATTTAAACTTTTATATAGGGTTCTTCCTAAAGTTTTCATATCCTAATTTCCACAAATAACTAAACCATCCTTTGATACCAACTATATAATCATGCCTTTTTATCACATAAACGTTCATTACATTATACAAAACTGAGGATATTTAAGGTTTAGTGTCTTGGAATCCAGAAACTCAAAACATGAAAACATAAAACATTCTTCTTAAACACATGAACGGCTTCTCCTTATGTTTATCCTAGGTTCATTACTACATCTCATATGTAGAGACCCGTATGTTGACGTACATGGACATTACATTACTTTTGCGGAATACTTAGTACATAACAAAAACACACACACAAGGATCGTAATAGTTTAGTGTCTTTGGAAACTCGGAATATAATCTTCTAATCCTGGTGAAAGATCTTCAACATCTCCCATAAAGATCTTCTTTTTTTTTTATTACCTAAAACCTTTCTTTATATCCTGGGGAAAAGAAAACATAAAAGGGTGAGCTCAAATGCTCAGTAAGGGTAAACAAAAGAAATATCAATCACATAATTTTCATAAGAACATAACATTTTTGGAAATCTTAACCTGCAAAAGAGAGCATAATTTCATAACATGGGATAAATCATAGTAGTGAAATGAAATCATAACATAAAACATTACTCATTGTGGCATACACACATAATCATAGAGAATCATTTCTTGTTAGTCAAGACTCATTGCCAAGACTATCTTAGTGGACAAAGTCCCTTTCTGAATCGAGTAATCCTCGTTTCAGTCCTGTTTCACTGAACCGGTATAACCTACCATTCCAGCCATGTCTATCTCATGAGATATAAAATCTTTACCCAATGCATTGGAGGGAGATATAGGTCCCACCCATCTCTTAATGAATCCTTTCTTATGTGTGCCACAAAAACATAAATCATACATCATTGCATAACCCATGTAATAAAAATGGGATTCTTAAACAACATGACATCATAAAACCATTCATATAAGATAAAGGAATTCATAAACATAATTCCATCACAACATATTCAAATCAATGTAAAAATATTGATAGAAACAGAACCCTTTATTATCTTAGATGGAAAATAATTTTGATAAAACACTTGAAATGAATTCTTGAGGAAAATATCCTTTCTTCTTCAAAATCAATTTCTTTTCACAAAACATCATACAATTTTAAAAGAAAGAGATTTTATTAAAAATAGTCATGAAATATTTTGGAGGAAGGATCATGAAAATAAGGCTTTATAAAACCGTAAAAATCCGTTCGTGCCGTATAAGTTAAAAAAAACATTCTTCGTACTTTTGTCGGAAAAGTCAAAAAGTACCTCGTACGGAAAAACGACAAAAGATTCCTTTCATATTCTTTACTAAAAACTCACCTAAGGGTAAAATTGGATTTAAACTATTGAAAGTGGATGGAAACAATATTACATATTGAGGGAACATGGATGTGGATGATAAAATTACACCCCAGTAAATACTTACGAATAAACAATCTCGGATAAAAATGAGATTGTGATATTTCCCTTACCTTCGGTCCGACTTGCTTTGTAAGTGTCCGAACCTCCTGTATAATGATTTAAATCATGTTATTGACTTATTACAGAATCATATTCATTGTTATGATATCATATATGGTTCACTTATGACATTATATTACCCGTTCTTTTGTAAATTCTATGTTAAAGAAGCGTTTTGGGTAAATTCGTTTCATTTATCGTAGGTGTTTTGACTTGTTGTTCTTGACATCATTATTACTTATATCATGATTTACTTACTTCCAGAATATAAAATATGATTTATATATCATATATATTCAGTATATATATATATATAATAGGTAGATAAATAAAATGAAAAACACCGTTCATGGAGACGGTAGTCCGTACGTACGCATGAGCGCTGTTTTCCTTTCCTTATTGTCTTGAAATGGAAGTAAGTAGATGACATACATATGTATATATATACATAAATCCAGTAGATTTATAATGTCATATATTTCATTATTATTTCTTATATATATATTATAATCATTCTTAAATGGTTAACATGGAGAATGAATATCATCGCGTCGTGGAGACGGTAGTCCGTACGTACGCACGAGCGATGATATCATTTCTATAAATATTGAATTGAATTGGAGTGGATTATAAAATATATCAGAATCAATATTATGTTGTAATAACTATGTATAGTTATTCTTTACACCATTATACCCATCCATGTAAGGTGGTGGTGGAAAATAGATTACACCACGGCGTGGAGACGGTATTCCGTACGTACGCACGCGCGGTGATTTCTTTTTCCGTAGGATGGATAGATGGTGAAATAGGTTTGGTTCATACTTATAATAACATATCAGTATATGAGTGATACTGATGTTATTACTTCATAATGAAACAACCTAAGAAGAAGAAGTGGAAGAAGAAATAAAGATGAAAGAATTGGTAACGGTAATTACCTCTTCTTTGAAGTGCCTCTTTGAGACCTCCTCTTAGGGCACTAGAATTGGTCTTTGAGGAAGACCAGAACCTCTAGGATGTTGCTAGGGAAGTGGAGAAGAGATTTTTTCAGGGTTTGGCCGAGCTTGAGTGCTCAAATTGGTGTGAGGAAGAGGGGGAGGAGGTGTCCTTTTATAGGGGAGGAGAGGGGCACCTTAGGAATATCTCAAAATATTATTTTATATTAAAGTCAAAATCGGTTTATAATGGTTCCAAAGGGTCTTATTTCGAAGCTAAAGTGGGGATGGGTCGAAATCCTATCAACCAATAGGATTTAGACAAGTTTAGGGTATTATTTTAACCTTATCAATTAGATTTAACTCTAAGTTAAATAATTTAACTTTTACCGTGTCTTTTTGTTTTCTTTCACTATATGGTTAATAAACTTACTATAACATGCCAAACGAACCCCAAATTGTATATTATTAATACATATATCCTTATCTAAGTCATTTGGCCGAACCTTAGATTTTTATGAATAAAATAACAATTAGTAATATAATATTTGATTTAAAAACTATTTTGTGTCAATTTTGACACTATTTGATATATGATTTTTGTGAAAGTCATAACAGAATTATATGTTCGAACCAAGTTGATTAAATCATTACTAATATATCATAGTAACCTAGAAAATTAGTGGAATTCATAAAAAGTCTTAAATTACATTTATTTTGGTATTTATATTATCAATTATGTCAATATTTCATTAATAAGATAATTACTACATCATCTTTGTGTCATAAATAAATTATATTATTTGATGTCTAAAAATTACAAATAAAATACCATCATGTAGGAAATCTTTTTATATTTCTAATGAATATTTACAATCGAATTTATCTTATGTATAACCCCATATTAAAAATTATTTACTTATTAAACTTTAAATTTAACTATTTTAACCCTTCTTTAAATAAATTAATAATAAATGTCCTAATCTAATCCAAGTGGGCTTAAATGGTCATATTTTATTCCTAAGTTTGTTTTTGGTCGAATTACACTTGTCCAATAGAATTAGGACATGTGTTAGGGTAATATTAATATCATATTTACCCTTAGTTACCCTATTTACTATTAACCGTGGTAAAAAAAGTAAAAAGTTACTATTCACCAAAAAATTATTTTCATCTCATTGAACCACATTTTAGTCCTTGATATTAACCGTGTCTCTCGGATTTTCGAAATTCCATTCACAGAAGCGGTAAAATTAAGTTTTATGCAAAATTCAGTTTTTAACCTACCACTTAGTAGTTTCACTATTCATCAAAAATTGATGTTTTTCAGAACAATGCCAAAATTTCATCCCAAGCTATATTTCATATTCCGAATTCAAAAATGAAGTCTATTTTACCAAATTCATAACATAAAAGTTGCATTAATTAATTTTATAATTAAATCCCGCTGTTAAAACAAATAGCGTGTTTTTTTAAGAAACAATATCTATCAAAAGATTGACACTTGTTTATGTCTAGTTTAAATGTGAAATTACATCCAATGACCAACATTGTATTAAATTGTAAAAATATATTCTAAATATACTTTAAAACCACTCAAATTAATGATTTATCACTATCAACTATTTCGATTAAAAAAGTTGTTTTTAATTATAATTTAGTAATTTTCACTATTCATCAAAATATGAAAGTTATCCGAAAATCACAAAAATTTCAACCTAAGCTAATTTCGATATTCCGAATCCAAAAATGAAGTTCATTTTAAAAAATAAGATTTATAGAATTTTAAAAAGTGGTTATTACAATTCATAATGGCTAGTTTTAATAATATTTTAATAGCATATCGTTGTTTAATGAAACTCAGTATTGCGTATTACACACGCTATCGAGGAAGGTCGCGATTGCGTGTAATGCAAGGCAAGTCAAGGATGTGTGTTGTGCAAGCTCCTTTTGGTGTAGCGTACAACACAAGACATTAATAAAATTAAAAAGAATATTTTTTTTTTTCATAAAATCTCGGGCTGTTACATTCTACCCCCCTTAAAATGAATTTCGCCCTCGAAATTCGTCGGGGTTATAAATGGTTTACTATTCGAAAGTTTCTTTAATAGAAACCCACATCGTAAAAGGGAATACCAAAACATGGCTTTAAAAACTAAAGTATGAAATGTAACGATTACCCAAATAAACTAATCACTGGGTTTCCACATAGGTGAAAATATGGATATGGAAGAGAAATCTAACCATCACGTTCTGATGGAGAGTGGTAGAGAACATGGCTATGGAAAAGCCAGTAATCACAAATCCATAAATTTGTGATGATCTAAGGTACCATCTGATTCATCAGGTATAAGATCACTAGGACAACATTTTTGGTTTTCAAGATCATCTCCCTAAAGTTGAAAATTTGAATTAGAATAAATACATACTTTATTTTGGTACAATCTCACTGTTGTTCGTGCCTTGAACAATTTCCACTTCATTTCTTAAATAAATGAAGTTGAATTTGTTATTCGTGAAGTGTTAGGAGATCATGTGATAGAATGACTGTTCATTCCATCTGTCTCAAACAAAAGGTTATCAAAAGTTATTAAATATACATAAGTCATTCTATAGTGAGATTAATCATATATGGTTCCTAAAATGGACTTATACTTCATATATCATACTTCTTAATATAATAAAACTGGTTTATACTAAACAGGGACTTCCTGTAGGTCAGTGGTAGGCGATAAAGGCCAGTCGCACTTCGGTTGTGGGTTCGATTCCTACAGCCTTGTCCGAAGCGATGGGCTGTCGCCCGTCCTGCAGGTTGTACCTTTTTTTAAAACTACGTTACTATAACATCCCTTCAATAATATCGAAAATATTCTATCCTTAAACAATACTAACTTATGTCCAACATAATCCAGTCTAATCTTTAGGCTTATAATACTGCAGTCCACTCTCATAATATAGTGACAACGATTACCAGAGATTTAATACTATCGTTGATCCCCACATATCATAAGATATGTCTTGTTGGTCACATTCCAAACATTCAAAGTCCTTAATCGTGTATTCTCTTGAATACCTTAGTGAAAACATGAGTGCAGTTAAAAGTTAACACTTTCCTCATACCAAAATCCTCAAAATTCTATATACTCAAACCATGATATCACTTAGTCCTTATATCAATCATGAGCTCATGAATACTATCAAACATTTAATTTTCTCCTTATCCCTTCATTATGCGCATATCATCTACATTCCAAAAATATCTGAATAACCTTTCATGGATACTGGTAACATTAATCATACACTTTCAAAACACAAGGAAAGAAAACATTGTAACAATCCATAGATGTCTCTTTATTCCAAAATTACACATGATAAACATGTAATCATTCCACTACATTCTCAAGCCATTGACCGAGCTTCAAAAATTCTTTCATCTCACATATCATTTGTAGTCTCTTCATCATCATCCACATAAATACTACCCATATGACCATACTGATTCTCTTCATGAGTCTTTCCCTTAGGGCATTTGTTTGCATAATGCCCATACATTCCACATTTAAAACACTTAACCATTTTTGATGTCGTAGCAATACCATTATCCTCATCCATGGTGTTAACCGACCCTTTTCCTTTGCACTTACTTGCTTTGTGTCCTTCTTTTCCACACCCAAAGCATCTTCCAGTTCCCTTGAAACATTCTCCTTGATGCCTCTTCCCACATGATTTACATAGGGGAAATTGAACTTTCTTTCCTCTATGATCATCATGGAACTCCATCTTTCTCTTATTAGTCGAGTCAAGAAACTTACCAAATTTTACTTTATTGATCATGTTGTGAGATTGCTGATTCGGCATAATAATGATGTTTGGAATTCCAAATCCCATTTCATTATGAAGAATATCATCATATCCTCCATTATCGTGAAACATCTTGTTTCCAGCCATTTTCTAAAACCCAAAAAAAGAATAGTGTGAGAGGCAAAAATCATGCAAGGGAAAACAACATAACAAAGGTGGAGTATCCTCGATATCTAACATCTTAGGTTAAATTCTATGATCGTTACCGTAGTTCTAGGACTGTATCCTATACGTATACTTATCCTTAGGGACATCCCTAGACATACCTTATGAATATATCTAGGGATCTTACTAACATTTTCGCATCCTAGTTTCCAAAGGTTGACTAAACCTTTCCTCTGATACCAACTGTAGAGACCCGTATCTTGACGTACATGGACATTACATTACTTTTGCGGAATACTTAGTACATAACAAAAACACACACACAAGGATCGTAATAGTTTAGTGTCTTTGGAAACTCGGAATATAATCTTCTAATCCTGGTGAAAGATCTTCAACATCTCCCATAAAGATCTTCTTTTTTTTTATTACCTAAAACCTTTCTTTATATCCTGGGGAAAATAAAACATAAAAGGGTGAGCTCAAATGCTCAGTAAGGGTAAACAAAAGAAATATCAATCACATAATTTTCATAAGAACATAACATTTTTGGAAATCTTAACCTGCAAAAGAGAGCATAATTTCATAACATGGGATAAATCATAGTAGTGAAATGAAATCATAACATAAAACATTACTCATTGTGGCATACACACATAATCATAGAGAATCATTTCTTGTTAGTCAAGACTCATTGCCAAGACTATCTTAGTGGACAAAGTCCCTTTCTGAATCGAGTAATCCTCGTTTCAGTCCTGTTTCACTGAACCGGTATAACCTACCATTCCAGCCATGTCTATCTCATGAGATATAAAATCTTTACCCAATGCATTGGAGGGAGATATAGGTCCCACCCATCTCTTAATGAATCCTTTCTTATGTGTGCCACAAAATCATAAATCATACATCATTGCATAACCCATGTAATAAAAATGGGATTCTTAAACAACATGACATCATAAAACCATTCATATAAGATAAAGGAATTCATAAACATAATTCCATCACAACATATTCAAATCAATGTAAAAATATGGATAGAAACAGAACCCTTTATTATCTTAGATGGAAAATAATTTTGATAAAACACTTGAAATGAATTCTTGAGGAAAATATCCTTTCTTCTTCAAAATCAATTTCTTTTCACAAAACATCATACAATTTTAAAAGAAAGAGATTTTATTAAAAATAGTCATGAAATATTTTGGAGGAAGGTTCATGAAAATAAGGCTTTATAAAACCGTAAAAATCCGTTCGTGCCGTATAAGTTAAAAAAAAAACATTCTTCGTACTTTTGTCGGAAAAGTCAAAAAGTACCTCGTACGGAAAAACGATAAAAGATTCCTTTCATATTCTTTACTAAAAACTCACCTAAGGGTAAAATTGGATTTAAACTATTGAAAGTGGATGGAAACAATATTACATATTGAGGGAACATGGATGTGGATGATAAAATTACACCCCAGTAAATACTTACGAATAAACAATCTCGGATAAAAATGAGATTGTGATATTTCCCTTACCTTCGGTCCGACTTGCTTTGTAAGTGTCCGAACCTCCTGTATAATGATTTAAATCATGTTATTGACTTATTACAGAATCATATTCATTGTTATGATATCATATATGGTTCACTTATGACATTATATTACCCGTTCTTTTGTAAATTCTACGTTAAAGAAGCGTTTTGGGTAAATTCGTTTCATTTATCGTAGGTGTTTTGACTTGTTGTTCTTGACATCATTATTACTTATATCATGATTTACTTACTTCCAGAATATAAAATATGATTTATATATCATATATATTCAGTATATATATATATATATAATAGGTAGATAAATAAAATGAAAAACACCGTTCATGGAGACGGTAGTCCGTACGTACGCATGAACGCTGTTTTCCTTTCCTTATTGTCTTGAAATGGAAGTAAGTAGATGACATACATATGTATATATATACATAAATCCAGTAGATTTATAATGTCATATATTTAATTATTATTTCTTATATATATATTATAATCATTCTTAAATGGTTAACATGGAGAATGAATATCATCGCGTCGTGGAGACGGTAGTCCGTACGTACGCACGAGCGATGATATCATTTCTATAAATATTGAATTGAATTGGAGTGGATTATAAAATATATCAGAATCAATATGATGTTGTAATAACTATGTATAGTTATTCTTTACACCATTATACCCATCCATGTAAGGTGGTGGTGGAAAATAGATTACACCACGGCGTGGAGACGGTATTCCGTACGTACGCACGCGCGGTGATTTCTTTTTCCGTAGGATGGATAGATGGTGAAATAGGTTTGTTTCATACTTATAATAACATATCAGTATATGAGTGATACTGATGTTATTACTTCATAATGAAACAACCTAAGAAGAAGAAGTGGAAGAAGAAATAAAGATGAAAGAATTGGTAACGGTAATTACCTCTTCTTTGAAGTGCCTCTTTGAGACCTCCTCTTAGGGCACTAGAATTGGTCTTTGAGGAAGACCAGAACCTCTAGGATGTTGCTAGGGAAGTGGAGAAGAGATTTTGTCAGGGTTTGGCCGAGCTTGAGTGCTCAAATTGGTGTGAGGAAGAGGGGGAGGAGGTGTCCTTTTATAGGGGAGGAGAGGGGCACCTTAGGAATATCTCAAAATATTATTTTATATTAAAGTCAAAATCGGTTTATAATGGTTCCAAAGGGTCTTATTTCGAAGCTAAAGTGGGGATGGGTCGAAATCCTATCAACCAATAGGATTTAGACAAGTTTAGGGTATTATTTTAACCTTATCAATTAGATTTAACTCTAAGTTAAATAATTTAACTTTTACCGTGTCTTTTTGTTTTCTTTCACTATATGGTTAATAAACTTACTATAACATGCCAAACGAACCCCAAATTGTATATTATTAATACATATATCCTTATCTAAGTCATTTGGCCGAACCTTAGATTTTTATGAATAAAATAACAATTAGTAATATAATATTTGATTTAAAAACTATTTTGTGTCAATTTTGACACTATTTGATATATGATTTTTGTGAAAGTCATAACAGAATTATATGTTCGAACCAAGTTGATTAAATCATTACTAATATATCATAGTAACCTATAAAATTAGTGGAATTCATAAAAAGTCTTAAATTACATTTATTTTGGTATTTATATTATCAATTATGTCAATATTTCATTAATAAGATAATTACTACATCATCGTTGTGTCATAAATAAATTATATTATTTGATGTCTAAAAATTACAAATAAAATACCATCATGTAGGAAATCTTTTTATCTTTCTAATAAATATTTACAATCGAATTTATCTTATGTATAACCCCATATTAAAAATGATTTACTTATTAAACTTTAAATTTAACTATTTTAACCCTTCTTTAAATAAATTAATAATAAATGTCCTAATCTAATCCAAGTGGGCTTAAATGGTCATATTTTATTCCTAAGTTTGTTTTTGGTCGAATTACACTTGTCCAATAGAATTAGGACATGTGTTAGGGTAATATTAATATCATATTTACCCTTAGTTACCCTATTTACTATTAACCGTGGTAAAAAAAGTAAAAAGTTACTATTCACCAAAAAATTATTTTCATCTCATTGAACCACATTTTAGTCCTTGATATTAACCGTGTCTCTCGGATTTTCGAAATTCCATTCACAGAAGCGGTAAAATTAAGTTTTATGCAAAATTCAGTTTTTAACCTACCACTTAGTAGTTTCACTATTCATCAAAAATTGATGTTTTTCAGAACAATGCCAAAATTTCATCCCAAGCTATATTTCATATTCCGAATTCAAAAATGAAGTCTATTTTACCAAATTCATAACATAAAAGTTGCATTAATTAATTTTATAATTAAATCCCGCTGTTAAAACAAATAGCGTGTTTTTTAAGAAACAATATCTATCAAAAGATTGACACTTGTTTATGTCTAGTTTAAATGTGAAATTACATCCAATGACCAACATTGTATTAAATTGTAAAAATATATTCTAAATATACTTTAAAACCACTCAAATTAATGATTTATCACTATCAACTATTTCGATTAAAAAAGTTGTTTTTAATTATAATTTAGTAATTTTCACTATTCATCAAAATATGAAAGTTATCCGAAAATCACAAAAATTTCAACCTAAGCTAATTTCGATATTCCGAATCCAAAAATGAAGTTCATTTTAAAAAATAAGATTTATAGAATTTTAAAAAGTGGTTATTACAAT
Organism: Viscum album; assembly: GCA_963277665.1. Taxonomy (NCBI): domain Eukaryota; kingdom Viridiplantae; phylum Streptophyta; class Magnoliopsida; order Santalales; family Viscaceae; genus Viscum; species Viscum album. The sequence goes on along the minus strand of OY728138.1, from coordinate 1,285,285,084 downwards.
TCATAATGGCTAGTTTTAATAATATTTTAATAGCATATCGTTGTTTAATGAAACTCAGTATTGCGTATTACACACGCTATCGAGGAAGGTCGCGATTGCGTGTAATGCAAGGCAAGTCAAGGATGTGTGTTGTGCAAGCTCCTTTTGGTGTAGCGTACAACACAAGACATTAATAAAATTAAAAAGAATATTTTTTGTTTCATAAAATCTCGGGCTGTTACATCATAACCTGTGAACATACTTCAAAGTAAAGGGTGAGAAGAAGGCCCAGTAAGGTAAACAAGGGAAACATTTAACATGCGAACTTGAGATACATCAATAAAGTCATGAAAAATAACTTTAAGGCGTGAGAAGGAAGTCATGAGGCATATTATAATAAAAATAACATATTTCATAACTTGAATATGTGGCTACAACATTTAACATAGACAATCCAGAAAATATCACCAAGTTATATCCCCAAGGTGTCATTTTAAAATTACCAAGGTAAACCCCAAGGTATCGTTAAGATTTTAAAATCTAGTGGTTAAATCATTACCCAATGCAATGGGGTGCTATCAGGGCACACTGTTAAATTTGTAATCTCTAGTGGTTACATCATTACCCAATGCATTGGAGCGCTATCAGGGTGCACCCTTAAATTTGTATTTATTATCATTTGATCCACATATATAATCATCAAAATTTCATAAATAACCTATATATCATAAAAGAAATGGGTTTCATTTTATAATCATAACATTTTAAAAACTGCTTTTAGGATATGATCTTTTTGTCACTTTAAACCCACGAAAAAAGGAAAGCGGGTCTCATGTCTGTAAATCCCAGAATTTAAAATAGAAAATATTGATATATATGTGAATACCCCTGTAGAAGAAAGGTATTTGAGTATTCACTTAATAAATTAAAATAATTTGAGAAAAAGAGAGAGACATTTTGAGAAGAAAATTCTGCAGCATAACGACTATGTTACAGGGTTTTAGAAAACATTGAAAAGAGAGGGGACATGGGTCACACACTCATAAATGATATAAAAAATAGTATAGGGACATAATATTAAGGATTTAAGAACAGGTTAATGAAATTTTAAAGATATACCATATGAAATAAAGAACATGAAAGGAAGACAATAATAAAATTTCTCTTATAAAAATTCGACAGCCTAACGATGTCACATAAACATAAAAAAAATGAATTGATGAGATCAAATAGGGTCTCTCATAATATAAGAATAAAATATCCGTATGATAGATATAGATATCATACCCAAACATAATAAAAATGAACTTTATAGACTTGACATGAAAATAGAACTTGAAAATGAGAAGGGTGAAAGAATCCCTTAGAAATTCGGCAGCCTAACGACGCCACTTAAACATTATTAAAATGAATTGATGAGAGAAAGAGAGGGTCTCTCTTAATATGAACATAAATATGACAGTAGTATGAATATAAAATAACACCCCCAACATAAGAACATTGAGCATAAAATAAATGACATAAAAGAGAGTACTTGGAAAGAAAGAGAGTGGTAGGATCCCTTACCTTAAAACGCAACTCTTAAAACTCAATGGTTGGGACCTTGAAGGCTTGGGGGAACCTTTGGAGGACTCATTGGGAGGTAATGAGACAATATATTTTTTGGGGGGAGAGTTGGGGGTGAATACTAAAGGAGGAAAGGGTCGGTATTTATAGGGAAAGTGAGGGGGCAAGGCATTAATGGCCAAGGGACACCTCATTGGTGGTTTTGGCAAAACCATGGGCTTTACCATGGTATTTTCCCATGGTATTTTCCACATGGGACACCTCATACCTTATCATACAATTCATAAGTCGACCAAATTGATTACATACTTAATAGATCATTTAATGATGTCATTAAACACCCGTAACTTAAAAACTGTATTTTCACTATTCATCGAAAATTCGACTTTCTCATAAAAAATTCCAAAATGTCACCTTAACCAAATATCTATGATCTGATTTCAAAAATGAACTCCATTTTATAAAAATAAATTTCTAAATATTTTTAATTTAATTTTTTAAATAAATACACTATTCACCGAAAATTCATTTTTTTCAGAAAATTCCCCAAAAATTACCTTAACACAATATCAATGCTCTGAGTACAAAAATAAATCCAATTTTATAAAAATAATTTTCTAAATATTTTTAATTTAATTTTTAATTAAAAACACTATTCACCCGATAAAACTAATACTTGACTAATAATTTATGAAACTGTTATTTAACCATTTTATTGAATCACATTACATAATCAAGCTGCCTAGATTATATTAATACATTCTTTAAGTGAGATTACTAATCCATTTGGTCACATAACTAATCCTATGCATAAAATCACTATTCATAATTTACTATTCATCAAAAAATTAAGTTGATCTTATTAGACTCTCAATTTCGTAATGAACATAATCATAGAAGACCATTTTTTGAAAATCATTACACATAATTAGTTATCTAAGGATTACATAATTATTTTGAAATATCCATTTTTCTAGAATTCATCAAAAATATGCATACTATATTTATTCGGACTTTTGAAAATTCACAAACTTCATCACAAGAAGAAATCACAATTTTTATTTAAAATAAAGGATTACACAAGGTAGTTATGGTTTCATTACATAGCCCCTTATAACACCAGCATAGGACATAAGAGTAAGGTGTGCTAGGGTGATAGAATCTTGGGGTGGCTTGTTGAACATTGCACGAGTAGTAATTTCTATCTGTTTGAACTTCACGCGAAGGAGATTATGTTCTAGCTTCACACGGTGAAGTTCGTCTTGGGTTTGGTCCAGAGTAAAGCCCAGTGGTGCTTCCTCCTTCCCAAGTTCCATTAGATGGGCTTCGATTGGCCCGAGACTACTGGATGAGTACCTCAAATCTTTTTTCTATATTAATTAACCATGATCACTTGTATTTAGAGATAGTAATCGAAACGTTTTGTTTCCAGCGATCATATTGACCAACGATCACATAACAGTCAAAACCCAATGGTCTCATTTTAAGTATACTCATGTTATCATATGAAACAGTTTTGTTAAGTATAAAATAAAATAACACAAAAAATTAGGAAACATTATTTATTCAAAATTTCAGGTCCTTACAGTGCACGCCGACTGAGTGTGTTTTACGAGTTCCACCAGCAGAGGCCTCCGAGGTTTCGAGGCGAGAAAGATTCCCAGGTAGTAGAGGACTAGATGGAGGTGATTACTGGAGTTTTCTGCCTGGTTGAGAAACTAGTAGAGAAGATGTTGATCTTAGATACTAATCTTTTTTAGTGTGTGACCAGCAGGATGGTCCTCATATTGATGAGGTTTCGGTACTTGGACCGTTTTCCGAGATGGTACCTTCATGAAGTGTTATAACTATATCACAGCCCGTTGGTCAGCAGACACTACCGGTGGTACCAGTAGAGGAAACATGTAGGCTTAGTACCTTACATGTGTTTCACCACCAGATATCCTTCATGTTCTGAGGCGAGCCCGACCCATAGGCAGCTGAGGACTGGTGTGAGGAGGTGGCTGAGATTTTTCTAGAGCTTATGCAGTTTCGGCAGGACAACATGTCAGTAGTTGAGTGTTCATCGAAACGTACTGACCATTCCTGGTACTCGATGAATATGATGCGAGCAGGGCTTTAGAGAATGGACCTCTGAGTGAGGTGTGTTTAAGGACATCTAAGCCAGCACTTTTTATTATATGCACTCCTATATATGTTCGGGTGCTACAGAGAACCTTTTTGATCGAATGTTCTTCAGCTGAGCGGATACAACCAGTGAATGTTAGCATTGGGAAGCTGGGAACTGGCATCAGTCTCAGAGACTTGGGCATGTGGGATGTTTCAGGAAGAGAAAGTTTTAAGGACAGATGAATCTTCAGGGTAGAAAACAAGGAAGTGGAGCTAGGAGAGAAACATGAGGTGGTGAACATTTCAAAAAGTTACAACCACCCGCCTATGTAGTCCCCACTACGCTCAGGGAGCTGGAGGGCAGGGGAAGAGAGTAGCTTCATGCAGTCAAGGAGTGTTACCCATGGGATCTAGGAATGATTTTTGGTACAGACTATGTCTACTACTAGCTACCGTATCAATAGAAATAGGTACCTATAATTCCTTCCTTCTACGAATCTTGTCCAAGACCTAGAGTTTTCGGTTAAACCATTGACTTGACCCTCACGTCTAGAGATACCTATGGGAAGAGACTCGATAATCACACTTACGCCGATGGTGTGATCCGAACCTTGAGGCAAGAGTTTCGGTTGGAACCTCTTGGTTGCAGCGTCGAGGCCTTATGATGTTAGTTTGGGTATGCAATGGGCAACCACAGTTCATACACAGATTAACTGTATTAGGAAAAAATGTTTGTGGGTTATCTACAATGTTGGTATGGGGTTTTTCATGGTTGGTAAAAAGGAAAACCCAGGCAGTACAGGATGGAATTATGCATAAGAGGGTGCAGTCGATCACTCATGAGTCGGCCAGACTTACCATTGTGCCAAACTTCTCCTGTGTTACAGCACCACTATCATCTTTGGCGAAGAAGGGGAAACCCTCTGTGCGGTCAGAGAGATGCTAGTAGAGCATTCAGGATCTGAGGCAGAGGCTGAATAGTGCCCCAAATCTTGAGGCTTCCAAAGGAAGGTGTTGGGTACATAGTATATTGCGATGCATCAAGGATCGGACATGGATGGGTCCTAATGCAAGAGCTAGAAATGATCTCTTATGGTTCTTGGCATTTGAGACAACATGAGAATAACTACACTACCCATGACCAGGAGTTAGCAGTAGTGGTCTTTGCCTTGAAGATTTGGCAACACTGTTTTATGGGCGAATGTTTTGCAGTCTACTCTGACCACCAGAGTCTCAGGTTCATATTCTTGCAGAAGTACCTAAACCTGAGACAATGATGATGGCATGAGTTCCTCCATGAATATGACTTCGAGATAGTCTATACTCCTGGGAAGTGGAATTTTGTAGAATATTCTCTCAGCAGAAGATCATGCATTCAGCTGTTAGGAGAGGTGACCGAGCAGCTGGCCGCGTTGCAGATATCCTTTGTGGATAGAGATGAAGAATACTTTCTTGAGTCTCTTACGGTCACACCCCCAATTCTTTAGCGAGTCAGGGAGGCGTAGCAAGGTAACATTAACTGTGAGACACGAAGTGATCAGATATCCACAGGACATGCACTTGATGGATTTTTTTGAAGGTAGGGAGCACGCCATCCTCTTCAGAGAACGTACTATGGTTCCAGTGTCACTTCAGGAGGAAGTGTTGAGGGAGTTCCAAACATCTCCTACCATGGTACATCCAAGAGTTAGAGACCTCTGGAGTTCGAGGATAGTGACCACATCTTTCTACATGTCTCACCTCGACAAGGACTATGGAGTTTTGGACAAGGTGGAAAGTTATCTCTAATGTTCAATGAACCTTTCCAGGTCCTCAGCAGAGTAGGTGAGGTGGCTTACTACTTGGATCTTCCACCCCAGTGGCACTGGGTACACGACGTCTTCCACATATCTCAGCTGAGGAGATACGTGCACAACCTGTCCCACATCACCGACCATGGGGAGCTAGTCATAGATGACATGGATAATTTCACAGAGGTTCCAGTGGAGATTGAGGATCGACAGGAGCAGGTCCTGCGGGGATAGTCGATACCTCAGGTATGTGTTTTCTAGCAGCACGAGAACCTCCTGGAGAGCTCATGGGATCCAGCGGAAAAGATGCGTGCTTAGTACCCCCATTTATTTCCTTAGTGCGAGTTTTGGTTTACGGGGACGTAAAGTCTAAGGTGTGGAGAATGTAAAGTCCCAGAATTCCAATGGATTTTTTTTAATAAATGTGAATTTTACGAGTCTGCAGTTTCTGATGGCGCACGATTCTGAGGCCCAGAGTGCCCGGAATGATCCGTCGAATTTTTCTTAAGCAAAAATTAACGTACGTATGCAGTTTTCTTGAAAAAGTGATATAAATCTTAAACAGTTACTCGGATCAGAAATCTGAGACCACCGTTGTGCTCAGGATGGCAGGTTTACCCAAGGTGTGACTTATTTTTTGTCGGCATGGGCCTCATGTTAGAAAACCTGAAAATGGCATAACCGTAAATAAAATAATTAAATAATGTTGTTTTATTTTTCATATTCTTATAACTCACAAATGATAGCTCATATTAAAAATCTGAGACCACTGATGAACTTGTGAGTGTATGCTTTATTTAAGCAGATACTAACATTGGCTGGCGTGGGCCACCAGAAAAAATTATTTTTTGGCCGCAAATAAAATAATTAAGTGAAAATTATTTTATTATAAAATTCATAACATCTAAACGGTGAGTCGAATTAAAAATCCAAGAGTACTGTTGTATTTTTTGGTGAGTGTTTCACTTAGACAGACACTAACCTCGGCCAACATGATTCGAGGGTGACTGATAATAATTTTCCGAACTTTTGATCGGTTACATTCAGTAAACGTACGTACGAGATTTAATATCTTTTAAACCGGTGCTCAGAATTGAAATTCGAGGGCACTGTTGAATTCACAACATCGATAATTCCTTATTGAGAACTTCACTGGGATTGTGTTCTAAGTAATTGGTAATATAGTTTTTGGGGTTTTTATTTTAATTGGATAAAATAAAGTATTAATTTTATTTTATTCCTTGGTTGTTAAAACCTCCAAGAGGAGGTCATTGTGGGGCTCGCCCACTCATAAACCTCCCTTGGGAGGATATTACTTGGAGGGGCCCACTCGATGTTTTAACCTCTCTTACAATCAACGGTGGTGGGGCCCACACAAGCTTCATAACCCCCCTTAACTCTTGAACTCCACATTTATGTGGAAAAAACTCTCTCTCATTAATTGAGCCTCTCCACATTCCCCATTAATTTTGTGCCAACCCAGGAAATTAATTAATTGAACATCTCTTAATTAATTGGCACAATTTTAATTCTTTTGAATTCATGTCAAGAATAAAGTTATTGAGAATGCTATTATTTTGGTTGGAACATAATACATTGGTGGAGCCTTGGAGAAATTGAGAGAGCATTCTTCCCATGAGGAACACGAAGAACATCTCGTCCGCCACCGAAGCACGATGACACCATCTTCATCCTTCTTTATCGTTCTTCAACCGAGGAATGAAAACAGAAGTGACACCCATGACATCTCCAACAACCTTCTTCCACATCAAAGGTGAAGATGTCTCCCGTGAAGAACGTCTCCAATGAAGAAAACACCTCTTTATGCTCATTCGCCAATGATGAGTACCCTTCTTCCTTTATGACACATAAGCGTGAGAATTGGGAGTGCAAGATGAATGCGACAATCGACAAATCGACATCCGCCCTTTTTCCGAGAACGTCAACGAACGACAAATACGAGGTAGGGGTTTTCTTTATGTATGAATTTACCATCCATTCTACGTTGTTAAATTTATGGAATGGTGTGCCAAATGATATCATCGTCATGAGGAGGGTTCAGACCACACGAACATGGCTCGACCCTCCCCATTTTGTTGGTTCTTAATTGATGATGATGGAGGAGGTACACGCGGTGACTGGCCACGAGCCGGTAGCGATGAAAGCCAGTGGCGCAAGGCCATTAGGTCTCTAAGATGGCGCGGTAACACCATTCCGCACAAAGAACCGAGACGCAGCCAGGCGGGCCACAGTGGTTCCGGAGTGGCGCGGTGTCGTAGAACCCCACCAGAAGGAAGAGCCGTGACCAAGAGGGCCACAGCGGTGGGACGACAAGAGTGGCGCCGTCGTGCCATGCGGTGGAGCTGGAGGCTGCGGCCATGTCGGGCTATGGAAGAGGAGGCATGGTGCCGTCGCGCCGTGTGGAGGCTAGCTGAACCATGGCACTGTTGCGCTGCGGTGGAGGAGACCAGGGCGGCCGGTTTTTCTGGCCACCTGTGGGCGCTAAACAGAACCGATGCCCAATTCCAGTTCGGATCAGAAATGGGGGGGGACCCCGCCCATAGTGTGGCTAGCCATGCCACATGGGCTAGCTAGCCAGGACACCCTCAGCCAGGCCGCCCACGGGCCGCACCATCCTTAGTCGGGCCGCCCTCGGGCTAGGCCACGCCTTCGACACATGTCACCCCCTTGGGCCGGTCCACCCCTTTGGGCCGGGCCCCTCCCTTGGTCCAGGCCGCCCACTCGGGCCATGCCAACCACTCAGGTCGGGGCGCAACCACAGACTGGTTTAGACCCCAGTTCAGACCGGGTTGGGCCGGGTCGGTCCAACTCGGCCGGACCAGACCCGGACCCGCTATGGCCATGTACAACTTTTAGACCGCATCATGGGCTACGTCTGTCCGAATGATGAACCTTCTGAAGAAAAGGAATTCTTGGAGCGAGGTGATTCTTTTGGCATACCCTTCTTGAGGTTTGGATGCAGTTGGGGTACAGTCGGGTTGGTTTGAGCAAAAAGACCAACCGTGCCCCTAGAACGGAAATGCAAATAACTCACAGACCGGGAATCTGATTGAAGCACTATCTATTGTGTTGGGTTTCTTGTGATGAGTCAAAAATACGGGATACATCAACTCAGGATTTTGTGATAGTTGATGTATTGACACTTGGCTTGAGGAGCGAACCCTCCTAGAATCGAGTGTGTTATGTGCGGGAACCCTAGGGTTGGCTACTACTACGATGACTTCTGTACCAAAATCCTCAGTGGGTTCGACAATGATGACTTATGCATTAGAATCCCTCATGGGTTAGACATCGATGACTAATGTACAAGGATCATCTGTGGGTTCGATAGTGATGACTACTGTACCAGGATCCTCCGTGGGTCCGACAGTTCTAACTTCTATTCTTGGATCCTGTGTGGGTCTGACAGAATAGTTGATCCTGGATCCTATGTGGGTATGACAACTTAGTTGGTCCTGAATTCTGTGTGGGTCTGACAGCTCCGATGAATACAATAGCTGATCCTATATCCTATGTGGGTCTCACAACTTAGCTGGTCCTAAATCCTGTGTGGGTCCAATATATCAGATGAAACAGTGACTATATATGATCATCTATAACACTCTACCAAAGTTGTATATTTGTGTGAGATGAGTCTTGACTTTCAGTCGATATTATCGAGATGCTTGACTTTACATCCTTTGTCGAATTGGTTGTTCGTGGGATCGAGAGTTGGATTCGGACTGTGTAACTTAGGAATATGTATTGGCATACACCTAGGTAGGGTTAGTTGATACTTCAGGATTGTATATTTCTATTGTGGTTTGTCCTTGTTGGATATTGTGAGACCATGAGGGTCTTAGGGTCCCTACTGAGTATCCTTATTCTCACCCTTGCACAGGCTTTTCCCGCACCTCGTTTTGTTGGATGCAGACGATGGACAGCGCTGACCGAGGTAGAGTGTACGAGGACTGGACGGTACCTGGACGTGGACCACATGACGAGTCGGTGCCCGGAGGAGACTGATGAATGTGGAGAGCTGAGGAGGCTATATTTACTTACCCTTCAGGTAGGATCGGTGGTGGTCAATCTATGAGCTGCCTGTCACCTTCCAGTTATTTTGTCTTTTCCTTGTACTCTATAGTTGGGCTTGTATTTCCAGCCCCATTACATTACCACACTACTTTTATATACAGTTTGTACTTAGTGTTTTTCTTATAGTTGTGTAATCAGTTGAGTGTGTTTACTTTAATAAAGGCAATGCCTTCCCAGCTTAGTGATTTATGCGTTTGGTGCTAGTCGCCAGCCCTTGGCCTATGGAAGGTAGGCTTGGGGTAGTCACGGTACAGGTCCCGATGACAGGTCGTGACAGGCAGTGCCAATACTAGAGCATTCACCAATCTCCTATTCAATTCTTGAAAACAATCATCACATTATATTTTCCAAATGAACTTAACCCCTTTTCTACTTAACTTTTTCAGTGGGAAAGATAACAATGAAAAATTCTCAACAAACCACTAGTAATAACCTTCAAAACCAAGAAAACTAAAGATCTCAGTTATATTAGTGGGTTTGGGACATTCTTCAAAACTTTTGTTTTATAAGGATCAACAGGTATTCCATTTTTTGAAATAATGTGACCAATGAATGAAATTAATTGTAACAAAATCTCAAATTTGAGGAATTTGTGAAACAGTTTCTTTTCATTTTTAGTTTTCATGACAACCCTTAAATGAGTTTTATGTCCCTATTTACATTTTTAATAGACCAGAATATCATCAATGAACATGACCACAATATTATCCAAAAACTCACAGAAAATTATATTCATAAGATCCATGAATACAGAAGGTTCATTGTTTAACCCAAAAGGTATAACTACAAATTCATAATGGACTTATCTAGTACGGAACACTATATTTAGAATGTCTTATTCCTTTACTTTCAACTGATGTTACCCTGACCAAAAAACAATCTTCAAAATATACTAACCTCCCTGGAGCTGATCAACCAAATCATCAATATGAGGCAAATGATACTTGTTCTTTACAACGATGTTATTCAATTCTCTATAATCAATAAAAAGTTTCATCGAACCATATTTCTTTTTAATGAACAAGAATGGAGCACCCCATGGTGATGTGTTGGGTCAAATGAAACCTTTATATAATAACTCCTACAATTGCTTCTTTAACTCTACAGGTTCAATTAGAGGCATTTGATAAGGGTGTTTTGAAATTGTCTTACCATCAGAAACTATGTCAAAAACAAACTCAACTTCTCAATAAGGTATATTACCAGGAAACTCATCAAGAAAAACATCAAAGTAATCATTTAACCCTTCCACATAATTAATCTTATTTGTTTCTTTGTTTTCAAAAATATGTGCAAGGTAACATTCATTACCATCTTTTACAAGTTTCTCAGCTTCATGATAGGTTATCAGAAGTTAGGGTTCATTATTCTACTCAAACTGAAATTTTTTCTGAAAATAAACCTATTTAGCTCTGCATTCAATCTTGGAATGATAAATGGAAATCCAATACATACCCAAAATAACACCAAACTCTACTAGAGGGAAAACAATAAGGTTTTCAGGTAGATTATTTCCGCACACAAGGACATGAAGGTTCTTATAATTTCTTTTGGTCTCAACATTTCCAAAAGTGATTTTACAATAATTTCAAGATTTATATCTTGAGATGGAATTCCAAACTTACTAGAAAACTTCTCAGAAATGAAAGAGATTTTAGACCCTGAATCAAACAACACATTGGAATAATATGAACAAACAAACAGTGTACCTGATACTACATCATTTGATGGCCCGAAATCTGCTAAAGTACTTGAAAAGGATTTCACCACCCATTTCTTCTTGTAGTCTGTCTAATTTCCCTCAGTTTAGTTTTTTGTTAGACACTAATTTGAATAATGACCCATTTTATTGCACTTAAATGATTTTACTAACTTTTAATCAGATTTTGTCTTACCATTCTCCTAATCTCTTTTCATTTCAATTATGATCCTTATGCCCCATTTTACAACATCAGTAGCACATACCATAATTCACAATACATTTCCCATCATGATATTTACCAAAAAAATCACTAAATGTCAACTTAAGTTTCTTATCATCAGAATTTTTGGAAGAGTTATTCCATTTTGACTGCCACCTTGACCTATTATTCTATTTTTTAAAAAAGAACACATTATCATCGACAAAATCCATTTCCACCTTCTCTTCACATCAAACAGGTTTTTCCGTAACATTTAAACTAACGATAAGTTAAATCACTTCAATAATTTGGATTTTATCCTAAGTAAAAATGATTTATTTTACTATCAATATCTCATATGCAGTCTGGAGCATACCTGTCTAGTCGAGTGAATTTTTCTTCATAAGAAGCCATTGAGTAATCCTACAACCTCAATTCCAAAAATTGTTTTTTCATCCTAAGACGAACCACTTTAGGAAACTATTTCTAAAGAAACATAACTTTGTATTAATACTAATCGAGAGATTCAATCTTCTCATTATCCATGATATTTTTTACCATCGACCACCACTGATCGGCTTCACCATCAAAATGGTAAACAAAAAGACTAACCTTTTGATGTTTTGAACACCCCATGGCATCAGAAATATTTTACAGTGCTTTAATCCACTCTTAGGCTAGCCCGGGGTCAGATGATCCTCTGAGTGATGGGGGATGTTTCCTCATGAAATTCTCCACTATTTACATGTTCCATTGTGGTTTATCGGGCTGATCTCATGCTGGGATACCACCACTATTTATAGCCTGAGTCAACCGTTCCATCACTATAAATACTGTTCAGTTCTGATTCCGACCACCATAAGTTGTTTATTTGGAAGGTTGCCTCCCTCCCGATGGTGTCCTATCCTAGATACAATATTTCCTCTATTGAAAACCATTATAAACAAAAAAATATCATAGAGGTAGCAACATGGTAATTTGTAAGTGCTATATCATTTCAATCTTACCCTAAATTAAAAATAATTTATGGATATTAATTTAAAAATATCCTAACTCTTAATGTTGTCTAAACCAACATCGGCTACAAACATTAAGGACCAAACCTTAAACATAACATAATCATGAATTAAATGAATAATTCACATTTAATATCTTCTCAGGTTTAGTGTTTTAGAGAATTAGGTAATAAATATTACATTACATCTCAAAAATTACTAAGTAGACACATCTATTCAGTTTCCATTTTTTCATAAAATAAAAACTCTTTAAAAAAGTGTCATGTATAGTTCCATGTTTTAGACAGCTTGACTTTTCTTTGATCCCATCATTGGCCTTATTCATCTTTATGTCCTGTGAAAAAACATTTCAAAACTTGGGATGAGCATAAAAAGATTAGTAAGTGTTATAAAACAATGAAAGAAAACATTAGATGATCAATACATACATAACATAATATCTTTATCATACATCATGAAATAATATGATTTATAAATAACACATAGTAATCACAAATCATAAAGGTAACTTGTTTAATCCATAACATACTTACTTTGTACCTTTCACAGCTACGTAGGGAGTAACATTTGGATACCCATCATAGTATATTCTTTAACTATATTTAGATAAACATTAATGTTTTCCTCCTTCACATTACCCAATGCATTGAAGAGATACCATGGTCTCACTCTTTCCAGGTTTATCATAGAATTGCCTGTATATGTAAACAATTCCTATGAACCATAACATATTTATAACACATAGAAAAACATAAAGGAATGATAAAATTTGCACATCATTTAAATATATCTACATAACAAATCCATTATCAAAACCCATTTCAATACCAAAATATTGAAAAGAATATATGGTATTTATTTTCCTTTTAAAAACATTACGGCTTGTTACGGAATGCATAGAACAAATAATACTCATGGCGGTGGAAAAGGTCTTTGTCACCTCTTATGTTAACAGAAACATTATTTTTTGTCATTTAGTAAAATGCCTCATAGAAAAATATTCCCTTTAACTGAAATGAAAAGTCAAATTTTTTTATACACCATATAAAATAAAGTTGTGTATAAAACAAAATACACCTCTATGAAAGGATATTGAGATGAAGTCCCTTACCTCGTGTCCAACATGACTGGTTTGTTCTTTAATAACCAGAATAATAAACATAATTTAATTTTTACTTGATTAAGAACCCTTTAAAAGTTTATTATTACATTTAAATCACTTATTACCTTGTTATAAACATTATGTAATCATTTAAGTTAATAACGGTCATTTTGTCAATATTTAGTACTTGAGTCAAAAATGAACTTCTTATATTTACAAGTTGCCCATGTGCTTAAAAGTCCATTATCTCCAGAATGATATTCATGAATCATATATCCTATATATCATATATTTCCATTATATATATTTGTTTATAATATTACATAGCGTTTGGAGATATGAAATGAAATGCAATGTTCATGGAGATGGTAAGTCGTACGAACGCATGGACGCTACTTTCATTTCTATTTCATATTTTATGAAATGAAAAGGTAATGATAAATAGGTATATTATAATTCTAGTATAATATCATATATAATTTCATTAACTCTATATTTTATATGTTCCATGTATGGAATGAATGAGTCTAATCACTTTGTAGGGGTAGTAGTTTTCACTTCCTCTAATGAAATTATCACTTTTACCCATTATGGAAACCATAAAGTTATGATATAAATGAAAAATATAGAAGTATAGAGAAAATATAAATATAATATATATCACATATAAATATATTTCCATCATAATGGACACCATAGGAGGTGGTAGGAGAATATTTAACAATCATCAATTCGTGAGGTAATAGTTTGCCATCCATAAAAATAGTATGTTCTTTACCTATTAGACGGAGGTTTGTGTAACTGTAGTTAAAATTATTATCATAAAAAATCCTATTATATTGAAGATACAACTGTGTTTATAAAATAAAGGAGTAAAAATAGTTTATGGGTGTTAGATAAGTAAAATAAATGAAAATAACTCAAGAGAAGTCGTTACCTTTAAATCGGGTTACTCCCTTTGGTTTGAACCAAATAGATTTCTTGAAGTACATTCTGCCTAAGGTAAGGATTTTAGGTGTAAGATATGGATATTTAGAGATTATTTGGGTCTATTTTTTATGATCCTTGGTGCTTGAGAGGTGTTAGTAATGGGTTTAGAGGTGAGGTCTTTTTATAAGGGAGAGGAGGGGCTCTTTAGGAATGTTTGAAAATAATATTTTATTATATAATGATTTTTGGATTATAAAGGTCGAAAACTTATTAAAGTAGAATATATGATGACTATTGTTCGAAATAAAATCATCCTATAATAATTGAATAGGTTTTGGATACTGGTTTAATCTTTTTAATCTTATTTATTTAAATCATTCATTAATGAGGTAAACACCACATCATTATTGTGTCACAAGTAAGTTTACTTATCTGATGTCTAAAAATTATAAAAAAATACCATGATGTGGGAAATATTTTCAGATTTAAAATAAATATTTATAGTCTAAGATATAACTTATATAACCCAATGTAAGAATTGATTTTCTAAAAGATATATTTTTTGTTATTTTTTTCATTATTTTAAATTAATTAATATAATGTTTAATTACCACTCTTAAGTGGCTCTGTGGGGTCCCTAAATCGACCCAAGGATGCCCAAGGTCATGAATTTATCAAAACATAGGATTATGAAACATGTTAGGGTAATTTAAAATAATTATAATATTATTTTTAACGTAACTTACCCTATTTACCTTTATTCATGGTAAATTAATGGAAAAAGTTACTTTTCACCAAAAATTATTTTTATCTTCATGAACCACATTTTACTTATGACAATCATATATGTCAGATTTTCGAAATTAAATTCACAAAAGAGGTAAAATTTCATTTAAATGAAGATGTCATTTTGTTAACTACTACTCAGTGTTTTCACTATTACTCAAAAATTAGTGCTTTTCAGAAAAAAAATCAAAAATTCAGCCTAAGATATATTTTACATTCCAAACTCAAAAATTATGTCTATTTTAAAAAATTAAAAACATAAAATTTGGATAAATTAATTTAAATTTAATTCCCATTATCAAAACAAAAAAGCGTGTTTTTGAGAAATAATAACTATCAAAAGATTGACATTTGATTACGTCCAATTTAGATTTGAAATTACTTTCAATGATCAAAATTGGATTAAATGGTAAAAATATATTCTAATTACACTCTAAAACCATTTAATAATCTAATATAATCATATAAATAAATTAGATTAAAAGGTAGTTGGGAATTAAAATACATTATTTTTCACTATTCATTAAAAAATGAATTTTACCAGAAAAATACCAAAAAATTATCCAAAGTAAATTTTGATATTTTTATTCTAAAAAATAATTTTAATTTTTCAAATAAAACATATAGAAGAGACCAAAACTATAATTAATGATTGTTATCCCTCAAAAGGTGGTAAATCGACCTTTTGAAGAATATTAGAGTATTTATGATTAAAATTATATTAATTCACATTTTAAGCCTCAAATATTTATTGGATAAATATAAAAACATCAAAAAACATGTATAATCATATTATAGTTAGTTTTGTTCATTATTGCCATTACAACGACTAGATGTTAACTACCATTTAAAATAATAATATATAATTATTTTTCAGTATGACTCATCGTTGTGTGCAACATTAGACTTCAGATAAACCCATTATTGCGTGTTAGGTACACCATCAAACATATTCTCACCTTTAAATTAAAATTAATATTTAATTCATAAATATTAAAATAAATATAAAAATTCCATATTCTTTATTTACCTGGGATGTTATAGTTTATGTGAATTATGTCTCACCCCATTTATATAAGGAATACAATAGACTTAGTAAATTTGGGTAGAGGCCCACTATATCCCCTAAATGTATCAATAAGTAATATGAGATACAATATATTAGGTTTTAGCCAAGACCTTAACCATTTATATATATTTCCTGGCACAAGTAATCAAAAATATTAGATGTCTTGAAATAAGGCATCAATGGTATGTTTTTGATGTCCACCATTATGTATTCCATCATTATAAATTTAGTTATAGATATTCCTTGTGATTATTTTATTAGTTATAATATTCATGTTATTGTTTTTAAGAACATGTATTATTTAAATGGAATTATTTTATCATAATTTATTCCTTCTATATTATACACATATTATTGATTAAATGGCACGTGTTTCAATTATTTACCTTACCATATTTTTACTACTTATTTACTAATATATTATGCTATATGCTTACCCTTAGAAAGAAACTAATCTCACCTCTTACTTGTGTTTTATTTCCCCCGTGATACTAGTATATGTTTTGATATTGATATACAAGGATATGCTAGGGGGATAATGGAGTTATCAAGAAAAATACTTTGTGTAATTTATTATTTTAATTTTAATAATAATTTCAAGTATGTATCTTGTTTGCCAATACCACTGAAATATTTAGTTATTTAGGATGTGATTCCATCCATAATATGAAAATGTAACAAATTAGACATTGGATCCACGTTTCTAGAGATGGATCTCTACAGATGGAATCAAAATAAGATTTATAGAAACCTAAGGAATTATATTTATGAAAACATGGGTTAGGGAACATAGCCTTTTGATATAATTTGAGGTTATGTATAGAATAAAATCATAATGTTTTGGTATTGAAGTGATTATGTGTTTTTTTCATGAAAATAAATCCTTACCAAGACACTACAAGTGGACGTGGTTTTAGAATATAAGTTCCTGGAGGTAATTACATTGAAAAGGGTACATTGGGATCGACCCAATCTTAACCTTGTGCTCTACAATGAGACATACTATTCACCTATCTTGAGACTCATGGGGGATATTAAAAACATAATTAACATTTTTTATAACCCATTGTGATAGATTTGATGATAAATATATCCCCAATGAAACAATGTTAATGATTATAAGATTAAATAAGAATAAATATTTCAATATATTTTATGTATTTCACTAGTTTGGGGATTATAAATTATTTCTCACAATGATATTATCTAATATAGTATATTCCATCATTTATAGATGGAGCCTAACATACTTAATGTGAACCACATCAATACACCCAATCAAAACAATAATAATGATCGTCTCTTTGATTGGCTTTCATCAATCTTGGTAAGGGAACTAGTAAGCCAAAAATTCTCATCATGTGAGGAAATAGTATCTTTTGATAATAGGATAGAGATGTAATTATGTGAGTATAATGGATTCAATGTGAAGTAATAAAATAATAGGATTCCCAGGATAAAATATGGATAAAGGGATGATGGGAACTAATGATTTTCCCATATATGATAAGAGTGGGAAGAAAACCCGTGAACTTGCTTAAAGGGAATGTGAGTTTTATAGAAGTGTGGAGAGAATGAACCTATGATCATGATTTCAAGGTAATTGAAATATTTTATGATGTCCAATTCTTAAAACATATGATGATAGGTCTCTATGAAAACCAATTACCCAAGAATCAAAGGAATATACCTCAAAAGTGGCTAATGGATCATATCCAAGCTTAATCTATTAACAGTTTAAACGTGTAAAGAATAATGTTCTTGTGTTAGGATTCAAGAATTATCTAATTTATTTTATTTTGTCAATGATATCCTTGTTATAAAAACTATGAAATGCATAAATATTTTATTGTATTACATTTTTATTATGGATCTTAAAGAATCTGTGGAATAGAATCGATGACCAACAAAACATTTTCAATAGAATGTTGATCTTCTTGTAAAACACCTGTTTGAAGGAAAGATAATCCTAATATGACCATTAAGTTGAGATTATAATGTTAGGATAGACATATGATTGTTATTGACAAAGTAAATTAGATAGTACTTACTACCTTTGATTTGATTAATGATGTTTTGAAAATTTTGACTCTTCTATCATTGATGGAGTTAAAAATAATTTAAGGAATATATCAAATAATCTGTTTTTTATTTAAGGAATATAGAATAATAAAATTTTTAATAATGTTTTATTTAAATTAATGTTATTACCATGTTTCAAGAGAAAAAATGATGAAGGTATTCACATTTTTGGTATGTAATGATTAAGATCTACTTCATTTTGTTTAGGAGGTTATTAATATGTTCATTTTGGAAATTTGGTGACCTTCTTTATAATGTTTTGGATCTTAATCTTTTGGAAGGTTCATAAGTTTAATCATTAATTAAATGGATTATGTTGATCATTTTATGAGGATTTAGAGATTTTTTGAATCACTTAACCATATGAAGATGTATTCATATTGTATAACCTACCCAAACCATTTCATTGTAATCATAACTAATGAACAAAAGAATTAATTATCATTCTATTATGGATCTTTAGACCCGTTAAAAGTAAATTTTAGTTATTTATGCATTAAAAAAATTAATTATTTGATATTCATTTCATAGACTGTGAGTTTAATTGGAAATTTATCGAATCTTAAACAAACTATTAAATTGTTCTTGTGAAATAAAAACATATCAAGTTAATATATTTCTTTATATTCATAGATGTTAAATGGATTCCAAAACTCTTTGAAAATGATTTTGAAAAAACTATTATCATAACTACTTCATTTTTGTTGAATCAATGGAATTTCACATCATCATATATTTATCCTATTCATGTCTTTAACTTTACATTGATCATTCAATTTATTGTGATCAATAACCTCTTTCAGTATTTACAATTAATTACACTTTTCATCCATGTACATATAATTAATTAAAAACAATCTTTTCCTACATAAATTTTGTTTATGTTCTATTCTATATGAAAATTTTACTACACTTTCTATATTATTAATAGAATATATTATTTGTTTTTTTAGAATGTGGGTTTTCAATAAAGGAATTTTCAAATACCGAACACTTGATTTCTGAGAGCTATATAAAATTGTGAGGACAAAATTTATTTAAGACGAGGTGAATATAACACCCAGAAATTATAAACTAGGGTCATTTTATTCAATATAATATGAAACTCTCCACATAGAGCATTAAGAACCCATGAAATATATGTTTTTATATTTAATCTATTCGATAGCTCATGGAACACGCGACATCGAGTCTAAATGATCCATAATATCATATATCATTATATCCTAAATTTTAAATTAGTGTTTTTTGAATAGTAATGACTAAATTATAAAAATTATATGGTTTATATATATATATATATAAATTCATTGTTAATATATATATATTAAATAAAATAACTATCAATTAAATGAAAAAAATGTTTTCTAAAAAATTTATTTCTTCTAAAAGACAATTAAGTCACACTTCACACACATCATATAAATTAATTTTTATTGATATAAAAAAATTTATTTGATAAAATTAAATTCATTTTTAAATTATAAAATCACAATTATCTTAGGGTTAATATTTGGCTGTTTTTTAAATGTTTCATTCTTTGATGAATATTGAAAAATGATGAATTAAAATTGATAATTTATTTTTTCTTCCAATTATTTATAAAGTAAAATTATTTATAAAATTGGTTTTAAGATAAAATTAGTTTAATTATATATATATTAATATGATTTATTTCATTGGAATCATTTTCAAATTAATGATTTATAAAAAATCTTTGTAAACTGTTGAGAATTTTCTCATAGAAAACATGCCTTCTTGTCACGTATACAATATTAATTTTAAATTTAAATTCTCTAATTATGTGATTTTAATTTTGAAAATTTTATTTCATTTTTAAAAAAAAAAATTATATTACCTAATATTTTCAAATTTAGTTGTGACCAAACTAGATAGGGATAATAAAAAAATGATTACCAATGTTCTGGTAAAAATGGGTTTACCTAGGGTTAAACTAAAATCATAAATTTTAAATTGACATAAATGCATGTCTAAAACAAATTATATGGAATAATTTAGTGATTATAATTTATAAATACCTATAATAA
Source organism: Viscum album (assembly GCA_963277665.1). NCBI lineage: Eukaryota > Viridiplantae > Streptophyta > Magnoliopsida > Santalales > Viscaceae > Viscum > Viscum album. The sequence continues at coordinate 1,285,264,611 of OY728138.1, read as the reverse complement.
TACATTTTTACCATTATTTCATTTTAAAAACATGGTTACACCCATTTATTTTCAAAATTTTCAAGTGTGCCACTCACCTCACTTACAAAAGGACACCCCATCCTCTATTATTCAACGCTTAAAAGAAATTTTTTATAGACAATACCTTGAAAATTAAATTCCCACATTTCATCCTCTCAACATATAAGCCTTATTTAAATAATAAATACAATCTTGGAAGGATTTTTGTGAAAACCTAATGTGGTTACATGAGGAAGATATAACATTATTCATCAAGTATTTTTATTTTAATTTTATCCCCACCTCCTTAATTTTTTTATTAAAACACTATAATATAATAAACTCCTTATCTTCCATATAGTTATCAGTTTTTATGATATGATAATTAACTACAAAGTACCTACTTCCATTAAATGGTTTATGAAATGATCATTCATATGTTTGACAGACTACTGCCTCACAAACTGATGTGGTTCATTTTTCGATTATCACCTATCATGGTTCTATATAATGATATATATTATGTATATATATAAAATATTTATTACGTAATTATACCAATGTAGTAATTATATCGTATATAACATTTTGTAGTTTTTATTCCTTATGGGATACGATAACATCCCTCGTGTGTATGAAGAACTATTACCTTGTGAAGTGTTGTGATTATTTTTCCACGAACGCTTTACAAGGATTGTTATAAGGATAAGGTTATTGATTATAAGAAATATTGATGAAATAATTATTATATTCCCAAAATATTTATAATTATTAAAATATAATATATCATTTTATTTCTTACCATTTCAGTCACTTAAGGATGATAATATTATTCATATACGTGTGGGAAACAACCTTCATGAAGTGATGAGACTCTATTTTCATCAACACACTACATGTATTATATATTTACCAATATTTAAAGAAATCATATTGCATTTATGATATTATTGTCAATATGCAATGTTAAAATATCAACTTATTTCCATATTGATCATTGATAAATGGAAGTGTTAGCCATGTGTACATACTACCTACAAAATGAGAAAGTAACTCAGCATGATGTAGTAAAGATGGAGTTCTCCTATCAGTGGTCTAGGGTTACCCTACAACCAAAATCCTCCCTCCGTCCTCATCTACTCTATTTCATTTCTTTTTATTCTCTTGGGAATGATGTTTTCGATGGTGGGTCGAGTGGTGTCATTGTCATGGTGTGGTGTTCATCTCGGCCGACCCTAGGGTTTCATGTATATGAAGCTCTATCGATGAAGTGCCACTATCATTCACCCTCCTCTTATAAAAAATGTTTTCAGGTATTTTATCTCCACCATGTTTTAGCCTCCCATGCTTTCGGTCTGACTCTAACAATGTCGTGTCCCTTATTCCTGTTTAATGGTTGTCACTCTGCACTGGGTTCTGTTTATTTGTTGGTCATGTGGTTTCAAAATATAGAGCTTGGTTAATAAATATTTTTATATAGCTCACTCTCATCTGGCGCTTCTGTTATAGGCATTTCTTTCCATTTTGGCCCCATTGTAGAATATATTCTAATCCTTGTTTTTTCCAAAGCATTGGTACACTCTTATTTGGTCTCCTCTTCCATTTCAACCATATCCCCCATGGAAGACTCCACTATTGTATAGTTTAATAACTTCAATGACAATTTGGGCGGTGTTGGTGACTTATGTAATGGTGGTGTGGTAAGGAGTTCTATATTGTGGATGGTTTGGTGTGGCGGATTCCGAAATATGTTAGTGGACCTTCTCTTTATTTAGATCTGTTGTCTTGATTTTTACTACTTCATTTTTTGTGGTTCCCAGTTGGATTTTTGGTAGGTTTGGTGTGGCGGCTTCAAACATGCGATCGTGGTCCTGCTCTTGATGGTGTTACAGTGGGATTCACGGCTATCTTTGGTGTACACTATCAACTGGTTTCGTTTTTTCTAGTGTTTCGGTGGTACTATAGTGGATGATTGATCTAGTGTTGGTTTCTTAGTTCTCAAAATCAATGGTGTTTTTTCTTTGAATGTATCCCAAGGTGGTTTGTTGTGATGTCGTTGTACAAGTGCATTTGGGAAGTGTGGAACACTAACAATTGATTGGTTTCTCATGACCCTACATGGGTTTGTGTGTATTTTTTTCTTTTGTTTTGGTATTATTGTTTTTTGGGTTTTTAATTGTATTTTTTTATATTTTCCATTAAAATGGATTTCAAAATATACAATGAAGGGATTGGGAGCACGTAGACTCTACCATCTCTATGATTGTAACATACTTAATTTTTCAAAACCATATTTCATGTTTGGTATAAAAATTATAATTGATATATAAATATGATAGTAATTTGATAATTATTATTATTGATATTTTGAAACTATAAAATATTATAAAGAACTAGAACATTCATGTCAAAGAACAGATGAGAAAACAAGGCAATTAACACCTAAAAAAATAAAAATAATTAAAAATTATTATTTAATGTGTGATAATATTTTATAGAAGGATCATAAATTATATTTTAAATATAAAAATATTTATTTATTAAATTAATGAAAGAATTAAGACCACTATATAAGAGGTTAAAGCATGTTCATTGAATGGAATTGTGAGGTACGAGGCTTGATCCCAATTTCCCTTCATTGAGGCATATCATAATGTTAGAACCTAATCTATTTTATATAGTTTATATAATCCCCCTTTAAATTTTAAAGCCATGATTCCATAATAATTCATGGTATTATAAAATTCAATTTTAATTATTTAAACCAAGAGTATTTTAATTAAAAGTTACAAAGTGGTAATGAATTTTAAAACTCAATTTCTTTTTACAAGGTTATATTACATATTTTTTGTATTTGATATTCTAAGATTATGTGTATAATGAATTAAGATTATATTATGTTTTATTTCCATTTATTTCATGTGTATTTAAATTTTAAACACATAATTTAATTCATTTATTAATTATCAATTCAATGTAAGGATATTTTCATAGGTTTACTTTTCAATCTAATTTTAATTGGGGATTTTTAGGCTTGAATTTAAACTGATGGAAATTATCTGATAATTATTCTATAAAACTCTTATTTTTATTATAATCTAGTAATTAATTAACTTTTTAGGTAATTGTACCATTTTACAATCATTGTAACTTAAAATTATTGAGAAAATTTATAAATAAAATCTTACATTATTTCTATCTTTTGTGAGAAATCCTTTTACTTCCAGAATAATGTTTTCTAAAAAAATTATAAAAATATTTTAACCCTATTTTAATGATCTATCAAATACATTTTTACAATTATTTAATTATTAATATTTTTTTTAATGGAATTTCATTGTCATTTCTAAAACATCCCTAATTTTTATTTACCTAAAAAGTGAAAGAAATATTTTTTTAACAAACCCAATATGTATGGAATTTAATTCTTTCATGACCTCTCTATGTTTTAAAACAACCTTTTTATGTTTTAGGGGTAATTTTAAAATAAAATTGTCTTCAAAATGTTTTGTGAGATATTAGTTTATAAAGTAATTTTTTAAATGAAAAAGATATTTCCCTCAAGAATGTTTGAATGATATCTTAATTACATTTCTATTCTTCAAAAATGAAAAACCTTTATTTTACATATACTTGTGTTGGGATATGCTATATTGATACCATTCACATTACTCTGAATTTATTATGATTATGTTTTTTGATTGGTTAATGTATTTACATTTCATAATGTAGTTTAAATATGAATGTTTATGTGAATTATTTCTCACCCCTTAAATATTAGAAATGAATTGGACATAATAAATGATGGGAAAGTCTCATTATATACCCTAGATGTATTGGTATGTATCATGATACAATCTAAATTTGGTTTTGGAAAAGTCCTTCCATGTTTATAAATATTTCTTTTCCTAGATCCCTGATTATATTACATATCTTGTCATAATTCCTCGATGATATGTTTTAAATGTCCATCATTATGCATTCCATCATTATGAATTCCATCATTATAAATTATATTATTGATATTATATTAAATTACATGATAAGTTAGAATATACATGGTTATTTTTTCAATGTTATATGATTATTTATATGGAATTATTTTATAATCATTTATTCCTTTAATATTTTATCTTGTTATTTATTAACAACATCTGTTTTAGTTATTTAGCATTACTTATGGAATATTCCAAAATTAATCATAACTTCCACTACAAAATTACCATTATTAGTCATATGATCTCACCAATTTATTTTGTTCTATTTTCACTCAGATACCTAGAAGTGTTTTAGGATTGATATGATGGGATACGTTAAATGGAATAATGGCATTCTCAAGGAGAATACTTTTTTTATTTCATGTTTTAAATTATAATAAGAATTTGAAGTATGTATCTAGTTTAACAAGACTAATAAACTATTTAGTCCTTTATGATGTGATTCCTTATATCCTATAATAATGAAAAAATGTAGACATTGGCTCTAAGTTACCATGGTTAGGTCAATATAGTTGATATCAAAGGATGTTTATTAGAAACCATCAGTACTCTATTAAGGAAAATATAGATTTGTTAAAAACACCATATAATATAATTTGAGGATAAGTATATAAGGAAAAACTAATGTTTTGTTAAGGATGATATTAAGTGGTTTTTAATTTAATGAAAATCTCACTTTGGATACTACAAGTGGATGTGGTTAGGGCATATATGTACCTAGTGGTAATAACTCTGAAATGGGTGCTTTGGATTTACCCAATTGACCCCTATTTCATGACAACATGCCTTAATATGACTTTGGTATGATAATCATAGGAAATATTCTTATTATAATTGTCATTTTTTTTACAAACCATTATGAAGGATTTTTAAAGTAAATATATCCACAAATTAACCTTGTTTATAAGTATAGTTAGGCATAATATTTTCAATAAATCTTTCATATTTCACAAGTTTTGTGATTATATATTATGTTTCATTATGATATTATAAAATGTAGTGTATTCCATCATTTATAAATTTATCCAATCAGAAGTGATGAGTACCGTATCAATGCATGGAATCCAATGTCTTAAAATGATTTTTAATATGATAGTATTAAGACAATATTTTTATGAGAATAATCTTTTAGATATTCTAATAATGTGAGAAATAGTATTAAGTAATAACATGTTAGAAAAGGAATTATCCCAGTATAATGGATTCAAATGATAAAAAAATAATTAGAGGAATCTAGAGAAAAAGATGGATAAATGGAAGATTGGGAACAAGAATTTTCCCAAATGTGATAATAAGGTAATTAAAAACCTAGGTACATACTTCAGGGGAATGTGAGTTTTCTAAAATTTTGGATATAAAGGCCACATTGCACATGATCTTATGTAAATGAAATAGGGTTTTGATGTTAAATTCTTCAAAAGTAAGAAGATGTTGTACTATAGAAACTAATTACCGTATAATGAAAGAAATTTACCTCAAACGATGCTAATAGATCTTGGCCAAGATTACGATATTACTACAAAAAAGTATAACGATTAATTTTATTTTAATTGCATATAAAAATTATCTAAATTTATTATTTTATCAATAATTTCCTAGTTATCTGTTTTTTGAAATATAAAAGGCCGATTGAATTAATTTTTCATTAAGGATTTGAATGTGTATGTTGAATAGTGTTGATGACCAAGATAAATTATTCAGTGTAAATTTTAACTTCTTAAAAAATACATGATTGAAAGAAATATAACCCTCAATTTGTTCATAATGTTAAGATAATTATTTTCGGATAAGGATGTAATAGATATAGATAAATTAAATTTGATATTATTCACAAACTTAGGACAGGTTAATAGTTTTTTGACAAAGGGAAATCTTTTATAATTTATGGAGTTAAAAAAAGTATATTTACGTAATATATCTAAAAATATAATTTTTTTAGAATAATTAAGATTTCATGTATTCTATATGGTTTTATGGAAATTCAGGTTATCTCTTTGGTTATAGAGAAGACATGATAAATTTATTCACATGTTTATTATGTGATAAAATAATGGTAATTCATTATTATTGAGATATTAATGATATTTTTATTTATGAAATTTAGTGACCTCCTTTTTTATGTATTGGATCATAAATGTTTTGAAGTGGTATGAGGTTAAATGTTTCATAAATATTTTATTTTAAAATTTTGTTCAGTCTTTAGCGATTAATGTATTACTTCACTATATGAAGATTTATGAATATTGTATAGCCTATAATAATTTTTTTTATAATAATAAGCTTTGATGAGAATAATGTTTTATCCATCTGTTATGGAACATACTATTAGATAAAAGTGAATTTTATTTCTTTCGAAAAAAAATAAATTTTTGATATTCTTTTCTTGGATTTGTGATGAACTATAAATTAATCAAAGAACAACCAAAATATATAATTTTTCTTATGAAATAGAAATGTATAATGTAATTATATTTCCATTTATTCATATATGTAAAACATATTAAAAATATATAATAAAATGACATTGAAAAAAAATTATCCTAAAATATTCATTTATGTTAATACAACTGTCTCTTACATCATCAAAAATTTATTGTTTTTAGGTCCTTGACTATCCATTGAGCATTTACTTTATTTTTATCAATTACTGCTTTCACTCTCTATAATTATTTATAATTTTCTTCTATGTTCATTTAATCATATTACACCAATGTTATCCTACACCAAAACATAGTTACATGTCATTCCATATGATATTTTTTCTCCCATTTCTCTCATATTAAGAGAATATTTTATTAATTTTTTAAATTATGTGGGGTTTGAAAAAACAAAGACTTGATTTCTGAGAGAAAGATCAAATTTAAAGGACCCAATTAATTTATGGTGTGGATAATGCAACACCCAAAACTAATAGAATAAAAATATTTTATTTAATGGATTATGAAACATGAAACACTGAACATAAAGAAAAAATGAAATATATTTCCTGAGATTTAATCCCTTCAGTATCTTGTTGAACACACAACCCCGATTCTATGTAAAACATAATATATTATATCGTTATAAAATAGTTATTAAATAAGTTTTCATTAATAGAAGTAAATTAATTATTAAAATTATGTATTTTAAAAATGTAAAAAAATCATTGGTTCTATATTCACTATAAATAAAATAATAATAATTTAAAAGAAGAAGAAATGTATTTCAAAAAAACTATATCTTTTATAAAAGACAGTTTAGTCATGAATTGCGTACATAATACACAATTAATTTTTACCACATTTATAAAAATTATTTAATAAAATGGAAATAATTTTTGAAATTTAAATATTAAAATTATCATAGTATGAATATTTTTTATTTTTTCAAAATGTTTTATTTATCAAGGAACAATGAAAAATACTCATTTTTAATTGATAACTGTATTTTTGTTCAAATTATTTATAAAGTTAAAATATCTTTTAAATTGGATTTAAAGTTAAATTAGTTGTATTATATAACTATTAATCTAATTGAAGACATTTGAATCAATTTAAAATTAAATCTTGGTATAAAAAACCTTATAAACATTAGATCATTTTCACTTTGAAAACCTACTTTCTCACTACATCTGTGGGGTTAATTTTAAAATAATATTTTACAATTTTTTGAATTTAACTCAGAAAAATTTATTCCATATTTTTAATACACATCATTTTTATTATATAATTAGGCCATCTTAATTTTTTACTTGTATTAATAGTGAATAAAAAAAGGATTATCGTAGTCATTATAAAAATTGGTTTATCATTGGTTCAACTAATAAGATAAAGGTTAAAATGACATATAAACATTTATAAACCAAATTTTATGTACATATTTGGAATGTATAATGTCTATTTATTTATAATAATCCTTTTTATCCTTTTATATTTAAAAAACATAGTTACACCATTTTCTTTCCAAATTTTGCAAGTGTTCCACTAACCTCACATATAAAAGGGTACCCCTCTCCTCTATTTTTCCACACCTTCAGGCCATTTCGGATTAGAAAATACCTAAAAATATAACATCCCAAATTTCCCCCTATAATTATAAAAATATTTTTTATGTAATCTCTCTATCAAGGGATTTTGGTGCAAACCAGAAGTTGTTACCTTGGGAAGGGGTAATATTCTTCATCGAGATTTTTTATTTTGTTTTCTCCTCTACCTCCATAGGTTATTATTTGACCATGATGATATAAAAACCATATTTAAATTTATATACTTATAAATTTTTTATTAATTTAATTAACTACAACCATACCCATTCTATCAAATGGGATGTAAAATCACTATTTGTGTGCACGCCAGACTACCACCCCACGAACTGATGTCATTCATTTATTCTATTACCACCAATCACAATTGGGTATGATAATAGATATATAGTATATATATGATATTCAAAAAATAATTATATCTATTTAGTAATTATTTCATATATTACTTCATACTTAACATTCCATAATGGATATGATAATGTCGATCATTTATATGACAAACTACCATCTCACGATGCGATGTGATTTATTTATCACTAACTCTTTAAATGAAAGGATATAAAGATAAATATAATGATTATATGTGATATATATTAGATAATTATGATATTAATGAAATATTAAAAATTATTAAAAGATAATATATCATTATATTTATAACCTTTTCACTTACTTAAATATGATAACATTTTACAGGTACGGGTAGACTACTACCTTCACGAAACGATGTGACTCTCTTTTCATCACCAAACTACATGGATGATATATATAAGCATATTTAAATATATATTAGTTCATGTATTATATAATTATACTTATTTAAAAATAAAATATTACTTACCTCTTTTTCATAATGACCGTTAAAAATTGAAATGTTGAAAATGAGTACATATGGCCTAACCTGTACATGATTGTAACACAATTCATTATTCAAAAACATATTTAATGACTTATAAAAAAGTATAATTGATTTATAAATGTGATTATTATTTTAGGATTAATATTGTATATATTATGTAACTATATAATATGAACAAGAACAAAAAATTTCATGACAAATCATGAATGAGAAAACATGGAAATTTAAACCTGAAATAGAAAAAAATGAATGATTATTAATGAATGGGTGATAATATGTCATAAAAGGATGATATATGATATTATAAATATTAACATGGTTATTTTATAAGTTAATAAAATATTAAAAATCACTAAAAATGAGTATAACCCACGTTCAACGAAATGTAAACACGAGGTAAGGGACTTCATCTCAATTTCCCTTCATTGAGGCATATTGTGATGTTATGAACATAATATATTTTATATAGTGTATATACTACCCCTATGAAATTTAATATCATTATTCCTTAATAATTCATGGTATTTTAATTTTAAATTTGAATTATTTCATCCAGTTTTATTTAACTAAAAATTTACCAAGTGGTAAATAATTTCGAAACATAATTTCTTTTCTTTAGGTTATATTACTTCTACGCTGTCTTTGATTTTCTATGATTGTATGTGTAATTAATTATGATTATATTATGTTAAATTATGATTTTTTTCATGATGATTTAAATTTTATATACCTATTATATTAATTGATTAATTATCAGTTCAACATTGTGATATTTGTAAGGGTTTATTTCACAACCTAATATTAATCAAGACTATTTATACTTGAATTTCCATTGAATGAAATTATTCCATCATTATTTAATATACACTGATTATTAATTATATTTTTCAAGTAATATTATAATATAAAACTCTTTGGAAGTAAAAATTATTGATAGTTTTTTTAACAAAATCCAACATAATTTATCACTTCGGCGAGAAATCTGATTTCTTCCAAAACCATGTTTTCTAAAAAAAATTAAAAAATGTTTTAAAAATTTTTATAAATGATTTATTAAATATTTATTTACTCATTTTTAATTTTTGAAGAAATATTTAAATGATTTATTTACACCATTTTCAAAATAATGCCCACAAGGATTTTAATATAAAATCGAAAGGAATATTTGTTTTAAGGTACTCGACATGTACAAACAATTATAATGTCTTAACCAATCCATGTATTGAAAAATATTTTATAATTTTTAATGGTTATTTTCAAATAATTTTTTGTCAATATATATTTAGAGAGATTAATTTTAAAAATTTATTGTCATAATGAAACGCGTATTTTCCTCAAGAATTTTTTAACGATATTTTTATGATTTTTCTATTATTAAACATAAACAATCCTTTATTTTACATATATTTATCTAGGGATATGTGTTTTTGATAGAATTCACATTAATATGAGGGGTTTATGATTATGTTTATTTATTAGGGATAGTATTTACATTTCATATGCTGGTTTTAATATGAATTTTTATGTGCATTATGTGTCACCGCTTCCATATGAGGAATGATTTAGATTTGTAAGTTGTGGGAAGGACCTGCTATATCCCCTCGATTTATTAAAAGGTCTCATTAGACAAACTAGATTGGGCTTTGTTTATGGCCGTATCCAATTATGTATATGTCGTGGCATAAGGCCTCAATGATACGTTCAAGATTTATATCACTATGTATTCACTAATTATAAATTCAATTATTTATATTACATGAAATTATTCAATTATTTAGAATATCCATAGTAATGTTTTAAATATCATGAGATTAATTATATGGAATTATTGGATGAAAATTTATTACTACAATATGATAGACATGTTATTGATTAAATGGATTGTGTTTTAGTCATTTACTATTTCATATTGAGTATTCCTTATTTATTAATAGCTTCTACTATATGCTTAACCATACTAAGCATTTGATATCTCCCCTTTATTTTGTTTTATTTTACCCAAGATTCCAGGAAGTGTTTTATGATTGATATGTACGGATACTCTAAATGGAATAATTGAATTATCAAATAAAATACATTCTTTATTTTATATTTTCAATGATAATAATAATTTCAAGTATGTTTCTAGTTTACTGAGACTACTAAAGTATTAGGTCCTTCAGGATATTATAACATTTAACTTATTCTATTGTAATAATATACACACTATCTATAGGTTATCTGGGCCAGGTGTCTATAGTTGGTATAGGAGGATTTTTAGTAGAAACCTTAGAAATTATATATAGGAAAACATATATTAGGGACCATAACATTATGATAGAATTTTGGGATAATTATATAAGGGAATAATAATGTCGTGGTAAGGAATATATAATATGGGTTTCCTAGAAAACAAATCCATTTCTGGATACTATAATAAGATGTGGTTCTAGAATTAATGTACTTACTGGTAATAACTCTATAAAGGGAACAAAGGGCTTAACCCAGTCAACACCTGATGCATGAAAACATTCCTTACTATAGAACTAGTTTGAAACCCCCATGAGATATTCTTAGGATAATAAAAAATTTCCTTATTGAACATTTTGAATGATTTTAAAATAACAATATACCCAAAGAATATATTATTAGGATTATGAGATTATTTATGCATAATTGTTTCAAATTGTTTTATGTATTTTATTTGTTTTTGGATTATAAAATTTTTTTACTACTGAAATGATATAATATAGTGTTTTACATCATTTAAAAATAACACCTATCAGATTGAATGGGAACCACATCAATGCACATAATCCAAATTATAGTAATGAATTTTTCTTTTATGAGATTAAGCCAATATTTTTAAGGCTACTGGTCTCTCAGTCATTTGCAACATATGAAGAACTAGTATCATGTTCTTGCAAGATATATAAGTAATTTCACAAGTAAAATTTATTTAAAAGGAATTAATATAATATGATGATGCCAATGCAAAAGAATGACTAATGGTAGAATAGAAAACAATGATTTTCCCAAATGTGATGATAGGGGAAAGAAAAATTATGGTATTTTATTAAAGGGAATGAGATTTTACTACAAGTTTGGATACAAAGAAAACTGTGAAAATGATTTAAAGGATAGAAAATGATTTTCAATGTTTAATTCATAAACTGTAAGGATATGTGTCACTATGAAAAGGAATTTCCCAAACGTCAAAAGAATATACCTCAAAAGATGATAATATATCATGGTAAATATTATGTTATTTCCACAAATGAAGTAGATTGATTAATGATATTTGGTTTGGAATTAATTATTATTTTAATTGATTATTTTATAATTTATATAATTGTTATATAATATTTTAAATGTATATGGATTATACTATAATTATTTTTCATTAAGGATTTTGAAAGAGTATGTTGAATAATATCGAGGACCAAGAAAAATGACTCAGTAGAAATTTGAATTTCTTGGAAAAAATGTTATTAAAGGAAAGACAACTCTTAATATGTTTAGGATGTTGAGATAATGATGTTGGGATAAAGAGATGATTGATATGTATAATTTCAATTAGATAATATTTACTACCTTGTAATAGATGACTGATTTTTTGACTAAGTGGATTATACTATCATTGATGGAGTTAACAAATTTTTTGGATTTGAGTAATATATAAAATAATATATTTTTTATTTTTGGAACAAGGAAGAATGAATGTTTTAAATAATTTGTATGGAAATTAAAGTTATTACCTTGTTTCAAGACAATACATTATTAAGGTGTTAACTTTTTTGGTATGTGATGATTAAGAGATACCTCTTTTTTGAGAGATTAATGATGCGTTCATTTTCGAAATTTAGTGTCATTATTTCTAGTGTTTTGGATATTAATATTTTGGAAGATTCATAATCCATTTATTAATATTTTTATGTTGAACATTGGATTTGGATTTAATGATTAATGTATTACTTCACCATATGAATATTAATGTATTATTTATGACTAATAATAACTATTTATTTAAAATAATAACTAGAGATGGAAGAAATAAATTATCATTATATCATGGATCTTAATACCCCTTCAATGTGAATTTTAGTGTATTAGGCAGAAAATACATTTTTAGATATTCATTTCATAGAGTATCTAATGAATTTGATGTTTACAGAATCACAACCAAAGGATTAAATTGGGCTTATGAGGTATAAATGTATCAAGTATATTTTTTTTTATTCATAAATGGTATGAAATTCCATAACTCTATGAAAATGAAATTGAATAATGATATCATTAAACTTTAATTTATGTTTAATCAATTGTATTTTAATTCATCATATATTTATTGAATTTAGTACCTTAAATTTCCCTTGATCATTAACTTTTTCTTGATCAATGACCTCTTCCACACTCAATAGTTGTTGATGATCTAATTCAATGTACATAAATTAAATTGAAACCAATGTTCTCCTATATAAAAATATATTTATGTTTCATTTCATATGAAATTTATACTCAACATTATCTCTTATTAAGAGGATATTTTGTTAACATTTCTTTTATGATGTGACTTTTCCAAAAAAAGAATTTGAAAATATAAAACCCTTAATTTTATAGAGAAAAATAAAATTGTGGGGTTATAATTTCTTTAATGTGGGAATAATGTCAAAATATTAAATTATAAATTAAGAAAATTTTATTTGATAGATTATTTAACATGAAACATAACACTTTAAAAACCCTTCAAATGTATTTATATGGATTTAATCTCTTTGACAGCTTGCAGAACATGAAACTCTAGGTCAAAATGAAATGTAATTTTGTATAACTTTATAACACTGCTATTATAATATTGGGTATTAATAGTAGTAAATGACACATGAAAATATATGGTTTAAAAATGTAAAAAATTTAATTGGTTATCTATTTATTATAAATATAATTATAAAAAATTAAAAGAAATATGGCTATTTTCTAAAAACAATATTTTCTTAAATGATGGTTTGGTCGTGCTTCGCACACATTTTATAAAATTAATTTTTACCAATTTTTGAAACTTTATTCCATAAAATTTATTTCATTTTTTAGAAATTTAAATATCTAAATTATCTTACAGTGAATGTTTGGGATTTTTATAAAATTTTTCATTTTTCAATAAATAGTGAAAATTCTGAATTTTAAATGAGAACTACATTTTTCATCAAATTATATATGAAGGTAAAAGAAATTTTAAATAGGTTTTAAAGTTAAATTAGTGAAATTATATATATATATATATTATTCCAATTTAGGTCATTGGAATCATTTAATTATTAAAATTATATATAAAATCTTGTAATCTTTGGAACATAATCTATTTGAAAACCTATTTTCTCATCACGTATATGAGATTAATTTTAAATTAAAATTTTCCTATTTTGTTAATGGAATTCAGAAAAATAGATTCCATATTTCTAATAAAAATCATTTATATTAATTAATAATTTTACATTTAATTTTCAAAAAATTGGACATTGAAAAAATAAATTATTGGTTATTGTGGTTATAGTAACAATCAGTTTACCTGTAGTTAAAATAAAATGATTAAGGATAAAATGACCTACACACATTTATAAAATCAATTATATGAACATATTTAGATTTTATAAGCTCAATATATTAATAATATTCCATTTTTACCCTTGTTTCATTTTAAAAATGTGGTTACACCTTTTTCTTTTGTCAATTTACATGTGTGCCACTCATCTCACTTACAAAATGTCACCATAACTCCTCTCTTATTTACACCATCAAACCTTATAAACATTTTATTTAAGATAATAACTAACAAGGTAACTTCCCAAATTTCCTCCTGTCATCTTATAAACCTTATTTTGGTCATAAATCCAACTTTGGAAGCTTTCTGGTGCAATCATATGGAGGATACTGGGGGAAGAAGTAATGCTCTTTATCAAACATTTTAATTTTATTTCTTCCTCAAAATCATTAAATTATCATTACATCATTATGGAATAATAACCTTAGTATATTCCATTTACTGAGAAATTATTATTTTATTTTAATGACATACAATCATCCCCACTTCAATAAAATGTGTTAAAAAATTATTATTTATCTGTACAACAGACTTCCGCCTCATGAACTGATGCCATTCATATATCCATTAAAAACTGTCATGGTTGTGTATGATGATAGATATGAATTATATTTATGATATGAATAACATAATTATAAAACTATATTAATTATCCCATATATAACTTTATTACATTCCATTCTAAAGGGGAAACTGTAATGTCCATCATGTTTAAAAAGACTACCACCTCTCGAAGCGATGTGATTCATTTTCAATCACGCTTTACATGTAAGGTTATATGGATTGATTTAATAATTATTTGTAATTATAATAACATTATTATTATATAATAAAATATGAATCATTATTAAAATATAATCTATCATTTTCTTTATTACTTTTTCTTTCATATAAATATAATAACATCATTTGTGTGTGTGTGAACTAATTCCATCATGAAGTGATGCAACTCTCTTTTCATTATCATACCACATTGATGATATATATTGGTATATTTAAAGATATAATAAGTTATTTATTATATTATTTTCATTATATAAAAATAATATATTACACACCTCTTTTACAAAATGATTTTTGAGAAATGGATATGTTACCCCCCCACACACACACATCATATCGTTTCTAGGATAATAACTTACATAATTTTTAAAAACAATATTTCATGATTGGTATTAACAGTATAATTAATGTATAAATATTATAATTCAGCAATTATTATTATTATTTACATTATGAAATTTTTGAATATAAATAAGAAATGAATCATTCATGAGTAAGCACAAATGAGAAAATATGGATATTAAAACTAGAAACAATAAAAATAACAAAATGTTATTAATTAAGGGGAGATAATATGTAATAAAATGATCATAAAAGAGATTATAAATATTACTATGGTTCACTTATAATCAAACAAAAATTTTTAAACCATTTTACATGAGGGTATATCACGTTTAGTGAAATGGAATCATGTGGTAAGGGACTTCATCTCAATTTCAATTCGTTGAGGCGTATTGAAATGATATTCACTTAATATTTTTTATATGGTTTATAAAATGTCTCTTTGAAATTTAAAATCATGATTAATTAAAAATTCATGTTATTTTAAGTTATAGTTTTTATTATTTCATCCAAGGGTATTTGAAATAAAAGTTTCCACGTGGTATGAAATTTTCTAACTCAATTTCTTTTCATTGGGTTATATTTATTTTTAATTTTCCTTGATATTATAAGATTCTATTTGAAATTAATAATTTTTATCTTATTTTTTATTTTAAATTATTTCATTTGTATTTTAATTTTATACACATAATAAATTCATTGATTAATTGTTACTTCAATGTTATTGTCTTTTCAAGGGTTTATTTTACAATCTCATTTTAATTTGGATTGTTTATAACTGAATTTACATTGAAGGAAATTATTTGATAATTTTTTAATAATACCAACAATTTTATTATCCTATGTTTATTTATGAACCTTTTCAAATATAAGTACCATTTTTCACTCTGTGGTAATTATAATTATTGTGAAAATGTTTTAATAAAATCACAATTAATTTCTCTCTTTTGTTGAAATCATTTTTCTTCAAAAAGAATGTTATCTAAAAACGTTTTCAAAAAAGTTTTTATCCCTTTTAAAAATTATTTACTAATGTCATTTTACACATTTTTTACTTTTTAGAAAATGTTTTTAAAGGAATATTTGTGTTGTTTTCAGAACAAGTCCTATTTTTCATCTGTTGATAAATTTAAACATAATTGTATTAACCTACTTAAAATTTAAACATTTACCTTCCATAATGACCATTCCAAGTTTTAAAACATCCGTTATATGTTTCAATTGATGTTTCCAAAGAATGTTTTTTCTAATTTTTTTGTGAACTTTTAGTTTTAAAAGGTGATTTTGAAAATGAAATGGATATTTTCTTCAATAATGTTTTTAAATATTTTTTTATAGAATTTCTATTTTTTTAATAATAAAAACGATTTATTTTACATATATTACTCTGGGAATATTTTTTTTGATACCATTAACATTACACTATATTGTTTATGATTAATTTTATTTATTGGGAGTGTATTTACATTTCATAATCTAGTTTAAATATGAATGATTAAATTCATTATGGTTTTACCCTTTCATATGAGGATTACATTGGATATAGTTATTGATGTTAAAGTACCTATATATCCCCTTGATTCATAGGTAGGTCTCATGAAAAAAAAATAGATTGGATTTTTGATGAGGACTTACCCATTTTAAAAGATTTCTTCTCACACAAACTCGATGGTATTATATATCTTGTATTAAAGCCATGATGGGTTGTTTTAGATGTCAAACACTATGAATTCCTTCATTATGAATTCAATTATTTATATTCCATGTGATTATTCAATTATTTAAATTATAGATCATAATTATTTTTTGATAATGTGATTTTTTATATAGAATAATTTGATAATCATTTATTACATCCATATTATTCCAGTTTTAACAATTAAATGGAATGTGTTTAAATTATTTACCTTTATATATTTATTATTCCTTATTTATTCATAAATTTCATTGTACTCTAACCATTACTATGAATCTGAGCTAACCTCTTTCTTATGTTTTATTTTTCCCTTAGGTACTGGAATGTTATTTGTGATTGTTAAACATAGATACCCTATGTGAAATATTCATGTTCTAATGTAAAATTATTTTTTTATTTTTTTATTCAATTGTAATAATAAATTCAAGTATTTATATATTTTGACAAGACTAATAAATTATTCAGTAATCTATGATGTGATTCATTGTATCTTATGCCAATGAAACAATGTACACATCATCTTTGGGTTTCTAGGTTCGAGTTTCTATAATAGGTTCAACCAAAACACTCAAGCAAGGTTCACTCAAACCACGAGGTACAAAAAAATGATACTCACACTCAACCACAATCTCTATACAATAGAGTTATTTTACAAATGAAATAATCCATGGAATAAAATAATATTCAAATAAATCCATAAGAAGAACATTATAAAGGTTCCATCCAAAATATTCCCAGAATAGTAACCAATTCTCCAAGAGCTGAACTCAGATTACAACAATAAAAGGAAAGGTATCATGAAAACAACACATATGGAAAGAGGTAAACCTGATACCTCTTCTAAAATCCAGCAAGAAAAACATCTATAGATGACCAAAAAAACCATAGTAGTGGAAAAATTTAGGATACTACTAGATTTATGGATTGTAATTACCTACTGCTCCATGCTTGAAACCCATGATATAAATTTTTTTTCTATAAGAAATGATATTTTCTTTTTTTCTATAGTTCTTACATCATCTTCTCCTCATACGATGAGATACCCTCAACCGAGTTAGATAATACTATGGAATTTTTCAACACTAAATTCTTAGAATGGTCAACTTACAATAGAATGGAATCAGTGTCAACCTCTAAAAAATACTTCTGGATAAACACAAGTATAGGTGGACCAAAATCTGGGCAAAGAACACTTTCAAAGAAACATGCATTCCAAATATTTCTAATGAACATCCTCATTATAAAATTTCCAAATTTAATAATTTATGGATGTACTCCCTCGTATATTTATCACTATAATTAAAGATCATAGGTTCAATCACTCTCTACAGTATCACAACATTCAGAAAAAACTATAGGATGAAATCATCTAGAAAAAATCCAAATACATACAATCATGTAGCTGAGAATACATTATAAACTCTTCCCAAACTTGGATAATGCGAATATAAAGTCTCTTGAAATATCTTCTCCATTAAGCTTCTAGTGTTTTATGTTAATTTATGGTAACCTCTATATATTCCAACCACCTCGCCAATTAAATCATCCCTTAATCACTATTGAATAAAGGGGGAAACTAATCAGGAAGCCTTAGATGGGGTCCATGTTTATGGATGGTTCCATGTACACCACTCCTTTACATTTCTGGGTTGGTTCTAGAACTGAAAAAAGAGTTTAAATTTATCTAAGTGGAATATTAAAGATATCAATATACCTAAAAAATATTAATCCATTATTAAAACAGAATAAAAATGATCCTATTATAAACTACTAATAAAGGAAAAAAGATATCAAGAAAGGCATAAAACATTGACATCATGAAAATAAACTTGTTTTTTGAAACCATAAACATTCATAGAGGAATTTTTAAATCACCCTCCACTAAAGTGTATTATTAAAAACAATCAAATCCAATATTTGAAAATTCAAAAACCTCAATGGAACACACATCCCCCAAATAATTGGGTTTCAAAAAAAAATCATTTAAAAATTCCACCCTCCTTTAAAAAACTATTAAATCAAGGAAATATCATAAAAAATTTGTTTCCTTTGTCAAAAAAACCATCTAAATTTTATTTAAAAAATATCTTTATATATTTAAAGTCTTTGAAGAATCTTTTTTGAAATGAATTACATCCAGGGATTCTCAATGATAAAAATTTGTAATATCCAATATTTCTCTTTAAACATTTTCCAAACACCATAAAGAAAACATATATTTTATTAAACAATTCATGGAAAAAAATGAAATCTACTCCTCCCAAAAATTCATAAAAAAGTTTTAAAATTAATGTTTTCAAAAAATTCTGTAATTTTTATAACAAGGAATTGAAATCATGATCAAATATATCAAAACATTTTCCTTAAATAGAGTTTAAAAATATATCCCCAAATGGCAAACAAAAAACTTCTCAATCCACCTACAACATGATAGAATCATTTTAGGAGAAATATATACATGAGAGGAGTCAGAAAAGCTAAACCGTGGAAGAAATAGTGCTATGAAATTTTTTTAATGGCTTTGGAAACCATGTTCCATCCATGAAATACACTCTATAATGGAGGAAGGGTCAACTACATTGTCACCACATGCATTCCCAATCCATGTGAGCTAACTGTGCAGGTCATGTTCTCTATTAATTGTTCATTTATACTAATGAACCTCCAGTATTATTTAAATTATAAAATTGGATAAAAAATTATTCCATGTCAAAATAATTTTTAAAAAAAACATTATCAAATATACAATTAAAACCCCAATATCCCATGGAAATAAGTCGTTTGAGGTTAGAAAGAGCTTGCAAGACTCTACCCACCCATACCTCTCAAGATGTAACAAACTAATATCAAATATATATATAAAAATAACAAATAAAAAGTGATACTAAAGAATCTTAGGATCCTTCCATATTGAACCTAATATTTTGATACAATTTTGTAGTGATCTAATATTGGATTCCACCTATGTAGAACAGAAATCAGTTTTCCCCATGTCTTGAAGGTAATTCCAGACCCCCCCCCCCCAGGCTAGAAACTAGTGTCTGTGTATCACAGGAATCCATTTTGGAAGGATTTTGACCGAATCTGAGTTAAATATAGAGTAGAATATTTTCATATAATAAACTAGAATAAATAAATATGATAAATTTTTTATTAGAAATTACACAGATCCGTCCAATTTATATAAATATAAGCATCATCCATGAATTGAAAGAAATGTCAAGGTATAACAAATGTAATACTAACCACAAATAAAACAAATATAAACCAACTCCAGCTGAGCCCAAAACTATCTCCATGTAACCTCGGTTTCTGACAACAACCTAGCTCACCCCTTGTCAACCTCATGATTGGAAAGCTAAATCCTATTGAAAAATTTGAACCTAAAATATATAGGTGTGATATATGAATCGTGGAAGATCACTAAAATTCACAAAGACAATGTAATTTATTTCACAAGGAAATACCTAAATTATAGTTTGGAAATAAAATAGAAAGTATGATTTTCATTTATAACATATGAAAATACAAATAACTCTATATGAACATTTCAAAATTTAATTTTTTTTCTTAAATTGGAAACACACACCTTAGAAAATATTCTACTACTTTAAAACATTTCAAAACCACACACATGTTAATATTTCCCAAAAAATCATTTTTTTTGTTTTTAAATGAACAAATCACATAGTAAGAAATCAACATTTTGACTCATTATTTAAATAAAATACTCATTTTTAAATCAATATTAAAACCCAGCGCAACAGTCATTAAATCCAAAATATGGGTTTCAACGTATTTTAAAACCCATTTTTCAATAGTCAATAACCCAACATACACAGGTCAACCATAACAAATCTATTATCATATATCATAATGAATATAACCAACAAAAATAATATATGGATTCCAAAACTATATTAGAAATTGAAATTGATATAATCAATAACCTTATCAAAATACCCTAATTTAATAAATGATTAATAAATAGAATGTGTCATGGGATCTACCCTATATCCCTAATGTGAGATACATACACTATTTTATGATATCCCTAACTCAAATACTAGATACTGGAATATACTAAAATAATAACTAAATTTCAAACAAATATCCTACACATTCATCATTACAATGAAACCCCCTCTTATATCCAGTTCTTAGCACGACTTGAGGGCCACTAACATTGTCAAAACTAATTAGTAAAATATTTTTTTAAACCAACCTCATAGAACTTGGGTTCAATTATATAATAAATAAGTGAGGTGAAAGAACATTCAGTCTAAGGTTAAAACATAAAACACAAGAAAGTAATATATTTCACCCCACACCCTCAATATTAATAGATCCACATATATCCAATGCACCTATCGAATAAAAAAATTCCCACACAAGAGGAGCGATAACATCACATAGTGATAGAAACCACATAAGGGGTAAACATTGTGGGGGAAATTAAGGGGTATCTTTCACATTAACCATTACCAAAGTTCCAAATAAGTCATTAACACTAAATAATGTCTAAAAATGATGATTTATTTTTCACATTTATGAAACACAACTATAATCATTTTTAAGTTCCAAGAAATGACTCACACAATTTAAAAATTTCAAAGCTATGATTAAATAATGGTTATTATTCTTTGAAATCCAAAATAAGTCCCAAGGACTACCATTTCCACAAAAAAAATAATATATACATTAAGATGTTTCTAAATATATTTAAACCTAAAACACAATTCAAATTTCCATTTGAAAAACATAAAACAACCCCTTTACAAATTATTTGGATGCCAGCAACTAAATTTAAATTCAAAATCTCTTTGAAACAATGTTTTCCCTCATTAATAACCAATAACAGATACAAATACAGCACACATCATTTAAATCATTTCAACATACCACATAAGTGTTTCCAAAAATCAGAACACATGAAAACATTCTATTTCAAACATGAAAATAATGGATTTTAAAGAAAAACCGTTAATTCTATTTTGAAAACATAATGAGAGAGTTTTAATTTATCACATGGATATCACATACATTGATACTTCCATAAAAAAATGAATTTAGAAATAACAGAAAAACTATAAATTAGAAAATTTAATAATTACATAGAAACGCCTACTTGGAAGAAGTGGAAATAATGAGAAAACATTTAATTTTAAAAAGAAATTTTGGGAAATTTATAAAATTTTAACACATGGACATGACACCTGATTTTCTAAGCTATACACCAACCTAGAATTAGACACATAATTGGATAATAGGACATGTATAGTTTATGGGTATCTCTAAATACTTTTCTAACCCTTGTGGAAATTTGAAAAAAAATGGATCTTTCACTATGTCAGGCCTCATCAAACGGGCACAACATGGTTTCTATTAACCTTGTGGGATAACTATTAATCACCCAAAAAACATCAAACAACTTGAAATTGTATCCCAATATCTACCGAAATCCCAAAAGACCCAAGATAAGATCAAATAGATAAAATTAATCACTATAATAGACTTATAGGTGTCATAAACCAGTAGGTATTCACATTTAATTCCAGCATAACTTTAGTACTAGAACTAGTTTCAAGACATCATTTAGATCCTGGGTGATATAGATCTTATATAGCCTACATAAATACACAACTTTAAATAATATATAATTATTCTTCAGTAGCTCCCAGCTTTAGATCCTACTCTCTCTATATAAAAACCCTTATATTTATTACACACTTAAACATTATTTATTATATAAGCTTACACATAAGACAAATATTAGGATAGAGTGGTCTAGTGTCTAGGGAAATTAAAAAAAATTACATAACAACTTATGAAAAAAACAACTTCTTTATTTAATCTTTTTTAACATGACCAGAACATTCATTCTTACTTTGCATTAAATGGGATAACCTAAGGACACACAGAAGAAAAAGGTGAGATATAAATCCTAATAAGGGAGTAAAAAAGAATTACATGAAGAATATAGTACATGTTAGGAAATAAGAATATCAATGGAAGATAATAGAAACATGAACATAAAGTCATGATATAGAATGATTATCATAACATGGAAATGTGGAAATAACATTTAACATGATATTAGCCTAAACCAATGCTCATTGCACATGGGGAATGATTAAACCCTCATTCAAATTGAATTACCATGAGTAAAACATCATTGAGCTTGAATTACCATTAATAACACCTCATTGCATTTGATGTATCATGATAACAATATTTACTGAATGAATTGGAGTGCTATCAGGGCACACCCTTCTCAATCATTTCATTTCATGCATAAGTGCTCCACATAGATCATACAACATGGATTCATTAAACAACATAATTTATTCCATGAATAAGATATTTGGAATACATAAATTTAAGTCCTAAATCAATAAGTACATGTGAATAAAGTTGAATAGACTTTATAGAGAAAAGGGTATTCTATTCACTTACATGATGACTTTTTCATGGGAAATTTTGGCATAACTTCGACAATATAAATATGTAAAAAATAAATCGTAAAGTGGGTTGATGAGAGAAAAAGGGGTATCTCATAATTTATAAATGAAATGGATATTAAGGGGAAATGTAACATAATATCCTAATATATGTATTGGAATTTAGATGCATAATATAAAATAATTTCTTGAAGCTAAATGAATAGACTGGAATTCCTTACAGAATTTTGGCATGGTAACTAGTGTACAAGGGAGGCATTATTGAGAGAGAAAGATGTATATCATCATTTAAAAATAAGGAGGTAGGTATGTGGATGTGATAAATCATACCCTAGAATTTATAATTAAAAATACAATGGGAAAACAAAAAAAAAATAGGATAAAAATGAGAAAAGAAGAAATCCCTTTCATGGAAGTGTAATCCCAAAGGCTTGGGAGAGGCCTAGAGGAGGATTTTTTGGGAACATGGGAAGAATTGGAAGGATTATATAGAAATGACTAAGTTTGGTTGTGATCCCAAGGTTTTGTGTGAGGAGGACTGGGAGTTTGAGTGGTTTTATATATGAAAGTTGAGGTAATTCTTTATTATTTAGGTTGTAGACACTGCATATTAAACTAATTAAACCCAAGAACCACTCCATGGGTTTTTACATTTTCTTTTCCAAAAGGAAGTGGAAAATATTATATTATAAGGCTAATGACGTAATAAATTAAAATATTAGGATTTATTATTTAGAGGTGATCCACACTCTTAAAGAAAGCATTTTAAAATGTTAAAATGTTTTATAAGTCTTGGATGGACCACTAAATCATTGTAAAATTAATCAAAAAAAAACTAAAATAATATTATTTTAAAGCTGAAACATATATTGTCTGGTTATCCATTTTATATTATTTTATTACAGCACTATTGGGTCATTATGATGTCATAAAACCAATTATATATTTAAACAGTATTTAATTTTTTCCTAAAATTTCAATTGTCTCTGAAAATTATGAAAAATTCACCATTAGATAATTTTCTCATACTGAATTTAAAATTAATATTCATTTTATCTAAATAATTTTCCAAATATTCAAATTTTTAATTTTAAAATAAAAACCGATATCTATAAAAAATTCATGGGTTTTGACAAAACAACTTTCTAACAATAATAAATATTACAATTGAATTCATAAAAATTATATGATCATTTATATTTAATTAAATGTTATTTATTAATAATATTTTAAAAAATTGTTATTTAATTAAAAAATCAATTATTTCATCAAAATATCTCTCTTAATTGATTAGCAACTAAAAATACTAATTCTTGTTTAAAACCCATTTACAAAGTAACAATAATAAAATGAATATATATTATATATAGAAAGAAAATTCACATAATCATAGTGATAGGTTATTGTAAAATAACACCTTATAACTCCACCATAAGACTTATGGGTAAGGTGAGCAATGGTGACCGAATCTTAGGGTGGCTCAGATTTCATCGCTTAGGTGGTAATGTCTATCAACTTCCACTTCTCCTGTAGGCAGTTCCGTTAAAACAGAATGTGTTTAAGCATGGCTTGGACTTTGTCAAGAGAGAATCCCTAAGATGATACCTCCTTTCTGAACTTCAAAAAATAGGCTTCATAGGGATCAATTCTACTAGATGAGGCTATCACTTCCTTTTTCTGAGTATATTGGATTTGTTAAAGCTCTCTATTTATACTAATCATCTGATCAAGGTTAAAATACTATATTAACAATAGTAATAATTCATAATAGTATTTTAAAATCCAAAAAACATAAATCCAAGGAAGTTTGTATTTATTATATAACCATTTCACATTATATTAAATTTAATTATATCAACAAGAATTTTCATTAATAAATGATTGGGTTATTAAAATCTTCCCCCCTTAAGAAAATTTTCCCTTGAAATTTTCTTTTCCCAAACTAAAAAAATAATGGTAACTCTACTCCATCACTTCCTTTGATTCCCATGCCACTTCTTCAAAAAAAATTTCTCCACAACACCTTGAAGAGGGGCATTTTTTATTTTGTATAACTTTATCCCTATGATCTAAGATCTTCAATGGATTCTATTCATAGGCGAGGTAATTCTCCATTGCTACCACCTCTGGATTGAGTACATGGGATGGGTTTGGTATGTACTTCCTTAAGAGTGATACATGTAAGACATCAAGTATTTTAGATAGGTTTGGTGGGAGTTATAGTTGATATTCCACTACTCCAATGCGATCAAGGATCTTAAATTTTCCAATGTACCTTGGAATAAGCATTCCATTCTTCCCAAATCTTACAACTCTCTTCCTGAGTGATATGTGGAGGAATACCATGTATCCAACAACAAACTCAAGGTCTTGTCGATGATTATCAACATAGCTCTATTATTGACATTAAGTATCTTTAATGTACTTATGTATGGTCTTAACCTTCAACAATATTTCAATGACCATTTCCGGAACTAAGAGTTTTAATTCCCCACTTCATACGAACATGTTGGTGTTCTTCACCTCTTCCTATAAAGGGCTTAATAAGGATCCATTTGGATGCATGAGTGGAAACTTTTATTGTAGGAGAACTCAACTGGAGGAATATGTGTATCCCATCCTCCTTGGAAGTCCATTTATCATGCTCTCAACATGTAATCTAGTGTTTGGATAGTCCGTTGAGATTGGCCATCTGTTTGAGGATGATAAGTCGTACTAATGTTTAGCTCAGTATTCAGAGCATGTTAGAGTCTCTTCTCGAACATAGAGGGGAATCTTGGATCTCAATCATATATAATAGATATTGGTACAAAATGTAGCCTTACCACTTCTCAAATGTATATCCATTCCAGTTAATCCAATGATACATCCTCTCGAATTTCAATGCAGTGTGTAGTATTGGTAAGGTGATCTACTACAACCAAGATAGCATTGTTTCCTTTAGATGTCAATGGAAGTCCAGTGAAAAAGTCTATGGTTACGTTCTCCAATTTTCATTTTCATAAAAATAATAGTAACCTCATCCCCGTAGACTTATTCTTCTCGGCATTAACTTTCTAACATACCATGAATATTGATGTATACAAAACTATATCCTTATTCATGTTATCCCACAAATAATTCTCTCAAATACCTTGATACATATCATTGTTTCGTGAGTAAATGGAAAACTTCGTACTATGTGCATCATCCAAAATTTTATTCTTTAACTCCGAATTTGATGGAACATATAGTCTTGACCCAAATCTCACAATTCCTTCATCATTAACATTGAACTCTGATGATTTTTATTTTCTGATAGTTTCCACTTTCTTTTGAATTACCAAATCATCCTTTAAAGCATCCTTTAACCATTCCAAAAGATAATATTGAGAAATAATTTCTGAATGGATTGATTATGTTCCCTTATTTATGATTCCCATGTCCATATTCATCAATTATAAGAATATAGGGTACTTTTCAATTATTATCAATGAAAGTGTTTCTGGATCCTTTCTACTTAGAGAATCCACCACTTTGTTTTCATTCCCAAGGTTGTAATGGATTGTGCAGTCATAGTCTTTGATCAGAAGTAACCATCTACATTGGAACATTTTAAACTCTTTTTGTGTGAATATATAATTGAGGATTTTGTGATTCGTATAAATTTCACACTTATCCCCAATGGGTTAATGTTGCCAATTTTATAAAGTGAAGATTACTGCTACCAAATTCATAACATGTTTTGTATAGTTTTCTTAATGAACATTTAATTTCCTTAAAGTATAGGCAATGACTTTATCACTGTGCTTCAACACAAAACCCATGCCATTCTTCGATACATCACTATATACCTCAAAAAGTTCTCCACTTATCGTTAGTGTGAGAACGAGCACGATAATAATCCTCTATTTCAACTCCATGAAGCTTTCTTCACATTCATCACTCCTGGAAAACTTGAATCCATTCTAATTTAACTTGGTAAGAGGGTTTGACAATCATGACAAATTTATAAAAATCAATAATAAAAAATAGCTAACCCTGGAAAGAAATGGATATGCATCACCAATGTTAGCCTCGACTATCCCTCAATTGCAACTATCTTAAAGGGATCCATAGATATCTTGTTTCTTGAGATGATATGAAACAAGAATGTGACTTCCATCAACTAGAACTTATAGTTTTATTACTTTTAATAGAGCTTCTCCTTTCGCAACATCTCTAGTACAGAGATTGGATGCTCGTCATGCCCCTCCTTGGTTTTGGCATGTATTAGAATATCCTCTATAAAGACTACAAAAAATTTATCGAGGTAATATATAATCACTCCATCCATCATGTACAAGATGATTTTTGGAGCATTAGTGAGTCCTAAAGGCATTACTATGAATTCATAGTTCCTGCAGTTTTTATGAAAAGAAGTCTTGGGGATATTTTCCTTCATCACCCATATTTGGTAATATCCCAACTACATATCCACCTTGGAGAAGTATTGTGCTCCATGTAGCTGATCGAACAAGTCACAATTCGGGGAAGAGGATACATGTTCTTTATCATGATTTTTTGAGGTCATGATAATCAATGAAAAGGAACATTGACCCAACTTTCTTCTTGACAGAGAGAACTGGTGAACCACATTATGAATCACTAGGGAATATAAACCCTTTATCTATATTCTCTTGTAGTTGTTCCTTTAGATCCTCAAGATCCACAAAAACCATCCAATACATATTCCTGGATATTGGAATTCCCAAGTATAATATCAATTTAGAATTCAAAATCTCTTCTAGGAGGAATACCCAGAAATTCCTTGAGAACCACTTCAGAGAATTCTCTCACAATTGGAATGTCTTCTGGGGTGGTATCTTCCTTAGATTCAATCATCTGATAAAGATATGTATGCTCATTAGGCTGTAATATCTATCCTTTAGATGATGGTTGTAAAGAAGATTCATCCTCCTCCTTTCACTTTTACATGATCGAGTGTTAATTCTAGATATAGAGATTGATTTCCCTCTCATGAAAATTTATGTGGGATTTAATATAGGGAAATCCAATCAATTTCAAGAATTGCATCAAATTTCACCAGAGGGATTATGACGAGGTTTCCTGGGAAGTTCCATCCACAAATTTATATAGGGGAAGAGTTATATTCAAGGGTTGAAATGATCGCCCCATTTTCCATTCTCACTGACAACTCTAATTCTATTACTTGTGGTGGTGTATGGATTGTGCTAATAAACTTAGGAGATATAAAATAATTCATTGAACTAGAATCCATAATTGCGTTCACATTTCATGAATGAATGACTACTATAATTGTCACCACATTGTTTATGGGGTTCAAGATGGTGTTAGTGAGGGAAAAAGCTCTCCCTTGATACCTTAGAGGTTGTTATTTTCCTCTAAAATCCCTTACATTAGGGCACTGGTTTTCAAAGTGACTTGGTTCTATGTAGTTGAAGCAATGAAGAATGTGTTGAGGGTCGAACGAAGTATTCTTCTTCATTATTACAGCAGTGGTTTTTTCTTGTTGGAAGTTAATGGCATGGATCCCTTCTATTCCACACCTAATGCATTTCCTCATCCCCTTCAAAAAATTTAGAGGGTTCTTCATTCAATACCTTTGGAAAGTATGGTGATGGAATTTCATAGCATTGTTGGATTTACCCATTGGTCTACCAGAATTAGTACCCACCTTACACTTATTATCCCCACGATACCCCTGAGATTTACTGATCTCCATTTCGACTTTGAGGGCACATCTGATAATTTCTTTATAGCTCTCAAAATCACATATCACTAGGGGTTTTTGTAGGATAGGTATTAGCCCACCAAAGAAGCTGAAACCTTACATTTGGGTGTAATGGCAAAGCCATAGGCATATCGTGAAATCCTTGTGAATTTCTCCTCATACACTCCTATGTATTCTTCTTCTTTTTCTTGAGGTAATGAAAGTACCTCTCTATCTTTTATCAGAGGGTGGAAGGAAAATATTTATAGAAAAACATTTTCCAGAAATCCTTCCATTCAAACACCTCAGTCTTCTCCTCAGGATTCATATTTTTTATCAATGTTTACCATTAATCATTTTCAACCTCTATGTGATAAGCATCCAGATATTCCTTCTATTGTTTAGAACATTGAAGGATAGTGAAGTTCTTCTCAATGTTTTTGATCCATTTCGGTGATTTTGATATGGGATGATCTATTAAATGTATGAGGATTTTATCTCTTAAAGCTCCTGACTGAGGCTTGTTCTTTCTAGTGGGGGGGGGGGGTGAATGTTAATCTTGACCGATATTACAATTCAAAACATAAGTTAACTAAAAGAGTATCATGACAATATTTGTGATTCCCACTCCCATCAGATTGGGAATCTCATTAGAAGAGTCATCACTTTGATCTTCGCATTGGTTGTTAGCCTGATTCCTCCTATTTCTGATCATTGTCCAGAATAAAAGGAAAATTAGTGGCAACACATAGTGGGTAATCCAAATACAAAAAATAGATAACCTATAAATTTATTTTATTTACTCAACATATTAATTTATAGGCTTCAATATATGTTATCTGTGATCTACTTCGCAACATATATTCTTAGAGGAATATTTGTTATTCCCATAATAGTGGTTCAAAATATGATTATAAATTTAACAAAGAATACCCCACAATGTGTGGAAACCAAGAGCACATCAAGGCCCTTTGTTGTGCACCAGTTCCTATTCGTGTGTATCTCAAAGTTGGGTTTTCGGGATTTACCCATAGATACATCTGTTCCAGATCCTCCTCTACTTGTTCGTATATACAAAAGGATGTATTTTAATGATAAAACACTTAATATATACTCACCAAAATGTAGGGTTGTTTTTATTATACTTATTCTTATCCCTATGGTTTCACTAGGGTTTTCTAATCCCAATCTCGAAATAAGTAAACATATCCTTTGATACCAACTATAACAACCCTGATTTTTATTATACACATAAACATGTTTTATTAACTAAACATTAACTTAAGAAAAATATGAGGATCTAGAGGTCTTGTGTATTAAGAAATTAGGAACATTTCCCAATAATAGATAACATAAAACACAACCTCTTTATGGATAAATTCTTTTACTTGACAACAAATTTCCTTCGTTCTTAGAATTTCATGGGATAACCTAAGGACATGCATAAGAAAACGGTGATCTATAAAGCTCAGTAAGTGAGTAAACAAGGCATTACATGAAGAATAGTACATGTTAATAAATAGTAATATCAATGGATAACAATAAAAAGAGGAACATAAAGTCATGATATAGCGTGATTATCATAATATGAAAATGTGGCAACAACATTTAAAATGATATTAGCATGAGCCCAGGATCATTTCAGATTGATCATGAGTAAACCCTCATTTAACATGATTTAGCATGAGTAAAACCTCATTTAAACTTAATTAGAATGAGTAAACTATCATTTCACTTGACGTATCGTGATAATAATATTTACCCAATGCATTGCAGTGCTATCAAGGTGCACCCTTCTTAATCATTTCATTTCATGCATATGTGTTCCACATAGATCCTAAAACATGGATTCATTAAATGTCCAAATTTATTCCACAAAAAAGAGATTTGGAATACATAAATTTAATTACTCAATAAACATGTACATGTACATAAAAGTTACTAACCTTTATAGAGAAATGGGTATGAAATTCAGTTACATGTTTATTTTGGCATTGGAAGTTTTGGTGTATCTTCGGCATCATAATGATGTCAAATTGAAATTTTAAAGGTAGATGATGATGAGAGAAAGGGGTATCTATTAATTTATACATATAATGGATAGTAATATGGAAATGTAACATAATATATCAAACATATGTAATGGAATTTAGATTCATAATATAAATGAATTGCTTGAATGTAAATGAGGAGAGAGAGAGACCTTACGGAATTTTGGTATTGTAACGGGTGTACATGGGAGTCATTAATGAGGGATAAAGAGGTATATAGTCATTAAAAAATAAGGTTTGAAGTGTAGGGGAGGTTATAAATCATAAAAAACATTTATAATTTAAAATACAAGGAGATAAAAATACAAAATGAAACTTGGACAAAAATGAGAAAGAAAGAAATCCCTTACTTTGATGTGTGATACCAAAGGACTAGGAGAGGCATGAGCGAGGAATATAGGGAGATTGGGGTTCCTTGAGAGAATTATAAGGAGATGAGGGAAGAGGTTGTATGATCTATATAGGTTTTGAGTCAAGAGGAATGGGATATTGAGTGGGTTTATATATGAAAGCAGAGTGAATTCTTTATTATTTAGGTTTTGGACACTACACATTAAACTAATCAAAACCACAAACCACCCCATGATTTTTTCACATGTTTTATCCAAATGGGATGGGAATACATTATTTTATATGTCAAATGTCCGAAATTATTAAAATATTAGGCTTGATTATTTGGATGTCTTTCACACTCTTAATAAAATCACTATAAAAAGTAAAAACGGTTTATAAGCCCTGAAGGGTCTACTATCGCATTGTAAAATTAATCAAAAAAACTAAAATAAAATTATTTTATAGGTAAAAATATATTTTCCAAATAGAACTTTTATAATATTTTATTACATCACTATTGAGTCATTATGATGTCTTAAAAACACATTAAATATTTAAATGGTATTTAACTTTTACCTAAAAATTCTACTGTCTCGGAAAATTATGAAAAATTAACCATTAGATAATTTAGACATCCTGAATCCAAAAATAATATTCATTTTATCTAAATAATTTTCTAAATATGTGATTTTTTATTTTTAATATAAAAATCGACATTTAACCAAAATTCAGGGGTGTTTATAAAAAAAACTTTCAATACATAATAACAATTACAATTGTATTAAAAAAAACTATACGATCATTTATATTTAACAAAAATTGATTTAGAAATAATATTTATTTAAGATATTATTTAATCCAAAAATCCATTAATTCATTAAAATGGATCCCTTAATTTAATATTAACTAAAAATACTATTTTTACTTTAAAACCCATTTAAAAAGTAATAATAATATAATGAATGTATATTATTCATACAAAAAAATAGTGGACATAATCATAGTTCTAGGGTCTTGTTACATAACCCATTATATCACCCGAATAGGACATAAGGGTAAGGCGTGTGATGGTGAAGGACTCTTGGGGTGGCTCAAGTAACATTGCATGGGTGAGAATCTCTATCAACTTCCACATCTCTCTTAGGTGGTTCCGTTCAAGATTAACGTGTTAAAGCCCAGCTTGGGCTTGTTCAAGAGAGAGGACCGATGAAGTTACCTCATTTTTTATCTCTAAAAAAATGGCCTTCATAAGGAGTAATCCAACATGATGAGGTTATTGCTTCCTTTTTTTGAGTAAATTGGATTTGTTGAATCCCTATATGTTTGTTAATCATGTGATCACTGTTCAATGACTATATTGGAAAAGGTAAAAATTCATAATGATATTTTAAAATCTAAAAATATAAAACAAATTAAGTGAATATGTATTATTTAACCATTATCAATAATAATACATTTAATTAGATGAATTGGAATTCTCATTAATAAAAGTTTAGGTTATTATAATCTATGATACAATAGAGTATGGATCTCTCTGAATTATCACATAGAGTATGCAGGTCTTCAATTATACAACCCCATTTTAATCCTTCACAAGAAAATATATATATATATATATATATATATATAATCTCATAGAATAATTTCATCTGCATATTATTACTTATATTTGAAATATAGAACTTCGAAGATCATTGGTAGGTGTGATATCCCATCATTTAAATCATCCAATAGATTCATGAGTTTTTCATCATTTAAAAAAATGGTAATTATCAATAAAATATTCATTGAAATACTTTGAATATTAATGATATTTCGTTATTTTAATTATACACAAAATCCACTTCATTAAACTCATTCCAAATCTCCACATGTATGGCTTCAGGATTTGCTTCCTCATGGACCTCCTACTTATAGCATGGTTCTCATTTTATCGTCCTTCATCTCCTTATAATAATTACAATCCATGTAGGATAATAATATATGATATAATTCTCATCTATAATGGATAATCCTTGGTACGATATTTCTTATCCCCATAGGATAATCCTCTATTGGATAATTCACATCTATATAAGATAATACTCTTTATGATAATTATCAACAATTCAAGTTATTACTCCATTGGATAATTCTTATATATATAACTTCATTTATCATATAGTCTCTAGAATATCTTATTCATAGAAGATAAATTTCTTTTATAAATATCAAACTTCATCTACAGCTTCCTGTATTATTTTTCTTTACTATAACATCTCCATTCTAAAAGCATCATCTCCAGTTTTGTATTTTACTTCTGAGTATCTAAGATAAAATTATCCTCAAGTGATTATGAATCTTAATATAAGAAGAACTTCATATGAATAATCCGATTTATTTTATTTAGAATATAGAGATTCTATAAGCTCATCACCTCACCCAATAGACAAGTGACTGCATGACTAGATTGATCACTACATCAGAATTTAACACATTTCAAATCCTATTGACCAGGTTTGATCAAATATATGTGAAACTCTAATAGAACATTACTTCCCTGAAATAAACATCCTACATGATTTAGATTGTATATCTACCTCCAAAAACACCTGTCATGAATTAATTTAAGATTAGTAAATTAATTATAACATTTATATGTATTCCTTCATTATAAAGATCATATCAGTGTCTCTTATATGGAGTCCAATTCCCAGTCATGAATATATAACAATACTCCATGAATCCACATCACTTATTACAACAAAATCATATTGTAATATTGTTAAATTTTTTAAAAAACCCTTTTGAATCCAACAATCAACCCGATGTAATTGTTTTCAATATCACCACACATTTAAAAGTAAATATGTGTACTTATTTCATTCTACGCATTGTTGAAAATCAAATAAAAAGTAACATTGTGGATATACCCACCTGATCAAATATAATCTTTTTGGTAAATTTTCCCCTATTATTATACTAAAAACAAATATAGATCCCCTAGAGATATAGAGATGACATCAAATGAAATTCTATATAGATTAGTGATTAGTTAGCCCAATTTAAGTGTACTTGGTATAATCTAGTGTAAAAATAGGATGTGTTTTACCCGGGATTTAATTTCTATCCACAAATAACCAACCATGTGATGCAGTGATCAAACTATCATTTTAGGGTCCTCTCATACCAAATCACTATGAAATATTTTTCATCTTGTTTAAATAGAAATAAAACACTTCAGAAGTTTCATGTGAAAATAATAAATATCCTCATTTGACTCAAATTTTTATCAATAAACAATCCCCTACCAAAACATATTGAACATAATCATAACACTGGTTTATTAATTGAATTTTCATACATCAAACGCCATATTTCATGGGGCAATCCATAATTTATATAATTGAATAATCCATATAGTGTATTATATATTGACAACACCATCTTACTTCCCCCCCCAAATAATTCACTCACTCTATTACTTCATGTATTTGAACCACCATGATGTTAGACATAATTATTCTTTATTAGTGACATCTCAAAAGCTCCCCTTAAACCCTCTGTGAGATAACCTATATAAATAGAAATAGTAGGGAATAAGGAGGGACTTATTTGATCTTCTTAAGTAACACTTAGGCTATGTGTTTCTTCTCATCCTAGACGTGACTATTTATTTAAACTCTACATGGAAAAAATTATTTGAACTTATTTTTTGATTTTCTGCATCAACTATTTTCATTCACTAGTATTTCCATTTTATTCTTCCATATTGTGAATCTATTTTCTCTACCTCATCAACCAATGAATATTATTTTCCTTAAAGTTTCATCTTCTTCCTTCAAAACACATCTTAGCCATGTAATATTATAATTTAATCATTTGATCCACGTCCAGAATAAACACATCATTCATGCGATTTTACTTCTACCATCAAATCTATAATTTTGGAAATTTTCTCATGAGATTCGTCCTCACCATATAAAACCACTATATTTTCATATTTATTATAATCCATATTTTCTTTATATATTATATTATATGTGTCCTGTTGGTTATATCACATTAACACTCCTTCATAACATGTTTGGATCCTTTAAGATTTTTATTTGTATTATTTTTAGACTTAGTAGTTTATGAATACCCTCAATGCTATAAATTTGGGTTTCTCCAGCACTAACCATCATCAACAATAATAAAAAACACTGACAAAGGACCCCTTTATTAGAACTTGAAAAAATGATGAAAATGCCACCCTTAATTGGTTATTTTTTTCTAGTGCAAACGTTAGTAAAAAATCCCTAATAATGATCACATTTATATGGGCTTTTTTAGTAGCACTGATAAAGTCCCCCCATTATCTGCACATGAAATAAAGTACTAATAATGGGGGGCCATTATCCATTCTGGTAAACTATCACTTATAAAGGGGGAATTTATCAACGTTTTTAGAAGATCTGATTAAGGCCACCCTTTATCAGTTCTTTTTTTACTAGCATTAATAAATGGAAAATTTCATAAAAATGTATAAATCATTAAAAATAATATATTAATATATTATATTTTATTAAATATTATTTATATAAGGATAAATACGTATTTAGAATTAATATATAAGATATTTATTCAAAATGGACCATAAAATAGTTCAAAATAATAATATTAATCAATAATTTTCTAGTTATTATTGAAAAATAGTCAATTAATAATAATTTGATGAACTAAAAATCAAATAAAATAATGAACAATCTTATATATGTTGAAAAATGACTTGAACTTCAAAGGGCCATACCTTTTGATCTAGGTGTTTGTTTGAAGTTCACCACAAATCAAATTAAAGGTAATAAAGAGATCTACACCCTGTTAACTAGGATGACGTATTATAGAATTTTATTGTGGAAAAAATGTCTCTAAGACATCTGAAACTGAGTTTTTAGTTAGAATATCAATTTTTTTCATTTTGACACTATTTTAGATTTTTTCTAGAGAGTCTTATTGTATTTTATCAGTAGAGAGTAAATTTTTTCAAAAGGAAAACATTCATATGGCTATTATGGTATTCAAAATTTTTCTTTTTTGACATTGTATTATTATTTAAAATTAAATATATGAATATTTAATTATATATAATTATAATAAATAAATTGGATAAATACATATATTTAGACATATTTACAAAACATATATTTTAATTTATATAAACCAAATAAGAAAATATTTTTTTTTCATATTATTTAAAATAAAAAATTATTCATTTTATTTACCTTATATAAATTCTTTAATATGTATATATATATACCTATACAAGTAATGTGTATATATAAACTTAGGTATGTCAATAAATAAATGAATATTGATAAGTATATTATTATATATGTAAATAAGCACAAATATATTTAGATATTTGTATGTGAATATGTGCAATATAAATGAATACTATTATGGGTAAATTTGTGTGTTTGTCTCAATAGTATGGATTACCAATGAATATAAATGTATTTCTATGTAAAAATCATTATAAAAAAATATGGTATATAAACATATTTTACAGTAAATATTTACCAATATATTATAAAAAATTCATATGTAAATATAAAATTATATGTGAATATGTATATATGTGTGTGTGTGTGTGTGTGTCTGTTTATAGACATATAAATATATATGTAATGTATCAATGTTTTTTAAATATACCATATATATAATGAGTACAAAAATATAATTTATGCAATATCTATCCATTTTTTACAATATAAATATATATGAATATATGAAGAAAAATATTATTATAATTTTTATATAAACATATGTGTTTATTAATAAACAGATATATCTTGATATTTATATTAGAGTGTATGTAATTGAATCTTAACATATAGTATATTTAAATAAATTTAATTATATATATCACACACACAAACATATATTTTATAACTTTATTTAAATATAATTATATAAATATATGAATAAAAATATATATGTATATATATACAGAAATATCATAAATTAGATGGTAAAACATATTGGTGAAGTGGTAAAGGCATTCCATTTTCAATAGAAATATACAATGATGGAATCCAGGCATATGTACGGGGGGGGGGGGATGTTGGACTTTAGAAAAGTGCAGAAAAAGAGCCATTATGAGTGGTAAAAGGGGTGAGTGATCAAAATTAGGTTACAGGCGGTGTGGGGTTGAGTGGGTGAAACGTGATGACAAGGATGGTGAAAGGCACCGACATACGGGGTATTAGAGAACTCCATAAGAATTCCCCATTTATCATCACGTTTTTTAAGTGGTGATTAAGGCCCCTTTTATCAGTTCTTTTTTATCACTAATAAAATATGTCTTTTAACATTTTTTAGGTTCATAATGATTTATAGCACAGTTAAAGCAAAAAAAAAATCACTTTTAAAAGTATGACCAATTGTAGTTCATTTTGCAGCATAGATAATGTATCTTTGAATTCTAGTCTTGCACTCCCTAATAAAGTGACTATCTTACTACACCCACAAAAAACCTAATCAAAATATTAATTTTTTTATGAGTGTAAATATTTTATGAAGTTGTTATCGTAGATATTTTCATTTTAGCTCTCATTGTTTCACCAAATATCCCCCTTTGTTCTTTCCTCTTTCCTGGTGATGACATAGTATATCAATTAGAAATGTATTTTGGTTCATACCTTAAACAACACTATATAAACCTTAAAATTTTTATCTTATAGATTTATTACATAATTTTCAATAATCATGTTATAGATGTCCTAATTCAATGTAATCATTCATATTCTCTGGTTCTAGGGGCATCCCTAGTATATTTTATGGGTTTTTTGAATAATTACGTCTCATTTTTCTTAGTTCACACCTCATCATAACTTTTTCAACCTCCACTATCAGAAATTTTAAATTTGAATTTAGTTAGATTAGGTATAGATTTCACATTCCTATTAGAACCTGTCTTCTCATCAGTTTGAATATGTTCACCCATGACCTCAAAAAACAAGGAAAAGTATTCAATAAATTTTATAAAATTATTTTGATCTATGAGATAGAAATATTTTGTCCCACATAATTCTTATTCTCTTACATTCTTCTTCACTAGAAGATCACACACCAATCTTTCCTACATAAATATATTTAATATATCATTCAAGATCTCAGGATCATGGGAGCATTCCTTATTTATTATCTCATATTTGTTTAGAATCGTTTTTTTTCTCTTAAATTTCTTCCTATTTTCATTCTTCTCTTGGGTATTATATTCTAGAGATGATTATGAAGTTTCTTTGAGTTATCATTCAATAAATTTTCTTTTCTTTGATACCATCATCATTGGTTTATGAATCAAAACCTTTCTCAAAAAAATCAATGAAAGAAACATCATTATCTAAATTTCTATATGAGTCACCCTTCACTTTCATTCTCATAAGTATTCTTCTATTTCTACATGATTTATTCTTCTTATTCTTTAAATTTATTTTCTTAACCTCCTCATCTAATTTAAATTGTTCAACCTACTTCTTTTCAAAATATATTTAAATATCCCCAATATCAAAATATTTATATGTATATATAATTTCTATATTTTTCTTTTCTATTTTTCCTTCTTGAATACATTTGATAAAAGAAAAATAATTTTGTCATAGTCTTCCTCATCCTCATCACCATCTATATCACTTTCTTCATCTCCCACATATTCGTTGATTTTTCATTTTTTGAAGGCTTCAAAGTAAATCCCATATTTTTTATTCACATTACAGTTATTAACCTTTTTCATCTCATATAATATGGGTGTATTATGAAGTTCATATTGGGACAAATACTCTCTTTACAAAAAGGATTAAACCTTGAAATCCAATATGTCTTGAATATTTATCATCAAATTCTTGAAAATTATTGAATCCTCCATCTTCTCTCCAAATAATCAAATATTTTTTAGTATTTCATCACCTTAGTGAAATAGATATATATATTATTATCATCATGCATTCCAATATGCTCCAAAATAAACATTCATAAATGTTTCTTAGTTTCCATAGAATTGATATAATCATTATAGATGCCTTTATATTTTTTCGATAAATAATTTATTGTTTAAAGGAGCATCACCTTTTTGTAGACCTTTCTAAAAGGTGATATCAAGATAGAATTTTAATGTATTTCATATCACACTATATTTATCTTTTCACCATGTGTCATAGAAGTATATTTAGTAATAGGTATAAAACCCTTAGTACCGGCATCTACAAGTCTTTGTCAAGTGAAATGATGTAGGGTATCATCCTATTACTCAATGTATGGAATTTTAGGTCATATCAAAAGTTTATTTGGGATATTTAAAGGTAAAATTCTCAAATACAACTTGTAATTATATGATACAATTGAATCACTGAGAGGTAAGAGGAAGTGAATCTATGAAATATTTTATTTTTATTATTTATTCCATTTAAAAAATACCCTTAAATTTTTTTAAGGTTAATGATCCTCTCAATGATCGTTCACCACATTAAATTCATTTGAAATAATAAAAAACCAGATATAAACATATAATATTTACAAGGTTTTATAGAAAGGAATATTACTTTAAATTTTGGTTATACCATCTAACTTGGATTCTCCACTATCACAAACACTATTAGGAAACACATATTCAACTATTATATCCACCACTTCTAAAGACTACAGGAAGATACATTGATTCTTCAACAAAGATCCAGTAAAAAATGGCCTCTAGATTGAGGTTTTTTCTAAACCACTGAATATCATTCTTTCTCCATGAGTAGATAGATGAGAAAATATTCACATGAACTTCCTTAAAAACATCAATAGTGACAATGGTTTTGATGAAACCTTCTGATATTTAGTGTAATGGATTTTCATGAGCCTTCCAAAATACTAAAGTTCAGAAGAGTCTTATTTCTTCCTCAATAGCTCCCAGCTTTGAAACATTCTATACCTATGATAAAAAGGGCTAGTGGGATCTAAGAACTATCTAAAAGTGTATGAGTTTTCTAAATTCTACTCCCATTTTTTCATCCTTCACAACATGCATATATTTATAATCACATATGATTATAACATCTGAATATTATTCCATATATTCTAAGAAGCTCAAAAGGTGTGATATCATCTCATATAAACCAATCAATTGATTTGTAACATCCTTCACCTCATTATTGACTTGATAAGTGATGTTGGTTTTACTAGCCTTAGGAGACATCCCCAAGACACCATAGTCTTGAAATAAATTCGAAGGGAATCAAATTACATTGTGCTTTGATTTTAACTTTATAAATAAAAAAAATGGAATTAAAAAAAACATAACTTCCAAATCTACTAAATGTTGTTTGAGTAAACAGAAAAACTTGGTACACTGAAAATTTTATAACAATATGAGATTTCTAATAGAACAAGAGACATAACCAACATGAATATAATGATGAAAAAAATAAAGATATTAAACTTGAATCATCCCAAACCACATGATGAACTGGATCCTAGATAGGAATCCAAATTTTATACCCAAAATATCATGAAGAATCACTAGAGAAATAAGACCTCTTTAACTTACCTATATATTAAAATATTACATCTCAAAATGAACTAAATTTCTCATGAAATGGGTGATTATGAACTCATTATGAATTTCTCAAGGGATTACAAATTCACGACACTTGGGAAAGAACCAATTATGAAATTTTACATCAAATATTTTAAAGGCAGTTGAAATAGTTTATATCAAATCTATTAAACAATTTATATTGGAAAAAATTAAAAAAATTCTTTAAATAATTTCACCTCAATTTGAATACCCATTCTCCTATTCACACGCACACCTGTATTCCATGTGACAGGTTTATAGTCATGATTATTCTCTCAATCATCAACCATGTCATCAGAAGGTGACCAATATATTGATTCCCCAATGGTACATTCCCCTTCCACTGGGTCATGTCCATAAATGAACTCACCCCAAACATATATACTAAATTTTATGACAAATTCTATTTCACATAAAACTAATTCTTTCTTGAAATTATTTGATTATACAACATGAATTCATCAACATCACCATAATTTTAAAACAATCATTTTAAAATTATAAACAATGTGGGTTTTCTCAAATCCATCCAACTTCTCAAATTTTACAAATCCATTACAAAAAATATGGTTTACTTGAAAAAGAACACAAATTTTTCACAGTAATTCAAGAGCCAATTTTAATAAAAAATAAGCCTTTATGTTTAGAACAGTGAATATCAAAGAGAAGACACCTACCTCTTAACATATTTTCGAAATGAAGAAAAAAATATACATCATCTTGATATGACCAATGATATTGTTCCCATTAGTAGATTCAATAATATATCATTATAATTTTTATAAAAAAGCATAGATATATCCATAATAGAATAGATATATTGTTTTGGGATAGAGGATATGAGATGATCTAAGAAGAACAGAGAGGAATATAGACATACCATTTATTACATATCTATGATGCACTATTATTTTATTAAATATGTTTTTGAATCAAAAGGAATCACCATGGGAGCCTATGGAGGGAGGGGAGTTTGAGAACATATAAGAATTTGGAAAAATTTATGGGTTTTGTGTTAAAATCCTGGTAAAAATCTAATTTTTGGATAATTAAATTATTGTTTCATGGTTAGGCTATTAATTTTTTCAAAACATGAAAAAATTGTTCATGTGGTTAAAGATAACCCATGTAAGCTCATAGTTTCACCACATGATTCAGAAACATGTGATTAAACTATGATGTTCTACAATCAATTGTAACATCCCAAGTAAATAAAGAAATGATACATTTACATTTTAATTAATATTTTGTGCATTAAATTTTAATTTTACATTAATGGTGTTTCTATGTTCGATGGAATACCCGATATGCAACAATGAGTTTCATATAAATCTTACATTGAACAATAGTAATGTAATATTATTATTTTAAATGGTAGTTAACGCCTAAATTTTGTATTGGTAAGAATGAAAAGAACTAACAAAAATTTGGTTATTCATGTTTTTTAAATTTTTTTACATTTTTCCAATAAAAGTTAGAGGATTAAAATGTGAATTAATCTAATTTTAAGCATGAATACACTATTATTTTTTAAAAGGTCGATTTAACACCTTTTGACATTGAACCCTCCTAAAATCTAGTTTTTGTCACTTTTATATGTTCTATTTGAAAAAATAAAAGTCTCCTTTATAATAGAGACATCAAAATTCACTATGAGTAATATTTCAGTATTTTTCTGATAAAATTCATTTTTTGATGAATAGTAAAAAATACTGTATTTTAATTCAAAACGTTATTTTCATATAATTTATTTACATGGTTAGATTATATTTTTAATTTTTTCTAAAAGTTTATTTTATTATAATTTTCCCATTTAATCCAATGTTGGTCATTGTGATTAATATCACTTTGAAATTGAACATAAACAAGTGTCAATCATTTCATAGTTAATATTTATTAAAAATGTTTTTTTGTTTTGAAAATGGGAATTAATTTTCAACTATTTAATAAAACTTCAAAGATTTTTAATTTTGTAAAATAGAAATATTTTTTTAATTCAAAATATCAAATATTTATTTTGGATAATTTTTGGTAGTTTTCTGAAAAACTCAAATTTTTGATAAATAGTGAAACCACTAAGAAGTAGTTAAAAACTGACTTTTTTCATTTAAATAAAATTTTACCACTTCTGTTTATTGAATTTTAAAATTCTGCCATGGTTTATATTAGTAGTTAAAATGTGGTTCAATTAAAAGAAAATAATTTTTGGTGAATAGTTACTTTTGACTTTTATTTACCGCAGTTAATGGTAGTAGGCTAATTCAAGGTAAAACGAATATCATAATAAAAAATTTATTTTAAAACTATAAATAACCATATTGGATGAGTCATGGACGTCAATTGGTATCCTTGGGTCTATTTTGTGACCCCATTGAACTACTTAAGAGTGATAATGACACTTTATATTAATTAATTTAATGTAAAGACAAAAATGATATAAACAAATATATTTTAGTAAATTAAATTTTACATGGGGTTATATAAGTTATCTCTTCAACTATAAATATTATTTGGAAAGCGAAAAATATTTCACATCTCATGGTATTTGTTTTTTAATTTTTAGACATTAAATAAATAAAAGTATTTATGACACAATAATGATGTGTTGTTTACCTCATTAATAAATGAATTAAATAAATAATATTAAAAAGATTAAAATAATATATAAAACCTTTCTAATTCTAATTGGATGATTATATTTCAACCATGAGTTAACATATCTTTATCTTTAATTTGTTTTAGAACTTTTGAATTTGAAAATTTTTATATAATAAAATAATATTTTTACACTTTCCTAAAGAGCCCCTCCTCCCCCATATAAAAATCCCCCACCTCTAACCAATTCCTTAACCCACTCAATCCCCTTGGCT
The DNA here is from genome assembly GCA_963277665.1 of Viscum album. Lineage (NCBI taxonomy): Eukaryota > Viridiplantae > Streptophyta > Magnoliopsida > Santalales > Viscaceae > Viscum > Viscum album. Next base: position 1,285,220,323 of record OY728138.1, on the reverse strand, counting down.
CATCCAACCCCTGCCCAAATAAGATCTCAATATCCCTTAATTCCACATAAAATTCATAACATAGGCATAAGGAACATCAAGTAGTCTTTTTGGTTCAAACCATATGTAGTTACCTGAATTAAAGGTAATAGTTTCTCCTAAATTCGTTTCTATTATTTTACATCTCCAACCCCTAAAATCTTTTTATTTATTTTATTTTATAATGACACCAGTATATTTAATATACTAGGATGTTTTTATGTGAAGGATTCAAAATACACATTCACACACCTCTATTTAATTGGTAAAGAACATACTTTTTATGTGGATGGAAAACTAACACCTCACGAAACGATGATTGTTCAATTTTCTCCTACCTCCTCTCATGGTGTCCATTAAGATGGAAATTCATTTATATATTTTACATATTATATTTATGTTTCATTTATTTTTCTGTATTTTTCATTTATAGCATACCTTTATGGTTTCCATTATGGGTAAACGCGATAATTTCATTTTAGGAAATGCAGAATACCTCCCCTCAAAGTGATATGACTCATTAATTCCATATGTGGGATGTATAAAAGATAGAATTAATGATATTATATATGATATTATTCTAGAATTATAATATACCTATGTATCATTATGTTTTAATTCCATTAAAATATGAAATAGAAATGAAAGTTGTGTTCATGCGTACGTACGACTTACCGTCTCCATGAATGGTGCATTTCATTTCTTACCGCCAAATGTTTTTTCCTATTATAAAAACATCTATATACAGGATATATATGGTATATATAATATCTAAATCATGAATATCATTCTGGATATAATGAACATATGACCACATAGACATCTTGTAAATATAAGATGTTCATTTTTTATTCAAGTATCAAAAATTGACAAAATGACCGTTATTAACTTAAAAGATTGCATAATGTTTATAACATGGTAATATGTGATATAAATGGAATAATAAATTTTAAAAAGTTTCTTATGAAATAAGAAACTAACATTACATTATTATTCACGAGATTAAAGAACGATTAGGTCAATTCGGACACGAGGTAAGGGACTTCATCTCAATCTCATTTCATTGAGGCATATTTTGTTTTATACACAAATTTATTTTATAAAGTGTATAAAATCCTTTGACATTTCATTTCATTTAAATTGAATGTTTTTCTATGAAACGTTTTAGTAACTGAAAAAATGGAATCATTCTTTTTAACATAAGCGGTGACAATGATCCTTTCCTCCTCCATGAGTATTATTTGATCTGTGGATTCCATAACTAACCATAATGTTTTTAAAAGGAAAATAAATACCACACTCTTTTAATTATTTTTGAATTGAAAATGGTTTTTATAATGGATTTGTTATGTCAATATGTTTTAATGATATATTCTGATTGAAATCTGGAAATTTTATTGTTACTTTATGTTTGTTTTATGTGTTCTGAATATGTTATGGTTCTTGGGAATTGTTACATATATGGGTGGTTCCATGATAAACCTATGGTGGGTGTGCCCAAGGTAGCTCTCTAATGCATAGGGTAATGTGACATAGGTAAACATTAATGTTTCTCCCAAGAGATTTTGGGAATAAACTATGATTGGTATTCCAAATGTAACTCCCTACATAATTGTGGTAGCTACAATGTATGTTTGATATGGATGCCACAAATTACCTTTACGATTTTTTATTTCTATGTTTTATTCATAAATATTTATTATTTCATGTGGTATGTTAAAGAGCTTATGTTATATATGTAATAATGAACAAATGTTTTCTTTCTTTGTTTCATAACCCTTACTGAGCTTTTTTTGCTCATCCCATGTTTTGAAATGTTTTTTCATAGGACCTAAATATGAATACAATCATGTATGGTGTCATGGAAATGTCTTTTTTTCTTAAACATGGGACTAGACATGACTCTTTTTTCAAGAGTATTTATTTTATAAAAAATGCAAACTATGTGGAAGTGTCTACCTTGTAATTTTTGAGATGTAATGTAATAATTATGGCATAATTATTTAAAACTCTAAACCAAAAAAGATCATCAATGTGAATTATTTATTTAATTCAATATTAGGTAATGTTTAAGGATGGGTCCATATAGTTGGTATCATAGGTCGGTTTAGATAACATTAGAAGTTAGGGTATTGTTATATTAATATCCATAAATTACATCATGTTAATATTGAAATGAGACACCATTTTGAAATTAACATGTTGCTTTACCTAAAATATTTCTATGTTTAGAATGTTTTTCCATAGAGGAAACAAGGATTCTATGTTGGGATGACATCAGGAGGAAGAAAACCTTCCAAATCAACAATCTGGGATGGTCGGAATCCGAACTGAACTATTTGTTGCAGTGATGGAATAGTTGAGACAAACTATAAATAGTGGTGGTATTCATGCATGTGATTAGCCAGATCAACCACATAGGAACATGTTAGTAGTGGATAATTTCATGAGGAAACATCCCCCATCATTCAGAGGATCATCTGACCCCGTGCTAGCTGAAGGGTGGATTAAAGCACTGGAAATTGTTTTTGATTTCATGGGGTGTTCAGAACATAAAATGGTTAGAATCGTTGTTTACCATTTAAATATGAAGTTGATCAGTGGTGGTTGATAGTTAAAAATATCAGGGATAATGAAGAGATTGATGCTCTTGATTTGGATGATTTCAAAGGTATGTTCCTTGAGAAATACTTTCTTATGGTGGTTCATCTTAGGATGGAAAAACAGTTCATGGAATTGAGGTAGGACGATGACTATGTGTCATCATATGAAGAAAAATTCACTCTACTGGTAAGGTATGCTCCAAATTTCATACGAGAAAATTAGAGTAAAATCAACCATTTTTACTTAGGATTAAATCGAAAGTATCAAAGGTCTTTAGATTCTCATGAGATCAAAAGTTATGAAAAATTGTTCGATGTGTAGAGAAGGTGGAAATGGAGTTTTTTGATGATCATGTGTTCATTGAAAAACAACAGAATAAGAGGTCAAGGTGGAAGGAGAAAGGGAATAACACTTCAAAAAAGTACGTTGGTAAGAAACTTAAGTTTATAGTTGGTGAAAATTGTGGTAAAAAGAAAGTTGGGGAATGTCTTTTGAATTCTAGTAAGTTCTACCAATGTGGTAAAATGGGACATAAATATCTTAATTGCACTGAAAAAGATCAGGGTAATTGTTAGACGAAATATGATTTATAATTAGAAGAATGTTTTAAGTGAAATGAAATGAGTCATTATGTAAATGAGTGTCCAATGAAGAACTCTACTGAGAGAAAGAATCTAGACTACATGAAAAAGGGGTGGTAAAGTCCTTTGCAACTACTTCAGCAAATGTTGGGCCATTAAATGAAGCAATATCAGGTACACTATTTTTTTTCCGATTATTCCAATGTTTTGTTTAATTTAGGGTCTACACATTCTTTCATTTCTTATATTTTTTTAGTAAATCATGATATGAATCCTAAACTTATGGTAAAAAAACCTGGTGAAAATGTTTAAACAAAAAGGAATTATAAGAACCTTTTTATCCTTGTGCACAAAATAAATCTCCATGAAAACATTATTTTTTGCCTCCTATAGAGTTTGATGTTATTTTGGGTATGGATTGGATTTCTATTTATCATGCTATGATTGACTACAGAGCTAAGGAGGTTTCTTTTTAGAAAGATTTTTAGATTGTGTACAAGAATGAACACTTAATTTTGATAACGTATTAGGAAGCTGAGAAAATAGTAAAAGATATAAATGAATGTTACCATGCACATATTGTTGAAAATAAAGGAACTATTCAAATTAATGATGTGCCAGTGGTAAATGAGTATCTCGACATTTTTTTTGATTAGTTCCATGGTATTATACCTGATCTGAAAGTTGAATTTACTGTAGTCTTTGTTCCTGATACTAATCCAATTTCGAAACCCCCTTATTGAATGGCTCAAATAGTACTTTTATAGTTGAAGAATCAATTACAAGAGTTATTAGATAAAGGTTTCATAAAACCTATCACATCACCATGGGGTGCTCCTTTCTTATATGATAAAAAGAAACATGGTTCAATGAGACTTTGAATTTATTATAGAGAATTGAATAACATCACTATTAAGAACCAGTGTTATTTGTCTCATATTGATGATTTGTTTGATCAGCTCCAGGGATCTCAGTATTTTTCAAAGATTGAATTGAGATCAGGGTACAATCAGTTGAATGTAAAGGAATCATACAATCCAAAGACCGTGTTTTGTACTAGATATGAACATTATGAATATGTAGTTATGCCTTTTGGTTTAACCAATTAACCTACTTTATTGATGGATATTATGAATATAATTTTCCATGATTTCATGGATAAGTTTGTGTTTGTGTTCATTGATGATATTTTGGATTATTCTAAAAGTAAAAGAGGACCATAAGAGTCATTTAAGATTTGCCTTTCAAGCATAAAAACAAAATGAACTATTTGGGAAATTTAGAAAGTGTGAGTTTTGGTTATAGAAAATTTCATTCCATGGTCAAATTATTTCATAAAATTCCATAATTGTTGATCCTTCTAAAAAAAGTTGTTGAACAATGGCCAAGACCCCCACATATAACTGATATCCATATTTTTCTTGGTTTGGCAGGTTATTACTGGACGTTTGTTGAACATTTTGCATGTTTATCTAGTCCAATGACTATGTTAACTCAATAAGGTGTTATGTTCATTTGGATAAAAGAATGTGATGATTGTTTTCATCAATTGAAAAGAATATTGTTGATTGCTCATGTTTTGGCACAACCTCCCAGAAATGGTGGGTTTTTTATTTACAGTGATGATTCATTGAAAGGAAGAGGATGTTTCCTTATGTAGAATGATCAAGTAATTTCGTATGCTTCACGTTAGATGAAACCTCATGAGTTAAATTACCCTAACAAGATTTGGAATTAACTGATTTTGTTTTTTGCTTTAAAATTTTGGAGGCATCATTTTTATAGAGTAAAATGTGAAATATATAGTGACCATGAATGTTTGAAGTATATATTCACTCTGAAAGAATTGACCCTGAGACAAAGGAGATGGTAGGAATTAATGAAGGATTATTATTACACGATCCTTTACCATTCAAGAAAAGAAAATAAAGTGTTTGATGCTTTGTGTCGAAAAAGTAATGCTTTATTAACCATGCTACGTTTGGAACAAGATCATTTGGTTTTTGATTTGATGAATTTTGGAATAGAAGTTGTTGGTGAATGAAATTATTCTATTTTTTTCAGGAGTTCGTGAAATAATCTCACTCATATAGTATAAATCATGGACAGAAGGAAGACAGGGAGTTGAAGAAAAATGTAGATTTGGTTCAGAAGGGTAAGTTTCTTGAATTTAATGTTGATAATGACTGTGTTTTGAGGTTTGTAAAGAGATTATGTGTTTCTTCTGATTCACAGTTGATGAAAGAGTTATTATGTGAAGCTCATAGTTATTTTTTTTAGTTCATCTTGGTAGTAATAAGATATACAATGATCTTTGAGAGTATTACTGGTGGGTTGAAATGAAAAGAGATATTGCTAATTTTACTGTGAAATGTTTGACTTGTTAGCAAGTTAAAGCAGATTAGAAGTTACCGGAAGGGATGTTTCAGTCTTTACTGGTGCTATAGTGGAAATTATATAATATATCCATGGACTTCGTTGTGGGATTACTGAGGACATCATTTGGTAATAATGCAATCTGGGTTATTATTGTTTGGTTGACTAAATCTGTTAATTTCCTTCCTATTTAAGATAATTTGTATCTAGATCAACATTATCAGCTACATGTTAATGAGATAGTAGGGTTTCATGGTTTTCCCCTATCAATTTCATTTGTTCGTGATCCCTAGTTTACTTTTAACTTTGCTAAATGCCTTCAGAAATTGTTTGATACTGAATTAAATTTTAGTACAACTTTTCTTTCGCAATCATATGGGAATCAGAACGAACAATTCTGACCTTGTAGGATATGCTACGTGCTTTTTTACTGGATTAACGGGGAAGTTGGGACCAACATATTTCTTTGGTTGAATTTTCTTATAATAATAGTTTTCATTCCAGTATACAGATGGCTTTATTTGAGGCATTATATGGGAAGCGATGTCGAACTCCATCTTTTTGGGATGAAGTGGGTGAAAATAAGTTGATGGGACTAGAATTGGAAGAAGAGATGGAAGAAAGGTTCAGTTTATTTAGAATCACATGAGAACAGCTCACAGTAGGCAAAAAGGATATGTAGAAAACCGGAGGAATGTTATTTATTTTGAGGTATGGGATCTTGTCTTTCTCTAAGTTTTTCTATGGAAAAATGTTATGGTTTTTGGTAAGAAGAGAAATTTGAGTCTGACGTTCATTGGCCCTTATGAAATCCTGGAGAATGTTGTATCAATTGCATACAAAGTGGATTTACCTCCATTTTAATCCTAGATACACAATGTTTTTTAATGTTTCAATGTTGAGAAATAATATTCTAGATCCATATCTTGTTTTATGACCAAAGATAGTTCAGTTGGAAGAGATTCTCTATTATGAGGAACAACTGGTCCAGATTCTTGACTGTAGAGAACAAATGTTGCAAAAAATGTAATTCACCAGTTAAATGTTTGGTGGAAAAACCATATGGCTGAAGAGGCAACGTGGGAATCTGAAAATGCTATGAGGGATAAATACCTTCATCAATTTGATAAGTGAATAAAATTGTGAGGATGTAATTTCCAAAAGTTGGGAAGGATGTATCATCGCAAATAAATAAAGATATAATACATTTTCATTTTAATTAATATTTTATGAGTTAATTTTTAATTTTACTTTAATTGGGTTTCTATGTTCGATGACGTACCCGACACACAACAATAGGTTTCTTTGTAATCTTACGTTGCACAATAATAATATAATATTATTATTTTAAATGATAGTTAACGCCTTGCCATTTTATTGTCGGGAATAAACAAAAATAACTACAATATGATTATACATGTTTATTAAATGTTTTTACATTTATCCAATAAAAGGTAGAGGATTAGAGTTTAAAATAATCTAATTTTAAGCAGAAACAATCTACCATTCATTAAAAGGTCGATTTATCGCCTATTAAAGGCGAACCATATTTAAATATCATTTTGGTCAATATTATATGTTCTATTTGACAAAATAAAATTTTTCTTTAGAATCGGGACATCAAAATTCACTTCGGGTAATATTTTGGTATTTTTCTAAAAAAATTAATTTTTTGATGAATAGTAATAAATATTGTATTGTAATTCAAAACTACCTTTTTATCTAATTTATTTGCATGGTTATTTTACCATTTTAATTGGTTTTAAAGTGTAATTATATTATATTTTTACCATTTAATCCAATGTTGGCCGTTGGGATTAATATCACTTTGAAATTGGACATAAACAAGTGTCATTCTTTAGATCGGTAATATTTCATAATAACCCGCTTTTTGTTTTGACAGTTCGAATTAATTTTAAATTTATTAATCCCACTTCTATGATTTGAATTTGGTAAAATGTACATCATTTTTGAATTCAGAATATCAAATATATCTTAGGATGAATTTTTGGTAGTTTTCTGAAAAACATCAAATTTTGATGAATAGTGAAACGAATATGTAGCAGTTAAAAACCGACCTTTTCATTGAAATGAAATTTCAATGCTTCTGTGGATTGAATTTCAAAACTCATACATACATGGTTATTATTATTAAGTGAAATGTGGTTCAATATGATGAAAATAATTTTGGGGGAATAGTAACTTCTGACTTTTATATATTGCGGTTAATGGTAAATAGGGTAATTCATGGTAAAAAGAATGTCATAATAAAAAAATTACCCCAACACTTGTCATAACCTTATTTTATGAGTCATGTAGGCCATGGGTATCCTTTTCTCTATTTTGGGACCCCATTAAGCCACTTAAGAGTTATAAGGACACTTTATATTTCTTAATTAATAGTAAAGACAAAAATGATATAAACAAATATCATTTAGTAAATTAATATTTAAATATGGTTATATAAGTTATCTATTCAACTATAAATATTATTTGGAAAGATAAAAATATTTCCTACATCATCGTATTTTTTAAAATTTTTAGATATCAAATAAGTAAAATTATTTTTGACACAATAATGATGTAGTGTTTACCTCATTAAAAATGATTTAAATAAATAATATTATAATGATTAAAATAATATCTAAAACTAGTAAAATACTTATTGGATGATTTTATTTCGACCATAATAAATCTTAGCTTCAACTTTAATTAGTCTGGGACCTTTCCAAACAAAAAATCATTATATGATAAAATAATATTTTTACACTTTCCTAAAGAGCCCCTCCTCCCCCTTATAAAAAACCCTCGAATATAACACATTCATTACACCACTCAAGCCCCTTGTCGCATCCACCACCTTCCAAAATAATCTCTTAAGATCCATCTCTTCCACCTAGAAGCCTTAATATAGGCATAAGGCACTTCAAGAAGTCCTTTTAGTTCAAACCATAGGGAGTTACCTGAATTAAAGGTAACATTTTCTCCTAAATTAGTTACTATTGTTTTACTTCTCCAACCCCTAAAATCTTTTTATTTATTTTATTTTATAAAAAAACTGGTATACTCAATATACTAGGATGTTTTTATGAGAATTATTCCATCTACTCTTTCATAGACCTCTATCTAATGGGTAAAGAACATACTGTTTTTGTGGTTGGAAAATTTACGCCTCACGAATCGATGAATGTTCAAATATGTCATAGCACCTCTCATAGTGTCCATTAAGATGGAACTAAATTTATATATGATACATATTATGTTTATGTATTCTTTATTCTTCTGTATTTTTCATTTATATCATACCTTTATCGTATCCATTATGGGTGAACACGATAATTTCATTTTAAGAAGTGTGGATTACCACACCCTCAAAGTGACATGAATCATTAATGCCATATGTGGGATATATAATGGATGGATTTACTAATTTTATATATGAAATTATACTTTAATTATAATATACCTATATATCATTATGTTTTAACTACATTAAAATAATACATAGAAATGAAAGTAGCGTTCATGTGTATGTACGACATACCATCTCCATGAATGGTGCATTTCATTTATTACCTCTAAATGTTATGTACATTTATAAATATATGTATATACTAGATATACATGATATATATGATATCTAAATCATTAATATCATTCTATACATAATGAACTTTTGACCACATAGACAACTTGTAAATATAAGAAGTTCATTTTTCACTCAAGTATCAGAAATCGACCAAATGACCATTATTTACTTAAATGATTACACAATGTTTGTAACATGGTAATATGTGATATAAAAGAAATAATAAATTTGAAAAATGTTCTTAAGAAAGTATAAATTAAAATTAGTTTATTATTCTAGAGATTAAAGAATGAACATGTCATGTCCGAAATGAGGTAAGGGACTTCGTCTCAATCTCCTTACATTGAGGCATGTTTTGTTTTATACACGGCTTTCTTTTATACGTTGTGTAAACCCCTTTAAATTTTCATTTCATTCAAAGGGAATATTTTTCTACGAAACGTTTTTATAAATGAAAAAAGGAATGTTTATTTTTAACATAAGCGGTGACAACATCCCTTTCCACCGCCATGAGTATTATTTGATCTATGACATCCTTAACAAGCCGTAATATTTTTAAAAGGAAAATAAATACCATATATGGCTTTATGTATTTTGTTATTGAAAATGGTTTTTATAATGGATTTTTTATGTGAATATATTTAAATGATATATTGTGATTGAATTGTGGAAATTTTATCGTTCCTTTATGTTTGGTTTATCTGTTATTAATATGTTATGGTTGTTGGTAATTGTTTCATATATTGGTTTTTCTATGATAAACCTAGGGCAGGTGAGCCCAAGATAGTTCTCCAATGCATTGGGTAAAGTGATAGAGGTAAATGTAAATGTTTCTCCTAAGTGATTTTGGGATTATACTGTGATGGGTATTTCAAATATAACTCCCTATGTAGCTGTGATAACAACAATTTAAGTATTATTTGTATGCCACAAGTTACCATTATGATTTTTGATTTCTATGTGTTATTCATAAATCTTATGATTTCATGAGTTATGTTAAAGAGATTATGTTATTTATGTAATGATTAAATAACGTTTTTTTCATTTTTTATAACCCTTACTAATCTTTTTATGCTCATCCCATGTTTTGAAATGTTTTTTCACAGGACCTAAAGATGAATAGGGTCTTGGTTGGGATCAAGGAAAATTCATGCTGTCTAAAACATTGGAATAGACATGACTCTTTTTTTCAAGAGTTTTTATTTTATGAAAAAAATTGAAACTGAGTAAAAGTGTCTACATTATTATTTTTTAGATGTAATGTAATAGTTATGGCCCAATTATCTAAAAATCTAAACCTGAAAAGATCCACAAAGTATATTATTTATTTAATTCAATATTATGAAATATTTAATGCTTGGTACTTATATCAATGGCCATCACCTAACATGGTTGGCCCACATAGTTAGATAAACCATTCATTAAATTTGTTTACCCCTCTATTACCACTTGTAAGATTTCCCTTGGAAATCCACATGATTTTGTCAAACCCTTCACTAACCATGTGCCTATCATGTGACTCCCAAAATCAATATAAATGGTTTCCTAGAGATAGTGCATAGTTTCTACTAACTGTGATCAAATTGTGAATCTCCAAAAATACTACCAAAACACTCCAAAACTCTTTATAAACTCCCGAAACATGGTCCAAACACTTTATAATATCAACATAAATAATTAATGGTTCATGTACCTCAACCTGGTTAATATAATATTACTTAATTTTCATCATTTAAAATCAAATTGAAATACTATTTAAATCGAAATTTAAATCCCTTGAAGAATCGAGAATATTCCTTCTTTCTATTCTCTATGAAATCTACTTATTTCAATTCATTTGAAATCTTCTTCGGCATGCCTTCTTATTTTTTTACCATGAAGACCTCCTACTTATGAAATGGTTCTAAATTTTTCCTCCTTCATCATTGTATGGTAATTCTCATCCATGTAGAATAATTATATATAAGATAATTCTCATCCTCATAAGATAATTCTTATCTACATTGGACTATCCTCAATAAGATAATTCCAATACACATAGGATATTACTCCAAAGGATAATTATAATCCATATAATATAATCCACTATATGATAATTATCATGAACAGAATTAAATTTATCTCATGGGACCTTAAATATTATATGTGTGTAAGATAAATTCCTTTTATAAATATGAAAATTTATATTCGGGTGAGTATATAACTCCTCATTAAAAAACCTCATCAGTCTCGCAGAATCTCATGAGGTTTGATACGTTGATTCACAATAGATGTGATCAAAACCACCTCATGTAATCATGATGATTAATTCATGGAGAACACCATCACAAGATCTTATTTAATTTATTCTGAATATAGAGATTATGGAAACTCATCTCCTCACTGAGTATACATGTGACCACAACACAAGATATATCACTCTTTCAAAATCAAATGAAATTAATCCGATCAATTGTGTTAGATTTACCAGACATAGAAGTCTAACGACCATGTATTCTAATAAAAACACATTCTTCATTATTTAAATTGTGTGTGTTCCTCCACTATCACTTATCTGGATTTCTTTAAATATCAACACATCAATCATTATATTTGTAGGGGTTCCTTCATGAAACATCATATCTCTGTTTTTAATTCATGATATCCAACTTCTGAATCCATAAATATCATACAAGAAACACTATCACTTATTTCACTAAAAATGTTTTGATATATTGAAAAAAATACAACCATACAATTTTTTTCACAAAAACTTCCATCCCTTCCACACTTAGGTCGTAAATAACGGTTTTAGATGTTAGATGATTGTCCTTGGAACATTATGAATACCCAACACCTCTTCCATATAAATACTTACCAATGAATCCACCATACAAAACCCTTTAATAACTATTAAATAATCCATAATCGTATATAAATCAACAATATACGAGGTGACAACATATCCTCCCAATGATCAATGTAAAGCAGTCATAAAATCTATGTATATATCCTCCCACACCCATTAAAAAAATACACAAACTATTTTTAAAATCCAAAACATGATATTGAAAACAACCCATTTATAGAAAATAAATTGATATACAAACACCAACATTAATTTATTTATAATAGTCCTCTAAATATTCTCTATCAACCCATCAATATGTCAATAAATTAATTTTTATTGAATTTTTATATTAACAATAAAGGTGTTTTAATTGATGTAAATATAAATAGGATATATAATTCTTAGAATTTGAACTAGAAATCAATGAATAAAAGGTTTGGTAAATGGTTGGGCTATTATAAATAGTCAAAAGGTTATAATGCGACAACTTTTTAATTTCATTCAAGGTGAAAAGTAGATTATTGAAGTGGGTTCATGAACAATTTGTTTATTAGTTTTTTATAATTAAAATTTTAATCCTTTATTTACCCTAACATAACTAATAAAAAGTGATTTATGGTTTTACAACCTGTTATTTTAGTTATATTTCTATTATTGCTTACTATTTTGAAGTGGATCATTAATTCACATATTTTATTATGATATTATAATTAAACATTTAATATTATATTCCATATAACATAGTTTAATAATTTTTTAAGATTGAACAATTTATTCAATTGCTATTATTTCAATTATTGTTTACTATTTTGTATATGATTTTATTATATATTTTATGAACTAATTATGAAGAAAAAATCACCATCATATGAGTTGTTATATAATATTATGTGTTTATATTATTAATCAATTTTTCAAATCTTCCTATGTTTTGGATTCACTATGGCTGAAAAGTGATAGTGAGGAAATTCTACTGATCAATTGTGAGGAAAGTACAGAATAAATTATATATACAATGTATCGATCACATGAATGAACTACTACCCGGAAAGTCATCCAGAGATAACGTCTCTGACCATTTATTAAAATAAAAGAAAATTACATCCAGAACAACAAAAGAAACATCTCAAACCATAAAAACAACTACAAATCATAGCAGTCATACCCGTCTCCATAATCATGATCCATTGCGTTATCCGTAGTAGTCGACTCCCACTCCGAGTTGTCAACTTGCGTCAGAATCATGGCATATTTCCATTTGAGGTTTAACTTTTCCAAATATAGAAGCTCTTTAGAAGACTGCAGGCTGGAGGACCTAGTAGTCATCAGCTTAGGCATAAACGAGTAATAATTCCTCCGCCTTCTCTATAGAGGATTAGTCACAACTTTCTCATTCCCAGACACATTCCTCGTTCCACCCTAACCAATATCACTATAAGAGATTTGAGTCTTGCTACCATCATTCTCTTTGTCACTATCAGAGAGGTCATCCCATTTTCTAGAGTCGCACACCTTCTGATAACCATCATCCCCCCCCACGTTTTTTCCCAAATTGACTCTTCGAGTCGATCATGGAAAAACATTGTGCATGTTCTCGATGTTGAGGATTACTGGGATCAACAGAAAACTCCTTACCCTTTGCCTCCTCCACAACTCCCCCATTGCTGGCAACATCTTTCAAATCAGCACCTTCAATCCCTTGGCTACCTTCCATAAATGATATCTCCTCATTCTCCAAACACTCAAAGTGGTTACAGGTCACCAATCCATCAGATCTGTGGGCATTCAGTTTCATAGATTCAAAGATCCCATACAAATTCTCCAAGGGAACCTCAACAAGAGAATCCAACTGAAGATGGCATGTCCTCTCCTCCTCAGACCAAGGCCCTACTCCAAGATCATCCCTCAACCTGTTAAGAACTTGCAACACTGTTGGATTAATCGGCACCTGCATTGTATTCATATTGTAAGCATGGTCTGGCGCAGTAACAAGAGGTCCATGCCCCACCTCCCCCTCCACAATCCCATCAGGTTTCTCTTCCACTAATTCAACAGCAGTGAAAGAGGATTCCAGCCAGACTCTCTTCCTAGAAGACTCTCCGACTGTGGTACACACAACATGTTCTACAGAAGAGCACAGAACCCCATTCATCTTTCTATAATTTGACAGATCCACTCCAAGGACATCCTCTATCACCGCCTGAGATGGCCTTCTATAATTACCACCATTACAGCCACCACTGTTATGGCACTCTACCACACGCGAGGCACTACCCAGTCTTCCACTGTGGAAAATAGCCTCCACATGCCTAAACCTTCTGCACCCCACATAGGACTTCATCCATGATTTGAAAACAACTTCTTGCATCCATCAGAACTCCATCCCATCAGTGATCCAGACACAATGCAGAAGAGGCTTTTCCACGACAACCTCGACACAAATCTGTGGTCAAATAGGTTGTGACACAGATTCAGTCCGTTGATCCGAGCATAAATATCTTCTAATCAAATTTCCAACAAAACAGAGAATAGAGGGATTTTGACATGAAAGCGGAAGACCAAGAAGTCTTACCCATACTTCAATCAACAGAGGGTCACGCCACATATGAAATTCAAATCTCCAACAAAACAAATAAAATGATGATCCACCACAACTCTGTGAATTCTTAGACCAAGCAGTAATCATGTATTCCTCTGATCTAAATCGGACCACTATGTGTCTCCCGTCAAGCAACCCTACGACCGCGTGCTCATGAAGATTCTAGGACTCAGAGATGAACTAATTAATGACTTCTAACGAAGGTCGATGAGGACAAAATCAAGCCACCAAGGTATATTTTCATTGGTCCTTAACACTGTTAAGCTCCACTAGAAGTAGAGATAAAAGGTATGTTTATATAATCATGATATATTAATATGTAATTATTCTTCAAATGAATACTATGTTCAATATTGTGTACCATAGAAAACAACGAGGTTAAATGAACCATGACATACAATAGAAATATTATTATTTGAATATGATCATTATAACCAAATTATTGGATTAGAGTGTATGAATAAGAATAACTATAATATGAAATATATGTAGAAAATATATCATAATACAAGTATATTTATTAGTGATTAAGAAATAAGTACTCAGTTTTGAATAGAAATAATAGAATTCTAAAAGTTTAAGAAAAGTTAATGTTCTAAGGGGTTTTTTTCAATAAAAGTGGTTTGGTTATATATTTTTAATTTTCAATTAATATCTAAATTTAAAAAATTTAAACACGTAATTTTATAAAGAGTGTTAACTTTTTTATTTTATAATATCAAAATTATCTAAAGGTTAATATTTTTGTAATTTTTTTATAAAATTTATTCTTCTTTGGATATTATTTAAAAATAACTCTTTTATAAATAATATCACTAATGAATTAATATTAAATTTTAAGTCCACAAAACACTTTTCAATAAAAAGAATTATTTACTAATTTATATAATTTATTTAAAATATAATTAGAATCTGATAAATCTATTTTCTACATTTTAAAAAACATGAAATGCTTTTATTCAAATAAATACTATTTTTGATACTTCTCTTTTAATCATGTTTTCATAAGGTTTATTTTTATATTGGTTTTTTAAGGAAAATAATTATCCTTTTATAATTTATTATTGAATTTTTTTAATGGAAATAAACATTATACCTGATTTTGGCATGAAATCACTTTCAGGTTTAACACATGCATTTTTATAAATTAATTTTTTTGTTCTGTTTTGTGAACATATATTTAAAAAAATTTCTAAAAAATTTATAAATTAAATATTAGAAAATTTTATCTACATCTGTAAACATAATTTCACAATTTTTTTATAGTGTAAATTTAATTTTTCCTCATAATGAATAGTTTTTATGAAAAAAGAATCATAATGGTAAATAGAATAAATAGTCAAATGAAGTTAAAACTATGGGATAAGGTCTAAAAATATATCTCAAACATTTATTTATTTAATTGTTTGATTAGATTATGAGGAAACTCATCTCATATTTTAAAATATATAAATTCTGTTCCATTGATATTGACCTTAATATTTTTTTATGTAATAAATAAGCTCAAAATATCACTCACACTCTCTTAATATCTTCATTATATTATCATATGATGAAAATGTTTTTTTGTGTGGTTATAATGGTAATTTTAGAAAGTAATAAATTAATTTTATGATAGTGACATAAGATTAATTTTCAGTGATGGTATAATTACCCATAATTATAAAGCATCACTGATGCATCACTTGTGCAGGTGGGTGAAAAATCAATGTCAAAAGTTATAAAAATATCTAAATTTATTTTTTTGGTTAAGATATTTAATTTCATGATTTTTATGTATAAAAATTAAATGTTATCAAATTTATAAATATTCACATTCAAACTCTATTTTTTTCTTGGTTTTTTAATGTGAATCTATTTGAATAGCTTTGAAGATGATTTTAAAGATATTTAATATTAAATAATATTTTATAATCTCAATTGAAAATAATTTAAATCATAAAATTAATTAGTTAGATAAATAATAGTCAATATAATAACATATTATTTATTTTCCCCCACTTTTATATTTTATATTACATTTTCGACCATTAAATACTATGTATTTTTAAAAATACTATTGATTTTTCTCATATATAATAAACATCATCTAATAACTCCAGAAAAACATATGAGTTCAATTATATATCAAAAATCCTCCCCAAAACATCTCCACACATCATATAACACCTCAATAATCCCCTATGGTAATCATATATCTCTTATCTAAAGGCCTTAAGCTCAATCCAATGATGGAGTTTTTAATATCAAAGTAATTGTTTCAAATCCCCATCCACCTTTATTAATTATGAATCATTATCCTGAAACCATATTAAAAATTACAACTTTTTATACCGTGATTAAATTTATATTGTATTATAATCTATTTTATTAATTTACGATGGGGGTTAGTTGTTACCACTCAACAAACTCTCCTATATAATATGTTATTATGTAAAAGATTCAGGTTTTTAAAGATAACATTTTCATTTCAATGATTGTTTTACATATTCAGTAATAAATGTAATAAATCCAAATTTATCCTAAATAATTGTTTTATTTATTATATGTTTTATTTTATAAAACCCGCATATTTACAATGTTTCCCTTCTTTTTAACACTTTCAAAAAGCATCAATCATCATAGGGGATTTACACAACCTACATGAAGGACGATGTTTTCCAGAATTCAAGTCATTCAATTTTGTCTTAAAATTGGTTTTATAACAAAATATATCGTTAATATTGAAATAATTTTATGATTATGATACTGTAAAGATAATATTTCTTGTATAACTATTAGAGTAAAAGTAAAAAAACGTGGTTACTTGTATAAATAAATATAGGATTATTGAGAAATCTTTTAATGATATTACCAATTTGAAGACTTATTGATCTTCCATACTTATGAAATGATATATAAAATATTCAAGGACTCTTTTGGATCTTAATAAGCCATTTTACTCTAAATATTGATTTGAATAAATATATTATACATGTTTTGATATTATGAACAGAATAATCACAAAACGGCCGATGTAAACTATATTGAATTATCAAAACAGACAATATTGATAAAAATGGAAAAAAGTAAGATAATAAGAATGAAATTTTATGTTAATAATGTTTATAATTCATATAATTTTATTATTCCTGAAGGTATTTGATTTAGGGGAAACTCCGGAATTGGGGTAAGGGATTCATAACTCAATTTCTTTCCATTGAGTTATATCACTTTTTCATGTACTATATTATGCCATGATTATGTGTGTTAACACATATACTTATTTTATATAGTATTTAAACTTTTATTTTTTGGATTTAAATTTTTTCACATAATGACACCATTTATTTATTCACACCTCAAATGTTATGATCTATGTAAGTGTTCTTGATCTTAATTTCGATTCTATAAGATTTTTTTCATATTTAACATCATGTTTTCATTTATATAATGTAAATACTATCCCATTAATATATTTTGACAAAATATTTGATTCATTTCATGGTATTTAAATAAGTATATCATGTTCTATTTTTTTTACCGCCTTTGAATTTGATGTTACGAAATCTATAAGGTTTTATGTTTCCATCTCACATTTAATTGGGAGTATTTTTGCTTGAATTTTATTCTATGTTAATATATGATTATTCAATATAAACACTAAATATTATATCCTAATTTGTTTATTTATTGGTTTTAAATTCATCCTTTAATTTTTATCCCACTTTAGTACTAAAATGGACTAATAGATTGTTTATAAGAAAATCAAACATTATTTCTCATTATTGGTTGGGAATATTTATCTCCTTATCTATATAATTTATTTTATTCTAATAAATTTTATTTTTATAGTTAAATAATTTATAGTGATTAATTATTAAAACTTGACTTTATTTTAAAAAATTTACAAGGAATCTTTTTTATGTTTTTTGAACAAGCCATTTTTGACATTCTTTAAAAAAGTGTGAATGGAATATATTTTTAAATGTTTTCAACATGAATGGTTATTCCTACTTTCATGAAAATTCATCTAAATTTCATTTATTTTTAATTTTTTATGGTATTCCAAATTATTCAATATTCCCATTATTCTATGAGTTTTTTGAAGGAAAACATTTTTATTTTCATAAACTTTTTGAAAAAGGATTTCACTCCATGTATATGTATTTTTAAATTATACTCCAAATTTTCTTATATATGAATTATTTATTGTTCATTATCTTATTATAGTAATTTATGTTATAATTAATGTTTTTCAGGTCCCACTAACACCTCGTAAATATAGTTTTTTAATTCATCTATAACTTTATTGTTGTAAAAGATTATATAAATTTTTTACAATGTTTTATTTATATATTACTCTATAATTATCAAAATATTATCATAATTTTAAAACCTTATTTCTTAAAATTTATGGTCCTATATATATTACTTAATTAAATAATAAATTATAACTTATTTTTAAATTATTCACTTTTTTAGAATCATGTTCTCTATCTTTCTCCATTATTACTTGGAGATAATATTTTTCTTTCATATCTATATTCTTTTATATAATGGATATATTTATCATTTCTATATTATATTAACTATATTCCATTGAAACATATGGTAATATTTGATGGATTATTACTAAGTAATTTTATTTACTAACAAAATATTAATGTTCTATATTATAGATTAAATAAGAATATTTATCGATTGGTAAGGAATTTTGATTATGTTTTATATTTATGATTTAATATATAAAGAATTAATTGGTAATATGTAAGTCACAAATGGGTTCTGGTTATAGATCAAACCTTGGTTCATTGGTTAGGTCTCATGATAAAACCATTCTATCTATTTGGAATATTCCTTTAATATTTATGAATTATTTCTTGGAATGAGGCCTTGATGGTAAAATTATAGAGTTATCCATTATGAATTACATCATTATGAAATTAGTTATTTTTATCCACGTGACTATTTATATTTATATGTCATTCATATATATTCCCCATTCATGATTTTTTTGAAATGATATATTTTATTAATTTTTTATATCTTCCAAATAGTTTATAACTTTTGTATTAATGATAAAATAAACATTATATTTTCTCTTATTGAGCATCTGAGTTCACCACTTTTTATATTTTCATTTCACCAGGTTATAATGATGAGTAACACATATGATACATCTAAATTTTTTTATGTTCATATAATTTTGTGTGATATGTTTCAGATATATTATGGAAAATGAAAATTTGGGTATAGTGGAATAAATGTCCATTAGATTAATAAGATAGGTTTTTTTTATGTAATGATTTTAAAAATTACAAAAACATTTTATCCTAAAAAGGTATTAGATATATAAGTGAATCAAATATGACCTTTTTAATTTATAACAATGAATGATTATAATTGGGTCTCATTTGTTGGTATCAAAGCTAGTTTTAAGAGTATGTTTTAGCACCATATTTAGGAGTGCGTGTTCTAGCCAACTACAGATGGAATCATAGCAGCTTTTAAATAACATTATAGGTTATAAAGTTATAAAATTATGATAATTTAAGAGTATTGAGTATTGTATTGGGTTAATACTTAAATGGTTGATCAGAATATTAAAGGCATACTTACCCTTTTGAGGTGTTATTTGATGGGGATTAATAATTATTTTGAATATTTTTGATGACATTTATTGGATTTTAGGAAAAATAAAAATATGAGGTATATATAACACATAGGTATATCATGTTAGTTAATAAGATGGTTGTTTGTATGAAATATTATAATACTAGGTATAAAAGTTGTACGGTAAGGATATTATTTAGTGTTATTGTGTTCATTGATGTTGATATAGTTGTGGATAAAGTATTACTATATTTCAGGGAAGATATGTATTTTCTTATAGATAACCTCCAGATTAAAAAGGGTTGATTTGGTGATTATGTGGGTAAAGTTATTTTTTAATATGCTCACTATAATTTTGATACTTAATGGAATTTACATAAATTAAGATTTATTGGATAATATGGGATTTAAGTCACAGTTGTTGATATACTTTTAAGAATAATGATTGAGTAATCTTTTGTATGAATGTATGATGTTTTGTGGTAATATATCCACGAAAATCAGGATATTTTGGGAACATATTAGTATATTTAGAAGAATATATGTGTAAATAAAATATATTTTTGATATATGAATTTATGGTAGATTAACGTTATTTTGAGATAAATATTATGTTGATTTTGGTAAAATATTTTATTAAATATTTCAAATTTTTGGATTTCAAAACTGACCATGAATATTTTAAAATATTTAGGGTTTAGTCAACTGTGAAATTATTTTAGTGGAACATTTGGTGTCATTTGAGATTAATATATTACTTCTTCACATGAATTTATTTTCATATTAATTATTATCTTAACTTATTATAAATTTTTTAATTTTTACTAAATGTTTAAATATAGGAAGAATATATTTTCATCCTTTTTGTGGATCTTATGATCAGTTAAATGTTAATTTTAGTGATCTAGGAATATAAAATTATTTCTTATTTTTATCATTTAGAATATAATTTGGGGAAAAGGTCCAAAACTACTCAAAAAACCAAAGAAAAAACAGTAAGGTTATAGACTGGGAATAAATCAAGTTAGTATTTGTTCTTATTCACAATGATAATTGTAAAATAATTCTAAACTAAAAAAATTGGATGATAAATCACTCTATACTTATGATGAAAAAAATTCTCAACTATTAAGGTATAATTTTGGAAAACAATAGAGTCCCCAAAATCTAGTAACCCATAATCGATGTCTATATTATAACATTTTCATAAGATACAAAGGTTATCATCCTAGTGTAATGAATAGTTTATAAGTTTTAAATAACTAGATATATATATAATATCCATTTTACATTAGTAATAAAACATAATACATCACAAAATTAAATGTTATCTATCCTTGGAACTCATCCAAATCATTTTTCATCGTATCCTGGGGAAATGAAATAAAATCATATTGTAAGAAAATTATCAGTAAGGGTTGAATGAAGTATAATTTTTAATAATTAGATAAATAATAATCTATATGGAAATAATAATTACTATAAACATATTCTATTAAATCAATAACTTGAGAAAAAAAGTGAAAATAAATGTTGTAGGGTAAATAACCAGAAACACATTATATTTTAAAAAACAAGAAAATAAAATCCATAAATGGATAAAATAATAGTAAAAAAATACTTGTTAATAATAATTAATTAATTTTCAATTAAATAAATTTTTAAAATTTAAATCCATGATCTCAAGCCTTACGAGGCCACTATTGTCTAGACCTTTCACAAGAAAGATTAAATACAATGGGTAAAAACCAATTTATTTTTGTATACTGAATTGTCTCATGATAACTATTGATGAATAAAAGAGATATTTAATTCTGAGACCCACCCATCACTATAGGATTAATTAATTCCTCATATACCAAAAAAGTTATTTAATTTATGAATCAATATTCCTCATTAATAAATATCTGTATTGAGTAAAGAATACTGATTTATCAATATTTCTCAAATAAATAAAATAAAAATCAAGTTAATACATATTATTTATAAATGGAATAAGGATTATAAAATAATAATATCCATGATATAATAGTATATATTTAATATATTTGTAATACATAATGTTAAGATATTGAATAAGTAATAAAACCCAATGAAAAATAATTGAGATAGGAAATTTATTACTATATGGTAACTCTCAAGTAAAATGAACTTTAATGAAATAATTATAATTGAATCACTAAATACCCTAAAATATGAAGGAATCATGATATTACATATAAAGTGGTTTTTATAGGCATCATATAAAAACTGGTGCATAATTTCAAATATGTTGCAATGGAGTGGAAATTGAGACGAAATATCTTAAATTATGGTTTCCTTTAGTTGACCATTCATTAACATCCTATAAAATGGTTTTAGTAATGTTATAAATTTATTCTATAACCATAATAATATTTATATTATCATATATATTTCTATTATAACATTTTACCTCTTGTTTGATAATAATATTTCTTAATTTTCATTGTTTTTGGTGTTAATTGTCTTGTTTTCTCATATATGTTCTTTCATGAAAGTTCTAGTTATTATGTTAAGATATGGATAAATCATTTAAAAAATGATATAAATTTTTTAAATATAATATATACTCATTAGAGACATTTTTATAATCATTTTTTAACTTTTAAAATTTCAAATGAATCACATCTCTTCATGGAGATGGTAGGCCGTACGTACGCACTAGTGAAAATATCATTCAATCTACATGTGAAATAGTAATAACGTGGGTGTTATATTAATTTTAATTAGTAATTATGATGTCATATATAAAAAATATATTTGTTAAAATTAACTATATTACATTTATTGTAAATCATAATGGAAAAAATAAATCACATTGCTTAATGAGGCAGTGGTATGACATACATACGAGCAACATTGTCATATATTAAATGATATTGAAATTAAGATGGTATATGTGATTTAATAATTATATAATATTAATAATATCATAAATATTATATATATCTATATATAATCCATCTTTATATACAATCGCTTTATGTGTTGATGGAAATCGAATTAGATCGATTCGTGAGGCGGTAGTTCACCATGCACACGATTGTTAGTTTTGTTTACCATTTGACTGAGGAGGAGATATATATAGGTAATTAACATAACATAATAAAATATCATTATATTAATGAAACATATTTTATTATATAATACTACATTAATAATATTTTAATGTGGTGGAATAAGAAATAAAATAAAAAAAATATCATTAAAGAACGTTTCCTCTTCATGTAAAAACTCCTTTATGTTTTCCCCAAAATCATTACTCGGTTAGATTTATGAAAAAAATATTGTATATAATATGTTTTAAGGGATGTAATTAAGGTATTTTTTAGGGATATTAATAAAAAAGTCTATAAAAGTGTGAAAAGGAGAGGATATGGGTGGCCTTTTATATGTTGGGAGAAGGAGACACACAAAATATTTTTGAAAATAATCAATCATACACAAATGTTTCCCATGAAAACGGACAAAAAAGAGACTAAATAAACCTCAAAGGATATGAGGTCTATATATTTTCTGAAAATATAATGTTGGATTATATTTAGTTTATTTTAACATTTCTCTTCTTAGTTTAACCCCTAAAGTAAACTTGTTTTACCAGAACCGCATTAATTATTGTTTACTATTTTGAATAATATTATGGTAAAAAAGTAACATTTTATTATTAAATAATATAAATTATTGTTATTAAAAATATTTAATCCATTTTTAAATTTTCAATTTACCTATATATATTAATTTAATTTAATGTATATCTCAAAAGTGTAATGAAAATGTTGTTTTCCAATGATGAAATTTTCCTAAGTATGATATTTTATTACATTAAAGTTGAACATATAATTGGTTTAAATGAAAAAATGTATTAATTATAATATAAATTATCTAATTTTGTTTTTTTAAACAATTATAAAATATAATGATAATTTTAAATTTTGTAAATGAAAAATTTGTTTTCAATAATAATTAGTATATTCTCACTATTCCTCAAAAAATGAAAATTTTAGGGAACATAACTAAACCAAACCCTATGATAATGTTGATATTATTATTTAAAAAAATATATTAATTAAATAAAATATATTTTATAAAATTTTAAAAAACTAATTCTAATAATTGTTCTTCAAACATGATGTAGCTACTTTTTAGAAAAAATACGGGTTTTTTGGAAATATTTCTTTTTCATTCTAATGGTTTCTATTTTCATTTTTAATTATTAGATATAAAATAAAAATGTTTAAACCATGTTTTTCATAATTTATTTTTTCCTATTAATACTCTATAACTTAACGTCTTGGTCATAATGATCACTTATAGGGAATACTATTTTAAAGGAGTATCACATTTCATTTAATCTTGTTGTTCCATGTATCACAACTTATCAATAAAATTGAATTTATTTTAAATAAATAAATCATAAATTTATGGTGGGTTAAATAATTCCATCATAAGAAAAAAAATCATTTTATTATATATGATAATTACCTTCAAAATATATGAGGGTGTTTCTTCTTCATAATATCCTCTGATTCCCATGTTGCCTCCTACATTTTATGATTTCTCCAATGTACCTTTAATAGTTTTGTTCTAAAATTAATCAAAACATATTAAATAGTGTTAATAATATTGATAGGATCATTACTTTAGGATATATTATGTTTCAATTAAATTTCTTCTTAGGTGATCGCATGCATTGGGACTGGCATGTAATTCCTTAACAATTATACACGGACCATATTATGTAATTTTGGGAGACTCCGTGGCATTTTTAAATGATAATAAACAAATCCAATTATTTCAAGAATTTAAAAGGTTATGATATAATTGGGGATTTGTTTTACCTACATAGATAATCTCACATTACCCTTCCATGGAGATATTTTTAAGAAACCATGATCTCTAACTGGAAATTAAAAATCATCCCTCAAATTATCAGCATTACTCTTTTTCATGCTTTAAGCTAATTTGATATGAGCCTAAATATTATTTAACATTTTCATTGTATATTTAATATGTTCTAGGCCTACATGTTTTCTTCTATTAACTTCTCCCCAACATGTTAGAGTACAATAACTATTTCCATATAACACTTCATTCAGCGCCACTAGGATACATGAAAAGAAACTATTATTATAGGAAATCACTACCCAAGGTAAAATATGATACCAAATACCGATAAAGTAAAGTGAAAATTACCTCTACATGTGCTATAATGATTTAATAGTCCTTTCAGAACATAATTAGATTAAGGGTTATATGATGATATCAAATGATTATCAGTATCCAGAGCCATCAGAAGAGTCTTCTAGAATTTTGATGTAAATTGAATATCACGATAAGAAATAATTAAAAGAGGTGTTCCATAAAGTATTAAAAATTTATTAATATATATTAATTTAAGGGAATAAAAAAGTGAATGTTCTCTTATATCCATGAAATTTCAACTTTTGTTTAGGTGGTCAATAATGACCCACCTCCTAGGATTATTTGGCAATCTATTAATGAATTATATAGTAACTGTTTCCAATTTCTACAAAAATAATAAGAAAAGGTTTCAAGAATCCTTTAGGATAATGTCTCTCAACATTAAACTATTGATAAACCATGCATTTTAATACCTAATCAATGATTTCTGACTTCATTTTTTCCCACAAAAAATGTTCTGTCAAATCAATAAACATTTCAGGGTTATAATGGTGTATAAATAAATTCGATCTTTGAGAATCATCTAAAAATTCCCTTTTTAGCTTGGTTATGGATGGGACATAGAATAACATTCAAAATTTCTTAACTAAATAATAACAAATGAAGTCTACCATTTTCTCAACTTCCACATAATTAATTTTCTTCGAAATAGTTTCATCATCATAATTATATCTTTTTATAATTTCTAATAAAGATAGATTCACAATAATTTAATAGATAAGTGATGTATCCCCTTCTTTAATAATACACATATACATATTCACTATATCCATGAATATAATATCCCTTTAAATCCTCATTTTAGTTAGGACTCTGTGATCTTTTCTACTCAATGAACCTACTACCTTTTTTACCTTCCATGTATTGTAGTGTATTGAGAAATGGTAATATTAGAGTAGTTTGAGCCATCACATTTTCCTCATACTATAATATTTCAATGAAAATATGTATTTTAGTATTTTATAATAAATGTATGTCTCACATCATTCACCATATAGGTAATTTATATATGTCTTTAATTTGAATATTATAGATTCTAACTAATGATGATGGGTTAAATAGATATGTTCTTGAGTATTTAGCTTCCTTAGTACATATGAAATAACATTATAATATGTCTTAAGGATACAATCAAGTCCCTTATTTGATGAGTCACAATATATCATAAATAAATTCCTTCTGAATAGAAGATTAAAAATTAGAGCATTGAATAATATCTTCATTAATTAATAAAAACATTATTCACACTCATTTTTTAATAAAAACTGAACTCCTTTACATGTAATCAGGTTTATTGGATTATCCATTTGGGAATTTTTTTGACCAAATCACGAATATTTAACTTCCAACCAAATAAAAATATATACCTCATTTATGTTCATTGGTTTAGGATATTCAGGGAATGCCTTTTTCTTCACAGGATAAACTGAGATCCCATCATTGGAGATAATATGGCCACGAAAAGGAACTTCTTGAATCCAGAATTCACACTTAATAAATTTACCATATAACTCTTTTCAACTTGGAGTATTAAGAATAATCTTCATGTGATTCTCATTATCCATATAGAATTTGTAATACACCATGATATCAACAATGAATACAAAAACAAATTTATCCATCTATTCCATGAATTCCCTTTTACTAAATATATAAAGAAAAAGGTTTCATTTTTCAATCAAAATGGAATTAGTTTAAAAAAATAATGTCAATATATTACTAATAATAGTTTATTCGTAATATCTTTCTTCATCACTCATAATTAATGATTCCCTAAATTGAAGTTCAATATTTGAAAAAAATGGAGCTCTTAGAAGTTGACAAAATAAGTCATTAATTTGTGCTTGAAGATACTTGTTATTTATCATAATATAATTAATTTTCATATAGTCAATAAATTTCCTCATGGATCCATATTTATTCTTAAAAACGAGAACATGGTCTCCCTAAGGGGAAATACTAGGGAATATAAATCCTTTGTTACCAAAATCTTATTTTTTTTCTTCTTCTCCAATAACTCCACAGTTTGTATTCTATATGTAGTTTTTTATATTGGTCTCACATTAGGGATCAAAGCACGATAAAAAAAACTTTAGGATCTAGCGTATGTCTAGGTAATTATTAAGTGAATAAATCAATTTATTCTTATATTATAGGAACATCTTTTATTTTAATATTTGATTATCCATTCAAAGATTTTGTTTTTATTCTTACCCAATAATCTCATTCAGAAAAGATTGTATGTGTGGATATAAATATGAATGTGATGATTAATTCACCCTTTTAATGATATGAAATTCTATATCCTCTTTATGAATTGTAACCACCATCTCTTTGTAATAAATTTTTGTATCATAATTTTATATAAAATAAATACTAATGTTTATATCAAATGAAACCATATATATGAAATTAATGTTTTAAAATAGGGAATGTTTATGTGACATAATGGGGGATGCCTAACAAATAGTTTTTTCAATGAACCATATAGTATGTGTTATAATATACCACTCCCTTCTAAGGGTTCTAGGTAAGTATCTACTTTTCTAAAAAAATATATAAAATGGTGAGGAAATCAAGAATAAAATAGATCATTGGAGAAATTTGATGCAAAGATAAATGTACCTTCGACCACATCGTTGGTTAATTCCACCTCAGCTGTAATGATTTAATAAAATAGAAATATCCCCTTGTACTATTCTCTTGTATATTCCCTTTAATGATTAGGGAATTCATTTAAATTATGACCAATTTTATAATATAAAAACCACTAGACATAATTGATTTGTTTATTCCCCTTGAATTTTATATCTAGATTCCCCTTATCACCAAAATTATAACAAACATCCATGAACTAAAATAAACTCCAATTATGAATCATTCCTCAATTTTCAAATGATTTAAATTTCTACTTCCTCCTATACTAATTTTAAAAAATCCATTTCTATTGGTGATTAGATGAACTCTTCTTATCTTGATTCCCCTTGAAAATATTGGATCTGAAAAATTACATCTCTTTTTTGATGGAATTTAAAACAATTTTATCATATGAAGAAAAATTTAATGAAATGAGATCCATTTAGAGAGTTGATTTAATCTCTTCAATGAAATGATCAATCGTTCATTTTTATTACATATGTAATCTATGTCATATAAATTTTGTTAGGTAAAGGTTTCCTCGTATTATTTAAGACATTCTTTATCATTTTTATTAAATATAAGGAACATTCTCTTCATTTAAATATGTTTTTATCGAGGGAAATATTTGTCAAATAATGTCTTCTTAAAATATATCTATTCAAATTTTTCAAATTATCCTCCCACTCTTGTATTATAGATCAATGGACACTTCTTACTAACATCCCCTTGAGACAATTTATTTCACGTATAAACTTTTTCTTTTTCATCACATCCCAAGTCAATAAATATATTTTCAAGGGACTTTATTAGTTTCTCAACTACCGCATGGTTAGTATTCCCACAAAATGATGGGGGATTATTTCAAATAATGTTACACAATATTAGATAATAACACTATGGAACATCAAGTTGATCTATTCTAGAAATGTTATTTTTTTATAACCTAATAAATATTCCCTAATATAGCCAAGATCTACTAAGTACGAACACCAAATTTATTAACTTTCTATGTAGGGAAATCTATACATTTTACATTAGTATAGACACCGTCTTTATTCTAGGAACTATTTTTTACAAGCAAATATAATTTAATAGATCATTAAATTATGAATGTGGAATTATAATGTATAATCCTAAATCTAGGGTAACATTTAAAATAAATAGAAATTTTATCCATCAGTAATCTCATAATAAAAAAATTGTTTTGGTGTGAATAATATAATATCTTTTGTAATGGTTTATAATGAAATTTTAAGTCAACCAAAGTATATCCTCTGGGAGTGTCAAACTAGGGGCATGGTTAGGCCCATTGTTATATACCATGTAATGATCAAGTCAAGACCCACACACATTTTTTATAGTTATTTCCCTTAGGTACCTACATTATTGAACAATTTCCACTTGATGTATCCATATTGGGTAGTATATCTAGGTAAAAAAACAAAAAAAATTCCTTATCAAAACATTAATGTTATTTAAAAATAATTATGCATATCATCAAATTTTCACAAAATATTATGTTCCTTAATCTATGTTTTACAATATCAAGCTCTAATTTTTTCAACAAAACATTTTCGGATACTAACTTTAGAGACCCTTACTCAGATAACCTATATCTGGTGTGTACTTTATTACATTCACATAAGATAAAAAGGATCTCATTTCAAATGAATATGTAGTTTATTAGTTTTGGAGAACCAGATACATACTTCATCCAGATTTTATATTGGAAATATACCATAATAAATCACAAAAGTAAATGATCTTTATCCTTGATACTCATTAAAATATTTCTTCTTCATATCATGTGAAAAGGAAATAAATTATGTTTGAGCTATAATTCTCATCAATGGTTTCATATAGTGGAATATATCATGATTTGATAAACCATGATCAATATAGAAAGTTAAATATGTATAAACACATTTATTTAAATCAATTACTTGAGAAGATAAGGAATAATCAATATATAAAGGTAAATAACTGAAATACATATTACAACTAAAAAAATTGAGAATAAAATTCAACCATTGATAATATAAATGTGAAAATTTCATTGGTGATACAAATAAATTAATTTTTACTGAAGTAATTGCTTAATATTAGATTCCATGATCTCGGGTATCATGATACCACTATAATAAAGACCTTTTATAAGATAGTTTAAATACTATGGGTAAAAACCCCATTTAATTTTCCTAACTAATTTTCTTAATGGGACCTACCATGACATCGATGGGATATATAATTCTATGTCCCACCTCTCATTATATATCCAAATCATTCGTTATATATATTCAATAATCAATTTCAATCATGAATCAATATTTTTTATTAATAAATATTCATATTGAGTAATTAAAAAAAATTAAAAAAAACTCTTTGTCATTTATATAACTTTTAAGGAAAAACACTATATGAAGAAATGGTATACAATTTATGCTATAATCTTATCCATGATATGAATAATATGAATGTTTAATAGGAAATTAATTTTAAATAGAAGGACATTGAATATGTAATATAACCTAATCAAAAAAAAATTATTTATAATTTTCCTTAACACATTGTGACTTTCAATTAAAATCCCCTTGGATAAAATAATTCAAATTGATACATAAATTATAATTAAAGTTGAAGGGTTCATTATATTATGTATAAAAGGGTTATTAAATATACTACTAGTGAGGACGAGGAAGAAGAGTGGAATAAATCGACAAGTCACATATGGATCTTGATGAGGCCATTATATCATGTTTTTTATACAATTATATAAACTTATGTAGAACTTCCTTGAAGAAGTATATAGAGATGGTAGAAAAGTAAGTGATTATTATTTGTTTTTTCCTTCTATAAACACCTTTTTATGGCACTGTGCCTTAGTGAGGAGTGAAATCTCCCAAATCCTTTGGTATCACTTGAAATAATTTATTTTTTGTGGATTTTGGGTGCATCCTCACATATTTGTGTCCATGTTTTTTGGACATAGGACAATATGGGTGAACTAAGACAAAATACAAGTGTTCTTGTATGATTTACTTTCCTTATAAGATTTATATTTATCAAGGATGTATTGATAGTATTATGGATTAAAAATTAGTACTCCTAACTCAGGAACACGATCCAATAGTGGGAAATGATTAAAATAAAATTCTAATTTATACATCACCCTGGTAAACCCCACCCAATTATCAAGGTTTCAGGGGTCATAATACAAAACTGTTTAGTCCTAATAATGACACTTCTTGTAAATACCATGATTACCTTATAGAGTTATGTTATTTAACTCTCATAGAGCCACTGACTACATCACTTATGGGGAACATATCTTTCCAAGGAATAACACATGATGTTCACCAATACTTTTTAATCCAACAAGAGGCTCATCATGGATAATACACCTCCATATATGTATCTTTTATATGAAATTAATTCAAATACAAAACTAAATGGATTGAACTACCATTTTATATTGGAAACACCATAAATTTTTTTATCTGTGTTTCTATAAAATGTTTCCATATCTTTCATCATCATATAATCATATATTTTATCATGAAAAAGATTTACATATATTTTCCTACCCAACCTATCAACTACTATGTTACATTTCCATGGAGTATAAGAAATCAAAAAAATGTATTAGGAAAATAAGTATGCCCATTTCCATGGATAGAATTTCATATCTTGTTGAGATAATATATATCAGAGTATTTTATGACATCTGGAAACCAATAAATGAGATTCAATTAGGTAATTACTCTATGTCTATAATGGAAAGACTACTGCTACAAGTTTGTGGTCATGGGTGGTATAGTTATGATTATGGGAATTTATCATTCTAGATCTATATGAAATCACTATTTAGTTGTTCATCAACACATATCCCAAAAAAATATGAGAATGATAACAGTAATCCTTGAAAAAATAATCCATTCATACGAAATAAAATGATATGATCACTAATTAATTTCATTTTCAAGTATTTAAATATAATCTATTGCTGATGTTTTTTTAATAAAATCATAATATGTTTTGTCAAATTAATCAACTTTTATGTTGTTTGATAGAAAATAGACATGAATTTTCTATAATAACAAATCATACTAAGAAAGTCCTACAACTACACAAAATTCTTTAGTGCATCCAAATTAATTACTCCCTTAATATGTTCACCCTAATAAGACTGGGAATATCTAATAAAATGATCCTCACACATCTAGAACATAAACATTGACATATTTTCATGAAAATGTTTTCTCTAATGTATATTTAATACATTATTAAAATAATCACCGTGGTTCTCCTTTATCCTTGGATTTTTTCATATATATTAAATATACACTACTTTGATCTAATACAAAAATCATTCAATACCATGTTAAATAATATCATGATGGATTTTAGTGAATTTGTGACATTTAATTTCATCACTATGGAATAAAAATTCTTGTAATGACACATTATAATAGTCTTTAAAATATCCACCACCTCCACCCACATATGATGATATCGTGATCATATATCAATATTTAAAAACTATCTAGACCTCTTTATTTACTGAAATAAGACATGAATTATTAAGATTGTTTCACAATTCTATACCACCACATTGTTCCACAATTAACTATATATAAAAACCACTATCAAATTTATCTTTAAACAACAAACAAAACTCCCTAAGGAAATATGCTTGGTCAAATTTTAACTTCTTAAAATAGAACACAAATTTGAATCCATAACTCCTATATCTCAAAATGCACCATCCTTTTAGGGTACAAAAAAATAAGTTAAAAATTGAGCTATAAATCTATGATAAATTCTATGCCATATTGGAGGGTTGTACTACATCTTCTTAAATAAATATATATATGAACTGTATAATTACTCTTGGAAATATCTCCACTGGAATCTCTATTGAAATGAAAATCAACTCTCCCTACAGTAAGAAAGAGTCTTTAAACATCTATGACTCATCTGATGATCTCCATCCTTGAGAAATGTACCTCTAACATTAGTGAAGATCATCCATATCCAATTAAGGTCAATCATGGACCGTACAATGTTCAACCTATCTATTCTAGGGGTGACATCATACCATTTCATTTATAAATAGAACAACACTCCAACAAATTTATACCACCCTATCATTAACTCACACCTTAAATAAACGTCCATCAATCCAGGCCTAACTAATGTAGGTAACACTAAAGGTCTCAGAATTATGTTATCTCTAAACCCCAATGCCCTGAATCATGTTAGTGAGATAAAGGAGTGTGAAGAGAATGATTTATTCAGTGAATATAATATGGTATAATATAATTAGATTCTATACAAAATTATTTTTTCCCATCATGATGATGGAAACTTCATAACATATGTATATCCATGTGATGTACCTCTGCCTCATCACCATTTATATCAGCCTTTACCTTACCTATGCTTAGATCAAGGTCCCTGATGGTAAGGAATATCCCATGGTTATTTTATCCCTACTCTATATCATATTAGTGGTCAAATGTATTGATTCCATTACTATAGTGGGTAATACCTATGAGGTAATTAATATTGGGGTAATATCATAAAATGAAAATCACATCCACCATCACAAAATCATCTCAACATTTTAATTTTGGAAATAATAATTAGGAATACTTTTATGTCTTTTTATACCAAATAAATAACTCAACATAAAAAAGTTATCCACATAAATCCATAAACTATCAGCTTTATATAAATGAGATAGGGAATAAGTGGTATAATCCATATAGTTTTAAACCTTGATAACCTCAATAAATTCAAACCACTATCTACATCTCTACTCTATGAAGATTTATAAGGAATCTCCTATTAAAGACAATTATTCTATGAAATGGTCTTATAAATAAACATAAAATCATAAAAAACATGGTATAATTAGAAAATTTGAAGGGTATGAATTGGTATTGAATCATTGGATGAAAATAGCTCTCATATTTTTTGACACTCACCTCCACATATAGTAAGGGACTAGTAGAATAGTGTAAGAGTCTTGTCAACATCACCCAAAACTCATTTAAATTTTAATTTTATCATTATATGGTGAGAAATTACTATTTTTCACCTATCTTTATGTTTTAGATGAAAACCATGACCATCCAACTTTGTGTTTGTTTGTAATTAATATCAATAAGTATGTGATGAAAAACTTAATTTGAAAATTAATTGAATAAGTTTACTACATTAGAAGTGTGCTGTAGTGTTCCCAATCATGGTAAAGTGTAAAAATTGATGTACCCAATCAATTATGTACATTATATTAATAATCATGGTAGGTATTGAAGTTTTTAAGAAGTTCCAACTACAATATGTTAAAAGTTCACCTATTATATTTTTGACGATGTATATTATGAGTATGATGAATATTGAACCAATATCAAATCTAAAGGACTTTTTATAGTAGAATTTGAAGTAATAACATCATTTACTATAATTAAGATTGAATATGATCCTAAAAATGGGGTTTTTTATTGGGTAATATTTAATGATTTTAAATGAGGACCTTGAAAATATTTATTTCCTTGAGGAAATATGAAGGCTATGGAAAAGAAAAAGAAAATAGATTTATCTATTTACATGAATGAATAATGTTGAAGTGGGTATGTGTGTTGGATTATAAATTTAATGCATATTAATTTCTAATTATATTTTAGGTGTTGAAAAAATATAGATAGTCATATCAAACAGAATAGTCTAGATAGATCCCACACATGTGGTAATTGGTTCAACTAGGTAGGAGAGTCAGTTAAGCCAGCTTTCCATGGTATCAATTGGTAATTATGTGCATTGATCTCAAAGGGGTGTGCATGGGAATGCAGATAAATAAAAAAGAGAAAAAATTTAGGTGCCTGAAGGATCAACCAAACGTGTTACAAGGACTGTTCATGGAGTGGGTACAATGTGTATTTGTATGAGGACCCCTATTTCGGGTCAACAGGTTTATTGAAAAAATATAATTATTAAAGAGTAATAGACAGATTAAAAAATCTATGTGGGGATGTTATAACATGTTCCATGTTCCCTCATTATTAAATAATGCACACATTACATATGCCACATGATTAGATCATTTTCATGAAACTCATTCATTTGATGGATCCATCGAATCATCTTCAACTTTCAGAAACCCATACAATAGAAATGGTTACCCATATATAGATCAATATTTATGAAAGTGACCTCATGACTACCAATGGAATCTCTAGCGATCAATACCATTGAAAAAGACACACCTAACAATCAGATTCCATATGTGAGGCTGTTATAAGAAGAAACATTTGTTTCATGCATATGATATCATCTTCAAGCCATCACTTGAACATGATTGATCTTAAGAGGTCTTCACATGATGCCACTATTTGAAGTAACTTAAATTATATGACTACGTATGCAATCCATTAGCTCATGGACAAGATGAGACATTGAGAATTTTAAATACTAGAGATACACTGATATTCAGGGGTGTTTGGTGGGATTTGACTTGTTATGAAATCTGTAATAGAGGTTATGTAAACTCACCTATAAATAAAGTGGGTCGATGTTATGTGATATTTTATAAAGGATTCAATAATTCCCTATACAAACACACTGCGTTTGTTTCATTTTATCCTATTCACATGAATATTTCTCAAGTGATGTGATCAGATGAAATATATCTATGAACTACCTGAGTTATACAAAGAATAATACAGCCACATGATTCATTCACATGAAGGAAGATAATCTATGAATTTCATCAATTAAAAAAAGTAGTTGACAAACACGTGAACATTTTCTGTTATGTAAAGGAAGAACCCTGGTTTATTTGTTTACATGAATGATAAGAAATTTCTCTATTACCTTTCTAGTAACACAATTGAGTATCCAATTTAAGTTCTTATGTGATGTAGAAGGGTGATCATGAGTAAGATATTTTGTGATTTCCTTACTTAAAGAGGAACTAACCATCATATAATTTGATTATGTGAAGAATTATGTATTGTATTAGAAGAAAAAAATAATAATAAATCTCACATGAATAATAATAATAACTTGAGTACATCCATACATGTAATAATCCTTTCATGAATAAATACATGATAGGGGAAACACCTATAAAAGATATTGAACATTCAGGACATGGTATGTTTCACCTAGAAGAAGGAAGGAATGATGTGATATTCAATGCATGATACACATTTTACATTCATGGAATATTGATAAGGTTCCATACATGTTATATAAAACATTATTATATGAGGATAATTTGAGAATAAGAAATTGTGATTTGATATCTTACTTTTTTTTGTCAAAAACAAAAAGAAGAAAAAGAAATTGGGACTTATCCAATATTTTGTGATCATTATCTATATTAGAATTATCCAATATGTCAAATATAAATTATATTGATTTTATATAGACATAATAACAAGATTAGGGATATGAATCCGTTTTTATTGATGTATATCTAAGGTAGTCCACTGTGTTTTGTACTCACAGATGAAATTTTATTACTACATTCACAGGAAGTCGAATAGAGTAATTAGTATCTATCAAATAATAATTTTTCTAAATTTATGACCAATTTAAATGGATCAGTAAAAGATTATTAATTTTTTTATTCAAAAAATAACATACATTGTACCTAGTGGATGTAGGGAAAATGAGTTTGATTCCATACCATTTCTCTCACTTTTCAGGATATGAAATTATAAGATGTGTACAAGTGAGGTAATAACAACCATACACAAAGGAGTATACAACCACATAAGAGGAAAACCTAATTAATAATCCAAGTTTTTTTATTTTATGTATTATATTAATTCTTACTAAACGATAGGTAAAGAATAAAGTAGAATCATTCACTAAATAAGTGATTGAGGTGAATAAAGTGATACTTTTTTAAAGTGATAAAAATTTATCCCACACTAATTCATCCTTATTTTAGTCTGGTCATCCAAAATTCATCATAATAATTGGAATTAGAGGGCTAGGTCACACCACTGATTAGATTCTCTATTTGGAATCCTGTTAATGATTTTTAAATATATTATCAACTCTCAATAGAATGCGATATTAGAGGAGACGTATCCCCAATGAATCAAAAAATTTCACCCCCATGACATTGGATAATATAATAAATAAATAATTCAAAAAGATGATGAATCAGATCCATAATTAATTATTTTT
The DNA here is from genome assembly GCA_963277665.1 of Viscum album. NCBI lineage: Eukaryota > Viridiplantae > Streptophyta > Magnoliopsida > Santalales > Viscaceae > Viscum > Viscum album. The sequence continues at coordinate 1,285,183,061 of OY728138.1, read as the reverse complement.
AACAAAGAAATTTCATTCATGGGAATAAAATATCTTGTTATAGATTCTACTACCAAAGAGAAGAAAAATAGTTATAACTCAGCAATATTTTCATAACTATATGAAGTGGGGTAAAAAATATTGTTAAGATATGCTCAATAATATACAATAATTAGTGGAAGTAATAATATATCTGAATAATTCAATGTGGAATCTATTGTTATGCTAAATGATATGCTATATAATTTTACCAAATAAATCATTACCTTAATCTTTAGCTCATTCAACGTTAAGAAGGAAGAGATCACTAGGCATGAAGAATAATTTGGAAATTAGATAATTATTTTGAATAAATAATGAAATAGAATATCACAATCTCCAATAAATTTTTATCTAAAGAAGAATATATTTTTGAACTTGAAGAAAGGTTCACATGTTTTGAATATTAGTGGCTAAATAAAATTAATGATAAAGGGGATTATAGTAATTAATTGGAATTAAATTTCCATGTATTATAGTAAAAATAGATTAATTTTATTAATGTTAAGAATGATCACCTTGAAATCAAATAAATAAGATTAATTTTCTAGGAATAATGAAATATGATAAGATAAATTTTCATGATTATGAAATTATAAAGATCATAGAAGAATGTAAAGATATATTGAATTTAGTTGAGGATAGTAAAATCATTATAAATATTATATTTAATGAACTTGGAGTCAAACATGAATTTTTTGAAAATATTAAGATGAGTATTCATAATAAGATGTAATAATAATTATTACTTTAAGAGTATCAGCCATACAAACCTGTAAGGATAGTTATTATCCTAAAATACCTCTATCTAGTGAAAATAAAAGATTGAAATAATTTAATTTTCAATATAAATTATTATAAATGAAATAATGTACAATTTATCTTTGGTAATAATGTTTGTACTCATGTTGGTTCTATGCATATGACTGTTTAAAATAAAAAACATTACAAATATGGATGAGGAAATGTGGTGATGTACTCACTATTATACCTATAGTGAAGAATAATATTTTTAGAATAATTTTTCTTTAAAATAATACCATCAGAATAGACAAATTAAATAGAAACAATAATCTTGTCAATATAGTCTTAACCTTATTCCAATGAAGGGATCAATATTTTTTTTCTATTATTGGTGTTGCGAAATATTTTTTCACATGGAAAATGGTTGTTGGTTTAATAGGTTAGTATCAACAAATCAACGGAATCCTACATCAATGGGGGGGAATCATTCATTATGAAAGGACCATAAAAGTAAAGGATGTATCTAACTATTATAAAGAAATTTTAATGTTTTAAAAACCATTTTATTATTTTAAACGGTAGTGGTCACGATGAATAGGAATGAAAATCAAAATCATTCATGCTTTCCATTAAAATTTTTTAATATGAATGTCCTATCAATATGAAGACTACAGGTAAATCAATATTGGTTGAAAATCAGAAGATTATTTATGCTCAATAGAATCCGAGGAAGATCTAGAAGTGTTATATACCAAAAAAAACAAGATAATTATTTTTTAGAAAACAAATCCACACCATGGAACAATGTAAAAAATACATAGATATTATAGTGAAATGATAGAATTTCTAGAAAAAAACGAGTGCCCAATCCAAGGGGAAAATAAAATGATTAAAGTGGTAAGAAGAACACCTAATAATCCATGTGAAACTATCAAGAAATCTATGTATATTTTAATTATGTATTATTAATCTTCCCATTAGATTGGTAAATATCAATAAAATTGTAAGAATAATAGATGAATTTAGTTTCTAAATGAGTGAAAAAAATTTCACATAAAGAAATTTACTTTCATGAGGGGATGTCAACAGTTGATGACAAAATAATAATATAAGTAATGTCTTGAACGTGAATGAAGGCTTGATAGATTACTGGTGTTTTTTTATAACACCATCTCATGAAGAAATTATAAAGATGAATTATAAAGTTCATGGTGGGAATGTGTCTTGATGACTAGTGTAAAAATGAAAACTCCACACTAGGTTTTTAGCGAAGATAGTAGATATTCCATGCTTTATAAAAAATATAAAGAAATCCATAATTTTTAGAATGATGATTTTATCCTCATATAATAAATGAAATAAGGATGTTTCATGTTTATGAAACAATTATCATCATCATTTATTCTACTAAAAATAAAATTATATCAATGGTTTTCCCATATACTATGTTTCTGTTCCTTATTTATGGGGAATTGAAGGTAATTCACAAAATCTGGGGGAGAATTGAGTAGAAGAATTAATGCTGAGATATTTACAAAAGAGTATATTCATTCTAATATTTTTTGAATTATCCATCTTTGTATAGTATATCTATTAATATCTTGAAGATGATTTAATACAAAGGATTAGAGATCAACCTTGATCAAGATGGTCAATCAATTATAGATGAACACTAATTTTTTATCCCCCATCATTGAGGATATCTGAATAGATTAAATTCACATAAATTTACATTTATAAGAACAAACGATAATAAAATCTATATTAATGTATAAATATATAGCTAATCCATTTAGAGTGTATCCCAAGAGTTCCTAGAGACTTATATTTGATCCAAATATGAAATCAAAGGAAGGTACTCGTTATAGATGTTATTAATGAGGTATGTGTAATTAACCTATCATACCTATTCAAAAAATGGAAATAAGATCTAAACATAATGGAGATAACATAAATGAATTAATGACATGAATAAAATAATTATTAAAAATTTTCTTTTAATAAATTCATAAACATAACCTTATAAGTATATTTGATTTTTTTTAATATATTTGTTGATCTGAGTGATGGAATTTTATGTTGAAAGTATCTGGAAAATATTTTTATTAACACATGGTATCAGACAAGTTCCACTTTCATAGTATCAGTTTGTAAGAATAAATTTCTATAAACATAGAAACAGTTTGAAAATATACAAGAAATGAAACAAGTTTTATATCATCTTTTATTTTATTTTTAATTGATAATTAATAGAATTGTTTTATAAATTAGTCTCTCTTATTTTCTACAGTGGGTTATCCAAAGTATAATTATTGTGGATTAATTGATGGTATATTTATTAAGAAAGATATTATGTCATACTCTCTATGATTGTTTTCATTTTTTTATCAATAAGGGGTATACGAGAATAAAAAATAAGAGAAAAAAATTTAAGAGAACATGTTGATATCCCATTTTCTACCTATTTATTGACTACAAATACAATGTAGTAGACTGGATATCCAAATTTTATATTTTGTGTACATTTTTTAAAATAATTAAGTGATGAATAAATTAATGTGAATTTGAATTGAATAAGTTGACTGTCCTGGGATTGTGTTTTTGTTTACCCAATCATACTATTGTGTGAACATTAATGCTCCTAATAAATTATATATATTCTTTCAAAATACATGGAATTTTTATGTAATGTTAGGTCTACTATGTAAAATATCCTGAGAGGGGGATGAATTTGGGTTTGAAAGAATAAAACAACTTCCCCTTTTGATATTGTTTTTTGTTAAAAAAATCTATTCTCTATCCTTCCTACATCATAGTATGAATATGAATTAAAACATACATGAGCTATGAGAATTTTTATTTGTTCACCCCCACAAGCTACATCCATGGAGAATACACTAGAAATGTGGAGATGTACCAAATCTACCATCGGTGTACTATTGTTTACAATGTTCAGAATGGACTCACTATCCATCCTTGTTTAAAAACAATCACCATTTGAAAGCTCTATACTCTCTCAACTGAAGTGTTATCAGTACTTATTAATTTGATCCACTCAAATTTGATATAACACTAGGTCTCCTCATTTTCACCATTGAATGCATCCTCAATAGTATATAGATACTTTATTGATGTCCCACATTCATCCACTAATTAATACCACTTTACCGCATAAAACTAATCAATCCCTTTAAGAACACTTTTGAAAATTTCACTACCTCTGTGAAGTTACTTATTTTTGTGAAGTTCAAACTAGCCTTCGTGAATCACTTTTTTTTTCACAAAGCACACTATTTTTTGAAGCTCAAACTACCCTTTTTAAAGCTCCCACATTTTTATGAAACTCACTTAACCTTCATGATGAACACATATTTTGTAAAGATCAAATTAGACTTTGTGAATTCCCTTACTTTAGTGAAGCTCAGAACATTCGGTAGGCTTATAAAGCCTTCACAAATTTCATCGAAAACACATTCATGAACCAACATTGCAAACCCAGAGACATGTAATTCTTTCTTTGTCTCTCTTACAATTATAAAGGGGGTAGAATCCTATTTATCAGTGTTTCCAATGACTCCATAACCTTTTGGGCCATGTCAACACCATTTCAAGGATATCCGAATTTTCCACTGAAATGCTCTACTTTTCATGAAGCTCTACCGAAATTTCTTATTGGAAATGCTTATCAAAATGATTGAGCATTCTACCAAATCCTTTTCATTTCTACAATGTTTCTCTCACAATGCTTTTCATAATTTTAGAGGCTTCCATCAAACATTCATATTGTCCCTATGCTCTACTCAAAATTCATTTCACCTTCACCGTTCAGAATTCTTGTCGTAATCTCATAGATCACCATCATAATACTTTTCATATTCTAAAACAAAACTCACAAAGCCCATATATGTGAAAAAAAACTCGAAAATCCCACCTTAGATGCCTTATTCGGCACACACCAACCATCTTCATTCCCAGACGTCTGGATTTCTCAACAAACACAATCATATCCAAAACATTCTAAGAGGAAACCATGAGGGACTTTTTCCTTTAATTATATAAATATGATCCATCCACATAAAATTCAAATATCCCATATTATTTTTTGGATGAATGAAATTTTTAGTATGATGATTGTGGAAAAATTATTAATTCTCAAGGACTTGTGATAATTGTTTTTCATGTAAATAAAATTTCCACTATAATTAAAAATTAATATGATCCATCCAATGGTGTTTTTTATTTGATTATGTTTATGTAATCTAAATAAATACCATGTAAATATATATTTTCCTGAATAAATTTTAAGGTTATTCCAAAAAATGAAAATTGTTTTAGGAGTTTTTCATGTAGGAATTTCTTCGAACGTGATATGTGTTTTTGAATGAAAATTCCCCACATAATAATTACAAGGTAGATTATGGGTGTCAAAAAAAATGGACACCCATAGCCAACCAACTAGGATCTCCTGATCCCACACATGTGGGAGTAGGCTCAACTACATGGGAGAGAAATCCATGACATATATCCATGCATGGAGGAGGTATGTGGTCATATAGTACTCGTAGGGGTTCACAAAGGTATCCACATAGTACATAAAGAACACACATTGTGGTTCTCATGGGAAAATGAAAAGGTGTGTAATGGACCATGTAGGGCATGGGTGAAATGTGTATTCGGTTGTTAAACCTGATTCCAGCTCAAGTGGTCTGTGAAATGGTTACAGTTATTAAGGAGTTCCATATAAATTTTAAGATAAATGTGTGATGGGTGTTGTGTGTTTATGATTAGATTTATATTAAAACATAAAATTATAATTTATTCTATTTAATCGGAATGATCATGTCCATATTTTCATTATGATAGATCTAGCACATCAACTTCAACCTCTCTTAACCCTTATGTTGATCATACTTTACATGTGATAACTCACAAGGGAAAACGGTCTTCCCATGTGACCATGTTGAGTGAAAATATACTAAATAAAAAATCATAATACATGCATGAATCTATTTTAAGAAAAACCATTCATTTATTTTATTTTAGAGTTTCATCAAGTCATCACATGAATTAGATTTATCGTGAGAGGTGATTCCCTGATTTTTTCACATGTAGTACTTTGAATTATGTGATTGTGTATTCATTATAACATCCTGCAAAAATGTTAATAAATTCATAATTTAATATACCAATTATATTTTGAGATTTTATGGTGCTTAATGGGCCTTTAATCGCCCTTAAATTTATAATATATTTGTTGTAAAATTGCTTATAAATACTGAGGCTCAATTTAATGATATATTTGATGAAAAATTCAAGAATTATATAAACCAAGACACTCCATTTTATCTGCAAGAAACTATTCATACGAAGTGTAACCTTGTGATCCAATCATGAAATGTATATTAAGGAAATAATCTAGACTTAAAAATAATAATTAAATCAATTGATTCATTCACCCAAAGGAATATAATTTGTAAACCTCCCCTGTTACAAAAAGTAATAGATAAACATGTGAACCTTCTTAGTTATGAAATGGAAGAACCTTTTATGATCAGTTTATTTGAAGGAGAAGAATGGCCTCAAAAACCTCTATGGTTACTTGGAAGAGTTTCCCATATAGGTTTCTATGAGAAGAAAATGCATGATATGGAGTATTTAATAACATTAAATCCTTACCCAAATATGATCCGGACATCCATATCTTTATTTATGTGAGTTATTCTAGTTTTTATATGAATAAAAGAATAACAATAACAATGTACACAAGAAGAAGAACAATTATAACTTGATAACATCCCTGGATGTATTAATCCTTACATTTAGAAATACATAACAACACACACATCAATATAAGACATTAAATATTCAAGCCTTGTTGTGTTTCACAAAAAAGAAAGAAGGTGGTTTGTAATATTCTATGTATGATATACATTGTACATGAATGGGACATTGATGAAGTTCCCAGTATTTAATACATTTCATGATTTCATTAGGATACTTTGAGAATCTTAAATTTAGGTTTGATTACATAAGTTGTTTGTAAAAGACAAAAAAGAAGATAAAGAAATTTTGATCGAGCTAATCTGTGTTGATCATCATTTGGGTTAAAAGTATCTAAAATATAAAATATATATTATATTTATATTATTTATAATATATAAGAATATGGAAGGATGTATCCATATTTATTACAACATCTCAAGGGAATCCTAATTATTGTTATATTCGAGGAATCTATTTAAATGCGGAATTCCAAGGAAACTAATTAGAGTAATTGTTGTTTATCGAAGAAGACTTGTTCTATATTGATAATCACTTTAAGAGGAGCATAGGGAAATAAAAAATGTGTGATAGAATGAATAGATTGATTTGTACCTATTTGGTTTCTGGAAAATGAGTTCAAGTACATCTCCTTGTCTATTATTTCTTGATAATAAAATAGAAGTTATGTGTGGATGAGATAATAAACACCATACACCATGGTGTAGTCATCTAAGTTTGAGGAAAACCCCATTAACCATCCTAATGATCTATGAAATTTTCAATTTAATGTTCAAGTTTGATAATATGTTGGTATAAAAAAATATAATCATAAAATTAATAATTTAATGATGTATGAAAAGTGATAAAATATTAATGAGATAAAATTTTATCTTATAATGATTCATTCCCTTCATAGTGTGGTCATGAAAAAGTTATCCTAACGAAACCAATACCTAATTAACTCTTAAAATTTCTATACAAAACCTATGATGTCCTATAATCAAACAAAATTATTATATAAAACACTCAATAATCTGACCACCAATATAATCCAAGTCTCTTCCCATGATTGAATCAAACCAAACATAGTTTACACTACCTCTAGAATTCTCATTGTCCCCTTCTCTGAAATAAATCCCCATATTTTAGTAATGTTCTCTACTATAAATCTTACATGTTTATCCTTCATAAATATTTATTCTTATAATTAATATTTCAATGAATAGACTATGAAACAATCTGCACCCCCAACATAGTCTACGTGTGATCATCATTCATTAGACATTTGTATAAGTGGAAAAAATTGATATTCCATAATTATTGGATTATTTTAACCTTATAAAAAATTATACAATTAAAACTACTACAATTTTAAATATAATTCATATACAATTCCAATGTTCATAAATCACAGTCATTACACTCCTAGTTCCGTTTTTTCATTAGGATATCTAGGTCATTGTTTTGGATCACCCCGGAACTTATATGTATTAAATAGTTTCCATGGATTATATTACTAAAATTATACTATTATCCAACTAAATCCATGTTATCTTCACTAGTTCCTACACCATGATTCATCCTATAATAATAAACTCACTCTATTACCACTATGTCATGATACAATTCCACTAGATACCCTCTAGGGTTGGTTGTTACAGTAGATATGCTCATTGAATCCCACTTGTAATTGTTTTTGGATTGGTTACTAGAACCAAGAACATATAAAATAAAATATGGGTTACATTACCCTCTTTTATCCTAGAAAATTAATTAAAACACCAACAAAAACTCAAACACCACATATAAAATAATTTAAAATATTGAAATAAATAAAAAAAGAATGTAATGACTCAAATAACCAAGGAACAAGGAATTTATAATAGCTATTACCAATACATCGTTAGGAATAAAAAATCAACAAGGGTTGAACCAATTTCCACCAACCACCAAGTCAAGATTTAATAAGGTCTGGGCCTATCACTAAAAATATTTGAAAATTATATATTAAAATAGTATATATAATCAAGGTAAAGTATATAAATATATTCAGTAGGGTCCCCCAAACAAACTAATATGTCAATGTGGAAGAATCATATTATTTATTTAGTGAATAAATATTGAAACCAACTTTCGATCCTATCCAAGGTCATCTATAAAACATCTCATAATAATCACAAACTCTACATATGAGGTTTACAAAAGTATACTGAAATTAGTAAAATATAGAAATTTTGTTACTCCATACCCAATTCCCACTAAGATATCCTCCCTCACATCCTAGCAAAAAAATCCGTAAAAATCTCATCCATTTAAATGTCCACAACCGACATCATATCACACTTGTATTCTCAAAATACAAAAAATATATCCAATTTCACCTCCCAGCTAACCACATAATAACAAATATGACTGACAAAGAGTAAAATATCGGGTGAGTATTCAAACATTAATATCGAAAAAAATCCTTCATATTGGGGGTTCACCTAGTACCCAAAACATTATATGGGAATTCATTAGTTTACCTCACTTGGGTGGTGGTGTGTAGTAATAACTATGGACAATATCTTATATAATAACATGAAAATACCAGTTTTGGGTTTGTAGCCTACCATGGATGCCTCTATAGACACTTTGTCATACACAATTCCACTAACACACAACTACAATCACTTCCTTTAACACCATGAAACGAAATCCAATATATCAGCCACATAATTTAGTTAGAAATTTACTACATCAGTTATTCTATTTCGAATTCATTTTCCTATTTGCACATAATATTTTTACTATTTGATATATTTTAATTCCAATATTTTATCAATTATTTCCATATTATTCATCCCATCCCACTCTAATTATTTATTATATTCATTCATTAAGTCAATATCTAGATAAATATAATGTAAAAATTCTAATGATACTGACCTTACCTTTTTAATATGTAAATTTTACATGAATACATGTTCAAATCAATATAATTTCTAAAATAATCATATATATTGAAAATTAAAAAAATAACAAGGTAATATATATCTAAATTTATTCCAAATACTCTTAGACTTAAATGTATCTTAAACAATTAATCAATATGAATAATATACTAAAAAGGATATATATATATATATGATGATAATCCCATATCAAAAATTGTAAATAAATAAGATTCAAATAATCATATACCTCGTGATGATTCTCAAATAAACACAACACCAAATAGAGAATCATGATACTCAAATTTGTGTGTTCTTATTAAAATTTTCCAAAGAATATATATTTAATAATAAATATCATAGCACATAAACACGTCAATAAATATTTATGGATACTCATGAAGATAGAAAAAATATATTAAATTATGAATAATAAAGATAAGTGCACCTTCAATGGTGGGAACCCGAACTCATGAAGTGTAAAAACCAAACATCATAAAATGAATTCCAATGGGTTAATAGAAGAAATATAGTACTACAAAAGTTCACTCAAGATAAAAATATAAAAAACATAAATATATAATCCTCAAAATGTTATAAATAAAAAAGAATAATATAAAACATAGATGAAATGCATTGAATTGTGCCATAATGAGGGTCAATCAAATCGGTGCATGAAAAACACAATGGGAACATCCTTATCTCCCCTCAAAATTTATGTCCATAAAAACATTAAATTAGTTGAAATTGAATTAAATAATATTTTAATATATATAATTACAAAATAATCCTCTTGGTTAATTGGTTATTATTAAATTTTTTACTCAAAAACATCATATCTCTAAAATTAATATCAACATTCATTTTAAAGTTATGTTCACCTAAAAATAATTCTAGAACAATGGATATTACTATGAATAGATCTAATAAAATTTATAAACTTATATCCTATAAATATATTTGATCCTATTTACCACATTGAGGAGGCATTAATCCCAAATCTTCCACCACAGCTCATTAAAACATATAAATAATGGCAATGGTCTAACTAATAAAAACATGATGAAATGTATAATTTACATTGTCCAATTATAAGAAATTTTTTCAACCCCACACTATATAGAATATATCCACACGTGGAACAAATCATAGTGTTAAATAAACCATTATATTTTTATTTTCATGTTAAATATATATTTACCATTAACTCCACTACACAACTTCCTATTCCTCCTTTAACTTCAACAACATACAAATAATGTTATAGACTAATATTAATGGCCTTAAAATAAATATCTAATTTAAAAATAAATTATTTTATTTATGGAGATCTTCTCTAGTATCCCTCAACGGAAAACTTTATCCTTAGTGGAACCTTAATAGCCATAAAACAAACTAGTGGATGATGATACCTATATTAGATGCACCTAATTGAACTAGATAGAGTTGTTTTCTCAATATTTTATAATATATACTTTCTAATTTAGTTGAGTATAATTTATTTTATATGGAAAGTAAATATATTACCCGGGTTGAGCAATTAATCATAAAAAAAGGTGGAGTGAATAAATCAAGGTATACACTATGAGAAAACTACCTATTTTTTATGTTGGTTACAAACATATTTTTGCACCTTTAGATTGATTTTTTGAGAACCTTGTCCTTGTATAGAAACTATATGACAAGGGTACACTCTAACCAAGAATGTATTAATCTTAAATCCATTGAAATTTTAAATGGAAATGTGACATGCCCCCTTACAAATAACCTAAAAAAAGGGAGGAACATGTCATATTTAATGATATGATTACATATTCACATGGTAACCATGGGGTGGAAACCCTTTGTATTAGCCTTAGAAAAAATATTTACACCGCATATGTGAGGGACCAATATCCAGGAACTTCTATAGATAATGAAAACCCAAAAATAGCTTCATCTTTGATAACTCCTCATCATAATGAAATTCAGGTACCCATGACTACATATAAATTAGGATACTCATGGGGTACCCAAGGTTGAAACATTATTAGAATAACCCTATCTATTTAAGGGAATCTGTGTAATATTAATTTACAATAGTTTTGGTTTAAAAATATCATGACCCAGCTCAATTAGTCCCTCTATTAGATGTCTGAACTATCCCATGATATACATGACACGCGTTACTGATTGACCTGAGCTAAAAACCAGTCTTTGAGATCAATGTAAAATCATTTGGGAATTACTTCACCAAAATACATAGATTAATAGAAAAAATTGGAATGACCCATCCATATGTTTCAATTCTATGATAAATTAAATTGGTATAAGAAATAAATTATAAAGCTGCAAATAAGAAATTTCATTACTCACGTATAGTCTCCCTCAATTTCAATATAATCCTTTTACACCTCTATTTCCATCTTAAAAACTCTCTAATATTACTATCCCATATCGGTAAAATTTAATAAAAGGGATAATTGAAAAATATAATAAAATAAACATAAAAAGAAAATATGAAAACATACATCATTCAAAAAATACAAGTCACCAACCATTAATCATTTCTCAAATCGTGGTCAGGAGCAGAACTGAAACATGAAACTAAAATTATAAAGATAGAAATGAGTTTTGCGATCATAAGTCATTCCATGAAAAAAACCCTATATTAAAGTCTTTATATTAAAGTCCATTTTATGCTCATTTTAAATACATAAAAAATAGGTATGTTTCCATTTTTTATTTAGATCCCAAGTAGACACTTTTTTGATTTTTAAATGAAATATCATTTCAAATAATAATGAGTCGTGTATTTTAAAAAGAGCATTAAATTAAATCATTAAATAGAAAGAAACATTAGTTTGGGGGAAATATCTCCCTAAGGTTAAATTAATAAACATATTTATTTGAAATAAAAAATACAAAAATATAAGTAAAAAGATCAAGAATAATTGGTATCCCTATATCACAAAGGTTAGGTTCTATGATCCTCATACGCTTAGTGATAAAACTGCATATAAAAATTACCTTTCATAATCCACTATAAAAGATGAAACCAAAGTTTTAGTAGTAACTAATCCATATCATCATCTGGTAGTTTAGTTAGTATTATAGCTCAATACTTTTAGTTAGGGCATTCCAATTCCTATTATACTTTTCTTAGTCTATCAACCAATGTACTTGAGGTTCTTATATTCTATCTTATTTACATTAAGCCAAGTACCCCTTTCATATTAATGAACAACTATAAATGTATTAAATCACATTAAAGAATACCTAAAAACAAAATTTATTATATAAATAAAAATTTATAAATCATTTTGAAAAAAAAGAAACATATTTATTTTATCAAACCATTCCATGATACAAAACCTACTACATGATAGTGCCAAATGAGGCTCATAATCTGAATTTTGTGAAATAACTGGAGACGTTTTCTCAAAAACTAAGTTAATAATCAACCGTTGAATTCTAAAAATTCCCTCTTTTTTCCCAATTACATTTATATACACACGCACATATATATATAGATATATATATGTGTGTTTTTATTTTTATTTGTATTACACATTTCAATAAAATATACACTTCCTTTTGAATTGGTATACACATGTATATTTTAAACATTTATATTCATAGAACCATTGATAGAAAATGAGTAATTAAAAACCAATTGATTTTATGGGAAAAGAAAAGAATTTACGTAAATAACCAAAAGATGGCATTTCCCGCATTATATGAAAAGAAAACAACAATTTTAGAAGATAATGGAAGAAAAATATTGAAGTAAAAAAACCCCATTTAAAAATAAGATAAATTATCACTCAATACAAATATATTTTTGTTAAACATCAGGTGTCAATGTTAATTTAAACAACCTTTTGACGAACATTGAATTTGTGAGAATATAAAAATGTCACGACCCGTCCTTGGGGCCCGTGTCGTGATTACCCCAAGCCCCCCTTCCATAGGCCAGGGGCTGGAGACTAGCACCAAAGGCGTAAATCCTGATAACTGGGAAGGCATTGCCTTTATAAAAGTAAACAAAACACCAAAGAGTACAAGCAGAAGTAAAACACTATGTACAAAGAGAAGTGATGAAAGTTAAATGGGCCAGAATACAAATCCAACAGAAAGTACAACTACAGATGAACAAAGTACAACAGAAAAAGACAACAACTGGATGGATGGAAGCGGCTCCTGGGTCATCCTCCTTGGATCCTATCTGAAAGGTAGGTACAGATGGCGCAACTCCTGGATCGTCCACCACGGATCCTACCTGAAGGGTAGGTACAGATAGCCTCCACAACGCTCTCTCCCATCAACCTCCTTCAAGTGTTGTCTCACCGTGAATTCCACCTCCAGATACTGACTTGTCCTGTAGTCCACCTCCGGGTAATGACTTGTCATGTAGTCTACCTCCGGGTACCGTCCAGTCCTCGAACACTCAGCCTCCGTCAGCACTGCCCGTCGTGTGAAACCAACACAACAAGGTGAGGGCATAGCCCGTGCAGTGGTGAGTATAACGATACTCAGTACGGACCCCGAGACCCTCATGGTCTCACTTAAACCAACAAGGATAACCACAAAGAAGATCTCAACAGATAACCTCTACTTAGGTATATGCCCATACATATACCTAAGTAATCAAGTAACCCATCTCAATCATGAGGAAACACAAGGATTATGAAATCAACGGATAACCACTACCCAGGTATATGCCCATACATATACCTAAGTTATCTAGTAACCCATCTCAATCATGAGGAAACACAAAGGTCATAGACTTAGCACAAACAAGGATTTTCATTATCGAAACTGTAACTGCTGAAGATCCCCGTCTCTGGAGTGTACAGTGGTCCTGTCACGACTCTGAGGTACTGCTCACTAACCTAAGACTGCTGAGGTACTCCTCCTGTCAAGTACTATGGGCCTTCTGCTACAACCAAGAGCTTCCCACCATGGGTCTACCGCTACAACCAAGTGTTCCCCCTCATATCCTTAAGAGGTACTCCTTCTGTTGAGTACCGCGGGTCTGCTGCTACAACCAAGTGCTCCTCCGCCGTGGGTCTGCCGCTACAACCAAGCGCTCCCCGTCATAGCCTCCATAGGTACTCCTTTTCTTGAGTACGATGGGTCTTCCGCTACAACCAAGCGCCCCTCCGCCGTGGGTCTGTCGCTACAACCAAGCGCTCCCAACTGGGCTGTCCGAAATACACCGAGTCGATTGGTCAAGCAGTCGTCAGGTCTCAGCAGGCTACACGGTCTCCGTACTCCGCACGCTCATCTCTGGGAGGGTCCGCTCCATGAGCTCCTGGTCGATACTATAAGTATCACAAAGTTCCATGAAGAAGTAACTCAAAGGACCGCCTTGTCATAGGGGTCTCAACACAACAAACGCCACGTCAATCGGATGCCCGGTCTATGAGTTATTAGCCTTTTTATCCCAAGGACCCGATTGGTCTCGTGCGCAATCCAACCCGGACGTATCTCAACTGTACACCAACTCTCATAGGGTAAACTTAAAGGGACCGTTTCTCAACGTGATCACCAACGCCACTGACGGTTCTTCAAACGGACGACTGGTCTGAAAGATATCAGCTTTTCTGTTCTAGGGGACCGGTTGGATTTTGGGTGCAATCCAACCCGGCCACTATCCAACTGCAACCAAAACTCGGGCGAAGTATGCCAAAAGTTCCGTCTCATCAAGAGGAATTCAACGAGACAGACGGCGCGTCAATCGGACGCCCGGTCTGTGAATTATTGGCCTTTTCGTTCCAGGGGCCCGGTTGGTTTCGTGAGCGAACCAACCTGACCACACTCCGACGACATCCAAACCTCGAGCGGATTAAGCCAAAAGATCCGTCTCACTTAGAGGAATCCATCAAAGTCGACGGCACGTCAATCGGACGTCCGAAGCTCAAGATATGAGCGTTTCTGCTCCGAGGGCCCGGTTGGTTTCGTGTACGAACCTACCCAGCCGAACCCCAAGTATTCTGAAACCTTGGGTGTAGTATACCGAAACGACCGTCTTGATCCATGGATCGCATCTCCGCTGACGGCGCGTCGTTCAGAGGCCCTTATCCCAAGATATGGGCGAAAAATTAAAGGAGTGCGATAACGGGGGGTCTGGGCCCGGACAGACCCGGCCCGACCCACCCCTGGGTTGGCCCGAACCGGGTCGACCCGACCCGGGTTGGGGTCCGACCCGGTTTGGTGCGACTCGGCCCAGCCTGGGCGGCCCGACCCGACCTGGGCGCGACCCGGCCCGACGGGTCGGCTCGGCTCGGCTCAGCTCGGTCGAGCGAAGGAATCGCGGCCCCCGCGCGGGGGCCGCTCCGCAGCACCCGGACACGGCATGTGGGCCGCGTCCCGCCTCCCTGTTCCACGCGGCCGCAGAACCGCCTCACCGCCGCGGCTGAAGTCGCGGCCGGGTTTCCCGGCGGCACGTTGGCGTGAGATTCCGCGGACCACCGGACGTGCACCGATGGTCCGTTTTATGTGTGGTCTTCGCCAGTGGTCCGCCCGGGACCCGAACTTCACTGCAAGTCCCTCAAATCTCCCTTGAGGCCTCGTTTGTCTTCGTCTGCCATTCCGCACACTAATAACGAGAAAGAATACGGTGGTTCGGACTTGTTCGTTGGTCCGCACCCACCGCGTTAGCGGTTTGAAACAACACAATAATATTTCCCATCAATTTGATAAACCTCGAATCGCAATATTAATCCACGGACCAACTTGTTAATTAGTTGGCCCGCGTTCATGCCTTGAAGGGAAACAAACGTGGAGTATTATCATTTTCAAAACAACCCCTACCTTGTAGCTGTCTTCAGACGACTGCGAGTACGTCGTGGAATTGACCGTTGCAGTAGGAGGTGATCGTCGCGTCGCGGAAGGGTGTCACGTCGTTGCGGAAGGGCGTCGCGTCGACGATCTTAGAGGGTTAAAGAAACACACGGATTTAATTATAACAATTAAATCCATGTTGAAGATAAAAACCACAAAGGAATTTAAAAGATTTTTAAATCTCCCACCTCAAGCAGTTGATCGAAGATTTGTCGCGGGGAAAGAACGTCGCGGAAAAAGCGTCGGAGTCGCGTCGATCTCTGGGGGTCTGGTGTTCTTCGTCACCCTTCGTCGGAGGCTGGTGTTCTTCGCGTTCTTCGTGTTCGTCGCGAAGGATGATGAAGATCTCAAGCCTTGGAGTCTTCTCCAAATCCTCTCAACGAGGAATCCTCATGAAGACAAGCGTCGGTCTTATTTTATTAATATGCCAACAAATTGAAAAACAAACTAAGTAACGACCCATTAATTCATAGAATTAATTTCAACGAATAAACCGCCCAATTAATAGGAGCGTTTATGAGTTTAATAAAATGAACCAGTTGACTTTCATTAATGAGGAGTTTTCGTGGGTGCGTTACTTAGAGGAAAAGAAACGGTGGGGCTCGTGCGGGCCCCACCTCACAAATATCCTACCCAGAGGGTAGGATATTTTTAGATTGCACCCTATCCAATTTAACTTAGGTCAAGTGGCTTTAACTGGCTTTTAAGTGAAATAAAATAAATTTGTTGCACCACTTTATTTTATTTTCTTCACTTAACCCCCAAAAATTAAAAACCACACCCTAGAAAACGCAACTCCAGAAAAGATGTTTCTAAGCAAATAACAGGGCTGTGATTCCATCGGTGCCCTCAGAATTCGATTCCGAGCACCGGTTAAAAAGTTAGAAAAACCTGCACGTTCGTTCACTGAACGTACCCGAGCCTAAACTTCAGAAAATGATTCCGGGCACACCGGGCCTCGGAATCAGGCGTCGTCAGAAACTACATTCTACTAAAATTCCAAAGAAAATTAAGAAAAAAAATTTCCTTGAAATTTCCGGGTCCTTACATAAAAATTAAATAGGTAACCAAGTGAAACACGATTTATACATGAAATATTGATTATAAATAATAATAATAAATATTTTATATCTTAAAGAGGGGTTAAAACTTAAATAAAGCATGTTTCTAGAATTTATAGAACAAAAAAAGGGGCAACATACCTTTAACTCACTAAATTTATGAATAGTGGCATTATTCCACCTCAAAGAGTTCAAAGACACCATGAAAAACAAAGAGAACACTAAAAATCAAAAAAATTCAATTTCTATTGGAGATGAAGATGATGAAAAATTAAAAACCAACCAAAAATAAATCAACAATCTATTATCTTCTATACCTATAAAAGTAACTAGTATTAATCAAGGATTACGAACCCTAAATATTATGAATTCGAAAAAGAAACATCTAAAATTAGGGTTAGTTTATTCCAAGGGAATATCATAGTTAAATAATGGTAAAAACACTATGAAAAGACAATAATAGGGTGGAATAAGACTAACGAGAGGATAAGTTGCTAATAATTTGGGGGAGGATCGATTTGAATCTGTGGGCAAAGGATGATGAGAAATGTGTAGACTAACCTTTCTGTGTGTGAGGGAAATGTGAGAAGGAGGAGGTGCTAGCCTATTAAAAATAGCGATGGATGTTGGGGTATGGTATTAAGGGGAGAAAAAAAAGACCAAATAATAAAACCCATTTTTTAAATGTTCATCAATCATGGATGGTTTGGAAGCGTGGTTTGATAAACCATGATATAATTTTTTGCCCCCTACTGGAAGGACTAGGTTGCACTGTATGGGTAAGTTACATGATTATATAATCCATATACCAATAATTAATTTTGGGATAACTAGATTATAGAAGCTTTTACTACACTTAGAAATATTTCTCCATAATCATGATTCACTAGACCCTTTCATATATATCTCACATGATATAATAATATTCATAACATTGGGATTAAAAACATAAAAAATGTGTGAGCCTAAATTCTATGTGAAATATTACATAACAAAGACCATAATGGTTTTATCACCTACATTTGGAAAACATGAATAATGAAAAAATATTTAATTTAAAAAAATAAAAAACAATAAGTGTTACCCATAAAAATGAAAAATATAAGATTTCTTATCATTATGAACCTGGATACTCTTTGGTCGATGGGATCATAAGGGGCGAAGCGAAGCATAGCAGAGCTGGGTCTTCTCCTGTCGTCTTCGCCTTTCCTCATCTCCCTTAGGCTCCGATCTTCCTCCTTGGTCTGTTATTCATGACGATGGACTCCTTGGCTCGGTCCTTCAGCAGTACGCTTGATTTGGCTGGTCATTTGCTCGACTCCTCTATCTGGATAGGGTTTCACGGCGGTGTTGTTGTCCAAAGGCCGAGTCCTAGTTTTTGTGGGTTGAGGGAGCCATTCTTCAGTGGAATCATGCTATAGGGGGTTGAGCGTATCCTCTATGGGATTTACGGATGGTGGCGATGTGTGATTTCTTCTTCTTTCCTTTCACTTTTATGTTTTGAGTAGGATTTCATAAGATTTTTAGAGATTCGGTTAAAATGTTGAGTTGATTTCTTTGGTTTGGGAATGTTTTTTTGTGGTTTTCTTTGATCTAGTGGTGGTTTCTGTGTATTTTTCTTTGTCTTGGTTGTTCTTGGCCTTGGAGGGTTTTTCGTTTTGGTTCTGAATCATTGAAGGTGGTGACGATAGACATTGTTGAAGCTCATCTGCATTCCCATTTATGCGTTTTTTCCTGTTGTATCAAGGAAGGCTATGGATGTTTCTCTGGTGGATGGGATGAAGGTGGTGGTCGACTGGGCTTCGGTGACGATGACGGCTGTGTTCCCCCGGTGTGATGGTGATTTTCCCTGCTCAGTTGTGATCTGTGAGTTTCATCCTGGAATAGATGGTTTATTGATGGACGCTGATGGTGATGGCGGTGAAGGACACCGTTGAAACTCTCCAGCATCCTGGTTGATTTTCTGTGGTGTGTCTATCGAGGAAGGACGTGGTTCGAGGCAGCATTGGTTAGACACGATGGGTTCATTTCTCGAGACGTAATGCAGGGTTCACGGTTCGAGGCTTGGCTGGCGGGTGTTTGAATTTAAAATTTTTATGGTGTTTTGGAATTTTGAAAGTGTTATATGGCTACTTCATGTGTGTTGTTTGGGTACTGGGAACCCTTAAACCGACCTCTAGAAAATAAAAAAAATGTTTTCCAGGTGAACCTAGATTCTCTCTAACCTATTCACTCATTAATTTTTGTGTATAACTAAATTCCCTCACACTGACCATTTTTTGAACCTCGATACTTTCTAACCCGTTAATATAAAATTTATTTATTATGAGATATAATACATTAACCAATTAATTCGAGGGAGACGTATGTCACACTTTTCTCATAATCCATACATCTATGATTCACTTGAGAAAAAATGCATCATATCAAAAAAATAAACTATAGAAAGAAAAATGGGTTTCATGATATTTATGAATCAATAAATAAAGAACCTGTGTAACTAAAATGGGGATTTTATAACATTCAAATGGAAATCAATCAATTTTAAGATGTAACCCATGAGGTAATATAAGTTTTACTAAACATCCCAAAACATTATAAATTTCACTTTATGATACAAATAACATGTCCATGTAAAATAATAACATAATAAAATAAAAAAACACGGTGAATCACAAAACATACCTATATTATATATATCACAATTTAATACATTGATGAAAATAGAAAAAATGAGTTTTTTCAAAACATTTTCTTTTTCATCGTTGTAAATGTAAAATTAATGAGTCTATTTATTGAAGTATATTATGTATTTAAAAAAATATGAAAATAAAAAATTTCATGGAATTAGAATTGGTTTAAAAAATATTTTTCCCCAAAGGTAAAAAATATAGAAAAATTTAAAAGTTAAATTCATGGGAACATGACATCCAAATAAAAAATTGTATAACTCAAAGAAAGGATTTCAGGATACCAAGCCCCTTATAGGTGTTATAATTCATGGATCAAGGGAAAGATAAGATTTTTGAAAACATTATTGTAAATAGTTCTTAGAAACACATAATTGAAATGAAATAAGGTTTTTAAAAATTAGAATTTAAAATACATTATAAACGATTAATTTTAAAGCAAACACTAATAATTGAGACTTGAAATAGACATAATGTTTCCAAAAAGAGAAAGTAAAAATACTTTAAAAATTATTAGTATTAAAAATAATATGTGTGATGGAACCTTTAAAAAATAAATAAGGTTTATCATTTGAAATTTTTTATTGGAAGTTAGTACTTTTTATTTTAAATAGATGGAATAATCTTTTAAACATTTCGAAAAAATTCATTACTAATAATCCACGTCGTTAAAAGGGTATTAAATTTTCATTTTGAAAATCGGTAAATATATATTAAAATCATATAAAATAATCCATAATATTTTCACACAAATATATGGGAACATTTTGAGAAATAAAAATATGTAAATGGAATACATCAATAATAAAGTGAATTATTTAGACCACCAACACACTTTCATTTTGGAAAATATTTTATCGATGATTTTTTATATTGAAAGATATAATTAATATTTCCCTAGAAAAATAATGAAAGAAACAAAATTGGTTGAATTTTATGGCCATATAAATCGTGAAAATAATATTCTATTATTAAAGTCCATATCCCAGCGAAAAGAATTGAGTCATGAAAATTGCTTACAAATTTGAAAATTTTGAATCATAAGCACCATTAGAGGTGTAAATTTAAATAAAAAATTGAATATAATGAAATTTAATTTGATAATTTTATAATATGAAACTAGGTAAGTATTCACACCATTGAAAATTAATCATGGTTTCTATATTAAACATGGCTCAAGGGATTCAAATTTGAGATAAATAAACCATTGTGTTATCTCAATCTTTGAAGTAAATGATCCTTTGGAAAAGAATTCATGGGAAATTGTTAAAAAACATGAAAAATTAAACCATAAATAAAATTTTATAAAATTTTGGTGTAATATAATTCCACATATAGGAATTGGATTCAATAACAACCACAATAAATGATGGAAAGAAAACTGAGTTATGAAAACCCTTGCCATGTTTCCTTTCTTAGTTGATATCACTTGAACCAATTGTAAAAAATATCTTACTTAATAACCTATATCATTACTTTAATCCTTAATATTAAAATTTTATAATAATTATTCATAATTATTTATCACATTTACATAAATTGTTTATAATATATTTTGACTGTCGTGTGTAAATAACTTTAACTACTTTGTGCATGTTTCATAATGTTGATATCATTACCCATAATTAGAATCCATGTTCATAAAAATAATATGATATAATATATTATAATTTTTATATATATATCCTCTATTTTCTTATAAATATCTTATATAATTTCCAAAAACCAATTTTATATTTAGTGTGAAAACCAAATTGGTAATATCTTATTTTGGATGTTTTTTAATGATGAAATATGATATATTAACTTTGAGTTTTATACCTCAAATAAACTATACCAAAATATATAATAATGATAATATATTATTTAAATACAATAATATCATTATTTTTTCCCATTGTAACTGATGATCATATTTCAAATTATCATTCATGTAGGTTATTAAACCATCCAAAACATGAATATGCACTATCTTAGTGGGTATGTATGGTCAAATAAATATTTCAGTTGACAAAATATTATTATACCATCTGTATAATGATATTATTTTTTAATTATTTATCATGTTGATCTATATTTTAATATTTTTATTGAATGTTTTAAAATATTGATGAAAACCAAACAAAAATTTCACTGTGGATGTAAGAGAACTTACACGCATTTATCATTCTTGTTTTTCAATGCCTGGGGGTGAAGGTATTTATTAAATTGATATTTCAGAATCATAATTAAATTATATATATATATAATATTTATTCATTATTACCACCGTCAAAACTATGCATGAAAGCTGGTAATGAAAAACCAATGATTTCGCTTCGTGGGGGGGTAGTATATGTAACACACTAACGATGTTCTTTTTTTTCTATGTGAATTGAAATGAATAAATAATGATTATAAATTTTATATGAAAATATAATTATAATAATGATACGGAATTCATCATGATATTATATTTATAAGTTCAACATTAATAATAAAATATTAATAAGGGGATAATACTTAATTTGTAGACTTGATTTTTCTTTGAAAGTTCCATTAAAATTAAACATCATAGGATAAATATGAGTGGCCTATGGATTATGTTTTTGGGATAGGGTTATTTTGAGAGTATAATGCTAATGTTTTAATGATTAACTCTAAGGTGATGTGTATCTTTGGAATGGTGGATGTGATATCCTTTTATAAGGGGTGGATAGGGATATTTTGGGAACCCTCCCCATTTTTCAATAAATAAAAGAAATTATTTGAAGGGTTAATGAATGAATATTTGAAAAATATGTATTTTGGTACATGATGAAGTCAACAATATTCTCAGTAACTGGTTTTAAGACATTTTTTAAACATTTTTTTTATTTCCCCTGACAAAAACTATTTTTACCCTTTTTATCTTTTTACTAAGGTAACTATTTTTTTAACATTTGTAATTACTTTTGATTAATAAATTAAAAATAAAAAACCTTATTTAATTTTAAATTCATTAATTTAAATTTAATTTTATAATATAAAATTTCAAAAAAATTAGAAAGTTAATTGTAAAATAAACTCACTTAATCACATAAAAATTATTTTTAGAAAAATAAATTTTTTCATCCTACAATATATATAAGATAAATTATAATTATTTATGATTTTAATGACAAGAATTGATTTATTATAAATTTAATAAAATTTTTGTTGATTTAAAGTGAATTTTAAACTGATTATCATCTTGAAAATACTTCATTCAAAGAGTATACCAAAAACAATTAATTTACCTAAAATTTTTATTTAGTTCTAAAAATGATCGACAAGGTTTTTATAAGATCATAGAATATATGAAAATGAATATTTTTATTCCTTAAAAATATTTCTTATACCTTTTATGTTTTTTAAACTAATAAGAAACACTTACATCGAGATAAAATCCTAAAAATTATAATTGTATTAAAACCGTATTTTTTACTAAAAATTAATCATTTCAAAAAATAATTGACAAATCCATACTATGTAAATTTTCATTAGAGGTTTTCAAAAACTATTTTTTTCATCAAATTAACATGATATGAATTTTAAATTTTTTTTAAAAAAATAAAGAACATTATAAAGAAAGTATTTTTGTTATAATATTTTTCAATATTAATTCATAATCATTATTTATCCTGTAATGTTTATATATTTTAATGGTTTACAGTATATATTTTTGTTATAGATTTATTAATAGTGTATTATGAATATGTTTTGGTTTGATTAATTTGTAGCATCAAAAACATGTTATGGAACATAACATGAAATTTCAAGGATTTTAAAATTCCAGGCCATTACAAGTCATCTTGAAAATTGAGGACATAATTAAATAATTAATTAAGGAAATAAAAAGGGAATTAACTATGTTGAGGAGTGAAAATTATCACCCACATAACACTTTCTACCCTATGAAATACCCAATTGATTTAGAATACTATAGGAAAATACAAGATCATGCCTCTTCAATTAACCTTCAATCTCTAAAACAATGTTACACCATGACCATGACAAGATATTTCCTATGATATTAACCGAAATAAAACATGGGGACCTCAAATACTCAACACACATCCCAAATTATCTATAAAATCAATACTCAAGCATTACCTCACCTAAATGAGCATCCATGATATAAACTAAGATGAGTTATAAAAGGAAACATGGTTAAACCAAACATGGTTTCTCCCCAAAAATTTGGAACTCCTCCAAAATAATAATCCATAGATATTACCATGGATTGATTCTCTCTCCAATCAAAAAACCCCAAATGCATAAACACCCAAATATCCCAATCAATAGTTAAAACCCGAATAAATCTAAAAACCTAAGGGGATAATAAAAATTATTAATTATGATGCATTGTATCCTCACTATACAGACTAAACTAACACAAATGGTTATGGAAAGAGAAGACTCCCCAAGGGAAAACACATCATCAAACAGAAAATATGAATAAAAATAAATCAATCAATGACTCACTCAGAATTTTCATTGATCCAAAAATATATGTCTTCAAATGCTCAGGACCAACATCACTATGAATGGAGATAATCATGGGAATAAAAATGCGAGAGAATAAGTAATGAATAAAATTAACTCAATAAAAACATACCCAAACAAAAATATGTAATGATGTCTTTAGAACATTGATGTGATAAGATGAAACTCAGAGAATCTTTCATGGGACACCAAGACCCTAGTAAAGTAATCATTATATAAAAAGGTTCTATATATGGTATGAACTACACTAGGGGTATCAACCATCCCAGTTACCTATGAATTAATGCTAGGCTTCCACCCTAAAATTATTCATAAGAAAGATCAAAACTCAGAAATCATCCTCACTGAATAAAATGGGATTCAATGATTACCAAAGCAAGAATATCTCCAAAACTGTCAACCTCACCAAAATAAATTCAAGAAAAAATAAAAAAATAAACTTGGGATTCATCAAAAATTTATATCTTATAAGGAGGGTTCTTGGATTTACAACCACACATGGAGTCTTGGTAAGTCAATCAAGACAAAAAATCTATAATAATGAGAGACATCAGTCATAGACATCTGATGAAATGAAATCCCTAGGGGGTACTAAAACATCCATGGTAAAATCACATTAAAACATCAACATCATATTTAAATCAAGTTTCAACAAAATTTAACTCACTCTGAACTAGGTAAACCATAGGAGAAAGTAATAACCCAACAAAAAAACCTAACCACCCCTATTAAAAAACAAATATTCCAAAAAAAATCTACCCCACATTAAAATTCCAATGCGATGTTTTAAAATTTACTTTTATAAATCCTTTCAAAAAATAATAATTTTCTCCCATTATAAAATACTTTGTCACGTTATTTGAAAATACCCCAAAAAAATCCTTCAATTTTATTTAATAAATACCATAAAAATTTTCAAACATTATCTTTCACTATTCATATCATAACATCATTTCTCCTAATTAAAAATCAATCATATTTAATTTTCAAATATTACATTATAAATTATAATATAATTATTTTCAGAATTTTATGTTTTAATTGTGATATTAGCTTAAAAATCCAAAAAATATATCTTATTATAGTCAACTTGAAAATCCCAAAAAAATCAACATCCTTTAATGTGAAAATAATAAATTAATTTTAAGAGAAATTCAAAATCTTCAAACAGTGAAATTAAATATTATCTTAGAACTTGTAAATTTCTAAAATTTTCTTACTATAGTTAAAAAATATATTCTCCAAATATGAAACCCCTTTTATCATTTTCTATTCAAATTAAAACACTTTTATTTTAAATGTGATGGACACCAAGAAAAAACAAAATAAATTACATTATAAAACATCAAAACTCCATTAGAGGGACTAGTGGTTGTGCATGACTCTGCCACATGGTTTAAAAGACATTGTTCTTGGTATTCAAATGCCATTGAAAGTCACATAAAACCAAACACTCAAGATCCACATGGTTTTCTATCCCTTGTGAACTCATCATGTACTCTGGTTAACTCCGATCATAATCCATAATAACATAAAAATATTTTGAATAGGAAAAAACACAAAAAATGAATAATATAATCCTTTTGAACTTTTCTTGGTAACTCAACTTTCTACTCTAAAAGTGTTGGCCATCCCCTTTTTCATTCCTACACCCAATGTTCTGAGAGTGATATATATATTTAATTTTAGTACCCAAATAACAAAGGGACCTCTCATAAAACAATTTCATGAACCAATGAGTGTTTTCCATATTTTATATTCATGAACCATCCCACATCATGACTGAGGTGCATTGCCGATCACCAGAGATGGAAACTTGTTTCTAACATCATTGTAAAGTCAATTGGAGAAAATTTCACCACTAAAATAGAGTGTAATAAATAGTATAAAAATTTACATGGACTATCTATATGTCGTACGACTATTCTAAATATAATAGGTAAGATAAATAAATTTTAAAGAAGTAAACATTAAATCCATATACTCACCCCTATTCTCCCTCCATTATAAAGAAAACCATATCCACCTCAAGTGCACTCCAGACGACCCACTGAAATTTCTACCCTCCATCTATAAAAATAAACAAATTGAATAATTATCAATTATAATAAAAGAATATAAAATAAAAAAACGAAAAAAATCAACTTTATGGTTATGAAATTCCCAACATGCTAAAAATTTCTCAACGGTTGGTTAAGAATATAATAGGAACATTAAATTGAAATGATAAATATAAGTTTGATAACAAATCATAATAGAAAAGCCACAAAAAACACATTCCTTGTTCAAGTATTTAAATTAACGATCCCTTTATTCTATATTAAAGCAAAACTATAAAAACATGTTTTTATAGTTTTTATTTGGAAACTGAATATAATTTTTTTTATTAATTTTTAAAGGAATTATCTCTTCAAACAGTATAGGGATGTGAATTTTAAGAGGAAACAAATTTCATAAATTAAACATAATAAAAAAAATACTTCTCAAGAAAAATTTCAATGAACATAAATTTATCAATTTATTTATTTAAGAAATAAAGATGAAAACATAAATAGATAGATAAAGAACATTGGTAATCCCTAATACACACAGTTTAGGCCATTTGATCCTAGTACACATGGTGATCAGACCACATATAGATGACCTTTTGCACAAGCCACTCAAAAGGATGAAGCTAAATATCTAGTGATAACAAATCCCAATTAATTTCATGTATTTTAGATAGTTATGTACCTTCATCCTTATTGCTATGGCGTTTCAATTCCTATCATATATATCTTAGTATACCAACATAAGTAGAGATGTTCCTATATTCTATCCTCTTTCCATTAATCCTAGTACCACTTGAATAAAGATGAATCTTCAAATGTACTATCATGAAAATGCAAAAAACCTTAAAAACACCATGACATACACTAATAAATCTTTAGAAATCCCTCAAAACCAAATAATACATATTTAATGTATCAAACTATTTTCTAATATTAAATATATTTCCTTAGTGTTCCAAATGGTGCACAAAAATTCATTATTAGAAATCCACTTAAAATGTATTGTGGAAACCATGTTAATCATCATCCTCTGTATTATTTAAACTTCAATCTCCTTAAAACCATATAAATTTATACTTTTTTGTGTGCGTTTTTCAGGTTTTTCCAATTTACACACTTCTATGTTAATTCGAACCCGCACACACACACCCACTCATAGACACACACACAGAAATATATATATATGCCTTTGTGTGTGTAACAACATGTATATTATCATAACAATTGAGGGAAAATATTAATTACAGACCTCTTATATTTTTAGGAAAATAAGAAATTTGTATGTAAATAACCAACACTTTCAGTTTCAAGAATTACATTCCACGCCAAATATAAATTTAGAATACAATTGAAAACCAACTTTAAAGATCCAAAACCCCTTATAAAAATATAAAAAAATTTATATGAAGACCAAATACATTTTAAAAAATATTCAAGTAAACAAGATTAATTAATGATTTTTTTTACCAACATTCAATTGGGTGAAACCTAGTTAATTGAATTATAAATCATGTGAAACATGCTTTCCACATCAAATATCCCATATATGAATTTATTATTATTGTTTTACATGTATAATGGGGATTAAAAATTATAGTAAGAGATCTTGTTGAATTTAAAGACCTAACACAAGGAAAAACCTACTTATAACTCACTGATATTGAGAATGTAGGTTCTATTTCACATCATAGAGAACAAAGTTTCCCTAAACAATAAAGTGAATATTAAAAATCAAAAAATCCCTAATTAAATTTTATTCAAATATAAATAATGTAAACAACCCTAATTAAAATTAATCTATATTTTCCCCCTTAAATGAAAATATAATTAACTAGCCTTAATGGATGCTTATTAACTCTATACATTAATTATAAATAAAAGAAATAACAAAAAATTATGTTTGGTTTTGACCAACTGAAGAGTGTTACAAGAGAAGGGGAAATGAGAAGAAAATATAAGAGGGGGAGGGAAGCCTAACCAAGGGAAAATCCACTCAAAATTGATGGAAACTTCGGAAAGATAATTAGGGATAGAAGTAAACAATTGATTATAATAAAAAAAGAAATTAATTTGATTTAAGCATGACATGGGGAGATTTTTTCAATAATTCTACACCATGGGGACCACTATCTCTTTTTCTAATCGATTAGAATTCACTTCTCCCTAAAAAAATATGATAAAATATCTATA
Organism: Viscum album; assembly: GCA_963277665.1. Taxonomy (NCBI): domain Eukaryota; kingdom Viridiplantae; phylum Streptophyta; class Magnoliopsida; order Santalales; family Viscaceae; genus Viscum; species Viscum album. The sequence goes on along the minus strand of OY728138.1, from coordinate 1,285,154,277 downwards.
TTTGGAGGAGGCTCACCAATTTATAGGAAAAATGGAATTTATAAGATCCCAAACATTAAGAATTAATTTTTTTTTCTTCAATAGAACACATTATAGAAAGGTATATTATTCTAGTAAAATGTTATTCAGAATTCCATTTTGTTAAATGTATACCTTTTTTTTGGGAACCTTAATTCTGATAAATAATAATTTCTAAATTTAATTAATTTTTAATTACAAACAAAAATTTATAATTAATTAGATCATAATTTATCTCCAAGGTAGTAATAAGAATTTTAACAGAATAATTTAAAAAGTAATACATTAAAAAATAATAACAAGTATATTATTCCCGCCTTCGGGGATTTTCACCCCAAAATAAAAAACTCAATAATAATGCAAGATCAACTAATATCACAGGTGGTTTTTAAAATTCCATTTGATATTTAAAATATTATCATATATATAATTAGAACAGATGAGTAAATTCATTGATTCATGAATACTACCTCTTGTGTTAGTACGGAATCACTATTATCTTCTTGAAAGATGGTTATAACAACTTTGAAATCTACCACCTAAAAATAGATGAGGTGTTACTAAGTCATAAATATATTTGATAATATTTAACATGATGATGATATCAAACATTTATCTCATCATACATAGTTATTTCATATAGTGGGTCACCTCAACAACATTTCTCAAGCTAAAAATCACCTAATAAACCTCAAGATTAGATCATTCTATCACTTAACAATCATTAATCCCTAAAACATTATCCATGAGAATAAATTATATTCTATTTATATATCTAAATTATTCAAATATGGTCACTATAGGTCATATTTCATATTTTCATAGTATTCATCTACACCAAGATTGCATGTAATCTCTTTGATGTCTACTATGATTGTCCGAAATCATCATTGAATTATAAATTTTGAAGGGGCACTAAAATATACATATATGTTTAATAATTAAATCAAAGGGGAGTATAGTACTTGAGAATAGTTATTCCTCTTAATAAAAATGTATCCCATCCATGTTCAGTGGGTTAAACGAGTTACATGGTCGAAAAAAACATCAATAACACCCACTTCAAAAATACAACCTTAATAATAAATAATCACCAATGTTATCTATGTTATTCAACCAATAATTTTATATGAAACAATAATACTCCATCAATAAATCAATAAACATATTATGGTGTAATGATACATCACATAATACATTTGATCCATTGAATAGTTTATTAATATATATCACCCTTATATTATTGACCAGTTAATTTAAAGATTATACTTATAGTAACCATATATAGAACTATCATATGCCCAAAAATTATGAATTATGGCCAAAATTCATTAATAGTTTTTGTTTTCCTACATACCAATATTATCACATGAGGTCTTAGTATAAAAATATTTTATGCAGATATGCTATAAATTAAGGGAGATGTGAAATTAACCTAACCCCTTCTCTAAGAAATCAATTGTTTTAACGAAATGACTTTTTGATAAAGTTACATTATCCCCACCTCTATAATATTATTCCTAATAATATCCTATGAATCACTAATGATTTTCAGAATTATATACTCTCTCTTTTTTGTAATCTAAATTTCCTTGATGAAGAAGTCTGTAAGTAACTATCGTCAAGCATTGAAAATTAACATCTCCATCATCCTTTATATATGGATATATACAAAAAAATAAATCCAACATCGACATAGAGTTTTTAGATTTTCATCCACAAGAATAAAATAATTATTTTACATAAAATCTTTATTAGTTAAGGAATTTAAACCACAATTATTTTATCACCACAATGTATGAGTTGACTAGGATGATATTATATCTTTTTACTTCCATTATATGAGAAATTTCATGATTAAACATAAATAAATAAAAGCAATATGATAATAAAATTTACCCATTATGATTTTTATCTAATTTTCTCCCTTGATCAAAATCCCTTGTCTTCCATTCCAAAGTAGTAAAATTTTCTCAATAATTCCCAATTGTCTCCATGATAGGGAAACTCAAACCCAATCATGTCACCAATCAAAACCATACAATAAAAATTAATTATTGATCACTTTAAAATTATCTACTCACTTTCTATATCAACACATTGTATTTATATATCGTCTTATTTATATCTTCATACATCAAACATCCAAGGGTTATGATGGTCTAGTCATTGACACTATTATTTTATAATATACTACAAAATTGATTAATAAATTTTTATGGAGAACTAAAAAATAAAAAATTTCCTCTAATAACCTTTCATTAATGATATGAATCCTTATAAAGATCTACTTTATTACATATAATGTGTAAAATTATAGTTACAACATAGTGATCGTAATATGTATTCCTTATACCCTAGTGTAAAACCTCCTAAATGAGGTAACTCAAACTGTAAAATAAATAAATAATACAAAAATTCCAATACCAACCACTACCAATTATACTCAATGTTTTTAAATATGTTAAAAATAATTTATCATCAATATTAAATTCAACCCCTTATTATAATTTAATTTTTAATTTTTACTTCATCATAAATATGTCATGAAAATTGTATCACATGATTCTTGATTCTATGTGAACCATCTTTTCTCAGGATTGGTTCAACTCACCAACATATGTTCATTATTGGTTAATTTATCATTATTAGGAATCTTTTACTATGTATGTCTATCAAAAAACATTTATAAAATTCCATCCCTCACACAATCAATCACCAAACAAAAAAATTCTGTCGTCCAATGTCATGGTTAATAAATGGAATCTATCATAGTGAAATGATTTTTTGTACAACATTTTATGTTTTCTCAATCCATATAATTATCATTATGGATGTTCAACTAATCTCTAAAAATATTCAAATCTCTAAATAGTTGACCAATGAATTATTCCAAGTGAGAAAACCCCTAATTTGTAATGCCCTAGATGCCCCCATATGGTCTCTCCACATTGAAATTATATACTTTGGGGATGATACTAAATAAATATAATATTAATAGTCTATCCATGATATAACCATTATCACAATTTGATAAGATGTTCTGGTAAGTATCACCTTTGTCTCATTATAACAAACTAGAATTAGGGTAAATGTAAAACTCTCCTAAAAGGTCGTAACTATACATGATGGAGAAATTAGTAAATTTTATAAAAGTAAATACATGATACAAAATTAGGAACCATACCCTAATCACTCAACCCAAAACCTTATGTATTTTTAGAGGTTTGGGTGTGAAAAATATCTATATTTATAATAATAATTCATGCTTCAATTTAAAGGGACATCATAAGTGTATCATCCAGCATATCCTGGGAGAAATCGGGATGACCCTCAAATTGAGTTTCATACTCTGTGAAAATAAAATTTCCAATTTATAAATCACATATCTCTAAAACTATATTATCTAAATAAAAACTAAAAATATCCACTATCATATGCAAATGAAACCAAAACTAACACTTGGAAACTAATACTCCCATAATCCAAAGGCTCAATGCCCACCACCCATGACGTGAACGGGCCCCAATAGGATCCTATAGTCATTAGTGGGAAGGCTGGGAATTTCACTTTAATCTCACATCTAATATACCAATACATGACAAAAAAGAAAAATAGTGTGTACACTCACACACACACACACAAATTCTAGGAATTCAATTATTTTACTAATAATCATGAAACTCAAAACCACTAATGATAACAAAATTAAAAATAAACCTACATAATATAAACTATAATCCATGAATATATATATCATTCTTTAATAAAATAAGTGAAGCCTTTTCAAATTTCATAACATGTGATGACTATAATGAAGTACACTAGAACCTATATTATACATTTATACATATGAAAACATAAAATAAAATTTATAAACCTATAATAGTAGACTCATCCTTTGAGATCCCTCATAAAAACACAAATAGACTACCTTTATAATATGACACCATCATCTCCATGGCCAATTTGATTTTATGATAATGTTAGATACAAGGATAACTATATTTATATAACTATAAAAGTACCCAAGAAAGGGTGAGTATAACAACTCAGTGGGATATCCCAAGAATTGATAAAATCTAAAGTTGATCTTATGATAGAATAATAATCCATTTATATTGAATAATAATGTATAGTATTGACATCACTTCTCAGTACCACCCATGTGTAATTTATTCCATCCTTAGTTGGGATATTTTATTATCCTCAAAAATTTACAAAATATGAAATATGAGTTTAGATCATCCCAAGGGTTCATAATACATATCTCAAAATATTAGATCATCCAAAAAAATACACTATCTCACCACAAGTATCAACCCATGATAACAAATATAATTATGATATGTATACTATTACTTTCAAAAAATATCCAAACACATATTTGATAAATAACTTCAATAAATATATTTATTACATCATATTTATGATACTCACATTATGTAAAGGGATGTTGTAATCCCCTAATAAAATACCATATACTGATTAACACAATATTTTAAAAGGATCTATCTAAATCCATGAGTTATTCAATAAAGGATCATATTTTTTGGATACATTTTTCATTGAAGGGGATATTGGGACTTCTTAACAATCACACGTCTATAAAAGGACATTGGATGATGTATCATAGTGGTTGGGTCCCACTGAGAGGAACCCCTGGTGGGGTTCCACTACAATTATATAACAAAAATTACATGGAAACTCAAAGATAATCACATATCAACCAATTTATAAAATGTTATATAATAAGATATTTCTATATTGGAACAATTATCCAACATATTTAATCCGAGTAATTAAACTACTCAATTATAGAATCATAATGCCATGTAATGTAAATAAAAATAAACATCTCTTAGGTATTTAAAATAATGAATGATATATCCATTACTAATCTCATCATCAATATTACCTCATGAAAGTAGGTTTATGAGAACAAATGCAATGAGTTATCATATTGGTTAATAAAATATCCCAATATTGATATCTGTTAGACCTAAATCAATTTTATTTTTTTTTGTCCATAAAAATATCATATAGTATAAGTAGATAATTTTTATTATCATATATGTTATCAATCATTGCATTATATAGTATAGATAGATTAAAGGTATATGATGAATTCAGAGACGGAGGTTGTGTATTCTACGAGGACTTTGTATGAAGATATGCAAAGAGACTCCTTGATATCTCTATATATTCATTGACCTTTATAAGTATTTGTATAGTATATTAAATATTCGGGAGTAGAGGCTGAAAATATTTCTATAATTTTTGTAACACCCCAAGATTTCATGGTACGTTATTTCTTCAATGTAATTCAATAACTTTCACTACACGCAACACCGAGTTCTTGCGCACCGTGACTTACCAAACAAGATGTTCAAAATAGATTATTAATAGTATTAACTTAATTTTTAACTTTATATAATCCTTATAATTTCATAATCCATATTATGAGTTTCTTAGACATAATGTAAGAACAAATACATTTTTTTAGATAAAAGAAGTATTTTTCCAAAAATGCAATTTTACCACCTTTTAATGGTGAAACCTATTTAAATCCAATATTTGAAACTTTTATATATTAAATTTGAAAAAAATAAACTTATTATTTAGAAGTTGGACATAATAATTTAGTTTCAATAAAGTTTTGGCGTTTTTCTGATAACTTTCATATTTGGGTGAATAGTGAAAATACTATATTTTAACTGAAAAAACTTTTTCAATCAAAATAATTTATATTGTTAAATTATATATTTTAATGGTATGTAAGTATAATATATTATATTTTTACCATTTAATCCAATTATGGTCATTGTAAGTAATTTCACTTCGAAATTGGACATATACAAGTGTCAAACTTTTGATAGCTATTAAAAATACACATTTTGGTTCTAATAGCGGGAATTAATTTTAAATTAATAAACAAAAAATTTATGTTTTTAATATGGTAAAATTAACTTCATTTTTTGATTTGGAATATCGAAATTATATTAGGGTAAAATTCGGGAACTTTTCTGATAAATTTCATATTTTGATGAATAGTGAAAATTATTAAATTTTAATTAAAAACAAATTTTTTAATCGAAATAATTTATAGTGATAATTTTTGAATTTGAGTGATTTTAATGTATAATTAGATTATAATTTTACCATTTAATCCAATTTTGGACATTGTACATAATTTCATATTTAAACTGGACATAAGAAAGTGTCAATCTTTTAATAGTTATTATTTGTTTAAAACACGCTTTTTGTTTCGACAACGGGAATTAATTTTAAATTAATTTCTGCCACTTCTGTGTATTGAATTTGGAAAAATGGATTCCATATTAGGAAGAAGTATGTCAAAATTGTGAAAATAGATAACTCTTATTTTTATACATTTTGAATAATTACTTCGGTAAATATTTTATTTACAATGGTTAAAGGGTAAATCCGGTAAATAAGGGTAAATAAATAATATTATAATAATATTAATTTACCCTAAAACGTGTCCTAACCTTATTGGTTGATACATGTCCGACCATGGTCATCTTTGGGTCGATTTTGGGACCCCATAGAGCCACTTGTAGGTGATAAGGACACTTTTTATTTATTAAGTTCATGTAAATACAAAAATGACATAAACATATGTCTTTTTGCAAAACAATTTTTACATAGGGTTATATAATTTATATTTTCAAATATAAATATTCATTGAAAATATAAAAATATTTCCTACATAGTGGTATTTTATTTATAATTTTTAGACACTTAATAATTAAAATTATTTATGACACAATAATGATGCAGTATTTTCTTTATTAACGAAAGAATAAAATAATTGGTATTATAAAAGGTAAAATAAATTTAATTTGAAAGTTTTGATTCCATCCAATAATTTTATTGGTTAATATTCCATGTTATTATTTATTAAATGAATTTGGTTCGGATTAATAAAGTCGGTAAGACTTTAACAAAAATCAATAATTAAATATTGGCAAAATTGACATAAATGAGTTTTTAAAACAAGTATTATATTATTAATTGATATTCTATTCATAAAAATATAATTATCGGAAAAGGGACTTATATCATGATAGGTGTATCATTAATGGACCACTTTGGGGTCACATGGATGTATATAGTAAGTTTATTAACTATATAATATAAAAATAAAAAGTGGTATGGTAAATGTCAAACGAATTAACTAAGAGTTAAAAATAAAAGATAAGGTTAATATAATGACCCAAACCTGTCTAAAATCTATTGGTTGAAATTATTTATAACCATACCCACCTTAGACTTTGAATAATCCACTTTTCAGCAATTAGAAACCGAATATGAATCTATTATAAATCAATACGTTATTTTTTTCTTAAAGAGACCCTCCTCCTCTTTATGAAAGGACACCACTTCTAACCAATTATTCACATCTTAAAGTCTTTTGGTGCGGCTATACCCTGCCCAAATAGTTTCTCAACTTCCCTAAATTCAACATAGAGGCCTTATTTTGATTATAAAGCCATCCTAAGGTTCACTTTTGATAAAATGAAAAAGGAAGAACCCAAATAAGAGGTAATGTTTTCACCCCCCCCCCTCTTTCAAGTTCTTTTCTTCTTCAACTTCTTATTTCTTTTTTATTTCCATTATAAAATAATAAATACAGTATATTATATATACTGTGATGTTATTATAAATATGGTATAACCATATTCAGTATTCTATCCATCCTTTGAAGTACATGTCACCATACGTGCGTACGTACGGCCTACCGTCTCCACGTCGTGGCGTAATGGTTATTCAATACACTATTTTTTTGATGGGTATAAAAATGATGTGTAATTCATGTAAATAATAAATATAATGTGATAATGATTCTGTATATATGATATACCATCCAATTATATATTATTTTAATACCAAAAGATCGATATTATCACTCGTGCGTACGTACGGATTACCGTCTCCACGAACGTGATGCGATTCATTCCCCATCGTATCCATTCAAGACTAAATTTTATTTTATGATTAAAAAAAATTAGATATTAGTAATATAAATCCCATCCATAAAAAATATGGATCACATAACAAATAATATAAAGAAAAATGAATCTGTTAACTCCCGAAACAGTGATAATACTAAGATATTATTATCAAATCAATATTAAAAGATCATATATGATATCATATTAATGTATATGATTCTCGTATAATTTAATAACAATTATTTCACTATTATACAAGAGTTTAACCTACCAACAACCAAGTAAAAGTACAAAGTAAGGGTTTATTTCACAATCTCTTCATTATCTGAGGATGTTTATACGTAATTATCTACTAGGACATTTTTATCATCCACATCCATGTTTCTTAAAAATGTATTTCAAAACATTCTTACTATTTTACAGAATTTGGGATAAAGTCGTTTATACACTTGTTTGACTTTTTATAATATGTTTATAAAGGTATCTTTACATCATTTTCCAAATAAGGACCTTTTTAACCTTTTCGACAAATTCAGGTAAGAATGTCTTTTTTTTTAACTTATACGGCGGGTGCAGTAATTTTCCACGGTTGTAAAATCTTAGAATCTTCCCTTATAATATTATAAGAATATTTTCAAGTAAATGTTTTATTTTATAATTATGTGACTTTTAAATGATTAAAAAAAGAGATATTTCTCTCAATTAGTTTTGATTTCATCTAAGTCAACATCCTTTGATGGATTTTAAGCTTATTTGAAGTTGATTTATTATGATACAAAACATCCATATTGTATTGAAGGTTTTGCGATATGTTTGACTGTGGAGGTGTTATTTTTTATACCATTCATGGTTTATGGAGAATGTATTTACTTTTTGTATGCTAGTTTTAATACGAATTTTTATGTTATGTTTAAACCTGCTCATTTGAGGAATGCATTAGACTTAGTATGTGATGGTTGGAGCCCGCTTTAGCTCCTCGATGCATCGGTAGGTCTCATGAGACAAACTAGTGAGTTGGAATGAGGCCTTGAAAAGATCTTTTTTGTAGTCTTGGCATGAGGCCTTGGATATTTGGTGATGATAGTCTAGCATTATGCATTCTATCATTATGAAAGTGGTTATTGATATTGCATGTGATTATTCAACTAGTTGAATATCAATGTGAATAAGTAAATGTCATTATTTCATTTAATCTTTTCCGTATTATGCTGAAGTTCACATTTAAAAGGCTTTTGTTTTAGTAATACATTGCCTTAAATGTTTATTTTATTTGTAAAGGTTTCTGCTATATTGTTATCCTAACTGAGCATCTGAGCTCACCCCTTTCAATGTTTTAATTTTTCCCAGGATGTGAAGATGTATTTTATGAATGACCTGTAGGGATTGTATGAGGGGATATGAAGACAATATGTGTTGTAGTTTTTTTCAATTTATAATGTAATGTAAGACTTATGAATATATCTAGGGTTTCCAAGGCTACTAAACTAATTGGTCTTTCAAGACCTGATCTTTTGTGATCATGATAATGTTATGTAATAAGGCACCGACTCTGGGTAACTGGGGTTGGGGTGTTATAGTTGGTATCAGAGAAAGTTTAGTACAAACCTCGGAAGCTATATTTAGATAAACTCTGATTAAAGAACATAGACCTAAGATAGACTTTGAGGATTAGTATAGAATAACTTCATAGAATTTTGGTATTGTAGAGAATTTGTGAGTTTTCCAAGCAATACATCCCTGTCTGGATATGAGTATGTAGAGGTGGCTCTGGTACAGATGTACCTAGGGGTAAAACCTGAAAATACCACTTTGAGCTAGACTCGAACGGGTACTGGTGCACGACAATGGGCCTTGCTAAAATCTTGGTTACAACACTCCCCGAGGATATGCTTAGGATAATTCTCGTTTTCTTTACAAACCATTATGAATGGATTTTTAGTATATACTACCTCAAAGAAGACATTTTTATGATTATTCATTATATCAATAAACTGTTTAATTTATGTTAACTGTTTTACAAGTTTGGGATTAGGTATATCTATTCATAAACTAATCTAGTGTACTCCATTGATTAGAAATGGTGTCCAGTAGAAGGAATGAGAACTCCAACAATACGCATGATCCAAAGAGTAATAATGATCATATCATTCATGGTCTTAAGCCAAAATTTAGAAGGGAAATAGTCTCCCATTTATTGTCACCATATGAAGAAATAGTATCATGTGTTGATAAGATATGTAAAGAGTTCTTAGAGTCCTATGGATTTTAAGGGAATCCAGAGAAGAAAATGACGGTAGAGAGAAAGACAGATAAAGGGAAGAAGGAAAAGAAGGATTTTCCCATATGTGATAACTGTGGAAAGAATCACCTCGGAAAATTCGTGAATGGAATGGGAGTATGTTATAAGTGTGGTAAAAAAGGACACCACGTTCATGATTGCGAGGGTAAGAAAAAGGTTTCAAATGTACAATGCGTCATCTGAAAGGAGTTGGGACACTATGCGAACCAATGTCCAAATCATCAGAGTATTCCCCAAAAGATGCTATTGGACAATAATGAAGTTTTGATACTACCTCAGATGGTGAAGAATGACTAGTGTTCTTATGTTGTTATAGGATTATTTCATTTGAGTGTTGCATCAACAATATATTTGTTATATGAATTATGGAGATAAATAAGGATTGTAATACATTACTATTTCATTGAGGATTTGAGATTTTATAGTACTATGAAAAGTGACTCTATAGCAAGTTTAATATTTTGGAAATTACATGGTTGAAGGAAGATAAACCTAAATATGGGTCTAATATTGAGGTAGTAATTTTGGAATAAGAGTTGGTTGATTTGGATAAATTATATTGGATATTCTTGACTACCTTGGCACTGATTAATGGTTTTTTTATTTCATCATTATTGGAAAATTCAATGTTTTTTGATATAAAAAGTATATCCAGTATTCTATATGTAATGAGGGATCATGAATGTAATCAATAATGTTTTATGGTATTTCATGATGTTGCTGCGTTTTCAAAGAATACATGATGAATCTGTTCACATGCTATTACGTGGGAGAAAAGGATCTTCATTGTGTTTACCAACCATATGAATCCTAGACTGTGAGTTGGACGGAAGTATTTTGGATAAGTCTAGTTTGAGATTATTTTTGGATTTCCATAAAAAGGACAACCCGGAGGTCGGACGGCAACCCGTCGCATCCAGAAAGTCCACAAGACTTGAACCCACAACCGAAGGGCGACAAGGGTGTATCACCTATCACTGACCCACGTGATGTCCTGGATTGAATAATGCAGTTTTTTAATGGTTCTTATTTATGAATTATAAATTCATTTTTTTGAACAACATACGAATAGGATAAATATAATATTATTTTTATGTTCTATTATCTTTTAGAGTGAAATATGATTTTGTGGTAGAACATAGTTAAAGGATGGGACTCTATTTTTCAGGTATATATTTTTCTTCTTCAATTATTCAATGTAAACATTAATTCTTATACTTTAGTAAAGGGGATCTTAAAACAAAAAAAATGTGTTATTAGAATACCATATGTTTTTTTGAACCGATGGTATTTTAAATCATCATAGATTGATGAATTTAAGGCCCTCAATTTTACAATTTTTTGTGATTTATGACCTCAATCACTACCTATAAATATTTAAGTTTTTCCTCCAATTATATGTCTCTAATTTCCACCAATGTTCTCCTAATGGAGATCATTATTTGTTGGTGACCCATTCATTTCCCTTTTCATTATATTAAGGCTAAATTTTACTAACCTAATTTCTGATGTGGGTTTTCCCAAAGGTATTTTCTATTTTCAACCATTTATTTTCAAAAAATTATTTCAAATTGCAAGGATTAAATTTATTGAAGGAGGGAATAATCTAACACCCCAAGATTTCATGGTACGTTATTTATTCAAATTAATTCAATAAAATTCACTACAAAGAAACACTGAGTTCTAGCGCACCATGACTTACCAAACAAGCCCTTCAAAAGCGGTTATGAATAGTATTAACTGAATTCTGAACATTATATAATCCTTATAATTTTAGAGTCCATATTATGAGTTTCTTAGACATAATGTAAGAACGAATACATTTTTTCAGATAAAAGAATTATTTTTCAAAAAATGCGATTTTAACGCCATTTAATGGTGAAACCTTTTTAAATCCTATATTTGAAACGTTTATATATTCAATTTGACAAAATAAACATCTTCTTTAAAATCACGACATAATAATTTAGTTTCAATAATGTTTTGGTGTTTTTCTGATAACTTTCATATTTGGGTGAATAGTGAAAAATACTATATTTTAACTGAAAACAACATTTTTAATCAAAATAATTTATATTGCTAAATTATACATTTCAATGGTATGTAAGTATAAATAGATTGTATTTTTACCATTTAATCCAATTATGGTCATTTTATGTAAATTAACTTTGTAATTGATCATAAACAAGTGTCAAAATTTGGATAGTTATTAAAAATACGCATTTTGGTTTTAATAGCGGGAATTAATTTTAAATTAATAAATGCAAAAATTATGTTTTGAATTTGATAAAATAGACTGAATTTTTGGATTCGGAATATCAAAATTATCATAGGGTAAAAGTTTTGTATTTTTCTGAAAGCTTTCATATTTTGATGAATAGTGAAAATTATTAAATTTTAATTAAAAACATATTTTTTAATCAAAATAATTAATAGTGATAAAATATGAATTTGAGTGATTTTAAAGTATAATTAGATTATAATTTTACCATTTAATATAATTTTTTTCATTGGATATAATTTTATATTTAAACTGGACATAAGAAAGTGTCAATCTTTTGGTAGTTATTATTTGTTTAAAACATGCTTTTTGTTTCGACAAGATAAATTAACTTTAAACTAATTTCTGCCACTTCTGTGTTTTGAATTTGGAAAAATGGATTCCATATTTTTAATCAGGATTTCCAAATTGTGAAAATAAGTAACTCTTATTTTTATACATTTTGAATAATTACTTCGGTAAATATTTTATTTACCATGGTTAAAAGGTAAATCCGGTAAATAAGTGTAAAAAAATAATAATATAATAATATCAATTTACCCTAAAACGTCTCAAAACCCAATTTAATGATACATGTTCGACCATGGGCATCTTTGGTTCTATTTTGGGACTCCATGGAGCCACTTGTAGGTGATAAGAACACTTTATATTAAGTAAGTTCAAGTAAATACAAAACTATCAAAAGAAAATATCTTTTAGAAAAAACAATTATTACATAGGAATATATATGTTATAGTTTAGACTATAAATATTCAATATAAAGATAAAAATATTTACTAAGTAATGGTATTTTATTTATAATTTTTAGACATTTAATAATTAAATTTATTTATGACACGATAATGATGCAGTATTTTCCTTACTAACCAAAGAATCAAATTATTGGTATTATAAAAGTTAAAATAAATGTAATTTAACGTTTTTATAAGATAAAAGAATTTTATTTGTTAATATGACATGTTATTATTTATTAAATTAATTTTTTTCGAATTAATAATGTTTTTATGACTTTAATAAAAATAAATTATTAAATATTGTCAAAATTAACATAAATGAGTTTTTAAAACAAGTATTATATTATTTATTTATATTCTATTCCTAAAAATCTAAGATTCAGCCAAAGGACTTATATAATGATAGGGGTATAATTAATGGACCACTTGGGGGTCGATTAGATGCATATATTAAATTTATTAACTATATAATAAAAAAATACAACGTGACATGGTAAATGTCAAACTAATTAACTAAGAGTTAAAACTAAATGATAAGGTTGAAGTAATGACCCAAACTTGTCTAAAATCTATTGGTTGAAATTATTTAGACCCAACCCACCATATACTTTTAATAATCCACTTTGGATCAATTAGAAATCGAATATAAATTTATTATAAATTAATATTTTATGTTTTTTCTAAAGAGCCCCTCCTCCCCCTTATAAAAGGACACCACTTCTAACCAATTCTTCACACCTTCAAAGACTCTTGGTTCAGACAACCCCTGACCAAATATTTTCTAAGATTCCCTCACTTAACCCTAGAGGCCTTATTTTGTTCAGAAATCCAACATAAGGTTCCCTTTCTATCAAATCAAAAAGGAATAACCCGAAGAAGAGGTAATGTTTTCACCACCCTCTTTCAAGTTCCTTTCTTCTTCAACATCTTATTCCATTGTTATTTCCACTATAATATAATAACTCCAGTATATTCTATATATTTTGATGTTATTATAAATATGGTACAACCATATTCAGTATTCTATCCATCCTTTGAATTACATGTCACCATATGGCCGTACGTACGGCCTACCATCTCCACGTCGTGGTGTAATTGTTATTAAATACACTATTTATTGGATGGGTATAATAATGATATGTAATTCATGTAAATAATAAATATAACATGATAATGATTCTATATATATGATATACAATCCAATTATATATTATTTTAATATCAAAAGAATGATATTGTCGCTCGTGCATCCGTTCGGATTACCATCTCCACGAACGCGATGTGATTCATTCCCCATCGTATCCATTCAAGACTAAATTTTATTTGATGATTAAAAATAATTTTTAGATATGAATAATATACATCCCATACATAAAAACTATGGCTCACATAACAAATAATATAAAGAAAAACGAATCCATTAACACCTGATATAATGATATTACTAAGATATTATTAACAAATCAATATTAAAAGATCATATATGATATCATATTAATTTATATGATTCTTGTATAGTGTAATAACAATTATTTAACCATTATACAGGAGTTTAACCTACCCTAAACCAAGTAAAAGTACAAGTTAAGGGTTTATTTCACAATCTATTCCTTATCCGAGGTTGTTTATACGTAATTATCTAACGGGGCCTCTTTATCATCCACATCCATGTTTCTTAAAAATGTATTTCAAAACATTCTTAATATTTTACAGAAAATGGGTTAATGTCATGTATACCCTTGTTTTAATTTTTATTATAAGTTTATAAAGGTATCTTTATTTCATTTTCCTAACAAGGACCTTTTTATCCTTTTCGACAAATTAAGCTAAGAATGTCTTCTTTTAACTTAAACGAAGAGTGCGACTATTTTCCACCATTGTAAAATCGTCGAAGCTTCCCTTACAACCTTATAAGAATATTTTCAAGTAAATGTTTTATTTTATAATTATGTTACATTTAAATGATTTAAAAAAAGAGATATTTCTCTCAAATAGTTTTGATTTCATCTATGTCAATATCTTTTGATGGATTTTAATCTTATTTGAAGTTGATTTATTTGGATACAAAATTTCCATATTGTATTAAAGGTTTTGTGATATGTTTCACTATGGATGTGTTGTTTTTTATACAATTAGTGGTTTCTTGAGAAAGTATTTACTTTTCGTATGCTAGTTTTAATATGAATGTTTATATTATATTTAAACCTGTTCATATGAAGAATGTATTGGACTTAGTAAGTGACGGGTGGAGCCCGAAATAGCTCCTCGATGCATCGGTAGGTCTCATGAGACAAACTAGTGTCTTGGCACAGGGCCTCGACATGATCTTATTTGTTTTCATAGCACGAGGCCTTAGATACATGGTTATGATAGTCTGGAATTATGCATTCCAGAATTATGAAAGTTGTTATTGATATTGCATGTGATTATTCAACGAGTAGAATATCCATGTGAATATGTAAAGGGAATTATTTCATTTTATCTTTTCCATATTATTCTGAAGTTAAAATTTAAAAGGATTTTGTTTTAGTTATACGTTGCCTTAAATGTTTATGTTTATTTATGAAAATTTCCGCTATATTTTTATCCTTACTGAGCATCTGAGCTCACCCTTTTCAATGTTTTAATTTTTCCCAGGATTTGAAGAAGTATTTTGCGAATTACTTGTAGGGAATTAATGAGGGGATATGAAGACAAGATTTTTTGTAGTTTTTTACACTTTATAATGTAATATAAGACTTATGAATATATCTAGTGTTTCCAATGCTACTAAACTAATTGGTCTTTCGAGACTTGATCTTTTTTTATCTTTCCAATGTTATGTAATAAGGAACAGACTCTGGGTATCTGGGGTCGGGGCGTTACAATTTTTTATAAAGAATCATGGTAAAATATAAAGTAAATCTAATAATCATTGATGGTATGGTATGTTATGGGTAGTAGTTTAAGAGGGAAGAAAAGTGAAAATACTTTATCTGTATAATGACGATGATTTCCAAAAAGACATTATTGGTGTTATAATTTATCATTATTATAAATATGAATACCACAATGTGATTTGTGTAGCAAGAGAGGTAAAAAATAAAAGTTAATTTATGAAGGTGGAAAGTTAATGGAAAATTGTATAAACATTTTTACATTCCCCAAATATATTGTATTATAGTATCAATTTATAGTTTTCTTAAAATGTTTGGGGAAAAAAACTTTTATTCACATGATTTTGAAATTAAATATGGATTATAGGATCACATAAGGTTAAATGAATAATAAAACTGTATTTAGGAAGACCATATGTGTGTAAATAAATCAGGTGGATCAATTGAGTGAACCAAGTATTTGCCTTATTATGTTGGTTATGTTTATTATCAAATGTGGTGGTTTTATTCAACCTCTAAAAATATTTATATGGTAGATTTTGTGATGGAGTTCATGTAAACTGTGTAATCATTTTTAATAAGGTGTGCGGTGGGGTGGGGGGTTATGCTATCACAGGTGAAGATTTAACATTAAATGCAAATATAAACTTAAATTGTAAACAATGGAATATATATTTTATCACATAATTCTGATAGATGAATTAATTTTGTAAAATTAATGTTTTAATATGAGTTAAAGATGGAGTGGATTTGTGAAACATTCACAATATTGCATGTTGGATGTGACTAGATGCCTAATTTACCCTATGGGTGTGGAATAAGTGATGTTCCATGTTTTTCATAAATTTTTTAAGATAATATTCCATATATTCATGTAATATATAGAGTTCATATGAGTTTTATCCATTGAAAAAACTCAAGGGGAAGGAATGAAGAATGATAAAATATAATGAAATCTAAGTCATGTGCTGAGTTACATGATCAATGTTACTGATGTGGAGAGAATGAGGAGGATCATGAATTACGAGAATCTAAATATCTTGTGATAATATTATGATATTAGGGTTATGTGATATTGGACAAGGAGTGACTGTACAATGTGAAACATCAAAGTATTTTAAGTCCGAAAATCGTTTCATTGCTTTGGATGGAGTTTTAAAAGAGAATGTGGATCCTAAAGGATGGAAAACTGTCATCCAAAGATTGAAAATAAAGCATTCATGGTCTTGATCTCCCGAATAAAGTGATATTGTGGTTTATTCCCAACTAATAATGGATCTTGAGCAATCTCATGGTCACACTTTGGTTGGTGTTGGCTCTAGAAAGGGGAAGCAAGGAAACACTCTACTTGGCAATTTCCTAATTCAAAAGCGGGGTAAAGTCAAGACCTCGAAAGGACTACTCGAATAACCCCAAAACAATCCCAACCAGATCGTCAGGCGGGACAAAGAATAACGATATTGAAGCCAAAACCGTGTGAAAAAAGAAGTGTGTGGACACTCAAAAGGAAAAGCAATAGGTTGAACACATTGCTTCTAAAGAACCTGAGAAACATATTGAGCTTGTTCTTCACCTAAATGAAGAAATATAGGTTGAATCCATGGAGCTCAAGGCTTCAGAGAAGCAGGAGGTGAAAATATTTGAGAGGGAAATTTGTATTAATGCCAATTAAGTTCAAATGGCTTGGATCGACAAAAAAGACTGGATCTCAGCTCGCGAATTCAATGAAATGAAGATTAATGAGGAGGAATACTTACAATCATGGGACAAGATCACCACTCATTTTGAGGATCATATCAGATATGATCCAGATTCAGAGGTTTGTGATTTTCAATGGGGCTTATATCGGGTAAGTAATTCCACCAATTTTATCCTCATTTTCAATGACTATGAGACCTCCTTTTTTGTTTCGCTGCTTTCGGCGTGAACATGTTTGATTTCCCACTTGGACTTCTCTATGGTTTGATTTCTGTTAGGGTTCACACTTTTCCCTTAAATGTTTTTTTAGAAAATAAAAAATATGGATTGGTGGTGGTTAATGTTGTGATTTCTAAATATATTAGGAAGATCTAGGATTATATTAAATAATCTATACTATTGTGGGATAAGGAGTGTAAATAAAAAAAAATAGATGAATATTTATTTTTTAAGTGGAGAAAATAAATATTATTATTATAGTGTATAATTATCCTTATTATGGTAATAAGTGCTCCTCTAAAATTGTTTTGAACTAAATAGACTTATAAATATCTATGAGAAGTTCATCTCATCTCACGTAGAAGAAAGAAGAGGGTAATTAATAAGAAGTGATATGGGAAATCATGTTATTAATTATTGTACAAGATGAGTATCATGATGAAAAAATAAATTCTACTATATTATTTATATATTGAATAAGAATAAATAATTATAAATAATTGAATAACATTCTTGGAAGATGATCTTGAAAGTGAAGAAGTTCTCCAGTGCCCAAGGTAGTGACAGATCCTAGTTAATTGTAAAGGCAATGAGTCTTACATGGAATGAACATGACCTGAACCTTTTAATCACTGAATTAGTAATGATTATTGGATTTTGGTAAATCAAAACATCACCAGATTGTTCACATTTTACATAGTCATTTGTGTTAAACAATGTTTTTGTGAATGTTTTACATTCCCACAAATTTTTTTAGGGTTTGTGATTAAAATAAGAATATTTAGAACAATATTACTTCTAATGTGGTAATGAGATACTAAAAAAAGATAAAAAAATTGAAGAAAATGTTTAATTATAACATCACCATGATTCAACCCCCTTTTAGGCTTTCTCTGGTAGTAACATGTGTTGTCAAATAGAAATGTTTGAACATAGTGGAAATCCTTCTTGAGGATATCATAATGAATTATTTACACTTTCTAGATTGTATTCATATAGAAAGGGAAAGATGAATGTTTAATAGAATAAATAACTGTAATTTCAATAAAATAATTAATTAGAGGTTATGATTGATCTTTAAAAAGTAGGTGGAGGTTCGATTAAAGAATTATATTTTTAATGGTTGAATAATATGAATATGGGTATTTTATTAAAAGTATCTACAAAATATATAGATGTGGTTCATGTAGAGATGAATTGATTTGGGAAAGAGTTAATAGATCAATCAGTTAGTTATATTAACTTGAATGTAGTAGGTTTTTTGAAATTATATATTAAATAATAGTGTAAGGTAGTTGAATTTTTAAATTCTAATATTTAAGAATAAAATCAAAATATTGAAAAACTTGGGGAAGAAGCTACCATTTAAAAAATAATAACATTTATGGATCCCATCAATAATTTCTTCAATAAAAGAAAAAACTTTATATAATTTAGTGATGAAGATGAACCACTTTTTATGATATTAATTCAATCATGGAAGAAGTTTCTATGAGGTATGTTTTTTGATTCCTTGATAGAGAGTGTCGATATCAAGAAGAGATCCAACCCTTACAAGAGAGGATGGATTAGTGGAAAATTATACCAGATAAGGACTATAAAATCATCAAAGGTATATAAAAATATAAAAATATTCTATAATGAGAAGTTATGACCCCAAATGGTAACATAAATAATATGTGTGCTAAAATGAAATAATAGAGTGGTCTTCTTGAATAAATTTCAAATGAGATCATAAATATAATGTTCATAAAAGAATAATTGAATGCGAGTGTTTTCCCTATCAAGAAAATTTTTGAAGATTAAAAAAATAAAGAAATGAATCACTCACTATATTGAATAAGATGGTTTCCCAGATAAAAGATACAAATTATAGGACCAATGATATTGAGATAAATCAAAGTTTCTTTAATGTAAAATAGAAGGTAAAGAATCCCTCTACAATGGCATAAAAAATCATTCAATATAGAAATTTAAATTTGGATTTTCTATATAATTATAATATTTCTATTATTTTATATTAATTTATTCATAGAAGATAGTTTCCATGATATTTTACTATTTTTGAGAAATGGTTCACTCCATGAGTGTTTTTCTGTAATCCAAAGGGCCTAATGCCAGAAGAAAAAACTACTACACAAACATATCAACAGTAAAATGACTACATATGGTATTTTTTTAATGAGATATATTTCACATGTGCTGATATTTGGAAATATATATGATATTGTATCTAGAATATTTTTTTATGGGGAAATAAATTCAAACGGAGGTCCTCAAATTTTGTGGAATAGGAGGATGAAGAATATCATGGAAATAGACCCATTAATCTAAAAAATTGTATTACTATGTTGGCATAAAAACAAGAATTTTAATGATGGATGAACCAAATAACTCCTTCAATACACTCACAAAAACAATATTGAATATATCATAAAAAATTGGATGAAAAGGCAGAAGCTACTCCTATTGTGAGAAATAATTATTTATGATAAATGATTAACTTGCCTCAAGTGAGAAAGTCTGTGGTGATATGTTTGGCTAATAAAATGGAATGTATAGAGAATGACTTTATGCATTCACATGACATGCCAGAAGGTATTAAATAAAGAAAATAGAATGATCACTAACATTGAGGAGTAATTATAAGTATCTGGCCAGGGAAATATTCCTACTCTGAAAAAGGATCAGGAGAAGAATGATTATTTTGCATCAATGAAGAAATATTTTTAACATGGGTTTAGTCCCATAACTATGAAAAGGAATAAGCATATAGAAATATAATAATGAGAATAATGAGTGTGTGTGGAAATTATTCATAATCATATGGCCATATCATAAAGAATCTACAAGAAACATTGGAGATGCCTAGAAATATAAATGTTCTTTTCATGAAATTGAGAAGAATCCAAAGCCAATGAAGGGATGTTGTAAATAAATAATCTAGAGAGAAAATTATGTTATAGGTATCATATAAAGTAACACCATAGAGACTATTTGGATAAAATATGGAAGCAAAGGTTTGGTCCATTATGACTAAAAAATCATTTATTTTAGGATCTGGAGGTACCTCTCTCCCCATGAATTAAATGTTTAAAATAAATTTAAATTCATGTATAAATAGGGAGGGTATTCGATCCATGGGGGGACTTTTTAGGAAAAAGATACTTGTTATTAAGCATAGAAAGAATATTTTTGGAGATAAAAGATGTACTGATCAAAATAGATTGACTTGGATGTATATAACACTTTATTATTTATATCAGACTCATCAAATGATTTCATGATACCACTCTGTTTTTTTAACACTGAATCTAGATATTGAATTTTAAAATAAAGAAATTAAAATGATGAAGAACATAACTGTAATTACAATATATAAAAAATATGAAGTTTAAAAATCCTATTGTATTAAGAAATAGAGGGTACCCATCAATGTTTTAGGCCAAATCCATGTGGTATCTGACTAAATTAAGATGAATATGAAAGTTAAAGTTAATATATCGTAACATTTATGAATATCATGTTTATTTTTTTGATCTAACCAAGTGTTATCAGGTGTGTGTTTCATGGATACAAAGATTATTCTATAAGAAACTGATACTACTAATAACTGGCTTACCCATACAAATGATTAGAATAACAATTAGTTTTAGTTGATTAACTGTATATTTGGTATCAGTTTATCTTGTGGTATCAGTTATTGGTGTAAATATTTGAAGGAATATAGGTAGAGTAAGTGATTGTTACCCAAATAGTACATATACTTATCTAAAATAATACTTAAAAATATTTTATGATTATGCATGTTGAGTAGTATCACTATTTTTTCTTGAATAAGTGTAATATGTATGCTTTTAGAGATCCAAATCGCACAAACTATATTCACTATTAGTATTATATAAGGAACTAACCCTAGTTTCTTAGAGTTAGTGCCTTATTTGATTAAATTGGTATATAAACAAGTAAAAACCATCCCAATGGGCCGATTAGTTTAGTATTATGGGATACAAGATGCATACATAAGTTCAACATTACAACATGAAACGAAAAACAACATAAAAACTTCATAGATAGCTTCCATAACTCATATGTTATTTCAGTATGTCAATCATAATAAAATTCTTCATGTCTTGGGAAAATTAAACATAGGAAATGGGTGAGCTCAAATTCTCAGTAAGAGTAATAAATATAGTGGAATATAACATAAACATTAGACATGGTGAATAATTTTAAAAAAAACAGCCTTAAAAATGAACATAATACAGCTGAAATATGATATGAGTAAATATTTACATAATATAACATAATAATGGGTATTATACTTGTAAAATATCCACATGAACCACCAATACTATTTTTATAATGTGGAAATGCATAATGCGGGACAATATAACCATACCATCAAGGCCTCCTACCAAGACCATAAATAATCATTTTGTCAAGGCCTTCTGTCATGACTGTAGTTTGTCTCATTTGACCTACTGATGCATTGAGGGGCTATCGATGGCCCCTCCAGAAACATACTATGTACAGTGCATTAATCATATGAATAGGGATAATCATAATCAACATATACATTCATATTTAAATTAATATATGAAATGAAAATAACATTCCCCAAACATTAAGCTTAAACACAAACCATTCAGAGTAAATTGGTGAATGGCTTCAAGATAGAACACCCTCATCAAAAATAATCATAAAACATTAAAGTAAATAGGGTATATGATAACATGGAATAATAATACCAATAATACATAATAATCAACATGATTTTTTAAATAGATGACGATACTCTTATAAAATCTTCATGTAAATATTGAGATAAATACTATTTTACATTGAAAAGATGAGTTATTTTGGAAATATATTTTTATAAAACTAGAAGTGAAGTAATATTGTATTAATATAATAAATTGAGTGATTTTATAAAGACAATGGTTCCCAAAAATATATTATATAGTTCCTTTGAAAATAGGTAAGAATTAGAGAAATTCGCTTGGATCGGGCTTGTATTTTGGAAACAATTTCGAATATTCCTTTAAAAATGTGTAACCATACATAAAATAAGTAAATATTATGGTTGGTAACCATATATATAACCCAAAAACATAATTTTTTAGAAGTACATAATAATACAAAAGAGTTTCATTGAGGTAATTAGACAATAAATGTAACCTGAATGAAAATGGAAGTTCGGGAGGAAACCCCTTACCTTAAATTTGAACGTGTTCCTCTCCTGAACTTAAGAGGCTATAATATGAAATTATAATTAGTAATAACCTTTTTAAGAACCTATTATACATTTATATATTCTATAATAATTCAGTTTAGTTCATTTATTTCTTTATCGATAAGTTATTATATTGAATTCCGTCATTCCGTAGTGTTCGTTTTCTTTATTTTCATAATTGGTTCACTTGTTTTTAAGTAATAGTGTTCATGTGGAATGGATATTAATCTCCAGAATTGAATTAAAATATTATTTAGGATCATACATAGGTATTAGTGGTCATTTATATAACATGGTTACCTGTAATGAGGATGAATTATTATATATAACTTTAATGATAACTGTTTCAGTTAATTTGTGGGTTTTTATTACAACAATCTCATTTTCCATTATAACATAATACCATTTGTACAAAGGGATTACAGAACCATATATAGGGTATATTAAATATATAATAATCTGTTTCAACCATAAAAATAATGGTTTAATTACCATAATTGAAAATTATTATAGAAATCGAAAGCCCATTGTCCTTGAATGTGGTAAATTGACACATCTAGGATAGTGTTCCGACTAGTAGTATAAAAGATGGTAAAAGGAAGAGATGATGATAACTTATTCCACTATCATGAAAAAATTATAGTATATGTTAGCTACTAGAGTCATCAAAACATTTGGATAAGGAGAGGTAAGAATAGAAAAAAAAACAAATGAACAAGGAATGAAAGACTAAGAATTAAAAAGAGGAATTTACCTCTTGAACCAAACTTCCTTGAGAGCCTCATTAAAGGAGAGGTTTTGGTATTTTATGAGAACAAGGATTGATAGAAGTGGGAGAAACGGTTGGGAGGATATTTGGATATAATTTTTAGAACGCACAAGGCTTGATAATATTAATGAAAAGAGGGAGTGATGGGGGGTTTTATAGTGGAGAAGAGAGGGGATTTTTTAATTTTATATTCATTAATTTCTTATTTATCCACAAGACAAGGAATAGTGATTCTTACATGACCAAGAATATTAATTTTATCATGTGAATCTAAATCAATTGGGCTTACATTACAAGAACATCATACATGACTATAATTAGTGAATTTAGCTTATTTTGTAAATTATTGTATTTCACTATTCAAAATAAATTCAAGTATTTCAAAAAAATTCCAATAATTCAACCCAAATATTTTTTGATGTGTAGAATCCAAAAATGACGTCCATGTTTCAAGAATAATTTTCTAAATATGATTAATTTAATATTATATAAAAATCATAATTTATTAAAAAACAGTTTTAAAACGTTTATTTATATATTCCAAAACATATGTATATCGTACTTCAACTTGAATATTATTTATATACTATCATAGGTAATGTTACTATTCATTAAGGTATATCACTATTCATAAAGGTATGTTACTATTCTTAATAGTATATTTCTATTCACCAAAAAAATATGTTTTTCTTATCAGACTCCAAATAACTTACTGATCGCAACCGTGTATATATGATTTTCAAAATTCACATCATAGAAGTGAAAAACATATGTTTAAAGATCACATAGTTCATAACAGTTCATTATGTGGTGATTTCATGTTATTATGAAATGTTTATAAGAAAGTAATTTCCATTGAAAAATATCAGGTCGTTACATTCTCCCCTCACAAAATTTTTATCCTCGAAATTCACAATATGTTGCCTAAAAATATTCAGGTGTGTATTCAAACTATGTTCCTCAGGATCCCATGTTTTCTCTTCCATATTACAGTTCCCCCAATGAACCATTACCAGACAATTTGTTCGATTTCTCAATACTAGTTCTCTGGTATCAAGAATCTTGATAGGCTCTTCACAATAAGACAGATCAGGATCCAGTTCTATTTCTTCATTGGTGAGTACATTTGTTGGGTCTAGCTTGTATTTTTATAACATTGACATGTGAAACACATTTAAAACATTGTAGAGACAAGGTTGTATTTCCAAATGGTAGGCTACAGCTCCGATTCGGTCCATAATTTCAAAAGGTATGATATAAATCGAACTTAATTTTCCCTTCTTACCAAACAATATAATACCCTTCCAAGGACATACCTTTAATAAAACATGATCTCCTTATTGAAATCAAAAATCCATCCTTTAGTTTTCTGCATAGCTCTTTGTCCATCTTTGAGATGTTTTGATATGGGATTTGATAATCTTCACCTTTTCTGTTGTTTCCTCAACATGTTTTGGGCCTATGATCTTTGTTTCACCAACATCATCCCAAAATGTTGGTGTACGACATCTCCTTCCATACAACGCTTCAAATGGTTCCATATGAATACTTTAATGGAAGCTATTATTATAGTAAAATTCTACGATAGGTAAATAATGATCCCACATTCCTTGAATATCAGGCGAAAAATACCTCAACTTGTCTTCCAAAGTTTGAATATTCTGTTCTAAGTGTCTATCAATTTGTGGTCGGTAGGCAGCACTCAAACAAAGGTCTATATCTAGGGCCTTCTAATGACTTTTTTATAATTTTGATGTAAAATAGGGATCACGATTAGAAATAATTAATAATGGTACATGATGAAGTCTTACAACTATATTTATATATAGCCTTTCAAAATATTCAGGTGGAAAATCTTCACTTAGAGCAAGAAAATGTGCTTATTTTATAAGATGGTCTACCATGACCGATATCACATCTTTCTTTCTTGGAGTCTTTGGTATCCCCATGAAACATTCATTGTAATGTCATCTCATTTCCAAAAAGGAATAGGAAGGGGTTGCATGACTCCTCCAAGATGTTGTCTTCCTTCTTTCACTTGTTGACACACCAAACATCTCAACACATAATCAGCAATCCCCCTCATCATGTTTTCTAACCAAAAATGCCCCTTTTTTATCTCTATATATATTTGTTCTACCAGGGTGTATATAGAAATTAGAGCTATGAGCATCATCCAATAGTTCCCTCTTTAGATAAGGAATAGCGGGAACACAAATCCTCTTTCTTGATTTCAAAATGCCACCTTCCTATATGAAGTCAGTCAACTTTCCATCATTTATAGCCATTATTTTATTTTGAAACTCATCATCATCATCCTGAGAACATTTTATCCTTTCCAGTAAAGATGGATTGACAACCATTTGAAAAATTTGTGATGTGTCACCTTCCTTGATAATTCCCATATCCATCTTCACAAAATCCATGAACAAAGGATCCCTTTCAACTCTCATCTTGTTCAGAACTCCATGACCCTTTCTACTCAAAGCATCTGGTACTTTATTTTCCTTCCTCAGGTGGTAGTGTATTGTGAAATCATACTCATTGAGTAGATAAATCTATCTCCTTTGTCTCATGTTGAGTTCTTTCTGTGATAATATATATTTCAAACTCTTATGCTCTGTACATATCTAACATTTTCCAACATAGAATAAATGTCTCCAAATCTACGGAGCAATTATTACCACTTCTAACTAATGATAATGATTTGGGTAGTTTTTTATATGAAATTTTAGCTACCAAGATGCATAGGTAATCACTCAATCATTCTGCATAAGGACATAACCAAGTTCTTTCTTTGATGCATCACTATAGATAACAAACTAATCTTTCCCCGATGGTAGGGTTAGGACCAGAACATTCACTAACCTCCTCATAAATTCTTTAAAAAAAATTCACATTCCTTTTACCGAACAAAATTAACCCCTTTTTGTTCAATCTTGGTCATTGGATTGGCTAAATAGGTGAATTTTTGAATGAAACACTGATAATAACCAACTAAACCAACAAAACTATGTATCTTAGGTACATTCGTTGGAGTAGGCCATTCTTGCACACCATATGTCTTCACATGATCTACATATATTCCATCCTTAGAGAAAATGTGGCAAAGAAAAGAAAATTGATTGGATCCAAAAATCACAGTTGCTAAACTTCCCATATAATTTATTTATTCTAGGTGTATTTTTTATAGTGTGAAAGTGATTTTCATGATCTTCATGGATTTTAGAGTATAATAGCATATCAAAAATAAACACCACAAAAAATTCATCATGATATTCCTTGAAAACATTGTACATTAGATCCATGAAAACAGATGGTTCATTAGCTAGTCCAAAAGGAATTACTGTAAAATCCAAATCCACCTACATGGTTTGAAATGATATTTTTGGAATGTCTTCCTTCCTCGCAAGAAACCAATGTTATCTAGATCAAAGACCAATCTTCGAAAAATATTGGCCTCCATGAAGTTGATCAAATAAATCATCAATTTGTGGCAGATGATGATTTTGGTTTATTTTTATAGGATTTATTTCTCGATTGTTAATGCACAACCTCATGGTTCCATATTTCTTCTTGACAAAGAGGGCAAGGGATCCCCATGGAAAAACTATAGGTCAAATATATCCTTTATCACTCAATTACTATAGTGGTTTCTTTAGTTCCACTAACTACACAGTGGCCATTCTATAAGGGGTCTTGGATATGGGACTTGAACCAATAATTAAGTCAATGGAAAACTCCATTTCATGCTCTAGAGGATGTCCAAGTTAATCCTCTAGAGAGACATCAACATATTCTTACATAATAGGTACATCTTCTTTCTGTACATTCATTTCATCACCCAAATATATTTAATTCTCTTCCTCCCCAATAATTTAATTTAGTAGTGCTATTGGAAGGTGGATCTAGATGAGAATCAAATAGATAGGTTTCAACTATAAAAATGAAGGATTCTATATAATTCTCAAAAATTGTAACTTCATTCTTCTTGAAAAAGATTTTCACATCATAATTTGAGAGCTACTTCATACTGAGAATTATATTGTATTCAACCACGGGTATGATGATAAGGTTAGAAACTAAATCACATTTATGTGTGATGAGGTGGACTAATTGACACACCTTTTTTTCAATGATAAATCTTCTAGGGTTTTTGACTAATAACTCCTTTATTAAATCAAATTGGACTTATCTAATTATTTGGAAAAACCGTGAAGTTATAAATTAATGCGACAATCTAAAATCAAATAAATTATTGGCTATCTTGGATTAAATGATCAATGTACCTACCAGCACTTTGTTAGGAACTTAAACCATCATGGTTGTGACCACATAAGATTGTCCCTGCTACCTTGGCCTTCTCTGGGAATATTTCTCTAATTCTTAAGAAATTCATGTTCATAATGTCCCATCTCCATGAATTTTTAGCACATAAAATTGGTAGCTTTTTCTTCCCCTTATAATCATGATCTTGGTGGCCATTTTATCTACACTTGTAATAGATTCACATTCCCTTCAAGAAAGTGCCAGGGTGTTTCTTCCAACAATTATTATAGGATGTAAATTCAACTCTTACCTTCTACCCCATTTCTTTATTTCATTTTCCAATGTTTTTAGTAGCCCTCTTCTTTTAATATTTTCATTTAATGTCATAAGACTTAGAAAATTACTTTTCTGTCTTGATAGAACTCTAGAATATATCTTCATATGATGAGAAACATTAGGAGACTAGAGACCTCCAAAGGAATGGTTTTAAACCATAAAATAATCAATCAATTTTTCTCCATGGATGGCGTATGTAGTCCAAAACATGTCTCTCCATCCTAGTATGGTTGGCATGATACATGGAGACATTTTCATCCTCCTTCTGCCTCAAATCCAAGAATTAATTCTCCTTATATGCTCAGTGTTTGCAAGGGAAATATTTTTGTAGGAATATTTTCATAAAATACCTCTATTTTATCTCTTTTATTTCCTCCACCTCCTTTGTGTTTAGCATTAAGAAACTTCACTGATCTACATCTATAGATAGATGTTAAACTGCCATGCCAACCTTCTCTCTTTCTTTACATCACAACGTGAGAAATATCTTCTCTAGGGAACATATCTACTACTCTACTACAAATGAGTTGACAGTCTCATTTAATGATGGAGGTTGTTGCTACATAGGGAGATCTAATATAGATCCTACACGTGTTGGATTTGGATGCTCCATATGGCTAAGGTTATTTTGTATAACCTAAGTAAGTTGTCCCAGTATAGTTAAGAGTTGCTCAGTACTAGTCACAACAAGAGATCCAACAACATTATCTTGCATCAGAGGGAAATACCTAAAGGGGACACGTGTGTTCATATGGTTTCCCTTTTTTCCACTAGGTACCATTTCTTTATGATTACATACACTAGATTATGTTATGAATGATAATTTATAATCTTATATTAACAAAATACTTATCATAAATTGAGATCCTTCACATGGCTAATCCCATAATCACAAAAATGGATTCTTTGAGAAAATATTTACATTTAAATCCTTAATAATGGATTGTAAATAAAAAGTGAATTATCCTAAGCATATCCCCTTGATGTTTTATAACCATGATTGCAGCAAGGCTCATTGTCATGTACCTGGATACCCCAGGTCATGCATGAAACTCTATTTTGGAGCTTTCCCTCTAATGTAAATCTGTTCCCGAGCAATATCTACCTACTCGTATCCAGACAGGGATTTATATCTTGAAAGATCCACATAATCTATTACATACCAAAATACCAAGGAGTTCATGTATGTTTATCCTCAAATAAAATCTTAGGGACTCTTCCCTAATCTATGTTTTCTAAATCTAGTTTCCATTTTTTCTACTAAACATCCTTTGATACCAACTGTAAGGACCTAACCCCAGTTGCCCAGTTCCAATGCCTCATTTGATTACATTGGTATATAAATAATTAATAATCATTCAAAAGGACCGAATAGATTCGTATTATTGGAGACAGGATACATACATAAGTTCAACATTACAACATGAAATGCAAAACAACATTGAAACTCCTTAGACAATATCCATAACTCCTAGGTAATTCCATCATATCATTCATAATAAAATTCATCAAGTCTTGAGAAAATAAAACATAAGAAAGAAGTCGACTCATGCACTCAGTAAGAGTAAGAAATATAGTGTTAGATAACATAAATATTAGACATGGTGAATTATTGAAAACACATTCCTTAAAAAAATTGAACATAATATCACAGAAATATGAGGTGAGTAAATATCACCATAATATTACATAATAATGGATATTCTACTACTATAATAACCACATGAACCATAAATTCTATTTTTATAGTTATGGAATTCATAATGTGGGATAATATAACCATGCCATCAAGGCCTCATGCCAAGACCACAAATAATCATTTTTTAAGGCCTTGTGACATGACAATAGTTTGTCTCATGAGACCTACCGATGCACTGAGGGTATAAAGCAGGACCAACCTGAAACTTACTGTGTCCAATTAATTCCTCATATGAATGGGGATAAACATAAACAACATATAAATTCATATTAAATTTAATATATGAAATGAAAATAACATTCTACAAACATTAAGCATAAACACTAACCATTCGGAGTAAATTGGTGAATGGTTTCGATATAGAACATCCACTACCAAAATAATCATAAATAATTAATGTAAATATGTTAGATGATAATGTGGAATACTACTCCAAATAATAAATAATAATCCACACGAGTGTTGAAATATATGAATATACTCTTATTAAACCATCGAGTAAATCGTGAGATAAATTCTATTTTACATTGAAAATAATAGATCTTTTGGATAAATATTTGTATAAACCATAAGTGAAGTAAGATAGTATTTTCATAATAAAATGACTGATTTTATAAATAAAATGGTTCCCATAAACAGATTATAGAGTTCCATTGAAAATAGGTAAGAATTAGAGAAATTCCCTTGGACCAGGATTGTATTTCAGAAACAATTTCAAAACATCCTTTTAAAACGTGTAACCATCCATAGAATAGTGGAATATTATGGTTGGTAAAAATATATATAACCCCCATACATAATTATTTAGGATTACATAACAATAAAAAATAGTTTCATTTATTAAATTAGATAATAAAAGTTACCTGAAAGAAAATGGAAGTTTCAGTGGAAAAACACTTACCTTAAATCAAAACATGTTCTGCTCTGGAACTTAAGATCATGGAATATGAAATTATACTTATTAATATCCTATTTAAGAACCTATTATAAATTTATTTAGTTTATCATAATTCTGTTTAGTTCATTTATTCCATTATTGATAAGTTATTATATTGAATTTCGTCATTCCACATTGTCTGTTTTCTTTATATTCATAATCAATTCATTTGATCTTATGTAATTGAGTTCATGTGGAATGTATATAAATCTCTAAAATCGAATTATAATATTATTTATGATCATACATAGATGTTATTAGTCATTTATATAAGTTGGTTACATGTAATTAGGATGAATTATTATATATAAGTTTAATGTTAACTGTTTCAGTTAATCTGAGGGATTTGATTACAACGAACTCATTTTTCATTATAACATAATGTCGTTTGTAAAACCAGATTAAAGAAATGTATATAGGGTATATTAAATAAATAATATTCTGTTTCAACCATTACATAATAGTTTCATGACAAGATTTAACAATGATAATCAAAATCGAAAGCCTGTCGTCCTTGACTGTGGTAAATTGACACATCTCAGATGGTGTTCTTGCTACTGGTATAAAAGAAGGTAAAAGGAAGAAATAATGATAAATTGTTCCAGTATGATGAAGTCATTCCAGTAAATTTAAGGTACTAGGTTGATCACCAAATTTGGAAAAGGAGAGGTAATAATAGAAAAATTAAAAAAATAAACTTGAATGGAAAGACAAAGTATTAAAAAAGGAATTTACCTCTTGAAAAAAACATCCATGAGATCCTCCTTAAGGGATAGGTTTTGGTATTTTTATGAGACCAAGGCTTGACGTAAGTGGGATTGGTGGTTGGGAGGATATTTTTAAAAAAAAATTAGAAGTCACAAGGCTTGGGTGCGTGAAGAGAAGAGGGAGAGATGGGGGGTTTTATAGTGGAGGGGAGAGAGGATTTCTCAATATTGTATTCATTAATTTATTATTTCTTCAAAAGACAAGAAATAGTGAATATTCCCAGACTATGAAAAGTAATTTTATCATGTGAATATGAATCAATTGGTCTTACTTCATCATAACATCATACATGACTCTATAATTAGTGTATTTAGCTTATTTTGTGAATTATGGTATTTCACTATTCATAAAAAATTCATGTATTTCAAAAAAATCCCAAAACATCACCCCGTCCATTTTTTGATATGTAGGATCCAAAAATGAAGTCCATTTGTGAAAATAATTATAAATAGGATCAATTTAATATTATATTAAAGTAATAATTTATTAAAAAAATAGTTTTAAAACATTTATTTACATTTTTGAAAACATAGGTATATCATACTTCAACTTGAATATTATTTATATACTATCATAGGAAAAGTTACTATTCATTAGGCAATATCACAATTCATAAGGGTATGTTTCTATTCATAAGGGTAGGTCACTATTCCCTAAAAATAATGTTTTTTATCATACTCCAAATAACATAGTGATCACAACTGTGTATGTCATATTATCCAAATTCAAATCATAGAATTTTAAATATTATTTCTAAAGGTCAAATATAAATTAGTATTTCATTTTGTTTTGATGTCATTTGATTATTAAATGTTTTATGAATGGAATTTCCATTGAAAAATATAGGGGTGTAACATATTATTCATATTTCCTTCAGTGTAAGTGTGATTGAAATCCGAGAATGATTTGAAAGGATAAAAACATCAAACTATCAATATTATTTATGTAAGTGAGTGAAATAGATATAATTTATGTTTTTGAGAAAAAATATTATTTCCTACACTGATTTATAACCCTATTTTATTTGGGACTTTTTTATTAATAAAATTAAAATTTTCTATTTAAATCATTGAACATCTATAATCATGACTATAATTTTGGAAGATAAAGTGAAATTAATATAAAAATAAATTTCTATAAATTTCTATGAATATAGAAATGATGCTTGATGTTTTGGAATAAAATTATAAATTGCTTCACAATACCAAGAGGTGCCTAGATTCTAAATTTCAAGGTCAAATTGGTTGAAAATAACATGAATATCAAATGGGGTTAATGATATTTGAATGTTAGTTTTTATGGATTTAGAATAAAATTGTCTTCCACTTCTTGTTCATAAAGATTGCTTAAAATATTGTGCATGAAGATCATATTTTAAAGGGGAGTAGTTCAATAGATGAAGGAATCCCCTATACAGTTCAATGTGAAGGGTGGGGGTTCAAATAAATGACATATCTGATAAGCCCTTTAGAGGGAAAGAGTGTCAAGGTAAAATCTAGATTCACCTAGACAATTTTATTTTTATGTCAAATGGGAGGGGAACAAGGATTCATTTATCCATTAGATTCAAATGTGTGGATTATTTAATTGTGGTTGAGACTATGCTCATATTTAAAAAGTTTAAGGGGGGAGAATTTTGGACCAAACCCATGTTGGGAATTGAATTTTTTTTCTAACCAAAATATCATAAAATATATCTTTATTATTGGTAGATTCTGAAGTCATAGTTAAATGTTGTGCATTATATGATGTATTTTTGTGGATAAATGAAAATGGTCACTATGATATCACTATACACAAAGAATCTTTCTTGGGATTTATATAATACATTTCACATTCAAGATCAAAATTGAGAAGAATTATAAAAATGTTTTTCAACGGGGTTGGTAATAAATAAAAGTGATATGATAATTCTTAGGGTTCTTGTTCTATTATTGGTATTGTATTAAAAGGAAACAAAAGAATAAATATTTTATCTCTATGTTAAATATAAATGCAAAAATGGGTTTATTTGAGATATAATTTACTTGAATGGTGATGATGATTTCAACAAAGTGATTCCTCGTCATGGAAGGAATGTAACATAGAGTGAATATATGAATATGATATTTCAATTAATTGTATCCATGGATTACATGACCATATAAGGTATTGTTAATCATCTTAATGGAATTATGAAGTCAATATTTTTGTAAATTAATTAATAATCACATTTGAGAGAATCATTTATCAGTTATGGGATGTTGGTTGTGTTCATGACTGGAGGATTTGGTATTATTTGGACCCTTAAATCAATTACGTTATAGAATATTTAAAATTTATTCACACAAAAAATATAATTTTTTTATGTGTGGGTGTGGGGGTTATGATTTTACATAACAAGAAAACATACAGAGCACATGAATAAGGAAACATTGTATGAGTGGTACTTTTGGACTAGGGAGTCATAGCGTGCGATGAAACACATGGTATTATGCATGAATAATTGATAGTTTTTAAATTTTCTAGATAAACACAATGGATTTCACTTTTTGACCATGTGTTCAAGATGTATGGTCTAACAACATATAGCTAGAGCCCAACTCTCCCACATCATGAGTCATACTACATACTTGATTTCGAACTCAGAGAGAGATAAACCCTACCCATTTTTACCATTCCAAATGGAGTTCTAGTAATCACTAAAAATTCATAATTTGATGGTTAGGTTTGATTGATCCCATAATTCATAGACTCTATGCTGAGATGGGTTAGATCCAAAGAAAATTTATATTTTCCCCAAAATTTTCCCATTCACATAACCATACCTACTTCAAATATAAGAACACCCTTCTGATAGTCATGTCCTTCCATTGGTATTAATACATGACCTTGGTACCATTAAAATATTTTCTTTACAAATATTATATATTGTACATAATTTTATTGAGAATCATCACAATATCATTGATTTATTAACAAGAATATTGGTCATTAAATGGTATAGGGACCTTTCACGTTCTATGAATCTAATAGCTACAAACCATTCAAATTTTTGAAAAAGATGGGGGCTTAATTGATGGTGTATATGTTGGTATTGATCATGGTTATGTCCCCATGGATGTAATGGTTAGGTGAAAACTGGGATATTCCCTAACCACTATCAGGAAACAATGAAAATTAATAAAATTCATTTCATTTGATTACCATAATACTAAAATAAAAATAATATACTATATTATAAAATAAAATTTTATGTTAATGATCATAAATGATCTAATGACTATTTCTCAGTAATTCCACTTTAAGGGGGCCATCTCACTAGCTTAAATTTTCTCCTATAACTATAATACTCAAATTACAAGACAAATTGAATTTAATGGGGTGCATTTATATATTTATAGAGAAAATGGCACCACTAGGGAATGAGAATCCCAAAATATAAAAATTAACCACTGAGTTAAATAAATTATATTAAGAAATACTATAGTCATATAATTTCAATATGAGTTCTTGTTTATAAGTTATTTAATGAACTTTTTAGGGAATATTTTTTATAAATTTATTTTTCTTCCACAAATTATTGTAGTACCATATTAAATCATCTAAAGGTAAAATATATTAAATTTGAGTCCCAATTAATATATTACAAAAAAATAATAATTAAATTATTATTATAATCTATGTTACTATAATGAAATATTTATTATGGTATATTCCCCCTTTAATTGTTTTCCATATAAAAGTGAAAAAAATATAAAAACAATTACTATGATTATGTCACTATTTTATAATATTTTGACCCAACCAAGTTATTTAAATCCTTCCCAAGTTAAGTTGACATGTTACTATTTAATAGGTATACCCCCATACACAATCACCAAAAAATGTAAATAAATATTGAGGTATTTTAAAAATAACATTATGGGAAAAATCCTTGAGGAAGTACACTTTCCAAATAAAAAAGGATAATAAAATTTAGGAATCAATTTTCTATAACTTTAACAGAAAAACCATATATAAATAATAAAAAATATCGACCATTATATTTAAAATATACATAAAAAATATGGGAAGGATTTTGTACTAATAAGATATATATAGTCGAAGGAAATAAACTCTATAGCGATATCTAATGAGAGAAAAATAAATAAAATGAAACGTATAAACCTAAAACCACATATTCATTAATATATATTATCATTATAAACTAATTTGTGATTTCATTAGATATCACCTGTAATAAACAAAAATGTATTTTCTTTTAGTGGTGTATACTGACCACTGGAACCACCTAACTCTTTTGTAAGACCCAATCTTCTTAAAATATGTTTTAGAAAATCCCCCCTCAACTATAAATGAATAAAGTATAACAGATATAATTTAACCTTGAAATATAATTATCCAACATTTCACATCATAAAAAATATAATTAAAACTTCTTATTATAATATAACATCATTTAATTAGGCCTCTCAGAGAGTTAATAAATCCCAACCAACCACTGTCCAACAAAAATTAAAATATTTATAAAATATTTATTATTTATTTAAATAACTACTATACTAATTTTAGTATTAATAGTTCATTAAAAGGTATTAATGATAATAAATTTCTAGAAAATAATATTTCAAACAATAAATATAATATATGGTGTAAAATAGTACATTATTTTACCACTATATCATTTTTTTGTGAATAATTTCACATATCCATCAATAAACCACATTAAATAAAGCATCTAATAATTTATGTAAAACTTCAAAAATAATTATGAATACATCCCAAATCATTTCTATATATTTATCATACAAACTCTTTAAAATTTTAGACTAAAGTAGTAATAAAATAATATATTCCATGATCTATCAATATGGGCCTATGAGACTTTTATCATTGATTTGTTTTTGAATTAACTACTCCATAATTTTAAGAAAATATAGACCTTGATAAAAAATGCATTACTAATCAAGATACAAAGGGGTATGACATGATCTCAATCAATCATACTTATATATCTATACGAAATTTTCCACCTTAAGATATATCTCTATTCTACATGTATAAAATTATATAATCCCTTTTTCTAATACGTAGAGTAATCACTCTACATGGAACATGTTAAATTAGTATAGGCTATCAAAAATAATTTCTATTATATAAAAAAACACAAACTATATTTAATTAATAAATCACATGTCATTAAATCAAGTGGACAATCACATATCATTTCAATAAAATGAGCATAACCATTAATTTTATTAATCTAGTTCAATCAAGGGTCTATATGTCATTCTTTCCATATAAGAATATTAATATGATCTAGATTAAACTTAACTATCAATATAAAAAAAAATCAATGAGATAGAGTCGTATGGGTCAATATAGATAATAAGTCTCTATTTGTTATATTTATAGTATACTTGTTATCATATTTGATATTCTACTGTTGATAATCTTATCATATGATTATAACCAAAACAACCATGTGATGATCATATATTAGGGATAACTCAAATGAATACATTGAAAATATTTTTACTATTTCACTAAACATATGAAATAAATAATGTGCATGAAGGAAAGGTAAATATATATATAACCATTATTATAAAATCATAATACATTCACATTGTAACAACCCAAAGTTTCATTAATGGAAATCCCTCCTGATCTTATTAAATGTATCTTTATATAAAATGTTTTTTAAAATGTCTACTACTTTGGTTTTATGATAAGAGTTGTGACCATTACTTTTATAGCCGTTGAACAGTGATCACATGATTAGTATAAATATGAGGCTTTAACGAACCCAATTTTTTACTCAGACAAAGGATGTGATGGCCTCATCCAATAGAATTGCCCCATACGAAGCCCATTTGTCGGAGCTCGGAAATGAGGTGGCGTCTTTGGGCTTCGCCCTTGACCAAGCCCAAGCTGATCTTAATCATGTCAAGCTTGAACGTGAACGTCTACGGGAAAAGTGTAAGTTGATTGAAATTAACACTCGAGCGATGTTATCTGAGCCACCCCAAGAGTCTGTCACCATCACACACCTTACCCATAGGTCTTATGCGTCTGTTTTAAGGGGTTATGTAACAAATATTTAGTACTATGTTCATGTACATTATTTTTGTATATAATAATGAATATAATTTCTAGTCATTTTTGAAACATTGTAAATAGTTTTTAAAGTACAAATGGAGTTTTTAGTTATTATTTAATTAAAAAATATATTTTATTAAATAAAGGTATTTTTGAATTAAATAATATTTTAATAAAATAATAATATTATTATTAAATTAATTTTTATTAAATATAAATGATCTTATAATTTTATGAATGCAATTAAAAATTTATATTAAGGTTTGAAAGCCATTTCTGTCAAAACCAGTGAATTTTCGATAATTGTTGGTTTTTATTTTAAAAGTGAAAATTAACATATTTAGAAATTTTTTTAGATAAAATAAATATCATTTCTGGAATTAGGATGTCGAAATTATCCAACGTTGAATTTTACATAATTTTCTAAGATAGTCAAATTTTTGGGTAAAAATTAAATACCGTTTAAATATATAATGTGTTTTATGACATCATAATGACCCAATGGTGATGTAATAAAATACCATAATCCTTATGTTCGGCCAATATATGTTTTATCATTAAAATAATGTGATTTTGGGTTTTTTTTACTTACTTTTCAAAGCATTAATGGACCCCTCAAGACATATTCAACACTTTGCCTTTTTAAATTAATTTCAATTGGAGTGTGAATCACCTCCACATAAGAAACCTTATTATTTTAAGAATTTAGGACTTGGGACTTATAAAATATTTTTTTCCTCTTCCCTTTTCCAAAAACCATGGGAAACAACCATGGGATGGTTTGTGTTTTGGATTAATTTAATGTAAGGGGACCCAAACCTAAATAATAAATAATTCACCCACCATTCCTATATAAACCCACTGAATCTCCCACTTCATCCTCACTAAAATATCTTGTAGTTCGTCCAACCTCTGCCCTACTCTCTCTGTAATCCCCCCAAGGTTCCCCAATCTCCCAAGAAGCCTCTCACAAGCCTCTCTCTAGCCTTTGGAAGCACACTTCCAAGTGAGGGTTTTTTCTTCCTTTCTCATTTTTGTCAATTTTCTTTAAGTTGTATTTCCCTTTTAATTTCAATTTTTAATGTTTGGGTATGGTCTCTCACCTCCCCAATACTGCACTCTTATTGTTTTAATGATGGGATACCCCTTTATCTCTCATTAAATTCCTCCCATGTACACCCATTACTATGCCGAAATTCCGAAAGGAACTTCTCTCTCCTCCTTTACATTCAAGCAATACATTTGTATCATGAATCTAAATTCCATTAAAATTGTTGGGAAAT
Organism: Viscum album; assembly: GCA_963277665.1. NCBI lineage: Eukaryota > Viridiplantae > Streptophyta > Magnoliopsida > Santalales > Viscaceae > Viscum > Viscum album. The sequence goes on along the minus strand of OY728138.1, from coordinate 1,285,114,792 downwards.
GTATCTATTTGACCTCCTTACTGTCCATTACATGTAAATATGATGAGTAACCCATTTCTCTCTCATTAAATGCCTCCCATGTACACCCGTTACTATGCCGAAATTCTGAAAGGAACTTCTCTCTCTTCTTTTACATTCAAGCAAATAATTTTGTATCATGAATCTAAATTTCATTAAAATTGTTGGGACATGTATCTATATGACCTCCTTACTATCCATTACATTTAAATATGATGTGTAACCCCTTTCTCTCCCATCAACCTTTTTTATGAATTCTTATGTCACACTGTTACGCTGCCGAAATCGCACCGATTTTCTAAGCCAATGTCATTGTGTAGTGAATACCATTCCCATTTCTCCATCAAGGGTATTCACCTTTAAGAACATTTACTTATTGATTGTAAATTTTGATATATGAATTCCACATTCCTTTATTGTGGAATAAATGATTTTGTTCTATGAATCCAGGTTTTATGATCCATGTGGCACACTTATGCATGAAATGAAATGTTTAAGAAGGGTGCACCCTTATAGCGCTCAAATGCATTGGGTAAAGTATAGTATCATGATATGTCATGTGCAATGAGTGTTGAATCATTCTAATTCAAGTGCAAGGAGGGTTTACTCATGCTTCATGTGCAATAAGGGTTTACTCATGCTTTATATGCAATGAGCCTTGGCTCGTGCTAAATCCATGTTAAGTGTTGTTGCCACATTTCCATGTTATGATTATCATGATTTATCATGCCTTTATGTTCATTTTTCTTTTATTCTCTATTGATATGCCTATTGTCTATCATGTATTTTACACCTCATGTTATTCCATGTGTACTCCCTTACTGGGATTTATAGCTCACCCTTTTCTTATGCATGTCCTCAGGTTATCCCTTGCAATGCTAAGTACGAGGGAATGTAGTGGTCATGTAAAGGAAGTTTTCAACAAAGATGTTGTATTTCATGTTTTAAGTTTTTATGTAATGATCCTAAGACCCAAAGACATTAAAACTCGCGATCTTCTTTTTTGTATCAAGTGAAGTTTTATGTAATAAATCATCTTTAAGTTTTACATAAAAGTTGGGTTTTCATAGTTGGTATCAAAGGATGGGTTTAGTTATTTTTTGGATTAGGAAAACCCTAGTAAAGCCTTAGATACAAGAATAAGTATAATAAATATATCCCTATGTTTTGGTAAATACTAAGTAAGTGTTTTATCAAACAAATACATCCCTGTCGGAATACGAGCATGTAGAGGCGGCTCTGGCACAGATGTATCCTAGGGGTAAAACTTGAAAACACCGCTTTGAGCTAGACTCGAACGGGAACTGGTGCACGACAATAGGCCTTGCTGCATTCTTGGTTATGACACTCCCAGGGGATATGTTTTTGATAAATTCACATTCTTAGTATGAACCCTTATTAAGGGAAAAATGCCCCAAAGAATCTATGTTAGAAAGTAGATCATGAATAGCCTAGATTGAAGCCTATAGACTCATGAGTTAAGGAAATAAAAGTTTATTTTTGAGTCATCAACTTTTGTCTTTGGATTACCCTTTATTTGTTACCCCTAACTTTCCTTTTATTCCAGCCAATGACTGGTAATAGGAGGACTCAGGCTAACAACCGTTATGAAGATCAGTGTGATGACTGTACTAATGAGATGCTAAATCCAATGGGAGCGGGAATCGCAAACTTTGTCATGCTTCTCTCTCAGCTAACTCAAGTTTTGAATAGAAACATGGGTCAAGAGGAACGTTTAACCCCCCCCCCCCCCCCCCCTAAGAAAGAACAAGTCGCTATCGAGAGCTTCATGAGACAAAGGCCTCCTACTTTTGGTGGATCATCCAATCCCACAATCGCTGAACAATGGATCAACTCCATTGAAAAGATCTTCTCCATCCTCCAATGTTATGAACAAGAGAAGGTTCTCTTGGCTGCTTATCGTATGGAGGGTGAAGCTGATCAATGGTGGACGTTGATCAAAAATACTAAGCCTGAGGAGGAGATCGAGGCTTTGGAATGGAAGGATTTCTGGAAGATGTTTTTTGATAAATATTTTCCGCGCACCCTTCAGATTAAGATGGAAAGGGACTTCCTTTCCCTCAAGAAAAAAGATGAAGAATATATTGGAGCGTACAAGGAAAACTTCACAAGGCTTGAATGATATGCTTCCAACTTTGTTGTTACCCCCAAATGCAAGGTTGACTGCTTCTTTGGTGGGCTGAAGCCTAGCTTGCGGAAAGCATTAGCAATCCGTGACTTCGACAGCTATGAGGAAATAGTTCGATGTGCCCTCAAGGTCGAAATAGAGATCAAGTACTCACAGGGGTATCATGGGGACATGAAGCGTAAGGTGGACTTCAATGCCGGTGGTCCGATGGATAAATAAAACGGTGCTAAGAATATCTAGCACCCCATTTTCCAAAAGTGCAGAAAGAAGCACCCTGTAAATTGCCTTAAGGGGACGAGAAAATGATTCAGGTGTGGAAGAGAAGGGAACCTACCTGTTAACTGTCGGTAAAAAGGACCCGCTGCTGCGACAGAGGAGAGGAATGCTCCATTCAAACCTCAACGCATTGTTCAATGCTATAAATGCAAAAAACCGGGTCATTTTGCAAATTAGTGCCCTAATCCAAGGGTTATCGGAGGCAACCAATAACCTCCAAGACATAAAGGAAGATCTTTTTCCATCACTTCTGTCGAAGTGAACCCCAACAACGAAGTGGTGACAGGTACGCTAGTTATTCATTCAATAATAGCGAACATACTTTTCGATTCGGGTTCTACGTATTCTTTTATAACTCAAAAATTTAGTAGAACAATCCCAGCACCACTATAAACCATGGAAGTAATGATGTTTGTGAGTACGGAAAATGGGGAAATAATTGCATCCCATGAGTATAAGTCCTCTCCTGTTATAATATGTTGATTGAATTTCCCGGTGAACCTATCCATACTCCCTCTAGTAGAATTTGATGCAATTCTTGGCATGGATTGGATTTCCTTATATAGAGCCAACATAAATTGTCGGGAGAGTGAAATCACACTCCATATGGAGAATCGACCCCCGGTTCTTTACAAGTGTCAGGAGGAAGATGAATCTACTTTAGCTCCATCATCTCAAGCATGGATATTACTACCCTATGAGCACACGTATCTGGCTTAGATGATTGAGTCCAAAGAAGAAACCATCCTTGAATAAATTCCTATAGTGAGGGAATTCGTGGAAGTGTTTCCCGAGGAACTGTATGGTCTTCCTCCTAGAAGAGATGTTGAGTTCTCAATTGAACTTATGCCTGGGGCGTTACCAATATCCAGGACTCTATATAGAATGAATGTTGTTGATCTTGAAGAGCTAAAGAAACAACTACAGGATAATCTAGATAAAGGGTTTATACGCCCAAGTGCTTCACCATGGGGTGCACCGGTCCTCTTCGTCAAGACGATGGATGGGTCAATGAGGATTTGCATTGATTATCGTGAAATTAAAAAAATCACGATAAAGAACAAGTATCCTCTCCCACGAATTGATGACTTGTTCGATCAGTTTCATGGATCACAATACTTCTCCAAGGTGGACTTGCGGTCGGGATATTATCAAGTAAGGGTGAAGAAGGAAGATATCCCCAAGACTACTTTTCGTACAAGGTTCGGGCACTATGAATTCATAGTAATTCCTTTAGGACTCATCAATGCTCCAGTAATATTCATGGAATTGATGAATAGAGTCTTTAGATATTACCTTGACAAATATGTGGTAATCTTTATAGATGATATTCTAATATACTACAAAACCAAGGAGGATCATGAGGAGCATTTAAAAAATGTACTAGAGACTTTTCGCAAGGAGAAGATCTATGAAAAGTACAGCAAGTGTGAGTTCTGGTTAAAGGAGGTCTCATTCTTGGGCCATATCATCACAAGAAATGGGATATCTATGGACCCCTCCAAAACAGATGCAGTTGAGGGATGACTGAGGCCAACATTGGTAATGGATATCCGTAGCTTCTTGGGGGTAGCCGGATATTATCGACAATTTGTGAGAAATTTCTCACGATTTTCCAACCCTCCTACCAAGCTAACTCGAAAGGGAGTAATGTTTGCATAGAGTGATGAATGCGAAGAAAGATTCAAGAAGTTGAAAAGGAGGATTATCACTACACTCGTGCCCACTTTACCCAAAAGTGGGGAGCTTTTTGTGGTATTTTGTGATGCTTCGAAGAGGGGATTAGGATGTGTGATGATGTAGAATGATAAATTGATATCCTATGCCTCAAAGCAGTTGAAAATCCATGAGAGAAACTATCCAATGCATGATCTGGAGTTGGCGGTGGTGATCGTTTCCTTGAAAATATGGCGGAATTATCTCTATGGAGAGAAATGTTAGATATATACTAACCACAGGAGTCTTAAATAAATATTCACATAGAAAGAGCTTAATATGCACCAGAGAAGATGGATAGAGCTCATCAAGGATTATGACTATTCAATACATTACCACCCTGGGAAAGCGAATAAGGTGGCAGATTCCCTAAGTAGAAAGGATCCCGCGATTCTATCAATGATGAGAATTGAGAAGGATCCAATCTTCTTAGACATGATGAAGATGGACGTCGGAATCATAAAGAAGGGAACATCCTAAATCCTTTCACAAATGATTGCTCAACCATCTCTTTTGGAAAGGTTAAAGGATGATTAGAAGGATGATGTGGGAATTTAAGGAAAAGTGGAAGCTATCAGAAAGGGTAAATCCTCGGAGATTAATGTTAATGAAGAAGGAATTGTGCGGTTTGGGAAATGACTATGTGTTCCATCATGTCTGGATCCGAAGAAGGAACTTTGGGATGATACACATAGTTCAAATTTCTCTATTCACCCAGGGATCACAAAGATGTATCGAGATCTCCGAGAAAACTTTTTTTGGGATAATATGAAGAAGGAGATCAATGAATATACATCAAAGTGCCTGGTGTGTAAGCAAGTGAAGGCAGAGTAGAAAAAGTCTAAGGGTATGATGCAACCATTGCCCATACCTGAATGGAAATGGGAGTACATCACCATGGACTTTGTCACTGGACTTCCAAGGACATCCAAAGGCAACAATTCAATCTGGGTTATTGTGGATCATCTTACAAAGACTACACATTTCATTTCTATTCGAGAGGATTTCTCTTTGGATCATCTGGCATAGATATATATCAGGGAAGTGGTAAGGTTGCATGGAGTACCACTATCTATTGTGTCTGACCGAGATCCAAGATTCACCTTTAAGTTTAGGAAGAGTCTTCAACATGCTCTAAATACTGATCTGATCTTCAGTACGGCCTATCATCCTTAAACTGATGGCCAATCCGAGCGGACTATCCAAACACTTGTGGATATGTTGAGAGCGTGCTCGATGGACTTTAAAGGAGGATGGGATCAACATCTTCCTCTGGTTGAGTTCTCTTATAATAATAGTTTCCACTCGAGCATCCAAATGGTACCATATGAAGCCCTTTATGGGAAAAGGTGCAGAACACCGACATGTTGGGATGAGGTCGGTGAACGTAAGCTGCTTAGACCATACTTGGTCGAAGAAATGGTGGAGAAGGTGAAAACCATTCAACAGCATATCAAGGCAGCCCAGAGTCGACAGAAGAGTTATGCAGATAATCGTCGACGAAACCTTGAGTTTAATGTCGGAGACATGGTGTTTCTACGCATATCTATATGGAAAAAGGTCATGAGGTTTGGAAAGAAAGGGAAGTTAAGTCCAAGGTACATCGGCCCCTTCGAGATTCTTGGTCGTGTCGGGGCTGTGGCCTGTCGACTAGCGCTTCCACCTACCATGGCCAAAGTACATGATGTCTTTCATGTATCCCTCTTAAGGAAGTACATACCGGACCCTTCACATGTACTCTATTTTTAGGTGGTACAATTGGAAGACGATCTTTCTTATGAGGAGAAACCAGTGAAGATCTTAGATCGTAGAGAAAAAGTTCTATGAAATAAGATAATGCGCCTCGTCAAGGTGTTGTGGAGAAACCACAAGTTTGAAGAAGCGACTTAGGAGTCGGAGGATATGATGAAGCTGAGTTACCCACATTTGTTTTAGTGTTGGAAAAGGAAAATTTTGAGGTCGAAATTTCTTATTGGGGGAATATTGTAACGACCCAAAGTATCATTAATGGAAATCCGTCTTGATCTTATTAAATGTCTCTTCTTGTAAAATGTTTTAAAAAATGTCAACTTCTTTGGTTTTATGATAAGAGTTGTGACCATTACTTTTATAGCCATTGAACAGTGATCACATGATTAGTATAAATATAAGGCTTTAACGAACCCAATTTCTACTCAGACAAAGGAAGCGATGGCCTCATCTTGTAGAATTGCCCCAAACTAAGCCCATTTTTCAGATCTCGGAAAAGTGGTTGCGTCTTTGGGCTTCGCCCTTGGCCAAGACCATGCTGAGCTTCAGCCTGTCAAGCTCGAACGTGACCATCTGCAGGAAAAGTGGAAGTTGATTGAAATTACCACTTGAGCGATGTTATCCCAGCCACCCCAAGAGTCTGTCACCATCGCACACCTTACCCTTAGGACTTATGTGGCTGTTTTAAGGGGTTATGTAACAAATAAGTAGTACTATGTTCATGTACATTATTTTTGTATATAATAATGAATATAATATCTAGTCATTTTTTATACATTGTAAATAGTTTTTAAATTATAAATGGTTTTTTAGTTATTATTTAATTAAGAAATATATTTTATTAAATTAAGGTATTTTTGAATTAAATAATAATTTAATAAAATAATAATAATAATATTAAATTAATTTTTATTAAATATAAATGATCTTATAATTTTATGAATGCAATTAAAAAGTTATATTAAGGTTTGAAAGCAATTTCTGTCAAAACCCGTGAATTTTAGATAAATGTTGGTTTTTATTTTAAAAGTGAATATTAACATATTTAGAAATTTTTTAGATAAAATAAATTTCATTTCTAGAATCAGGAAGTCGAAGTTATCCAACGATGAATTTTTCATAATTTTTCGAGACAGTCAAATTTTTTGTTAAAAATTAAATACCGTTTAAATATATAATCTGTTTTATGACATCATAATGACCCAATGGTGATGTAATAAAATACCATAATCATTATGTTCGGCCAATATATGTTCCATCATTAAAATAATGTGATTTTGGGTTTTTTTGGACTAACTTTTCAAAGCATTAATGGACCCCTCATGACATATTCAACACTTTGCCGTTTTAAATTAATTTCAATGGGAGTGTGACTCACCTCCACACAAGTAACCTTATTATTTTAAGATATTCGGACTCGGGCCTTATAAAATATTGGTTTCCTCTCCCCTTTTCCAAAAACCATGTGCAAAAACCGAGGGATGGTTTGTGGTTTGGATTAATTTAATGTATGGGGACCCAAACCTAAATAATAAAGAATTCCCTCACCTTTCTTATATAAACCCACCCTCGCTCCCACTTCCTCCTCACTAAAATCCCTTGGAGTTCGTCAGACCTCTTCCCTACTCTCTCTAGAATCCTCCCAAGGTGCCCCAAGCTCCCAAGAAGCCTCTCACAAGCCTCTCTCTATGCTTTGGAAGCACACTTCCAAGTTAGGGTTTTTTCTTCCTTTCTCATTTTATTCAATTTTCTTTAAGTTGTATTGCCCTTTTAATTTCAATTATGAATGTTGGGGTATGGTTTTGCACCTTCCTGATACTTCCCACTTATTTTTTTAATGATTGGAGACCCCTTTATCTCTCATTAAATTCCTCCCATGTACACCCGTTACTATGCCGAAATTCCGAAAGGAACTTCTCTCTCCTCCTTTACATTCAAGCAATACATTTGTATCATTAATCTAAATTACATTAAAAATTTTGGGACATGTATCTATTTGACCTCTTTACTGTCCCTTACATGTAAATATGATGAGGAACCCATTTATATCTCATTAAATGACTCCCATGTACACCCGTTACTATGCCAAAATTCCGAAAAGAACTTCTCTCTATTCTTTTACATTCAAGGAAATAATTTTGTATCATGAATCTATATTCCATTAAAATTGTTGGTACATGTATCTATATAACCTCCTTACTATCCATTACATGTAAATATTATGAGGAACCCCTTTCTCTCTCATCATCCTTTTTTATGAATTCTTATGTCACGCCATTATGCTGCCGAAATCACACTGATTTTCTAAGCCAATGTTATTGTGTAGTGAATACCATGCCCATTTCTCCATCAAGGGTATTCACCTTCATGCACATTTACTTATTGATTGTAAAGTTTCATGTATGAATTTCATAATCCTTTATCGTGGAATAAATGATTATGTTTTATGAATCAATGTTTTATTATCCATGTGGCACACTTATGCATGAAATGAAATGTTTAAGAAGGGTGCGCCCTTATAACGCTCCAATGCATTGGGTAAAGTATAGTATCATGATACGTCATGTGAAATGAGTGTCAACTCATGCTAACTCAATTGTAATGAGGGTTTACTCGTGCTTCATGTACAATGATGGTTTACTCATGCTTTATGTGCAATGGGCCTTGGCTCATGCTAAATCCATGTTAAGTGTTGTTGCCACATTTCCATGTTATGATTATCATGCTTTATCATTCCTTTATGTTCATATTTCTTTTATGCTCTATTGATATGCCTATTTTCTAACATGTATTGTACTCCTCATGTTATTCCATGTTTACTCCCTTACTGGGCTTTATAGCTCACCCTTTTCTTATGCATGTCCTCAGGTTATCCCATGCAATGCTAAGTACTCGGGAGTGTAGTGGTCATGTAAAGGAAGTTTTCAATAAAGATGTTGTATTTCATGTTTTAAGTTTTTATGTAATGATCCTAATCCCCAAATACACTAAACCTCTCTATCTTATTTTTTGTATCAAGTTATGTTTTATGTAATAAATAATGTTTAAGTTTGTAATAAAAGTAGGGTTGTCATACACATTGAAATAAACTATCACATATAGTCTCTCACATATCTAATACTAAGAGACCTCACATGAACCACATGATTCAACTGCATTAATATTTTTTTCATAGGATCTGTTATATTCTATTTAATAACAACCTAATAGATATTTACATCACCCATGTCAATGATTTTTCGAATGAGATTGTATTTGTAAATGATGTGGTTGGTCCACTTGTGAGACTGGGGTACCTTGGCCTATGAAATTTCACTATTATTGTTAGAGTATTGATCAATGACTCCAAAATTATATAAACCAACCCAAATTTAATGTTAAAATTATATATCTAAAAAGAATAATTTTAAACGTCAAATTTATCGATGTAATCATCCCCTAATATTCATTCCTTTAAGATAATTTTTTTAGAATTTTTCATACTAAAATATTAATCATTATAGGAGAATTTGAAGTTAGATTATGATATGATGTCATGTTTGTTAATTTCTAAAATAATATTTTTAATGTATTAATCCATTCCTCTATAGAGTAAAAATAAATATGAAATAAATATTTTATGCCAAAATATGTTCTTTTAAATAATTAAGTATATATAACTAGTATTCGACCAATTTCCACTTATCATCATCAAATAATATGAGACATTAAGACGAGTACATAACATGAGATATGAGATATATCATATAGATGAACCATAAGGATACCTATCCAGGTTATTCCTTTATTACCCATTAGATGTACATTGAGTATTTGAAATACTCAAGCAATTATATATTGTTAAATATATTATCTTTGGGTTCTTATTGTTGAACCTATTTAATAATTTACTAATATAAGTATTATGAATTTGTCCCAACATTGTTTTTGATCTATATTTATTGATATTTATTCCCTTTATGTTGGATTATTAAATTATGTATTTCATTGATAAAACATTCCCAGTAGTACCTAAATTTAATTTAACATTGGGATGTCAATTATATAAATATTTATCTCTATTTCATACAACATTAAACAATAAATAACAATCTTATTTACAATATTATATATACAAGATCCTATGAGGATTCATAGGCCACCAGTCACTAAAATTTATACCATCTGAATTTAAAATAGGTAAAAACAAATCAACAATAAACTCAAAACTGAAAGAACCTTGTGAATTTAATATAATAAAACTTAATAACATTATTCACCCTAGATCAATAAGTTGATTAACACACTTTGCATAATCAATTAGACTCCATAAAATAAAACAATAATAAAAAGTTGTAATGAAATTAAAGGACCCAAGAATTTATATGGTTTGAATAATGAGTTATAAATACATGACAGGACATTGTAGTACCATTTCATTAATTAAATGTAATAAGATTAAAATATATATTTACAAGTCATACAATTTTCATATCGCTAATTACCCACAACTTTAAACATGTGAAATATTTCCAACCCACGAAAATAGTGGGTTATATCTAGTGAATTAGTTCCATCATTCTCCAACATTTATTGGGAACCCACCATTGGTCACAGTAACATTCGATTACCTATAGCTTCCCCTATATTGACTATTAACATCCAGTAAGTCTCATTGGTGACTCTTATATACGAGAATGTAGCTCTTACATTCCATCTGATAAATACTTCATATGATTCTATTCCATAGAATTTTGAGTGATTAATACTATGAATGATCATTAGTGGATATCACATTTTTAATAACTTTCACTTATCATATTATATACAACAGATCATTTATACATGTTCTATTACATATTTTTAGACCCCTACCTCCATTATATTCTTCTACCACTATCTAATCATCATTATGAGACTATATCATATAGATGCATCTTATAAAAAGCTAAATAGATACATTAAATCGAAATTCACCATTTATAACAATATCCTCCTCAATGAATTATTTTAGTTATATCATTGAATCCACCAACACTTAGGCAAGAAACTGATCCTTTACCTTCCACAACAATGATAAAATGTGTCTCCTCCATCCTTTATTCCCTGAGGCCTAATGAGGCTAAATATTGACTTAAATTATCATAGATTGAAACCTTGGTGACCATTTGATCCAAATTTTATATTTAGTCGATCTTGTGTAGATCAAAAAGTTATTCCTCTAACCTATTTTTAATTGAATGATATTTCAAGTTGACATGTATCATACATGAGTGAAACATCATATTCTTGAACAATTTTATTATATATTGACTGTAAAAAAAATAAACCTTCTTAACCCCTTTATATCTCCTCCAAAAACACATGTTAAAAATTAATTTTTTTCTATCTTCTACAATGAAAACATATTTCGCTACCATTGTAGACAGTGAAACTATTAGTTACATCCTTGATATTTGACAAACTATAATTCTATTTAGTATTAAACCATGACTTGTGGAAGTATTTTTCAAGTGTATACCTCTTAAAAATAATATTCCTAAATTTCTCTATATATGATCAGTTTTTCTAAAGATAATAGTTATATCATTTAATCGATTTAGAATCTATAGGATCCACTTCGTGGATTCCCAATGTTTATTCACCTTTTTTTCTGACAAACTGAAAATGAATCCCACATTAAATTAGATGCATTGTATAATACATACCAAATAATTTATCAATATGTCTAACAATAAAACAAATATAACATACTCCATGTATTTGACCTAATATTCGGTTTTATACACTTTCCCTTTGGATAATTTGAAGATTCTAGTTAATGGGGTTGAAACTAATTCACATTTGATCATACCGAACCACTATATAAAATCCTTGATTGAATGCCTCTGATGAAAAATAAGATTTATGGATTTTATATATCTATAAATCTTTATTCACAATATTTTCTTAACCACACTGAGTTATTTAATTTTGAATATTTCATACCAATGATTTTTTCACCTATTGAATCCAATTAATATTTAGATCTTCTAGTAGAATTTTATCCAAATTCAAGAGTAGATTGATGACCCTCCCATAACCAAACATATTTTGGTAGAGAAAGTGATATGTGTTTCTCTAGTTTATAACTTAATCGTCTATGAATGTGTCAAAAATTTACATTATTACCTTGTAACCTACTTCAATATATATAGATTCCTATTCAACATTCACACCAGATTTCCATTTTTCTAGTACATAAAACCATCCATTTTTTATATTAATTACCACCTTCAAATAATCATTAATTAATATAATATTTACATAAATCTTCTTTAATTGAAAATATTTTGATGAATTAATACTTTTAGATATATGAATGGTGGTACGTTTAACTTCTGAGGATTTTTATTAGTAAATTAAAATTATTATTTTTTCTAAAAAAACATTTTCACCACAATATTGTATCTATACTTTATTATAACATCATCATATTCTTTCAATCATATTACTTATTTATCATGAACCACTTTCTTCACTTATGGTTGTTCCATTAACTCGCATGTTCTTATTGTATCTAAAAATCCATCTCCTCATTCATAGATGACTTTCAATTGTTCGTAATTTCTGCAACTTTTCACTTATTCCAACGATAAGAGGATAAAAATTCACCTCAACTCAAATACTCTGATTTGGTCACTAGAATCTAGTACACCACCAAAATTGAACCTTTAATATTGCTATTTATGGAACTAAAACTTCTAAAATATTACCATCTTGAAATCATATATGAGATAATGTAGTATTTAATCTCATTCTTATATCTCTAATTGATATAACCACTGAAATTTTTGTTCCTTGTAAACCCTCATGAAATTTAATCCTTCTAAAAAATCTTTTCAGAGCAAGTTGGATCTAGAAATTTGATTCTATATCCCCAAATTTATTTTACCCCAAATTATAAACATTTCACAATTCCTTTTCAAAGAAGATTACATTTTTTATTTATTGTATATTCTTTTTCTCACTCAAAATACATAATAAAATGTTTTTATTAACATGTCCAATGAATAAACATGCGTGGGACTTAGCATCATTTTTGTCTCTATGCTTTTAATCCACATGAACATGGTATATGATCAAGAAACTTTGATGTGGTTAACTTCCACTGGTTTTTTAGTCTAATGATAGTCATGATTACCTTATCCAAATTGCGAGGAAAGACTTATATTAATAATTTAATTGACATAATTAATTGATTCCAATAAAATCGCCATGTACATTTTGAAATCAAATATTATAATCCCTTCCTTTTTTGTTAACATCAGATTCATTAACTTTACAACACTATTGTATTCTAGTATTTCATGTATAGTCTTTTCAAATATAATTTAATTTACCATTAAAGATTCATTGAAATCATTACTTCTATATTCCCCCATTATTATCAGATCATCAGAATATTATCCTACTTTGGTTCACTTTCTCCATTATGTCCATCAATCCAACAAACTCTCTGAACACCATAGAATTGTGATTGAGGATGTAAAACCATAATTTATTTATTTTTTCATCAATTAAAATCACATTTTATATTCTTCAAACATGATAATATAAGTGTTATCTCAGAAACATATATTTCCATGAGTTCTATTATTTGGATTTTAGGTATCCTTTCATTAAAATCGAATGATGTCATTTTTTTTATTCATGGGTATGAAAATATAAAAACTATGGAATTCCATGTTAACTAGATTTAGTTTAACCTTTTTAGTATAAATTGCACGATCTTCACATTTGGATCTCAAGTTGAAAGTTGTATAATAATGAAGACTCAAATGTTATCTTGGGGAAAAAACATTTCCCCATCTAATTTTTCTCCATATATAATGTTCCATAATTTACACTTATGGACACCAATATGGAACCATAATAAATGTTATAGAATTCATTCATGAATCATGTTATGAATCATGCATAAACCAAATGACCAACAGAAATTACACTCTTCTATAAAACTTGTATGTTTCGAACATCCGTCAAGTCTAAAAATATTCTATTATTAATCTAGACTCTAACATATCCTTTCTCCATGATCTCTACAACATTGTAATTAGCTATGTAAATTTTTTGAACTTATTAAATACATATATGACCATTTAACCACTATATTACATATAAAAGAAAGAATCTATAGAATTTATGATACATGATTCCATTGGAAGATTCACACAAAATATTAATCTATAAACACAATCATCTCTAGAATTAATGAATCTCATACTTTTGGAATATTCCCTTTCAGATTTCACTATATAATCTCTAACATCAATTCAGAGATTCCATATCTTACCACATTACCAATATGTATGCCTACATCTAGTCACTTTTCATCGATATTCCTTATTATATCTATCATCCATTTTATTCTGACCTTTCTACTGAGGTGGATATCCTTTACCATTTATATTATATTCACTAATTATAGGTACCTCTACTTATCTTTGTATAATATCTCTATTAAAAATGAGTCCTCTAACATCCTAAAAAAAGTTAATATTTATTTTAAGATTAATTTATGATAATTACCTTAATGTAAATTGGATTTATTAGTGATGACATAAATAATAGATCCCTTTTATCTTTTTTGAACTAGAATTAACATATTTGACCTAATTTCAAATCAAGTTAAATTCATTTAATTGGTCAACCTCCATTTTTACTTCTAAAATCCTCATTAAAAATAACACATACATAATGAAAACATTATTAATTGTTTTATACTATCATACATTTCATCGATTAATTTCATAATTTTAAATGTTTTATTCACTTCTAAGATGTTATAGGAATCATTTTGTGGCAGTGACATCTAAATCAATATGGGTTCCTTTTTTCAATCATTTATCATTGTGCTTTATATATTTCCTATAGTTTGAGACAAATAAATAGAATTTAATAGTACTTTTGAATTAGGTAATATTACATTTGAAACCTCAAAAGGCCAAACTCATTCTCATTAAATATTTCTATTCATACATTTACTCCTTCTGAAATACTATGTTATGATATCAACAAACAAACAATGAATAAAAATAACATTTTGATAAGACTATTAGTCACATTTTATATTGAGTATGTTATCTATCCCTTGAAATAAATACTATATACCCTTTATTGAGATATTATAATGTCTGATCTATAACACCCCTAAATGATAAAGGGTTAAATTACTAAATTATATTACTCATGTCAACAAGGTGCACCTTCCTTTTTGGGAGCATGTCTGATTAGATATCCACAATTAAGAGTGTTTGTCCTGGGGTAGTGATAAGGATGGGTGACCTTCTGGGAAGTTTCCCAGGGTGTGTGTGAGTGAGGAAAAAGCACACTGTAAAGGACATGTGTTGGCTTGTGCAGACTATCAATAGTCAGATGACCTGTTTAGGCATGTGAATGGGCCCCAGGGTGGGGCCACATGTCTGTGGGGTAACTGGTGGTACCTGGTAGTCTAGGACCCAATGACCATGTTATAGTAGGGTGTATGTGCTTTCATTAGGACCTAGTTATGACATTGGGTATTTGAGGTGGTACCCAGCCTTATGTGAGGTGCACTGCCTAGTGGAGATGTATGGCCCACAACGATGTCGTTGTACTGTAAAGGGGGGTAATTGTAACACCCCCGAATGATAAAGGGTTCATTGACTAGATTATATGACTCATGTCAACAAGGTTCACCTCCCTTTTCAGGAGCCTGTCTGATTATAACTTCATAGTTAAGCATGCTTGGCCTGGAGTAGTGACCAGGACCCGATGACAATGTTATGGTAGGGTGTCCGTGCTGTCATAGGGACCCAGTTGTCACATTTGGTATTAGAGGTGGTACCCATCCTTAAGTGTGGTGCACTACCAGGGTTGAGATGTGTGGCCCACAATGACGACATTGTGCTCTAAGGGGGGGGTAATTGTAACACCCCTGAATGATAATGGGTTAAATGACTAAATGATATGACTCATGTCAACAAGGTGCACCTTCCTTTTTGGGATAATGCTTGATTATAAATTCATAGTTAAGCGTTCTTGTCCTATAGTAGTGACCAGGACCTGATAACCATGTTATGGTAGGGTGTATGTGCTTTCACTAGGACCTCGTTGTCACATTTAGTATTAGAGGTGGTACCCAGCCTTACGTGTGGTGCATTGCCTGGGATGAGATGTATGGCCCACAATGAGGACATTATGATCTAAAGGGGGTGGGGAAATTGTAACACCCCTGAATGATGAAGGGTAAAATGACTTAATGATATGATTCATGTCAACAAGGTGCAACTTCCTTTTGGGGAGCCTGTCAGATTAGAACTTCATAGTTAAGCATGTTTGTCTTGGAGTAGTGATCAGGATGGGTGACCTTCTGGGATGTTTCCAAGGGTTTGTATGAGTAGGGGAAAACACACTGGAAAGGACTTGTGTTGGCATGTGGGACTATAAATAGTCAGATGACCCGTTCAGGCACCTAGGTGGGCCCTAGGGTGGGGACCACGTGTCTGCGGGGAAACTGGTGGTACCTGGTGGGCTACGACCCAACGATCTTGTTAATGCGGGGTGTCCGTGCTATCACCGAGACCCGTGTTATCAAATGAACGCCCCAAGATAAACCACATAAACATAATAAAATTTGGAAAAAACTTTAAAAAATTTCCATATCAAATGAACCACACAACTTTAATGTGCCAATATATAGAAATTCTATACACCTTAACTCACCAAATTTAGTTGAAAGACCTCACACACTCATACAAACTCATTGAAACCAAAAAATGATGGTAAATAATAAATAATGTAAAGTAATAATTTACATGACTATTATAATAGTTTTCAAATCAATGGGAGAAGATTTCTGAGATATTTTTTTGATCATATGTAATAAGTTTAGAATCTCAATTGATATGTAATCCAATATATAGATCATTAATTAGTCACCAATTAACATGATTATAGTGGTACCACCAAACCTAAATAGCATAGTCCAATAGGTCAACCAATTCCTTCAACCTCCTATATTTTCTATTAACCTTCTATTTTCCATAGTGGACTATAATTTAATATAGCTTCTCTAAGATTAACATTCATTATCAAGACAATCATGATAGTATGTATTATGTTTGAGATAGTTACTCTTCTATTTCATTTAATGATTCTTAAATATCATCCTTAGTCACAAAACCATCAGTAATAACTCTTATTTGTTATCATTGGTGACTCTCACATATACCATAACATTCTATTTTCATCTTCGAGACCCTTAACTCCATTAGTTTTCTACTTCTATTTTCAAAAAATAAAATTGAGAATATCTGATAGATCTAATCCTTTCAATCAATTGAATTGTTTCATTAATTAGACTTATCTATTCCACAAAAATGATCCATGTTCTATAAGATACAAAATATATTTAATTTTATCATCATTAAAAATATTCCAAATATGAGAGGCTTCCATCAATCTATAAATAAATCGTAAAAACCTATATGCCATAGCAATATCATTTGGCACATTAAGTTCATCTAACCATATCATATACATTCAGTCTTATAAATTCCTATAAAGGATAGTATTTATAATATCCATTTGACATATCTCAAAATAATAATGATATTCAATGGATATTAATATCTGAATAGACTTTATCATCTTGTAAGTGAAATATTTTGTTCTTAATCAATACAATATACATTTTTATATCCCTTTTCCACTATAATTTCATTATATATTGATAATTTACTATCCAGGATATTTTTATTATGTAAAAATAAAATTCAACCTATATATCTCACACCTTTATGTGAATCCATTACGTTATAAACATTGATTGTGTACATGCATCCTATATAAGGTCTCATAGAGCATAACCATTTATTGTAATTATGACACTCAATGAACTCTAAGTGGGAAGTTATTTTAATATTTATAAATGTTATTTTATTATAATTTAATATAATAAATACATATATCTATGTCTTTTGAGGAATACTATTAGACCTTTAGGGTTATTATTGAACCTGAGTTGGTTCTGTATCCACAACCCCTAGTGAAATTGTCTCACTTTACATATAACAAATAATTTCAATTTATTGGTCTTGATCTTTTCCATTATTAACATTTCTCCCACAAAAATAACAATATATATATATGTTCCTTCTCAATAAAAGTACCAAATTGGTCCACAAACACTATTTTTATAATAATATAGAAATAATTTCTCTTTTCATCCTTGGTAATGTGAAAAATGAGTAATTATTTAATTTTGGGTAATTTTTTTCGAAATATTAATACAATCCATATAAATCATAAACCCAAGTCCTCATAAAATAAATATTGTAATTCCTCTTAGTAAATTTTACTTATGGTCCCATTATATATACTTTAGATAGAATGTAATTAAGTAAGAATGAATTAGTTTATCGAGAATAATGTTTCTTATGGATCTTACAATCACAATAAGAGGGTGTGAATTAGTCTAGATTGAATTAACTAATTTATTTCAACTTCAAAATTTACCCTGTAATTTGTTTCTCAAACCTTTATCATTGTTATTATTCATAGATATGTTTTATCATCCTCAAGACACTTTCAGAAAACATGCAATGATAAAAAATACAATAGAATGCATTTTATTTATAATTTTTAGTCCCAATGTATATAAAAACTTCTTATTATATTCTGTTAGGGTCCCATGATGCATATTTCTACATAAAATAATATTATTTTCAATTACAAGTGGTGAAGGTTCACTATCATCTAATATTCATAGTACGACCTTCAAAAATTGTATATCGATATAGTTATACTGGTTTCAACCAATTTATAATGATTCCTCAGAAAAAATTGAACAAGATATTCATTCAACCCCAAGGTATCTTTTAACCAACTATATATCATCTTCTCTAATGAAAATATATGATTGTATTCGAATACTCTTCTTTTACTATATAAAAAATGATCAGGTAATATATCCTATATAAACATAAATAATAGTTTCATATTGATTGAGAACCACTATTTTTGATCAATATATGATAATGATCTAACTACTCAATTCATAGGCCCAATTAATGTTCTTATGAATCAAAATGGAATAATTCCCGCTTTATCTCCTCTAAAATATCTCATCAACAACTAACTATACTGAATGGAGTCACATATTATATAAGAAAACATAATTAGATAATCTAGTTGAATGTGGGAACTGAATATTAAACTCACTTTTACTCAGTGTATTCATTCAACTTCATTTAATAATTCAAATAATATTATAGTTTTACTTCTTCAAAACATTCATAATACATGGTGTAACAAATATTTCACTATTCAAAAAATAATAAATTGAATAAAAAAATTCATTTCATGAACGTTGAATCTATCAGGGTTCTTACTTCTAATTATTCAATCATCCAATTATACATTGGTCTCATAAAAAAATCAATTACTCCATATACGTTAATTCATCAAACAAAATATGATATTACTCAATATCTAATGTTTCTCTTACATCCGCAAACATAAATAATCTTAATATGAACATCATCCTTTTCTTATTCCTAACATATTTTTTTATTTCTTCAATACTAAATAATTACCCATCCTTTAGTATTTTAACTAACTCTATCATGATTCCTAATATTTTATTGAATATAATCCATTTCTCCTAATTTAATTAAAATTATTGGTTTCAGTATGTTATCAAATCTTATTCTAATCAATTAATCAAAGTTCTTCTCTCAGACACTTCTCTATAACTATGCAGCTCATTGACTCAATAGACCAGATCAAATTCTGAAGGGAAAAATTAAGACATAACTTGGATCATGATATTTATAATATAATGATTCTTTTAAATTAATGAAACAAAGAAAATAATTTTCATGTTTTGTGATTACTAACTAAATACTCCATAGCATCTGTTTCACAAGCTTCCAGCTATACTGTCCGGGCACAATTATGTTTTTTAAATGGTTAGCCATGGTGAAATTTTTGACTATTAATCTTTTGAATACTAAAATAAAATCATTATCATTCTCCCATATAAAATTAACAAAACATTCAATCGTTGTTTGAATTACTTATTTAATGTGGATTCTTTAATCCTTGTGCTTCTATTAAATTTCCATTCTCTTAGCTTTTATTGATCTTTTCGATGTATAGTATCCATATTTTGATCATCATAGATTCTATATGCATTATTTTACTCCCTAACACATAAATTTAATCATACTAGCCAATATTTTTTTTTCATTATACAAATACAAAAGCATCAAAAAATTCAATGTAAAAATAATATTTTTGGATTATCCTCTCATTATCATTCCATGAAGCACCATTATTCAAATATGATTATAACATCACACATAACACTTTTTATAGTGAAAAATATTATAGGTTTTTAATATTTTCATCTAAAACTTATAGCACAAGATTCTCATGATCTCAAATGGTGGGTCATATAATTTTTGAAGGCTTAAAACTAACTAAAATTTATCCTAGAACTCTCAAATAGAAAGTGAAGTCTTCATGAAAACCATAAAAATGAAATCAAGGATGAATATGGTGAAAAATTGCACCTTTTAATTAATATCTATGTGCCTATAACATATTAATTGTACCAATCAATTTTGAGTCTCACATAATACTTCATTAATTTTAGGTGCATCTAATGTAATTAAAATGACCCACTGATAGAGCGTTGAACTCCCGTGGATTTTAGAAAATTTATAGCCATAGGTTATATTATTTTTGGCACAACCTGACACCCAGATCTTATTCAATTCATGAAAATTACAATACTCACTATCTATTTCCAGTTATAATGATTACCTTAGTGGCCTACCTTTGATCTTCGATGTTGTCTCCAATGTCACATTGCTTGGATGGGTATGCATAAGGGTTGGCCCCTTTTTAACTTGGAAGATATATTCCTTTTCCAATAACAGGGCCAATAGTGTTTCTTCACCCTAGGATGTTCGATGGTACTCCTAAGGTTTTTCAACATAAATAGTATTTCCAAATCATATAAAATCTTCAAAATCACATTCAACCAACTATTATGCATTTATACAACTGTTTATTATTCAATTATTATCACAATCATAAACACATATCTTTCATATTATGATCAGTGCAATAAAAAATAACTCAATGGATTAAATTTCTTAATTAAATTATCTATAATATTATCCAAATAAATCACTTATACAGTTGATGTGTGTATTTTCTGGTAATATATATGACATAATCATGTATTGCATCATCCGACAAAACATAGTTTTATGGTCTGAATCATCCATAGGAAAAACCATATTACCATTTACACTTATTGTTATTATTCATTTAATTTTTAATTTTCTTTTTATTGATTTTTCATTGATAAAAATTAAAAAAAATCTCCTAAAAATTCATTTGGGATATTCAACCTCCCCCTTTGTATTTGTTTTCAATAAAACACTCAATTATAATGTAAATTTTTCTATCACGCTTATTGATTATTAATTCGAAGATTCATTTGTGATGCTAATAATTATCTGAAATTCCATTAAATTTAAACTTATCCTCGTGAATTCATATCTACATAATGTATACAATAAATTAATAGAGGGGCGACTGGTAAAAATTTTATTAATGTAAAGAATCATACATCTATCAAATCTAAGACAATATGAGAAATACTCTGTGTAGAAAACAATATTTTAAAACATAAACATAAAATATATTCATAAATGATTCATCAAGTGATACCAAATCAGAAATATGTTTTCTAGTGTATTTCAAAATAATTAGTCATTTAACTTATTTCCTACAAACATTATAAATAATTGATTAAAACCATTCAAATTAAACAAAGATCCTCCACTTTAAATACTTTTTTTACTATTACCAATGGTCAATTTATACTCTTTAGAATCAAAATATATTTTATATAAGAAGAAGAGAAAATAGTTAATATACCATATCAATGATATATTGTTCAATTCCTATAATTTTAGTTTCCAAAACATTTTTATCATCGAGAACATTTTTGTCTATACACATAACCTCAATAATTTTAAAATTCATGCCATTAATTATTTTATTTCAATTTTTTTTTTCAAATATATCTCAATTTATAAAATCTAAAAAAAATCAACCTCATCTTCACTCCCACTAAAGGGGACTCCATCAATTTTCATTATCTGGATTTATATCAATTTATATTTTTCGAGGAAATAACACTTTACAAATTGATGTAATATATTAGAAGAGAGATATCATACCAATTTCATTATAATTCTAATAGAATTCAATCACATAAAGTCTCCCAATGAATCTAGGAATAACCATAAATTAAATAAATATTAAAAATAAACGTAAAATACTAATATAATATGGTTAATCCTCCTTTTCTCTATAGTTGGATAAAAAATTGGCAATATTTTCCAACCTAGAAACTCTTTTATCACTACGTTATGACAAACCTTGATGTGTGTTTCCATTTTGGTCTTATATGCATTAAATTTCATGGTCCACTAGGAATTTTTATACCATTAATTGTTTCCATTATGTGGGTATTTAATTTTATATTTCACTAAAAATCCATATTTATTGTTATTTTTTTTCATCCAACTTCCATAAATATTCCAACTAATCAGACTGTATAGTCATACAAATATTTAAAATATGTTAAAATGTTTTCTTTTATTATGATTTATTCCTTATACAAACATTTATAACACCTATATCTTTTAATTATTGGTTAATTTTATATACCAACTTCTCCTAACCCAGTATAAAATTTATCATTTTTAAGTATTTTATATAGCGTATTTAAGTTTTCTACACCATATATTGTATTCATTTTTGTTACCTCTATTTGGTATCTTCAGGAAAACATAAAATTCTTCATCACTGATTTATTCCACTAGTGAAATCATCTTTTCTCTTTATCATAATGATTCCATTTATTATTCTTTATTTTTTTAGTTAATTTTAACAAGCATGTCTTGTTTTCACCTGTTTATGATGTGTCGTTTTCTTCAATAAAAAAAGAAAATTTTCATGTGTAAGGAATATTGTTTTCTTTATTCTTAGTTTTTTCATGATTTTTATATTCCATTCTTTTACATCCTAAAGAATACATATCTTCTATCTTATATTATTTTTTATTCAACCATTTTATTTATCTTCTAAAAACAACACAATAATTATGCATGGTTATAAAAAAAATTGATGCTCTTTATCACAATGTCTTGTTCTATATCTATTTTCAAAGAATATCTAACAATAATTAAATATATTCATAGTCAATATTTTTTATTTTTTTATATGGGTTAGTTTATTTTTGGATGATTTATACTAAAATCCATCTTCCCCTATAATTTTAAACATCATTATTTCCCTATAGTTAACATCTTATGCCAACATTCAATGAAACTGTGTCAAAACATTTTACAACACTATTAATGTTTCGAAAATATAATTTCATTCCATTTATTTTTACTTTTTATACAATCAAACCCTTGAATATTTAAAGTATAATTTTACTTCAGATGGACATCATGTCGAGAAAAATATTTTTCTTCCATACTTTCTTCTAGAATCAATGAATTGGTGGGTGTATTACTAATTTTATCAACCCACCATTATCTAGAATATAAAATATATCATTCACTAATCAAAGGAATCAAATTATTGCCTTTAAAATATCTAGAAATTAGGTTAAATCCATGTTTTTTCTTGAAAATTATATATCTTTTAATGGTTTTAAACTCATTTTCCCACTAAAATTAATCTTTTTAAAATTAACCATCTCGTAAATATTTCAACACTAGTAGACATTTAAAAAAATTCACATAAAAATTCAAATTGATTAACTTCCATGTTTCTTATTTTTAATTCTAACTTATGATATTATAAACCTAATGTTTTTTTCAGCTCATCAAAAAAATTCACTTTATCTTCTCATTCAATTTCCATTTTCCAATCCTTTTCTTCATGAAATATTATCATCTTATAAAAAATAATTATCAATTTATTTTAATCGCTTTTCCTTTATATCTAGTTTATTATCCTTGAAATAAATTAATATGTTTTTCAGTATCCCTGTGTGAATTATACATTTCCATAAAACATCATTAAAAATTACTTTATCAAAAATAATCCTTCATAATTCACCATTAATCATAGAATATTTTTCATTTAAATGTAATAAATATTATTCATCTACATAAATGAGTTTACAAAATAGAGTTACACTTGTGTTACTTTTTATCCAATACATTCTCCATTTAATTGGATTCCTTTTCCAGTGGTGTTTTAGATAATATAAGTTCTATATAAAATCTAATATATAAATAAAAACTTCCAAACAAATATGTTTTAAATAATCCATAACTTCTTACTAAATAACATCAAAATACATAATTATCTTACTTTAACCAATACATTCACAACAAGAACTATATTATTTTATAGGATCAAAATCAATGAAATCTATAAATAAATGATTACAACTTTGAATTCATTTAAAATATCATGTCCTTTTTTTCTTATTCTGATATGTTATCTTATTTAAAATCGTATTATACTTATTCTTCATAATTTTCAATATTTTCGATGAAACCTCAATGTTTGTGATAATGTGGATAATTTATTTTCTCTCCAACTAGAGTCTCATTGTAACTACTGAATTCCACAGTTGAAGAATCTCTATAAATTTTGAAAAAATGATCTTTATGTTTAGTTGTTAAAAAACTGGTATAAATATTAAATCTAAGGAATGGAAATATTTTTCTGTGATACCACATAAAATTATTTTTGGATTAGGTAGAAAAACTATGATGTATTGAATTAGTGTAGAAAATTTATACTAATTTATTTCTACTTAATCTTTTACCCCTTATTATTATTCACAAACCTATTTATCAATAAAGAAGTATGTAATTTTTTTAGAAACATATTCATACCAACTGCAACGAAACATTGAAATATAGTGAAACACATGGTATTTACATGGTTTGGGCCCAATATAGGTACCTACTCTTGTATATGATCAATTATGATCAAAAGACAAAGTTCATTCTCTAATAATATTATTATCAATTATATGTTTTGTGGGTTTATTATCAACCATTACCCACAATGAATCCCACAAAATATTTCTCCCAAAATAATTATACTATTTTCCACCAGTTTACTATGATTCCTTCAAAAATATTGAATAATAGCATACTTTATCTCTAGGTTATCTCTATATCAACTATAAATATAATTTCTAAATATTTTTCATTGAATGTAACTAAATATTTTAATTTAATTATATGATAATTCAACACATACTCTATCTTCTATAAACATAACTCATATTTTTCTATTTTTTTGGAAACATATCATTCGGGTCGTCAAAACATATAGCCTTGAATCCTCATTTATTTCACCCAAAGAGATTTCTTATGGAATATGTTTTTGTGTTTCTCTTCTTCTCTCCTATAAAATATTACATCATCATCCCACTACATGAATAATGAACCTCTTTATATATGAAAACATTCTCTCATAAGTCTAAGGGAATAAGAGCACTAAATTTAAATTTTCCACTAACTCAAAGACATCAATAAATTTTCATAAATACTCCAAACAATTTCATTGTTTGTATTCATAAAAACTTCTATTAAACTCAATATAAAAATCCTTCAAACTTCTACAAATCTCATCAATAATCTTGAACTTTTCTTCATGAACATTGATTCTAATGGTGCTCTTTCTATGTATTATTCAATTTTTAACTTCTACCTTTGTCACAACTCTACTAACATACTCTATATCTTATAATTCATTATAATAAGTATGATATGAATCCATTTATTCACATTTTATTGACTGTGTTATTCTATAATTGCAACATGAACTTCATTCAATGCTTATTTTAGACATATTTTATTGTCACTTCAACATTTAACAATTTCATATCCACTTGTATTTGAATTAAAATAGTCATGATTTCTGGGAATAAATTTACCATCATCAATTAATAAATATTTAGTTTAAAATATGGGCTGGAAATACTAATATTCCCCTTTTCGTAGAATTTTATTCAAATTTAGTTTCTTGAATCTTTTTCATAATATTTTAGCTCTTTGACTCACTAATATAAATCATCTTATAAATCCCACAACCTCTGAACACAACATAGATCATGATATTGAAAATATCATGATTCTTTTACATTGAAGAAATAAGGAAAAGCTTTATCGTGTTTTCCAATTACCAGTGCAATCCTTTATAAAGTTTTCTACACTTGCTTCCATCTGTACCATATGAACACCTTAAGTTGTGGTAATCTAAACATTCTTATGTAGATAAATATTCACCTCATAATCTAACATATACTATTAAAATATCCTTACTATTCAAACTAATAAAGTTATCAAAACCTAAATCCTCAATTTCTCATGAAAATTCAATTTAGATTCTCAAATGTATGTTCTTATATGAAACATTTGTTCACATATCTTTTGGTGATTGTCCACCTGATTTGTCTCCATCTTCTGATCTCTGCATCATATAAATGTATGATCATCTTTAATAAATATTATCTTAAATCATTGTATTCACTATAATATTTTTTTCTTTAAACTAACACCAAATAATCATCTAATTTAGTTTTTGTATTATCTTCTAATTTGCATCCCATAAAGCACTATTTTTCTCTTCAAATAATAGAATTAAAAATCACATTCTATTTTATGAAATATCATTATATTTCTCATCCTTTATGCTCAAATTTTATTCACAATTTCATCAACAACTTTCATGGTAGATCAAATAGTTGTTTCAATTATCAATCAAACAATATTATTTTTCTAAAACTCTCATATTTAGAGTGAACTATACTTGAAAACAATGGGTAAAATTAGAATAAATAAGATGATTGAAGATGTAATCATTAAAATTGGTCCCACGCACTGTTAAGTAATGAATAATACTCATGAAGGGTGAGTCCCACATCAATATTCCGTTATGGTAGGTCCTTTTTAATTACATCAAATTCTCCATTAGTGAAGTGTTATACTCAAATGGATCCACCCCACCCCACTACCATCAGTCCTCTTATTCTTAACACCATCTAATTATATGTTCTTACACTAAAAATTATAGTTATAACAGACACCCTCACCCTTTTCTCCAACATATCTTCCCATGTTGGTCGCCCTTTGATCGTGCTCACTATCTCTGATGGCTAGATACATGGATATGATATCTTTAGGGATGGTACCAATTTTAACTTATAATATATATTTTATTTCCTATAATAAGTCTAGGAATATTTTGTCACCATGAAATATTCCATGATAATCAAAATAATTTAAAAAATATAATTTATTTATAAAGAATTCAAAATTATTAATCCATTCATACAAATACTAAACATTCATTAAAAATATTAGATATAGTGCTTCTCATTATCACCGAAACATTTCTTTCAGATTGTGATCATTTCAACAATAATTTTATTAAAACTTCAATACTTCAAGACATAATATCTTCTATTTTCTATAGAAATCATTTGGACACCTTATGTGTGTATCATATGGTAGTATATCTGAAATATACATATATTCCAAATTATAATTTATTAAATTCTAGGGTTTTAATTTCCCAAAAATCATTTGGTAGCACCATCTTCTTCATCACTTTACTTATTCTATTTTAGTACATATTGGCTTTACTAATTATTGAAATATCATTGAAAAATATACAGCATTACTCATCAAAATATATTTGGGATCATTATAGTATATTCCTTGAATAATATAACAAGTTTACACTGACACAATGTTTATTGAATAATTCCCAACATAGTATGATTTCTCTTTATAGACGCAACATTACACTATGGTACTCAAGAAGGAGTGAGTTGTGAAGAAATCCTATAGTACATCAATGGATTAGTAAATTCATAGAATATTTATTCATCACCTAAATCTGATAGGACAATCTTAATATTTTCACCTAGTAGAAATTATACTTAATCACTAAACACCATAAATGATTCAATGGATGTATATTTTTATCTCATCTGAACAACATAACTTTTCCAGCAAAAGTTGTAAATAATTTGTACAGTGTACCTATACCTATAAAATTATTTTTTAATAATTGGTTTGCATTCATTATTCTATATTAAGCCCAATAGTCCACAATTGTATTTATTTTTTTCGACTAAAAATATGATTTGGTTATTTTTATTAATTATCAAGATTCAAAATTATCAAGAGATTCATTATCTAGTTATTTAATACGATCTTTCTCTACAAATTCCTTAGATATTATTGTTATTTATATGAATAGTGTTTTAATGCATAGGATAATTGGTGTTATAATAAACCATTAACTTATAATATTGAGTATTATAGGACAAATTATCTATATTTAAAATTTATAAACAATTTATTATATTCTAAATTCTATAAAATATATTTTTCATGTATTTTTGACAACTATATTTCTTAATCATGAATAAATTTCCCTTATTATCTAAAAAATATGTTGAAGTAATGTTAACATTTATGACTGGAATATAGTTATTGTTTTTTAATCCTAAAATTACTTCACTATAGATACAAAAATTTATTATTCATACCTCAAATGTATCAACTCTTACCTAAATTTTAATACATAGAAATAGTTCTATATTCCCCAAATTTTTCATATTTATAATTATGTCTTTAATAGAAAAAAGTATGATACACAATCAGTATCATGTATCCATTAATTTTTGTTATATAAATTAAATTATATAACATAATTATCATTATTATCTTAATGGTTCTACATGATGAAACATATCATCCTTAGATACTAATATATTCAACTATTGGTCTACCTGTAATATATCTCAAAATAATTTTCTTTATTCAATACATTATCTAAAAAACATATATTTGGGTGAGTATCATTTTTATTCCATTTTGATAATGTGTTTTTTATGTAATCCAAAATAAAATGTTGACCTCATATATCTTAACCATTTAATGATAAAAGAAAAATATCTCAATATGTTAAATATCCCCCCTTGAATTCCTATATTCATGTATCAATTTAAGTGGAAAATCATTTTAATTATATCATATATGAATCTAGCATAGTAAAGTATACAACCATTTTCCAAAATCTATCACATTGGTAAAATCAACTTCATTCTCACGGAATTTTAATTCTTAGGGTCCCCAAGTTATGTATAGCTCAATTATCACATTAAGATATGTTTACCAAGATTATAAAGATATCTATATCTTCTAGTAATTACAAAATACAATCTGTGGGCCCTATAATTTGGGAGAACCTACCCATTTGAATAAATTTGGTCTTAACCTGTGTTTTTCTTTAAAAGGAATGGCGTACTTAGTTTCAAATGGTTTTCTTTAAATATTAAAATTTCAATTTTAATCTCATTAATATCATGTATAATAACTCCATCTCATGCATTCTTTATATCATATGAAAATACTACATGGTGCGCGTTTGTAAAAATATAGTTTTTGAACCCATTTTCATCTAATGAAACTAATGTTTTACCTGAATATTAATTTATGACACTGTATAGAACACATTATTTTCATTACTCAACCAAAAAATGAAAAAATATTCAAACATAATCAAATACATATCATTAATAAGGTATAATAAAACCTTAAATTTAATGTATTATAATCAAATTAATCTAAATTCCATATAATGTAAAGTATGGTGTGAAAAATAGTCAACCCTTATTTTTTAAAATAGAACAATAGATCCCAGATCAAAGATAATTCTAATGAAAAATGACAATATCCACAAATCCATACAAACGAGAAGCCTTAAATTCAATACCACTCTAACACCCAAGGCACATAAATCATAATCAACCAGTATTATTGAACATATAACTATAACAATAAATTATTTTCTTGAATTAATAAAAACTAAATATTATTTTTCAGACAAATAAATTAACATTTATTTTCACATTTTAATTATTTATAAGAATTAATTTAATACCTTAAATTAAATTATATAAATTTTCATATCATAGAATCAATATTATACAAAAATATTAAAGATTGATTGAAATAAATATGTAATTTTTTTTAAAATTTAGACATGAGATTTAAATATTTGTAAACATTTCATAAACAATGTAATTCAAAATAATTTATAAAGGAAATCATATTATTTAATCAGAACATGATGCATCACTTTGTGTTAAAATTTATTAATTCCATTGTTTTGAAGAAATAATATTTTCATTAAATTAATAAATATGTTCTGTTAAAATAGGTTTGGGATAATACATTAATATTTTTCATATACTAATGTGTGATTGCAATGGTCTGTGTTGTTTTAGAATGACCCCATGTAACTTCTTTGCGAATAAATACACTAATATTTTATATTTTTCATGGCCTCGTGAACTTAGAAAAATATCAATCTTGATAAAAAATTAAAATACTAAATTTATCAATTATTATCCAAATGTATTAGATAGCTATAAAGGATTTATTATGAATTAAATATACCTATGTACACATAAAGAAAAATAATTTTGATTCCATGATTATCTATGAGTGAAAAACAAAAAAAATAAAAACATAAACATGTATCTTTATGTTGTGCATTGGATATTAACATTATCGTTAGATCACGGAAGTTGATATATATCACTTAGAAATAATTAAAATGTTTTCATCCTTGATCGATTACAACATACACTAGAATCATTAAACACTTCAGTAAAATTCAATCCTTTTTAAAGGTATGTTTTCATATCCTCCTTGATGGAAATGAATAAAATATAATAATAATAGTTTTAGTTTTTCATATGATGATCAGATAATATAAACAATGAATCCAAAAGGAAGACATTGTTTTGTAATATATCTTTGTTTAGTGAAGTCACTATAAGAGTTCATGTAATTTCCCAGACCTGGGTTCCACTCAATGGGTGCCTTGAACCCGATTGGTCCATGACCTCAAGCGCATTTCCCCAAATGCCAGAGGCTTCTGACTAGTTGTGAGGGTCCAGGTCTGATAGTGGGGAAACTATGCCCTCATTTGTCAAAGTGTAGTGCAGTGGTGAAAAAATAATCATACAAAAGAGGAATCATTAAACAATACCAATGCTGAAATGGACACAGTACTGAAGTAACGACATGACCAATAGTCATATATAAAGATGTAATATGTCCCTAAGTTTATGAAAGCAGCCAAAATAGGATACACTGCAATCTATAATAATACAATACAAGGGAAAAATATAGCAATGAAAAATAAAACAGTGCAGCAGGAACTCAGCAGCATCACAAGCCTATGCTCGGTCTCATGCTCTCCTACTCCTCTATAAAAATCAAGTACCTATATATGGCCCCTTTCAATTATCTACACCTACAAAAATATAATCTGTTTGGTCCCATGACATGACCCAAATAGGATGTGAGAAATAAATCCTAGTAGGCAACCACCAAAGGCCCATGCCCAACTGTCAATGAATTTGTGCAACATTAGTGTGTAGTAATGAAAATACAGTAAACTAGGAAGTACTCAAAATAATCTACTCCTACAAGTTCCATTTCCAATTAATTATTGTTTAACAGTTCAATATAAATGAATTAAAGTTCTTGAGACTCAGAGTCAGCCAAAAGTCTCCTATACAGTGCCCCAGAAAATCCTCACCCAGCTATCTAACAAGTAAAAGGTAAAACAATACCAAGCTAGTGCTTTAGCTTGGTAGGTATAACATGTGAAATCACCATAGTAAATATACAAGTAAACAGATTCCTCAGACATGCAAAACCTTACCCTCGGATAAATAGAATAGAAACCATCAGGTGACTGCCCTCAAGCATAACGAATATTTCCCTCAGGCGTATGCGATAATGCCCTGAGGTAGGGAAGCAACAGCCCATAGGCATAAGAAAAGTTTCCCTCAGGCTAAACAAAACAATTTACCGCAGGCATGAGAAACACTACCCTTAGGCTAAACAAGAAACTGGGTTGAGGCCAACACATAGGCAAGAAATTATTTACAGTTTCTCTCAATAAAACTCAAAGTATGCTAAATCATGGCATACCCTCGGGTATCCTGGACAAAAGGCTAAACAATGGAATTGCACCCACAGGGTGGCACTGGATCCAAGCAATAATCCCAAAGAAAACTTTATAATTATCATTAGATTATCTATCCAATTCTACATATCATAATTAATCAAGGCCTCATCCATACGACACCCCAAACACAGGCGTGTAGTACAATGGTACACAAAAACACTCAGCAGTTAGAATTAAACATTAGACCACCTACCTTGATCTCCTCTAATCAATATACATGAACGATGCCCTCCGAAATGTCAAAGAATGACATATATCTAGGATAAACGAAAACTTGTTCAAACACAAATAACTTCCCCTCAGGAAAGAATTTGAATGAAGGGTTAAAGAAGGGAAAATAACTCACCTGTGTGGTACAATCGAGACCATCAGTAAAGGAAACCGGGTTCTGGTGGACGATCAGGAGCTCCTCCAAGCCTTGACCATCTCTCCCGATGCTCCTGGTTTGTTCTAAGCTTCCTCTATTGAAAGAGGTGGCTACTTCCCTTTTTAGGTGAATAAGACAAACTACAATATATGTACTCTCAAGTACATGGATTGTACTATTCATTTTTAACTGTTCCTCGGGTGGCTAATTTTCACTGTCGCACTATTCATCTGTCGACATGAGTACACGACGCATATTTCTGAATACATGGCATGTACTTATGCTTAGCTGGCAGCTACTCCCACTGCCTTACTGTTCACCTGCCGACTAATTACATGGCGTGTAAATTCCAAGTACACGGTGTGTAGTCAGTTTTTACACCCTTCATCGCCGACATGCCTATACGCCCTATGTACTAATCCCACACAACAAAAGTACACGATGTGTGGAAAAGTACACGGCGTGTACCCACCAAATTGGTATTTCCCCCCATTTTCCTTATTTTCTCAAAAACACTTAAGGAAAGAGGAAAAGATGAAACCTATACCTCAAATATAGGAATCAGGTTCTTAAAAACATCCCCCCATAAAGAAATTCGTCCCCGAATTTCCCTCCCAAGGGTGGTGAACATAAATCTAAGAACAACTCTAGCCACTTAGCATGTACGTCGGTCACCCACTCCCAGGTTTCTTCATGCACTCAGCCATGCTGTCATAGAACTCATACGAGAGGAACTGACCGGCCATAGAGAACATTCTTGCTCTTATCAACAATACGAATTGTATGCTCCTCAAAGGACGCATCGCCCTAAAGCTCATCCTCTTTAGGAAGAAAGACATTAGATGGGTCTGAGTGATAATGGCGTAGCAATGATACATGGAAGACATCATCCATAGCCTGATACCTCTATGGTAACTACAACCGATAGGAAACCAGCTTAAATCTCTCTAGAATCTCAAATTTCCCCACGTACCTCGGGGAATGTTTACCCTATCTTTTGATCTACATGTGTCCCAACCTCGGTGAAACATGCAAGAAAACCTGATCCCCAACCACGAACTCCAACAGTCGTCTGCGGTGATCAGTATAAGACTTCCGACGAGACTATGTAGTAGACATCCACTTCTAAATCAACTACACCTAATATAAAGTCTCCTGCATGAGACGTGGTCCCAGTAGAACTACCTCACCATCTTCCAACCAGCACAGGGGTGATCGGTATGGCCATCCATATAAAGCCTCATAAGGTTCAATTTAAATCGTTTACTGGAAAATCTTATTGTAGGAAATCTTGACTAGGGGTATGTGATTCTCCCAAGAGCCCCCAAAGTCCATGATGCATGCACGCAACATGTCCTCTAGCTCCTGTATCATACGCTCTGACTGGTCATCGGTCTGAGGGTGGTAAGTTGTGTTCAGAAGCACCTGTGTACCCAATGCCCTCAGAAAACTCTTCCATAAACAAGTCGTAAAGAGGAAATCCCTATCTGAAATGATAGAATGAGGAACCGCATGAAGATATACCACCTCTCGGATATACAAATTTCTGAGATTGTCAACACCAAAGGTCTCCTTGATCGACAAAAAGTGAGCTACATTTGTAAGTCTGTACACAACAATCCACAAGGAATCACTGCCTCGTGGTGACCTCGGTAACCCAGTAACAAAATCCATAGCGACATCATCTTATTTCCACTATGAATAGTGTAACTGATGTAACAGTCTGATTGGCCTATGATGCTTCTCCTTCACCTGCTGACAGTTGGAACATATCACATCAAATCCAGCTACTTCCTGTTTCATACCCGACCACTAGTACTATCGTCTCATGTCACGGTACATCCTGCTAACACTAGGATGCACTGCCCAAGCTGAAGCATGAAACTCCCACATCATCTCCTCACATATATCCCCTGGAACCGAAACTCATCCATGAACATGCAGTACCTCATCATCTTCTATCATCCAACCAGGAGGAGGGTCCTCACTTGCCACCGACTCCCATAGAACCAGGCCTTCCGAATCTTATAGTTGTCTCATCCTCACTCTATCCAATAGGGTAGAATTCATAGCTAATGAAGAAAGATAGGCTCTCCCCTGACTATCATGCACCTCCAAATGCATCTCAGAGAACAAAGCCATAAGTTGACACTAACTGCTGGCCTCCTGCCCTACATGTAACTGAGTCCTCCTACCCAGTGTGTTAGCAACTACGTTACCCTTACCAGGTGTATAGGGAAGCTCAAAGTCAAAGGACTGAAGGTATTTAACCAACCTTCACTGTCTCAGATTCAAGTGACACTGGGTAAAGATATATATGATAATTTTGTGGTCATTTAACACCACAAAATGGTCTCCCAAGAGATAATGTCTCCAAAAGAGTAACACATGAACAACTGCAGCCAAATCAAGATCATGCATCGAGAAATTCCTCCCATGTGGCCTCAACTGTCGAGATTCGTACATAACCACTTGATTGACCTACATCAACACTGCTCCTAGACCAATACCTAATGCATCACAGTAAACTGTATAGATATTCCCTTTTTCTGGAAGTATTAGGAATGGTGTTGATGTCAACCTTCCCTTCAGCTCCTGAAAGGCTTTCTCTCAAGCTTCTGACCAAACATACATCACACCCTTCTTATCAAACTCATCAATGTCACTACAAAGTTGGAGAAGTCATGTATAAAGTGCATGTAGTAACCATCCAGCCCCATGAAACTCTGTATCTCAAACACATTCTTAGGCTAATCCCAGGAAACTACAACTCTCACTTTCTCTGGGTCTACCGAAACTCCGGCCTCTAAGAGAATATGACCCATGATGTGAATCTAGTCCATCCAAAAGTGGCACTTTCAGAGAATTACATATAGACGATGCTCTCTTATAGTACATAGAAAAATCTCAAGATGGGTAGCATGGACGTGTTGAGTGTGAGTGCACACCAATATATCATCCACAAAGACTACCAAATAAGAATCTAGATAAGGGTGGAACACATGATTCATCAGAGCCATGAAAACTGCTGGTGCATTCATGAGTCTAAACGACATGACCAAGTACTCGTATAGACCATATCTTCTCTGAAAATATGTAAGCGATATGTCGGATTTTCAAACGCACTACTGATGATATCCAGATCTCAAGTAAATCTTAGAGAACACTAGTGATCCCTGAAGTCAATCAAAAAGGTCATAAATCCTTGGCAATGGATATCGGTTCTTGACCGTCAACTGGTTTATCTTCCGATAATCCATACAAAGTCTGAGGGTACCGTTTTCATTTTTCGCAAACAGGAAATTCAAACGCCAATGAGATGTACTAGGTCGGATGAAACCCTTTGCCTTTAACTCCTCCAACTACCTCTTGATCTCCCGTAACTCTTTTGTAGCCATCCTATCAGAAGGAATGGACACTGGTGTTTCTCCTAGCACTAGTTGAATGATAAATCCACCTCTCACTCCGGAGGAAGTCCTAAAAAGTTGTTTGGGAAGACATACCTAAAACGATCAACCATTGGAGGGAAATCCAACTGATAAGTTCCCTGGTCATCCAAATATAAACTCACAATCTGGGTCGTCACTCCGCCCTGCCCACTATGTTCGGGTCCAACTCTACTCACCTGGACATCCCATTCACCTTTGTAAAGAAACTCTCCACCCTATGGTGATGTGAAACTCACCCTGCAATGATAGCAGTCCAACAAGGCTTGAAAGGGTACCAGCCATTCCATCCGGAGAACGACATCATAGATTGTCATCT
The DNA here is from genome assembly GCA_963277665.1 of Viscum album. Classification (NCBI taxonomy): domain Eukaryota; kingdom Viridiplantae; phylum Streptophyta; class Magnoliopsida; order Santalales; family Viscaceae; genus Viscum; species Viscum album. The sequence goes on along the minus strand of OY728138.1, from coordinate 1,285,078,619 downwards.
CAATGAAATATAGGTCCCATAGAAAGTGAAACCCACCAACCTCTAGGGGGCACTCCCTGCACTGACGCACACCAGTCATTTTAATCCCCATCGGAGTGTCTATTGTCAAGATATCAGACGAAGAAGAAACATAGAGCCCAAGGATCTCCGAAACGGGAAAAAATATAAATCTATTCTTAAAAAAATATCAAAAAGTACTGAAGAAAAAATATAAGCAACTAGAATAGTACCCTTAATAGTAGAAGCTCTGAGAACCTGCTCCTGCTGGGTCTGTTGCACTGCATATGTCTACCCAGTGTCACGGCCCTGCGACACAGCCTAACTACACTGAGATGAAATGCCCAGTTGTCTCTGATATCTTGGTGTCTTGCTACCATGGCCACGAACAACACCTCAATCTATACAGCCTGACGTATCCCAATTCCCTGACTGGTAAAAAGCTTCGAGCCCTACTCTGGAACACAGAGTCTGCACAGAACCCCTCTCACTATCCACTGGTAGAAATTCCCAGCAAAAGCACTACATATGACCCATCTTGCTGAAAGCTTGTCACTTCACTGGGTCACGTGGAAACTGAGTTCTTTTATCCCCACTTTACCGCACTGGTAGCACCTCACCTGGACACCTCAAGAGATCTTCTGACTGGTATGGCCACTGTGATATAAATCCATCTACCTCTTCCTCTTACCAGGTGAAATAGTACCAGGAACTGGTGTCGAACCGTCCTGACCTACACCACTAGATTCTTATAGGTTTCACTCACTAATCAGTTCCTGGTTCAGAATAGCATTCACTATAGGCAACCAGAAGATGTTCACCAGTGCTCGGATGTCATATCAAAGACCATCCTCAAAATATAGAGCCCTCAACGTCTCATCACCCACCATAACATGTGAAAAGGGTTGTATCTCGGTGAAGCGGGCAGAATAGTCCATCACTAACATGGCGCCCTACTGCATATTCATGATCTCTCGAGCTTGATATTCTCTTAGAATCTATAGGAATAAAAATTCATAAAATACTGCCTGAAAATATTAACATTCCATGTCTTGGTGATGATCGTTCTGGGTGGTAACATCATCCCACCTCTTTGCAGAATCACACAGCATGTATGTAGCGAGCTTGACTCTCAGCCGAGGATAAGTCTCCAGATTCTCAAAAATTGTCTGCATAGAACCCAGCCAAGACTCTGCAGCCTGTGGTCTGACATCCCCTAAAAACATAGGCGGATGATGCTTCGGGAATATATGATTCATCTCTTCCATAGATGTCGCAGCTGGCAGTGCTCCCTAGATGGTCTGCATGAACCGTTCGAAGCATTCACATAATTGTTCCTCGACGCCTGTGTCCGGTATAATGGATGGTGCCACATCTGGCTCTGTTGGGGGATCCAGCGGTATCCTGTGGCCTATCGTCTCTAGAGTATACTCTTTTCCTCTCTCTGGGAGAACAGCTTGAGGTCGCCTTGGGGGCATGACTCTACTAGGTCAAACACACGACCTTAGATCAATATTATCAAGGACTAATAGCCAAAAGCATAAAGAGGGAACAAGGAAAAGAAAAATTTCATGTTTAACAAAACATGACTACACGGCGCATATAATACCTACACAGCATGTTCCCTCAATTATTTCACTTGGGCGTGTACTCAGCCAGCACTAGTCAAGTAACACCCCCACACACACTTGGTGTGTCCAAACACATAGTGTGTACTTGATTTTTTTCTCCTACCCGAGTCCCTCTACACGGCATAGCCACACGACTCTCTTTTAAACCAGACTACATAGAGTGTAAGAGAGAAGCTTCACCTACCCATTTTTTCCATTACATGGCCGGGTAAACAGCTCAGACTACACGACGTGTTCCATATAGACACGATGTGTACTTCTTATATTCCAACTTCCCATGTCGTTATTGACACGACTGACTACTCAGCTGACACTACATGGCGTGTTACACCCACACACAGCATGTACACCAACCTATTTCCCTAGCCACATGGCCAATTCCACATGGTCTTTCCCCGGTCAAGACTACACGGTTTGTCCCTCAGGCACACAGTGTGTACTAGACGAGCTTCGCCGACCCGAATTGTTTGCTACATGGCCGGATACACGGCTCAAACTACCCATCGTGTTCCAAATGGACATGGCATGTAATGGAATGGATTACATTGACCCGTGTTTTTAGTTATATGGCCAGATTTCTAGGTTACACTAGACGACATTTTTATCATTGACTCGACGTGTATAAATGAAGATTTCTTCTGTCTGTGTTGTTAGTTACATGAGCGGACACATGGTCAACATGACACATCGTGTACAACCGGTACACAGCGTATACCCTGAGATTTTTTCCAACATCTGTTCCTTCCTGCATGGCCTATGACATAGTTAGTAAATACACGGAGTGTACTTAGGGTACACAGTGTGCACTTAAATTTTTTTTCCATTTCTTCCCAAATAGAAGATTAAACGACGTGCAATCAAAACTGCACAGTGTGTATTCTGGGTTTTTCTGGACCGTAAGCCTCAGAAACTACTGCGGAGCCCAGAAAAACACTGAAACCAATACCAAAGTGCCAAATTCCGATCTGTGAGGGGCCATACTCCCCAAGAACCAAATTTTGGCATCTCATGCGTGTTATAACAAAGTAAACAAGTCGATGATCCACCAAATTCTTGTTGATGAGGGCCCATAATCCTCAAAAACCAATGTTTGGTGTTCATTCATAGATCCTTCCATAATAATACCCTATCAAATAGTAGTTATTTAACAATGCATCAATTATAAGAGCATGCATTTTCTAGCACAACATCTATCACAACAACATGCAATTTCTAATGCACCTATATGGCATGAAAACTATGCATGGCATGTGATTCTAACATGTTCCTAAATGATTCATGAGATGGAATACCATCATCTCTTTAGGTTGTAACTAAATATAACAATATTTAAAAAAATATAAACTGCACACAACAAGTGTGTCACCCAACGGTGAAAATTAAATCAATTGTAAAATTGAAAAATCGGAAAAATTACAACATGAGGTAAATTGGATTTTCCATGTACACGGGTCAGCTACTCCTAGGAACAGCTTATTACCAAGTACTGATTCCATCCTATCCCTGACTATAGGCTCCAAATAGTAAGTCTATGAAAAAAACCCTCTGATACCACTTTCAAATGTCCTAGATATGGGTGTCACTCAACGGGTGCCCCAAACCCGGTTGGTCACATAACCTCAAGTGCATTTCCCCAAACTCCAGTGGCTTCCGACTAGTAGCGAGGGCCCAGGTCTGATAGTGTGGAAACTATTCCCTCAATTTTCAAAGTGTAGTGTAGCAGTGAAAATATAAACATACAAAAGCGGAAGCAGTAAACAATACTAATGCTGAAATGGACACAGTACTGAAGTACAGAAATGACCAACAGTCATATATAATGATGTAGTATGTCCCTATTTCTACGAAAGAATCCAAAATAGGATACAATTCAATCTACAATAATACAATACAAGGGACAAATGTAGAAAATAGAAATAAAATAGCGCAATAGGAACTCAGCAGCATCACAAGCCTAAGCTCGATCTCATGCTCTCCTACTCCTCTACAACAATCAAGTATTTGTATAGGGACCCTTGATGTTATCTACACCTGCAATAATATAATTTGTTTGGGCCCAAGAAATGACCCAAGAAGGGTGTGAGAAATAAATCCCAATAGGCAACAACCAAAGGCTTTTTCCCAACTATCAGTGAATTTGTGAAACAGTGGTGTGCAGTAATGAAAATGTAGTAAACTAGGAAGTACTCAAAAGCAGCTACTCCTACCACTTCCATTTCCATTTAATTATTATTTACCAATTCAATAAAATGGAATTATATGTTCCTGAGACTTCACCTCAGTCGACAGTCTCCTATACAGTGCCGCATAAAAACCACAACCAGCAATCTAATAAGTAAAAGGTAAAACAATACCAAGACTGTGCTTTAGCTTGGTAGGTATAACATGTGAAATCACCATAGTAGAATATAAGAGTAAACAGAGTCCTTGCACCTGGAAAACCATACCCTCAGGTAAATTGAATCAAAACCCTTAGGTGATTTCCCTTAGGAAAAACAAATATTTCCCTCAGGTGTGCGAGATAATGCGCTCAGGAACGGAATCAGGTTCCCACAGGCATAAGAAAATTTTCCCTCAGGCTAAACAAAACATTTTCCCTCAGGCATGAGAAACATTTCCCTTATGAAAAACAAGCAGCCAAGCTGATCCCAACACATAAGAAGGAAATTATATATAATTTCTCTAAAGAAAACTCAAAGCATGCAAAATCACAACACACCCTCATATATCTTGGCCGAAAGGCTAAACAAGGGAAACACACCCACGGGGTAGACCTGGATCCAAGAAATGCTCCAAAAGAGCAGTTTATAATTATCATCAGATTATCTATTAAATTTGAGATATCATTATTAATCAAGGCCTCAGCCATAAGACACCCCAAACATGGGCGCGTATCACAACGGTATAGAAAAACACTCAGTAGTTGGAATTAAACATCATAACACCTAACTTGATCTCCTCTGATCAATATGTGTGAATGACGCCTTCAGAAACATCTGAGAAGGACTTAGATATGGGATTAACGAAAATTCGTTCAATCCCAAATAACTCACCCTCATGAAAGAATTGGATGGAAGGGTTAATGAACAACGAAGAACTCACCCGCGCAGTTCAATCCAGACCTTATGCAAAGGAAACTGAGTTCCGATGGATGATCAGGAGGTCCTCAGAGCCGCGTTCGTCTCTCTCGATGCTCTTGGTTCATTATAAGCTTCCTCTATTGAAATAAGAGGCTACTGCCCATTTTAAGAAAAAAACAAACTACACGGTGTGTACTCTCAAGTACATGACATGTACTTTCCATCTTTAACTGTTCCTCAGGTGGCTACATTTCACCCCTGCATTTTTCATCTGTCGACATGAATAGATGGAGTGTATTTATGAATACAGGGCGTATAATGCGGCTTAGCTGGGAGATACTCCCACAGCCTTACTATTCACTAGCCGACTGAGTACACAACGTGTAAATTCCATGTACACGGAGTGTAGTCAGTTTTTACACCCTTTATTGCTGACAGGCTAACACGCCCTGTGTACTAATCCCACACGACCAAAGTACACGGTGTGTGGAAAAGTACATGGCGTGTACCAAAAAATTTGGCATTCCACCCCCCATTTTCCTTATTTTCTCATAAACACTTATAAAAAGTGGAAAAGAAGAAACCCATACCTCAAAAATAAGAACTGGGTCCTTATAAACTTCCCCCATTAAAGCAATTCGTCCCCAAATTACCCTCCCAAGGGTGGTGAAGTTGATGCTCAGAAAAACTCTATCCATTGAGCACATACGTCTATCACCAGCTCTCAGGTTTAGTCTTGCACTTGGCTATACTGCCATAGCACCTGTATGAGAGGAACTGACCAGCCTCGGAAAAACATTGTTCTCCTATCAACAATACAAATTGGATGCTCCTCAAAGGACGCATTGGCCTGAAGCTCAACCTCTTCAGGCTGAAAGACGTGAGATAGGTCTGAGTGATAACGGTGCAGTTGAGATACATGGAAGATGTCATGCATGGCCCAGTACCTCTTTGGTAACTGAAACCGATATGAAACCAACCCCACTCACTCTAGAATCTCAAAAATCCCCACGTACCTCGGTGAAAGTTTACCCTATCTCCTAATCCACCTGTGTACCAACCTCGGTGAAACTCACAAGAAAACATGATCCCCGGCCACGAACTCCAAGGGTCATCTACGGTGATCAGAATATGACTTCTGACAAGACTGTGGAGTAGCCATCTGCTTCTGAATCAACTGGACCTACTCTGATGTCTCGTACATGAGACGTGTTCCTAGTAAAGCTTCCACACCTGCCTCCAACCGGCACAAGGGTGATCAGCATGGACTACTATATAAAGCCTCGCAAGGCTTCATCTCAATAGTTTCCTAAAAACTATTATTGTAGGAAAACTTGACCAGGGGTATGTACTTATCCCAGGAGCTCCTAATGTCCAGGATTCAGGCACGCAACATCTCCTCTAGCACCTCTATCGTATGCTCTGACAGGCCATCGGTCTGAGGGTGGTAAGCTGTGCTATAAATCACCTGTATACCCAATGACCTCTATAAACATTGCTAGAAACGAGATGTAAAGAGGTTGTCCCTATCTGAAAGGATAGAATGAGGAACCCCATGAAGATGTATGTTGATGATCCTTTTTGTCACATTGTCTAAAGGAATGGAAAGGAAAATGACATAGCACAAAGTGATTCATCTTTTAAAGAAAACATCAAAAATCAACAAAGGCATGAACAAGGCTTCAAATGCACATGCGCCGCGCAAGTTCCCTCACTGTCACGCAAGTAAAATTGTGTGCCACCTAATGGTCATGCAAGTGACTTGTGAACCCTAAGTGATAACCGCATGGGGTATTCTCAAGCCTATAAATACCCTCGATGGCCCCCCATTTCAGGGGGAATTTTTCCATAATTCACATACAGAGACCTAAATGCCCAAGTCTCTTCTTCAGGTCTTCCAAACACTTCTAAGGTAATTCTTTACCAAGAATAGAAGGTCTAAACAAGGAGAGTAAGGATTATGTGTTATAATTCACTAACACTTGCACGCCTGAGTGGTTTTCACCTTAAGGGAAATGGACACACTTGTGCGCCGCCCTACTTGTTCATCAGAACTTGCGCACCATCTTCTGGAAAGCCTTTAGGGATAATACCAAGGGTTTGAGCCAAGACTCGCCCAAGTATTACCCTACTGGTTAACAATCGCGCAAGTACCCATGTGCCGCGCAGGTATACCTATGCGACTGCCAGGACTTGCATGCCCCTATCTTTTTTGGGTACCCTTATTTCCCATTTCACCCCTCTTATGCCATTCCACCTCTCATATTCAACATTCAGTCTTCAACACACTCTTCAAATCCATTTATGGCATGATTTCTTGATTTGACATCCTTACCTGAAAGGAAATCTGTGGAACATCTCTCAAAACCTAGTGATTTACACATCTTTATGTCACTAAATATTGAGATTTCATTCATTCAACCTCATCCTTTAAGATGACAGAGTCTTTAACATGGGCCCCCTTTTCAAGAGTAATTCCCAGTAATAATTCCCATTAATTTGGGGCATCCTCTGTAGGAGTAAGCCCCAAGTCCTTCCAAATCTGGGCATCCTTTTAGAGAGTAATCCCCAAGTCCCTTAATATGTGCATTCTTTTTAGAAGTAAGCCCCAATCATAAAGTCCCCTAATCTGGTCATCCTTTTCAGGAGTAAGCCCCAATATTAAAATTCCCAAATATGGGCATCCTCTTTAAGAGTAAGCCCCAATATTAAATTTCCCAAATATGGGAATCCTCCTTAGGAGTATGCCCCAACCATAATTCTCTTAACCTGGGATTCCTTTTCAGGAGTATTCCCCATTCTCAAATATGGGCATCCTCTTCAGAAGTATTCCCCAAGTCCCTTAACTTTTCAAGTCCTTTAACCTGGGCCTTCTTCTCAGGAGTAATCCCCAGCCTTAATCTCTCTTAACCAGCCTTAATTTCATTTTGATCAGGGCTTCCTTCTCAGGAGTAAAACCCAATCATAAGTCCCCTCTTAACTTGGGAATCTTCCTTAGGAGTAAGCACCAAGATTAGAGTATTCAAATATCAATGAAGCACATATTCTTTTATGGACCATGTTCGTAGATATATTCTCTGAAGTAAATCTTAATCCTTATCTATTTGGGCAGTCATACACACATAATCCCCACATTGTTGCATATTTCGTGGCACAATTGTCTGGTTTCACCAATACCTCTCGTTTCCCACACCAAGCATGACTCGCGTGAGCTTAGAGTGTAAAAGTAATCATGACATCTTTTCTCTGAGCCATCAATCATGCATAAACATCATACTCCCTTACTCAAAATACGTGGGTTCTGATTCCTTTTCCAAAAAAAAATATATGTAGGTAGCCCATCTGCGTGTATGATCCCAACTTTGAAATAATCCATGTCCTTCTGAATGACAATAAACTTCAAGTGCCCCACTGAGTGTCTTTAAAACCAGTATGGTCATCATAATGACCAAGAGACTTTTATGTATCAAAGGATATCATTGACTAAGAATATCTAACAAAAACAAATGATTTTCTATTGATGAAGAACCTCGAATACTTATAAAAAATTTTCTAAATTTTCTACATATCAATCATTAATTTTCAGATCTAAAGGAAATCTCATTTATTTACTTGGTAATGTAATAAGGATTCATGAACATAACTTAAATATATAAAGGGTGTCCTAAAGTAGAAAATAATTCCCCTAAAAAAGGTGTGATGAGTCTGATCTCCCATCCTCTCAACCAATGCAAATTTCTAAGCCTCATCAGTCCACAACTAATGACCACCTACCTTTGGAAAGTAGGTTAAAATGGATACGGAATCATTGGATGTTTCTGGTTCTACGAACAAACCCATTAGAAACCTCTTGGAATGTTTGAATCTTAAATCAATGAGATCATCCCCAATTTCAGAGGGAAACAAAAAATGGTGAACCCGATGTGAATCCTTAACCAAGTAAAAATGATGTTTTAATTTTTTGTAAGGCCAATATTTAAAACTCAATGGGAGGGCCATAAAAACAATCATGGACATATGTGCTCATCCAAAAGATGTAGTGGCTGAAATTATCTTGATTATGTCTGTTATATCAAATAGGCACTCTTTTCTGAGATCTTCTGCATTTCCAAAATGGATTCTCTTAAGTTCACACTCGTGAATACATCTGCTGTGAATACCGCTGCTGTAAATGCCACTGCTGCTACTTCTACTAGATCATCACCTGCTATGAGGATGACATCACCTACTCAGCATCTTCAACACTAGGTAACAAACACGCTGGTAAAGGAGTACTGTCAAAACGGTACCATTCCAACTCTTGAGGCTGCCTGAAAAGCCCTCCAAGTGAACAACTCACATCGGTCGTCCGGACAACGACAACTAGTGATCATGAAGTTGGCGGTGCTAACCACCATCTCCAACCGTTTCGGGTCGTTATCCCTAGAACACAGTCACCATTCACTCTCATAATATGAGGAGGTGAATGAGCAGGTCCATCAGGGCCTTAATTCAAGGAGACAAGAGTCCTTCTCGAGGGCTCCCACCAATAATCGCCGCCAGACTTATGCGGCAGTGCACCCTCAACATGATGATGGAATCGACTCCAGGCGTTCGGCTCAGGTTCCTCAAACCCGATTCGGAAAGACGAATCACTAGAGGCGAAATCCTTTTAAAAGTGAGAAAGTTATCAGCTCTTCCATCTCTTGAGAATTCCACCAACATAACTTGGTGGAAAGCAATGAGCGGGCACACACACCTGCACATTTTAATTCCGCTATCCAGCAGAATCGTCTGGCAGCATCACGCCAATCACGCCAAGAAATTCTGGCAGAGTACTATAGGCAGGAAAATATACCTGTTTATACATCATCAGCTACTCAAAAGGCTCGTCTGACTACATATGATGGATCTCGTCAACCACGTTCAGTGAAGTGCAATCAGGAGGCACATACACCTGCTAGTATTGATCAAGCCTACCAATAGACTTTCTTGGTAGCACACAGAGACGTCAGTCGGAAAGCTCCAGCGACAAACAAGAGGTAGACTCAACATTCTGCCCCCACACTTGAGTACTGTTAGGATTCACTGACAGGAAAAGGAGGACAGGAGCAGGCACACAAACCTACTTCAAGCACAGAATGGACATATATCCCTGTTCTGGCAGCTGAAGTCACCATGCAAATTCTATTAATGGTGAAAGAGAAGAAACAAATCCGTGCTCATATTCTGGATGATTTCCAGGAAATTATAACAGCTTCAGAGACATCTCAGGGAAAGACACATAAATCTATCACTACTAGTGGAGTGACACATCAATAGTTCACTCTGGAATAGACACACACATCTGTTCCAGTTCAAGAGGGTTGTGGGGCATACTCCCCCATATCATATGAACAACCAAGTCAGTAACATACACCTGATTTGAGTAGATATTGTCAGCCTAACCTGTCCATCTCTCCTAATAAGGTACATACACCTACTCAGAGTAGCCACTTACGTCAACGAGTGGTTTCCAAGGCGAGTAAGATGGCGTCTAAGAAGAAGACCTGCCCAGCACAGTCAAGTGATCAAGAGCTAATTTGTAACAAGGCCTTGCTCGATGCTGGAGTTTTTGAATCTCTCAGATAGTTATCTGTTGGAATTAAAGATTCTGATCCCTCATTTCCCAAAAGTGGGAACATTAATTCCGAAGGTCTTCAATATACACTTACTCATGAAGCCTTTCTTCATGACAATTTGGTCAATCTCGAAGTTTCATCTTCGGATGAGTTCCACAGGAACCCTATATGTGGTCAGAAGACCCAGGAGTAAGAGATCTCAACTTTTGTTGTAACACACCATGGTGGTCCTCCCCATGATAATGAATTTCTCTAAGAAATTCCTCTCCGCAGTAGTGATGCACATTGCCTAAAAAATTCCTTAGTGGACAATGTAGTACCAAGAAAGCCCTCTTATCTTGAGGCACTTGAAAATGTGAAACCAGACATGTCTGATGCTTCATCGCTACTAGGTGAAATAATTTCTCAATCGGAAGATAGCCCAGGGTGTAGGTCATTCTGCGAACCACCCTTAAGTCATGCATCTTCTAGTTTGATCAGTGATTTATCTACCAATCTTGTTGAATCTGATGAAGCAACAAGGAAGCACCCGCTCTGGTCAAATCAGGTAGAAGAATCTTCATTGAATGATAAAGAGGAAATGATGAACATGAGAAAACAACTAGAAAAAGGTGAAGTGCCAGTCATGTTTTGGCCTCTAGATGAATCTCAGTATGACATTCCAGAGATGTTGATTGAAGATGGAATTCATGACATTCATCTCAACATATAGAAAACTCTTTGTCAGTTGAAAAAGAAAGTATTATCTTATGATGAATATGAAAATCATGTTAATATAATAGAAGGGTTACAATGTCAGATTGATTTCGCATCTCTATCAGTCTCTCGATATCTGAAGGCTGAAAAGAAGTAGAGATACCTTTAGTGTTCATGCCTTGGCACACTAAGAATATTTCACCAGTTAATTTACAATGCCCCATATGGTATTCATGTCAGAGGATGTGGTGTTCATTGATCACTACATTTCACAGTGTTCTCCAATCAACAAAGCCCACCGAAAATGGTTTCATGCAATGTTATTTCCCATGGCCGGCCACATTCAATGGGTTTTGTTTGTAATCAAAAGCTTGCCCAAGAACAGGCCTCAACTAGTTCCTCTCAAAATCAAGAATACAGTTAACAATTTTTTGAATTTCTCCTACATCAAGAAAATGAGAATATTGGACAGGCCTCTCATATGGAGCAAGCACATCATCAAGTGACAGAAGTGTTGGAAATCCTCCAACGGTCTTTTGAGCTGGGTGATAAAAGTGGATGTCGATTGATTCATCCAGCTAATTTCTGATTAATGTCCACAAAATTAGGAGAGATTTTAAGAAACTCTCAGACATAGCATGTCAAGAGCCACCCCATCTTTCCAGACTGTGTACTCTTTTAAACAAACCCTCGGAATCAACAAATAGGATGCGAGGTGTTGAGAAACGATACCAGGAACATCCCCAGTCCACCGGACTGGGGACTTTTTCAAATCATCAACCCCTTCCTCAGAGAAAGTTGGTCTTTTCTCGATTGGGGAAGAAGCCTCAAGTGGAAAGAAGAGCCAAATTATCAAGAGATTCTCTCCAAATTATGGATCGCCAAGAAGTTCCTGAAGGATCAAACCAACAAAAGGCAATGTCTCCTCAGGGGCATGGTAGAAGAGAATATCACAGAAATGATGCTGGAAGGGATGCAATGCATTATGCATCAATTAATGTCATCAATGTAGTTGTTTCTGATCCAATAGAGTGGCTAACTCATAGGGATCAGATGAAGAGGTTCCTATTCAAGAAGTTGTACGCACAGACATAAATGAAGAAGGTGTGCATACACGAAATCAAAGGTTTACCCAAAATATGGGTGTTCCTTCAAATAAACCACTTCCCCCTCTCCGAATGGGATCAAAAAAGGGGAAGGGAAAGAATCAGGTTACATATCCTTCCTTTATAGAAGGCCAATCGCTCTCACTAGAGAAATGATTTGCGCAACAAGAGGACGAAATGAATGAATTGAGGAGGTTGAATGCAGAACTACTTCAGGGTAGTATTCCTCCTAAAAGTGTTAGATTCAGTAATCCAAGGGAGTTTGTTGCAGCTACTGAGATGGATCAAGAATATCTTCTTTTATCAGTACACCCTCACAGGTCTAATCCTACGTGTCAAGTGCAACAACAATTGGCAGTGCTGCCATAAGTTGCAATACCATCTGCCATACCTCTCCAAACTCAAGTCATCGCACCTGACCAAGTCCAAGTTCAACCAAATGTTTCTCAAAAGTAAATAACTACCATTGAATCATTAATAGCTCGGTTAGAGACTGTGGAAGGGAAGCGTGCAGAGGTTCAACCAGAAAAGAAAGCTTACCCTGAATGGTTAGATTCAATCTCTCCCCCATCATGTTTTGGGAACCCTTTATTCCCTATTTTAAATGGATGAGGAGACCCTGAACAGAATTTGATGCATTACGTGTCTTGTTGCGATCCTATGATGGGAACTCCAGAGCAGCAAGAAGCAGTGAAACTCAAATGCTTCATGTGAACCTTACAAGGACTAGATTTTGTCTGGTATACAAGCTTTCAATCCCGGTCAATTACTGTATGGGAGGATCTTCGCCAAAGATTCCTTCTCCAATTCAGCTCAACGTTGCCAAAGACAACAGTTTTTATCCTACAAATTTTAAGCAAAGGGAGAATGAAAGGGTCTTAGATTTCATTGCTCGCTGGAAGGGATTAACATAGTCCCTAAGCTTAGCACTCCCTTAAGAGGAGCTATTGCCAATCTATGTGGAAAATCTGCATGACAAATTACGCACACTGCTGATCCCTTTGAAATACACAGGAGGGTTTCGAGACCTTACTTCAATTTCTCAACAGATTGAATATTCTCTTATACAGACTAAGGCTAAATCTTGTGTAATTCCATCAGCTCCAGGAAGGAGAATGGGTAAAGCAAATACTATTACAGTTATGATTAATCAAGCACCTGTACCTACTTCTACTTCAAAACCTTCATCTTCCCGAAGGGATCCACCTCCCCAGCATCAACAATAGAGGCTGTTTCATCAAGATGATCAAAGATATCAAAGACGAAAAAAATTTGAGGATTTGAGAAGCAAAGTTTACTCTTTCCAAAATGAACAAGTTCCTGGTTATTTCATTTCATCTCTTTAAAATAATTTATTTCAATTGCGAAGGCCCAAGAGGCCAGACAAAGAAGGAGATGAATATTGTCGCAACAATTGCCCATTTCATCAGATGATGGGGCATCCCATCCAGGAGTGTTTTGTCTTCAAGGACCTCCTGCAGAAGTTGGTCAACTCGGGACAAGTTAAACTTAAAGGCTCTTTAGCCCAGGTAGCATGTGTTTCTGCTACAGTTCCAGAGGAGGAAGGAAAGTGGAAAGAAGTCAAAAGAAAAAATGCACAAAAATATAATGATTTGATGGTCAGAAAGAAGATCAACCGAACTCATGGTATTTTGCAAACACAATTAAATAAACCAATTGCGCCTTCTGCCATGAATTCCATAGAGAAACCATCTTCATCAGAGCGAAAATCCTCAATGAAACGACACAATTCCAAGAAGGAGTAACAATTAGAAGAAGATGAGTATGTGCCAAATCCTAAGTTGTCTTTGACTCTGGCAGATTTCATGCCATCTACTTCGAAGCAACGGGCACCGTCCCACCAAACGGAATAGCCTAAACCGGATAATCAGGAAGAGTCTTCATCAAATGAAGAGTTGATTTTTGGTTCTGTTAATATGATTCAATTAACAAATCCATATGCCCATTTTAGTTTAAATTTTGATGAGCCCGAATTCCCTATATCTAATAGAGGAATCAGATGATGTTTCGGAGGCTCAGGATATAGGAGAATACATGGATCTTTTAGAAGCCACTATTCCATTTCTACCCCTGCTAGAACTGTGTATGCAGTAGAAACTCATGGCAGATCCCTTCACCGAGATCAATAATAACAAGCATGTTCTTCCACCAATTGCAAATTCAATCCTGGAACCGTTATTCAGGAAGACCGGTTGGAGGTTCCATCTTATTCCTCTCAGCGAGTAAATAGATCTAATCAGTCTAATATTCCAAAACCAGGAATATTTCCAACTCTTATCCTGATACAAGATGCATCAACTTCCAAAGCTTCTGCTTCCAAGGAACCTACTAAACCACATGTTCTTGTTGGGAAACACAGACCTCTAGATCAAAATAATGATATATTGAAACACCTGGCCCAATTACCAGCCAAGTTGTCAATTTTGGATGCTTTGAATCTGTCAAAGGATCTTCAGGAACCACTCGTTGAGGATTTTTGAAGCCCTCAGGAGTTTGAAACTGAAATTGTTGCAGCTGAAGTCTATCACATAGATAATAATCCTACAGAATGCCATGTAGTAATATCTTTTATTGATGAAGATGAACACAATGTCGTGCATGGACATATTAGAACTTGTACTTATCTGGAAAGGTCAATGGCGTAGACGTCCGAAGAGATTTCATTGATAATGGTTCAGGAGTCAACCTCATGCCCATTCATACACTTCTTCGATTGGGCCTCACGGAATCTGATTTATATCTTTCTACCATGATTTTACAAGGATATGATAAAAATGAACAAGAACCACTTGGCGAAGTTACTCTCAGAAATTAGTTTGGAGATCTTGTATCCAGTTCAAATTTCATGGTTGTTGATAAAGACTCAGCCTTCAACATCTTTCTTGGAAGACCATGGCTACATCAACATGCGGTTATCCCTTCATCATAGCATCAATGTCTCAAATATTGTTTCGATGGTCAATTTGGGACATTGTATGGTGATAAGGCTCCGTTCAAGACATGTTAATCTAGATACATTGAGGCAGAATTCTATCACATGAAGGGAAAGGATAAATCCACAACCAGGGAGATTACCAAAGTAAATTCTCCATATGGTTTTGAGAAGATTCTATTAAATCCATTTACACATGTGAGTAGAGATTATGTGTTTCCTATCAGTAAAATTGACAAGATAGAACCAAATAAAAATACTTTTATGGAACAATCCATAATGTCAATTACGACAATCGAGCCAGACAACATGGGAGAAATTTGTAACCCACCAAGCAGTGATGAAAGCCCAAATGGTGAAGTCTTCATTTCATCTTCTAAAATCCAACAAGTCTATACTTCACCAATTAGGCTAGAAGAAGTTATAGCAACATCGGAGGTGAACAATGATGTCTATTCTAAATCCATCATCTCCTCTTTATTTCCCAAGGAATACCCTTAATCATCAATCGGGTCAGAAATGGAAGCTTCTTCTTCAAGATGTTCAAATTTTATCATCTCTTCTGATCATGGAAATTCTTCGTTATCATCTACTATGCAAGTAGAAATAGAAGAAATAACACATGAAGAAGAAGAAGAGTAATATCTCAGAGATGCTCCTCCAGCATATGAAGAGGGTATCTCTACCACCGTGGATGAACTTAGAGAAATATATCTAGGTACAAAAGAAGATCCACGCCCCACTTTAATCAGTGCAGCCATGAATCTTGAAGAACTAGATATGTATATTTCCTTTTTAAATAAAAATTGAGACATATATTCTTGGAACTATACAGAGATGCCTGAGCTTGATCGTGATGTTTCTACTCATCATTTGGGTTTACCGGAAGAACATCAAGGATTTAATCAAGACATGAGAAGAACACACCCAACTTATGCTTCCAAAATTAAAGCTGAAGTGAATAAGCTTAGCAATGATAACTTCATCAGATAAGTTCAATATCCCAAGTGGTTGGAAAATATTATCCCTGTAAAGAATAAGAACCGACAAATAAGAGTTTGCATAGATTTCAGAGTTCTTAATCGGCATTGTCCTAAGGATGATTTCATGGTTCCGATTACAGAAATTTTAATTGATGAAACAGGTAGCTGTGAAGCACTTTCCTTCATGGATGGATATTCCGGATATAATCAAATCTTAATGGCCCTAGAATATGAGGAATCTATAGCCTTCAGAACCCCTCAGGGTGTGTTTTACTACTAGGAAATTCCTTTTGGCTTAAAGAATGCAGGTGCAATATATCATCATGCCATGCATTGTATCTTCAAACCCTTTTTAGGGAGGTTTGTTGAATGTTATGTGGAAAATTTGGTGGTCAAATCCAAACAACTTTCTAATCACATGGCTGATTTTGAAGTCATATTCCGCAAGATTTGACAACATAATTTGAAGATGAACCCCTTAAAATGTGCTTTTGGGGGAATCTCAGGAAAATTTCTCGGCTTTGTTGTATGCCATCGTGGTATTGACGTCGATCTTGAAAAGAAAAATTCAATCCTTGGTATGTCACCTCCTCTAAATTTGAAATAATTGAGAGGACTTCAAGGGCACTTAGCCTATATTCGGCGTTTCATTTCCAATTTGGTAGGAAACATTTTACCCTTCACCATATTGATGAAGAAGGGATTCACTTACTAGTGGATTGAAGAAGGTCAAGAAGCATTCAATATTCTCAAAAAAATACCTCTTGAGTCCACCGGTACTCGTGTCACCTATAGATGGAAGACCACTTATCCTCTACGTGACAACTTTAGAGCGATCATTGGGTGCCTTTCTTGCTCAGATGAAATGATGTTGAAAATGAAAACAACCTCTACTACCTCATTCGGACTATGCTTGAAGCAAAAACCCGGTATTCATGTATTGAGAAGGGCTTCCTGGCATTCATCTTTGTAGTTCAGAAGTTGAGAGACTACCTGCAACATCAATAGGTCCAATTGGTATCTTACAATAACCTGCTCAAATTCATCCTTAGTCAACCAATGCTTACAGGGCATCTGGCAAGGTGGGAAGTTATTTTGCAGCAATTCGACATTCAGTTTGTGTCTCAAAGCAATAAAGGGCCAAGCTCTGGCTGATTTCCTGGATGAACACCCTTCAGTGGAAGACACATCTTGAGATATTGAACTCCCTGATGAGGATGTCTTCTCTATTCAAGAAAGTCCTCAGGCATGGGAAATGTATTTTGATGGTGCTTCCAGAATTCCAACTGGATGGAAAATGGAAAATCCTAAGTTCAACAAAGTTGGCATAGGAAATGTTATCATTTCTCCAGAAAAGGCAGTGTTACCTTATTCCTTCTTATTATGGAAAGGTGGTACCAATAATGAAGCAGAATACCATGCTCTCATCGCAGGATTGGAATTGGCGGTTCAAGCACAAGTGAATCACTTAATGGTGAAAGGTGATTCAGACCTAGTAATCAAACAAGTCAATGGGGATTATGCCATCAGAAGAGAAGAACTAATCCCTTTGTATGATTTTGTCAGAGAGTTAATCGTAGAATTCACTTTGGAACCGACATTTTCCTATGTCCCACGATCACAAAATTCTCAAGCTGATGCATTGGCTAATATAGCCATAGCTCTGGAAGATCCACATCGGGATGAGACAACCATCAGTATTGCCCACCGTCTTGCAATTTCACCTTCTGTTTGAATCAAAACATAGGAAATTAATGAAATTAGTCCCATTCCTGAACCGTATGGTCATACTACAGGATGGATGTCACCTATCAGAGAATACCTTCAAAATGGAATACTTCCACCTGATAGAGCCATGAAAGAACAAATCTGGAAATGTTTGGTCAATTTTACTCTTTATGGTAGCCCAGATCACCTATAGAAAATTCTCTACAAACGTAGTTTTGATGGAGTTCTCTTCAGATGCATTGATGGGGAAGAGACAGTGTCTGTCATGAAAGAAGTGCATGCAGGAGTCTGTGGTGCCCACCAATCTAGACATAGACTGTCTGATCAGATTTGAAGGCTTTGATACTTTTGGCCGTCAATGATACAAGATTGTGTTGATTTCACAAAGAAGTGTCATTCATGCCAAGTACATGCCAACTTCATTCATCAACCTCAAGAGTTTCCTCATACAGCTAAATACTCGTGGCCATTTTCCACATGGGGAATGGATGTGGTGGGACCTTACCCTTCAGCTGTGGCCAAGTAGTTTAAGTATATTCTTACTGGTACTGATTTCTTTTCCAAATGGGTAGAGGGAATACCTCCTAAGGAAGTTAGTTCTAAATGCATTGTTATCTTCATCAATTCTAACATCATTACCATATTTGGTGTCCCTCATACTATATTGACAGAAAATGGCACCAACGTTTGTTCATCCGAGGTGAAGACGTTGTATCAAGAATAAAACATCAAATCTAACCATTCATCTCAGTATCATTCAGTGGCCAATGGCCAGATAGAAGCCTTCAATAAGACTCTTTCAAATATACATCCAAAGATGGTGGATAAATATAAGAAATCATGGCCTGATAAACTCTTTCATGCTTTATGGGCTTATCGGACCACCACCCGCACTACAACACGATCAACTCCATATTCATTGGTATATGGAACGGGAGCAGTTTTGCTCACTGAGGTTCAATTACATTCGCTCAAAGTTTCCATTTGTGATCAGTCATCTACAAATGAACAATCACAAATGTTATTGAATGAATTGGAATGGTTAGATGAGAAGATATTGTGCACTTTGCACCACTTTGAAGTCTATTATAATCGAATAGCGAGAGATTTCAAAAAAAAGATTGTCTTCGTTCATTCACTCAGTGAGAATTGGTATTAGTTCTCAGAACTCCAATGATACTAGAAATAAAACCTCCCAAGATTGATCCAAAGTGGGAAGGACCTTATTCAATACATAAGGTCTACTCTAATAGAGCATATTCATTAATCTCGATGGATGGAGAACTCATCACTACTCTAACCAATGCCAGATTTCTGAAGAAGTATTTTGTATAAACACAAAATATATCATCATCAGTCTGGTATGACCTTAAACAGCACCACCGTCCTGCTTGACATTAAAACTGTTCATCACATCCAGCAAGATGTTAAACTTCATAACCAATGGTCCATGCATATGACCTTAAACTATTCGCACTTTTCGTCCAACATGACGTTAAATTGTGAAAAATTTCCCTAATTCGTCCAACATGATATTAAACTGTGACGTCCTAACTACATGATGCTAAACTGTACAGACGTCCCTTATATCCATCTTGACGTTAAACTGCACCATCCAGGGTCAATGCGTATGACCTTAAACTATTCGCACTTTCGTCCAACATGACATTAAACTGTGCCCCCCTTCATCGTCCTTGCTATATGACGTTAAACTATATAGAAGTTCCTTACATCCAGCAAGACGTTAAACTGCATAACCAACGGTCCATGCATACGACCTTAAACTATTGGCACTTACGTCCAACATGACGCTAAACTGTATCATCCCTTTTTCGTCCAACATGACGTTAAACTGTGAAAATGTCCCTAATACGTCCATCATGACGTTAAATGGTGTACTATTTTTTCCTCAGTACATGACATTAAATTGCACTGTCCCCATTTTTGTCCAACATGACATTATACTGTATTGTCCCCATTGTCCTAACTACATGACGCTAAACTGTACAGAAAATCCTTTAATATGTCATACATGACATTAAACTGTACTTTGTCCCTACTACATGACACCAAACTGTGCAGCACCAATAGTCCTAACTACAAGACTTTAAAATTGCATAGTCCTTTCATATGTCAAACATGACATTAAACTGTGCATCGTTAGGGTTGTTGCTACCTCTTGTTTCTCACACTAAGTATGACTCACGTGAGCTTAGAGAAAACATCAACCATAACGCTCTCTCTGGGCTACTAACCATGTGTAAGTCCCAGCATTTTTTTTAGGTTCGTTGTCCCCAAAGACAACTTGATCACTAATTCATTCTTTAATTGAACTACACGGACTTTGGTCATTGCCTTCCAGGATGGGTACGTAGGCAACCTCCCAAGGTTCAATCCCAAAACAAATCTCTTCACATCGGTTCACCTCTATCTCATACGATGTTGATTCATGAAACCTCCCCTAGAATCAATATCTTTACATTGGTTCCCTTTCATCCTTGCTATACGATGTTAAAATAAACAACACTTTTGTCCAGTATGAATATAAACCACAATATTCTTTTATACCCTCACCTGAGAGGGAATCATTATTTACATTGATTTACAATCATGTTTCATTTCAAATACTAAGTGCATACATGGAAATACCTAAACCTTTTATCTTGGGTTAAACAATCATTGCACTTAAATCCCCTTTCACCCTTCACATGTACGAACCTAATTTGTACAGAGGGTAGTTCTAGAACTATATGGGCTTGATTTCCATCCTTATGGGATATGTAGGAACATTCGAGTGTCCCTCGAATCTAGCCCCAAGCCTTTTGGGCCTAACTCAAAATTCCACTTTCGATCCCTTGGCTGAAAAGTCCTCATGAAAACACACACTGTGTAATTCTTATAATGGTCTGAGCTCTATGACCCTAAACTAAGATCTCCAATCCTTTTTCCCTACATGACATTAAACTTTAGTTCAAGAACTACATATGGCTTGATTCCCATCAATACGGGATATGTAGTGAAGTTCAACATTTCTATTCAGGACCCAGCCACAACATGATTATGGTTAGCATTGATCTGTGTATCTTTGTATACATTGGACAATACCCATCTTTATGTGTCATAATCCTAATTTTAAATATTTTTAGATCCGCATAACCCTTTTTTCTTAACTTCTAATCACAAAAGGCTTGAAATTCTGAGAGTTATTTTTCCTGACCATACAGCACGTGCCCTTAGGAGACCTTGCATAAACAGTCTACATAATGGACCTACCATGCAAAAGATGCTATTATTTGTCTATTCAGACAATTACCATAGGTGGCCCTAATAATTTAACCCCCTAACGGGTTTTTTAAATAGTGGTAACTTCATTCTTGGGAGGAAAACAACTTTTTTCTTTATTTTTCTTGACAATATGTAAGGATATGCAAAAATTGCCATCCTTAAAATATTTGTCCCATATCCTTTTTCATGATCTGAAAGTATTCAAGTCTATGGTTTTTATTCTCCTTCCCTATGTTTGGGTCAGACCTTCATAGGAGTGACATCCATCCAGTTCTTCGATAATCATGTTTCAAAATATCTTCTCCATATTCAAGTACCTCTTTCCATACAAAAAACTCTATACTTTGGAAAATTTGAATCTCCATAATCTTTCACTTTTATCACTAGGAAAGTAAATTTCTTAGAGTTATTTTTCCTGACTATGCAGCACGTGACCTTAGGTGGCCTTGCATAAGTAGTCTACATAAAGGACATGTCTGCCAAAAGATGCTATTTATTGGACTAGGCAGCCAATGCCCTTAGGTGGTCCTGTATAATTCAACCCCCTAACGGTTTTGTTAAATAATGGTAACTTCATTCTAGGGTATTACTTCTTATAATGACTTTTAGCTCTTTTTCTTATCATTCCTTATATTCAAATATTCTTAAGTCATAGTTTACATATTTTTCCTCATACTTGAGTATGGTAATATGTTTTCAGATGAATTTTCAAAGAAATGAGTCAATTCTAATTCATTCAGTCAAAACTATTTCGACTTTAAAAATTACCTTTTTAATGTCCGACGTGCATGACTTTAAATTGATCACAAAAGACAATGGATATATGAATAAAAGTCAAGTTCCATTTCACTAAACATACATTTTGTATGATTTAGGTAATATTGAGCAATTAGGAGATTCAAAGTTTGTAGGATTATTAATAATAATCCTAGTAAAAATCAAATTATGCTTACTAGGCCCATTGTCTTAGGTAAAATTTAAAATAGGTAGTAGGAAAATACGTGCACAAGTGATTGAAGATAAAAGCATTCTTTCAATTTGATTTACAATAATTAGAAGTACATCCACAGATTGGAGTCTCTCCTCTTTTCCAAGAAATTACTAGAGGCTATCAACATAAGTCTTCACTTGATATACAGCATCTTGAGCTTCATCAGCAGCCACTTGAAGCTCATGCACATGACCAACTTCACTCTTTTCAGCTTGATGGAGTGCTTTCTTGGCATCTTCAATGGCTTTCCGACCATTTGATTGAGCTTCCTCTAGTGAATTATTGAGTTGGCCAAGTTCCCCCGTAACAGCATCTAACTATTGTTGAAGGTACATCTTATGAATGTCTTTATCTTTTATCTTAGGCTTCAGCTCCTTCACCTTGGCAACATAGTTAGCCTCAGCTCGGGATACTGCAGCCTCAAATTTGCTGATATTGACTGACAGCTTCACCCTAGTCAGATCTTCACGGCACTTTTTCTCCTGCTCCCTTCTTAAGATGACTTGTTTCACCGCAGTATGGATCTTTTAGTATCCAAAACTGCCAAGTCCTATCATGACGAACTGGGACAACAATCGAGAAATCTTTGATGACATCTCGTCAAGAGGCACTTCAAATATGATTTTTCATATGTTGTTCCATGCCTTGCATCGTGAAACGCTAAGCGCCTTAAGCACCTCTGGGTCTGATTCAACATCATCATCATAGGGGGGAATGTAATCTAGGATTAATGCACTTAAAAAAGTGCCATGTTCTGCTCCTTCCCCCATGACCCTAGTTGTTTCACCTTCTACTACTGTTTGGGCGGAGGTTGAGACTTCACCTCTATTTCTATCCATTAAAGATGATAGCCCTGTTTGATTAATTAAAAGTATAGTTAGTTTCATAGAATAATGGAAGTTGGTTGTTTATCTTGAAAACTCAGTACAATCATTACCTAACAGTAGATCAAAAGCTTGAGAAGACTCCTCCCCATCTTTTCCAATTTCAATAGGATCTTCAAGATGGGTCTCAGGAGGGTTTACTAGACTTATCTCCACTTGAGCTAATGTTTTTGCAATGGTAGGGTTGACATCAATGTCCACACCCTCTTCAGGCATTGTCAGTTCAACAGCTTCTATAGATAAAACTGCATATTATTTTTAGTCATTATTAGAAGTGTAAATTATAAGAAAATTTACTGGACAAAGGATAACACTCACACCCAAGGACTTATAAATCATAATATAATTTATCATGATCCTAAAATTATTCTAAATACATTCCACGATTCGTCATTTCATCCAATGATATTTCAGAATTCTAGTTAGTCTCACCAGTGGGATCATTTGATGTGTCCTCATGGAAACCCTCATTCTGCAGCCCCTTACCCTGGAGAGATTCTTCAGGAAGGATGGCATATTCGGTTGCCGCAGCCGCCATTGATTCGGGTGCAGTTTCTTCTCTACTTATAGCAGCAGCAGGAGCAGTACTGGGAATAGATGTTGGATATTTTTCAGGAGAAACCAAGTCAGCTTGAATTTGCATTTGTTCCGCAGCACCCTCTGTGGTCCTCAAAGGAGGATCAGTCCTTTCCCTCAGAGGGAAATTGATGAAGCCCCTGAAATCCCAATGAAAATGAGAAATCTTTTTCATGGTTTAAAATTCATGATTATCTAAAGGACTTACCACTACTGATAAAGTGTTTAGCGGTGGACTTACTCCTTCGTCGCCTTTGTCCTTTTGGATTTTTGGGTGTGCCGGCAGTCTCCCTTATTGGCACATGAATTGGTGAATGGAAGGCCATGTACAACTCCTCCTTCATGGCCTGCTGGCCTGGAAATATCTCGCCTGGTTCGCGAGGAGATTCATTAGAAGCCCCGATCGCAGTACCACCCGGGCTATATTGCGGTTAAAGAACCTCAGTAGTTCCTTTCTTTTCAAGCAGAAAGATAATGAAAAGAACTCCCTTAGTAACAAATCTTCGACTGAAATCAAGTTGAAAAGAAAAAAAATGAAAGAAAACTTACTTCTTCATGAGCCACGTAATCATGCCACTCCTCATCAGTCCCCTTAGTGGCACCATGATCAATCAATTCCTTCACTCGCCTGGTGACAGGAACAGACTCATCAGTGGCATATATGAGCATTTATAGCTCTCTGATGTATTCCCGCACTTTATTGGGGTTATCCTCAAATTGGATATCTGTAGAAGCCAGAAGATTCCCTATTTCAGTAATATATAGGCTCTCACACAAATCCTTCCAGGCGGTCTCAGTACCGTAGTATAAACTCTGCCATGTCTGGATAGCCTCTGGTCTTAGATATGAAGGCTGGGAGGAAGGCCCTACAATCTTTGATTTCTATTTCTTTCTAGCTCCTGCAACTACAGATAGAGAATAAGAAAATAAGACTTATTTCATTATAAAGTAGTAGTGATTAAATTACCACAATGAAGTAACTCACCAGGATTTTATGGAGTAGGTCTTTTGATTCTAACCGGAGGATTATATCGGGCACGAGGCCGCTTTTCCACTTGTTGTGCCTCGTCATCCTTGTCATGGCAATCCGGTGAATCAGTCCTAGAGGAGGAATCTGGAGAATCAGCTTCAGGTGGGGAAGCATAACCTTCATGAGGAAGAGTTTCTTTCTCTATAGTTCTCTTCCTCTTCCCCACCTGATAAACTGGGTGATTCAGCACCCCTTTAGGGTATGATGCTATCCAGTGCTCGGCATACCATGTAGTCAAGTTGTATGCCGCTTTTTCAACTGGTAGGTCAAATACTGCCCCAGTCTTCTCCCTTGACGTCAGCAGCCACAGTTGTCGAGCAACCATTAGGTGTTTCTCTAACCTGACATGTACTGGGGGAGATACATCAATCTGTTTCGGACACTTGAATTGACATAAAAATCTATATGGATCATATGCCTCGAATATAATTTCTCTGTCAATCCTGGAAACTAGCACACCATCTCTATAAGCTAGAATGTATGCCCTCAAATCCATGTGGGTTGTTCCATCATCAACAAACTGCCCAGTTGGCTGGTTTCCATAGGGAAAGAAGTTTAATTCCTTAAACATACCCATCCACACTTTCTTGTCATGGGCATTAAGATCTAATGGATCAACTCCAGAGAATGCTTGCACTGACGGCCTGAATGAACTTCCTGGAATTTGTAATCCATTTTGTACATTGTATGTCCTGAAGTGAGTGGCGATCCATCCCCATAAAACATAGAATGATCCCACTATTCTTAAAGGAGATTTACCCATGAAGACATGAAGTAAACTCCTGTGAATCTTTTCTAAAATGGGGTTAGCCAACCTAACCATTTTTCCCTCAGCCAACATTGTCGCAATGACGAAGGTCCCTAGCCTGACGCCTCCCTTCAAATCTCTAACATGCAAGAGATAAATGCTTAGCCACAAAGCCAAGAAGCCCGCCAGACGAGTCTTCTTTGGGATCCTTCGATTCACCTAATATCCCCATTTCTTAAACTCTCCTACTTCTAGAGTTGTCCAGAATGTGCCAGAAGCACCCCTCTTCTTAGGTTTTGGGCAGGTTATAGGACAGGTGGGCCTCTTATCCTTGGATTTCTTTTTCTTGGATCCTTTCACCTACGGATCCTTCTCCTTTGGCTCCTTCTCTTTCTTCTCAATAAGAAATATATCCATCCACTCCTCCAGATGAATATCTTATTCTAGAATGAGTAAACGAGGTCTCTGAACTCTTGAGCCTGTGAAAGATTTTAAATAATTCCCGAGATAAAGAAAGAGTCTTCTCGGAATCATTCCAAGTCACCTTGGGAGGAATGAATTCATCATACATGTCGCCCAAAATTTGAGCCCCTGAGATCATGTGGATATCCCACCGACTGATGCCTACTTCTCCATGAGTCAGATGGAAAGAATTAGTTTCTGGGCCCCAGTGGATGAGTATCTCTGGAACGAAGTTATCATGTCTACAAACATATGTTTTCCCAACCCAAATAGCTTTATATATCACCACTCCTTTCAGATCCTCGACAAACTCTGCACAGGTTTGTCGAACCCAGTATGCCCACATCCAAGTTGGCTTCACACCTCCTCCAGGACGAAAGTCCCAAATTTTCTTCCAGCCTTTGGATTGATCCATCTGAGCATTTCAGAATATTGAAAGATGACAATGTGGTTGCAGCTCAGGCTTATGAGGTTTCAGATCTGGCGTACAAGGGCTATGATGCATCATGTGGGCCTTCTCCACTGTTTCATCATTTATAAATACTCCTCCACATGAGATATTTTCTGAAGCAATGTTGGTGTAATTCTGAAACCATGAAAATGGGAGATAGTTTTTTGCTTCTAGAATAGTGACTTCTCACAGATGACCATAGCCATAAAAAGGCAGATAAATGCTTTAGGGGAAGTCGCGAAGATATTTCTTCAGATACATAGCCGAATTCGGAAGAGTTCTATTTTTTATGGTATAATAATCGTGGCCAATTGTATCCATCATATCATCAAGATTTTTTCTTTCCAGTTCATCAGCTATTCCAATTCTCCTGAGAGTCATTGATTCTACACAAAAGTTGAACAATTAACTCTTATGTAAGTTGATTTTTCATAAAATTTGTGAAGGAATTCAGAATAAATGGAAATGGCATTAAGGCACGCAAGTGTGATGTATCGTGCAAGTATAATGTGCCACGCATGTATTTGGTGCACAAGTATCACCGTGCAAGTCCAGATACCTTGACAGCAGCGCGATAGAAAATGAAAAGTGGAAAAGAGAGCAACTTCCATGGCGGAGATGACCTGCGTGGTGAGAGCTCAAAAATATGGATATCAGTGTTATGTGTGACAAATGTGCGCATATTTATAGGCCAGGCCGGCCACCTGCGCGCCTACAGCCAGTGCGCTAAAGCCCTACGCGTCTCACACCTATGCGATGATGCCTGCTTGACTCGCACATGCGTGCCTCATTCACTTTGGTTTTCTTCTTTTCCTCAAATTCACATCCTTATTCTTTCAGATCCAACTATGAGGGGGGAGTTTTGTTGATGCTCCTTTTCGTCACAATGTTTAAAGGAATGGAAAGTAAAATGACTTAGCACAAAGCGATTTATCCTTTAAAGAAAACATCAAAAATCAACAAAGTCATGAACAAGGCTTCAAATTCACATGCGCCGCACAAGTTCCATAACTGTCGTGCAAGTACACTTGTGTGTTGCCTAATGGTCGTGCAAGTGACTTGCGCGCCCTAAGTGATAACTGACCGGGGTCTTCTCCAGCCTATAAATACCCCCAGTGGGCCCCCCATTTCGGGAGGAATTTTTCCAGAATTCACATATAGAGCTCTGAACACCCAAGTCTCTTCTTCAGGTCTTCCGAACACTTATAAGGTAATTCTTTAACAAGAATGGAAGGTTTAAACAAGTGGAGTAAGGTATATGTGTTAGAATTAACTAACACTTGCATGCCTAAGTGGTTTTAACCTTAAGGGAAATGGACCAACTTGCGCGCCACCCTACTTCTTCACCAGAACTTGCGTGCTATCTTCTGGAAAGCCTCTAAGGATAATACCAAGGGATTGAGCCAAGTCTCTCCCAAGTATTACCCTACTGGTTAACAATCGTGCAAGTACCCATGTGCTGCACAGGTATACCTACGCGACTAGGGACTTGTACACCCACGATGTACCTGCGCGACTACCAGGACTTGAGCACCCCTATCCTTTTTGGGTTCCCTTCTTGCCCATTTCACCCCTCTTATTCCATTCCATCTCTCATATTCAAGATTCAGTCTTCAAGACACTCTTCAAATCCATTTATGGCATTATTTATTGATTTGAATTCCTTATCTGAAAGGAACTCCATGTAACATCTCTCAAAACCTAGTGATTTACACATCTTTATGTCACTAATGATTGAGATTTCATTCATTCATCCTCATCCTTTAAGATGAGAGAATCTTTAACATGGGCCTCCTTTTCAGGAGTATGTCCCAGTCATAATTCCCCTTAATTTTGGGCATCCTCTTTAGGAGTAAGCCCCAAGTCCTTCCAAATCTAGGTATCCTTTTCAGGAGTAAGCCCCAAGTCCCCTAATCTGGGCATCATTTTCAAGAGTAAGCCCCAATCATAAAGTCCCCTAATATGGGCATCCTTTTTAGGAGTAATCCCCAATATTAAAATTACCAAATATGGGCATCCTCTTTATGAGTAAGACACAATCTTTAAATTCACAAATATGGGCATCCTCCTTAGGAGTAAGCCCCAACCATAATTCTCTTAACCTTGGCTTCCTTTTCAGGAGTATGCACCAGTCTAAAATATGGGCATCCTCGTCAGGAGTATGCCCCAAGTCCCTTAATTTTTCAAGTCCTTTAACACGGTCCTTCTTCTCAGGAGTAAGCCCCAGCCTTAATCTCTCTTAACCAGTCCTAATTTCCTTTTGATCTGGGATTCCTTCTCAGGAGTTAAACCCAATCATAAGTCCCCTCCTAACATGGGCATCTTCCTTAGGAGTAATCCCCAAGATTAGAGTATACAAATCTCCATGAAGCACATATACCTTTATGGACCCTATTCCTAGATTTATTCTATGAAGTAAATCTTAATACTCATCTATTTGGGCAGTCATACACACATAAGCCCCACATCATTGCATCTTTCGTGGCACAATTTCTTGGTTTCACCAATACCTCTTGTTTCTCACACCGAGCATGAATCACGTGAGATTAGAGTGTAAAATTAATCATGAAATCTTTTCTTTGAGCCATCAATCATGCATAAACATCATTCTCCCTTACTCAAACTATGTGGGTTCTGATTCCTTGTCCAAAACAAAGGATACAAAGGTAGCACATTTGTGGGTACGATCCCAACTTTGAAATAATCCATGTCCTTCTGAATGACAATAAACTTCAAGTGCCCCACTGAGTGGCTTTAAAACCAGTATGGTCATCATAATGACCAAGAGACTTTTATGTATCGAATGATACCATTGACTAAGAATCTCTCACAAATACAAATGAATATCTATTTATGAAGAACCTCAAATACATATAAAAGATTCTCTAAATTTCCTAAATATCATTCATTGATTGTCTGATCTAAAGGAAATCTCATTTTTTTACATGGTAATGTAATAAGGATTCACGAACATTACTTAAATCTATAAAGAGAGTCTCGGAGTAGACAATAATTCCCCTAAAAATGTGTGATGAGTCCAAACTCTCATCCTCTCGACCAATGAAAATTCTTAAGCCTCATCAGTCCATAAATAATGAGTGCCTACCTTTGGAAATTAGGTACAATTGGATATGGAATCATTGATTTAAGATTCAAACATTCGAAGCGGTTTATAACGGGTTTGTTTATAGAACTGGAAACATCAAATGATTCCATATCCATTTGAACCTACTTTCTAAAGGTAGGTTCTCATTAGTTGTGGACTGATGAGGCTTAGGAATTTACATTGGTCAAGAGGATGGGAGGTCAGACTCATCACACCTTTTTGAGGGGAATTATTGTCTACTCCAGGACTCTCTTTACAGATTTAAGTTATGTTCGTGAATCCATATTACATTACCATGAAAAAAATGAGATTTCCTTTAGATCTGAAAATCAATGATTGATATGTAGGAAATTTAGAGAATCTTTTATATGTATTAGAGGTTATTCATTGATAGAGAATCATCTTTATTTGTTAGAGATTCGTAGTCAATGATATCCTTTGATACATAAAAGTCTCTTGGTCATTATGCTGACCATACTGGTTTTAAAGCCACTCATGGGGTACTTGAAGTTTGTTATAATTCAGAAGGACATGGATAATTTCAAAGTTGGGATCATACCCGCAGATGGGCTACCTACGTATCCTTTGTTTTCGAAAAGGAATCAGAACCCACGTAGTTTGAGTAAGGTGGTATGATTTTTATGCATGATTTGTGGCTCAAAGAAAGATGTCATGATTACTTTTACACTCTAAGCTCACGTGAGTCATGCTCTGTGTGAGAAACAAGTGGTATTGGTGAATCCAGACAATTTTGCCACAAAATATGCAATGATGTGGGGCTTATGTGTGTATGACTTCCCAAATATATGGGGATTAAGATTTACTTTAGGGAAGAAATCCAGGAACAAGTTCCATATATGTATATGTGCTTCATGGAGATTTGGATACTCTAATCATGGGGCTTACTCCTAAGGAAGATTCCCAAGTTAAGAGGGGACTTATGATTTGGATTTACTCCTGAGAAGGAAGCCCAGATCAAAAGGAAATTAAGACTGGTTAAGAGAGATTAAGTCTGGGGCTTACTCCTAAGAAGAAGGCCTAGGTTAAAGGACTTGAAAAATTAAGGGACTTGGGGCTTACTCCTGAAGAGGATGCACATATTTGAGACTGGGGATTACACCTGAAAAGGAAACCCAGGTTAAGAGAATTATGGTTGGGGCTTACTCCTAAGGAGGATTCCCATATTTGGGAATTTTAAGATTGGGGCATACTCATAAGTAGGATTCCCATATTTGGGAATTTTAAGATTGGGGCTTACTCTTGAAAAGGATGCCCAGATTAGGGGAATTTATGATTGGGGATTACTCCTGAAAAGGATGCCCATATTAGGGGACGTGGGGCTTACTCCTGAAAAGGATGCCCAAATTTGGAAGGACTTGGGGCTTACTTCTAAAGAGGATGCCCAAAATTAATGGGAATTATGACTGGGACTTACTCCTAAAAAGGAGGCCTAGGTTAAATATTCTCTCATCTTAAAGGATGAGGTTTAATGAATGAAATCTCAATCTTTAGTGACATAAAGATGTTTAAATCACTAGGTTTTAAGAGATGTTCCACAGAGTTCCTTTCAGATAAGGAAGTAAAATCAAGAAATCATGCCATAAATGGATTTGAAGAGTGTCTTGAAGACTGAATCTTGAATATGAGAGGTGGAATGGCATAAGAGGGGTGAAATGGGAAAGAAGGGCACCCAAAAAATATAGCGGCGCGCATGCCCTGGAAGTCGCGCAGGTACTACGTGGGCACGTAAGTCCCTGGCCGTGCAGGTATACCTACGCAGCACATGGGTACTTGCACTATTTTTTACCAGTAGGGTATTACTTGGGCGAGACATGGCTCCAACCCTTGGTATTATCCCTAAAGTCTTTCCAGAAGATGGTGCGCAAGTTCTGGTGAAAATGTAGGGCGGCGCGCAAGTGCGTCCATTTCGGTTAAGGTTAAAACCACTTAGGCGCGCAATTGTTAGTGAATTCTAACACTTAGACCTTACTCCCCTTGTTTAGACCTTCCATTCTTGGTAAAGAATTACCTTAGAAGTGTTCGGAAGGCCTGAAGAAGAGACTTGGGCATTCAGAGCTCTGTATGTGAATTCTAGAAAAATACCTCCCGAAATGGGGGGCCCACCGGGGGTATTTATAGGCTAGAGAAGACCTCGGGCGGTTATCACATAGGCTGCACAAGTCACTTTTGTGACCATTAGGCGGCGCGCAAGTGTACTTGTGCGACAGTGAGGGAACTTGCATGGCGCATGTGCATTTGAAGCCTTGTTCATGCCTTTGTCGATTTTTTATGTTTTCATCAAAGGATGAATCACTTCGTGCTATGTCATTTTCCTTTCCATTCCTTTAGACAATGTGATGAAAAGAAGCATCAATAATGTACCACCTCTCGGATATACTACTTTCCATTCTTGTCAACACTGAAGGTCTCCTTGATCGGCAAAAAGTGAGCTACCTTCATAAGTCTGTACACAACAACATACATGGCTCCACTGCCTCGAGAAGACCTCTGCAACCCAGTCACGAAATCCATAGTGACATCATCCCATTTTCAAATGGAATAGTTACCTGCTGTAACATTCTGGCTGGCCTCTAATGCTCTGCCTTCACCTGCTGATAGGTGGAACATCTTGCAACAAAACAATCTACTTCCCATTTCATACCCAACCACCAATACTGTCATCTCAAGTCACGGTACATCTTGGTAACATTGGGATACACCACCCAAGATGAATCATAAAACTCCCACATCAACACCTCGTGTGTATCCCCTAGAACCCACACTCTTCCATGAACATGAAGTACCTCATCATCATTTATCGTCCAACCAGGAGGAGGGTCCTCACTTGCCACCGACTCCTGTAGAACTAGGATTTCTGAATTTTATAGTTGTCTCATCCTCACTCTATCTAGGAGGGTATAATTCATAGCTAAGGAAGAAATATAGGCTCTCCCCTGACTATCATGCACATCCAAATGCATCTCTGAGAACAAAGCCATAAGCTACCACTCACCGCTGGCCTCCTGTGCAGCCTGTAACTGATTCCTCTTACTCAGTGCATCAGCAACTGCGTTACCCTTACCAGGTTTATAGGAAAGATCAAATTCGAAGGACTAAAGGTATTCAACCCACCTTAGCTATCTAATATTCAAGTCATGCTGGGTAAAGATATATTGAGACTTTTGTAGTCCGTGAACACCAAAAAATGCTCTCCCAAGAGATAGTGTCTCTAACAGCGCAACATATGAACAACTGCAGCCAACTCGAGATCATGCATCAGGTAATTCCTCTCATGTGGACTCAAATTTCGAGACCCGCACACAACCACTCGACCGCCTTACATCAACACTACTCCCAACCCAATACCCGATGCATCACAGTAAACTGTATAGCTCTTCCCTTGCTCTGGAAGTATCTGGACTGGTGGTGATGTCAACCTTACCTTCAGCTCCTAAAAGGTTGTCTCGCAAACTTCTAAACAAACGAACCTCACACCATTATACGCCAAGCCCATCAATAGAACTACTAAGCATGCGAAGTCATGTATAAAGTGCATGTAGTAACCAACCATCCCCGAAAACACCGTATCTCAAACACATTTTTAGGCTGCTCTGAGGAAACTATTGCTCTCACTTTCTCTGGGACTACCACAACTGCAGCCTCTGAGATAATATGACCTAGGAAGTGAATCTGGCCTATCCAAAAGTGTCACTTTAATAGCTTGGAATATAGCTGATACTCTCTCAATGTAATGAGAATGATCTCAAGATGGGTAGCATGGTCGTGTCGAGTGTGAGAGTATAACAAGATATCATCCATGAAGACTACCACAAAATAATACAGATAA
This sequence comes from Viscum album, assembly GCA_963277665.1. Classification (NCBI taxonomy): domain Eukaryota; kingdom Viridiplantae; phylum Streptophyta; class Magnoliopsida; order Santalales; family Viscaceae; genus Viscum; species Viscum album. The sequence goes on along the minus strand of OY728138.1, from coordinate 1,285,045,465 downwards.
GGGTAGAACACACGATTCATCAGAGCCATGAAAACTACTGGTGCGTTCATGAGACCAAATTACATGACCAAGTACTCCTATAGACCATATCTACTTTGAAAAGCTATAAGAGGTATGTTGGATGATCCAACGCGCAACTGATGACATCCATATCTCAAGTCAATCGTTGATAACACCCATTCTCCTGGAAGTTGATCAAAAATATAATAAATCCTTGGCCAGGGATATTGTTTCTTGACCGTCATCTGGTTCAGCTTCTGATAGTCCACAAAATGTCTGAGGGTACCATCCACCTTCTTCACAAACTCGATAGGAGAACCCCATGGAGAAGAACTGGTTCAGATGAAACCCTTTGCATGTAACTCCTCCAACTACCTCTTGTGCTCCTTCAACTCTGGTGTAGCCATCCTATAAGGAGGAATGGACACCGGTGCTGCTCTTGGAAATAGCTCAATAGAGAAATCCACCACTATCTCCAAGGGAAGACCTGAAAATTCATCTAGGAAGACATCCCAGACACGATCAACCAATAGAAGAAAATTTTTCTGAAAATTTCCCATGTCATCCAGATATAGACTCACAATCTGGGCCATCACTCCACCTCGCCCATGATGCTCGGGTCATGCTTGGCTCGCCTAGACATCCCATTCGCCCTTTTATAGAAACTATCTTCCCTCTGGTGACGTGAAACTCACCCTACGATGATAAAAATCCACAAAGGCTCAAAAGGGTACCAACCATTTGATCTTGAGTATGATGTCATTGCTCTTAATCTCTAAGACATAGAGGTCCCATATAAAGTGACACCCACCAAACTTTAGGGGCACTCCAAGCACTGATGCATACCATCCGTTCTAATCCCCAACAGAGTGTCTAGAGTCAAGATATCAGAAGAAGAAGAAACATAGAGCCCAAGGCCCTCTACAACGGGCATCGATATAAAGCTATGTGTAGCACCAGTATCAAAAAAGTAATGAAGAAAAAATAGAAGAAACTAGAATAGTACCTATGATAGTAGATGTTCCGAGATCCTTCTCCCATTGGGTCTGTTGCACTACATATGCCTTCCCAGTGCCGCAACCCTGTGACACAACTTGGCTACCCTGAGCTGGACCACCCTACTATATCTGAGCTCCTGGTGTTTGGCGACCACGGCCATGACCACCACCTCAGGATGTACGTCCTGACGTATCCCAATTCCCTGAGTGGTAAGAAGCTGCTAGCCCTGCTCCCGCTTGCGGAGCCTGCATATAACCCCACTCATTAGCCAATGGTGGAAACACCCTGCAAAGCATTATAGATGACCCATCTTTCTGCAAGCTCGACACTCTCACTGGGTCACGTGGAAACTAAGGTCTCTTATGCCCCTCTTTACCGCACTGGTAGCACCTCACCTGGCCACCTAAAGAGATCTTATAACTAGTATTGCCACCGTGAGATAAATCCATCTGCCTCTTCCTTTAACCGATATAAATAGTACCCAAAACTAGTGTCGAACTACCCTGGCCTGCACCACTAGCTTCTCGCAGGTTCTGCTCAGTAATTAGTGCCTAGTTCACCATATCATGTACTGTAGGAAACCTGAAAACATTCACAAGTTCTTGGATGTCATATTAGAGACCATCCTCAAAACATCGATCCCTCAACATATCATCACCCACCAGAACAGGTGAAAACCATTGTAGCTCGGTGAAACGGGGAAATAGTCAATCACTAACATGGCGCCCTGCTACAGATTCATGAACACTCGAGCTCGATCTTCCTTTAGCATCTCCGGGAAAACAAGTTATAGAAGACTGCCTAAAAATATTCCTACGCCTTGTCTCAGTGATGCTCAGTCTAGGTGGTAACATCCCACCAACTCTTGGAGGAATCATGCGACATGTATGTAGCGAGCTTGACCCTCCTCCCAGGAGGCATCTGAAGACTCTCGTAAATATTCTGCATAGAACCCAGCCAAGACTCTGTAGCCCGTGGTCCACCATCCCTTGAAAACATAGGCAGATGCTGCTGCTGGAATATACCAGTTAGCTCTGCCATAACTATGGAAGTCGGCGGTGCTCCCTGGAAGGTCTACATGAACCGCACGAAGCCTTCACAAAACTATGCCTATGCGCATGTGTCAGGTATAAAGGCTGGAGATACATCGGGCTCTGCGGTAGGATCCATCGGTATCATGTGGCCTATCATCTCTGGAGTATACTCGTTGCTTCTCTCCTAGAGAACAACTCGAGGTCGTATCAGCGACAGGATTATACAAGGTGAAACAAATGCCTTAGATCAAGATTATCATGAACTAAGAACCTAAAGCGTAAGGAGGGAACAAGGAAATGAAAAAATTCATGTTTTACTAAACATGATTACATGGTATGTAAAATAGCTACACAGCGTGTTTCCTCAAGTTTTTCACATGGGCATGTACTCTGCCAGCACTGGTTGTGTAACACCCCAAAAGACACGGCGTGTTTTCCACACACATGGCATGTACTTGATTTTTCTCTCCTACCTAAGTCCCTCTACACGGCTTATCCACATGGATCTCTTTTAAACAGGACTACACGACATGTACAAGGTGTACACGACATGTACTCGATAAGCTTCACCATCCCATCCGTTACACGGCCAGGAACAGAGCTCAGACAACACGGTGTGTTCCATATATACACGACGTGTACTGCTTAAATTTCTACTGCCCGTGTTGTTAGTGACACGACTGAATACTCGGCTGACACTACATGTCATGTTACACCCGCACACGGTGTGTACACCACCCCATTACCCCAGCCACATGGCCAATTACACATTGTCTTTCACCAGTCAAGACAACACGACGTGTCCCTCAGGCACATGATGTGTACTAGATGAGCATCGTCGACCCGTGTTGTTAGTTACATGACCAAATACACAGCTCACAATACACGACATGTTCCAGATGGACACGGCGTGTACAAGAAAGGATTACACTGGCCCGTGTTGTTAGATACACGGCCGAATTCACTAGTTACACTACACGACATGTTCGTCTTTGACACGACATGTATAAACGAAGATTTATTCCTTCTATGTTGTTAGTTACACATGCGGACACAAGGTCAAAATGACATGGCGTGTACAACCGTTACACGGCGTGTACCCTTAGAGTTTTCCCAACCCGTGTTCCTGCCTACACGGTCTATGACACGGTTATGAAATACACATCTTGTACTTAGGGTACACATAATGTACATAATTTTTTTCCATTTCTTCCCAAATAGAAGATTAAACGACATGTAATCAAAACTACATGGTCTGTATTCTATGATTTTTCGGGATTTAAGCCTCAGAAACTACTCCGGAGCCAAAAAACACTGAAACAAACACTGAAGTGAAAAATTACGATCCGCGAGGGCCCATAATCCCCACGAACCAAAGCTTGGCATCTTATGTGTGTTATTACAAAGTTTACAAGTAGATGATCCACCAAATTCCAGTTGATAAGGGCCCATACTCGTCAAAAACCAAATTTTGGCATTCATTCATAGAACCTTTGATAACAATACCCTATCAAATAGCAGGTATTTGACAAGTCATCTATCACAACAACATTAATTTTCTAGAAAAACATCTTTCACAACAACATGCAATTTCTAATACACCTATATGGCATGAAAACTATGCATGGCATGTGATTCTAACCGGGGCCTAAATGATGAATGAGATTGCATACTCTCATCTCTTCGGGTTACAATTAAATAGATTCCAACTTTTAAAAAAATATAAATAGCACACAACAACTGTGTCACCCGACATTGAAAATTAAATCAATTGTAAAATTGAAAAATCAGAAAAATTGCAACATGAGGTAAAATGGATTTTCCCTGTAAACGGGTTAGCTAATCTTAGGTCGAGCTTATTACCAAGTACCTATTCCATCCTATCCCTGACTATAGGCTCCAAACATTATGTCAAGGAAAAGAAACCCTCTGATACAACTTTTTAATGTCGCAGATCCAGGTGCCACTCAATGGGTGCCTCGAACGTGGTTGGTCACATGACTTCAAGCACATTTCCCCAAACGTCAGAGGATGCCGACTAGAAGCAGGGGCCTAGGGCTGATAGTGGTGAAACTATTCCCTCATTTTTCAAAGTGTAGCGCAACAGAGAAAATATAAACATATAAATGCAGAAGATGTAAACAATACCAATACTGAAATTGGCAGAGTACTGAAGTAAAGAAATGAACAACAGTCATAGATAATAATGAAATATGTCTCTTAAGTCTATGAGAGCAACCAAAATAGTATACAATGCAATATAAAATAATAAAATACAAGGAAAAAAATACAGAAATGTAAAATAAAACAGCGCAATAGGAACTCAGTAGCATTTCAAGCCTAAGCTCAGTCCCATGCCCTCCTACTACTCTATAACAAACAAGTAAATGTATAGGGACCCTTTCCCTAATCTACAGCTACAACAATACAATTTGTTTGAGCCCAAAACATGACCCAAAAAGGGTGTGAGAAATAAATCCCAGTTGGCAAACACCAAAGGCCTATGCCCAACTATCAGTGAATTTGAGAAACAACAGTGTGCAGTAATGAAAATGTAGTAAACTAAGATGTACTCAAAAGAAGCTACTCCTATTAGTTCCATTTACATTAAATTATTATTTAAAAATTCAATATAATTGAATTATAAGTTCTTGAGAATCATCCTTAGCTGATAGTCTCCTATACTATGCCGTAGAAAAACCAAAACCAATTATCTAACAAGTACAAGGTAAAACAATACCAAGAATGTGCTTTAGCTTGGTAGGTATAACATGTGAAGTCACCAAAGTGAATATACAAGTAAACAAAGTTCTCAAACATGAAAAAACTTACCCTCAGGTAAATAGAATCCAAACCCTTAGGTGATTTCCCCCAGGCATAACAAATATTGCCCTCAGGCATACGAGATAATGCCCTCAGGCACGGAGGAAACTGCCCATAGGCATAAGAAAAGTTTCCCTCAGGCTAAAAAAAATTGCCCTCAGGCATGAAAAAAACTTCCCTTAGGCTAAACAATCAACCGGGCCGAGCCCAAAACATAAGCAAAAAATTATATACAGTTTCTCTAAAGAATATCAAAGCTTGCTAAATCATGGCATACCCTCAGGTATCCTGTCCAAAAGGCTAAACAAGGAAAACGCACTCACGAGGTGTCCCTGGATCGAAGAAATGATCCCAAACAACAGTTTATAACTATCATCATATTGTCTATGAAATTCTAGATATCATAATTAATCAAGTCCCCAGTTATAAGACACCCCAAACATGGGTGCATAGCATAATGGTACAACAAAAAACTCAGCAGTTGGAATTCAACATCAGACGGCCTACCTTGATCTCCTCTAATCAATATAAATGAACGATGCCTTCTGAAACATCCGAGAATAAAATAGATCTTGGATAAATGAAATCTCATTCAAAACCAATTTACTTCCCTTCCGGAAAGAATTTGAAGGGAGGGTTAAATAAGAGTGAATAACTCACCTGCACGGTTCAATCTAGACCGTCGACGAAGGAAACCGAGTTCCAGTGGATTATCGGGAGATCCTCGAAGCATCAGTCATCTCTCCTAGTGCACTAGGTTCATTCTAAGCTTCCTCTATTGAAAGAGGAGTCTACTGCCAATTTTGAGCGAAACAAAACTACACGACGTGTACTCTCAAGTACACGGCGTGTACTTTACATTATTAACTGTTCCTCTGGTGGCTACTTTTCACCACCGCACTGTTCATCTATCGACATGAGTACAAACCATGTATTTCTGAATACACGGTGTGTACTACTGCTCAGTTGGCAGCTACTCCCACTGCTTTACTGTTCACCTGCCGACTGATTACACATCCTATAAATTCCAAGTACACAGCGTGTAGTCAGTTTTTACACCCTTCATCGTCGAGAGGCCTACATTCCCTGTGTACTAATCCCACACGGCCAAAGTACACGACGTGTGGAAAAGTACATGGAGTGTACCCACCAAATTTGTGAATTTCCCCCATTTTCCTTATTTTAAAAAAAAACACTTAAGGAAAGAGGAAAAGAAGAAACACGTTCCTCAAAAAATAAGAACCGGGTTCTTACAGTTCATAACTCTAAAACAACCATTATTCATCCAATTTTAAAATGTTTATAACATCTACCCCATTTTTAATGTAACTACTTTTTTTGTCATTATTAGTGAGCTACATACCACTGATGACAATCAATTTTGAGTGAATTTAAAATAATGAAATAACCATTAAACATGGTACGAGACATGAAGTAGAGACTCTCACCATATCATGACCATTGGGATTTAGGGTACATATTCATAAATATTAACACAAGTGTAATTCCATAATTTTATAGGATTATAACTAAAAATTTAGGTTAGTGTGGTGGAAAAATAAATGTGAAAACTATTATGTATCCTCAAACTAATCCATGTTCGACCAAATATTGATGGAAACCAATTAGTTACCAATAAAATTAAACCTTACTATAGTCCCACATGAGTGTCTACAACCTATCAATATTGAAGTAGTATTTCATTCATTTACTTGTATCACAAAGAATGCAATCTGAATTCACACTAGGGGATTTTTATTGGGGTGATTAATTAAAATCATTAAGTTATCATCACTGACTACACATGAATCCCATGAATGATAGAAAAAATCTTAGATGTGTTTTATGAAATCATTTTCTACCTATTATATTTACTGATACATTATCAATACATTTCCATAATATACCATTTAAGTATTTATATATATATTTTTTAACCAAACATATTATAAATTCAACTTTTTATGAAAATAACTATGATAATAATTCCCATTTATAAATCCAGGAGACCATATATGAATGATAAATCATATATCAAACTATCAGGAGACCATACTTGTGTGTAAATTAGCACCCCAATTCCCTAAATCATCACATATTGGTACAATTAAATTAATAAACTCCCCCTATTATGGAGGGAACCACCAAAATATATTGGTATATCTTTATTGAGCTTATTTACACAACTAAATATTTATGTCACAATATAAAAAACAATTTTATTAACCCAAAAAACAATCCATAGTTAAAAAAATACATTTCATAATTTTTATTTTTCTTACAACACACAGATGTAAAAACCAAATTTCATTTCCTTATAATCTATAGATACTAAAACTAATGATAATAAAACTAATCAACATATGTCAAATATTTTAAATAAATTTTATAGATAATTTAAATCCAACATCTAATCCAATATAATTTTTCGTAAAATAGTGTACATAAGAAGCCACCTATATTGATAACCATACAAAAGTTAAATCAAAATTTCCCAATTATGATATAACCTTTTTCCACACTTAATCTAATACTAAACACAATATTCCCAAATTATGATCCATATTTCTCTCAATTTTACCAAAATTTTGTGTCAAGTATTTTTAGATAACAAAAAATAGAGTAATTGGGAAAAATGATGATGTCACACCATCAATATAATGTTCTACCTCCCAAAGATGTAAAATATTATCTTTGATAGTGTAGTGATTCTTTGGAAATAATTGAAAACAAAAAATGCTTTAAACCATATTGGGGGTTGAAATGGAGAAAGTGGAGTCGGAATTGACTAAAAATTACAATTTTGGGGAACCATATAAGTAATTAATGGTATAATAAACTACCCATAAATCATGAATTTATCTTTTCCCAAAAAGTTACAAGATTCACGAACCTATATAAAATTAGAAAACAACCATGAATTACACATGTAATAACCCCTACCACATTTTCTATGTTTTATACATGACTAGGACAACCATACAAAAAATTAATAATTTCAAAATGTTATAAAATTATTTATTTTTCTATTACAACCCCAATATAAAACTAAACATTAATAAAACCTAAAAAAATTATGTTCTTCAAATGGAGGTGGTATTATACTCATCTCCATTGTAATTTATATCATTTTGAGGTTCAAATAGGTTCGTGTGGGTAAAGATCTTGGTTTTCCAATGATGGAAAGCTGATTCACACTCCAATGTTTCTTAATAAATGATATTGTGTTTAGAACGCACACATACCAATGGAGCTGTCTAACCAAGTAATATCATTTATTTAAAATTAAATATTGGATGTAGTAACCAAATAAAAATAATATATAGTTCATAAGAAGCTGTATTCCTACTAATAATATGTGAGGAGTACATTTTGTATTTACATAACCAATAAATGTGGAATAAATTATGAAAAACCCCATTTCATGGAGGTAATTCCAAATTGTATGTGACTTTATCAATATGTTCAATGAATCTGAATAGTCTCACAAATGAATGTGGTAACTTATCTAGCTTCATAGTATATCAGTGTCACAACAATGGTGATACCCAATGAAGATCATAAAATTCCCTCACAAATTCAATAAAACATTGATAATGATATTTATTATACTTTTACTATTGTAAATGGTTTCCTTTCCTCTATTTATCAACATGGTCTTCTTTACAGTAACCAATACGAGACCTTTTCTACTAAATATGGTCACATATTTTCTCCCAATATAGGGGAGATCAAAAATTACTTCCATAGAGTTCTTTATAGGGATCTTTTCATATTGGGGCTTGGTAACTATTATTGTATGAGAATTTAACAAGTGAAAGATAGTTGTACCTTTGTCAAAAAAAATCCATGACACAATATATTAACATTTCATCGAATACTGATATATTATTCTTGATCAATTGAAAATTTGATGATGGTAAGTAGTACTGAATTTCAAGTTCATCCCCAAATATTACTGTAGATAATTCTAAATTCCAGATTTGAACCTTGTATCCCTGTTAAAAAATTGGATATATCGACGCTATAGAAGAGAACCACTTAACTCGCATAGAGATTTACCAAATACTCAATTGAATTTATAAACTATATATGTAAAAAAATGAAATGATTTTTTATTTTTTCTATAATTAATAAAATATAAATTTATTTATGAGTGTAATGCGGAATGTTTATAGAAAAAAATTATTATTTTCTATTATTTCTAAAAAATAATAAGAAATGATGTCAACATTCCTATAAGATGTTGATACTCTAGCTTTTCTTGGAGATAAATAAGAAATCTTGCAACATATTTAGTAACCACTTTCTATTTCTCCAAACACCATAGTAATCATTTCATATCATTTTTTATCAAAAATAAAAGACATTAAAATACTATCTTAATGCGTAGGTAAAAATATATTTGAATAAGAATTTGAGGAAATAAAATTATAATAAAATGAGAACTGATGAAAATCAAAAATCAATAATCTTCTACCTTAGCATGAAAATATAATTGAATGTACATTCAAAAATACATAAATCCTACAAAAAATATCCAATTATTTTATCTATATTTTCAATTAAAGGGATCTATAAAAACATCAAGAGCTCATCCAACCAAAAAACAATAAAATAATATTATCTAAATTGAGATAATATGTTTAATAAACATTCACCATTCTATTAAAAACAAAAACTTATGTTTATATTTCTTGAAATCTTTCAATTATATTTATTCCATTACTTTTCTTTATCTGAGAAAATAAAACATTTATTAAAAATATATATCAGAAAATTAATTTTTAATATCTTCAGAATAAGAAGTGTTTACTTTTATCAAATATTCATCATTAACATTATTCTCTTGGAAAAAATTTGTACCATTATTTTAGATCATGACTGCTTCATCTATCTATAATTAACCAATATGTCTTTTGATTACTATTCTTAAATCCATAATCAGAATATTCTCTATGAGGAAGAGACCTATTGTTTTGAACCAATATATATATAAATTTTTTTAAAATAAATTGTTCCCTTTGTTTTTTATCTTTATATATCCCCAAATCCACTTGTCATTATCTCTCATCCTTGACTTGATGTTATTTAACATGATTATATATATCTACATGATTTAATTATTTATTATTATAATGTTACACTAACCCTCCCACCACTATAACATATGTCTTCTAATACTTATGTTCCTTGAAAACTATAGTATCTCAATAATTCATTATCTTCTTCCAATAAAAAATGGATTCCAAAATAACTTCATCATGGGTTGTAAAATGGCCCCTGATTGAAATTACAAGGTTTTACCTGTCATAAAATCAACCATAATCACTTTTATAATAACAAAACCATTAGTTAAGTATTTCCCAACTCAAAATTCATTCCCTATTGAATAATTCTGACTAGAAACCAATAATACCTTTATAAAAAATTTTAATCCATGATACAAACTGTGACGTCTCTAGTGATTAAAAACATCTTTCCCTTCACTTGAAATAGAATAAAATGTCTATATCTATTAGAGGGACCCACACACTGAACTCAAATTTCCCAATTATTTCAGAATTTATCTTGAAAATAGGATATTATAATAATTTATTGACTTAAATAATTCATTAACTATTATTTTAAATTCAAAAATATGATGGAAAGAAAGTTGATACATTTATTTCTAGGAATATTTTATAAACTAAAGGACGATAAAGTGTATTAGTGGTGTAATTGATCATAGAAATGGAATGAAGATAATTTTAAATTCTTAAAATTATTAATTTATGTAATGACCTGACCCCAGTTACCTAGAGTCAGTGCATTATTACATAACATTGGCATCATCACAAAAGATCATGTCTCGAAATATAGATTAGTTTAGTATCCTTGGAAACACTAGATACATTCATAAGTCTTACATTACATCATAAAATAAAAAAATACTATAACATAGTCTCCATAGTCCACACTAATATCCCCTCAGACTATCCCTGCAGGTCAGTTATAAAATACTTCTTCACATCCTGGGAAAAATAAAACATAGAAAGGGGTGAGCTTAGATTCTCAGTAAGGATAACAATATAGTCGAAATTTTCAAAAATAAGCATAAACATTTAAGGAAATGTATAACTAAAAAAATCCTTTTAAACTTGAACTTCAGCATAATATGGAAAAAAAATAAAATGAAATAATTCCATTTACTTATTCACATGGATATTCTACTAGTCGAATAATAACATGAAATATCAATAACCACTTTCATAATGATGGAATTCATAATGCCAGACTATCATAACCACATAGTCGATGCCTTGTTCCAAGAATACAAATTAGATTTTGTCAAGACCTTGTTCCAAGATAGTAGTTTGTCTCATGAGACCTACCGATGCATCTAGGAGCTATAGTGGGCTCCTCCCGTCACTTATTAAGTCCAATGTATTCTTCATATGAACAGGTTTAAACATAACAAAAACATTCATATTAAAACTAGCATACGAAATGTCAATACTTTATCCATAAACCATGAATGGTATAAGAATAACACATCCATAGTCAAACATATCACAAAAACTTCAATACAATATGGATGTTTTGTATCATAATAAATCAACTTCAAATAAGCTTAAAATCCATCAAAGGATGTTCACATATATGAAATCAAAACTATTTGAGAGAAATATCCCTTTTTTGAAATTATTTAAAAGTAAAATAATTATAAAAAAATACATTTAATTTAAAAATATTCGAATAATCTTGTAAGGGAAGCTTTGATGATTTTATAACGGCATAAAATATCCGCACCCGCCGTATAAGTTAAAAAATACATTCTTACCTTAATTCTGTCGAAAAGGTTAAAAAGGGCCTTGTTTGGAAAACAACAGAAAGATTCCTTTATAAATATCTTATAAAAAGTCAAAAAGGGTATAAATTTCATTAACCCATAGTCTGTAAAGTAGTAAGAATGATTTGAAATGAATTTTTAAGAAACATGGATGTGGATGAAAAAGAGGTCCCAGTAGATAATTACGTATAAACAACCTCGGATAAATAATAGATTGTGAAATAAACCATTACCTTGTAATTTTCCTTGTTTGAGGGTAGGTTAAATTCATGTATAGTGGTGAAATAATTGTTATTAAATTATAAAAGAATCATATACATTAATATGATATCATATATGATCTTTTAACATTGTTTTGTTAAAAATATCTTAGTATTGTCGTCATTTCGGGTGCTAACGAATTCATTTTCCTTTATATGCTTTGTTATGTAAGCCATGTTTGTTATGGATAGGTTGTATCTTATTCATATCCCAAATGATATTAAGTCTTTAAACATTATTTTAAATCATCAAATGAAAATTATACTTTCCTGGATACGATGGGGAATGAATCTCATCGCGTTTGTGGAGACGGTAGTCCGTCCGTACGCACGAGTAACAATATCATTCTTTTGATATAAAAATAATATATGATTGGATGGTATATCATATATAAAGAATAATTATAATTTTATATTTATTATTTACTTCAATTATACATCATTATCATACCCATCCAAATATTAATGTTTTGAAAAACAATTACACCACGATGTGGAGACAGTAAGCCGTACGTACGCACATATGGTGACATGTCATTCAAAGGATGGATAGAGTACTGAATATGGTTGTAAAAAATTTATAATAACATCAAAATATATAGAAGATACTAGAGTTATTATTTTAGAATGGAAATAACAAAGAAAGAAGAAGTTTAAGAAGAAAGGAACTTGAAAGAGGGTGGTGAAAACATTACCTCTTCTTCGGGTTCTTCCTTTTGATTTGATCAAAATGGCTCCTTAGGTTGGCTTTATGATCAAACTAAGGCCTATAGGTCGAATTTATGGAATTTGAGAGAATATTTGGGAAGGTTTTTGCCAAAAAAAGGCTTTTATGGTATGAAATAGAGAGAAGGGGGAGTGCCCTTTTATAAGAGGGGTGAGGCGTACATTTGGAAAAGCTAGAAATATTATTTTATTTTAAATTCATATTCGGTTTCTAATGGCTCAAAAGTGGATTATTTAAATTTTGAGGTAGGGATTGTTTTAAATCCTTTCATCAAATATATTTTAGAGATTTTTGGGTCACTATATTATCCTTATCATTTATATTTAACTCTTAGTTAAATAGTTTGACATTTACCATGTCTCTTTGTATTTTTATATTATATAGTTAATGAACTAACTATATACCTCCAAGAGACCCCCAAGTGGTCCATTAATGACAAAACTATCATTATATAAGTCCTTTGGAGAAACTGTATATTTTTAAGAATAGAATATCAATTAATAATATAATATTCGTTTTAAAAACTCTTTTATGTCAATTTTGACACTATTAGGTATTTTTGTTTTGATAATTTAATAACAACATTATTACTTCGAAATAAATTTATATAACCAATCCTAATATGTAATATTAAACCTATATAATTATTGGAATTCATTAAAAGTCTCAAATTACATTTATTTTGATATTTATAATATCAATTATTTTAATATTTCATTAATTAGGTAATTACTGCATCACCATTGTGTCATAAATAAATTAAATTTTTTAATGTATATAAATTATAAATAAAATACAATTATGTAATAAATATTTTTATCTTTCTAATGAATATTTATAATCTAATTTATCTTATGTATAACCCTATATTAAAATTGTTTTAGTTATTAAACTTTGATTTTAACTCTTTTAACTCTTCTTTGAATTAAATAATAATAAATGTCCAAATCTAATCCAAGTGGACCGAAATGATAATATTTTATTCCTAAGGTTGTTTTTGGTAGAGATAAACTTTTCCAATAGAATTATGGCATGTGTTAGGTTAATATTAATATCATTTGTAGCCTTAATTACCATATTTACTTTTAACCGTGGTAAAAAAAAGTAAAAAGTTACTATTCACCAAAATTATTTTTATCATATTGAACCACATTTTACTCATTTATATTAACCGTGTCGCTTGGATTTTTGAAATTCCACTCACAGAAGCGGTAAAATTATATTTTATGTGAATTTCCAAATTCTACTAGTAGATGGGTAAAAGACGGTGAAAAGTTCTATGAAATTTTTATATATCTAAAATTATTCTAAAATACCTCCAATGAATTACATTGAACTTATATAGGTATTATTTATCTATTTTTACCTTAATTAAATTTAAATAAAATAAATAATTATTTAATTAAAAAATCGGTTTTTAACTATAACTCAGTGTTTTTTCACTATTCATCAAAAATTGAATGTTTTCAGAAAATACCAAAAATTCACCCTAAGATAATTTCGATATTCTGAATCCAAAAATGAAGTCCATTTTGAAAGAAAAAATTTATAAAATTTTAAAAAGTGGGTATTTCTATTCATAACAGCTAGTTTGATTGGTTTTGGTTTGTGTTAGAACTCAAAGTTGCATACAACAGACGCTACTCTATTATTCAAAGTGATTAGTACCGTGGAAGCTTGGGGTGTTACAATTTATATCATTTTTATACTGGTAGAATCTAAGTGAACAATAGAAATTTGAACAATGGAAAATATTTAACACAACATCTCTAACTAATTATGGAACTAAAAAGATATTTAATAATATAATATCATATGTCATTATTTAGACCATCCCTTAGTGTTATCCATGGCATTTAGGGATTAACTTGTTGAGAAACATTCCCTTTATAAATTTGAGACTTTTAATCATAATATAAATAGATATTGGTGACTAATATTCTTGATTTCATAATCTTTTCAAAATGTTTTAAAAAACAAAAATGCATCATCAAAAATATGATCATAAATTTAAACTTATAGTTTGCTTTAAAAATCACCTAAACTTTGGATTTTCACCCCAATGAATCAACTATAATATTCCATTTACCTAGATTATAATTTAGATCTAGGTTAGATGTATGATGATATTCCATCAATCATCACTATGAATAATTAATGTTACATTAATAGATGAAATATGAAAAACTATAGTGATCTTTATAAAGAATAATTTCTCTAGGAATATGTAGTATAGATAAATTTTCATTGTATTCACTACTATCAATAACTGAAGGTCATATGTGTTAATTCCATTCATTTTATCTTAGTAATCATAATTCATAAAATACCAAATGGTTTCTCTATATAGGTACAAATCATATTACAATCCTAAAGACATCCAAATGTATAATATAAAAATATCTTTTGTTATGAAATATCATAATAGTTACTAAGTTAAATCATTGATCTATATAATTAAGGGATGGGTAATATTTCATGTTTTAGTAATATATTTCTTCCATTCTGATAAAATTCATCATCATAAAATCTAATAATGAAAAATCATTGAAAAATACAGTGATAATACTTGTTCCCAAAATATTCCATTCTACAAATAAATTTTACCTTAATTTCAATGATATAATAATTTCTTTCATCTCATGGTAAATATATATTTATAATAAAATTATAAATTTCTATGAATATTTAATTCTTATATTGAGAAGGAACTTTTATAAAAAATATATAGAGGCAATGCCCTCTTGATATTTTCATTAAAATATCAAAATTTCCATATTTATCGACATGTGATCATAAATACAAAAGTATGTTATTGATGAATAATATGATAAATTATTTAATATATAGATGAAATATGAATTTAATTAATTATATATAACTTCATTGATTCTTAATAATAAAAAATATAAAAAAAATATTTATAGTGGTTAAAAATACTATATTACTACTTTTTTAGAATGTTTTACATTACTAAGACATTATGTTAAATTCATTGAAAGTTAATCATAGATTCCATGGATCTATCTCTCTAGAAATCCTCTTATGATTAAATTTATATTAATGGTTTCACATTTAACATATCTCAAATAGAAAATGGGTTTGTAAAAACACTATGGTTATAAAATAATAATTATATGATAAATTTCACTTATTCATATATAAATAAAAACTAAATATATAACGTACCAATTAAACCACATCCAATGTTAATAAATGAAAACATTCTTGAGTATTTCAAAAACATAACAAACAATAAACCACTAAAATAAAAATATAAAAATCTAACTCTAGACGCTATAGTCATAGATAAATCTCCTCATTACTGAAATAACATTTTCATACACCGCCATGAAAAAGTTCTTGTAAGTTTGAAAAAATACAAGTTAATGTTAGGTTATGTATAGAATTATACCTATATATTTCTTATCTGAATTATCTAGTGTTAATAATTTTTAAAAAATAAATTCTTAGTGAATTAAATATATAAATAATTCATAATATATACACAAAAAATAAATGTCTTATTAACACATTCCATCATTGGTTGTCATCCACCACATAATCTACATCACAATATTTAAATCATCTCATCCAAAAACTATTCCTAAAACTTATCAACAACCCTATATTGTTATCCAAAATTATAGTAATGATATATATATATATATACAAAAAAATACATATCTATATTTGTAGCAAAAACTACTATAATTATTTAAGAGGACCACATAAATACAATGAGAAAAAGAAATATATAGTGGTAAAGTAAAAATCATACCTATAGTGGGAATAAAAAATCTATATACCCCACCTACAAATTACGAAATACTAGATCTTTCAATACTTCAACATCACTATCAATTAAAAAAAAGTTATCACAATTCAAATAATTCATATTAATACTATAATAATCAACACATAAATCGAACGTAGTAAAAAACCTCAACGTGTTACCGTAATTTATATCACATCAATATTTACAACCCACAACTAATATAAACTATACATATTCTCATTATACTCCTTAATTTATCTACTCTAGCATCCACATGTCCTTGAAATATCTACCTCAACGATTCATAGTAAATCAAAATTTCTCTCCCAATTCTCTTCAAAAAAATATCATTATAACACCTTCTATTTCACCATTACTATCACATCAATAATTAATTGTTATAAAGGTTAACAACACCAACATTTAGATATTTGTATTCAATACAAAATCATTTCATGAATAAATGAAATAATAATTCAATCTCATAAAATCTCCACTTATTACTGGACAACCACTTCCTTATCTTTCCATCCTCAACACAATTTCATTCTAATTACTTTCATCTAAAATTATTGAAATTAACCAACCTTACATTTTTACATTACTTCATAAAATATTAATTTCCACTTTCAAAATACATTACAAAAATATATATTATCTGTTACTAAATCACTAAAACTATATATGTTTCCAACAACTATATCAACCAAATTATGGAAAATCATTAAATGTGAATAAGATACATATTATAATCCTTTACCAAAACCGGACCTAATAACATTGATAAATCTTTTTCAGTACTGTATTCTAACTAATTTAATACCTCTTCATGATTAAAGACCCCATGATCCATCTAGACAAATATCACATCCGTGAAAGTAAACAATACAAAGATGATGTCATTTAGTCTCTATATGTAAAAGATGAGAGATTCTTGTTACCATCAATCAAAGTATTGATTTGAATGATCTTATAAATATATACATAAATAGTAATTACAATCCTTAAAATTATCTACCAAGTCACACTATAGTTTATTATAGTGTTAAGATATGTTATAAGAGAAAACATCAAAATTTTATGTGATTCACACTATTTAAAATGGAATTTACCATAAATAATGATGTTTTCACATTAAAAATGGCATATTTTCAGAAGTTAACACTCTACAGATATTATGTTATGTTTTTTGACACCCACCAGGTAACTAGTGAAATATGTTTTGTTCTTATTTATCATTTTTTGACCTTGGATTTTCTAGTAGATTAGTAACTAAAATG
Organism: Viscum album; assembly: GCA_963277665.1. Classification (NCBI taxonomy): domain Eukaryota; kingdom Viridiplantae; phylum Streptophyta; class Magnoliopsida; order Santalales; family Viscaceae; genus Viscum; species Viscum album. The sequence continues at coordinate 1,285,027,732 of OY728138.1, read as the reverse complement.
GATTTATTGGGGGGAAACAGACCATGAGCACAGTTGGCACACAATTTTCATAATATTACTAACCAGGTGAGAGGTTTGTATAGGAGGATAGTGTGGTCTCAAATGGTTTGACTATAGTTTTTCAGGCCATGTGACACACAATATAAACCATACAACATGGTTTTTTGGAGAATGTGGGACCAACATGTTGGCAAATGGTTTTCCTAACTATTCAGAATTACCATGTGGTCATACCCTTCTGACTTAAAATGTGTATTTTTATCATTTTACCCATTTTAATTTTTTATGTTTTATGTGTTAATTTTACATCCCAAATGCATGAAACCTCATATCATTGTCTTTGAATCTCTCCCCTCTTATTTTTTGCGATTTCATCTTAGATTCTTTGTGGATTGGCATGATGTAAATAAATTTCATCTAGATTTCTCATTTTTTTCACCTTCTTTATCATGTTCTTATTTTTAGGGATATTTTGAACCTTATATGTGATTCTAGATGAATATTTGGAGAGTATTGGCGGTTTTGGTTTGATTTATTTTGAATTAGTTGTGAGAGGCATTGTTTTACTTATTCTATGTGGTGATCATTATAGGAAACATGTTTGGATAGAATCCAAGAATAATGTATTTATTTAATGGTGTTTTCCATGGAATAACGTTGAATTTTTAATATATTCTAGATTGTGTTGTTTAAATTACCACTCATGTGGTTTATGGTTTGTATGTTTTCCTTATTTTAATGTGTTTGAGGGTTTGATTTGGAAATATAGGGTTTAATGAAGGGTTTTCCAAATGGGGATGGAATGTTTGCACCGAAAGTGTTTGATTAAATGGATCAAAGAGGTTTTATTTCTTTAAATGTATTAATAAAATGGTTTTAGAAATGAATTTACATTGTTCAATGTATTTTTATAAAATTACAATATTGATTTGTGAAAATAATTTTTGAAATGATTTTTATTTTTGTGGCACATTTTTAGGTATTGTGTGGTATGAAATAGGACATTGTTTAATTGAGGTGTGAATGAGGGGTTGTCTGAGGGAAAATTATATCCTTTATGGAGGGGGACTATGAGAACATACTCTTGGTTTCCAAGGGACCATGAGATATTTTTCATAGAAAAACTATGAGATCTTCCACTTATTGTAGATAGATCATGATAGTTATTATAGTTTTGGAATATAGAAGTCTATAGAATTATCTATTTTTTCGTAGATGACTATCATGGTTATTTTGAATCAATAACATTATAACCATGTGTTTATATCCATAGGTGCACTTACACATGTCAGATTGGTTTATATTATTTTCTAAATTCTATTAGTTCTATATTTATTGTGATAATTTGTGATATTCTAGTTTTCATTTACTGGTTATATGATAGTGATTCTTATTCATACATTTTTTAGGCAACATTTGGGTATTGTAAGCATGTTGAGACATGGGGCCTTATTTAAATTTTGATCATTCTTATGCCATGTAGTATGTTTCATTATTTGTTCCTGGTTTTATTTTATTTTTTTTAATTTTTTTTTTATTTTTTATATTATGAACTAAATGGATTTCAAAGGTTTATTTGAAAACATTTTGTTTTTCAATGTTTTTTAGTTTTTGAAATGATTTTTCAACCTAATTTATTGGTATTTCAGGTGTTAAGTACATAAATAGATTCATGGTGGTATCCTACTAGGTTATGTGTCTCATGATATACATGGTCCTTCAGGCATGTGTGGACTTTTTATTTAGTTCATATATAAAATAATGGGAATGATGTACCTGGGTGGATCTTCTTGATTACCACCATCTGTGTTTTTTGGAGGAGAAATGGTCTTGTAGGTATGTGATCGTGTGGACCCATTTTTTGTATTATGTTTTCATTAGGACGTGTATGTTGGAATTATTGAACCTATTCCTATTGTGTTTATTTTTGGTCTATAACTTGATATTCCATATATATTGCCTTCTGTGGAATGTATTAAATATTATGTTTAAAGTTTTTTATGGTATCATTTTTTATATATTTCAAGGAAAAAGTTGTTTATTTGTCCTTGATGACCCTAATGATATAGTTCTGTAAATCCTAATCTATGGATGGTTCATGCCAGTTTACCATGGGATAAATGGTTCCCAGTAGTTTGTTGGTTATGCTCGGTGCTTGTTAGAAGCCTATGGAAATCGAGAATGCACTTTGAGACTTATGGTTTGCTGGATTGGGAGTCAGGTTGGGATGAACTGGGTCAGTTCTATTAAAAATGGTATCATAGATAGTTTATGTTGGATTCATTGGTATACTAGAGCTAAGACCATTGGTACTCAAGCGATAGGAACATGGGATTTCATATCCAGATCTTCTTCATGTTGAACCTTGAGTGACCATGGGTGTTCTAGGATTGTGATTGCATTTTGAGCCCAGTTATGGGTTGTTTTATGAATTGTGGATGTATTTCAAAGTTTTTTTTTTTGAGGTGCAGGAAAGGACTATGATTTGTTTATAGTATTGGATGAAAAGGGCAAGTTTTTAGGGGGGTATGCTTATTAGTAACTATGATCAGGTCACATGTCCCTCTCTTCCTAAGTCTCTATTATCTCCCTTATGGTTGGAACTTGGTTATCCAAATTGTGTATCCAAACAACACACAATAATAAATAACTAAGATTTTATTATTTTACCTCTTTGTTTCTTGTAGTATCTTTCCATTCTTGTTCCACATGTTGATATCCATTATTAGTTTTTTATTTTTATTTATTTGAATTGGGTGATATTTAATTGTTTTTTATTTGGGTTTTTTCTTTCTATTTTGTAGATAAGGTATCATGTAATAACCTCATCTAACAATATAAAGAGTTATATAGAGGGTATGAAGCTAGTATACCATCATATTGATCCTGAATTAGTGGAATCAATTATTCATAGTATCCAATCATTAGATCAATTGGGTCCACAAGAGATCATCCAGATTGTGGACTATTCCATAGGTGTTTACAAGGAGGAATACAATGGTGTTCAATTTTGACATGGGTTTTTATTATCCCAAGATGCGTTTGGGTTGTATTTAGTAATTATTTGAGTTCTTGAAAACCCCTAAGACCTTAAATGTGGGACATTCATTGTATGTGCTGAAAGGACTGGGAAAAAAATGGTGGGAGTCCACAGTGCTTTTAGGGAAGCAGGGGAATCTCACATGGAAAAATTTCATGGTTTATTTTAATGGGAATATCTTCATAGAAACATTGAATATGGAAAAGGGTCATGTGTTTTTGAATTTGGAGTTCAGGAGAATTAGTTTATGGAGAACACCACTTGGTTCAATGAGTGGTTCAATATTTCTCTAGATCACCTCATAAAATATTCCCTCATGGCATGGATTTTTGAGATGAGTTTGAGTCTATAGATCATATCAATTACAATACTTCTATGTCAACCAATATATATTGAGGTTGTTGACAAGGAAGCACTAGTGGAGCAAGATTTAACTACAAAGATAGGTCTCAGTGTTGTTCTTTGTGTTGGTGGAATCTAGAGTTCTTCATCGGAATAGAATAAGAATAGGAATGTGTATTAGTGGGGCAGTTTAAAGAGTTCCCAAAGGTCCACAGGTTTATCTCAAGTGTCTTCTTTAAAGAGTAATCCCATTATTTATTATTAGTATGGGATGGTTGGATACACCATGTATAATTTTTCAGAGACTCCTAGAATGTGCCACTAGTGTGGATTTATGGGACAACTCAATCAATTTTTTAGTTGTTTTTATGAGGGATTGGTGTAGTATCGACTTTATAAATGGTCTCTATAGTACAATTATAGTCATTCTTGGGTGGAGGATCACACCCTCATCGTACTATAGATTCTCACTAGGGGATGAAGACACAGGGTGGGTCTAAGGCAGGGAATCTCTATATTGAAATATTTATTATATAAGACTCAGGTTTCAACTAGCTACTTTGAGAGGAATAATGTTTATTTAAAGTTCCATGAAATTTGTTCTATGGGAAACATGCACATCTCATTCGTTCATTTAAAATAGTTAGAATGATTATTTGGATATGTGTGTCGAGTTCATTTCATATGCGATGGATTTCCTAACCCCATGGGGTTGGAATGAGGAAAATGATTTTTCATTCCATGAATTACGTTTGATGGATACTAATGTGGATGTTTTTTTGGGGATTCTGTGTTTTTTGACATAGATGTGTTTGACCTCATTTTTAGCATGGATTGGTTTAAACACATCATGTAAAATGTTTGATGGAAACACTATATAGTATACTTTTTCATGTCAAATAGGATAACTCACATCTTTCAGGGTGAGTGGGAAACATAACCGAGGAGGTTGGGACCATTTGATTTGGTGTTGGGATTGGTCTCATGCCAGTTTCCAGGATATTTCATGAGTCCATTAAGAAGTCCACTCTGGTAAAACATCAATCAGTCATAGATAGGTACCCATACGTGTTTCCATAGTATTCTATAAGGTTACCACCCTAGTGAGAGTTTTAGTTTAATATCAATATACTCCCTATGATGTTCCAGATTTTCTTTTCATTTTATCAGATGGCTCCAGCCAAGCTGTAAGTGGTGAAATTAAAACTAGAGGACCTTGAGCATAAGGGGTTTATCCACCCTAGTGTGTCACCATGGTCTTATCAAGTTCTATATTCCAATAAAGATGATAGGGGTATCTAACATTTCATAGACTTTCATATGATGAATTGACTGACCATGAATAATTCATACAAGTTACCTTAGATTGATGTACTTTTTTGACCATATTTGAGGTTCCTCTTGGTTTTCCATGGCATACCTAACACATGGGTACAATAAGACGAGGTTCTGGGAATATGGTGTTCTAAAGACCAACTTTTAGTGTCAATACAGAAATTTTTAGTATTATTTAGGCCATTTTGGATTTCCAATCCTCCTACAATAATAAGGGAATTGATGAACTAGATATTCTACTATCTTCTGGACTCCTTCATGGTCATGTTTTTAGAAGAAATATTGATGTATTTGGAGATGAATTAGGACTATTTTTACCATATAAAGGTTTTTCTGGCTGTTTTAACAGATTTTTGTTTATATTCCACGTTTTTGAAGTACAACATATGGATTCATGAGGTAAATTTCCCCAGCATTGTAATTTATAAGGTAGGAGTTTCCAGGGATAAAAAGAATGTTAATGTACTCACATATTATAAGTATCCCATGAATATGTTTGAAATTTGTAGATTTTTTTCTTTACTAGGTATTATAGACTTTTTATTTATGAATTCATAAAGATAGCTTCTCCCACGATATAATTAGAAATAATAGGGGTGATGTATGAGTGGGATGAGACGTTCAACATTTCATTTTAGAAATTGAAAGAACAATATATATATATATATAATATTTTTCTATTCATTTCTATCCATGGATGACTTGTGTAGTGTATTTTGATTTTTATGGTGTGGGTTTGGGGTTTGGGTTTGGTGTGTGTGTCGATATAAATGACCATGTGGTGTCCTATATCTCACAAAATATATGCCCGAAAGCCTAGAATTATCCAACCTCTGAAATAGAATTAACATCATCTATGCATGCACTGAATACATGGAAAAAGTATCGCTTTAAGTAATGTTTTATATTGTATTCATATCATAAGATCCATAAGTACATATTAACCGTGAGGGATATGAATCTTAGACATAGAAATTGGGTATAATACCTTCAAAAATTTTGATTTTGAGATTGATTATATGTCTGGGAAGGGAAATGAGGCCACAATTACATTGAGAAGGAAAATTATAGTGTACAAAATTATGGAATTAGTAGATAAGTGGGGTTTGATGAGTTTGTTTTATAATATTATTCTAGAGTTGTAGGATAATGGAGATAATGTGTTTTCTCCAATGTTCAGGATACACCTCATCTCATCAATCGGGTTAGAAATGAGTACCCGCATATTAATGGCAACTTAAAAGGCACTATGAAAAGGGTGATTGGTCTTAGTATTGAATGGTTTTATATTCATTAGGTGATAGATGGTAGTTATTTTGACCATGAGGAAGGTGGTGGTATACGAGTAGAATCATATTAGTTTTTTTTACCCCAGAGAAACCATGATGTTTTATTATTTTAAGAGTATGTATTGGTGGTTTGATAAGATATGGGTAGTGAAAGACTTTTTTTCTATATGTATAAACCAACAAAGGATCAAAAGAAAGAATTATATGCTAGTTGGGTTATTGCAGACAGTTTTTGTTCCAGTTTGGATGTGGGATAATATCTATATGATTTTTATGTTCGTATTAGCTCATACTCCAAGTAGAAGAGTTTATAAAAGGTTTATTGATGTTCATTTGACAAAATGTAATAATTTCATACCAATAATGAAGTCAAATAAGGTTAAGAACCTCTGATTCTTGGTTTTTCAAGAGATTATTTAGCTTCTTGGAGTCCCCTTAGCAAATAGATTCAGATCGGGGTTTTTATTTTACTTCTCAATTCTGAAAGGGTCTCCATTGGGATTTGGGAACCTTGTTGATGTTAAGAACCTTGTATCACCCATATACTAATAGTAAGTTTATGAGGAGCATATAGATGCCCTAGGATTTTTTTTGGTGTGTGTGCATGATTTTGGGGGTCTATGGGAAAGTCACATTCCATTGGAAGAGTGTTTGTTTAACAATATCTAACAGTCCTCGATTTAAATATCCCCATTATAGGAATTGTATGGAAGACATTTCCTATCCCCATTTTGTTAGATTGAGGTAGGTGTGCCTTCTTTGGTAGGAATGAGCCTCATCTAAGAGAATACAAAGATAGTGTGTATGATCAAGAAGTTCATAGTGATAGATAAAAGTCACTAGAAGTCATATGCTTACTTCCCTCATTGTTCATTGTAGTTTCAAGTTGGTGATCATGTATTTATGAGGGTTTCATTTTGGATGTGACTACATCACATGGGGATGTAGGATAATTCATCACCATATTATTTTTGGTCATTTTATGTTGTAAATAATCCGATAATGTTTTTTAATTATATAGATTTTCAATCATGGTTGACATTGATCCACAACCTAATTTCATGTTTCGCATACTAAATAGAGACCATAAGTACCCATCTTGAGTGATGGAGTTAGGGGATTTAGATCATGATCCTGATGCCAACATGGTGGAGAAACATATTTGTATCATTAATTATCTAAATAAGGCGATTGATGGAAACTTCATTCCACTGATCCATTTGTTTTAGAAGCATGGAGAAAATATCCATGAGACATGGGATTCCGAATACTCGGTGAATGAGTAGTAGAAACACCAACCTCTTTCCATGGATACTTGATGAATTTTTAGGGGTAAAAAGTGTATTGGTGGGGATTTTAGAACACCCTTAGGTGAATGGAATATTCCATTTTTGAGTTTTATTTATCATTTGGTATGACCTTGGATTTTTCCGATTTTGGGTGGTTGAAAATGCAGTTTTGGGGGGAAATACATAGTGCATGGTTTTCCTAACCATGTATCTAACCATGAGATAGAGTTGAATAGGGAGGAATGTGGTATCACATTGTAAGATCAAATATTTTAAAACCATATATAACCTATTGTAAACCATGTCACTTGGATTTGTTCATAGAAAGTGAAAACCACACATTTAGTGCATTGTTTTCCAAAATATGTGGCCATGCCTATCTCACATAAAATGTGGTTTTTTAACTTTTCACCAAGGTCATTTTCATATGTTTTGGTGGATCATATTCCTCTATAACACATTAGGACTCTCTATAACATCCCAATACTTCATAGTAAGTTATTTTCTTTAATGTAATTCAATAGCTTGCGCTACATGCAACACCGAGTTTGAGCGCACCCTTACTTTCCAAACTAGTCGTTCAAAAGTGGTTATGAGTAGTACCAATTGAATTTTGGATTTTAGATACTCCATAAAATTTTTGAATCCATATTATGTGTTTCTTAGACATAATATAAGAACAAATTCATTTCTTTGAGATAAAAGAAGTTTTTTTCAAAAAAAATGCAATTTTACCACTATCTAATGGAAAACCCTATTTAAAACCAATAGTTGACACTTTTATATATTAAATTTAATGAAATTAAATATGTATTTTTAATCAGGACATAATAAATTTTTTAATAAATTTTTGGTACTTTTCTGATGACTTTCATCTTTTGATTAACACTGAAAAATGAAAATTTTAATTGAAAACAAATTTTTTAATCGAAATAATTTATAGGGTTAAATTATGAATTTTAATGGTTTGGAAGTACAATTATATCATATTTTTATCATCTAATATAATGTAGGTCATTATAAGTAATTTCACATTTAAATTTGGAATAATCACATGTCTAACATTTGATATTTTTTACTTTTTAAAAACCTACTTTTTGTTTCCAACAACATGAATTAATTTTAAATTATTTAATGCAACTTATATGTTTTGAATTTGGTAAAATAGAATTTATTTTTGAATTCAGAATATCAAAAATAGATTAGGGTGAATTTTTGGAATTTTTTGAAAAAAATCAATTTTTGATGAATAGTGAAAAACACTACGTTATAGTTTAACACCGACTTTACATTTAAATAATTATTTATTTTATTTAAATTTATTTTAAGTAAAATAGATATATAATACATATATAAGTTCAATGTAATTAATTGGAGTTATTTTATAATAAAATTAGATGTATAAAATTATGTTGAACTTTTTACCGTCTTTTACCCACCTTTTATGAGCATTTGAAAATTTGCATAAAACAAAATTTAACTTCTTTTGTGAGTTGAATATCAAAATTCCAAGAGATAAGGTTCACATCATTAGGTAAAATGTGGTCCAATAAGATGAAAATAATTTTTTTGTGAATAGTAACTTTTCAATTTTATTTACCAAGATTAAAATTAAATAGGGTAATTATGGGTAACAATGATATTATAATTACCCTAACATGTGTCTTAATTCTATTAGATAAGTTTAATTCAAAAAATAACCACCTTAAGAGTAAAATATGATCCACTTTGGTCCACTTGGATTAGAATATGACATTTAATATTATTCTATTTAAAGAAGAGTTAAGAGTGTTAAATTCAATGTTTAATAACTAAAAAACTTTTAATATATGGTTATACATAAGATTAATTAGACTATAAATAGTAATTATAATGATCAAAATATTTCCTACAAAATTTTGTTTTATTTATAATTTTTATACCTTAAAAAATAAAATTTATTTATGAGACAATAATGATGTAGTAATTACCTAATTAATAAATGATTAAAAAATTGATATTATAAATATCCAAATAAATTTAATTTGTGACTTTTGAAGAATTAAACTAATTTTATAGGTTAATATGACATGTTACGGTTGGTTAAGTAATTTTTGTTTGAAGTAATCATGTCATTATGATTTTCTCAAAAATGACATACTAAATAATGTCAAAATGGACAAAAATGAGTTTTTAAAACAAATACTATATTTGTGGTTGATATAAGATTCATAAAAATCTATGGTTCATCCAAAGGGATTAAATAATATTATATATTTCATTAATGAACTAGTTGAGGTTCTCTTGGATGTATAGATTTAGTTTATTAACCATATAGTGTAAGAATACAAGAAGATAAGGTAAAGGTAATACTATTTAACAAAGAGTTAAATCTAAAAGATAAGGTTAAAATTGAAACATAAACTTGTATAAAACCTATTGGTTTAGATTGTTGGACCCATAAACACCTTATCTTCTAAATAAATCATTTTTGAGCCATTAAAAACAGAAAAAGGTTTTATTATAAAATAATATTTCATGATTTTCCTAAAGTGACACTCAACTCTCTTATAAAATGGTACCTCCCCTTCACTTAATTACACACCTCCAAATCCATTTGGATCGGCCAAAACCTATACAAATATCCTCACAACTTCCATCAAATCAACCTAGAGTCCTTACTTTGATAAAAAATACTACCTATGGATCCCTTTTGATCAAATCAAAAGGAAACACCTAAAGAAGAGGTAATGATTTCACCACCCTCTTTCAAGTTCTTTTCTTATTCCACTTCCACTTTTTCCCATAACAAAATAATAATTCCAGTACCTTTTACATACTGTTATGTTATTATAAATATGTTACCACCATATTTGTTATTCTATCCATCCTATAAATGACAAAGTCACCATACATTCATACATACAGCTTACCGTCTCCACGTCGTGGTGTAGTTTATTATTCAAAAACTTCTTTATTTGGATGGGTATAATAATGATTATAACAGATTTAAATAATAAAAATTAAATTATTATGATTCATTATATAAGATATAATATCCAATTACATATTATTTCAGCATCAATATAATGAAATTTTTGCTCGTGCGTACGTACAGATTACCGTCTCCACGAACGCAATGAGATTCATTCCCCATCGCAATCATTCAAGAATAATTTTTATTTTATGATTAAAAATAATGTTTATGAACATAATATAAATATTTATATAAATAAAATACATCATATACATAACTAATGTGGTTTTATTAAATAATCATTTAAATGAAAACGAATCAGTTAACACCCGAAACAATAATACTACTGAAATATTTTTAACAGATAAACATTAAAAGATCATAAATGATATCATATTTATGTATTTTGTTCTTGTATAATTTAATAACAATGACTTAACCATTATACAGGAGGTTAACCTACCATATACTAAATAAAAGTACAAGGTACGGGGTTTCTTATCTCACTTTTAATTATGTGTTATTTCCATTGTTCGCTACTTACTTATTGCAAGTGGTGTATTGTGTACTACCATTTGATATATATTATCCTGATTCTCTTTATATTCATGGTATTATATGATTCATTTTGATGTTGATAACTTTTTTTCCAAACGACTCGATTGATTACAACATGGTAATGGGTTTTTCATCTCACTTCTTATTTCTCTAAGATTCATGCTATATTGCCACTATTTTTTTGTGGTGTATGTACTTCCCATGATTTTATTCCTTATGTAATTTAATTTAATATATTAATATTCACAGCTTCATTTTATTATCCTTCATTCATGGATTGTATGTTTTGTATGTCAGAAAATCGGTTAGAGAATTTCTAATTTCGATTTCCACTCATTGGGTTTTACGAAAACTTCACTAATAATATTACTCCAAGATTATGTGTGAAATCACTATTTATTTATTTATATATTAATATCCACACCCCATTATGTGGATATTATTTTGATACACATAATCACTCCATTTATTAATTCTAAAGTCATCGATATGAACTTTATAAGAGTAATCTTAACTAAATTTTCATTCATTGAGTTAAACATCCAAGTCAATGGTGTTATTGTTACAGGAATATGTGTGAATGTCCTATGATTTTTTTACACTGAATATCCTAACATATTTAGTGTATTCATATTTATCACACAAAATTATGTCATTTATTTATCCTTAACCTAAAGAGACTATCTTTATAAGTGATTTCGTCTCAACATACATTCCCTTGAAACTTCTGTGTTGTTATGAGCCAATTCACTTTAATTTGGTGTATATATTGTACCTTGTAATAATATACCGTGAATCCCGTTATTAATATGATATTATTATGCTTTGATTACCTCAATTATTTGTATTAAATCATCTCTTATTTGGATAGGAACTCTCATTAAAATATTATTTTAAATGTTTTAAAATTTTATTCTTCTATATCATTCTCATTAATTTACTAGTATTAAAAATGGTTTAAAGGATTTATTTATATGGAAATTAATGTTTTAAAATAAAAATTCCATTTAAAAGTTTCAAATTGATATGGGACACTTTGATTCAAATATTTATTTTAAATAGCTTCTTGATAAATTTTGACACTTTTAAATGTTTTCAAGAAAAAGGGGGATATTTCTCTCAAATAGTATTGATGATTATTTTCATCTATGTCAATATCCATAAGTATTCTCTATTGAGGTTAATTTATTATTATACAATCCTTCATATAGTATTTTATGAGTTATTTTTTACTATGTATGTGATATTTTTATATTATTCATGGTTTATAGTTAAATTATTGACATTTTGTATTCTAGTTTAATATGAATGTTTATGTTATCTTTCAACATTTCCATATGAGGAATGAATTAGACTTAGTAAGTCATGGGTTGAGCCTGCTATATCTCCTTGATGCATTGGTAGGTATCATGAGACAAACTAGTGTCTTGGCATAAGGTCTTGACAAAATCTTATTTGTAGTCTTGGCACAAGGCCTTGACTATGTGGGTATGAAGTTCTACAGTATGCATTACATCATTTTGAAATTGGATATTGATATTAAATGTGATTATTTTACTAGTAGAATATCCATGTGAATAATTAAATGGCATTATTTGATTTATCTTTCCCATATTATGTTGATGTTTAAGTTTAAAAGTCTTGTGATCTAGTCTTATGCAATGCATTAAATGTTTGAACTTATTTATGATAGTTTCCGCTATATTTTTATCCTTACTGAGCATCTGAACTCACCCCTTTATTATGTTTCTTATTTCCTTGGATAAAAAAAGTATATTATGATTAACCTACAGGAATTTTCTAATGGATATAAGAGATCTCAATGGGGACACAATGTTGTTGTTTTTATTTCATGATGTAATGTATAACTAATTTATAAATCTAGTACTTCCAAGTCTACTAAACTGATCGGTCTTTCGGGACATGATTCCTTATATCATTCCAATGTTATGTAATAATGCACTAATTCTGGGAACTGTGGTTGGGGCGTTACACTCTCCTACTTATCTGTGGAGCTCTCCTCTCTCTTTGGTGGGGTCTTTCTATTTTATTATTGGGTGTTTGGCCTGAGGTACCCAAATTTCTCATTGATTACTACTCCTCCTCCTTCTTACCCTTATCATTCCATATTCAAAGAGATGTTTAACCCTAATGGTGATATTAGATGAATATTAGGTGACTAATAGGTGTTTGGTTTTATTTCTTGTAGCATAGGTTTGTGATTCCTTGTTCTACTTCTTCCGATAAGTTATCATCAAAGGAACCGAGTTTTGGAAAAAATTTGAGGTAGGCATATCTATTAAACTATGTTATCCATGGATTTTTAGGGAATTTTAAATAACTTTTTATTTGGGTTATTTAAATTAAATAACATATGACATATGGTTTCTATTTATATCATGTTTCATGTGTTTGATGGTTTGATTTTTATGTTTAGGGTTTAAAGAAGGTTTTTCCAAATAGGGGTGGCAAGTGTGCACCCCATGTGTTTTATTAAATGGTTCAATAAGATTTAATGGATTTTATAGATTTCAAAAATGGTTTTTGAAATTTAAATACCTTTTTAAAGTGTTTTGATATGATATTCATTTTGATTTTTTAAAAGGGATTATTAAATGAATTTGATTTATGTCACACATGTTTTGTGATTTTTTGACGTAGAGTAGCACATGTTCTAACCAGGGTGTGATTGAGTGGTTGTTCAAGGGAAAATTAGTTCCTCTCTATAGGGAAATCATGAGAGCATACACTTGGTTTACATGGGACCGTGAGAGCCTTTGGGTAGAAAGACTCAGACAGATTTCATTTTTTTCCAAGATACCAGGATATATCTTGGAGTTTGGACCTAGGGAAGACTATGGGAGAATCCATTTTGTCTAATCTATATAGAAAATTTTTTTTTAAATCACTCACATTATCCAATTGAGGTTAGATCCCAAGGATCACTTACTCATAACTGATTAATTTATTTTATTTTATTTATTTTATATAGTTATATGATTGATGTGATGGTTTTTGATATTTGAATTTTCATTTATTAGTTATATGGTATTGATTCTTATTTTTTCATGTTTTTTATGTTATGCGAATATAGGGCCATGTGGCCTTATTTTAATATTGATAATTTTTATCCCATGTTTCAAGATTCTTTTATTGATCCATGGATTCAAATTTTTGGAATACTCGTTGTTTAATTTTAAAGTAGAAACCAAAAAAAATTCAATTGATTATTTTAAAGCATGATACTTTTAAAAGTTGTTTAGTTCTAAAAATTATTTTCCAACTAATTTCTTGTTTTATGAAGGGTAAAATCCTTAAATAAATTAATGGTGGTATCCTACTAGGAAATTTTTTTCACACCATATAAGGGCCTTCGGGTGTGCGTAGAATTTTATTTTCATGACATAGGTAAGGGAAAGGGAACCATGTACATTATTGTAAATTATTGACTATAATCGTCTTTGTTTTGTTGGAGGACACATGGCCTCATAGGGATTAGATCATGTGACACCATTTTTTGGTATTCTTGTTATTGGGATGATTATGTTGTTATATTTTGTCTAGACACCATTTTTTGTATAATTTTTGTCTATTTCTAGAGATACAATGTATATAAACTTTGTGGAATGTCTTAAATATTATATTCCATTTTTTATTGTATTTTCTTTTCAATATGTAGTGTTGATATGGATGTTTATTTTGGCATGTTTCCCCTGATGATATAGGGGTGTCCATCATTTTTTGTGGATTGGTTATACTAGATTACTATAGTTTAAACTTTCCCCTGATATTTTTAATTATGCCCAATGTTTATCGACAAGCCATGGATATCAGGAATGATATTCGAGACTTATGGTGTGATGGATCAATTATCTGGTCCGGATGACTCGGGATGCTTCATTACATGTTTTATATTTCTCATTAGAAATTTGTGATCTATTTATATATTAAATTCAAACATATATGGATTTAAACAAATCATGTTTATATAAACCATCATTCATTTTAAAAAACTTCTATAAAAAACAACATTTAACCACAATGTTCTCCCTAACAAATGTCAAATAGAAAAAATCCCCAATATCGCTACATAATTAACCTTAATTTTTTTAATAAATCACTACATGTTTCTTCTACCAGAAAATATATTATCTAAAATAAAATTATCTTCAAACCATATCTAATAACCATAATGTTTTAAATTAAAATATTACGTTTCTAAACTAACTATATCACATTTTTTATGTTTTTTTACTATAATATATATAGTTCATTACCTTATTTTACATAACATTAATATTTACTTGTCTATTATCTCTTAGAAGAACCCATTGCATGTTAAGACGTCAACTTGCCCATTTTTTCATTTTCAATTTCATTTTTTTAAATCCTTTTACCATTCCATATCTCAAAACAAATTGAATAAAATTACAAATTTGACAAATAAATAAATTTGAAACCAATTAATTAGATATCTCTAGAATTATTTTCATCATAAAACATAAAAAATAATGATTTAAAATGAGATAATAAATTTATTGAAAAAATATAAAGCATCAAATTTAATACTTCTCAGACCATTTACTCCCAAAAAATTATTTTCATATAATTATAATAAATACTAATATTAACAATCATATTTAAAATTTAACTCAAAACATCTAACTTATATTACATAAATATGGTTTCAAAATATTTGATATTGAATATTTAACTTCGCATCCCATTCCTAGGTAATATCTTATAAACCATTATGATTTCTTGGAATAGAATATAATGTAATGATATTTCTATAAAATAAATTCTCTCAATGATCTTGAACATTCACCTACCTATTAAAAAATATTACATTTTCCTTAATATCAAGATTACCCCAATATAGAACACAATAATTACCATGAAGTTTCTTTTGAAGTTACAATTCATAGAAGTCATTAGAAACCCACACCACATTATGTGGAAGTTAAAGTAGATATTCCACTTCACCACACACACTCTAACACATGGAAAGTTTGAAAAAAAGAAGAAATCTTGATTCCTCGACCAATCCAACACTATCTATGAAGGAGTTAAACATATGAATTTATAATCAATGAAATTAAACAAAAATAGTCTTCTCTATCAATTATAATATAAATTATTCTGATTTTGAGGTGTATTTATCTAATTTCCAATTCTCTTCACTCCCTTCATCTTATTATGCACCAAATCTACTCCACATAATCATAATCTCTGCAAATCAAACCAACCCAATGGTGATTTTCATGGTTTTCTATAAAACACTTTATATAGTTTTATTTTAATAGATGGGAGATTAATATTATTATTATACATATAGAACAATGATAGATATGTTTCCCATGATAAAATAAAATCAAGAATACATGACCTCATTATATAATCCAAAAATTGAATCTTTCACTTAATTTCACTATTAGTTTATGGGGGGAATATCGTGTTATGTCATAATTTGAAAAAAAATCATATTTTAACCCCCTTCACATAAGTGATGTAAACCAAGGGTTATGGTATCAAATAATTATCATCTTAATCCTATGATGCTTCAGTATCCCTATCAGTTAAATACTCACTAAATTATTTCATTTCATAAATATATCATTTTTTAGTTGAATTTTGATTATCATCTTTTATGTATTACTTTATTTATTATTTATTTGTAATATAAAACAGAATTTTAATAGTTTTGAAAATATTTTCTAAATTTGAATCATTCATGCATATATTTTAATTTAATTAACCTTTAATTTGAATATTGATATATTAAGGGATGATTCACTAATGTTAAGATGATTTTGGATATAAGGGAGTATGTTTCAAATGCAGGAATAGAAGGAGAAGGTAGTTATAGAAAATTCAAATTTTATGGTCATGATTAAGCTCGGGTACAATATATCTTGCACGATGAATCTTATAGATATGTTCTTTGTCCATAATTTTCATGGCCCTTCACCGGAGAATACCACTATGTACCAATATAGTGCTTCAGACAACCCTGAACTACCATAAACACCTACACAATGTGATAGTGGTGCTTTTGATAATTTTTAGGGTTATAAACAGATAACATAAAGTCCAAATAGTATGATAGAATGATAATATAATATTATATTCTTCATTTAATTATTACATATCATCGTCAATAAGTGATGTGTTATCTTATTGGTATTATTAAAACTACAATGTAGTGCGGAGGAAATGTTCAGAAGTATTTCAATGATATCTAAATCTTGATAAATCTAGTGAATGATTTGTTTAAGTCCTTATTTAACATGCCATTATTTTTATTTCTTTATGTTTTGAGAGAAATAATTAATTTTTGAATGGTGAGGGGTTCATTTTTTGAATCATAACTCAGAATGGGAGAATAATATTTTGGCCACACGTAAATGGTATTTGGTACGGGGTATAAATATTAGGTGTTGTCTTAGGTATTTGAGAGGGCATAAAATATAGGAACGGTGGTCAGGATACTATAGAACAACAATTAGACACTATTAATGGTGTGTCTATAGTGGTCATGTCATAATCATTTAGTACAGAGGGATGGGGTAAGTATTTCAGTGGTTCATTATGTGAACACATTTCCAAACCATGAAATATATCTTGGTAGTTTATTTAAAAAAAGTGTTCTCTCATCCTGATTTTTTTTGGTTAAGAAGGAATATATGGTTGGTAATGTTCATGTTGTTCCTCTTATATTATTCCCTCCCATCGATCCCCCTTGATATGGGATGGATTTTGAAATAATTTGTGGATATTTTTGGTATTACCTTTCCTTAATTATTCTTTGTTATTTTATCATTAATTTATGTAAAATTTTAGTTAGGTTTCTTGATTATTTCCATCAATTCATGTTTAAAATCTTCCCAATCAATGGGTATTACTTACTTGTATATATGAGGACCGAAGATGAGGTATTTATTCCATTAAAAGTTTTTTAAGTGAAGTTACATTTCCTAGAGAATTTCTTTTGTGGGTTTTTCTAAATTAAATTAATTTAGTCATGGTTTGGGGTTTATAAATTGGTTATTTATTTTGTCTTATGTACAAGTATATGTTAGGAGTGGAATTCACCCCATTTATCATGGTTTTAGTGAGTTGATGGCATCCTATGAGTTTTTTGGAATTTATGCCCATTTAACATAAATGGAATAATTAATTAAAAAATTATAATTAATTATTTATGATTTGTTAGATGAGATAGGTTCTCAAGGTAATAGATGAGGCTACGTAGTCTTGGTTGTGGCACACCAGAGCTCGATGAGGGGTTAACATTGGTTTTGAGTTCAGTGTCCCCTATGATACAATTTTACATGCATGTCTATTTATGATTGTTCACTTTTTCATAATGTTATGCATTTGGAAAGAGGAAATAAATATTGGTTGAGTCCTTAGGTGTGATAATGTGTTTTATTTGACCCTCTTATGATGAAACATAGGGATCTTAATCACTTCTGGTGATTAGGATCACCCATCGACTATGTCTTAGTGGGGTGAGGGTGTCATATGATTTTATATGGGGCATAGGTAAGGAATCTATTTATTAGTGGGAATATGAAATTATTTAGGTTGGGTTCCTAGTGATAGTTTTTTGTAAAGAGAGACTTGTGGCTCAGTAACAACGAGTGATATGGGAATATTTTTGACAAGTTATGAGTAACTCTATTCTAATTTCAAAGGTGATTATTGATGTGTTATTGGAGTTAGAGGAGTCCTTTCCAAAATTTTGTTTGCGATTGAGAGTGGTTTCCTCCATTTGATTGGTTGAGGGATCAATGTTAGAAGATATGTGATGAAACTTGGGTGTGGGTCACAAGAGTTTTCCATAACATGTCATTTGGATGATAAGATTGTTTTTTTGGGTATTTTACCCTACCTTTTGATTCAATGATCAAGTTGAGCATAATGTATATAGTTCCCTTGACCCCCACTCCCAAATTTGGTATTAAAAAACATTATTTACATATTTTATTTGATTGAAAATATTACGCCCTACAAATGTGATTTTATCAATTTAATGAAATAAATAAAATATTGAATTACAATGTGGTACCATGATCATTTAGGTTTAGAGTTTTAATGAATTTTGAAAAAACACTAACAAAAAAAATCCACACCTTTTTCATCCAGATTCGTTTTTCCATTATATATGAAACTTATTAATCCATAATAATCTTCCGAAAACTCCTATAAAATTTCAACTTAATATACCCTTCTAGATGCATCTTACATATTATGTTTCTTCATAACCTGGAGAAATTCAAATATATGAAATGTGGAGGGATCAAATGATTAATAAGGGTGAAATAAGTGAAAAAAATAAAAGACCACAAGTGATCATTAAATTACCCTAATTTTACTATAATTATATATACAAAAATTATACCCAATAAATATTAGATTATAAAGAAAGATTAATGAAATATTAAATAGCATAAAAAATAATTGAATCAAGAGAGAGTGGAAACAAGTGTCAATTGACACGATTTATGAGATCATAACAATATAATAAGAATAATTATATAATTTTATGTATAACAAGGAAATGAATAATATCCTAATGTTAAGTTAATCATTGAAATTTTGAAAAACTATGAGAATAGATAAATATATAATAGTGCAGAAGGGTACACCACCTAACTCCCAGAGTGGATTAGTAATCACTACCTGATTCCCATAATGGATCAATAATCACTACCCAATTCCCATATTAGATAATTTTTTACAACCATATTCCCATAGTAAAGCAGAAATCACAATCATATTCCAATAGTGGATCAGGCCTCACTACTTGATTCACATAATGATGTAAGAATCACTACATGATTACCATAGTGGATCGAGCATTCCATACTCGATTCCCATTATTATATCACGAGATATTGTACCTTTACTAATGTATTTGAGGGAGATATTAGACCCCACTCATTATCATCCATAAATATGAGTGAAACATAAAAAAATAACTCATCATATCCTCAACAAAACATGGATAGAAAATAGGTTTTATTCATCACATTATAATGAACCCATGGAAATAAAACAAGTCTCATTAATCACATAATAATGTATCCTGGTATAGAAAAATGATTTCATATAATTTTCAAATATAATCACTAGAGTAATAAATTATTAATCCCATCAATAATAAAAACATGATTTACCATCCGAAAATAAATATGAATGAATGGAAATTTCTTAATTTTATAGGTAAATACCGAAAAATCAAGATAATAAAGAATATTTTATTTACATTATAGAGATTAAGGTTATATGGTTAAATTAATAATTTCCCCAACTAATCAATGGTATGTTATCTTGGTGACCACAATTTTGATCAAATAAATACAAAATGGGTATTAATAGAGGAAATTAATTGGAAGAATAATTATGGATATACAGCAAAGGTGATTATGAAATACTAAGGTTGTGAATGATTTTTTATAGATATTTATAATTTATTATTTATGAAAACATGGGTAAAGAATCAATCAGTATATAAAGAGTACATTTTGAAGAAAAGTTGAATTTAACTATGAAAAATAATTTGAAAATGACCATTTTCTATGAATATCCTTTTAAATAAAACCCATGTATTGTTGATCAAATTTGTAGTCATCTTTCCATTTGGAAAGGTAAATCTCCCTCTATGGAAGGGAGAGTCTTTCTTGTTAAGTTGGTCATTATCTCTAAAGTTGTCTATGCTATGATGGTCTACAAATATCTGGCTAGTCTTATTTAAAAAAATGAATGTGTATATAAAAAACATTGTTTTGACTGGTAGCACCTTGGATAGGAAACTTGTGACTATCCCCTGGGCTACTTTCTGTAAGCTTTTAGACAAGAGTGGTCTTGGTTTTGAAAACATAAAACGGTTTAATGAGCCCTTTCAGGCTAGACTCACTTGGAACCTAATTCAAAATGATACCCAATCGATTTATTTCATCAAAAATAGGTTCCTATATAGATTTAGGGAGGAAGAGTGAACTAAATGAACTCTTCTATTTGGACCTCTGTCAGAATTATGTATGTCAACATTATGACCAATTCTAGATGGATGGTCACTAAAAACTCCTCCATAAAATTCTAGTTGGAAAACTGGACTGGTACTCCTCTTATTACTTTAATTCATCCTACTCATCTCCCTAAAAATATTAACCACACTATCAACAATGTTCTTAATTCTCATTTTGTTACTCTTCCTGACAATATTGTTCAAATTATTGATGATTATCATTTTGCAATCTTTGAGTATTTTCTAATTAGGAAACCTTCTTACAATGGTTTACTAAATTCCAAAAGCCTCTATAACCATGCCTTTCATAACATTGGAAATTTCTTTATATGGATTAAATCATTTGATATGTCTTGGATTAAACCATCAAGACTCACTCTTATTTGTTGTATTGCCTATAAAAAATATCCAACTGATTCTTGTTTGCAAATTTGTGGGATCTAAATTTGTTCTAAATATCATATCTATAAGCAACATAGAGAGGATACAAAACATTTATTTTTTCTTGTTATACATCCACTACTCTTTGGAACTATATTTTCTACATGTTTGATTTCATATGGTCGATTCATGACTCTATCAATACATAGTTAAAAAAAATTTGAAATGGAAAACTCCCAAAAAATCAAAAACTTATTTCTTGTCGGGGTTGCAAAGCTTCTTCTGGTAATCTGGTATGATAGAAATTCTTTTTTTTCAAAAAAATCACTCACTAAATATCAATGTAGGTAAAATGAGGATTCTCATCACAATTTGTGAATCTGTTTTATTTTAAATTTAATGATGTCACAACTCAGTGGGTTATTTTATGGTTTTGCGATGTATTTGGGTTACTACCACTTTTAGCCAGTCGAGATGCACTTTTGAGATTTTTCGGAGACCATTACTCCCAGGGTGGATTAAAATCAACATGTAAAAAGCCTCCAATGGGAATCCAGGTCTAGAAGGTTGTGGCTCCATCTGTAGAAATCATCTTGGATAGATCATTGGGTGCTTTTATAGAGGCTGCCGTATTGCAACCTCTCTGGAAACCAAAATTCTGAGTGTGATTCATTCCATTTCCTTTTCTATAAACTGCTGTTGGAACAACATATGGACTGAATGTGATTCTATGACCGTGGAAGAGGCCATTTGGAATGAAGTGATTCATCTAGCATGGTCTCTTACTAGGTGTGGGATGAATTGTCTATATTCTCTTCATGACACAAATTTCATTACAACCCATACGTACTGTGAGGCGAATATGGTTGCGGATGGTCTAGATAATAAATAGGTTGCGTGGGACATAACATGGCTGAAGGATCTCCCGTACAACATACTTTCTCTTCATGAGAAATATTGTAACCTGATCTTGTCTTTTAGTCTCTTGTAAGCATTCATTTTTAATAAATTTTTCATTTGTCATTTAACCAAAGGGCCACATTCTTTTTATAAAGTTAATTTTTTTATTTAAAAATGATTAATGGGAAAGAATATTTAAAACAATGTGAAATCCAGCCCTGTGAATAAATTTATAGAAAAATTTTTTACCTTATTTTTATAACGGAATTATAAGAGAAAAATTCATTAGTTCCCTTTTAATATTAATTCTTAAAAAGGATGTAAAGTTATCATTTGATTTGTATTAAAATTTTACATTATTAAATATCCAATAATAGTGTCTCAAATAATACTTAAATTATTTATAGTAAATATGTGGTGTGGATGATATAACATTTGATATTAACAAGATGGAATATATTTTTAAATATTTTTAAATACCCTTGTTGAATGACAAAGTCATAAAAAGGGCATTGTATTTACCTTTTAAAAATGGTAAATAGAGTGATAGGGATCTTAAAAAATAATCCATATAATGTTCCCCAAAAGATATTATAACATTGGTGTAAATAAAATATGGATAGGGATAAAAATATCCATTGGAATGAATGAGAGTTATTATTTGTAAGGTAACGTTGTTATTTGAGAAGATATTTCATTAAGGGTGACTATAAAAAGATAATGTACCATAGAGAAATGGAATTGGGAGGATAAAAGGGTATTGTAATATCATAATCATTTAGATAATTTATGATTCAAGTGGAAAGAACATAATTTAAAAAAACTATTATGGCTCGAGAAACGTTTAAATCGAAAACCCCTTGAATAAGAGATATCTTGAAATTGAACTTATAATACGTTGATTGAAATAGATTTTATTACACAATGAATCAATAGATATAAATTACACTATGTAAATGAAAACATTTGAATAATAAATAATTTAAATAGAGGAAGAAATTTTTGGTTACAAACCCTTATAGATTTTGTAATTTTTAGTCAAAACCCCATGAGAGAAGAAAAAAATATGTATAGGTTGAATGTAATAAATTATAAGTTAAGAGTGATAAAAATATATATTAATGGTTCATTTTAAAAAAAATTACAAGGAATACATTGTTTATAAAATTATTTATACCTCAATGGGTGAAAATTGAGACAAGAAACATTAAACTTGTTCCTGATTTTTTCTATGGATGAGCCTAACTACATCGAGATCATGAGTTTTCTCTTATAAATCTCATGGATAATAGACCCATTAATATATCTAATCATAATCACAAGTTTAAATATCTATTATAATGTTAATGGTGGAAATGGAAGTGTTTTAAAAATTAATTTTAATGGAAATGTATAACATTAAGCGATGGAAGTGTTCCCTTTTTTAAGTGAAAAGTAGGAA
Organism: Viscum album; assembly: GCA_963277665.1. NCBI lineage: Eukaryota > Viridiplantae > Streptophyta > Magnoliopsida > Santalales > Viscaceae > Viscum > Viscum album. Next base: position 1,285,004,165 of record OY728138.1, on the reverse strand, counting down.
AATTTTGGAATCACACTTTACTTTTTTAATAATGTGAAGTTAATATTCAGTGATAAAATGATCACACATTTAAAAATTATTTGGGAGTTTCAGTCTATAAATCCACAAGTATGTATTAAAAACATGTTTTAAACATTTGGGAAGACATTTTTTCTCATGTTTTTTTACTTTAACCATTTTTTTCTTATTGGGTAACTAGTTTTTAACCAAGTAAATTATGTTATAATAAAATTATAAAATAAAAAATATTTGGAAATTTAGGTGTTTTGAACCAAAAATTTATTTCCATTTCACCAAATTCAATTTATTATTAATAAAAAATATCTTTTAAAGTAAAACATTTTATATAGAGAAAAACTATTTTATAGTAAAATATTTTTTCTTCCATTAGGTGTTCTTAATCTTATCTATATTTATTACCAATTGAATTGACTGAGTTGATAGAACAAGATATTATTTGTGCAATTTTACTTATAAATCATGGTTGGATTTTAATTTTTCTAGAGACTCCTCTACAATAAGTGATAAGCGGAAAGATCCCCTAAAAGGATTAGGTAGTGGATTTCCACGATCAATGATTAAAAGGATGTTAACACATCAAAATTCAGTTTAGGAGTTTCCTCTAAGATTACATGGTGTATTTACATGTCGAAAAGTATATATCTCTTCATTATCAATGATTTTACCGATTGTGGGGCCCAAATAGACTCACATATCATACGTTATGGCACTCAGAAGACAGAATTGTATAATAAGGGATTATAAGGACCTACACTAAGGAAATTTGCTGAGGACCTGCACTAAGGACCTGTGTTGACGGCATGTGCAAAGGACCTATGTTAAGGACCCTAGTTTCTAATAAATAAGGCCCTTGGGCTCCACATTTGTGGACATAGAAAATCAAAACAGTTCCCAAGATTTGGCCGCGCAGCCCCTTTGCCCAGGTCTCCAAGAATATCTTGGTTAGCTCTTGGAAACCCTAGATAAGATAAACTTAACGTGGAAAAGATGGATCAAATTCCCATCAAGTTATATAAAATAATACACATACAATAAGGACCTATTATTAGGACCCAAACCAACCACCTACATGGACCACCTACATAGAATACCTACACAACCCACCTAGAAGAACCCACTGGTCTGTATTGCAGGGCTACACCCCCACACCCTAACTCAAGATCAGTTTAGGGATATGGTCCCATCTTTATGGGTAAGTCCCTTTAATTCTATCACATACCCCCATAAACAATTGAGAGTCTCACTGTGAACTTCTCGGTTTGGGTCAAGGATATTTTTTTGCACCTTACATGTCATTAACATCCATCCCTGTAATATCATGATTTCTAATAATCCTCCACACTCCCTAATACATTCCTTCATTCGACATACTCTTATTGGTACCTTTCCCATTTTATGAGTTGAGATTCTCCTTGTGTATTCCTCGAGTAACATGAGTCGATAAAGTACTCAAGAAATTCCTGAAACCTCATCACCTAACTCTTATGCTAGGTTGAACTAATCCTCTATGGGCATCCTCATTAGGTTTAATCCCTAATAAACCCAATCAAGGTGTAACCAACCTTTTGTAAGACGCTAGCCTTTATGTAGGATTTTGCAATCTTACTCCTCTCTTCCCACAACACCCTTAACCTTTATTTTGTTCAATGATGAAGGGAAGAGATGGAAGTTTCATAGCCATGACCTCTCGTACCATAGGCCAGGACTCTTCCACCAGTGGTGGAGAAATCATGTTTGATTTTTTGAATATTTTACATCCTATTATTTATCACACCGATCATGACTCACACAGGATTAGAGGTTTGGAATAATCCAAACACCCATAACATCCAATAAATTTGATGAACTATGAGAAATATGATTCTCACCAAAACAGGGATATGTACGAAGCCTTTTGAAGTTCTGATCTACATATCATCTCATCAATGAAATGAGAAATCATATCCCCTTAATATGGGAATCCTTCTCAGGAGTAATCCCCAATCCTAATTTTCTTAATTCATGGATCCTCCTTAGGAGTATGCCCCAAATAAAGCCCCCAAATCTCCATGAGTTAAAACATCCCTCATAGACCAAATTTCTGGGAATCCTCCTTTAGATTAATCCCCAACCCATTAATAGTAAATGGAAATAATCACCTATGAGACTTATTGAACTATGTGGTCTTTGATTACCATCCAATGGGATACGTAGGAATCCTCTCTAATGGTTGAACCCAAGATCCCAAATCAACCATTTTCTCTACGGACCATATTTCTTGTAGGGTCTAACCTAACTTGGATGATAATATTTCTTCATGGTTTCTTGGGCTACTCTAGTATAAGCCTCATACCAAACATTGAATCCACACCTTTTTCCTAGAAATTTTTTCCACATGATGTTAAACTATATGGTTGGGTCCTTATCAGATGACCTTAAGAAGTATAATGTGTCCCATTAAGTGACACTGATCTACATGGGTTGTCATTCCTTTAACAAGGATACATCGGAATCCCAATTATGGGTTTGATCCCAACATCAAAACAACGTTTTTCTCCCTATAATATGATAAATTCCAGAGTATCCTTTGTTAATTTGGATGATAATAAATTCCCGAGCACCCCACTGAGTTGCTTAAAACCCAATATATTCATAGTAACGACCAAAGAATCGCTATGTAGTATATGAGAGGATACCATTGATGGAGAACCTCGAATACATATAGATATCTCCATTAATGAAGAACCTGGAATAAATACAGACGATTCCAATTTTCATACAAGGAAATAATTGATTTCCAATACTGGGATGACCCCAATAACACTTGGGAATTAATGAAGGAACCATGAACATATCTTAAATATATAAGATAGTCCCGAAGTAAAATATAATTTCCATAAAAAGGGTCTGATGATCCCAACCTCCCATCCCCTTGACCATGTGATTTCCTACGTTTCATAGGTAAATGAATCTATGAATGCCTACTTTTGGAAAACAGGTCCCTTTGGATACAGAAGCACTGGGTGTTTCCAGTTCCACAAACAAATCCATTGGAAATCATTCCTAAATAGTGATTCCTAATTAGAACACACATTATGGGGTAAATAGAGTGATAATTTATTAAAATATTAGTTTAAAATTTAAAATAATGTCACTTTGGTGAATATATTAATTTATTTTATTAGATAAAAATTATACAATATTAATTAAACACTTTTTTAAAATAAAATCATTATGATTATAATGGTCATTAACTTTAATCATAATAATCATGCATTCGTCCTGAAAAATGAAATTCAAAATATTTTATAATATGATCATGTTCATATAAAATCAAAAATCTATTTTTTGGATTTAATTTCTATAGGTGATGAAAACCAATTTCTTAATATTAGTGAATAAATCTATTTTTAATAAAAAAATATAACATATGTGTAAAAAATGATATACATGGGTTTTATAAATTTTTCATAGTAATTTTAAATCATTTATTTTAATTATTTATATATTATTGAGTAATGTTTTCAGAAACAATTATGTAATTCTTGTATTATGAAAATGTTGTTAATGTGATGATTTTAGCTATATCCAAAGTTGTTCACTATTTACCTTTTAATCATTTTTTTGAAAAAAATGAACATAAGAAAACGTTGTTATGTTCAATAAATAAAATATCTTTTAAAAATTAAAATTCTATAATTTAGAAATTTACTATTCAAATAAAATCATGACGTATAAGAAAAAATTGGTTTTAAAGAAAAGGTTAATTTTTAATTATTATTATCCTTAGTACAATTTTTTTATTACTTACTAAATTTTTCTTAACCATATCAATATATTTTATAACCATAAAATATTTAGTTTCATGAAATATAAATTAATAACACATAGAATAAATCTTTTAATAGAAATATATTTTTAATCCCAAAAATAGACTGTGTAAAATTATATAAAATGACACACATATATATCATAATTTTATTAATATTAATTATACTTGATATTTAGACAAGTAGTTTTTAATTATTATATTTAATATTTATTTTTAATCAAAATTAAACATAGAATAGTACATGTTTAGATCAATGTTACATTTTGAGAAAGACGTTGAAAACATATAACTTATTTAAAATGAAATATATATTAAAATCTTAGGGTGTTACATCCACCCACCACAAAAAAATTATTTCCTTGTAATTTTTTGAAAAATGAAATGATATTAATTTATATAGGGTGATCAAAATTAAACTTACAACAATAAATTATTTTAGGATTATTTAGGGTATGAAGAGAAAAATACCTATAAGATATTTAATATAATCCATTTTTAAGGAAATATTATCCATCTTTACTACCACATAGAATCCTACTGATGTATAATGATCTAGATCCATAATTAATTCCATCCCATAATCATGGAAAATATATTCATAATAACATTACCACCAAGTTACTTTATTTATAAATCAACATATAAAAGATAGTGCAATTTTCATGAATGAAGACATTCATAGATCTATAGTGAAGTATCATAATTCTCCACAATAGTTATTATATTGTATTTTCTTTATTCCCATGCACTAGGAAGTTTTCAGTGTCGATTTTCCCCATTGGCCCTTAGATTAGTGCATTGATTTTCATAGTGCACAATTTCCATGAAATTGAATCAATCTATTTTTTTGGATTTACTCTCTTCCTTACACATGTGTGTCTGATGGCCTCTGTCTCAACACTTATATAATTTTCATGACACTTTAGGGAAATTTTTCATATAATTCATTAAATATTTATTACATCTGTGAAATTTAATCTTGTTTCATTCATAATATTAGTCACCAAAACATCCAAGAGACTCTATCCCTCACATACATTCTTTTTTGGGTAATCAAATAATTTAATTGATTTAATAATACTTCTTAATAGTTGGATTGGAATAATTATATGGTTCCTTACTTATTTTCTTATCCTATAATTTTATCCATAACACAATCTCTGCATTTTCCATTGAATCCATTATGAACATGAATCCATTAAGCATCAAACGCTACTAATACTAAATGGTTATAACATGATTAAAGAACTCAAAAATTGAATTAATTTAATATATCTATAGGAAAAATTAAGCCTTTACATGTCTTAATCTTAAAAATTATTACATTACAATCCTGTTCAACCTAAATAATTATTGGTTCATTCATTGTTTCTTGAGGTTTGGTTCTCTCATACTACATAAACTAAATACATTCCATATAAAATACATAATAACATAGTTTTAATGTAATGTGATTAAGAAAAGAATATCCCTGACAAGTTTTTATCTAGGTGGGTAGTCTTATGATATCACATCATGCACCAGAGTAATGATTGAGTTAATGCTCAACCACTATTTTTATAGGTGATTACCCCTTAGTGCATATATTCCATAGTTGCATCTGCTTTCCAGTATCTAGATAGGGATGTAATTTATAAGATAACAACACAATATCTACATTACTACATCTTATATATTTTATCATATACTTATATTTATTATTTAAAAATATTATAAGGGTTTACACTAAATTAGTTTTATCTTGATCCCTAAAATACTCAAAATAATCTCAATTGACATAAAGGATTATCTATAACATTTAAATTATGATCAAACATAATTTATAAAGGATTGAGAATATTTCTAACTCTTTTATATACCATAAAAATATTATATTAATCTCTAAATTTTTGCAAACCTTGATCTAATATAAACTATGACACCTTAAACCCACACTTCCCAAGCCAATTCTAAAACACATTCTTCACATACAAAATTTGCTGCAAACTATAATTTCCTATGACTGTAACCATCTCAATTACATTACATAATGAAATTTTTTAATCTCAATGAAATACCCTGATGTTATAGATTCATAGTTTTTGATAACTAGGGAAAAAACATTAATGAACAAAACACATGACTCTTTTAACCTGCAAACATTTTTTCCACTATATAAGAAACTTCATATTTCAATATAAGATTTAAATATCTCCCAAAAATTCACCATACAAGATACTGTTATAAAAACATATTTTGTATAATTTTTTTATAACATTGAGAATTGGGAATATAAAGAAATATTGATCTCAAACATGCCACAAGGGTAAATGTAAGAAATTAAATTAAAAGATCATCAGTTTGGATAAGTTGATCTTATTGGTATGATTATAATAGTTAATAATATCATATATGAAAAATATTAGATCATAAAAAATGATTCACTACATAGAATTTAGAAAAACATAATAAATGAATCAAGAGTGTGTATAAACATGAATCAATAGATAAGATCTACGAGAGAATAAATGTCAAAATAATTACTACAGAACTTGTGGAATAATAAATAAATATAGGATTTATTTATATGAAATGAATCATAGAAACATATAACAACCACAATCAATGATAATAATATAATATTGGAGTATGATTAACAAAATGATTCCCCTAGTGGATTAGAAAACACTACTTCATTTTAATTATAAAGGAGGTATCACTTCTTGATTTCCAATGTAGAGTAGACAACATTACATGATTCCCATAGAAGAGATGGAGTTGCTACCCAATTCCCATAGTATTATTATCATTCCAACAACAATTCCCATAATTAACTAATGATGTATAAAAACATAACTAATTAATTGGAGGGAGATATAGAACCCCACCCAACATCATCATCTATACATATGAGTTCCACTTTAAAAAATCATCCATCTTATCATAAATAACTATTAGAAAGAAAAAAAATTTATTTCATCACATAATAACAAACCGATAGAAAGAAAAATATGTTCCATTCATCAAATATTAATGACCACGAGGAAATAAAATGGGTTTCATATACTTTTCCAATTTATTTATAAAATGAAAATATTCAAAATTTCCTAAAAAATAATTACATGATATAATCATGGAAAATAAATGGGAATCGAAGGATATTTTGTAAAAATATTTCTAAATACCAATATATATTGACTAAAATACATATGGTATATATATCATATATATTTATCTAATGGGACTATGTTAATAATTTACCTATTAAATCTAAATTATTGATTCTTTATGAACACCCTTCAATCAATGAAATCAAGAATAGGGATTTCATGGATGAAAGGAATTGGAAGAAAAATTTTATTTATTCCCCAAATATGATTCAATGAGATATATTTATTAGTTTTTTATTTCTATTATATATATTTAACATTTATGTTTTTTGAAAATACTTTTAAAGAATCAACTGGTTGATTAAGAATACATTTACAAGAATAATAAAATTTGACATTGAAAAGAATGATGGAAATTATAATTTTTTCCTGAATATATTTTAATATAAAAATCATAGAATAATTGATAAATAATTTTCATCTTAACAAAAATAAACTACGCAAATAAGATTTAAAAATATTGGAAATCTTATATTATGAAAATAATTTAAAAATAAGTTCCTTTCCATATTTTTATTAAGAATGACCTAGTGAAAAAGTAATACAAGTATTTTCAAAAATAGTATATGTATATGGGTTTTTTTAGCATTTTCCAACCATGTAATTCCATAAATTATATAAACATATTGGATGTCATTTATTTTTATATGTTTACTTTTACTTTTTTTATTTTTACTTGGGAAACTAGTTTTATCTAAGTAATTTATGTTTTAATAAAAAATTAAATAACCCCTATTAAAAAAATTTGGTGTGAGTAACATAATATAAATATCTATTTAATATAATCAAATTTTTAATTAATAGAAAATTAATTTAAATTTAAACCATTTTATATATAGAAAAATTCTTTTGTATTAAAATGTTGTTTTCACCATTAAGTTTTCCTAATATTATTTATTTTTTATTACAAATTAAATTATTGAAAATTTATTTAAATATAGGATTAATAATTATATTAACTTCACTACTCCGAAGATATTAATTTATTTTATTTGAAAAAAATACCCAATACTAATAAAAAAATCATTGAAATTGTTGGTTTTACAATTATCATAGTCATTAACATTAATCATTGATATCATAATTTTATTACAAGAAATGGAATGGAAATTATTAGATAATATGATCATTTTGATAAAAAATAAGAAATACTTTATGTTGTATTTATTTCTTATATGTGATAAAAACTAAATCTTTAATATAAGATAATAAATCAATTCTTAGTGTAAAATATTACTTATGTTTAAAAAACGATATACATAAGTTTTATAAGTACAAAATTTTAATTTTAATTATTTATATAAATTATATATATATTATAGAATAATATTTTAAAACATTTAATTAATTCTTGAATTATGATAATTTCATAAAATATTTGGTCTTAGCAATATCAATAATTGTTATTCATATTCAATATTATTTAATAACTACATTAGTGTTAACCAATTATTAATATAAATATATTTTATCATCATAATATAATAAGTTTATTGAAATAAAAAGTAATAGCGTATAAAGTAAACTTTTACTAAAAATAAATATTTAAACACAAAATAAACTGAGTAAATTTTTATAAAATGACATTTATATAAATATATATTTAATAATTCAGTTACTCATATTCATACATTATCATTTAATGTCTGGGTTTTAATGATAATATTTAATATTTATATTTTATCTAAATAAAATATATGGTTGTTTGGGTATTTTTTAGTGTTGTTTTTGTCGGAATATATTGAAAACATTTAACATTATTAATGGAAAAAATATATTAGGCATTGTAATGGAACAAAAAAATACTTGGGTAAGGGTATAAAGAGTATCAATCAGTTTCATTTAGGTTTTATGATAACTTTCAGTCTGGTTCAGGAAGCTTATTGCATGTGGTGTCAATGTATGGGGATGTTTTTGACATGGTATTAGTAAGGAGAAATCGTGATGGGTTTGTCAAACATCGTGGGTGTCTTAATATGTGAGGTGATACATTTTTGAGATGAGTGGATAAGATCCAAGAAACTAGTTCCTTGAGATCATCCAAAGAGCCATGTGATGGAAGGTGGACATATCATGTGTTACATTTTCTTGTTGGACATTACCTAAAATGGATTTTATTGGTGTGTTTGATGTGATCATATAAGAGCCTCCAAGGATGGTTTGGAGTATTGATGTGACCTCCCTAAATTTTTTGGGGATGGGTAAGTGTTCTAGGTGTTACCTCCCTCATGTTTGGGGGTAAGGGTCAATGGGATATGTTTTGTCTTTACATACTTGGCTTGGGTCAAGGATTTATGTGGGGGTGGTGTCATGGTATGTCCTGTGACTATGAAGTTGGTAGAGATGTGGATGTATGAAAATGATCTTACGCTTTGTGTATTGGGTTGAGTTTTGAACATTTCTATACCCTAAGTCTTCATGAGTATCTTGGGAATCAGTTATGGTAGCATGTGGTGATGCAATGAGTCGATCCTAGCATGATGATGAAGAAATTAAAGCCCTAAATCATGGTTTCCATGTTTGAAAATTGTAGCATGATTGGTGTTTGTACCACATCAAATGGAATTACATTTTGGTTATCTTATGATGATTCAGTGAGCATGGTCATTTATATATTCTTTCTCCTCATACATACACACGCATATGAAAATTTATATTAGGGGGGCTTAGTGAGACCCTATTGAGTTGTCTTCTCACACCCTATATAAATATCATATTTCACATGAAGACCTCATGTATACTTTTAAGATGGCCATTGGGTGATAATTTGATCAGGTTGGATGAAACGTAATGGATATGTGGAGGCAGGGTGTGTGAGCCTTGGGTAAGGTAGTAGGTCCAGTTTCTCTGAGTTGTATTTTTGGTTTATTTTTGTATTTGGAATCATCCCAATAGGTGATTAGTGTATGTTTTATATGAAATCATCATGTTGGAGATTAGATGTTTTTATTGTTTATATGTTATATTATGTGCACGATGTTTAGATGTTTTCTTCTATTTTTTAACTCTTTTTTATAGAAGAGTCTTCATATTATATAGATTAGGCATTATCGGCTAGTTATAATCCTCTTTCATATGGGGAGGTTCACATGAGGATATGTGACAACCTTGTTTTAGGAAGTAATTATTGTACTAGGGCTGAGGCACTACCAAATCGTATAATAGATTTGCTTTGCTTTATGAATTGGGAATATGGTATACAAGAGGTCTTCGAATGTGTCAGATCTTGTAATGTATATGGGTCTGTTGCATGGAGAAGATCATTTTGGATAGGAAGTTTATGTTATAAGGTTTTGGAATTTTTATTTTTAGTTTTTGATATTACATTTGTATGATTTCAATCTATTTGATATATTTTTGTTTTGGAATTTTGATTTATGAGTTTTGTGCTCTTAACCCATTAGAAATTTCCTCATGTACAAAATTTATATTAGACACATAGGATTCACATGAAATATTTTTTCTAACATGTTTTTATTTGACTGATTAGAGGTTTTAATGTGCCAATGATAACCTATAATGTGTTTTCCAATTTAACATGTCAGTGTAATTATACTCAGCTAGACCATTGTGTATTTTCTTTTGATGGAATGTAATATAGATCTTAAAAAAGGAAATTTTCAATTATAGATATATATTCACTTTACCAATGTATGTGGAGACCCTTAGTGGGTCATTGTTGGAATTTGATACCCTAGGGATGGTTTAATTAGTTCATGGTATTCCCTGGAGGTGATTTGATGATGGGAATGAGTTTCCTTAAGTATACTAGGTTGGTTACATAATTTGATAACAATAACCTATATGTTATTTTCCCATATATATTCTTGGTGTAATTCCAGTTAACTACCTACAATAGTAATGTGGGAAACCCTTTTGATGGTCGAGGAAAGGAATATGAATTCCTTGGTATTTCAAGATTTTTAATTTTCTATGAATTTATTGTATCAAGGTTATCTTTTTTGGGTAGAAATGGTTGGGTTATTGGCTAGGTATATTCTAGACATTCTATCGATGACATGGTGGTTGTGTTGGTATATCCCCTAGTTTTGGAATAACATATGTGTGGTGAGTCTCCATGTGGTTATTCATGAAATGGTTGATTCATAGGGTGGGTTCATGGACCTAACATATAGTTGGGGAGGGTGGTAAGTGGGTTAGGTGTTGGAGACTCAGTTTGTCGTGATGAGACTCATGTGAGTTTGAGTCAATATGTTCGATATGGTTTTATTAGACTGTTCAGCTATTAGGAGTGGTTTAGATTGAGGTAGATAACAGACGAGGACATGTGAGATGATTCTCGATGAATCAGTCTTCCTTTGAGGCCGAGAGTGACATTTTGGAGAGTCATTTTAGAAATAGTCTTAGTATGTGAGGGAAGGTGTGAACTGGGTACAAAAAATTATGAATTTAATTTCATATTGGAATATGGGATGTGTCGTAGAGTTTTTCTGGTTAATGATGTCCCTGAGCAGTTTTGTGTTGTTAAATTCTTTGTGAGGTTATGGTAGGCATGGGGGCATAGAGTTTGGTGGGATAAGAGATTCTCCTCATTGGAGAGAAATGACATCAGTGAGGGATCAGAGTACTATGGTACAATTTACCAAAGTGTGTTCCTTGAAAAGTATTGAAAATGTGGAATGGTCTTGGGACACGTTAGGTTATGTACTAGAAGAGTAGTATAAGGGAATACGTATTGTGTGAGAACACCATTATTTATTGTAGGATTTCATTCGTAGTAATTATGAATGAGAAATGGATGGTGTTTAGCGTTGGATCTTGGGTTTGAGCGGAGCAACCACAGAAAATCATTGTTCTTGGTAAGGGACTGATCGTAGGCCTTAGAGACTAGATGTTTTTTATTAGGTAATGATAATGATACTCCTATAGTGGGGACCATCATTTTTGTTGTGGGTGAAAAACCCTCATGTTGGAAGGAATGGGGGTATGGTGAGACTGACCAGTGGATGTATTATGTAATGCAACTTATCAGTCTGTGATGATATTCAATGTGATCTGAATCTTCAGTGAATACTATATTCTATATTTTAATGAGTTTATATTCATAGTCAGTGTGTTAGAATTGGTCTTGAGGTGTTTTTAGAATGTTTTGAAGGTTATTTGGTTCATATATGAGTTGTGGCTTAGGGTGACACCATTGTGACTGATGTTTTAGTTTGTGTTCCAACCATGGATTTCACCTGGTGTTGGGGTTCAAACATCTATTTGGGGAATTTATTGTTCCCATGATACCTCCGGGGGTAAAATCATAATGATTAGATGGTTTTATAACACATCTATGGACAAAAATAATATTTATTATGTTGAGTCATCCAGTGGAGATGAAACTAGAATTTTGATATAACTTTGAAATTTTGGGATGAAAACTACATCAGGATCATTGTTTGAAATGAAGTTTGTGGGTCATTTGACCATTATAAATGAATTTTAATTTGATTATTCCAATTATGGGGAGAACCATGGATTATAATTGAACATAATGAATGGATCATTATGTTGGGGATAACTATAACCTTTGTGATCAATAAAATGAATACACTATAGTGTATCAAATGAGACGGGTGTAACTAGGATTTTATTAGTGTTTGAATTGGTGGTGAGTGAGTGGCTTGACATCTAGTGTTGCTAAACTTGGTGTATGGATTTTTTCAGTGAAATATTGTGTAATATTATGCAGTAGAGATCAGTGAGTTCTTGATAAGTTAGTGGATGATGTTGGTCAGAAGATGTGGTTTGAGAATTTCCATGGATTATCAGGTATGATAAGTTTTATTGAAGCGATTTTGTAATTCCCTATGATTTTTGGAACATTGTTTTTTGAGATTATGTTCAAATTTTTTTATACAAGTGTTTTATTTGAAATAAAAAACTCTAAATTAGATTTTGATAGTTTGGATACCCTTATAAGGTTTTTATATTGGATTGGAGGCATGCGGGAATATCTAGAGTCTTCTAGAGGGTATACATGAAGTAATGGTTAGTCATGAAACTGTAAAAATATATGATCATATCATTCAAAATGTGACCAAAGTAGTCACCTTATGAAAATTTTGGAGATATGGTGGGGTCCTTACCAATTTGTTTCATTGAGTAAACTAGTTATCATTCCTTAATCATTATCCATCTAGGTTTTGAAAATTAAATGGTGTCCCTCTCCCCCTTGGATAACCAGGTGCAATGGTTTATGTTCATCCATTTAGTTCCACCACAACCTTTTAACCCCCTTGAGAAGGGATGGTTTCATGGAATGTTGCAATGATTTTGGGTAATCCCATACCAATATTCTTTCTTTTGGTTTTAGATTCTCATTTTGGTAGATTTTTTGTTAGGTGTAGTGACCTAGACCAATGTTGACCAAACTATGACTACCCTGTTCTGACCTTCAATAGGCCATGGGATAGAGACCAAGATAGAGTTGGCATATCACACACATGGTAGGCCTTATCATAATGTACATGTACACATTCACACATCTCCAAACCCTTATAATATTAAAATTTAATAAATTTAGACAGAAATTCATGTATACATCTAAATCCCACCATTATATAATGAAAAAATGTATAGGAAAGAAAAAGGTCCAAATAAAATCCCATTATAAGTGTCACAAACCGGATCTGGTCACCATCAAACCGACACCAAACCCGGCCCATGCCAAGTCCCAAAGGGCGTTCACTATCCCCACGGGCTGGCACAAGTGCCTGGGTATCAAACAATTAGGTTTGGGAACGATTTACCCGAATATGAAAGCATAAAACCTTAAAAACAATCCATAATATAAATTCTGAAATTTATAGCCAAACAAGCCTTAATAAAAAAACCAGAACTGAATACATTGGATTAAAGGAAATAAAAGAGGTCCAAATACAAATAATTACAACAAAAATACATCCCCATGGACTCCACGTGACAAGGGGTCATCATCTGCAAGTCGTCTCTACAACTCCGCCTCAGCGATGGGGACTAACACCCTGAACCGCCATCACCCTTGGCCTTTCCTTTACCTCAGTAAAAAAAATAATAATGTATACTTACATCCATGGGGTGTATGTAGGGTGAGATCATAATCCCAATAGGATACCACCCAATTATTCCAAGGTTCATGCAATACAAGGTGAAAAAGCAAGCAGTTTTAATATGCAATGAAAAGTGGTGACAAATTCCACGAAATGCAACTTTAAATTGAAAACAGTTTTTAAGATAAAACTTTCAGAATGTTTACACATTTTAATAGGAATTTTATCTACTTCAATATAATTACAATGTCACCCAAATACAAGGGAAAATACCACAAATCCAATGAGCAACAATATCGGGAAGACCCCTAGGCACTAGATAGTCTCAGGCCCCATGTACCTCGTACCTCGGTGTAATGTAACCATAGTAAAATCTGTTCTTGTGCACGAGAAACTAGTAGGGAACATTCCCATAACCTATTGGTCCCAAATAATCATCCACATAGTTTATTTAGAGTTGCCTTTATCCAAATTCTAGGAGAAATAGGGACAAAACTCATCCGGTCCACTAGCCGTACTAGTACACATCAGCCCCACCTAGGTACCAGGGCATCCCCGATTGTGCTCAAACAATTTCAGCATTTAAAACATATCAATTTTAATTTAAAACAACACTAATAGTAACATACACCAAATACAGTATCTATCCCATTTTATACCACTTAAAACACACAACAAACACTTAGAATTTGAATAAATCAATTTCTCAAAATCTCGTGTTGTTTTGCACACAAAACCCCTTAAGAAACCCACTTTTACACTATGTTAAAACTTGTAAGTTACCATAACAGTAAATGCATCCCAATAAATTTCAAATAAAACAACAAATCAATTTTCGGCCATCCCCATGTTAAACAAGGAGTGATAACTTTGTAACACATTCATTTTCACGCAAAAGTGGAGAAAAAACTTCTCTTTCTTTACAAACGCAATTAAAACCCATTTTTGAAGAAATAACCAAAGGGGATTAAAATTATAAACATTATTTTAAGCCTTATTACAGGACAATAAAAACAACTAAGTTTTTATAGGGAAGCCCCAAATAAATAAATAAAACATTTCTTTGGAAAACCCTTAATTTCCCAAACAAATGGCATTTAAAATTCAATTGCAATAGAAACATCATTAGAACCAATTTTTGCAGCAATAATAAAATGATATAAACCTGAAAATATGATAAATACAGTATGATAATACACAAATATTGCATCAACATTGGAATCACCTACTAAATCAAATGAAACCCTTAAATCCTTGGTGCGAAAACACAAACGCACCACCGTTGCACCTCAAGAAGGGTAGATCAAACCTAAAAATAGAAAATTGGACAAAGAAAACCCATGGTTAAACCTTAGGTTTTACACCTAACCCTCTGGAAATTTGGGACTTCATGTATACGGGAAGAAACCCTAATAACATTGAATGATACCCTATGAAAAATAAATGAAGAAAGAAATGGACTCACTTACTTGAAGTATCCGGAATTGATCACTCCAACAACAACAGTACCTGAAATTGAAAATAGACAAAATTCAGGGGTTGTTCGAAAATGATTTAAGAGGTAATTTAGGAACTGGAATGGAGGAAAAAGAGTAATAATTGACATAGTTAATAATAGATTAAGTTACCTCTTCAATTCTAGCCGATTTGAGACACCATAGGAAGTTCTTCCCTATGTCGTGATTTCAAAGAGCTCTAAGGATGGGGGAAAGGAAATGGGAGCACTCCTGGGCTTCTTAAGGTCGAGAGGGAGGTTGATTCGCCGAGAAATTCATTATAATTAATATGATATTAAAAAATTAAAGAAATAATTTAAAAATGGAAAATGGGCTTTCGGGTTGGCCCAATTCTCAAATAAAAACCCAACTCCCCCATGGTTAGGGATTTATAAAGACTCCAAATTTAAATGTGGTATTAATATATCAGGGGAGGAAATTTATGAGTTAGAATTAGTAAAAAATATTAAAAAATAAAAAATTCATAAAAGAAATAAAAGTTTTTTTTAAATCAGGAATTGGGCTCACAGTTTGGTCCAATTCAAGAAAACTCACCTATTCTCCATAAAACCTTTGGAAACCCCAAAAACAAAGAATTAATGGAAATTAAAATAAAAATACATTTAAAATAATCTATGTATGTGAAAATTCACCCCACAATGAAAACTTTCCTCCTCAGAAATTCACAACAAGGCCAAAGCAACAACCAAACCCAACTGAGAAATCAAGAGGTACTTCATTGCCAGGTTTCTCCCCCAAAATCCAAAACACCTCTAGTCATAAATGAAGGAAGGAATACTCTCACAAACCAAACATACACCACATTCCTAAAACAATCAATAATATTAAGGCTTTATCCCAAATGAAGACTTCTCAAACACAATCTGAACAAGACTCAAACAATTCACCCAAACGAACAACAACTTTGAACAGGGTTACACTTAACTTACTTTAACTAAACCATTGGGCTCTCTCCAGTCCCAACGTTTACTCAAGGAAGTTGTTTGAAGCTAGATAGCTCTGAACGAGAATATCTCCACCAAGCCAGGATCATGGATAAATCTAAGTTACTGGTACGGGGGGCACAAATACGCTCCCCACCATAAGAGACAACCAATAATTTTTTTTCCGACACAGAATCAGGACACTAATTGGGGGAGGCCTGAACGGACTCCCTGGTACATAGGGTAGACTTCCACTCAAAATTTCCAAAGGAACATACATGAGAATCATACTGGTTATCCCCACCATAAGAACCAACCATCTTAACCGACCAGCATGGTTCGGCACAGAAAAACCCAAAAAATTCCAAATTTGGGAAGTTCACATGGTTAGTCCACACAGTTTGTGAAACCGTGAACTAACTGTGCTGATCAATCTTCTCGTATGGATTCTAGGCACACAGTCACCCTTAATCGTTCACAAACCATGTGCTCAGCCTGTCTAGGAAAATTTCCAACCATTCTCCAAAGACTCAATGGAAACCAAAGGGGGAGGAAATGACATTGGGCGATGACATGGGTACAAGGACCTCCACCTATTTCCGCCTAACAGGAAAATAGAAGAATGATGATGATACCAGAGGTTCAAACACTTCCTATATTTCAAATTTAGGATAAGGCTTTGTACAAGTGTTTAAATTACCATGTGATTTCCCCTGACTATGTGATAGCTTCTCTCCGAGACCTATGGCTGGAGCTCAAATGATTGAAGAATCTTCAGCCTTGCAGTTAGTATTTGGAAACCCACCGATGAGAATTCTTCTTTCGGTACCACCAACAACTACACCGCAATCCCAGACAATATTTACAGACATAACACATTCCAAACTCACTTTACCTGATCCCAATATTTCACTGAAATAAGGGCTCTGAAGACGCACACACATCACACCTTGTTTCTTCAGGTGAGAAACAATATAAGTAATGGACACCTACACTCACCTTCCTCTAAAATGAAAGATTTTGATGTTTTTACAAGGGATACATTCTCCCAACATAACATGGAATCTCATAGGATTTACCGACATTCACATATATGGTCAATCGATCACATGACATCATAAGGCATCACCGAACATGACCATTGTGATTGATATAAACAACGCATGGAGAGGGACCTTATACAACATCCCCAAACAACACACAATTTTAGAAAGTGGCCACCATATCCTATCGTGGCCATATTTCCCACACCGGTGGTTTAACATGAACTCATGATTCAAAGAAACATTGAAGTACCCAAAGGTCCTCTTTGATTCCATCGTGACACTCATCCACACTAACAACCCTAGACCACATCCACCTTCGACGAATCAAGAATCACAAGAAACTAAGGTGTCTTTCAACCTTCCATGAGAAATCTCCCTTTATAAGAGGATCTAAAAATCAAATAATTGAATGGGTGTAGACTCAATCTAAAATTCTCAAGAAAAATATTCCTTATATTGACCAACTTGAGGGTCTTCAAATGAAGAAACAATCCGTGTTGTAATTTATTTGTGCACTAACCCTTATTAGGGTGTACCTTATCCAACGATTAAACCTAAGGATCCAACTAAGATGGTACATTGGTCAAGATATACGACAAAACAGATCCAAACACATCAAATGAAACACCGTAAAAGCATCCAAAAACATTTTTCAAAAGAGACCACTAACGATCCCTACAACACAGCTTACCGACCAAACAGAAACCCAAAACACAGTTCAAACAACAGGGGTTCTTGGACTCAAAACATCCCACAACATCAACATTTTCAAAAACCCATAATAAAAACCATACCAAACTATTCATCAATACATCATGTTTTTCATTAAAACCATTTCTTTGAAAACAAATGGTTTAGTAGTAAGTGTATCCACCAATGGTACCCCATGGACCTCACACATGCATGTTTTTGTGCCACACCGGGTACCCTCCTCATATCTATCCCAGCCCTCATCCAGTCATTCCATAAACTATCCATCATCCCATATAACCCCATGCATGTGGTCACTCACAGAAATACCACAGGTTAAAATAAATATTTTTTCCACTTTTCAAAACCAAAACGGTCAACCAACACATCCTTTTTATCAAAAGTGCTAACCAGGAGATCCAAATCCCAATTAAAATATTACTAGAATTTTCAGAAGGACACAAACATTTATACAAGAACTCGATTTCATTTTAGTCACATCAATTTCATAACATCTCATCCCATCAAAACACCCTATGATAGTTAGAAAAAATTCTAATGGAAACACTTTTTCAAAACCAACTTTAGTATAGTTTATGCTTTCAAAAGAGGTGTAAGAACAACTTTTTCCATTTCAATATAATTCTGAATATTCAATTACACTGTTTCATAAATCAATTTATTCCATAATTTTTTGAAAAACATTTCCCAAAAACATTACACCTATTAAAACCAAATCACTTTAAAACCAAAGTTCCAAGATTTCAAAACTAAAGAACAAATCACAATGCGAGAGGAAAATAGTTTCAATGGGTGACTTAGAAATATGGTCGGCAGCCATATTCCAATCACTTCACTATCACAGAGAGTGTTCTAGGTAAAATCCCTAGCTCCACATTTCTTTATTGGCCCTGCGAGCTTTCTGAGACCATTAACCCGACCCTCTTTTCATTTCCCCTAATCATCATTAAACCAAGAAAACCAAAGGACTCTAAAAGGTCCTAACTTACCCTGGAGACATGAATCCCATAATAAGGTGCGGTGATCATCTACACTACTCATAACTGAAATTCTAAGTCCCAACAATTTTAACTCCAGACTATCCTGATTGTTCCCCAAATAACATGACCCAAAGAGAGCGAACCTCCTCTGATACCATTTTGTCACGAACCGGATCTGGTCGCCATTAAAACAACACCAAACTCGTCCCGTTCCAAGTCTCGAAGGGCGTTCCCTATCCCCAGGGACTGGCACATGTTCCTGAGTATCAAACAATTAGGTTTGGGAACGATTTGCCCGAGTATGAAAGCATAAAACCCTAAAAACAATCCATAATATAAATTCTGAAATTTATAGCCAAACAAGTCTTAATAAAAATAATCGGAACTAAATATATGGGATTAAAGAAAATAAAAGTGGTCCAAATACAAATAATGAAAACATAAAGACATCCCCAAGGACTCCACGCGACTAGGGGATCATCACATGCAGGTCATCTCCACAACTCCGCCCCAGCGATGGGGACTAACACCCTGAACCGCCATCACCCTTGGCCTTTCCTTTACCTGACTTACACAAAAGAGGTGTAAGTAGGGTGTGAGAATAAGCCCAATAGGATACCACCAAAGTATTCCAAGGTACATGCAATACAAGGTAAAAAATAAAGCAGTTTTAATATGCAATGAAAAGCAAAGACAAATTCCAAGAAATGCAACATTAAATTGAAAACATTTTTCAAGATAAAACTTTCAGAATGTTAAAACATTTAAATAGACATTTTATCTACTTCAATATAATTACAAATTCACCCAAATAAAAGGGAAAATTCCACAAATCTAACGAGCTACAAAAGAGGGAACACCCCTAGGTACTAGATAGTCTCAGGCCCCATGTACCTCATAACTCGGTATAATGTAACCATTGTAATATCTGTTCTCATACACCAGCCACTATTAGGGAACATACCCATAACCTAGTGGTCCCCAATCATCATTCACATAGTTTATTTAGTGTTTTCTTTATCCAAATGCTAGGTGAAATGGGGACAAAACCCATCTGGTCCACTAATCGTACTAGTACACATCCGCCCCACCTAGGTACCCAGGCTTCCCCTTTGTGCTCAAACAATTTCAGCATTTAACACATATCAATTTTAATGTAAAACACCACTAATGGTCACATACAACAAATACAGTAGCTATCACATTTATACCACTTAAAACACACAACAAACACTTTGAATTTGAATAAAACAATTTCTCCAAATCTCATGTTGTTTTTCACACAAAACCCCTTAAGAAACTCCCTTGTAAACTATGTTAACACTTGTAAGTTACCAAAACAGTAAATTCAGCCCAATAAATTTCAATTAAAACATAAAATCAATTTTTAGGAATCCCCATGTTAAACAAGAAGTGATAACATTGTAAAACCTTCATTTTCACACAAAAGTCGAACCAAAACTTCATTTTCTTTGCAAACACAATTAAAACCCATTTATTCAGAAATAACAAAAGGGGATAAACATTATAAACAGTATTTTATGACTTATTACAGGTCAATAAAAAAAATAAGTATTTATAGAGAAGCCCCAAATAAACAAAAAAACATTTCTTTGGAAAACCCCTAATTTCACACCAAATTGGCATTGAAAATTCAATTGCAATAGAAACATCATTAGAACCAATTTTTTCAGCAATAATAAAATGATATAAACCTGAAAATATGAGAAAAAAATCATTCTAATACACAAATATTGCATCAACATTGGAATCACCTACCAAATCAAATGAAACCCTTGAATCCTTTGTGCGGAAACACAAACGCACCACCGCCGCACCTCAAGAAGGGTAGATCAAACCTAAAAATAGAAAATTGGACCAAGAAAAGCCAAGGTTAAACCTTCGGTTTGACACCTTACCCTCTAGAAATTTGGGACTTCATGTATATGGGAAGAAACCCTAAGAACATTGAATGAAACCTTATGAAAAATGAAAGAAGAAAGAAATGGACTCACTTACTTGAAGTATCCTGAATTGATCACTCCAAAAATAACAGTAGCTGAAATTGAAAATCGAAAAAATTAATGGTTTGTTAGAACAAGATTAAGGAGGTCATTTATGAACTATAATGGAGGAAAATGAGTAATAATTGAGAGAGTTAATTAGAGATGAAGTTTCCTCTTCAACTCTGGACGATTTGAGACACCTTATGAAGTTCTGCCCTATGTTGCAATTTCAAAGATCTCTAAGGAGGGGGAAATGCAATGGGAGCACACCTGGGATTCTTCAGGTAGAGAGGGAGGTGGGATCACCGACCAATTCATTATTATGACTATGATATTAAAAAATTAAAGAAACAATTTAAAACTGGAAAATGGGCTTTTGGGTTGGCCCAATTCTCAAATAAAAACCCAAATCCTCCATGATTAGGGATTTATAAAGGCCCCAAATTTAAATTTGGAATTAATATATCAGGGGAGTAAATTTTGTAGTTGGAATGAGTGTAAAATATTAATAAATAAAAAAGTTATAAAAGAAACAAAAGTTATTTTTAAATCTGGAATTGGGCTCACAGTTTGGGCCAATTCCTGAAAACTCACCTATTCTCTATAAAACCTTTGGAAACCCCAAAAAAAGCATTAATAGAAATTAAAATAAAAATACATTTAAAATAATCTATGTATGTGACAATTCTTCCCACCATGAAAACTTTCCTCCCCAGAATGTCACAACAAGGCCAAAGAAACAACCAAACCCAACTGAGAAACCAAGAGGTATTCCATTGCCAGGCTTCTCCCCCAAAAGCCAAAACACCTCCAGTGATCAATGAAGGAAGGAATACTCTCACAAACCAAACATAAACCACTTTCCTGAAACAATTAAGCACATCTTGGCTTTATCTCAAATGAAAACTTCTCAAACACAATCTTAACAAGACTCAAGCAATTTCCCCAAATGAACAACAACGTTGAACAAGGTTACTCTTAACTTACTTTAACTAAACCATTGGGCACTCTCCAGTCCCAACGTATACTCAAGGAAGATATTGGTAGCCATATATCTCCTAACGATAATATCTACACTAAGCCAAGATCATGGACAAATCTAAGTTACTGGTATGGGGGGGCACAAATACACTCCCCACTATAAGAGACAACCAATAATTTTTTTTTCAGAGATAGAATCAGGACACTAATAGGGGGAGGCTTGAATGGACACCCTGGTAAATAGGGTATACTTCCATTCAAATTTTCTGAAGGAACATACATGAGAATCCTAGTGGTTCTCCCCACCATAAGAACCAACCATCTTAACCGACCAGAATGTGTCGGTATAGAAAAACCCAAAAATTTCAAGATTTGGGAAGTTCACATGGTTAGTCCACACAGTTTGTGAAACCGTGAACTGACTGTGCTGATCAATCTTCTCGCATGGATTCCAGGCACATAGTCACTCTTAATCATTCAGAAACCATGTGCTCAGTCTGTCTAGCCAAATTTCCAACCATTCTCCAAAGACTCGATGGAAACCAAAGGGGGTGGAAATGACATTGGGTGATGACATGGGTACAAGGCCCTCCACCTATTTCCGCCAAATGTGAAAATAGAAGAACGATGATGATACCAGAGGTTTAAACACTTTCTATCATTCATATTTAGGATAGGACATTGTACAGGGGTTTAAATGACCCTGTGATTTCCCCTGAGTATGAGCCAACTTCTCTCTAAGACCAATGGATGGAGCTCAAATGATTGAAGCATCTTCGGCCTCGCAGTTAGTATTTGGAAACCCACTGAATGAGAATTCTTCTTTCAGTGCCACCAACAACTATACCGCAATCCTAGATAATTTTTCCAGACACAAAACATTCCAAACTCACTTTACCCGATCCTGATATTTCATTGAAACAAGGGCTATGAAGATTCACACACATCACACCTTGTTTCTTCAGGTGAGAAACAAAATAAGTAAAGAACACCTACACTCACATTCCTCTAAAATGGAATATTTTGATGTTTTTCCAAGGGAGACATTCACCCAACATAATAGGTACTCTCATATGTTTTCCCGACATTCACCTATATGGTCAATCGAGCACATGACATCATAAGGCATCACCGAACATGACCACTGTGACTGATATAAAAAAACTCATTGAGAGGGACCTTATAGAACATCCCCAAACGATACACAATTCTATAAAGTGGCCACAATATCCTATCATGAACATATTTTCCACACCAGTGGTTTAACATGAACTCATGCTTCAAAGAAACTTTGAAGAACTCAAAGGTCCTCTTAGACACCATCGAGACACCCATCCACACTAACAACCCTAGACCACATCCACCTTCGACGAATCAGGAAACTTAAGAAACTAAGGTCTCTTTCAACTTTCCACGAGCACTCTCTCTTTATAAGAGGATCTAAAAATTAAATAAAGGAAAGGGTGTAGACTCAATCTGAAAATCTCAAGAAAAAGATTCCTTATATTGACCAACTGGAGGATCTTCGAATAGATAAAAAATCCAGGTTGTACTTCAGTTGTGCACTAACCCTTAATGGGGTGTACCTTATCCAATGATTAAAACTAAGGACCAAACCAAGATGGTACATTGGTCAAGATATACCACAAACCAGATCCAAACACATGAAAGGAAACACCATAAAAGCATCCAAAAACAGTTTTCAAAAGAGACCACTAATCATCCCTACAACACATCTTACCGACCAAACACAAACCCAAAACTCAGTTCAAACAAGAGGGGTTCTTGGACTCAAAACATACCACAACATCAACATTTTCAAAAACCCATAATAAAAACTATACCAAACTATTCATCAAGACATCATGTTTTTCTTTAAAAACATTTCTTTGAAAACAAATGGTTTAGTAGTAAGCGTATCCACCAATGGTACCCCATGGGCCTCACACATGCATGTTTTTGTGCCACATCGGGCACCCTCCTCATATCCATCCCTTAACTCATCTTTTCATGCCATCAACCCTCCATCATCCCATATAACCCCATGCATTTGGTCACTCAAGAAAATATCAAAGGATAAAACAATGATTTTTTCCACTTTTCAAAACCAAAACGGTCAACCAACACATCATTTTTCTCAAAACTGCTAACCAGGAAATCCAAATCCCAATTCAAATATTACTAAAATTTTCATAAAGATACAAAAATTTATACAAGAACTCAATTTCATGTTATTCACATCAATTTCATAACATCTCATCCCATCAAAACACCCTATGATAGTTTAGAAAACTCTATTGGAAACACTTTTTCCAAACCAACTTCAGTATAGTTTATGATTTCAAAAGAGGTGTAAGCACACCATTTTGCATTTAAAAATAATTCTGAATATTCAGTTACACTATTTCATAAATCAAATCATTATATATTTATTTGAAAATCATTTCGCAAAAACATTACACTTCTTAAAACCTAGTCACTTTAAAACCAAAGTTCCAAGATTTCAAAACTAAAGAGCAGAAGACAATGCAAGAGGAAACTAGTTTCAATGGGTGACTTGTAAATATGGTTGGCGGCCATATTCCAATCACTTCCCTATCATAGAGAGTGTTCTAGGTAATATCCCTAGCTCCACATGGCTTTCCAGGCCCTGCGAGCTAACTGAGACCATTAACCCAACTCTCTTTTCATTTCACCTAATCATCATTAAACCAAGAAAACCAAAGGACTCTGAAAAGTCCTAACTTCCCCTGGAGACATGATTCCTATAATGAGTTGTGGTGATCAGCCACACTTCTCATAACTGAAATTCCATGTCCCGACAATTTTAACTCTAGACTATCCTGACTGTTTCCCAAATAACATGACCCAAAGAGAGCGAAGCTCCTCTAGTAACATTTTGTCACGAACCGGATCTATTCTCCATCAAACTGACCCCAATACCGGCCTATGACATGTCCTGAAGGTCTTTCCCTATCCCCACGGGCGGGTACAAGTGCCCAGGTATCAAACAATTAGGTTTGGGAATGATTTACCTGAGTATGAAAGCATAAAACCTTAAAAACAATCCATAATATAAATTATGAAATTTATAGCCAAAAAAGTCTTATTAAAAAAACTAGTACTGAATAAATTGGATTAAAAACAATAAAATAGGTCCAATAAAAATAATGACAATAGAATGAAATTCCAAGGACTCCATGCGACAAGGGGGTCATCACCCACAAGTCGTCTCCATAACCCCGCCCCAGCGATGTGTACTAACACCCTGAACCCTGATCAGACTTGGCCTTTCCTTTACCTGAGTAAAAAAATAATAAAGTATAATTACACCCATGGGGTGTAATTGGGGTGTGAGCATAATACCAATAGGATACCACCCAATGATTCCAAGCTGCATGCAATACAAGGAGAAAAAGCAAGCAGTTTCAATATGCAATGAAAAGCTTGGACAAATTCCAAGAAATGCAACTTTAATTTGAATAAAGTTTCAAGATAAAACATTCAGAATGTTAACACATTTAAATAGGAATTTTATCTACTTCAATATAATTCCTAATTCACCCAAATACAAGGGAAAATACCACAAATCCAATGAGCAAAAGAATCAGGACACCCCGAGGCACTATATAGTCTTGGGCCCCATGTACCTCGTACCTTGGTGTAATGTAACCATAGTAAAATCTGTTCTTGTGCACGAGACACTAGTATGGAAAATACCCATAACCTAGTGGTCCACAATCATCATCCACATAGTTTAGTGAGGTTTTAATTATCCAAATGCTAGTTGAAACATTGACAAAACTCATCTGGTCTACTAGTCGTACTAGTACACATCCACCCCACCTAGGTACCCGGGCTTCCCCCTTTGTGCTCAAAAAATTTCAGCATTTAACACATATCAATTTTAATGTAAAACACCACTACTGGTCACATACACCAAATAAAGTAGCTATCTCATTTTGTACCACTTAAAACACACAATAAACACTTGGAATTTGAATAAAAAAATTTCTCAAAATCTCGTGTTGTTTTGCACACAAAACCCCTTAAGAAACCCACTTGTACACTATGTTAACACTTGTAAGTTACCAAAACAGTAAATTCAGCCCAATATATTTCAATTAAAAAAAATCAATTTTTGGTCATCCCCATGTTAAACAAGACGTGATAACATTGTAAAACCTTCATTTTCACACAAAAGTGGAACCAAAACTTCACTTTCTTTACAAACACAATTAAAACCCATTTTTGCAGCAATAACAAAAGGGTATAAACATTATAAAAAGTATTATAAGCCTTATTACAGGTCAATAAAAACAACTATGTATTTATAGGGAAGCCTCAAATAAAAAAATAAAACATTTCTTTGGAAAACCCCCAATTTCACACCAAATTGGTATTTAAAATTCAATTGCAATAGAAACATCATTAGAACAAATTTTTGCAGCAATAATAAAATAATATAAACCTGAAAATATTATAAATACAACATGATAATACACAATTATTTCATCAACATTGGAATCACCTACCAAATCAAATGAAACCCTTGAATCCTTTGTGTGAAAACACAAAGGCACCACTGCCGCACCTCAAGAAGGGTAGATCAAACCTAAAAATAGAAAACTGGACCAATAAAAACCAAGTTTAAACCTTAGGTTTGACACCTTACCCTCTGTAAATTTGGGACTTCATGTATAAGAGAAGAAAACCTATGAACATTGAATGAAACCCTAAGAAAAATGAACGAAGAAAGAAATAGACTCACTTACTTGAAGTATCCTAAATTGATCACTCCAAAAACAATAGTAGATGAACTTGAAAACAGACAAAATTCAGGGGTTGTTCGAAAAATATTAAAGAGGTCATTTAGGAACTAGAATGGAGGGAAAATAGTAATAATTTAGAGAGTTAAGAATAGGTGAAGTTACCTCTTCAATTCAGGCCAATTTGAGAAACCTTATGAAGTTCTTCCCTAAGTCGCAATTTCAAAGAGCTCTAATGAGGGGGAAAATGAAATGGGAGCGTTCCTGGGATTATTAGGGAAGATAGGGATGTGGAATCACCGGGAAATTCATTATAATGAATATGATATTAAAAAATTAAAGAAAAAATTTAAAACTGGAAAATGGGCTTTCGGGTTGGCCCAATTCTCAAATAAAAACTCAAATCCCCCATGATTAAGGATTTATAAAGGCTCCAAATTTAAATGTGGTGTTAATATATCAGGGGATGAAATTTATGAGTTGGAATGTGTGAAAAATATAAAAAAATAAAAAAAATTATAAAAGAAACAAAAGTTATTTTTAAATCTGGAATTGGGCTCACAATTTGGCCCAATTCATGAAAACTAACCTATTCTCCATAAATCCTTTGGAAACCCCAAAAAAGCATTAATGGAAATTAAAATAAAAAGAAATTTAAAATAATCTATTTATGTGAAAATTATGAATATAAAAAAAATTCCTACCTATTGGATAGGGGAGGATTGTTGTTATGGTGACTATAGAGGCACACCTCGACCAGTATGGCTCACTAATCTCTACCAAGACCTGGTCCCTCAAGGAATTATTTAAATGGTCAATCTTCTGAAAAAAAATGGGAAATATGTGAGAAAGTCCATGAATGTCGGAGTATAACAATAAACACTAGGACATAGTGAAATAACAGAGAATATAAAATTAAGGGTAACAATCATCTCATCATAGGTCTATGTCTTCAACCCTTATAACTAGAATTTTCATATATACTCAGCATAGATATGTATTCGCAAGGTAAAGTCACAATAAAAATTATATCATAGGATTCCAAATCAAAGGTTCCACATATAACTCGTCTAAGTGAACACACTCTATGACTCATATAGAACTGATAGAATCCATCGGACATGTTATACTCATCTGGTCTCAGCATATGATGTAAATTTTAAAAGTCTAAAGATAATGATACTCATATGGTGATCACACCCATGTCCATGGGGTATACCAACAACTCAACCTGGAACAACCCACTATGTATAGGATCAACTCCCAAGTAGTGTAAGTCATGATGATACCACGAACTCTAGCTAGTGAAAAGATGATGGTAGAGGATATCACTTTGGGCCTCATGAAACAATTACAACAACTCTATCCAAAACCTATGTACCTCTAAAGTGATAACCATCCTATGTATAGGATGTGATTCCATACTAACCCTCGGGGAATTGATCAAGGGAATGAACCCTAACAAAACTTTTAAAAACTGAGGAGGACAAGAGATCCATGCCTTCCTTAAATAAATACAGGGTGTGTACTAGAAGTACATGGAATTTACCTTTAACATTGAGTCTAACATGTGAATCTGGAATCGTGGTTGTGTTTTTTTCAATTCCTGAGTACATAGCAAGTCTGAGATTATGTACTCCTGGCCGTGTATGTGTCTCTATGGCCACGTTCATGCACGAGTACACAGCCTGTCTGAGACCATGTACTTCTAGTCGTGTCTGTGTACCCATTAATGTACTTACTGAGATTCCATGTAATTTTCACAGGGCATGTGACTTGTGTCACATGTCGTGTGATATTTATCTTTCTCGCAGAAACCCTAACGCTTCATCTCGTGGCCCAAACACTATGTTATACTAGATTACATGGTATGTATATCATGATTTCCCGAAGCCTTTGGTTCATTCCAAATCATCGTCCTCCACTACTAACCACACCAGATCAATAGCACGTCCCATATATGGGCTGAAAATCTAGATTAATCAGGTTTTTTTCTTTCTATAGAACGGATTCATGGTCTTCCCGGTTGCTCGACAGTCGCCTCACAACCTTTTCATCACCACCTGTTCCAAAACCCACATGTTCATAGCCTAATACTATCTTGATCCATCATCACCATCATCGTAGCATGATTCCATCATCGATCCACACCTAGATCTGTGATAATAAGCTATTGTTTGAATAAATAAAAACATAATGACTTTTTATCCAGTATTTATCAAACTGCATGCCAAAACAATTTCCCACAATGAAGAAAGAATGGTTGGGGAAATAAAAAAACAATAAAATGAGGATTGAACCTAGGACATGTTCAATTTTCCGGAATCAATTCCTATTATAATTCCGAATTAAGATCCAATTTAAATAAATAATTACTCCCAAAATCCCCACCGATAACCTGTACCCACATTATCAACTGTCTGTGAATCAATATTTCGGTTGATTGATTCATGTTATTTATACAAATAGATAGACGTGGAATGAATCCAAATAAAACAATATCCCAACTCAGTTTGGATTAATCTTTAGAGATGAATGATTCGGTGTCTAAATCATTAGAGGCATCCTTGAGTTCTATCATACACTAATCAATGATCCATGATATGTTCATCACTCTTCAAAGAATGCTCCGCTAATGTTCTCTCCGAAATTGTAATAGTTATTTGGATAACCGAATTATTTTTTATAATAGCTTATACATTGAAAAAAACCATGTCAGATTAATTAATTAAATCATCCAATTTATTTAATTAATATATTTAAACGTCCTCCCATGATTTCATCCTAACCTAAACATATGATGTGTTTGACGGATATATCATGAATAGGGTAAAACACACACACTAAACTCAACAGAGGACTCATTTTTATAATATGATCTTTTATTCAATATTTATTCTGCTTTTTAGGGAAAATTCATTATCATGATATATAACATATTTAATATATTTCAAAAATTAAATCTATGAACACTGGGACTCAGAGTCTCACCTTTTCCTTGAAATGATCTCTAAAAATATTCTATACAATATTCAAATACAATACATGAAAAAATTGGAGTCATTAAATTCTTCCCACATTGTGAATTTACAACATAGAAATCTAAATAACGATATATAATGTGATGTGGGTATTGATCACGAATCTTGGTATCCTACTCCTAGGTACTCTCCTAATGATTCTTGTGTTGCCACCTAACACACACTAGGGGAATCGATCTCCCAAGAATTATCTTCTCTTACTAACCCTCGATATCTACAATGTACTCAACAAAGGTATCTGCATCCTTGATTTTTAGCTTCCCCAATCGATAACCTATGATAAATCATGCACGAACCTCCTCAGTTGCGAAACATGGATGATGTCATGTACCCAGTCTATGTCTGGTAGTAGAGATAACATGTATTCCACCTCACAATCACTACACATTATCTAAAAGTGTCCATGAATCATAAAGATTTCATTCCAACCTAGCTAAATCTTCATAATCCATGATGTGGTGAGACCCTCCGGAACACATGATCTACCTCCTTGAACTCCAAATTCCTTCGTCATCTTTCCATATAAAAATTATAACAACTATGTCAAATCATTATCTTCTAATGGATGACATTCAACTTATCATTCGTATCTCACACTAACTCTGGACCCATAAGTGCAGACTCTCTTAGTTCATTCTAACATAATGGTGACAAATAGTGTCGGCTATAAAAATCCTCTAACGGTTCTATACTGATGGTGGAATGGTAGTATTGTATGAAAAATACACCAATGGTATGTGATCATGTCACGACCCGTCCTCGGAGCCCGTGTCGCGACTACCCCAAGCCCGCCTTCCATAGGCCAGGGGCTGGGAGACTAGCACCAAGGTGTAAATCCCGGTAAAATGGGAAGGCATTTCCTTTGTAAAGTAAACAAACATCATAGAGTAAACAAGCAGTAAAAGTAATCACTAAGTAAAAGCGGGTACAAGAGTAAGTGCGGAAAAGTAAGTGGGACAGTATACAAACCCCAACTGAAAGTAAAGTAAAACTGGAAAGGGAAAACAACAACAGAAAAGTAAATCTGCTATGCCAAGCTGTCCACTGGAAATCCCACCTGAAGGGTGGGTATTGATAGCTCCACTGCTCCTCGGGTCCCACCGTCCGCTCCGAGTATGTCCCGCCCAGTGGTCCACCTCCAGGTACCATCCTGCTCTACAAGCCTCAACCACGATCAACGCTGTTCGTCGTCTGTAACCAACACAACGTAGTGCGGGCATAGCCCGTGCAGGGGTGAGTATAAACTACTCAGTAGGGACCCCGAGACCCCCGAAGGTCTCCCAAAATCCACAAAGAATAAACCACAAAGGAAATATACAATCACGAAGTAACAACCGACACTTCTTAGGTATATGCCCATACATATACCTAAGTCATCAATTCCAATACGCTCCAACCTCCGAGCCCAAGTATAACCCAGTCCACACAAGAAAGTATATGTATTCCACACAGGAAAGAAAAATGTAATCCACACAGGATAGCACAACACAATCCACACAGGAAAGCAAACGGGATTCAGCTCACACAGGTATACTTCTTCGAAATATGATAGAGATGATCACTGATCCATCTAAGTCGTCGGACCCACAAAGGATCGATAGGTACTAACCCTCGAAATGACCAACATAGGATCGGTAGGAAACTAACCCCCGCAAAGACCCACACAGGATCGGACCCACACAGGATCTGTAGGCGCTGGCTCACACAGAACCGCTGAGCGCTGACCCACATAGGATCAAACCCACACAGGATCGGTAGCACTGATCCACATAGGATCACTAAGTGTTGTAGTCGTCGCCGTCGAATTCGCTGAGGATCTCTGTACAGTTGTCGTCGTCACAGTAGTAGTCGCAGCCAGCTCTAGGGTTCCCGCACACAGCAAGCTCGTTCGGGAGGGTCCGCTCCACGAGCCGAGAGGCTGATATATCAACTGACACATAGTCCAGAGATGATGTATCCAAATGTTCCGTATCGTCAACAGGAACTCAACGTCGCAGACGGCGCGTCGATCAGACGCCCGGTCTGAGAGTTATTGTCTTTTTCGTCTCAGGGGCCCGGTTGATTTTTAAGGAAAAAACAATCCGACCGTACTCCACCTGCATCCAAATCTCAGGCGGAGTAAGCCAAAAGATCCATCTCACTAAGATAAATTCAATAAAGTCGACGACATGTCAATCGGACGTCCGAAGCTCAAGATATGAGCATTTCCGCTCCGAGGGCCCGGTTGGTTTCGTGTACGAACCAACCCGACCGAACTAAAAGTATTCCGAAACCTTGAGTGCGATATACCGAAACCACCGTCTCGCTTCAAGGATCGTGTCTCCACTGATGGCGTGTCGATCGGAGGTCCGTAGCTTGATTTATGGGAAATTGAACCAAAGTGGTCCGAAAACGGGGTTTCGGGCCCGGACCGACCCGGCCCGAGACCCCCCGGTCGGTCCGAACCGGGTCAACCCGCCCCGGGTCCGGGTCGGCCCAGCCGACGCGGCGCGGCCCAGTCCGGCGACCCGCGCGCTGGTCCGCTGCTCGGCCAAAACGGCCGAGCCGTTTTGGCTCGCGCGCGGGGGGGGCGGGGGGGGGGGGGGGGGGGGGGGGGGGGGCGCTGCCCCCCCCCCCCCCCCCCCCAGTTTTCTTTAACTGCGGCCCCTTAATTGGGGCTGCATGGATTTCCGGCCGGGGGAATTAATTCCCCCGGCGCCTCCCTGTCCGGCCGGCCCGACCTGGCTGGCCGGTTCCTGCTCAACGGAACCGGCGATGGCCAGTCCCCTTCCAGCTCCGACGTCGGCGGCCCGGTCCGGCCGCCGGTCACCTTGCTCTGCCGCGGCCCGGAACCGGCCACGACCCTTGTCATCCGGCGTGGCGCAATGGCGCCGCGCCCCTCCGCCGTGGCCCCGGGACCGGCCACGTTATTTTTGGGTGTCTCCGACGCGGGGCGATGGCATCGCGTCCCTGTATTAATTCGTGGTGTGGCGCGACGACGCCGTGTATTTCTTGCCGCATAAACCCGCGCGGTGCGACAGCACCGCGCCACTTCCATATCGAACCAAAATAATCCAACAAGAATAATAAGAATGTGGGTCGGCCGTGTTTGTGTGGTCCGACCCCCCTCACGTTAATCGATAGCAGTTGGTTAAAATTTCACGAAGAAATTCAGGGATGTAAACACAAACAAATTAATTAATTACAATCCCCTACCTCGGTTTCAAGAACGGTGCATGTCAACGAGATGCGGAAAACGAGCGTCGCAGAGGTCGGGCATCGCGGAAAACGAACGTCGATTCCGTTGTCGTCGAGGTGCGTCCAAAGAGGAAACGTCGTTGGAGAAGTTCTCCGAGTTCTTCGGCGGAGATGTTCTTCATTGAAGAACGGTGTTCTTCGTTGGAGTCCGATGTGTTCTTCACGTTCTTCGTTGAAGATGTTATTCGTTGGATATGAAGAAGATATTCACGCTTCCCAAAACCTCTCTCGTGGCATAAAATCTAACATTAATAATATAATCCCAAGTCTTAATTTATTAACACAACTTAACCTTTTTAATTTCAAGAGTTTGAAATTCAATTAACCACACTTAACTGACCTCATTAAATTACACATGTTATATTAATTTATGGTGAGTTGAGAGGAGTTGAAGAATATGAAGGGGTGGGGTTCGTGTGGGCCCCAACACCCTCATAACCTCCCAAGGGAGGTTGGGTAGTTTCCCAACTTCCACCCATAGCCTTAAAACACAAAAAAGAAAAATAAAAATTGTGGAATAAAAATAAATTAACTTCCACAATTTTTATCATCCACACCCATGATAACGCAACTCCGGAACAGGAGTTCCTAAGCAATTATCGGCGCTGCGGTTCCATCGGTGCCCTCGGAATTCGATTACGGGCATCGGTTCAAAAGTTATAAATTCCTGCTAGTTCATTCACTGAACGTACCCGAGCTAAACTTCTGATAGAAATTCCGGGCACACCGGGCCTCGGAATCTAGTGCCGTCTAAAACTGCGTTCTTGTAAAAACCCAAAGAAAATTAAGAAAAAATTTCCCTTGAATTTTACGAGTCTTTACAGATCATCCCAATTATGGATAGATTATATCATGAAAACATAAATCATGTCCTCCAAGACCTGAATGGTCCACTTAGTATGTTCATCAATCTGGGGGTGAAATGTTGTGCACAAACTCAACTCTAACCCAAAATCCTTCATCAATCCAATCCATAACTGAGATTTTAAGTGAGCATCATGACCATAAATTATCATGGAGGGAACTCCATGGGGTCTAACGATATCATATATATAGAGGTGTCCCATGCTCTCTACTAATATTGTCACTTAGATTGGTAAGAAGTGGGCCGAATTTTTGAAACAACCTATGATCGCCAAGATGGAATCATGTCCCATGGATGTATTTGGTAACCCCATCATTAAGTTCATAGATATCTCATCCCACTATAACTCTGAAACCTCAAGGGGTTGATGTAAACCACCTGCAACTAGGTTCCCATCATTTACTTGTTGACAATTAAGTCATCAATAGATAGACTCTGCAACCCCCTTATTCATCCTTGGACACCAAAACTAATGTCGGAGGTCATGGTACATATTTTCCACACATATATATACCTCTAAATGAGTTGTATGAAAATCTTTCAGAACCTCATCCTTAAATGTTACTGGTACCATCGTCTTTCCACTAAAAATAATGACATGGTCCCCATCAACATAAAATCCCCTATAATCATGTACAATGGTTTACTGAGTATGTAGGGTCTCGCTCAAAAACTATGATCAAGATGTCAAAATAAGATTCTCTTCTTCCACATTCTTATTCCCATAGTTATAAACAAACTCAATGTCATAATCCTATAGTAACAATATACATCACCTATGTCTCAAAGTGATATATTTCTGTGAGAACATATACTTCAGACTTTTGGTTAAAATCGATGACAAATCACTCACACATCAGGTCTTTTTTTCCAAATAATAAGTGAAAATATTATCGTTTCTAAATCAAGTTCATGGGTTACAGATTTTTTATCATGTGGTCTCAACTAACGCCAACCATTACCAATCACTATTTTCCTCTGCATTATAAGAAAACCAATCACAAGCCCAGATGCATCAAAAAACACTATATACTCAAAAACCTCAACTGGAAATCTCAATATGGGAGTGATCAACAATATCTACCTCAATTCATGAAATGCCTGCTGAAAACACTATGTCCACCCAAAATGATTCCCCTTTTGGGTCGAATATGTCAACAGTGTTAATATATTATATAAATCATGTATGAATCAATGATATCATCTTTCTAAACCAATGAATATCCACACCTCTATCATGCAATTGGGTTTCTCCCATGTTAACACCACCTTGTCCTTTTCTGGGTTCAATTCTATACCATCTTCCAAGATAACCATTCCTAGAATGTGGATCACCAAATACTAAACCCATCACTTTGAGAACATCTTGTCAATCAGTTTCTCTAATAGTAAATCTATAACTATCGTCTACTATATGACATGATCCTCCTTGGATGCTGAGTTCACTAGAAAATCATTGATGAATACTACCATGAAATAGTATAAGAAAGTTTGGAATATCGGTTTCTTGAATCCCACAAACACTGCAAGATAATTATTCCTGCCAAATGGAATCACCAAGTACACATAGTGATTGTCCCAACATTGGAATGTCATCTTCAATATATCCTCATATTGTACTCGTAACTGGTGATATCTTTTTCTGAGGACAATTTCTGAGAACCATTATGCCCATCTCAAATGATCAAAAGGCCATCAATCCTTAGTAACAGATTCTTATTATTTACAGTCATTGGTTTAAGAAATGGTAATGAAAAAATAACATCAACCTCTCATCCACCATCTTGGAAAATAATACTAGGGAAGTCTAGGGTGAACACTAGGTCTGACAAAGACCTTCCTCTGCAAGTCCTCAAACATCACCTTCTAATAATAAAGATCTATGGGGGCCATATGATAAGATAGAATAGATATAGAGTCTGACTTACTATGTAGATCAATATATAATTCTATCTATTATTGGAGATTTTATCATTGAACGTCCTCAAGAAAGACTTCCTCATACTCTACCACCACAATATAGAACTGAAAACGCATTGCATCACCTGTATCAAGTGTTATTCTAGCCAATCGATGAGTGATTGGGTCCAATATTTTATGCATTAATCCTTCCAGTTCTTCCTGGGTTTCGTTTTTTATCACTAAATTAAATCCTAGACCCATCAATGCAGACTCACTACATCCCCTACCTGAAATAGACTATTAGTCCATAAACTATAGATAACCATTCCATACTTAAGATGAAATCTTAAGGCCTCAATCCTTCTAAAATGATAACCCAGATGAAAATCTCACCTCCATGATTCACGTCACACTTTCAGTAGAAGTGTCTGATTTTTGAGTCACCTCCTGTAAGAATATCTAAGAGAAATGGTCATAGTATGTGATCAATTAGAATATCTATGTCATGAACCATATAATATTCAAATAAATAATGACTCACACATGTGTCTATCAGTACTATAACTAATGTATAAATAACATAGATCATACCTCATATCACCCCTGGATCCTCTAGGACATAATCCTTGACCGCATGGAGCTTCCCTCAACTATTTACACCATCTCCCTAAGCCTCTTGTGGACCACCTAGGGGTGGTGGTGGTAACAAGTCAAAACATCTACCACCTACAACTACTCTCATAGCTCCCCTTCATGATATATCACCCTAAATACCATCTTTTTCTATATATTTTCTCTCTCTATGTGTCCCATCCATTGTCTCTCTATTAGTGATATGAAAGGTCAAAGAATCCATCCTGAGATGTCCCATGTCGTCACATGAGTAGTAATTGTTCTCCCTAGGATAACTAGACCAATCATGTGATTGCTAAAGAATTTAAAATATATCCAAGGATCATGTCCTAATTGTTTACACATATATAGGTCCCTAATTCAGACATTGGATCATTGCTACAAATGTCTCTATGCCTGTGTTCCCACTACCAGTAATAACTATCTCTATCTTCCTATCTATAAAACTCTCATCCAAAAAAACTCACTCTAGTACCCTATCATAGGTAGGAATTCATAAATTTTTGGAAAACAACAATTTAGCAGTGGGGTTTTCACAGCGGTTTTGAAACTTGCCGCTAAATGTTTTTCAGGATAAAATTAAGTGGTGGTTTTTACTAGTGTCATTAAAAACTGCCACTAAATGATCTAAAAATATTTTATATAATTTTTTAAAAAAAAAATTTAAAAATTATTTATAGTAGTGGGTTTTTAAAACCCTCTGTGAAATAATTACTATTTTTTTCAAAACCACCTGGAAAGAGATTGGAAAAATAAAAAACATATATTTAATTAGTAATAATTATTTATTATTTATTATTTAATATCCTATGTTTTTTATTATTTATAATTTTAATTAATTATAATGTGTCAATTAATAAATATTTATACTTATCATTTAATAATTTTAATGTGAAAAGTAATATTCAATTAGTTGAAAATTAGTACTTGCATAACATGTCCATAAAATCTGATCTAATTGTCAGTTTTATCCCCACAACCAGTCAAATCAAATCTTATGAAATGAGAAAAAAATGCATGGGATTCATATCTTGTGCCAATCCTTGGAATAAAATATGATATAGTTTCTAAAAAATTGGAAATCGAACTCAAACTTCAAAGGGCCCTAACTTTTGATTCAGATGTCTTTTGATCACTACCACAAATCAAATCAAATCATATGACAAAGATCTATGCATGGTTTTCATCCCTAAAGAGGACCAAAAGGCATCCAAAACAGTGTTTTTTATCCTTGACCAAGTTTATAAAAATA
Organism: Viscum album; assembly: GCA_963277665.1. Classification (NCBI taxonomy): domain Eukaryota; kingdom Viridiplantae; phylum Streptophyta; class Magnoliopsida; order Santalales; family Viscaceae; genus Viscum; species Viscum album. Next base: position 1,284,966,284 of record OY728138.1, on the reverse strand, counting down.
AAAAGGCTATAACTTTTTATATAGTTGTTGGTTCAGCTTGTACCACATTTAATATCAAATATCATTTTAGGATCGTTGATTTGACTACTTATAGAGCTGAAACAGACTCTCGTATTAAAGGATATGGCCATTTCAAGGTTTTAGATGTTTTATTATTTATTATTTATGATTTAGTATTTAATATTTAGTGTTTAATATTTAATATTTAATATTTTTTTATTTTATTTTATTTTTTTATTTTTTTATTTTTTTATTTTCGTAATTTTATTATTTTATTATTTTATTATTTTTACTTTTATTATTTTCTTATTTTACTTTTTAAAATTTGATTATTTATTTATGATCGTTTTATTATTTATTTATTTATTATAATTTTTATTTGTTTATTATTATTTATATGTTATTATTTATTTAATATTATTTATTTAATATTTAATATTTATTTATTATTTTTGTGTTATTTATATATTAGTTATTTATTGAGTTGTTATTTATTTATTTATTATTATTTATTATATTTTATTATTTATTAGTTATTATTTTTTATTTTTTATTTTTTATTTGTTATTTATTATTATTTATTTCCAATTTATTATTTACTATTTATTTCCATATCATATATTTTTTTATTTACTTATTATTAATTTATTTTTTATTTTTAAATAGTAATTTTGAATTGGTAATTAGTAATTTTTAATTATTAAAAATTTAAGAGTAATAATTAATTATTCATTATTTATAATTAATTATGGATTATTAATTATTGATTATTGAGTAAATTATATTGATTAATATTTAATATTTAATAATTATTGATTTTTTATTGATTTTTTATTTGTTTTTTGTTTTTTCACTTAATATGTATAAGTATATTAAAATTTATTTATTCACCACATGAAGAGCTTGCTGGAGTGGTATAGTCTTTGGAAGAGGTCGGGGGTTCAAATCTCACCCAATACATAATTTCAAAATATGGAACACACACATGCACGTGAATGTGTTTGTGTATGGTAATAAATAGTCAAAATTATGATAATTAATAATGAAAAATGAAAAATAAATAATAAGATTAAAAATAAAAATAAATATTAAAATTACAAAAATAAAATAATAAAATAAATTAACAAAATTAAAAAAAATAAAAAAATTTAAAACACCGTTAAATCTTTCTATGCTAGTATTGAAAAACCGCTGCTAACTGATTGTCGACACCTGATTTATTGACAGTTTTTCCAAACCGTCGTAGAACAATTGAGTGGTAGTTTAAACCACCACAAAACTAGAATTTTGATATAATGATAGAGGTATCTTGCTAGATCACATGTATCTACATTGTACTTTCTCAATTGATTGGACCTGAAATAACTGATCACATACTATATCCATCATGTACCTAGAGAGGTTAGTGAACCACGATGGGTAATCTACCATAACTGTACTTCCCTGTTGAAGTTATTGAAGCTCGTTGATGTGTAAAACCCTCAATATAGTGGGAGAAACTCCTCTCTGAAATGAGGCTCAAACTCTGACCATGTAAGAATTTCTTTGTCATACGATTGGGTCACCATCCCTCCCACCATTCATCAAATCCAAGAAGAATGATCACCAACAAAAATATGATCAAGATGTTTCATAAAAATATGGAAAAATGTTATCACCTCCTCAATACTTTACTCAACAGCTTAGGGTTGGGCATTCCATGGTTCCTATGGGCTCATTGTCACTGATACACATGATGCGTGCTTATCCTGGGAAACGTTTCAGCTGGCACTGTCAGTACCATCATCTACTCGATGGGTGGTGGAATGAATGGTGCACCACCAAGAGGAAACACCTCTAGAATAGGTCCATCTATCAAAGATTCATCACAAAATCAATCCATATTAATGATAATTATTTTGAATCATATCTGTGTAAAAACATAGAGACATCCTAAAATAGAAAATATGTACCATAGTCAATGACTATATCAAGAGATCTAGCTCAAGAAAGATATGGAAACCAAAAACCATTCCAATATATTTATGAGACCAATCTGTTTTCCCTACAACCAATGTATACATGTACCTAGTCAAAAATAAGTTGAGAAGAGTCTTGGTTCATGGATATGTTGGCTACTTCACCAACACAAGATTCGCTATCCAAAAATCATAACCCGAAACACTGATGTAGTTTCCCAAAACCAATATCCAAGACTTGTTTCATATGGTATATCAAACAACTCTCATACCACTCTATCATGACCTGGTCTAATGGGGCCTAAACTGGGACTACCCCATTCCAACCTCTGATATGCTAGGGGTGGGTGACTAGTTCCATGTAGGAATATCACTCACATGGGAGGCCTTACCTAATTTTCCTGTAAATATTCACACAACATTGTGCCCATAAAATTATGTGATTTGATAAAACTGGTAAAAAATCCATGCATACACTAAATCCAATTATTTTTGTATGAAAAAAATACTGGAATGAAAGTGGCCAAATATATTCCAACCACAAAGAATCTAAGAACAAGTATAACATGTAGGATGGGTGAGGTCTTATATCAACATGACCACATGAACACACCTTGTTCAGTCTTTCTCATTATGCTCTACCTGGTCCTAGTCCCTCTAGGTCTATGTCAAATTTTATATCATCTACATAAGACACGACACATGTAGGAAAATTCCATGCAGGTGTGAGTATAACGATACCATGTTTGAAAAACAGAAATCACTATGCATATAACATCAAGAGTAGATATCTCCTCATCACAAGTATATTTCTATAACATATATAACAATAATATCAATATATACTCAACATAGATGCACAATCTCAACGTAATGTCAAAACTGTAATGCAAGCCTAGGGTTCCTACTCGGAGGTTCTACATAGAAATAATTTGAGAGAAAACACTATGAGTCTTATAAAACTAATGGAATACATTAGAGATTTAATGCTAAAAAGGTCTCTCAATATGAAATACTTTTTGGAAGTCTGATGAGATTGATACACAGATTCATATCACACCTATGTCCATTGGGTATACTACCAACTCCATCTAGAACAACCCTCTAAGTAAAGGATCGATGACCATGTAGTTTTTGTTGCATAGATCCCATGAACTCCACATAGGGAAAGGATGATGATAGAGGATCTCACTCTAAGTCTTGTGGAAGGATTTACAAAACTAAATAAAAGAGTAATGTCCCTATGAAGGTATCACTATCCTATTAATTGGATGTAATTTCATAGTAACCATCAGGGAATAGATCAAGGGAACAAACCCAAAAAAAGATTATCCAAGATGAAGAGGAAAAGGAATCCATTCCTTCTTTAAAGGATTACATAATGTTCACTGGTAGTAAAAAACATGTCTGTTAGGCACCAATTACTACCCATATATCATGGAATATGATCATGTCTATGTATGTGCTTGAGTACACGGCAGGTCCAATACCATGTACTCAAATTTATTTTTGGGTCCATCTAGCAATGTCAATGCCCAAGTACACGGTGTTTCCCGACATGTGTACTCCTGGTCATGTATGTGTACCCTCCAAGGTACATGATGAAACTCCATGTAAGTTTCACACATCATGTGTCCTTTGTCACACACAATGTGAAATTTTTCATTCTCACAGAAAGCGTAACAATGCATCTTAGGCCACACACATCATGTAATCCCAGATTACACAATGTGTAGATTTGGATTTCCAGAACCCTCTTGTTCATTCTAGAACTTCTTCCTCCAATGCTTCTAGATCATTATTGAATCTTGATCATAGACCACATATCTATGTCAATAATGTTTTCTTTACACTAAAAAACTAATTTCAGGTCATCCGGGTTTCTCGGGAATTGTCCCATGACCATTTCATCATTGCATGTTCCAAAACCCAAATACACACATACCAATATATTTTTAATCCATCATCACCATCATCTTATATCTACACCTTCATTGATCCATACTCATATATATGATAACAATTCACTGCTCCATGAAATTGGTGTGTAACGATTTTTTATCTCATAATTTTTGAACTGAAAGCCAAAGAAATTGCCCATGATGAATGAAGAACTGTGGGAGAAATCCAAAAAACCCACAAAGGATGAATGAACCTCATCAATGCATAGTTTTCTTAAATACATTTCTATATAATGATAAATAAATATCTAATTTGAATAATCAATTCCTCCCAAACAACCTATAGATTACCCATACCCCAATATGATCGATCCATGAATCAACTTGTCGGTCGATTTATTCGCGTTAATTATTGAAATAAAAATATGTGGAATAAATACAATTAAAAAACATACTACATTGATTTGGATAAATTTCTGGTGAATAACAATTCAATTTCATCGTTCTTGGTGAGATCATCGAGTTAGGTCTCACATCGATCAATGATCCATTATCTGATCATTTCTTTCCAATGGATGCACCTCCAATGATCTATCACAAATCCACATGTTTTTGGACTAACATTGGGATTTCATTCATAATATTGCACATAAATACAAAAACCAAGTGATGAAAATTAATTATATAAATAAATTTATTTATTTAAATGTCTTCTCACATCCATGTCCCAACATGAACATCTGATGCATTGTAAGGTTATTTCTCACGTAGGGTAAAACTCACACTCAAAATTCAATAGTTGTCTTATATTTATGATTTGAGAAAATTTTCAGGAGTTATTCCACTTTTTTAGGAAAAGTTTTCATGCCTGATATTTAATATATTTAATATATTAATTTCGGGCACATCGGGTCTCAAAATCCCATATTTTCTCGGCACTTATATCAAGAAATAATCCATAAAATATTCCAAAACAATTTCCCAAAAAATATGAGTCATTAAGATTGGTTTCTTGATGCTTTACACTAAATCATGGTGTAAATAAACCAAATCAATTGGTATTTTTATCTTCTATTATAAAGGTAGACCTTAGAAAATGTATGTACATCATTGTAAGTGGTTTCAATGATGGTTACTTTCCTCTTCTATTTATATATAGATTGTTCCTAAGTTAAATGGGCATGCTTATGAGTTTTATAGAAATTTATAATTTATTATGGTTGTGGGATGGTTGTGTTTATAAAGTGGACCAAACACCATTGCTTGAGTTTTCAGTGAGGAATTGAATCCTGGTGAATTTTTATGCATTTATTTCTTTTTAATAAAAAATAAATAAATAATTTAAAATTTTAATAATTAGTTTTTACTGACTTCTGATATGATTTAGGTTCTCATGATTGTGGATGAGGCTATGTGGACAAGATAGAAGATCGGTAAATATCAACGAGTGGTTAACTATGTTTTTGATGCAAGTGTCCCATATAAAATTTTTTCACAATCATTTGTATTTATTCATGTTCATGCCTACATAGTTTAATGGGTTTGAAATATATAGAATAAATACTAGTAGAATCATTGTGTTAGATTATCAATTGTATAAAAATGAATTTTCACATCGGGTTTTCATACATTTTGTTGTCAGTTTTTAACTAATGACTATAAAGGTGATGTAAAAAACATATCTTTCAATGTCAGTTTTTATAAAAAGACTTCAAAAATACCCCCCCACCGCAAGGGTATTTAGTATTAGTTATAATATAAACTATTTCTGAAATTCAGGCCTTAGTAGTCTTCGACATTGGTTTTTTAGAAAACCTACATCTAAATATATCTTTTACTTGGGTTTTAACGACATATTTGGATAAAAATGATGTCAAAAAATATTATTCCATGAAAACAATATTTTTTATGTCAGTTTTTTATAAAAACCAATGTTAAAACCTTGAAAATATTAATATTGAAATATATATTGTTTCCAAAGATTCGATTTGACTAGTTATAGAGCTAAAACAGACATACAGATCAAATGTTATGGTCATTGTAAGTTGTACATATTTATGTTTCGATATATAAAACTTGGTTGAAAGAAAACATGAGAAATAAGAACCAAAAGGTATATGCCAAATGACCACGAAAAATAATAAAATTAAATATTTAAACTAATTTTAATTCTGTAATTGGTTTCATTCGAATCAATATATTGTTTGTCATTATTTAACTTATTTTTATTGGAAAACTCATGTGGTATTGAAAATGTTGTGTGATAAAGAAAATTTCACCTCAAATAATGATTTTTATGCTGAAGTTTTATTTTTGAATATTGATCAGAACAATCATTCTTCATCATAGTAAAAATATCACGTGTTTTCGCGATAAGGAAAACAATAACAATGAAATTAAATGATGAAAATAAATACCTTTTACAAATCATCAATTGAAGAATTGTAGAAATATTGATTTTATAGAAGATGTTAAAAATGTAGAATGAAAAAGGATTGGGTCGTATGTATTTTAAATAATAATTGTTACTGTGGTGATGCAATAAAATTTTGGCAGGATCTTCAATAATGAAACGTGTATTGTGAAAAAATTGAGATACAGAACCCATCTATTTGAAATTTTACATTTAATATCAAGAAAATATATAACTAATGTCATAAATATTATCATGTTCGGTTTTTGGCATCATTTTTTGGAAAAATAACTCCAAAAGTTCTATTTAACATCATTTATTAGGAAACATTTTTCCAAAAAGGGACTTTTAACATCGGTTACTAAAAAAACCGACATTAAAAGTTATCTCTTATAATATTCAACTTTTAGAAACAATAAATTTTTATATGTTTGTATGTTTTAGTTCCAAGACCTATAAAATGGATAATTGAGTTTTTTTCTAAAAATATGATTTTATTTTTAATATATGTAATTTGAAAACATGAAACCAAAAAGTGACTTTAACATCAGTTATTGAAAAAAACGACATTTAAAATCACATCTTTTAATGTTAAATATCCGACATCCATAGATTTTGGTCCATAAGTTCATTTATACTATATGCCCTTTAAAATTGAGGATTGATAAATGAGATAAAAGTTTTATTTGAGTTTAAACATTGGTTATTTTAAAATCAAATTCCAAAAAGTGACTTTTAATTTTGTTTTTTGAAAAAAACTGACGTTAAAAATCATATCTTATAATGATAAATATTCTACATCCATAACATTGGATCCTTAATTATGTTTTTTAAAAGTAATATCAATTTGAATCTTAAGAAATAATATAAAACTTTTTTTTTGAGTTTTAACATCAGTTGTTTAAAAAACCAATGCCAAAAAGTGACTTATAACATCGGTTATTGAAAAAACCCAGTGTTAAAAATCAAGTCTTATAATGTTAGACTTCCAATGTCCATAAATATGGATCTCTACGTTAGTTTTTTCTCCAAAAACATTGAAATTAAATCATTATAAATTAGAGACAACTTGGATTTGACTTTTAATGATGGTTATTATCAAAAAATGATTTCAAAAATTAATTTTAATGTTGGTCACAAAGAACCAATATTAACATAACGATGTTAAAACCAATTTTTCTACTATTATGTGGTGACTTTAAGCCTCCAAGGGTGATACCCTCTAACCGTTAGTACTTTTTATAATTTTTATTTCTTATATACTATGTCTCCATGGGGTGACAGTTCTTAATAATTTTATGTGGGGAATTAGGAAGCCCTTAGAGTATTAGCAGTACTTCGTAGTGGCCTTGTTTGGGTTCCATGTTCTAGAGGGACAAGATAAGAGGCTTGGGGTTTATTAGAAATGAGATATACATATTTATGTCTCATGAGTGATTATAAAATACATCTATGGGTTGGATTAATTTCTTGATGTGTTATTTTAGTGATTTGATTCCTTCATAAATTATCATATATAGTGGTGAGAGGTTTCCACCAAATTTTTGGTTGATGGATATACATTAAGAGAGGCATGATGAGACCATTATGAGTGTCATGATAGTTGAGTAGGACATGGAATTAGAATTAAAATGGGTTTTAATTAGGAATTGAACCCCACCTTTTAAGTCTATGGTCGGGTTGAGAGTGATGGCTCTATATAGTCCATGGGTAGTGGGACCATGCATTTCTAGGGGTTTGGTTGAGGTTGGATCAAACCATGCAGAAACGTTCATGGATCCAATGGGTTTTGGTATCATTATATGGTTATGGACTTGAGATGGTATTAGTGAGAAGAGACTATGTCAGGTGTGAAGGACATAATTGGAATCTTCATGGGAAAGGTGAGACTTGCTTGGGACAAGGGTCTAGGTCTCGATTGATTAACGTACTGGGATTAGTTAGAGATATAGGTGATGGTCTATTTTTTCTTCTTGTGTTTCATGTTCTTGATGGAAATTCACATAAGAGTATTATGCTAGTGTTCATGATGTGACCTATGTGAAGTTTTTTGAGACGGGTCGGTGTGTTTGATGTGACCACCCAAGAGATTGTGGGGATGGGTTAGTGATCTTGGTGTGACATACCTTGAGTGTGCGGGGATGGGACATGTGCTATATTGGAACTCAACATAGTATTCCTAGGATTAGAAACGCCCTAGGGGATGGGTCAAGGTATAACATGTGACATGATCGATGAAAACTGTAGCGAGTGAATGGGAATTGGGTCAATATTTGGGAATATGAATGTGGGCCGTCCCTTTGGGTATTGGGTTGAGGTTTGGACACCACTCTCTCCCTGGTCATCGGGTGTGGTCTTGGAATCAGTTATGGTAGAAAAAGGTGATTCTGCGATTTGATTCTAGCATGGTACTAAAGTATGTATGGTTGGACTTCATGGTGGCCTAGTTAGTATAAATTAGTCTGACTAGTCATTGTACCTCATTAAGCACTGTGAGAACCCATTTATCACATGATGACTCAAATAACATATTTATCTATAAATTTATTTTCCTATCACACACACATAGATATATATATATGTGTGTGTGTGTGTGTGTGTGTGTGTTTGTGTGTGTGAAATCCAATGTTGTGGGAGTTTGGTGAGAACCTATTGATTTATATGTTCACACCCTTTATGGACATCTCAGTGTGCATGTATGCCTTATGTTGGATTTCAGGTTGAACCCATGACATGTAGTGGATCAAGATAGTACAACTTGATAGGCATGTGGATATATGGTGCATGATGCATGGGGATGAAATTATGTCCAGTGTGTGTTGTATTTTAGGTTTATTTTTTATTTGGGATTGTCCCATCACGAAATCAAACTATTTTTTGTATTAGAACATCATTTTTGAGATTGGATGTGTTTATACATTCTGTATACTCTAAATTTTATAATTTTTTTATTTATTTCTATTTGTATGACTCTGATTCGAGGTTATAGTCACACCATTTCATCTTTTATTCCCTTTCTACATGTTGGCTTCCAATGGCGTATGAGGATACATGCATGATGGCATATGGGGACCTCAGTCCAGGAATTGATGTGTGGACCAGGGATAGGGTGTTACACTAATGCTGCATGTGGGGTTAAATTATATTATTTTTTTAAAGGTAGTGTTCTGGTCAACGACCAAAACACAATTTTTATTGATAAAGAAACTGTTACGCAAGTCTGAAAGAAGGATATTTTTTTACATTCCGAACCTAAAGCGGGAGTAACTCAGGAGGATGTTCATCCCTCCATTGAATTTCATGAGAAACACCCATATTAGCAAGCCCATCAGTGATACTATTTTCTTCACGATATGTAACAGTGATGATGAAGCTGATATCTGAATGAGAGTTCAGACGGTCCATCCAAAGCACAGTGAGCATCCAAGCTAGATGAATAGTACTATTCTAGATGTCCGGGACAATCATAGTGGAGTCAAATTTGATCCAAATATTGTTCCAGTTGTGAAGCTTGGAGAATGAGATAGCATGGATAATTCTCATCATCCCAGCTTCCAATGAAGAAGCAATACCACAAGATCCATAGAAGCAACCGAGCTTCTAGTCAATGTGATTTCTGAAGATGGCTTCACAACCCGCTGGGCTAGGGTTGCCTTTAGAGGAACCATACACATTGATTTAAATCTATCTTAGGGGTGGGGGCTTCTAAAAAATATCAAAAGTAGATCTAGGGTGAGGGTAATTACCATTAAACCCAATATGCTAAAGAATCCCAAGGTCACACACCGAGTTGTTGCAAAGATCCTTTTTAATCGAAGCCACCTCCCGAATTTTGATGAGAATTATCATTTTACCTGCATTAATCTTGAATGAGTTGTTATAAAAAGTAAGATCATTTCTACCATACCATATCACATGAAGAAGATCCTCTACAGCTGTGAAAAAAATATTGATTATCTATTGGGAGTCAGGTAGGTCCATACACCAGTGTATCTACAAGGTAATAGAACTAAAAAACAACCATCTACACACAAAAATGTTGAAAATATAATGCCAGAGTCATTTACATATCACAAGAAAGAAAGAGGTTATTAATATCTTCTCGATTTTGGTTTAACATATGGCCTTTAGAACAAATATTAATCCCAAAATCTTGTATGCATGTATCCGTGGAAATTATACCATGGGCGTTATGCCAAACTAGAGTGAATATTGAGGGTTTTAACCAGTATTTATTGATGTTTTTAAACCATGATAAATTGTTTTCCTCATTTTTGAACAAATTATTGTAGTAATATTTAGAGTCAAGCTCCCCATTGTGAGAAGTTTCCCAAATAAAAAAGTTATATGTATTAGTGAAGGGATAGCTGTCAAAAATGTGTTTGATATCCTTAGGTAAACTCGGGTTTTTCAAATGAATGACGTTCTTAATGGTGTCATTTGAGTGGAGAGGAGGTTGGTTATTGGTCATTAAATAGATTAGGGGAGTGCTAGTCCTGTTATGCAACCAAAAATTTAAATTTGAATCTTTTCTAACCATCCATCGGGAATTTTTCATAATATAAGTTAAGGTTTTTTTAATGGTGGGTCAAATAGAGGATGTGAGAAAGTTAGTGAGATTATTTCTAAGTTTGTAAAGGAAAGGAGCCCTAAAAAATCTCTGGATGGAGAGTTCTTATAAATGAGGTTCCACGTGATCTTAGCATGAAGAGATTCATTAAAATTAGAAAGGTTTTTAATACCAATATTTCCTTTATCAATAAGTTTGCAGCAAGTGGCCTAGGGTAAAGTTTCTAGTTTTCTCTCAAGATTACTCTAAATCCAAATAAAGTTCATAATAGAAACATTAATTTGATCTAAGAGACTCTTTGGCCATTTGTATATTATCATTGAGTAAACCAATTTGGAGACAATAGTGGGATTAATAAGACAAATTCCCTCATCCGTTGAGAGGTTCTTACCCTTCCAAGAAGAAAGGTGTCGAAGCATTTGATCAATAATAGGGGAGAAGTAATCCTCTTTGGGTCTACCCAAAAAGATGGGAAAACGAAGATAATTGGAGGGTAATAATCCATCCTTAACATCTAAGGTATTGGTGATGTTGAGTTTCCTACAGGATGGAAAGTCTTTACCAAAGTAAATGAAATATTTGTGCCAGTTGGTGCATTGACTAAACACTTCTTGGTAGTGAAGAAGGATGACTTTATGATTAATAACCTTTATTTTGTCCCCCTGAATAAAAAGAATAATTTTATCAGCATAAATAAGGTGTGAGGGTGTATTCATGTATCAAGAGGCATAGATACGTTTGATGTTTCCTTTTTTTTATAGATTGCATAAGCAGTCTACTTAAATAGTCTTTAGAAATGGAGAAAATAATAACTAAGAGAGGGTCACCTTGTCTAACTCCCATGGAACAATTAAAATAACCTTCAGGGGAGACATCAAAGAGGATGGAAATGAGCGCTGAATTAAAAAAGGTTTTGATTATTTTTATAAATTTATCATTGAATCCAAATTGCATAAGGACTTTATATATGAAATTCCAATCAATGGTATCAAAATCCTTTCCGATGTCATGTTTAATGGAAACAATCCCTCATCGATTTTTTTTTAAGAGATTTGTGGATTCAGAGCCAAGGAAAATACACTCTTGAATAGATCTACATTTTATAAAGCCAAATTGATTCCAAGAGACAAATCAATTTGAGATTGTAGAAATTCTATTGGAAATTAATTTGGTGATAATCTTGAAGAGAGATTTTATGAGAGCAATGGGACTAAAAAGGTGTACTTCATCCGTATTAACATTTTTATGGATAAGGACTTGGAATTGAGAATTTAAACCATGAGGAAGAATTCCTGTGGAAAAGAAAGTTTTAACCATGCGACAAACATCATCCTGAATTACATCGTATTTTTTATAGAACCCATTATTAATGGAATGAGTTTAGGGGAATAGTATGAGAAAAATGAATTAAGAGAAAATTGAGCTACCTATTCATTGATGATAACAAAATTAAAAGATTAAATCCTTGAATGATTGGTTTGGGGTGAGGGAAGAACATCTCCATGACTCTTAGGAGTATTAATAAAATGGATTTTGAAAAACCATAAGAAATGGGATAAATTTTGATGTGGTTTTACATGGGGATAAGGGGGTATTTATGCATGGATTATAGCAGTATTTTAGATTTAATTAATGAATAAAATATAATTTCATGACAAAGACATTTAGAAGTGTTATACATTTAGTCTATGGATAATATTTAATAAAAATATAAATTTTATACCATTTAAACACTTAAACTTGATAATTTAATTTCTTATACAAAATAAATAAATAAATAATGAGAAATAGTTTTCTAATGGAATAAATTATATTTATAGACAATATAAATTAATATTTATGTTTTGAATTTGAATTTATTGATTTAAAATAAATTATTTATCTTATAAAAATTAATTTGGATTGTAAAACCAACTATAGAATTTATTAGGTCATCATTACATCATTATTATGTTATAAAACATAATATATTTAGATAACTATGTTTTTAATATTAAATAAAAAATTAATTTTTTAAAATAAATACCAAAAATACCACTCTTGTCTAATTTTTTACATGTTAATTATAAAAAAATAAATTTATCTAAATAATTTTAAAATTTATGTAATTATAACACCAAAATACTAAAATAATTTTTTTACAAAATAAGATAGAAAATATCATTTCAAAAATACACACTTATACTTTCTTTGAGTAAAAAATTTTGAATATATATTTTATAAAATTGTAATATTTATGTTTACTTATTTTATTCATAGTATATATTCCTTACGAGTCATTTTAATATTTTAATGGTCAAGTTATTATTATCCATGTCATGTTTCAATTTTAACATCCATGAAATATTCTAACAATCATGTTTATATTCATATAGTCTTTAAACCATTATACTTCATTTAAATTCCTCATATTTCCTACATTAAAAATTAAATTAACTTTCACTAGAGGTCCTATATAAAAAAATTCAATCTAATTTCTTAATTGTATTTCATTTTAGAGTGTTTTTTTATTATCTTGGTATTTATGAGAGACCATGAATAAAAGGTTTAAATAAAATTCTCATGTTATTTATTTCTTTTTATTATCTCATTGTACTATTTTTAAATTTTGTGGAATTTATTTATCATTCATATGTAATGTTATTAATTATAACCCAAAATAAAATTTATTTCCGTTACATGGTGCATGTGATTTAATAATTCTATACCAAACATAATTATTAAGAAGGAATTTTTATATTAAAAAGTTTTTTTTCATATCACAATTTTTTAACCTCCAACTAAATTCATAATGAACTATTCTATGAAAATTAAGATGTTGCAATTTAAGGACCAACATTCCATTTCCCACTATAATGTTATCTTTACCTAATTATTACCTCGATATCTCCATTCACTTTTGAATAAATCATCCTCTATCATTATAAATTAATATGTTCTTGTAAAAATACATTCAATCCATTCTATGTATGACATAGTACGATTGCATGGGTAACAAAAATAAACCCCAATTTATATGACTTCCTATAATTGTTTACTTGCATCTACGAATCACTACAACTATTCTTGACCAACCTAACACTATAATAGAAAAATTAAAAGGTTTCTAAAACCTATCTATAATAATTTATATTATTTTTACTAATATAAGAATAATAAAAAAATTGGTACCCCATAAAAAAATAAAACATCGGAAAGTTTAACTATATATAGACATACATCAAACCATCTTGCATCATGAAAACTCATTAAAATTAACCTAATGATGTTATTTATACATGACCAAGTAATCTAGGAAAATGTCATGTGTACCTACCCATACAACACCACTGATCATCTACCAATCTAGATGGTTGAGAAAAATAATTGGTTATCCTCTACCAAATGAACCTCGAATCTATTGTATGTTAAGTCACTAATGTTTTTATGGTGGAAATATTCATGGTGGATACTATGATTAATGGGGTGGTCTATCAACCATTACATTGTTCTTTTCCAATACTAGAAACCCTGTTACGATAGATACATGAACAACCAATGTCCTCTACCACTACATGAATAAAATATCACAATCTTGTTCAGGACAAATGAACATAAACCAACAACTTCTTGTAACTATGAATAAAGGGGTTTACAATGTTGACCTAACTACCTTGTAAATAAAATGATCTATTTCCAATATCTAATTGTAAGAATTCTCAACCATCATCCATTAAATTTTTTTCTAAAATACCCTTGATAACCTCTATCTTCCATATCACCTTGTATATCCTCAAAATAAAATAATTAGCTCATTAAGGATTATATGGTTGTAATACTCTCTAAAAATATCATTACATACTACTCATCTTAGAGAAAATATTTGTAATATATCGATAAACTCATAACAACACCCCATAATGTAAAAAGTATAACTAATCTCTGAAATAGAAAATATATCCTATTGATTCTTTGACTAAGGTGTATCTGTCAGTATTTTCTCATAATATGGGATCCACATGATTATGGAAACCTCAACATATCTAACAAATAACATATACTACAATAATCAGGTATATTCTATCATATGATGAAAATTTTGGAATATATATATATACCTACCTACTATTATAATGATGAAAACTAGGGTTGCTCTACAAGGAAGATGATTTTAGACCACCAGAGTATATAATTTTCAATAATTTTTAAAAGATCAATTTGTGGTATTTTTTATGAATTTGAAATTAAACTAAAAATTAAAATAACCTAAGGCATATAGAATTCATCATAATTAAATAATATATTCAAGAAATGAGTTTTTTATAGGATTAAAACATCATTGGAAAACTACCATTCATGATATAAAATAACATTTCCATAAATTAAATAATTATTGTAATAATTATCTATAATTCCACTTATTATGATTTTTTGAGAAGGTTTGTTATATCTCATAATTTATTTAACATCTCATTTTATGTTTTTATAAATAAAATAGATGATTAATTTAATTATTATAATTAAATGGTGGAGTGAAAAGACATGTTTATCAAGACATCATGTCACTGATTTCTTCAATGATCAGTTGAATAAGATTACTAATGATACTATAATATATCAGGCTTTTATTAGTTCTAAAAATTTATATTATCACTATTAGAAAAGTTTTCATGTTTTTAGTGCTTTTAAAATTCTTCCACTTTTATCAGTGCTAGAGAAATCACTAATAAAGGAATCATTTATCATTACAAAAAAATCACCAATAAAGGGCCCTTTATTAGTAATTTTTCTAGTGCGGTTAAAATAAATCTTTATCAGTTTTAGTGTTATTAGTTAGTTTTTTACCAATGATAAACACAACGTTTATAAATTCTATAAAAAATCATTGATAGAGGGTGTGTTTTGTGTTCTAGAAAAATACATTGTCAATATTACTATACACAACCTCCTCTTAATCAGTCCCCCACCTTTTCACGAGAAATACCCCCTCCCTACCCCCATCAATGCTCACCCCGAGTCATGTGTGCTCATGTATGTTCTTATAAGGATTCGAACATGGGACCTCTATGTTCACGTAAAACTCCCATACCACTATTTCATTTTTTTATTCTATTTTTTATTATAATTAAATATATTTATAAATGTTTACATGCATCTTTTTAACGAATATATTAATTCATTAATTCATATATTTTTTAAAATTTATTTATAAAATAAATTTGTGTGTGTATTTATTTGAATGTGTGTGAGAGTGTTTATATATATGTATATATGTGTGTATGACTAGTTATATATATATTTATATATATTTATTTTCAAATAATACATTAATATTTATCTACATATATTAGAATATATATGTAATCGTATTATTGTTTTCTAATACAAACACGCACATGCATATTTATATATAAATATTATATATAAATTTATATAGGTTTATACATATTAAAACTCTTTTATAAGTAAAATAAAATTGATAAATTTTTTATTTTTAATAAAAAGGATAATTATTTTTTATTTATAAATGGTTTATAAATATTAAAAAATACATTTTAAACGTACATTTCTTTAAATATTTTTTCCTATAATTAAATTCACATTTATAAATGTATACAACTATGTTTATATGTGTATATTTATATAATTATAAATAAAAATAATATTTTAAAATGATAAAATTTTAACACCATAAAATCCATATGAAAGTAAGGCCTGAGAATAAATTATATATACACAAAAACCCTCATCAGAAAGTTAAAATTCCATCGAATATTCAAAAATTATGTTATCCCAACAAAAACTTATATTTGGATTATTTTAAGTCCATTTTAATAATATTTTGTTTATGAAGTTATTATATATCAATGAAAATCGAATCACTCATAAATGGGGCCTTTATCAATTATAAAAAAAACCTGATAAAGGATATCCTTTATTAGCACTAAAAACATTGATAAAGGTGGCCTTTTATTAGGTATTTTTAGCGATGAAAAAGAGTAGTTATGGAGGATTTTGATTTTGTAGTAGGGTGAGGTATCAGATAAAAAAGTGTCTATTAAATTAGTCAAATTTAATTTTAAAAATTAATTATATGACAAATATAAATGAGTATAAAAAAATCTAATTAAATAAATTAAACTATAAGATTTATCATATAAATAAAAAAATTAAATGTTATCTGTAAAAAATATCATACATCATTAAAATATTGATAAAAAATAAATTAGAGGGACATGGTGAGAACAATGTACAAGTGATAATGAAAATATGAACAAATATTTCTAAAATGATTGTTGTGTTCATATAATATCTTATCAAACGAGAAAAAAGAACATTACCACCAATCACTAAATGTAAATATTGAACTAAATTTTTCTCCATTTACACACACACACACATACACACACACACTATTAATAATAATAATTTATATGTATATAGTGGACTGACCTATGAATAATATTTAAAAAGTTGATAGGTAACATAAATGCCATGGTGTAGCCCACTCACTCCCAAATAATATAGTGGAATAACCTCCAAAGTAGACGATAGATGCATAATTAAAAAAGTAATGATATTGTTAAAATAAAACAACAACATCAATGATAAATGTAATAATTAGTTTTTTATTAATAATATAAAAGTTAAAAAAAATTATATATTACATGTATATATCAATAATAATAATATAAAAGTAATATTATAAAAATAAAATTATGAATAAATAAGAAAAAATATATTCAAGTATAATTATTTAAATATCTATATTAAAATAAAAAATAATATATATATATAATTAAAAATATATATATTTAGATATAATTAGATACATATATATTTTGAAATAAATTTTAGTTGATGGATAAACCTAAGTGGTAATGTCACCCAATAATATAGCATGAACCCCATAATCAAAATTATGTGGGAGCGAATTAACATGGTATTGTAGCATTATAGAAGTGTTGGTACTGTAGTATTTACTTTAACAAGGTACTATTACAATAACAATATTTACCTTCAATTCAATTAATGGGTCACATGTTTGGCTATTTAGGCTAGATATCCTTTAATTCATCAGTGATATTTGGGTTTTAGGGCCTATGAGTCATTATTTCAGAACCCTTGAGTGATCTGGAGAAACATCTGTTAGGGGATGCGGTAGTGCAATGGTATTCAAAGATAAATAAAGAATAATAATGAACATCTATGTGATCTGTCAATAGAATAAGTGAAAAACTATCATAACACACACAAAACCTCATCATGAGGTAGAAATCTCATCATATTATCTCTTCCTCCATGGTTATTACTCCTGATTTCTCCTACATTTGTGATTATCTCTTCATGGTATGTTCTACTAAACCTCATTTTCTTATTTGTATATTTTATTTTGGTTTTTACTTATCTCTTTAACCTAAGGGGTTAATTTGTACAATTTTAGGGTTTGGGGTGAACATGGTTAGGAGGATCTTAGTATCAAGGGATTGCATACCTCACCTTCATAGATTTTTTGGGATTGTATCATCATAGTTGGATCATTATTCTTGATTCTAATGGAGGTGTTTCTATAAAATTCCTTTTACTTGGCATGTCTTGAATGCATAATTTTCTTTAAAATTTCTTCATGAAAAATTATATCTATATATAATACCCTTTATGGGTGATTAAATTTTTTGTTTATGACTTACAAAAAGGCATAAATTTTTATCCATGGTTTTATGTTTTTAATTAAAAAGTTTTTTGTTTTAGGATTCCAAGTGAATATTTAAATTCTATAGGGGAGGTTTTGAGAAATAATTTTAAAATTAAAATTTTGTTTGACATCCATTTGAGTTTTTATGAGGTTTTTTTATATTAAATAGTGGTTTGGTTTTTGAAAGGCCATTAAAGGTTGGAAGTTCTTAATTTCGACTATTTTTGAGAGTTTCTGATTTTTTCCAAAGGAATTTTCTTAAGTGATTTACAAATATACTTCTAAACTATTTTTTGTAACAGAATATTAATGCTCAGTGATAGGGATTGGAATCCCAAGATTCTATTCAAAGGAAAATTTGGAACTTATTAAATTGAATTTATAATTAAATTATTTGAGACCTTTGGATATGATCTCATTTTTTGATATTCCTTATTTACATCTTTTATATTAATGGGATATAGATTTTGAAATCTTTGATTATTTTGAATGGATATAAAGGGGATGTTTCTTAAGAGAGTGTGAAAGGTGAAACTAAATTTTCTACATATATATTATTGATACATGTGAAGGTCATTAGATTTTTATTACTCACATATAATTGTTTTACGAAAAAAGGACCCAAATCTCTTAGGTGATGGTTGATGTATAGAGATAGTTATTTGAAATTATGATTTTAAAAAAAATTGGAAAATTGAAATGGGTGTTTGATAAAAATGATAGTTTTTAATGAAAATTTGTGGGTTTATTTTAGGATTAAAGAGTGTTATCTTTAAAAGAAAAACTTTTGTTTTAATTTCGAATAGATGTTAACATAGAAATATGTATTTTAAAAGGGAATAAATATATATTTTTTCAATATATAATTATATGGGTAAAATAATACATTAAAAATATTATTTAAAACTAGATTTCTTAAGTTTTCATTTGTAATTAAATACATAGAATCATTGGTAAGATTATACTATTCATGTTTATCTCACGCCCTCCATACACCAATTTTTTTCTACAAATATCATGTCTCCATTTTGAATCCCAGTTATTTCCTTCTATTTTTATGTTCAGTTACCCAATGGGTTGTTGTATTAGGAGGTCTCCAGTGGTCATACACCACATGTGGTTGGTTTTATCACTATTTGTTTATTTTTGGGTTTATGTTGGGATGTATTATTATCATACAACATTTTATATATATTTTTCTTCTTCTTTTTCTATTTTAATGCACAATCTATATCCGAATTTTTCTTAGTTGTGTGGTGTGGATATTTATTTGGATAATGTTTCTTTGAATAATGTTTCCTAATTTGATAGATGAGTCAAATCATAAAAATTTGTTATAAATCACTTATTCCATTATATATTTATGTATGATTATTTCATATTTATAGCAGTCAATGGTATCGACAAACCATTCTAGATTCTCAAAAAAAATTATGGTTGTCAAATTTTTATTCTAGTGTAAAATAATTTCCCACCAAATATTATTTTATTCCTAAAGAGAAAGAAAATTCTTACGGGGAAAAGAATTCCATTTGGGCCTAGTGGGGATTTTCTTAGAGATACTGCTTGGTCATCCAGTGCTAGTTCATTACAAATGGTATCATAGAATAATTTTTTAAAATTACATAACTGATGAGAAGACTTATTATTTTTGGTTTGTCTTTGAACAAAGTTTAATTGTATTGTCAATACTTAATAATTAAATTACGAGTAGGTTCTTGATCACTGCTACTTAGGATAATTCTTGATTTTCAATGGGTAGTGAGGATTTATATTTTTATCTATTGATTTTTTATTCATTCCTTGATGGGTGCTAATTTTAATTGATGGTGGATGACCATTAAATTTGTTTTGATATATTTTTTTGAGTTTTGTACAATTTTTTGGTCAAAGTGAGAGAATATATAGGACTACATGGTTAACTATATTGGTTTATTAATCCTTTAAGATCCCACGATGAAGGGTTATTAGGAATTAACAGACCCTAGCACACAGTTGGAACATGTTCGATCATATTATATAGTCAAACCGTGCATAACACTTCATCCCTCCAAGATTTTTTTCTTTTCTAGCTCTTGATTATAAGAAATTTTTAAAGTGATGTCCACTTGTTGTATATGAATTAAATAGTGTTTTTTTATCTTCTTGGTGTTATGGTAATGCATTTATTTGATGTTTCATTCATGTTTGTTTTAATTTTAAATTGGTAATTATATAAAATGTTTCTTTAAAAAATAGTTTTTATGATATTTTAGTAAATATTTTCCCCGTTGAGGTGTATTTAAAAGTTTTTTGTGTAATTTGATAAAAGGTTTTTAAATTTAATGAGTCTGTATGTAATGGATTTAAATTTCATGGGGGATACAAGAAAATTTTAACTAGTAAAAAATATTTTCAAATATTTCATTCCTATTTCAAAATGAAATGGGGTGTTTTATCAAGGTTGATTTCAGATAAAATTTTTCTGGTAATAGGGGTTTTAAATTTATTATTATAAGTTTGTGATTTTATATAAATTATGATTTAAAGGTGTGATAAAATATTAGGTGTCAATTTTTTACAGTTATCTTCAAAATAGATATTATTTTAGTGAACTGGTGTTTGATTACATTTTGAAAAAAATATGTTTGAGTGCCTTAAAATGGTGAAATGTTTTTATATGAAAAGTGGTTTTAAAATTTCTTTAATGTAATGTGTAAAATGTTAGAGTTTCGGATTAAGATGAAGCTGAAAAATTATTTCATTTAGCTTCTCTAAATATAAAGATAAGTTTTTCATGTTTTTTCTATTTTTTAAAGTATATTAGTTTTTCATATGGGTTTAATTAATGGATAGGTCCATTTTTTAGCTTTTTTCATTGGTAAGTATTGATTTTAATTTTCCCATGGATTATATTGTGATTGTTTATTTTGATTGAAGAATACATTTGGTTTAAATTAATGTTTTAGGTTGTTAAAATTATTCCATTAAAAGAGTCTTGAGGAAATGTGGAAATTATAATTCTTGATATGAACCTTATGGAGACTATCTTTATCTCCTAGATGTTTCCCCTTTAATTGGTGAAACCACATAGACTAAAAATAGAGCAGTGGATAGTGAATCCTCCTAGGTCTTGGATCCCACCCTATAATGACCCAACCATTTATCAATTGAAAATTTCCTTCTTATTTATATGTAACATATTGTAGACCACATAAAATCACTTTGAGAACACAATAAAAACATTTTAATGAATAATTAATGAAATAATAAGTATTTCTAGATGTTAAGGACCCTATACTGATGAAATAGTAACTCTTCCATTGGAATAGTATTGTGACCCTTATGGATAATAAAGCATAAAATAGTATAGTATCATCGTCCATGAAAGTATAAATAAAATTTTTCCATCTTGTAAGTGACAATATGATAAAATTATATCATTTTATAAGTAAATAATTATTTCTAAAAAGTATTAACTAAGTGTGGGTATTTTTATAAGTAATAAATATTTAATTATAATTTTAGGTTTAATTTAATAAATAAAAAGATGAATTATTCTCATAAAATATATTCATAAATTAATATTTTATTTGTGTTGTGATTATAATATAATTTTATGATACATTAATTATGTTTTCAAAGTGTTAGAAATATATTTTTAATTTTAAAATATGTATTTTCCTTGTAAATGATGATTTTAATTAAAAATTAAATCTCTCATGTATAAAAAATTATTTTCAAAAAATTGTGTTCATTTTATAATTATACAAGTTGAAAAATTGTGAGGGTTAGTTTTTGAGATTTTTCTAAAATACTTGATTTTTTTGTTAGTAGTGAAATACAGTACTTTACAATAAATGCTAAATACATGAATTATGTATAATTGATAATGTATTGATGATTTATGCCCAAAATATTGAACCATAAGTCATTATTTTATTATATTTTTGATAATTCTAGAACTATTCAAAGTCTTGAGTGAAAATAAAAAACTAATGAATTAAATAATGACAAAAAACTCATCTCCTCCACTATAAATACCACCCCTCACCACATCTTTTCCACACACCTCTCAAGACTTTAGCCTTGTCCAAATTCTACATAGATATACTTCAAATAACCTACCCCATTTCTTGGATTTTTTGGTCTTAACAAAAAATTCAAAAACTAATCCTCTAAGGAAGTTCTCAATAAGAAGGAATCAAGAGGTAAAACCCACTTCCTTTTCTTTTAATTTATTTTTAAGTTACTTTATTCTCATTTTATCTGCCCACCTCCCTCATCCAAAACGTATGATAAATCTTGTACCATACATATATTAATTTATTGTAATCCTAATGGAATAATTCATCATTATCTCTCTTTCCCCTTTTTTATACTAAAAAAAGAAATCATCATTTGTGATTTGTCAATTTATCACATTCAAGGACGATGAAGATTTAAATTTCCCTTACTATCTTAAAAAATGGTAATGAAACCATTTTTATGGTTGGAACAGATTATAATATATGTATTATATCATATTTAATGTTTTGGAATCATTTTTACACATGATATTAATTTATAAAACAAAATGAGTTCATTATGACTGAAAACCCTCCTAAATAAACCCAAATGATTATCATAAAATATTTATCTAAATATTCATACTCATGATCATAAAATCTAAGGATATATAAGACCAATTTAACCATTATAATTTCATTAAATACATGTATGTTCAATTCTAGATTGTTACCCCCACATTAAATGATCTTTCATATGTGTGTACAGTTAAACCGGTTTGGAAAACGTTTAGGTCCACTGGGTCGAATACCCTTAGTGGGGGGGGTGAATCAGGGTATGAGAGATTAAAACATTATCTTGTTTTAATATTGTTTAATTGTTAGACAAAACTCAACTTTGTATTCCTCCTGCTTCAATATACGAATAGATACGGAATCATGCACAAGATGCAATGCTTTTTAATCGGTTCACCCCCATATCACTACGTCCAAGGAGAATACAACAACAATGTGCTGATGTACCAAATTCCTTAAGGATCACTGCCAATAATGTGTATAATGTTTGTTATAGATATTTTATGCCTAGTATCACTACCTTTACAAGGTTTTGGGTCTTCTCACTACATTACTAAGGTTCAATCCCGATGCCTTTTTCTCTAGCTCACTACCGATGGAAAGGGTCATCATCTTCCTCTTCCTTCGCTCACTGCTCATTGAATGGAATCCACATACTATTTATGGACTTTTATGTCAAACATAGTTTATGGACATGTATGACCCTTCATTTTTATTAATTCCAATATCCTAATATATAGGTATATGCTCTATTGAAGTTCTGTTTTCACCTTTAGAAGAAATCCACCTTCCCGAGTACTGCTGGGTAACGGAAAATACTTGCACATACTGATTTGATGCTCTCACAATATTATGTTGGAAAATCATGAAGCACCTTACTCTTTCGCGTACTGAGTACTGGGTTTGTTACGTGGGACTCCTTCTTCGCGTACCACCACCACTTCCACGAACCACCCTTCGTCCATGAACATCCTCTGCCTTCGTTATTGCATACCACTACCACGTACCGATTCCACTAACCTCCTCTGTGAAACCCCTCTTGTGTATGAATTGTTCTCTATTTTCGGACAATGTTCGCTTCTGTGTACTAGAAATATCCTTCCACATATCGTTTTAGATATTCTCCCACTCGTGTACTGGAGATTCCTCCTCTGCGTACTGAGACAACTCCTTCTACATTCGAGACTTCCTTTGTGGGCTAAGAATCCCCACAAACACCTTCAACAAGAGCCACTTTTAGTCTTTTCTGAATACTCAAAGAAAAATATGCTTTATAATGATGTTAAATCTTTATATTAATCATTGGGATTAATTATTCTTATAAATGAAAATATATCCACAAAATACGCTAAATTGATATTTATGAAATCTTCAATTCGATCTCCACCGCTTACCGATTCTTCAGTCCCCGAAAAAATAAAGTCATCCACAAACTATTTCCCACACCATCCGCGTACTAAATTGGCTCCAACATGGTCAGTATCCTCTGCCGATGTCAAGTTATCCGCATACCACACTGCCTTCCACTACGAACCGTTTTCGGTTTCACGAACCGCACTCGCGTACCATTTTCGCTGCTCCATGCACCATTCCTGAAATATGGTACACAACCCATGAATTATGGTAAACTTTTTTCACACATAGCATATTTTCTTCAAAATTCCTCATACAATTTACTCCTATTAAAAAAATCCTTTCTTTACCAATATCAAACCCTTGATTTTGAGGCCCAAAATTTTTCCAAACACTGGGAAACAGTGCCTCCTTAAAAAACACTCTTCAGAAAAAACCAATCAGACTCCCTTGCGATCATCTGGCTTTATCAACAAACAAAACCAAACCCAAAACATAACAATCAGATTCCTTGAGGGTTTTTTCCCATCAAAAACCAAGGAAACAAACTCTTTAAATGTTTAAATTTAATCTCTTAACCAATCAAAAAGACCATAAATGAACATAAAAAAGTTATAATACATAAAATAAATGTATAATGGTTTCTATAATTATTAATTAATGAATCTAATTTCATTATTGAAGACATTAAGATCAATTTAAAAACACCTTTGGACATAAGGTATGGGATTATACCTTAACATCCTTTATTCCTTTTAGTTATTCTTTATCTATATTTAGAAAAATGATATACTATATTAATTTTATGTGCACATTTTCAATTATATGAATTTGTTACAAACTCATGTATCAAGATACATTCATCCTTATGTTTCTGGGATATACATGTTTTTAAAAAGATCCCAACTGAATTCACCTCGATATGCAAGCCCGATTTAAGGGAACTTCTGGACTTCCAACTCCTTTTCAAGTGAACTCCACAATCTTTTATAAGAAACATTTATTTTTTTAATATTCAAATTTTTATTATTAAAAATTTGTTTGTTCACTTATTATTTTATATGCAATGTTATTCTCTTTTCTTCTTCAAATTATCTTAAATATTTTCCTTAAACTGCACTAAATTGTATTATTTATAATGTTTATTAAACACAATTTTAACAAGTATTATAAAAAGTTTGACATCACTTATTATCATATATGACTATTTTCCCATATTAATGTCCATTTATGATTTAAATCATTAATTTCATGTACACAATTGTGATATTCCCTTATGTAATGCCTTTTTGGAAAAATTATGATACCCAATTCTTACCATGGTTTACACTTATGTTTAGGTTTTATTTTTTATTTGTGATTATACATGTGGAAAAAATATTTAGAAACATGTTATGAAGGGTTCACCAAAAGATAACTCTAATGCCTTGGGTATTGTTTAGTCTCATGAGATGTCATGTTTATATATGGAGTGAACCTGGTTCCTTTTTGAGACTTTTCCCCCTATGTTATATGCTCTTTGAAGTTTTCCTTGAATCATGTTTATTTCATTATTTATTTCATTTCCACATATATACTATGATATGATTATATGTTACCACATTGTACATGTCATTATTCCTTATTTTTATTCAAGTTCCATGCCTTTTATTTCATAATGTTTTGATTTCTAACCCAGGTGCTATGTTTTATTCCTATGTTTATTTCCATACTGAGATTTTTTGCCCATCCCATTTTTATGTTTTCCCCATGTTTTCCAATGAAGATGTAAGGGCTCACAGGAAGTTAGCAGCTTGTAGTGGATGATAAATAAGAATTATTTTATGTAGCCCTATGTATTCATTTTTATATACCTAGTTTACCAAGGAAATTATAATTTATGATCCTTGCCTTGTATTTTGATATTCAGTTATGTTTAAAATCATGTAATATGATGCAAAAAATGCTAGCATCTCTATAATTGATATAAAATGATCGGTCTAGTTATTTTTGGAGATTAAGAATAGAGCAATTTAGTAATAACCATAGGGATTAGACTAATATTATGAAAGTAACCCTAAATTTTGGTGAGTATTGAGTAAGTGATTTTCGAATAAAATACATCCTCTCAGGATACTAAAAGTGGACATGGTTTTGGAATAGATGTACCTAGGAGTAATAACTCTAACAAGGTGTTTTATGCTATACTTTGGGTAACTTGGTACCTAACAATGGGTCTTACTGTGCACCTAGTTTACACTCCTAGGGGATATGCTTTGAAAAATTGATAAGCTCATTACAAACCATTATTATAGGAACAAAGAAAATTTCCATAATAATATATGTTAGGAAATAGATAATGGATAACATATATTGAAACCTAGGGAATAATAATTTAGGATATACCTTTCCTTTAAAAGTTTATCCTTTTATGTTTAATGTATCTTTTTATTATGGTTATTAGCTAATTATGAAATCCCCCTAATCATTATTTTTTTCTTTGTAAATGCTGGGAAATATAATAAACCATTCCAACAATAAATGTTATAGTAAATGTGATAATTTACCTAATGATATGCCTGATATGATGTGAATGGGTGTTCAAAACATTATGACAATACTTGCTCAGCTGGCCCAAGTTACAAATAATAACTTAAATCATGTGGAATTCCCTCTTTCTCCTATGAAAGTGAAATTACCCTCTAAATATTTCATAATAAAAAGGCCTCCCATGTTTAGTGGATATTCTAATCCCCTCCTTATAGAAAATGGATTAAAAACAATGATGAGACATTATCTATCTTCTAATTCTCGGAAGAATAGACTGTTGTGTTGGAAGTTTATCATTTTAATGGTGAAGCTAATCTGTAGTTGACCTTGATCAATAGAACACTATCCAACGAAGGAATTTTTCCCATGGAATGGTAAGATTTTAAGAAAATATTTTTAATAAATATTTTCCCGAACCCCTGTGTCTCAAGATGGAAATGGAATTCCTCAGAACAAAGAAAAAGGAAGATTAATCGATCGAGGATTATGAAGAAAAATTCAAAAGCTTATCCAGATAAGTCTTCATCTTGGTCATGAACACCAAATGTAAGGTCAATTTATTCATTAGCGAACTAAATCCAAGTATAAGAAAGTCATTGGAAATTCTAGACATTGAAAAATATGAGGATATTTTCCATTATTCTCTTAAGGATGAAATGGATATCAAAGGATCTTAGTGGTCTCATAAACCCAGTGACAAAAATAACAAAAAGTGGATTTTAATATGGGCGATAAATCCCATGATGGAAAGAGGTACCAACAACCCACATGTTAAAAAGTGTGGGAATAGGAATCCTTGAAAATATTTAAAGGGAACCAAGAGATTCCCCAAATATGGACGATAAGGGAATATATATAATAACTGTTAAAGAGAGATGAAAAATCCCACCAATTTCTAAGAAGAAAAGATAGTTCAATTCAATACTCATCTAGTAGTGTAGTGTTTCAACTATTAGGAACACGAGCATTTTGAAAACCCATTCCATAATCTGAGAGTTAAGATAGGAAATCACCAAAAACCTAAAAGGAAAAAAGGAAAGGAATAAGTTATTACTAATACTGAGGGGGTTTCAGATAATGATGTGGTGACAAGTGTTCTAGTTATTCATTCAATAATATAGAATATACAATTGGATTCTATTTCTACACATTATTTCATATCATTCATGTTTATTATAACTATTCAATCACCACCTAAAAATTTATAGGATGATTTATCTATGAGAATAGAAAAAATTGAAATTTTTGAATCCAATGTTTGTAACTTCTCACCTGTAAATTTTTGTGGGATAAACCTCCCTGTAAATCATTTCATACATCCTTTTCTATAGTTTTATGGTTTTTTGGTCTTGGATTGGCTATATATATATAAAACCAGTAACAACTATTGGGAATGGTAGGTCACTCTTCACATCACAAAGCATACTCCAGTCCTATATAAGTGTAAGGAGGAATATGAATGTACTTCAGAATCATCATCTCATGTTTGAATATTTTCACCTTATGTGCAATAATATCTAGCTCAAATGATTGATAATAAGGTGAATACCATGCTCGAATACATGGTTATCTTGAGGTATTTCATTGAGGTACCCCCCAAATAGTTTCATAGTCTTACTCATGATTTATAGGATGATTTATCCATTGATCTTATTCCTATATCTATGTCAATATCAAAGAAACCTTATAGAATAGCTACCATTGAGATAGAATTTCTAAAGAAGTAGTTATAGGAAAATGTGTATAAGGGTTTTTTACACCTGAGTGCTGCACCATGGGGGTTCACCAGTCCTATTTTTCAAGAATAAGGATATATCAATGATTATATTCATTTATCATCATGATATCAACAAAACCATGATGAAGAACAATTATCCCCTTCTATGAATTGAAGAATAGTCTGATCAGCTACTTGGGGAAAGTTATTTCTCTAAGGTGGACCTTCGGTCAGGATATCAAAAATTAAAGATGAGGAAGGTGGATATTCTCAAGTCTGCCTTGTGATTGAGGTATGAACACTATGAGTTCATTGTGATGACCTTTAGACTAAATACTTTTCTAAAAAATTTCATGAAATTCAGTAATATATTCTATAGACATTACCTTGAAAAATTTGTGGTAGTATTTATTGATGATATTATGATACACTGTAAGAGAAAGGAGGAAGAAGATGAGCATTTGAATAATATTTTGAAAAATTTGAGAAGAGATAAACTACATGAAAAGTAGAGTAAATGTGAGTTCTGGATGAAGGAAGTATCATTATTGTGTAATGTTATCATTATGAATGGGATATCTGTGGACCCTTCCAAGACAAAGGAAATTGAAGAGTGGTCCATGCTTACATCTATAAGAATGATCCTTAGTTTCCATGGTCTAACTGAGTATTACTGACAATTTTGGAAGAATTTCTCATTATTTTTATAACCACTAACAAAGCTAACCTAGAAGGGAGAAAGGTTTGTCTTCACAAGGGAATGTGAACTATTCTTCAATGAATTGAAAATGAGACTTATCACAACACCATTTCTCACACTACCAATAAGTGGGGAACTCTTTGTGGTGTACACCAATGCTTAAAAAAGGTATTAGGCTATGTACTGATGAAAATTGATAAAGTGATAGCCTATGCCTCAAGGAATTTGAAAATCCCTAAGAAAAATAATCCCATTAATGGTCTGGAGTTGGTAGTTGTAATCTTTGCATTAAAAATTTAGATAAATTATGTCTATTGGAAGAAGTTTGAGATATATACTAATCACAATAGTCTAAAATATATATTCAAAAAGAATGTACATAATTTTTTCCAGTGACGATTGTTAGTTCTCATTAAGGATTACAACTTCTGAATATACTACCATCCAAGTAAAAAAAACAAGGTAGTAAATGTTCTATGTAAAAAAGATCATGTTTCCAAATCATCGGTGATAATTTAGAAGGATCCAATATTCTTATACTTGCAAAGGATGAACATGGGAATAATTAAGGGAGGAAAATCATAAATCCTTTCTCAACTTATTTCTCAGTCATCCATCATGGAGAAAGTAAAGGATACACACCTAAATGATGTGGAAGATCATTAGAAAGTGGGTGCTATGAGAAAATGAAAATCCTAAGAGTTCAAAATGGATGAGGAAGGAGTCATGAGATTTGGTTCATGACAATGTGTACCATCCAAAACAAAGATAATGAAGGAGCTTCTTAATCGTACACATAGCTAAACCTTCTTGATTCACCTAGGGAGCACAAAGATGTATCGAGATCTATGAGATAGCTACTGGTGGGACAATATGAAAAAGGATATCATTGAGTATAAGTTAATGTTCCTTGCATTTCCTCATGTGAATGATGAAAGACAAAATTCTAAGGGGATGATGCAACCATTATCCATACCAAAATGGATGTGGGAGAACATTACTATGGACTTTGTCAGTGGTCTTCCGAGGACATCCATAGGAAACAATATTATATTGGTCATTATGGATCTTCTTATGAAGACAACTCACTTTATCACAATTTGATAGGACTTCTCACTAGATAAACATTCATGGATTTATATCAGAGAAGTTTTAATGTTGTATAGAGTACCACTATTGATTGTATCTAGTCGAGATCTAAGATTCACCTCAAAATTCTAGAAAGGTCTCCAACAGGATTTAAACACTGAGTTAAACTTTTGTACAACCTATCATCCTCAAACAGATGACCAATCTGTGCAAACTATTCACACACAAGAAGACAAAGTGAGATCATGTTTTATAGAGTTCAAAGGAGGATGGGACCAACATCTTATGCTGGTTGAATTATTCTACAATAATAATTTCTACTCAAGCATCCAAATGGATCCATATGAAGCCCTTTGTGGGTAAAGATGTAGAAAATATCTATATTGGGATGAAGTCGGTGAACATAAGCTGTAATGACCTAAAATGGTTAACGAAATGGTAGAGAGGGTGAAACCCATTCTTCAATAGATATTTGTAACTAAAATTCAACAAAAGAGCTATACATAAAATCATCGATAAGAACCTGAGTTTAAGTATAGAGACATGGTATTCCGCTTCATATCTCCATTGAATAGGATTATGAGATTTTAGATGAAAGGAAAGATAGTCCTAGGTACATAATCCCCTTTGAGATCCTTGATCATGTGGGAGCTGTGGCCTATCAACATGAACTCCCACTAACCATGTATTGAGTAAATGATGTATTCAACATATGCCGCTTAAAGAAGTACATCCTAGATCCATCACATGTACTGAATTTGGAGGTGGTAGAGTTGGAGAATGATCTCCCTTTCGAGGAGTAGCAAGTGACGATATTGGATTATAGAGATATTGTTCGATGAAAAAATTCTACTAACTTTGTCCAAGTATTATGGTGGAACCATAAGTATGAGGATTCAACATGGGAACCTATGGATGCAATGCAGGAGAAGTAACAACACCTTTTTTCAGCTTAGAATATAAAATAAAATTTAGAGGGGAAATTTAATAAATGGGGAAGAATGTATTGACCAAACAAAATTCAACAAAAAATTCCCTTACTATATATATGTCACATACTATAAACCACAAGAAATGAAATTTAGAACACAATAAAAAAAATTAAATGAATAATTAATGAAATAATAAATATTTTAAAAATGATAGAAACCTATATCGATAAAACAATTACATGACCGTTGGAATAATTTTATGACCCATAGGAATATCAAACCAAAAAATTGAACAGTACCATCATCCATGATAGTATAAATAAGATTTATCGATCTTATAAGTGACCATATGATATAATTATATCATAGTATAAGTAAATTATTTTTTTAAATTATTAATTAAGTGTTGGTATTTTTGTATGTCATAAAAATTTAATTATAATTTTATGATTAATATATTAAATTAAAAGAAAATTTTTTCACCAAAAATTTATTCTTAAATTAATATTTTTTGGTCTTATGATTTTAAGATGATTTTCTAAGACCATAATTATCTTTCAAAAGTGTTAGAAAAGCAGTTTGAATTTTAAAATTTGATTTTTCCATGTAAATGATGAATTTAATTAAAAATAAATCATTCATATTTTTAAAATTATTTTCATAAAATGGAGATCATTTTAAAATTTTTCAAGTAAAAAAATTGTTTAGGGTGAATTTTTGTGATTTTTCTCAAATGATTGATTTCATGGTGAATACTAAAATACGGTAATTTACAATAAATGTTGAATACATGAATTATGGTGTCATAGATGATATATGAATGATTTAGACCAAATATAACCCACCATAATTAATTATTTTATTATATTCTATTATAATAATTAAACTATTCATAATCGTTTTCCAAAATAACAAACTAATGAATTAAATAATGAAAAAACACCCCTCCTCCAATATAAATACCACCCCTCACCACCACATTTACTCACACGTGTCAAGCCTTTATATTTGTTCAAATTATTCCTAGATATCCACCAAATACCCAGTCCACATCTAGGATCTTTTTGTGTTAATTAAATACCAAAACCAATCCCTTAAGAAGGCTCTCAAGAAGAATGAATCAAGAGGTAAAACTGTCTTCCTTTTCTCTTAATTTCTTTTTATGTCCAATTATTTTCTTTTTATCTACTAACATAACCTCATACAAATGGTATGATAATTTAATTACCATAAATATACTATGATATTTTTATTATAATGTAATAATTTATTATCATCTCTCTTTTCCCCTCCTTTTAAACAAAAAACATCATTTGTGATTTGTCAATTTATCACATTCAAGGACGACGAAGTTTTCAATTTCCATTAATATATTCAAGGATAGTCATGAAACCATTTTTACTTTTGAAAAAAATTATAAAATATTGATTTTATCATATTTAATGTTATGTAATCATATTGTACATACTATATTAATTTATAAAATAAAATGAGTTCGTTGTGATTGAAAAAAAATCCAAAATAAAACCAAATGATTATCATTAATAATTTATCTAATTATCCATCCACTTGAATATAAAACCAAATTATATATAAAACCAACCTATAGTCTTACTTATAATTAATAAAATATATGTTCATTTCTGGATATTTACCCCCACATTACACAATCATTCATATTTGTGTACAAGTAAACCAATAATGAAAACCATGGAAACCAAAGAATCCAAACGATGAAATTGAATCTATTAATGAAAAAAAAGGCCATAAATGAACTTAATAAAGTTATAATAAATAAAATACAAGTATAATGTGTTCTTAACTTATTAATTAATGAATCTTATTTTATTATCTAGTACATTAAGATCGAGTGAAGAACACATTCATATATAATGTAAAAGATTCTACCTGAACATTCATTATTCTTTTGGGTTTTTCATTATATCATTTTGCACAAATAAAATTATCTTTTATTTTTATTTGGATCATCTCTATTATTTTAATATGTTTCAAAATTATGTATCATGGTCCATTCATCTTTGTTTTTTTGGGATATACAAGTTTTTAAAATGTTTCCCCATTGAATTCTTCTCGATATGCAAACCCGATTTAAGGGAAATTCCCAAATTCCTACCCATTTTCAAGTGAAATACATAATTTATTTTAATCCACCATTATTTTTATAAAATAAAAAAATTATTAAGAAATCTTTATTGGTTCACTTGTGGTTTTATGTAAAATATTATTCCATTTTCTGCTTAAAATGATCTTTATTATTTTCTTTTAAACCACACTAAAATTTTTTATTTTTAATGATTCGTAAATGCCATTTTTACATGTATTCACTTAAGTTTAAAATCACATATCATGATCTGTGCCAATTTTATCTCATTAATTTTTAAGTATGATTTAAATTCTTTCTCTCATGGACACAATTGTGATATTCCCTTGTGTTATTTATTTTTGACAATATTATGATACCCAGTTCTTACCATGGGTAAACCTTATGTTTTTGTTTTATTACATATGTATGACTATTAATGTGGTACAAAAATTCATTAACATGTTATTATGGGTTCTCCCAGATAGCGCGCCAATGCATTGGGTAATGTTTAGTCTCTTGATATGTCATGTAAGGACATAGATTGAACCCGATTCCTTTATAGGAATTTGTCTACCATGTTATATAGTATTTGTAGTTGGACATGACACATGTTTTTGTCATGTTATATGTTGTTTCCAAATTCCTATGATTCCCTAATTATAAGTTCACATGTTATACATGTTATTCTTTCTTATGTTTATTCATGTTCCATGCCTTGTATGTCTTCATGTTATAATTTCTTACCCATGTGCTATGTTTTATTCCTGTGATTATTTCCATATTAAGATTTTTATATCATCCCTTTGTTCATGTTATCTCTAGTTTATCCAATAAATTTGTAAGGGATAAAATAAAGATATAATATCATAATTGAGGATAATTAATAAATGTTTTGTTTAGCCGCATGTTTTTTGGATTTTGTACCTAGTCCTCCAAAGACAGTAGACTTTATTTTCCTTGGTTTTTGATTTGATATTTAATTATGTTTAAAATCATGTTATATTGTGCAAAAAAATTATATTCATTATATATCTGATCTATATTGAATCGATATATTACCTATTTTTGTATGAATCTAGGTTTACTAGGGTAATGGAGTTATTAGAGAAGATCGGTGGTATTCTTAATTCACGAGGAACTCCCAAGGCCTATAGTGGAAAACTATCATGGGTATATTAAAATAACCTATAAAGGTGTCTAGGGAGATTTTGGATCATTTATTTTGGGTTTAATGCATGATTTTTTTAGAGCGGGTATAAGTTTTAAGTGGACTTTTTTATTCCTTTTTATACTAAACTCTTCTTATATCATATGCATAGAAGTGGATGTTATATATGTATCATGTTGAATTCTTGGTATGTGTAAATTAGTTGTTAAATATCAATTTAAGGGAAAAAATAAATCCCAAGAGCCTATTAATTGATTCCAAGACACTTGATATCATTCTATGGGGATTAGTAATGCCCTTTGGGCCTAGTGGTGAGCCATGTTGGGCGACATAGTGAGTAAGCTTGGGATGGTTCATTACATTATGTCTTGATTCATCTAGGAAGTTGGATCTAAAAATCAGATTCATTAAGAATGTATTATGGATATTTTGATCTATTTAAGGGTTCCCCCTTAACCTAGTTAATTTTTTTTTGTTTTCTATAAAGTAAAAAAAGTTAATTTTATAGGTATATTTTGAAATAAATATTAAATATTAATGTAAAATTAAACTTAACACATATAAATGGTTATAATTATAATTATACATATAAAAAGATATTATTAGATTAATAAATATTAATATAATTACAAATTGTTATTTAATATATAATTATACATCATAACAGTATTAATAATATTATTAATAACAATAAAAATACCAATATTTAAGAATGGAATGCACCATGTGTTTGGGAAACCAAACCCAAATTACTTTTATTAATTGATTGAAAAAATATAACAAGGTAATATGGATTGTTCAAAGATTAACACAAAAATTTCTACCAAAATAAAACATTCAAAATTGAAAGGCAACTAAACACCCCAAACAAACATTTAAAATTCCAAATTGACAAGATTCTAAAAAAATAATTATTCAATATTTCTCCTTGGATTTCATCAATAGGGGAAACATAGAGAAATCCTTGGAATATATCCATCACCTGGTAGAGTATAATCTCTAAAGACATATCAGTCATGTTAGTATAACCATATGAAAAATTCTTATGTCCTATTAAGATAACAAATAGCCCCAAGGGGCCAAAACCTCCTGTATCATAAACCAAAAAATACCACATATTGATTATTGTTCCCATCAATTTAAATGTCAATAATAGAAAATATAAAGATAACAAAATTTATTAAATAATTTATTTACTTGGTTCTTATGACCCATGTTCTTAGGACCACCTATACTATACAGATGTTGGCCTCTGCTCTTGAATTTAACCATCTACCATGTATTTCCCTTATCATTTTTTTCATTTAGTGATATATGTAGCAATATCTGCATGTTCTTACATCCCATCCCTAATATATTTAATATCATATCTTGATAAGTATTCTAGAGATTCTTGATAAATTTACCTAGTCCAATGATGATAGGAGAAACAACATCATTAGCCTAATAAATGACAGCACTAGAAGTCCCTTTAGTGGTATTCATAAAGCAAGCCTTAAAATCAATCATAGTCTCCATTGTTATCACAACATATAGAGTACTAGGATTCCCCCAGTGTTTCCCAACTCCCACAATGGATTAATTAATACCCTAAATAGTATTCACATTAAATAAATAATAATTCATGGTTCTATATCAAATATAAGATTTTATCAAAACATATTATTCTATTTTTTGGACTCCTCAAAATCAGTTTTCCTTTTATTAGTGGAACTCTATGTATCCATAATAAAGAAAATAATTGATAGGGGTTTTTCCCAATTCTTTGTACCTAGATTCACAACCAATCATTTATGTAATGTTCCTTTGATATCCAATTATAACATGATTTTTAATAGGGATGTCATGTAAAATACATCTTTATAAATCATAACTGTGTCTATTTTAGAATTATAATTCCATGTTATGTGGAAAATATTATTGTTCCCAATTGGTTTCAAAATTGGTTAAATTATCCTCTGACTACGTAGAGAATTCAAATTATATTTATAGGTCATTTCATATTTATTTGTATATTTTATTTAATTAATAGTTCCTATAAATATAGATTGATCCATATAGGGAACAAATTAATAAGTAAACTTCTCATTTAAGTTTTTCTCTTTAATTCCATTGATCATATCACTTTTCAAAATATATTCTTCAGTTTTATACGTGAAAAAGTACCCAAAAAGGCAAGATAATTTTCCCTCTACTATCACAAGACATAATAAATTCCTATTCATGAATATTAACTAAGTACACTTCATCTTTAATCTAAAAGGACCACTAATCAAAATTCTCATTCATCTTCTCTTTAATTGAATATCTATCCAAAAACTAAATTCTATTAGAATAATAAACACACATTTATTTATTATATCCACTATTGGAGGAATGTTTTATTAAGAGGTAGGGATAGTATCTCTTTCAGCCTATAAGGAGGATTCATCTTCCAAAAAAATTATGGTAACTCTCTTCCATTCAGAATTAATAGTACAGTCATTAGAACCATCCTTTTATGTTCCAAAAACATCCACCATAACTAGATTAATTATTCCTTTTTTATATACACTATAACAATATTTATAGGTATGAAAAAAATAAGATTACCTTTTATAGAAATAATATAATTGTATATTATGAAATTTATCTACAAAAATTCTAATAAATTCACATGCCTTAATGAAAAAAACTTTGTTTTTCAAAATCCATAGATAATTCAAAATTATTGTCCCTAAAAACATTAAATTTCTCGAACTCAGTAGATAATTCAAAATGGTTTTCCCTAAACTAAAGGATAACCATTTTAAATAAAAATAAATAAATAAATTTTGACCTGAATTTGAGAAAAGTGTAAATATATAGCTTTACTACTTTATTGGTAATATTTAATTTTTACTAAAACTATAAAATAAATATCACATAAGATTTGTGAATTCCAAAACAACCAACAATAACATAAAATGTGGATCCAAATATGTGAAATAGAATTTCAGAAAACATGGATTTAAATAATGGACCCCATTCACCAATTCTCTTAATATGCCATTTTATCATGATGAAACTAAATCCCCAATCATTAACATTATGATCATATGAGTTATTTGAAACATAAAAATAAACCCTTACTAAGAGACAAGTGGTACCAATTATCAAATCCCAAAATTTTAGATAAATATAGTCTATGATAATTAAATCTCTATTAATTATGCTTCTTTGATATGCCACATGATTAATAACTAAATTCATAAAATAATTGAAATGATCATCATGAAAACCATGTTCTAGTTTAGAAAGGTACAATGATCGATTCTTCATAATATTTATGTAAAAAAATGTGAACCAATATGATGGATATTTGTTAAGGAATAAATATATTGATTCCACTAATGGAAGTTTGGGTTATTTTTAAGGGACTACAACCATGAAAGAGCATGAATTTAGCTCTATAGACCATATAACCATGATTATTTTCCACCTTTGCCTATAGGTATATTGTATTGATGATAGGAACTCAATTGTTCCTATAGGTTTGAAACCAAAGGGAAATAGCCTTGGTCAAAATCTAAATATGGGTATATAATGGTTCATAAAATTATTTTTTCATTGGAGTGGAATTGGAAATTTCCTAGAACCATGGTCTATACCCATGTGTGGCTATAAGGAACCAATTTCAATTATCATTCCTGATCAAGGAAATCGGATGGGATTTCATGGACCTATAGCCATGGTATTCTGTGACTATGGAAATAGGTGGATATATAGCCATGAGAAGGATGGAACATGTCTATAATATGTTAGGTAGGGATATTATATTATAATATATTTTATAACAAAAATAAAATAAATTAATAAATTTTCAAACACACACAAACATATATGTTTGTAAGATAATTTTTATTTTATTGATATGGTTCCTTTGTCTAAGGATAAGATATATGATTTCAAAACCCATTGAGATATTATTTTTGGGACTATATTACCATTTTCGGGGAGCCTAATGAATTAGAGTTTCACATGGAAGGAACATACTTCCATGAGAATGATGGTGGAAATAGGGTTCCTATCACTATAGGAATTTCATGTGGCTATATATAGTTTTCTTATGGATATAGATCAAGGCTTATATCCAAGATAATATCACCCATGGGAAGCCTTGGTTTTGGATATCACATATAACTGTAGTCAATTGGGTAATATCCATAGGCATGGAATGTGGTTATAGTTCAAATTTCTAGTTGTGATCGTTCCTGTAATAAAAGTGCATATTAATTTAATATTTCATTGAAATCCTAGAAATCAACAAATTTAAATATATGATCCAAAAAATTTCTAGTGTCGGATGAACATCCTTATCATCTCCCAAAGAATTAACCTTTTCTAAAAAGAAAACAGAAACCTATAATGTATTGAATTAATATTCAAATGTAAATTCCATCAATAATCACGTATAAATTCCATCGAATCACCTTCATTGAGAGATTCTAGGATACACCATGATCTTCTATATCATAATCAAAACACCCGTAATAATAATTATAATAATAATAATTATTATAACAAAAATAGGAAAAGTGGGAAGTTAGAGACCTCCCCCATTTATTAATGAAAAATAAAAGATACAAGTAGGGAAATTAGATATACAAGACACAAATCCCCTTACGTAGGAATACCATAAATGCATAAAAATTGTAATAGAAACTCAAAAATTCATAGAATAAAATTTCATTTCCATAATGAAACTCCTTATTTCAATAATAATTACACCATAAATGTTCATTGAGATACCATAACCATAGCTGGTTGAAAATGAGAGTAGTCATTTCGACATCTTGATTTCATTGGGGAACCATTTGAAATCAATAATTGTCAACCATAGTATTCTTCCCTTTTGAGATTGTATTTTTTATGGTGTTTTATTTCTTGGGTGTTTATCATATATAGCAGTCATATTATACTTAATTTAATAGAGATACATCATTTTATTTATATTTTGTTGAATGTATAAAGTTAGAGCTCCAACCTGAACATTTGATACATGAAAAGTATATCCTAGGACCATCATCTATGACAATGTTCACTAGGATGTGAGCCTCTGAATATATTTTCACATGAAATTATGAAAATACACTAGTCTAACATGTTCCACAAATGAAGCGTCCTCAAGGATATCCCCAACCCCTTGAAATTCCATCCCATGATTTCCTAACCCTGGAGAAGATGCATCCAACATCTAAAGTTACGACCAATATGCTTTATCTATTGAAGAACTAACCTTTATAAAATGCTCTCAGGTTACAACATTTCCAAGAATTTATTACCTATTTTCCTGACCTTCTAGCTTGGTACAATTTATATCCTACACATTCAGTTGGGACCCCTAGGCATAAGATTATGAAGAGCCAACCTTCATATTCACCCACATACTAGTAGTCTATAAATGGTCTGTTTTTCAATGTTCTTCCAGACCAAGAGAATTATTATTCACTTATTGTTGATACCCATGATGATTAAAAGAAGGCAGGGAACATCAAGTGGTTATCCTTGAGAATCATGGACCACTATATCTGTAATAATAGATAAGGTAAATTCCATACTATTCCCAAAATCATCTAGACATATGATATATAATTACACTGGATCCTATATGGAGTTACTCACAAAACTAAAATCATATTGATAAAAATTAGTGCCTTAACCAGATTCTCCTTTTGATCTCTTTGTAATTCATGTCTTATAGTCAAATTTGGTCCCATAGTAATGTTTTAATTGCCCTAATATTTTTTAGGTAATTCTCTATGCATTGGAAGGCCTAATTAAAGGGTGGGGTCCCCTCAAATCCCGCATATAAGGTCATATATTCTAAATGGGTGAAACTAACCATGAGATTAACCATATTATAACTCAGATATACACCCACAAGAACCCTATCATATTACCCAAACTGAGATATTTCAGTGGCCTTATCAGTTTTAATTAAAATTACAACCATAGATACGACATCAAAAAAGATATGATGGTTTCGTGGAATATAGTGTAGTCTGGTAAATCTAATTGATATTTTTACCTCAATATTCATAATATTGAATGGATTTAATTGATAATCTCATTTAAAAATGCTAATAATACATGGTCCTAATGTGATGGACCCATGTCCCCAAGAAAGATGCATTATTTATTTAGAGAGGAATTGGATATTGAAATATAACTTAATAATTAGTCTTTAATGTTACTTTGAGAATCCCCATACCACTATTTACCTATTAACCAATTCATTCTTCATCCAAGGCTTACAACTAATAGGAATAAGAATTTGTACAGTGATTGAAAACTTATAAAGCATAAATCTATCCAAAATAGAATCGGTAGTGGAAACTACATGAGTAATTAAACTCTTCTTAATGATTCATTTGAGATCTTCTCCCTTTAATATTATAAATTTTTTTATTTACATCCCAATCCAGTGATATGCCTCCAAAAAATAGTGTGAAACTATATCAAATCTACTTGAAAGGATCATCTTGGCCCAAATCACCACTAACCAAGAGATAAAGACTGATTTCATGATAACCCCTTCTTCATATGTGATCTCTAGCCACATCACATGGTTCTATAGATTAATATCTCTCAACCTCTATCTAAATGATAAAACTAATAATATAATACTAGTATTATTAATAACAAATATTGTAAAATATATAAATAAAATTAGAAATTAAAATAATATTAATTATTATAATAGTAAATATTAATAATAATAATAATTAATATTAAAATAAAATTATCTAAGATGTATCAATATATTAAAATTCTAATAATTAGTAAAAATAACATAAAAAACAAAATATTATAAATTAACATAATTAAAATTATGATAAAAATACATAAAAATGTTTATAAAATCTATGTTTATCAAATCCCCCACACTTAAAACATTACACTCCTGGGGAAAACAATAAATAAACATCATATAATTTTACACATAACTATATTAAAATAGTATAATTGACACCTAAAAATTCATTCAATAACTATGCCCAGAAAATAGAATCTTACTTTAAAATTCCAATTTTCAAAAATAATCCCTCTTCCAATCTTATTATTTTTAATACAAATATATAACCCATGCATCGTTATGACCTACCTAGATATCACTCACACTACTTAAGGAATGTTTACTAATTTTATGGTAAATTATCCTAAAAATGATTATTTACCAAAGGCATTCAATGAATTTTACTACTCCACTACTTGAAAATTAATGGATTACATTAGTTATGGGGATTTGACATTGGTTTAGTATTATTTCTTGAGGTTGTGGGATGACATGTTATGATTATATTCCTGAAATTTTTATACAAAAATGTGGCTATATCAATAGAATATATAAATGATAAATTCATCTAGGTGTCTCACATAGAACCTCATTCCCCCACACATAAAATGATACTTGTCAACAAGAAAATTATGAATTCAATACTCATAATATGGTTAATGGAATAAATATCAATTTAATATAATAAAAATGAAAACATAGGAAGAGCTACTCTAAAACCCCATTATATTAATATATGACAATATCTCATAAAATATTTAAAAATATATCGTACTCTATATAGTATTATTAAATTAAGGTTATATAAAATTCTTTAGATCCTAATATAAAAGGTTATTTATTTTATAGGGATCCCTCAATGTGATGTTTATTATATTATATCACAAAATATAATCATTTTTAAACAAAAAAATTAATCAAAATTTCCAAATGAAAAAATTAAAGTAATTCGAAAATAGATACTATAAAAAACACATATAAAACAATGAGATAATTTCTATATATGTACATAAAATAATATATTCTATCTCAATAATCATCTCTATGAATAACTTTATCCACAAAATTTAGATTGAAAATATTCATGAATACAAATTATGTAGGTAGGAAAAGATTTAAACAATTTGATCATTTTAAAAATGATTCTTCATGACTTATAAGGGCTAGAAAACAATGAATATTCAGGGGTGTATCCATGGGTTAAATGGGATTGATAAAAAATAACCCATTCACTTCAAATAAACATTCAAAATTCATGTTTTCCTAATGGAAAAACATAAAAAATATTGAAATAATTTCATCAAAAATGATTATCTTTAGAAAATATAAAATATAAAGAGATGTATGTAATTTTAAACTCTTTTCATGTATATAAATATGTTGTCAAAAACACATATGGTCTTGTTGAATTATATGAGAATTGAAAAATAATAATTTTCAGAAAATTATTTATAGGTTCACAAAATGATATAAGTGATAATATAAATTGATTTCGGTTTTCATGTAATTAAAAAGATGAAAATAATTTAAGAAATGTTTTTAGGTTTTGATTTTTCATGTTTTTTATTTTAAAAATATTGTGTTTTGTAATTTAAAAAATCGGTATAAATGTAACACTGCCCTATTTTATTATAAATAGTATTGTAAAATCATTCTATATATAGTAATGATTCAAAAATTAATTACCAATTGAAATTTGATAGAGTTATAACATACATACATCGTATCATAAATATAACACTAAAATAAATATATTTATATGAATGGTAAAATATGTATAAAATGTAGGATAGATTGATTTTCTTGGTGAAAAATTAAGGATTGACATTAAAAAATTTATTTCATAATATCAAACTAATAAAATAAAACAATGGAATAGAAAAACAATTATTTGTTTCCACTCATTAAGCACTAGGTTTAACATCTTCATCTTCGTGAAAAATATCTCACTTTAA
Source organism: Viscum album (assembly GCA_963277665.1). Taxonomy (NCBI): domain Eukaryota; kingdom Viridiplantae; phylum Streptophyta; class Magnoliopsida; order Santalales; family Viscaceae; genus Viscum; species Viscum album. The sequence continues at coordinate 1,284,922,841 of OY728138.1, read as the reverse complement.
ATGAATTTTATAAATGATACTTATTAGGTCTAAAGTATGATAATGTCTTTATAAATTACCCCTTTACATTTAATAATGGTATATTTCCATCAAAGTATTTAAGATCATCATGGTGATATATAATTTTGTCCTTGTATAACTCTAAAAAATTTAATTTTTTTATTCTATATTACTAAGTCCAGAATAAAATAGAATGATTTTACAACATGGTGAAATTTTCATTTTTTGGATTATATTATCATGTTATTATAATGTATTCTCTTTATAGATAATGGTATTTCTATATGATTCTCTCCTAACCATATCTAGATCATTTATCTATCAAAAAGTTCTTTTTCTTGTGAACTTTTTTAATCAATATTTCATTTTTTTATAGCTCAATTATATTTATGTTCAAATTTTATAAGTATATAGAATGTCTTACCGATGACTAAGCGTCATGGGTACATTCCAATTGTCATTTTGTGTAATATTATATAAGACCATAGTACTTTATTGAACATTGTTTCGAAATATTTTCCATTAATATTTATAGATTTCTCTAGAATACCATTTATTCCTTGATTTGAAATTTTATCTTACCCATTTATCCATGAATGATATTAGTTGGTCATGTAAATGTTTAAATTATTTATATTTTTTAAATTATATAACATGGAATTACTAAAATGTTAACTTTTCCCACTTGTCATAAGCTGTAAAATTATAAACCATTTTAACATATTTTATTCAATAAATTTAATTACAACTTCAGTTATGTTCCCATTAAATGATTCATATTCTACCCACTTTGATATATGGTTAAAAAAACCCAAAGTTATAATTTTAAAATTTATTTGTGAGAAAAATATATGAATGCAGTTCACTATATGTAATATATTTCAACACCCAAAATAGAGGTGTTTTGAAATATCACACTTCCCACTAATACCTACAATTCATTGAAATTTATCAAGATTTACGATCAAATAAAAAATAAAAAGATATAAGGTAGTCCAATATAAACCATATAAAAACACGTTAATATTTTTTGATGAATCCCATGATGTCTTCCAACATCATAAAAATTTAGAATATTTAAAACACTAAAAATATCATCGATTGGGATACACCTTATTTTTCTTTCTTCTATAAAATACATAAAAACAAATATATTATCCCATAATTAATGGTGAAAGCTATTTGGAATCCATTTTATATGATTCTTTAATAAATATTGATAAAAAATTCCTCAAACTATATAGATCCTAAAATAAATATACCTTGGTGTGATATTCTTGGTAACATACAGTTTCTCATCTAGAAATGTTTTTAAAATTAATTTGACATTGATATCTCCTATGTCATGTTTTACACATGAAAAATAGTCATCCATGAGAATTTTAGTAACCTTTTACCCTTGATTTCAATTTTAAAATCATGATGTAGAAAAACAAAAAAAAAATATTTTTGGTTTTCCATATTTTTAGTAATAAAATATTACAGGGTATGGTGATCGGTATATATAGTTCTTTTTATAATGGAACGTATAATAAAAAATTATTAAATTCAAAATAATTTTTAAAATATTGAGATTTGGGTTCATAATTTTTGAGATAAATATATTTTATATAGAAAATAAAAATAATGAAATAATGTAATGATAAATTACATTTTTTAGATTTAAAAATTTACAATTCGTTGAATATTTTAAAAAACGCATTAAAAAAGAGTTTTTAATAAAATATGATAGTAGGTAAAAATCATAGAAGATTAAAAATAAAATAATGTTTATATAGAGTCATTATAAAAAAATGAGATATAAATTAGAAATTTAAAAAAGATAAAAATCATATTTGGAGAAAGAATTTAAATAGAAATAATAATTCTAACTCTTTTCTGTCTAGTGGATTCACTATGTTTTGGATGAATTATATCTATTTTATTGATTTAGTTAAATCCCTTATTTCCTTGTATAATTCAACTATATTTAGTGTTTCCTTTTTAATATCATTCCATTCTTCAACATTATCAATGTAATAGTAATTCCCCATAATGTTTTTTCATGGATTATGGGATATAAGATGTTATGTTTTCTTCTATGATCTTGAAAATTGGTTTACTTATTATAAATAGAGTATATCACTTTATGTGACCAAAAAAAGACTCAAATTAATGGGTGGAACATCATTTTCTTATTCCCTATCCAATACAATGAAGCCGTAGAGGATATATATTTTATCTTAATTGATGTCAATGTGCACTAAAACTCTTAAAATTTGATTTACCGATCAGTCTTCCATTTATAAGTTGACACAAGTATTTTTTAATTTGAAAAACCTGAATTATTTCTAAACTTTAGAGAGTATATTGTTAACCCTAGCTATTAATCCACATAACTCTATCCTAATCTAAGAACCTAAAATAGTATAGGGTATTCTAAAACAACAATATCCAATTATTTTATGAGTTATAGATCATGGTATAACTATGAAATATTTCTCATGCATTAAAATAGTCCCCACTTCATTGTATATATTTTTATTAAGATCTAATATATTTGAAAAATTTAGTATAGCGAGGCAATATTATAGTTCCTTCAATATAGTGAATATTTATATATATCTTCTTATAAATCATGATATCACTTTTAAAACTAAGAATCTAACTTTATTCACATTAATATTTTGAAATGGGATAGGGGTATATAAAATATTACTCTTTCAATGAGTTCATTATTTTCTTTATCTTTTTTAACATTTATATATTAATCAATTTTATCTTGATATTCTTCTTATTTTTCATAAGATCTATCCACATTTTTCATTAAATTATAATCATCTATAGATTGTATATATGTCACTTTAGTTGGATTAATATATAGTACATTCCATTATGGAAATTATGCCCTGTTTTATGTAGTAACATATTATCAATCTTATTTTGGGTTAACCTTTGGGTCATTTTAAATAGTTATATATTATCATTCATGTATTTTTTAGATTATATAATGTAATATCCCATATATGTTTAGGTACATAAATTGATATGTTTTGGTAAATGGTTTGATATGGGTTTTTTTGTTTAAACTGTGGTTATTTAATGTTGTTTCAGATGGGTTTGTTTTGGGAATAAGTAGTATGATTTGGTTGAGATAGACTATTATGAACCATAAATCCATGGTTCCCACGTTTACTATGGTCTCTACGTAGTGGAATCTTAGTATGCAGTATAATGAGGTTAAGGGAGGGAGTTCATATCTACTTTCATTTGAGGCATAGCTATGGTGTGGTGGAATGTTATAACATTTACCCTCCTCTATAATCTAATCTTAATGGAATGGAGAGTATGGATACAATGTAAGGGACTTGATGTGTGATTTGGTTAATTAATCTTAATTTGGTACCCTTGTTTCATATAGTGAGGTTGTTTCATAGCCTATATATTGAGTTTCTAGCATCTGTGGCATGGTGTATTAGATTTAACTGTACTCCTTCCCCAGGTTTATATAATATATCTTGTGGTCTTAGCCATGATATTTTTATGTGGTTTGACTTATATGGCTATGTTGTGGCATCTTGCACTATGTAATTTTCCTACCTATGTTATCTTGTTCTGTAGTGGGGTCTAGAAGGCTATTTCCATGTCTTCTATTTTATAGGTTATCTATAAATACCCCAAACCTCATTGAACACATTTTTCTCCTACGTATTCCACTCAAACACTAAGAACCCTAGAGAGTCTTTTTAAGGCCTTCAAAGCACCCTTTAATTAGATTAAACCCCCACCTTCTAGGGATCGATCTGTAGTGATCCAATCCATATAACAAAAACCTCTAAGCATAATCTTCAAACCATTATCATGTTTTCTGGATCATGGTGTGCCATACATAGAGTTCTATGGAATGATGAAATAGATTCTACATTAGATTTATAGAATTTTCTTCCTCTTCTCTACGTTTTAGATAGGTAGTGTTGAACAACATCCAAATGTTCATTTTAATTCTTAGAGTATTTTTTGAAAGTTTTATGCACTATAATGTTGTGCACACTACAAAATTATTTGGATTAATCAATGTTTAATTAATTTAATATACTTATATCTCTCATTATGTTGTATCGGGTCCATTGGTGAAGTGACCAAACTTATGGCCACCTGAGTGGGGATCCTACCCTTGTACCTGTCATAAATTGGTAGTATTGATAAAATAAACATAACATAACTATGTGATTCTTTAGAATGTGAATTGAGATTTTATATGATATGATAATTTGGTGATTGTCTTAAATATTGAACACACTACCCGATGATAGTTTAAAACAATCATAATGATAATATATGTTGGCTCAATGAAATTAGAGGACAAAATGTTATAATAAAATTTTTAACTATTTTGGCATGTGTTGACATGTTATATATCATGAAATAATTATATAAATGTATTTTTCAATTTTATGATGAAATTGTAATATAATGGTATTGTTTCAGGTTACACTAAAATTATTATATAAAATGATAATTTTCAGTTATGTTTAAATGATTATACAAAGGGATTACTCTTGGACATGTTATAATTATTATAGCGGTCTTCCAAGTTAAACTATAATGATTTGTGTGTTATACCCTTGGAGGGTTAAGTGTTTTGTTACCATGTTTCAATGATATTCTTAGAGATATTTTTGAATGTTGATGTAGGTTTTACTAAACCATAGTGTTGACCTAGAACTAAATTTTCAGTGGGTATATTTTATAAGTAGTATTAACTCATTAAATTAATACCCCTATTTATCACATTATTTCATGTTTTATTGTCTCAAACTCAATTTTTTATAGAGACCATTAGTGGTGGACTACTGAGTCATACTCACACACTATTCAAGCTAAAATTTGGTACCCGAGAAGATTTCATGTGTAGAGACCCGAAGCCTGACGTACATGGACATTACATTACTTTTGCGGAATAATTAGTACATAACAAAAATAGACACACAAGGACCGTAATAGTTTAGTGTCTTTGGAAACTCAGAATATAATCTTCTAATACTGTTGAAAGATCTTCAACATCTCCCATAAAGATCTTCCTTTTTTTATACCTAAAATCGTTCTTTATATCCTGGGGAAAAGAAAACATAAAAGGGTGAGCTCAAATGCTCAGTAAGGTTAAACATAAGAAATATCAATCACATCATAATCACATAACTTTTGGAAATCAAAACCTGTAAAAGAGATCATAATTTCATAACCTGGGATAACTCATGGAAGTGAAATGTAATCATAATAATCATAACTTAAAACATGAAACTTTTTGGCATTCACACATAATCATAGAGAATCATTTCTTGTTAGTCAAGACTCATTGCCAAGACTATCTTATTGGAAAAAGTCCCATTCTGAACCGAGTCACCCTCGTTTCAGTCCTGTTTCACTGAACCGGTATAACCTACCATTCCAGCCATGTCTATCTCATGAGATATAAAATCATTACCCAATGCATTGGAGGTAGATATAGGTCCCACCCATCTCATAATGATACCATTCTTATGTGTTCCACAAAATCATAAACCATACATCATAGCATAACCAATGTAATAAAAATGGGATTCTTAAACATCATGACATCATAAAACAATTCATATAAGATAAAGGAATTCATAAAAAATATTTCCATCACAACATAATAAAATCCATGTAATAATAGGGATAGAAACAGAACCCTTTATTCTCTTAGATGGAAAATAATTTCGATAAAACACTTGAACTCCATTCTTGAGGAAAATATACTTTTTACTTCAAAAACACTTTTCATTTCTTAACATGTCATAAAATTATAACTAAAAGGAGTTGATTAAAAATAATCTTTAAAACTTGTAATGGAATCTTCTTGGAAATAATGTTTTAAAAATTCATTCATGTCGTATAAGTTAAAAAAACATTATTCTCGTACTTTTGTCAGAAAAGTCAAAAAGTACCTCGTACGAAAAAATGACAAAAGATTCCTTTCAAATATTTTACTAAAAACTCACCGAAGGGTAAAATTGGATTTAAACAATTGTAGGAGATTGGAAATAATATTACATATTTAGGAAACATGGATGTGGATGATAAAATACACCCCAGTAAATACTAAATTATAAACAATCTCGGATAAAAATGAGATTGTGATATTTCCTTTACCTTAGGTCCGATTTGCTTCGTAAGTGTCTGAACCTCATGTATAATGATTTAAATAATGTCATTGACTTATTACAGAATCATATTCAATGTTATTATATCATATATGGTTCACTTATGACTTTATATTACCCGTTCTTTTGTAAGTTCATGTTAAAGTAGCGTTTTGGGTAAAATCGTCTCATTTGTTGTTCGTGTTTTAACTTGTAATTATTCATATGATTACATAGATAATTATTACTTAATTATAGAATATAAAACATTATTTATATATAATATATATTCAGAATATACATATATATAATGGATCGATAAATGGAAAGAAATACACCGTTCATGGAGACGGTAGGCCGTACGTACGCATGAACGTTGTTTTCTTTTCGTTATTGAATTGAGTGGAATTGAGTAGATGACATACGTATATATACACATAAATCAAGTAGATTTATAATGTCATATATTTCATTATTATTGCTTATATATACTTTATAATCCTTCTTAAATGGTTAACACGGAGAATGAATCTCATCGCGTCGTGGAGACGGTAGTCCGTACGTACGCACGAGCGATGATATCATTTTCATGATTATTGAATTGAATTGGAGTGGATGATACAATATATCAGAATCATTATGATGTTATAATAACTATGTATATTTATTATTTACACCATAATACCCATCCATGTAAGGTGTTGGTGGAAAAACAGATTACACCACGGCGTGGAGACGGTATTCCGTACGTACGCACGCGCGATGATTTCTTTTTCCATAGGATGGATAGAAGATGAAATGGGGTTGTTTCATACTTATAATAACATATCCGTATATGAGTGATACTGATGTTATTACTTCATAATGAAACAACCTAAGAAGAATAAGTGGAAGAAGAAATAAAGATGAATGAATCGGTAACAGACATTACCTCTCCTTTGAAGTGCTTATTTGAGACCTCCTCTTAGGGCACTAAAATTGGTCTTTGAGGAAGACCAGAACCTATAGGATGTTTCTAGGGAAGTTGAGAAGAGATTTTGGCAGGGTTTGGCCGAACTTGAAGCTCAAATTGGTCTGAGGAGGAGATGGAGGAGGTGCCCTTTTATAAGGGAGGAGAGGGGCACCTTTGGAATAACTAAAAATATTATTTTATTATAAAGTCAAGTTCGGTTTTAAATAGCTCCAAATTGATTTATTTCAAGGCTAAGGTGGGGATGGGTCGAAATCCTCTGATCCAATAGAATTTATACAAGTTTAGGTTCCTATTTTAACCTTATCATTTAGATTTAACATTAAGTTAAATAATTTTACTTTTGCCATGTCTTCATGTGTTCTTATACTATAAGGTTAATAAACTTACTATAAGCAGCCAAACGAACCCCAAGTTGTTTATTATTAATATATATAACCTTATCTATGTCATTTGGCCGAACCTTAGATTTTTAGGAATAAAATAACAATTACCAATATAATATTTGTTTTAAAAACTATTTTATGTCAATTTTGACACTATTTACTAATTGATTTTTGTGAAAATCATAACATAATTATTAGTTCAATCCAAGTTAATTAAATCAATACTAACATTTCATATTAACCTAGAAAATTAGTGGGATTCATAAAAAGTCTCAAATTACATTTATTTTGGTGTTTATAACATCAATTATGTCAATATATCATTAATAAGATAATTACTGCATCATCATTGTGTCATAAATAAATTAAATTATTTAATCCCTAAAAATTCTAAATAAATTCTTATGATGTATATAATGGTATTAGCTTTATGGATACTATTCATGTTCGAAGTTTCATGAATTTTATCACTAGATTAAAATTATTATACTTATAAGATTTAACAAAGTGACATGTTGTCACATTCTTTGGTTTTAATAATAATTAAATTATTTTCATTGACAAAATTTAATTAAATGAATATAATCCGAACCTTAGGTGATATGGGTCGACTTTTAGTCATCCAATAGGATTTTTACATTTTTTAGGGTAATATTATATTTACCCTTAATTACCCGATTTACCTTTAACTATGGTAAATAATATTTACCGTAGTTACTATTCATAATTCCCAAAAATAAAAAGTATCCTATTAACATAATTTGGACCCAATGATTCCAAATATGGAATCCATTTTTTAAAATTCAATACACAGAAGTTGCAGAAATTAAATTAAAAGTAATCCCGCTGTCGAATAAAAACGGGATTTTGTTTAAAACATTGCAAAAGATTGAATTGATTTAACCTACGAATTCAAGGTAAAATCAATGCTAATGACATACATTATATTAAATGGTATAAATATATTCTATTTATACTTTAAAACCATTAAATATTATAATTTAACCACATAATATATTATGATGAAAAAAGTTGTTTTTAATTAAAATATTGCGTGTTTTTACTATTCATTAAAATATGAAAGTTATCGGAAAAATATCAAAACTTTATCTAATGTAAATTTTTATGTCCTGATTCAAAATAAGAATTTTATTTTGTCAAATTGAACTTATAAACATGTCAAAAACTAGATTTAAAGTGGGTGCGCCATCAAAAGGCGGCAAAACTGCATTTTTTGAAAAATACTTATTTTACCCGAAAAATTTATTTTGTTCTTATACCATGTTCTAGAAATGTGTAAGATGAATAATAATGTTATAAAATTAAAAATTTATTTAACACTATTCATAACGGCTAGTTCATGACAATATTATAATAATATATCGTTGTTTATTAAATCCCAGTATTGCGTACAACACACGCTATCGAGGAAGGTCTCGATTGCGTGTAATACAAACCAAGTCAGGGTTGCGTGTTGTGAAAGAATCCATCGTTGTTTCGTATAACAGAATCCAACCATATTTCATTTATACATTGAATATATATATATATATATATATATATATACTCAATGTTGCGTAGAATAACTATTATCAAAATTGTGTGTAACACGGTCCAAGGATAGTGTTGCGTATACTGCAAGCTAATACGGTGTTGCGTATAGTGTAAGGTAATCTTGGTGTAGAATAAAACACAAGACATTAATGAAATTAAGATAATATTTTTCATAAAATATTGGGGTGTTACATTCTACCCCCCTTAAAATGAATTTCGCCCTCGAAATTCTTCGGGGTTATAAATGGTTTACTACTTGAAAGTTTCTTTAATAGAAATACACATCGTAAAAAGGAATACCAAAACCAATCTTTAAAAACAAAAGTATGAAATGTAACGGTTACCCAAATAAACTAATCACTGGGTTTCCACATAGGTAAAAATATGGATATGGAAGAAAAATCTAACCATCATGTTCTGATGGAGAGTGGTAGAGAACATGGATATGGAAAAGCTAACAATCACAAAGCCATAAATTTGTGACGATCTAAGGTACCATCTGATTAATCAGATATAAGAGCACTAGGACAACATTTTTGGTTTTCAAGATCGTTTCCCTAAAGTTGAAGAATTTGAATTAGAATAAATACTTACTTTATTTTGGTACAATCTCACTGTTGTTCGTGCCTTGAACAATTTCCACTTCATCTCTTAAATAAATGAAGTTGAATTTGTTATTCGTGAAGTGTTAGAGGATCATGTGATAGAATGACAGGTCATTCCATCTGTCTCAAACAAAAGGTTAGCAAAAGTTATTAAATATACATAATCCATTCTATAGTGAGATTAATCATATATGGTTCCTAAAATGGACTTATACTTCATATATCATACTTCTTAATATAATAAAACTAGTTTCTACTAAACAGGGACTTCCTGTAGGCCAGTGGTAGGCGATAAAGGCCAGTCGCACTTCGGTTGTGGGTTCGATTCCCACAGCCTTGTCTGACGCGATGGGCTATCACCCGTCCTGCAGGTTTTCCTTTTTCTAAAACTATATTACTATAACATCCCATCAATAATATCGAAAAACGTTTTATCCTAACTTATGTCCAACATAATCCATTCTAATATTTAGGCTTATCTAAAATATTTTGGTCCAAGCTCATAGTATAAATAAAATGATTACTTGAAATGTCACAGAACAATCACGTGAATGCCATCATTTATCCCCCATATATCATAAGATATATCTTGTTGGTCAAATTACAAACATGTGAATACCTTAATCATGTATTCTCTTGAAGAATGAATACCCATTGAACCTTAGTGAAAACATGAATGCTGTCAAAAGTTAAATCTTTCCACATACCAAAATCCAGAAATTCTATATACTCAAACCATGATATAACCTTCTCCTTATATCAGTCATGAGCTCATGAATACTATCAAACATTTAATTTTCTCATTATCCCTTCATTATGCGCATATCATCTACATTCCAAAAATATCTGAATAACCTTTCATGGATACTGGTAACATTAATCATACACTTTCAAAACTCAAGGAAAGACAACAGTGTAACAATCCATAGATGTCTCTTTATTCCATAGTAGCATGAGATTACTTATACAACATTACACATGATAAATATGTAATCATTCCACTACATTCTTAAACCATTGACCGAGATTCAATAATTCTTTCATCTCACATATCATTTATAGTCTCTTCATCATCATCCACATAAATACTACCCATACGACCATACTGATTCTCTTTATGAGACTTTCCCTTAGGGAATTGGTTTGCATAATGCCCGTACATTCCACATTTAAAACATTTAACCATTGTTGATGTCGTAGCAATACCATTATCCTCATCCCTGGTGTTAACTGAACCTTTTCCTTTGCACTTACTGGCTTTGTGTCCTTCTTTTCCACACCCAAAGCATCTTCCAGTTCCTTTTAAACATTCTCATTGATGCCTCTTCCCACATGATTTACATAGGGGAAATTGAACTTTCTTTCCTCCATGATCATCATGAAACTCCATCTTTCTCTTATTAGCCGAGTCAAGAAACTTACCAAATTTTACTTTATTGATCATATTATGAGATTGCTGATTCGGCATAATAATGATGTTTGGACTTACAAATCCCATTTCATTTGGTTTCTCATGAAGAATATCATTCCATTTTCCATCATATCCTCCATTATCGTGAATCATCTTATTTCCAGCCATTTTCTAAAACCCAAAAAGAATAGTGTGAGAGGAAAAAATCATAATAAAGGGGGAGTAACTTCAATATATAACATCTTTGGTTTAATCTAATATCTTTACCATAGTTCTAGGACTATATACTATACGTATACTTATACTTAGGGACATCCCTAGACATACCTTAGAAATATCTCTAGGGATCTCACTAACGTTTTCGCATCCTAGTTTCCAAAGGTTGACTAAAATTTTCCTCTGATACCAACTGTAGAGACCCGAAGCCTGACATACATGGACATTACATTACTTTTGAAGAATACTTAGTACATAACAAAAATAGACACACAAGGACCGTAATAGTTTAGTGTCTTTGGAAACTCAGAATATAATCTTCTAATACTGTTGAAAGATCTTCAACATCTCCCATAAAGATCTTCCGTTTTTTATACCTAAAACCTTTCTTTATATCCTGGGGAAAAGAAAACATAAAAGGGTGAGCTCAAATGCTCAGTAAGGTTAAACAAAAGAAATATCAATCACATCATAAGCACATAACTTTTGGAAATCTTAACCTGTAAAAGAGATCATAATTTCATAACATGGGATAACTCATGGAAGTGAAATGTAATCACAATAATAATAACTTAAAACAGGAAACTTTGTGTCATTCACACATAATCATAGAGAATCATTTCTTGTTAGTCAAGACTCATTGCCAAGACTATCTTAGTGGACAAAGTCCCTTTCTAAACCGAGTCACCCTCGTTTCAGTCCTGTTTCACGAAACCGGTATAACCTACCGTTCCAGCCATGTCTATCTCATGAGATATAAAATCTTTAACCAATGCATTGGAGGGAGATATAGGTCTCACCCATCTCATAATGATACCATTCTTATGTGTGACACAAAATCATAAACCATACATCATAGCATAACCAATGTAATAAAAATGGGATTCTTAAACATCATGACATCATAAAACAATTCATATAAGATAAAGGAATTCATAAAAAATATTTCCATCACAACATAATCAAATCCATGTAATAATAGGGATAGAAACAGAACCCTTTATTCTCTTAGATGGAAAATAATTTTGATAAAACACTTGAACTCCATTCTTGAGGAAAATATACTTTCTACTTCAAAAACACTTTTCATTTCTTAACATGTCATAAAATTATAACTAAAAGGAGTTGATTAAAAATAAACTTTAAAACTTGTAAAGGAAGCTTCTTGTAAATAATGTTTTAAAAATCCATTCATGCCGTATAAGTTAAAAAAAACATTCTTCTCGTACTTTTGTCGAAAAAGTCAAAAAGTACCTCGTACGAAAAAACGACAAAAGATTCCTTTCATATATTTTACTAAAAACTCACCAAAGGGTAAAATTGGATTTAAACAATTGTAGGATAATGGAAATAATATTACATATTTAGGAAACATGGATGTGGATGATGAAATACACCCCAGTAAATACTAAAGTATAAACAATCTCGGATAAAAATGAGATTGTGATATTTCCCTTACCTTAGGTCTGATTTGCTTCGTAAGTGTCTGAACCTCCTGTATAATGATTTAAATAATATCATTGACCTATTACAAAATCATATTCATTGTTATTATATCAAATATGGTTCACTTATGACTTTATATTACCCGTTCTTTTGTAAGTTCATGTTAATGTAGCGTTTTGGGTAAAATCGTCTCATTTTTCATTCGTGTTTTAACTTGTAATTATTCATATGATTACATAGATCATTATTACTTAATTATAGAATATAAAACATGGTTTATATATAATATATATTCAGAATATACATATATATAATGGATCGATAAATGGAAAGAAATACACCGTTCATGGAGACGGTAGGCCTTACGTACGCATGAACGTTGTTTTCTTTTCGTTATTGAATTGAGTGGAATTGAGTAGATGACATATGTATATATAAACATAAATCCAGTAGCTTTATAATGTCATATATTTCATTATTATTTCTTATATATACTTTATAATCATTCTTAAATGGTTAACATGGAGAATGAATCTCATCGCGTCGTGGAGACGGTAGTCCGTACGTATGCACGAGCGATGATATCATTTTCATGAATATTGAATTGAATTGGAGTGGATGATACAATATATCAGAATCATTATGATGTTATAATAACTATTTATTGTTATTATTTACACCATAATACCCATCCATGTAAGGTGTTGGTGGAAAAACATATTACACCACGGCGTGGGGACGGTATTCCGTACATACGCACACGCGGTGATTTCTTTTTCCGTAGGATGGATATAAGGTGAAATGGGGTTGTTTCATACTTATAATAACATATCAGTATATGAGTGATACTGATGTTATTACTTCATAATGAAACAACCTAAGAAGAAGAAGTGGAAGAAGAAATAAAGATGAAAGAACCGGTAACGGACATTACCTCTTCTTTGAAGTGCTTCTTTGAGACCTCCTTTTAGGGCACTAAAATTGGTCTTTGAGGAAGACCAGAACCTCTAGGATGTATCTAGGGAAGTGGAGAAGATATTTTTTCAGGGTTTGGCCGAGCTTGAATGATCAAATTGGTGTGAGTACGAGAGGGAGGAGGTGCCCTTTTATAAGGGAGGAGAGGGGCACCTTTGGAATAATTAAAAATACTATTTTATTATAAAGTCAATTTCGGTTTTAAATAGCTCAAAATTTATTTATTTCGAGGATAAGGTGGGGATGGGTCGAAATCCTCTCATCCAATAGAATTTAGACAAGTTTAGGTTGCTATTTTAACCTTATCATTTAGATTTAACATTTAGTTAAATAATTTTACTTTTACCATCTCTTCATGTGTTCTTATACTATAAGGTTAATAAACTTACTATAAGAAGCCAAACGAACCCCAAGTTGTTTATTATTAATATATATAACCTTATCTAAGTCATTTGGCCGAACCGTATATTTTTAGGAATAAAATAACAATTACCAATATAATATTTGTTTTAAAAACTATTTTATGTCAATTTTGAAACTATTTAGTAATTGATTTTTGTGAAAATCATAACAGAATTATTAGTTCTAAACAAGTTAATTAAATCAATACTAACATGTCATATTAACCTATAAAATTAGTGGGATTCATAAAAAGTCTCAAATTACATTTATTTTGGTGTTTATAACATCAATTATGTCAATATTTCATTAATAAGATAATTACTGCATCATCATTGTGTCATAAATAAATTAAATTATTTAATCCCTAAAAATTCTAAATAAATTCTTATGATGTATATAATGGTATTAGTTTCTGGATTCTATTAATGTTCGAAGTTTCATGAAGTTTATCACTAGATTAAAATTATTATACTTATAAGATTTAAGAAAGTGACATGTTGTCACATTATTTGGTTTTAATAATAATTAAATTATTTTCATTGACAAAATTTAATTAAATGAATCTAATACGACCCTTAGGTGATATGGGTCGACTTTTATTCATCCAATAGGATTTTGAAATTTGTTAGGGTAATATTATATTTACCCTTAATTACCCGATTTACCTTTAACTATGGTAAATAAAATTTACCGTAGTTACTATTCATAATTCCCAAAAATAAAAAGTAGCCTATTAACATAATTTGGACCCACTGATTCCAAATATGGAATCCATTTTTAAAAATTAAATACACATAAGCTTCAGAAATTAAATTAAAATTAATCTCGTTGTCGAATAAAAACGGGTTTTTGTTTAAAACATTGCAAAAGATTGAATTGATTTAACCTACGAATTCAAGGTAAAATCAATGCTAATGACATACATTATATTAAATGGTAAAAATATATTCTATTTATACTTTAAAACCATTCAATATTATAATTTAACCACATAAGATATTATGATGAAAAAAGTTGTTTTTAATTAAAATATAGCGTGTTTTTACTATTCATTAAAATATGAAAGTTATCGGAAAAATATCAAAACTTTATCTAATGTAAATTTTTATGTCCTGATTCAAAAGAAGAATTTTATTTTTTCAAATTGAACTTATAAACATGTCAAAAACTAGATTTAAAGTGGGTGCGTCATCAAAAGGCAGCAAAACTTCATTTTTTGAAAAATACTTATTTTACCTGAAAATTTTATTTTGTTCTTATACCATGTTCTAGAAATGTGTAAGATAAATAATAATGTTATAAAATTAAAAATTTAGTTAACACTATTCATAATGTCTAGTTCATGACAATATTATAATAATATATTGTTTTTTATTAAAACCCAGTATTGCGTAGAACACACGCTATCGAGGAAGGTCGTGATTGTGTGTAATGCAAGCCAAGTCAGGGTTGCGTGTTGTGAAAGAATCCTTCGTTGTTTCGTATAATAGAATCCAACCATATTTCATTTATACATTGAATATATATATATATATATATATACTCAATGTTTCGTAGAATAACTATTATCAAAATTGTGTGTAACACGGTCCAAGAATAGTGTTGCGTATACTGCAAGCTAATATGGTGTTGCGTATAGCGCAAGGTAATCTTGGTGTAGAATAAAACACAAGACATTAATGAAATTAAAATAATATTTTTCATAAAATCTCAGGGTGTTACATCATGGATACAGGTATAGATAAGGGGAAGGGGCCCTATGTTGGTTGATTCATTATTGGATGGGTTGGAGCATGGAGGTTGGATTAGCACTGGGTTTGGGACTGGGGTTTTGGATTATTTTTATCAAGCCTAATGAGTATTTCTTTTTTATGACCTTTTTCTATTATTTAGATCCATTCAACATTTCATTATATGATTCTATAATTATATGTAATATTTTGCTTGGACTTACATATAGTGTGTTTGTGTATTTATTTTTTATATGGTTTAGTTAATTTTCACAAGTTTGTTATTATTTAAATTTTTCTACTATTAACCTGAGGGTATAGTCTAACCTTATGTTAATTATAACCTCACTGCAAATTGAAAACATCTTACATATGTGGAGGAACACTTGATGTCATGTGACCCAAACCACTTGGTCATGTGAGGGAGTATTGGGTCAGGGATGTTATAAAGTGGTACATAAGGAATCAAGTTCATTTTATGTTTCTTTACTTTTTTTGAAAGATAAAAAAGATATTAGGATTTGTCATATCTTAATAATGTGATTATCTATGGGAGTAGATAACATATGTATATGGGAAATTTGAGTGACTATGGATTGGATTTCTGTTCATTCTATTCGCTTGTTACAATTTTGATGTTATTTCACCATGGGTAATTAACATATTACATGATGTTATTATTTATTGAGATTTTACTCCTGGGATTGTATGGTAAAAGATTAAAATGCATAAAATATGGTAGGTGCATAGGTATATATGTTGACATGAATTTTTCATATTTTGTAAATATTTATTACATATAAAATATATACACAGATGAACTATGAAATGAAATTCTTTGATATACCTGATAAAAAGAATGAAAGAAATTGTTATGTTATGCCCAATTTTCCTATTAAGACAACTGCATCGGATTCATGAGTCAGTGGTTATTTGTTGTTTCCACCTGTTGATGTTGATCATAATATGTAACATGTGTTCAATCAAGTGTGTTATCCTTTTTAGAGGAAATAACTCCTATTCATATTCATCTCGAGCATCAAGACAGTTTTAATCAGCACACACCCAATATGTCTGATCTAAGACCTCCTACAGCTCCCAAAAATCTGATGGATGACCAAATTCACAACATCTTCATAAGGGAAACATAATCTACAGAGAGGGATATTGTCCCTGTACTACCTTTAATGTCTGAGTTGATGTCATATTTCCATCTATAGTATCTCCTTATGTTTAATGTAAAGGGAGACCCCTAGGTAGCTATGTTTTGGATTGACTTAATCTAGAAATTATTAAAGCACCACAATTTACCTATATATTGGAGGGATAATCTTACTACTTAAATATTATAAGGACCTTCCAACCATTGGTGGTAAATATAAGAGAAATATGATCTGTTAGAGATGATAACCTAGAAGTATTTTGAGGATAATTTATTGAGAGACTATTATCTAGGGACATTAAAGGATTATATGGATCATAATTTCATTCCCATGAAATAATAGGGAATATTAGTGGTGGAATATGTTGGATACATCACTAATATTTATCATTTTTCTCCATCCTTGGAAATTGAAGAGGTCACCAGGGTGAGAGGTTATCAAAATTTTATTCACTATGAGATAAGGCCACAAGTGAACATCTATCACCAAATAATACTTGTAGAAATGATTAATCTAGCTATCATCATGGAATAGAACCTAAGAGAGGCCCTATGTGTCATCCATATATTTTAAAAATGGGCAACATAGAGCTATTTTTATGGGAGTAAGAAGATATACAATAATAGTTGTAGTTAGTCAAATAATAGGTAGTGTAGTTAGGGAAGTGGAATTCTACCTCAAAATAATTTCATAGTAAATTTATATAAGTATTGAAATTATGGAAACAAGAACCCTCAGTTTATTCACTCTTCTATGTATTTCCATGATTGGGTCCATATGGTTTATCATTAGGGGTTTCATAGGATTACATAGTTATAAAGAAGTGGCAGGGGATCAGGATAGGTACCAGATTCTGGAAGGGACTCAGTTAACCATTTGGAGATAGGTAACTGGAGTCCCCCCAAATATTCTAGACGTTGTAGGGTATGTTGTACCCATGTATAGGAGAAGTAGTACCAAGAATAGGGAATAATGTAGGGGGGCATATCAGATCCCTAGTTAGAGAAAGATATAGTAGCATGCTATATAGTCACCTTTTGCTAGTTTGGATGTAGGACCTTTTAATGTTAGAGTTCATATTCTTGTATCATATACACTATCATGTTTTCTATTTGATATATGATCATCAAATTCATTTTTATATGCTTTTTTTGTAAAGAGTTATATTTTATTACGGTGTAATTGAAATGAATTAAGACCACTACCATGTCATTGGGAGTGTGTTCAGAGGATATCAAATGCTGCAATGAATTCTCTCTTGAAATTGGTGGATTTCATTTCATTGGGAACATTTTGTGTTGGAAATGAAATATTTGGATTTTATCTTTAGTACATATCAGATAGTTCTATTCCACAGTCATATAAAATTTTACTGGAGGAGAGTTAATTTTATATCTCTATATGGGGTAGCTAAATCCATTAGGGAGAGTTGGATAGTCATAATGGTCTTATAGGACCAATTCAGCACATATTGGATTTTCTCTTCATTAAGGTAGTAAGACTTATTCTAGATGGTTGTGTAACATAGTAAGGTTCTTTTCCTCGAGTTATAAACAATTTTTAGGATTTTATTTCAGTTTAATTATTAGATGTACCATCCAATAAGTAGATCATGTTAACAATCAGGTTAGTATTCTGAGATGATCTAGTTTCTATCCCACCTTATATAATGATACCTATAGAGCTTCCTAAATTGAAAGTTTGGTTAGAAGATGTAAAATAAAAGGGATTTATATAGACAAGAATGGAAATATATGAACTCTCAAGATTTTTTCCATAAAGGATGATGGGAGTTTTCACGTAGGTGTTTATTTTTAGAAATTTAACTAAATGATGATTATGAAATGGGATATCATTCAATGAATCAACGATCTCTTCAATAAATTGACAGTTTTTGGGATCATGTCCAAGATGGACTTGAGTTCAGGGTACCATAAGTTGAGGGTGAGACCATTATAAATAACAGATTAGATTTTATGGCTCGTACATTTTAATGCTTGTGACACTCGGGGATTTCATTTTATGTTTTTTTAAATAAATTTAGTCTCGTTGATAACACACTTTTCTCAAAACACTGATATTAAATGAACTGGAAAATATTATAATTTTAACACAACCATTATAACCAAGACATTGGAAGAATGGGAATGAATGGGATTAACTAAATAATGATAATATATTTTACACATATTAATAAAATAATTTGTTGGTTACGAATTTCTTGAAAATGAAAATAAAAACCAATTGAACATAAAGGAACTATTTTCATCAAAAATTATTTTTCCCCAATGGTATTATATCTTAATAGATTAAATTAATTATAATAATTGAATGATATTAAAGAAATTTTTATGATTTAAATTTCATAAATTATTTTTAAATTAATCTAATATGTTTTATAGTATTTTGATACAAATAAATACAATTTTAAACTTACAAAAGCTATATTTTTCTAAAGTTAGTATTTCCTCCTTTTGATGGTGCAAATGTTTTAAAAATAAATTTAGAAATTTTTATAAATTTAATTTAATAAAATAAACATGATTTTTGAAATAATAATTTCTATATTATCCCATGGTGAAATATTTATATTTTTCGGAGAAGTATCATTTTTTGATGAATAGTAAACAATACCGAATTTTAATTCAAAACTCCATTTTCAACTAAGTTATTTATATTTATAAATAATATTTTAAATTTTATTTAATATATAATTAGTTAAATTATGAATTAATAAAACAAATAATAGTTATTAGAATCAATTTTACATTGAAATTGGATGTAAAAACATTTCAAACCTTTGAACTTTCCACTTTAAAAACATGTCTTTTCATTATGTCTACATGATTAATTTTAAATATAATTTTTTCATTTTTGTGAATTGAAGTAGATTAAATGGATTAAATAAATGTAATTATAAGTTCCAAATAATTTTTAATTGTCAATTTTTTTTATACATAATAATTTTACCATGGTAAAAAATATTAACTACAGTATAGGAAAAAAATAAAATTGGTAAAATATAATAGGGTAAAGGGTTCAAATACTTAAAAAATAACACATTTAATGGTTTTTTAAGGTATTTACTCACACATAAAATCTTATAAAATATTAATTATTTTAAAAATTAATGGAAATTATTTCCACCTCAATGTGGTTGACTTTAACTATAAAATAATTATTATTTTAATCACATTAACCCACCCCTCCTTAAGGATAAATACCACCACCCACATTCCCATTTCAACAAAAAATAATTAAATATACTTAAATATCTTCTAATCTCTCTAATATTCACTATCCCCATATACAAGTGCTTCTTGTCTCACCAAAATACCAAATCCATGGCCTTCAAGGGGTATTCTAAGGAGGTGATATTCAAGAGGTAATTTGATCAAGACACCTTTATTGATTTATTTTAATATTCTACTTTTTCATTAGGATCATTCATAAAATAAAGGCATGATAAATATAGTTTAATATTTATAAAATTGTTTTATGTTTCTAATGTAATATATTTTAACCATACTTTTTATTAGGTTATCTTCTTTAAAGAAACCAAAGTATTGTCCAGATTATATCGGTTGATCACCTCAATGAATAATGATTTAATTTTTTTTCCATTATCACATTAATGGATGGTATAAAAACTATTAATCTAGATAAATAATTTTTAAATAGGTATATCATAACAAATTTCATGTTATGGTACTAATATATACTCATTATATAAAATAAAACCAAACTAATATATGGTATTCGGAAAAAACAATTACTAAAATAAATGAAACATCTATCATTATCATTTTATCAAATGAATCATCCTCACATGTGAAAGAAAAATTTTAAATGGGATAATTTAATCTCTTTAAATTGAATTAATACCATTCAATTTCACTTATGGAGTTTTATTTCTATTCGACATAAAAATCCATTATTATGTGCAAATGAACCAACCATGAAAATTGTGAAATGAACTCACCTGAAATAATATAAATCTAGAAATATTATTCATAAATGAGTGGTAATATGATATAAAAATATAATATTATGTAATACTAATTTGAATAATTTCATTTTATTAATTTATAACATTATCTAAACCATTATAAAGGAGGTTGAAGTTTGAAATACTAAAGGGATACTTGATGTAATGGTTTGTCATCTCACTATTACTTTTGTTTGATTTATATATTATTTTCTTCTTATTCAATATTTATGGTGTATATTATGACCTATGATATATAATATAATGAATATAATTATCTTGATGTTATCCACTATTTCATTTTATAATTATTACTTTTTTAGGGCACACGATTTGACTGATTTCAAAATGTAAGGAGTTTCTTAACTCAATTTACATTCAATGGGTTAAACTTCAAGTTATTAATTATATCATTTTGTGATCATGTATGAAATTACATTTTAATATCTTATGTTTTATTTAATATTTTTTTTATTTTCATTTATATTAAATATATATATTTATTTTATTTTATTTCTTCTCACTTTAATAACATGATATGTATAAGGGACTTTGTTTAAAAAATTATCTTTTTAAAAGTTACCTATAAAACTATATTTTTTCCTCTATATCCATGTTTTCCAAAAAAAATTAGAAAAATATTTTTTTTTTACTATTCACCTTGGTTTTTTTAAATTCATTTATACTCATGTTTGACATTTCACAAAATGTTTTGAAAGTATTTTTTTCTTCAATTTCTAAAAGAGGTTCATTATGACCTTTCTCACAAAAATAAGGATGGAATGATTTTTTAACATATATGGAATGAGTGGATTTACCCAAATTCATGAAAACTTGATTACTTGAATAATTCTTTACAAGATTTAAATGATATTTTTAAATGAAAATTTTTTCTTTTATAACTGAGCATTTAAAAAAAATGTTTTCAAAAAAGAAAAGATATTTTCATGAAGTATTATTTAAAGTGATATTTAAAAATTACATTCCATATATGATAAAATTATTTGATGTTACTTATGATTTAATATGGATAAGATTTGACGATAGAATCTTTATTACTTTTATGGTTTTTTTATGTTTTTGTTGGAATTATTTTTAATGATGTTTTTTCTTTTCTATGAGAAATTTTTTGATAAAATGTTTATAAAACTCATTACATTACAAGGGTTCTAATGTGATGAAATATTTCTATTCCAATGGAACAAATATGTATGCTTTTCATTATGTTATGGGTGTTATGAATATCTCCCTCCAATTCATTGGGTAATTTTGGATAACTCATTAATAATTTTTTTTGATGAACCTGATTACTTGTTCCCAAATGTTATGCATGAACCATTTTCATGTTAACAATGTTATACGTAAACCGTATTACATGTTCTCATATGATATGTTTGAACCAAATTAAATGTTCACAAATTTATGTGTGAACTTAATTATAGGTTCACAATGTTATGAATGGGCCTCTCTTTCATGACTATAAGTTTATGTGTGGACCTGGTTTCATTTCCATGTGTTTTTTCAACGGACGAATTTCATTTCCTTAACTTAGCAAGTGAAACTTTTTCTATTTATATTTTTTTATAAAGTTATAATTTTGTGTCTACTACAAAAATACCACGTATTATTCCATATTTATACTATCATGGATCATTTTTTGGATTATCTTATGATCCAGGTCTTATGAACTTCCAATATTTATGTCATGAATCTTATATATGGTCTTCGATATTCAGGGTATGATCTTCAAAAGTTTTTCTTATGTTATCATACACTTATGTTCATTTATCTATATTTATATCTCTTTTTAACTCTTAATAACAATATGATCTCATCATTTATTATGTTTCATTTCCCCAAGATACGAAGAAAAGTTTTAATTTTGATACGTCGAAAAGGGTTCTAGTTATGATGGAATAGCTCAGAGAAGATGTAGTTGTATTATGAACCAATTGTTTATGTTTAATAGTTTTTACAGAAACTAAAATAATATGGTATTTCGATATGTTTTCAGTAATTTATGATATATTTCACAAAAAATGATGCAATTATTATATAAGTTAAGCTTGGGCCATTATAGTTGGTATCATATCTAATGTTTAGTTATCCATTGAAAACTACTATGAGAAACCAATAGTAAAAATTGTTACTGTGTGTTTAGGTTACCATACTAGAGTCTTTCTAATTACCATGAATAACAAAAGTGAAACCTAAGGTGTCATATAATGTAATATAATTAAAAATTTATGTTATAATGTTGTTTTGAAACATGGATTATTGTTTACAATGCTCTGGTTTCTTGTTTTATTCAACGGATGAACCTAAAGGAGCCATATAAATGAGGAAAGAAATAGATAATTCATTGAAAAATGCATGGAGAAACTGAATGTTAGAGAATATGGAATAAAATACCCCATTTTTATGACCATAAAACCTTATTATTCCATTAATCCTACTTTTTTTCAAATGTCCAAAGGAAGTAACACTATTTTTGGGAATCCTTCTTAATGAGACGTCCACTTTCTTTTAGTGGAATGATCGATCCACTAGTTTCTAAAAAATGGATCTATAAAAATGAATGTATATTTCTAATTCATTGTAGTTTAGAATGTGAAATGTTTATTTTAGGTACTTATCAACTTCGAAGTAGAAGCGAATCAGAGGTGGAACTTTTTCAAGAATACGGGACCACATGATAAAATTGACTCTATGGTCTATGATGAGTTATATAACATGTTTTCTAGTAAGTTCCATCATTGTATTCTTATTACAAAAATGGAGATTCAATTTTCCCATAAATATCAAATTTTTGATAAGAAATATAGGATATAATTCAAAATAATCTCTAAAAAACTATGAATAGAAGAAGATTACATTTACTTTATGCTCAAATTATGGAAGGGAAAAAGGAGTAAACATTCTTTGGGGGGATGGAAATGGTTTAAGTGTGGGAAAGAAGGTAATAATGAATTTGATAGAAAAATTAATGGGAATAAAAATAAATATCCAAGGAGTTTACCTCACACAATTAAATGTTTCAATTGAAAGTATTTTGATCATTACGCTGAAAAGTGCCATAATCCATGGACTAATGTGCATTGTATGCCACAAAAAAACTATGAGGAAAAATGATAAAAGGAAAATATATTCTATCATAATGGTTGAAGTGAACCATGAAAATTAAAGAATATTTATCCTCATCTCCTTTCCTAGGAATTTAAGGATTAATTTTTAATGAATAATCCCTATGATAATCTTAATGTTCATCTATTAGAGAAATTTCATGTGATTATCTACAACTACACAAATTTTGGAATAATGAAACATCTATGGGTTGTTCCACTATAGTTTTTTCTTATGTATTTTAATTTATTTTTTAAATGGTACTTGTAAACATGAAAAGTGCATGAGATGGTAATAGGATATTTATTTAGAAAACGTGATTAAGGGAGAGATAACACTTAATATGTGCATGATGTTGGAAAAATAATGTGAAAATATATTTTTATTTTGAAAAAATAAATAGGATAGTATTAATTACCATGGAACTAATTGGTAATATTAATATAAGGTGATTTATGATATCATGGATTGATTTAATTGACTTTTTGGATTTAATATATGAGGAAAAAATTAATTTTTGAAGGCATTCATGTGTTCACCAATGTTTTATGGCAATTCATGGTATTTCCATGTTTCAAGAGAATATATGATAATGATATTCAAATTTTTGGTGTGTGAATGTTAATATCTACATAAAATTGTTTCGGTGATTATTGATAAGTTGATTTTTGAAATATGATAACCTTTTTTTAAAAGTTTTGGATTTCAATATTTTAGAAGGTTCATATGGGTAAAAATTTATGAGATTTTTTACATTGAACTCTGTATGGGGTTTTATAGGTTAATTTATTAATTAACCAGATTAAGATTTATGAATATTAGATAATCTGTGGAAACCATTTTTTGTATAGTAACTGTTTATATAAGGAATGACCTGTCATCTCATTAGGGATTATATGATCCACTAGTTCTAATGATATTATAGTTTCAATTTCATTCCATGCTGTAAGAAATGAAGAAGAAACTGATCAAGGCACAATAAAATAGTGAGATTTTAATCATGATATGAAATCCAATAAGTATATCATATCAAATTATTTTGAAAAAAAGTATTCTAGTATCATCATTTCTGATGGTACTAATGACATTTTAAAACTTATTTGGTCTATGGTTTTTTGGACATAATCCTTATAATGACCATGTTCTCTATAATTCTCCACCAAAACATGATGGTAATAATTATCTTCCATGTACATGTTTTCACTTTCTACTAATGTTTTCATAATTGGTTACCTAGTTATGTTAGGATTTTTTCCTTTTACATTCCTGCTTTATTAGAGGAATTATTATTGACCAATTTTCAAATATGGGTTTCCCCACAAGGAAATTTTCAAACATCCATATTTTTTTTTCAAGTAAAATTTCAAGTGTTTTCAGACACAAGTTTTTTGAAATTATTGATCTTATAATGATGGTAACTTATCAGTTGGATCATCCACTGAATCTCCCTCATGATCCCAATGTGTTCCATGTATCTCTCCTGAGGTAGAACATATCTAATCCTTATCATGTAATAAACTCAGAGGTTATTCTAATAGAACAATATCATCTATATAATGAACAATCTCTAGTGATTCTGGATCATAGAGGTAATATTCTATGAAACAAGATCACTCACATGGTTAAAGTTCTGTGGCGAAACCACCAAATTGGGAAGGCTATGAGTGTACTTAAGGATGTGATGAGGTATATGTATCCTCATCGCTCTATATATGAGTAATGAATTTTGAGGTAGAAATTCATTTTGAGGGAGGTATAATGAAACACCCCATGATTTTATTCTATTTCTTAAAATACATTTAATCTTCCTAATATCATACATTCCGTGAAATCGTGTGTGTAAATGAACTCTAAAATATAATTATTTTAATACAACCATTATTTCATAGATATTTGAATGTAGAGATAGAATGAGATTAATAAAATTATTAAAAAATAGATTAAAAATATTTATTAAATTAATTTTTTGGTTTCCAATTAAATAGTAATTAAAATAAAGGAAAGTTGATCATAAAAAAAGTTTTCATATAAAGTAACTATTTTTCCCCTCAATGGAATTTTATCTTTATAAATTAAATTAACAAATATTATTGAAAGATAGTAATTAAATTTTTATGTTATAAGTTTAATAATTTTTTTAAATAGTTCTAATATTTTTTATTTGATTAAGATAAAAACAAATCAATTTTTAGACATAAAAAGATACATTATTTAATGCAATTTTACTGTTTTTTGATGACACACTTGTTTTAGGAATAAATATTGAAAATTTTATAAATTTTATTTGAAAAACCTAAACTAATTTTTTAAAACATAATTTCAAAATTAACAACCTGTGAAATTTTTGTATTTTTCAGAGATGTTTCATTTTTTGAGGAATAGTGAAAAATACTAAATTTCGAAATGAAAACTGCATTTTCATATAATTTATTTATATAAGAAAATAATATTTTAAATAATTTTTAAAGTATAATTAGTTAAATTATACATCAATAGAACCAATTTATGTTATGAGAATAAATTTCACAATTAAATCGAATATAAAAACATTTCAAACTTTTAATCTTTCCACTTTCAAAATCTGCTTTTTCGTTGGGTCGATGGGATTAATTTTAAATAGAATTTTTCAAATTATTTTATTTTAATTCGGTAAAATTGATTCCATATTAGTAATCATAAGGTCCAAATTCGTTTGTAAGTTCAATTTCATTTTTTGGGAATAAAACATTTCCCATTGTCAAATAATTATTTAACACCGTATAAGTAAACAAAGAAATGAGTTTCTGTTAAAATAATAAGGATCAAAATACCTAAAAACATAACATCATATGGTTTGTTGAAGTATTTATTGACCCTAAAATTCCTATATGATATTAATTTTCAATTAATGATGTTAAAATTAATGCCACCTCAATGTGGATGGATTTAAATATAAATTAATCATTCTTTTAATGATATAACCCCAACCTTCCTCAAGTATAAATACCACCCCTCAATACCCTATTTCTACTAAAAATAATTTAATATCCTAAAATATATGAAAACATCTCTCCTTATATTTCTCCCCATATAATATTTCTTCATTTCTCATCAAAATAAAAAATCAAATGTCCTCAATGGGTCCTCTAAGGAGGTGATATTAAATATGTAATTTTCTCAAAATGCCACTCATAATTTCTTTTTTTTCTAAATTGTCCTCGCTTCATTCATTCATCAAGGAGTTAGAACTCCATAATAATTTATATAATATATTTTTATTTTTATTTTTTAATTTCTATATACATCTAATTTATTACCTCCTCTTATTCAAATAAATGAAACTATTTCCCAAATTATAGCGGTTAATGGCCTCTGTGAATAATGATTTTGTCCATATTCAATTACTACCTTCATAGATGGTATTAAAACTATTATTATGGAAAAATAAGATTATAATATGCGTGTTATAACATATTTCATGTTATAAAAATATTATATATTCATAATATTAAATAAAATGAAACAAGTTTGTGGTATTCTAAAAAAACTGACAAAATAATCTGAACACTTATCATTAAAATTTTATCAAATTAATCATCCTAATGTATGAAATAAATATTAGAAATGGGAATATTCAAAATTATGTAATTTAATTAATAATATTTCATTACAGTTATAGATTATTATTTCCCTTTGACATGAAAATACATAATTATACACAAATAAACCAACCATAAAAATTGTGAAATAAACACACCCAAATAAAGGGAATATTATTAATTAATGAGATGTAAGATGTTATAAAATATATATATATATTTAGGGGGTTCAAGTATGAAAAACTAAAGGTAAGAGTGATTTAAGGGTTTCTAGTCTCATTTTTTACATCTATGAGATTTATTCATTATTCACCACATATTTCATATGCATGGTGAATATTATAACATTTGATATATCATATCATGAATCTCATTGTTTTAATAGTATCCCTAATTTAATTTGTTAATTATTTCTTTTATGGTGCATATAATTTATCCGATTTAAATATGTACGGGATTTGTTAACAAAATTTCCACTTATTGGGTTAAACTTTAACATCTTGATTATGTCATTATAATATCATGTATGAAATTACATTTGTGTATATTATGTTTTATTTTAGCTTTTTTTGTTTATTTATATTAAATACACATAATTCATTAATTTTTGTTAGTCTCACCTCAAGGATATGAAATTTATAGGGGAAATTCAATTAAAAATTATCCTTTTTAAAGTTACCTTTAAAACTATAATTTTCTACAACATCCATGTTTTCGAAAATTATTTCAAAAACAATGTTTTTTTATTATCTTATGATTTTTTAAATTCAATTATACTAATAATTGATATTTTATAAAATTTTCTGAAATTACTCTTGTTTCCTTTTCTAAAAGTGGTTCTTTATGAATTTTCTGAAAAAAATACAAAAGGAATATTTTTTTAACTTCAATATAATGTGAGGATTTCCCCACCATTAGGATGCTTTAATTCCTTAAATTTTCATTTATAAGATCAAAGGGTTATTTTTTAAGAATATTATTTATATATAATTTCACATTTTCTAAAAAATGTTTAAAAAAATAAAAAATATTTTTCCATACGGATTATTTAAAGTGATATTTCTAAATTAAATTCCATCTAAGATAACATTATTTTATGTTACTTATGATTTAATGTGTATATTATTCTTTGATATTATCCTTGTTCGTTTTATGGTTGGTTTAGTATTATTATTCCATTATGTTTATGAATCTTGTTTCTTTTCTATGAGTTATTTTGTGATAAAATGTTTATAAAAATAATTTCCTTGCATGGGTACAAATGTAATGAATGATAATAGTTCTTGTGGAACCCACATATATTTGATTTCTACTTTGTTATGGGTGGGACCTATATCTCCCTCCAATATATTGGGTAATGATGGATAACTCATGTGTAAAAATGTTATACGTGAACCTGATTACATGTTCACAAATGTTATGCACGGACATAATTACATTCTCAGAATGTTATCCCTACACCTAATTACATGATCACAATGTTATATGAACATGATTAATTTTTTTCAATGTTATGCATGGACTTTTCTTTAATGCCCCAAATTTTATGCGTGGACCTCGTTTCATGTACGTAAGTTTATGCAAGGGCCTGATTTCATGTCCTTAACTATACTAGTGATCCTATTTCTATTTATACATGTTCACAAATTTTATGGTTTTTGTGTGAAAAACAAATTCCATGTCTTCAGCCATTGTTATACTATTATGGATCATGTTCTTTTCTTATCTTATGATTCATATCTTATGAACTAAAATTATTTATGTCATGAATCTAATATATGACATTCGACATGTAAGGTAAGATTTTAAAATGTTTTTATTATGTTCTAACATTCTTATGTTCATGTTGTGTTTACATGTCTCTCTTGATTACCCTTACAAAGCATCATAGCTCACCCTTTTTTTGTTTCTTTCCCCTAGGATATGAACAACTTTATAATGTTTGATTTTTCAAAAAGGGTTCAAGTTATTAAGAAACGGATGGGACTATATGTAGTTTTACTTTAGAATATTTTTTTGTTTCAAGATTTATACAGGAACAAAAAAAATATGGTCTTTGGGAATGTGTATTTGTAATGTATTAAATAATCTAAAAAAATGATTTAATTCCTATATATGTTAATATTGGGTTGTTATGTGTCGATTATGTTCGGTATTAAGAACACACCTTCAGTGTTTATGTATTTAATGAATCTAATATTTCGTCAATTCTGTGATTATTTTTTGTGGTTTTCTTCAATAGAATATTATTTTCATCCTAGTTAGTAGATGGTTATTCCCAAGATCTTGACATTATTATGATAACACTAATAGAACATCATATTTACTTCATGTTATCTAAATTTAATTTTTTTGTTGATCGAGTGTACAAATTATGCCATTTTGTCTCATGTGTTTGATTGGTAGTGGACATATATAATGTAGTAGTTATGATTTCTAATGAAATCCCAAATAATGAATTCAAGGTTTAATTTTTTCTAGGTCTATAAGGTGATTATCAGTGTTTCATCGAAGACTTTTCCCATTTTCTAGCATTGATGACTTAGATGTCCAAGAAAGTGGTGATGTTTTTTTGGTCAGATACAAATGGGATTAATTTCTAGGAGATAAATAGTTGGATGAACTCAACACACTTTCTCACCATACCGTTTCCATGTAAAAAATTATACCATGTACTATAAAGCATCCAAATTTTGACTTAGGACATTTCTGATGTAGGATAACTGACTGGTTACTTATGGATCAAGGAAGCTGTGAATGTATGAGAGTAATTAACCTACTCTTAATCTAGATTTAGTTGTTTTGGAACACTGCCTGAGATGGCGGAGAAAATATATTTTGGGTGAAATTTTTGTGTTGTACATAGCCAAAAAATCCATTATTATATATTTTCTCAGTGATATCAAAACCATCAATATAGGAGGTGATTTGAGTATCTACAGTCCATCAACTTCAAGATGGATTACACATCTATAATGGGAGACATTTTTGTTGACTCCCTGATATGGAAGATGTATATATTGGAACTGTAAGAGTCTTGTGCTGATTATAAAAAAATGAAACTCTTTACAGATATGCATCTAGAGGTTTAGGAGTCTTAGGGATTACTATCTATGAAATTGATATATGTTATACATGTGCTTATTAACTGGATTAATAAAGGAAAATTATCTGATCTGGAGGGATTAGATATGGAGGATGATTTATAGAGTGGAGTGACACACTCAGGATGGTCTCATAGTAGTGTAATTATTCTTCAAATACATGGTCATTTATGAGTTACTACAGGGTTGTATGAGGACATGAAAAATTTGTTTCATGATTATATATGGGGGGTACATCAAGGTCTAAAAAATATGTATCATGACCTCCATAGACAATATTTGTGATCATGGATGAAATATTATATTATGGGATTTTTTGTGTGGTGATTCACTTGGAAGTAGGTGAAGATCACCAAAGAATTATTAGTTTGTTGTGGCCTCTACCAATTCTGGAATAGAAATTGGATTTGTAACTATATATTTTATAATATGATTAACTAGGAAAAATTATAAGAATAATTACGTATGGGTAGATCAATAGAAAAATATAGAAAACTTCTTTCCTATATGGACATCCTTCACCTTGGATGATCTGGGTACTCTCCATATATAATAGATAGTTCGGTAACATGGTATTCATAATGGTATAATTTCAAATCAAGATCCTCATTGCACATATCAATTATGATTTCTTTTTCAGAAGGCCCTAAAATCACATATTTTTCTATGTACAGACAATAATCCTTATTTAGGTAGCCAATCTAAATGAAAGATTCAAATTCTAGATTATTTTTACAAGACTGTGTCAAAGATTTTAGTGGTTATTTGGTGCAACATCTAGCAGTTGTAATGTTATATTATAATAATATCTTCAATGAATAATTACCTGTGTTTCATTTCTAATATTTTCATTTAAGGTCATGTCTTTCACCTATTTTCTATTTAAAGGCTGGTGATTCAAATACATGTTAGACCTAGTATCATGTAGGAGACTTCTAAGTAGGTTTAATTGATCAGAAAGAAATTGGTGACCATGAAGAGCCAGTAGATATCTCGTGCTAACCATTAGAGATGGCCCCTAGTTTTTTTGGTTGGTCATTATGTTTTTCTTTATGCATCACCTAGGATGGGAAATTTTATTTTAGGTTGAAAGAAAATCTAGAACCTAGATTTTTTGTGCCATTTGAGATAAGGGGAAGTGTCAGTCTATGGTTGTACTATTTCACCCTTCAACAGAACTACATGACCATGAAATATTTGTTTCATGTGTCACAACTTTGGATATATCATCATGACCCTTATCACGTTATATAATTTGATTACATGAATATATATGTGTTGATGTGTCCTTTAAGGAATATTTCAAATCTATAATGGACCATAATGAGATGAATCCCTAGGGGGATAATCATAACTCTTTTGAAAGATTAGTCGATGCTTGGGCATGTAGAAGAGGATATCTGGGATAGGATGTCTGATAATCAGGCATAGTTTCATGACTTGTTCACTGATACCCACTGTGATTCTTTGGATATTACCTCAGGGATGTGCTATTATTTTTTTGGGTGTATGTTGGAACCAATTATTTTTTTAGGTATTTAACTCTATATGTTTCTTAAAACAACATTGAGTTAGTTTTTTTGGTTTAAAACTTGGATGTTGATCCTTACTTCAGATGGGTTTTTTTAGAGTATGCACGAATAATTGTCTAAATCATAGGATTATATAGCATGTACCTATGGGTTCTACAATAATCATGGTCATTGTGTTGTGGAAGCTTAGGATACTAAATCGTAAAGTTGATGAAGGAACATAAAATCCAATTCCTTTTGAGTAATAACATCAGTGTGGTGGAATGTTGTGTCCTTGAACATACCCTAAAAGATATACTCTATGTATTAAAGAGAATGGTTATGGTGCAAGGTGCTCTATGTGGGATTGGGTCAGTTCTTCCTAATCCAATACCCCTACTATGTAGAACTAGGCTATGTCGTAGCCTACATCCCAGGTTTGACATTTTTGAAGTGTGGTGTAATAGGTTGTGTCGTAGTCCTTCCCTAGGATTCTAGGATCAATATTGTGGTCATAGACATTATTGTCAAACATTTCTCAATAAGTCGGTCTATAACCAGGTCTCTTTCACTATGTTATAGTCCTACATTGGATATCCTATTATGTAGCATAATTTTAAGGGTTGTGTTGTGGTGATCGATTTTACAGGATATCTATAAATAACATGAACCCATTAAAATTAATTTTTCTCTGATATCTTTCTCATGAATCCGAGGCACCACAGATAGTGTTTCAATGGTTTTCTAGAAACCTTTTAATTGGATTCAGCCCCCGAATTATTGGGATCAATCCAGGATGATCCATGCCTTCCAAAAGAATCCTCAGATTGTCCTCTTAAAAAATAAAATTTTGTTAGATCTTGGTATTCTAGGTCTATATTTTTGTTGAAGGAGGAACTAAACAATGCCTTCGATGTTGAGAATCATCTACATCTTCCCCAATTTTGAGGTAGTTTGTATAAAACAACTCCCTAATGTCTATTTTAATTGTTTGGTAATGTGAAATAACTATGATCATGCCATAACACCATGTTAACTCCATAATTAATTAGATAAATCTCTATTAAATAAATTCCATATACTAAGACCTTCAATTTGATCTCTTCAGTTCCATTATCCTCAAGACCGGACTTATAGCCACCTGAGTGGTGATACTACTATTAAACATGTGATTAATTTGAAGTGTTGACAATATGAACATGACATATCCATTTGATTTATTGGAAATAGAATTGAGTTTTGTCATGATAGGGTAATTGGGTGAGTGGATTAAATAAGACCCATAATGCCAAATGTGGATTTATTATAATTATGATGATAACTAATGTTGGATCCAAAAAATCATAGGGTGAAATGTGATAATGAAATGGTTGCCCAATGTAGAATTTATTAATATTTTATATATATTTAAATGAT
The DNA here is from genome assembly GCA_963277665.1 of Viscum album. Lineage (NCBI taxonomy): Eukaryota > Viridiplantae > Streptophyta > Magnoliopsida > Santalales > Viscaceae > Viscum > Viscum album. Next base: position 1,284,889,120 of record OY728138.1, on the reverse strand, counting down.
TATATAAGGTTGTATTCTCGGTTATATTGAAATACTTATATAAAGGGGTTTTTTCTGGTTATGTTGAAATTATTATATAATCGGATTGCACCCATTTATACTTAAACTCTTATACAGAGGGTTTGCACCCAGATTTGTTGTAATGATTTGATTGATCAACATACTAAATCTATAGTGTGTTTTGTGATATAACCAAGGAGGATTATGGAAGTGGTTATAATTTATTTTCAATATTTGTAGATATATTGGAAAACATACTGAAGTTTGTTTGGTTGGCTGTGAGTTTCATCATGGAACTAGATGGTCATTAGTATTATTTTATGAGTAGTATTAATTCATTAAATTAATAACCTTGTTTATGACATTATTTAATACAAAATATGATTAGACTGGATTTTTTTTGAAAATATTGGGGGTGGACAATTGAGTTTTACTCACACCCCGTTTAGGCTTCTGTTTGGTACCCATGTAGATTTTATGGATGTAGATATGTAAAAGAGAAAGGGATCTGATGTTAGATGATTGATAGATGGATGGTATTGAACATGGATATGGGACTGACATTTGGTTTAGGACCAAGTTTTTTTATTCATTTAATTGAGTATATTTAGTCTATTATTTGTTTGAATTTCAACTGAAATTCAAATATACTAATTCTATCATTACATGAATCTATAATTATTTATATTCTTTTATTTTGCCTTATTTTTTTCGATTAATTATTTATATTTTCCAACTATTTTCTGCAACTCTGTTTATATTTATTCTATTTTGATACTTTGTACCTAATGATATAAACTCCCAAATATGTTATTTACACCCTCTTTACTTTTATAAAACCTTGAACGTATTCGGAGGCACTCATGAGGTCATGTGACCTACCTTTCTTGGTCACATGAGAGAGTACCGAGTTGGGGTTGTTACATCAATCCCAATTGGTTATCCATGTTATAAAAATAATCTTTTAAGAACAATGACCATCTGATCAGATGATATTAATTATAGTATAATTAATTTTAAATTATTTTCTCCTTATGTTAAATTATGTGAAAATCAAGTAGTTTTTTAGTCTTTAAATTATTGTAACTAATTCTTTGGTGGTCAATATGTCTACTGAATTCCTTTCTATATTGATTTCCCTATATATATTAATTAAGGTTATATAGAGAAAATTGGTAGAATTCTACTCTTATTATGTTTTTGACTAATTTTTTGTTCCTTAAAACTAAAACATTATCTACTTGGGGTTATAATTATTTTCAAAATTTCCACTATTATAACTGCAAAAAAATTCTTTTGACAATTTTTTCATTGATTTATTCCTTGGTCACATGGGTAAATCATGATCACATATAGAGTGTGGATAATTTTTAGTTTGTAATGAATTAATTAGTTGATTTGAAATCAATAACATGTTATTTATCCTTTTGTTGAGAGATTCAAATTTGGAGATATTGATGGTTAAGAGATGACTTCTTGTACTCCATTCCTATTAGAAAATTCTTCCATCCACTATATTATCTATTCAAATAATTTTTGAATTATTTTTTATGGATATTATATATCCATATACATGAAGGGAAAGCTAGTAGTACTATTTATTATAGATTTACACTCTTTTCAAAGTCTATATGAAGAAAAATTAGAACTGCTTTTTCAGATTTATTCCACAATAAAGAAATTTCAATAACATTACCATGAATCATTCCAAGTCTTATTTTATTGATACTTGTTTTAATAAAAAAAATCAAGGATATTCATATTATTCAGTGGTTTTTATGTCATGTATTAAAAATATATGAACTTTTTATCACCACTTCTCAAGTAAAGATATTTTCTATCTCCATCCAATCCCTATATTTTCTATTAATGGAAATGTAAACATTATCAAGATTAGTAAATTTTCAGTCTTAATGATATATTTTAGTGTATAAAAAACATTAAGAACTATATTCTCATTTATATAAAGGCCTTAACAACTAAATCCAGAGAATATCATTGGTTATTAGATCAATTATGTTACTGAAATCATCAATTCAATGTTTGTCACTTATATCCTTGGAATTTTGATGGTAAAGATAACTTTTATAGTGTGAAGATTCAGTAGATATGTTTTGGTAGAACTTTTTCTTTGATCTTTGAGATGATTCTATAAGAGTGGGTTAACTTTTTCACTTTAAAGGGTAAAGAATATTTTTCTCATTTCACTCTTCTAATGGAACCATTCTATTTTCAAAAGAGACAATGAGAGGATATTTTCCTTTTCTAGGATTTATTTTCAACTCTATGTTAAATACCAGCTTTTTTATATAAGTAAATAGTGATTATTAATAAGATAAATAATTTATTATGAAATTTTTATGTAAAAAAATTAATGAATAATTATATCATATTCCCTAACAACGATGATAAAAATTTAGTATGCTCTATCTTATTATTATAAATTTAGAAAAAAAAATTATCCCTACTTACAAGAATAGTATTTGAAACTAGAGTCAATAAATAGTTAACAAGATTGTAGATGACCAAAATAATAATTTTCCATTTTTTTAGATTTTAAATTTGTGGTATTTTTTTATTTTTCATAAATTAATCTAAAATATAAAATAACATATGGAAATAAAAATTTTAATAGAAAATGATATTTTAGTAGTGAGATATTTATAGGATTTAAGCATTATAGAAAAACTACCACAAACACTATAAATTAATATTTTCAATGATTAGGTTATTATTGTTCTCAATTGTAACCAATTATAAATATTATAAATTTTTAACAAATGTTATTGTAATACTTAATTTATTAATTGTTTGGTTTCTTAAATTAAAAATTTAAATTAAATATTGACTTTAAGTAGTGAAATTAAAAAACTTTTATCTCAAAAATTATAGTTTCTATAATCGATTTAAAAAGGTTACTTATGAGGTGTCACTTAAATACCATATAATTAAATCATCCAAATTTTATTTTGAATATTAATTATAATATATGTATAAATGATTATAATGAGAATATACAATTTAAAATATTTATCTTAGAGTTTAATTTTATAATTAAAAATAATGAAATGAAAAGTGTAAAAATTCCTCAACTTTGTTAATATCCTAGAAAAAAAAGAAATTATCAAAACCTAGTGATCACAACATACACATAAAAATAAAAACAATCTATATAAAAAAAACTATTATCACTATATTGATCTGATTTCACATAAAATAAATAAAATATTCTACCAATGATCACAAAAATTGATGGTTGATCCATGAAACAATCCTTTAGTAAATGACAATTACCACTAATTATAAAAAAAACTTAATTACAAATGATACTAACAAAGTACACCATTTTCATAAACAACCACCCCAAAAAAATGACCGCACATCACATAATTATTTTTGATAATTGAGATGTTCACTGAGGAGATGCTCCTATGATGGTTGTAACACTTGATACCCAATTGGAGTTGGTATACACTATATCGTAAAAATTATTGCACAATCTGCACTCAATCACAATTAAAAGAGCCTTTATAAATATTTATAAGTAAAATTTCTAAATATTAAAATATATACTTCAATAAAAATGAATAAATTTTTTAATTTACCATTATAAAATTAGATTAGGGTGAATGTTTTGGATTTTTATGAAATAGCTGGTTTTTAGGTGAATAGTGAAAAATAATGTTTTTAAGAAAATTGTAAATATATTAAAGAAAGACCCATAATTTTATAATAACTTTTAATTAATAAATATTTTATGATTAATAATATATATTTTAAAAATCCCCTTATTAGTTTAGAATACATGCGATTAACCCTTTTTGGGCATAAGTAATAATTTAAAATCAAAACTAATTTTTGCCTTTTGTTTTAAATATATATTAATTTGGTAAAATGTAGTTTCAAATTAATTTGGAATAAAAATACAATATTTTTTTAATAAACCCATTTATTTTACAAAAATTAAAGAAAATTTGATTCTTTTATCCTAGACATAAATTTTATTCTTCAAATTTTTTTTCTAAATATTGGTTCTTACGTGTTACACGTGCTAATGTTAAAATTGTTTTTTATTAAACCTATAAATTTTATGTTATAAAAATTATTTCAAATATGGAATTATAATTTACAAATTATTTAATAAATTTCATCTCATTTTTTTCCATAAAACTATATTACGAAGGTAAATATTAGTTACTGCTGAAAAAAAATATTTTTCAGATAATGTTACATGTTAGAATAATTTTTATTTTTAAATTATATTTATCTATATTAAATTGATACTATAATATTATTTTTAATTATATTTAAAAAAAATTAAATATCATTTAATTTTTTTATTAATTTTAAATAATATGAAGAACACTTTACAATTAAATTTTTTTTCCACAAAAACAGTTTTTCAATAAATTGAATGTTTTAATTTAAAACATAATTTTAAAATATTTAGAAGATTAATTACATTAAATGTTACTCCCATTTAGAAATAAAACATTTATATTTAGTAATAAGTTTTATCTTTTAATTTTAGTGATAAAATAAATTCCATGGTAATTATTTAATTAGATTAATAAATGTTAAAATGGGTAATCTAATGTGCCTCAAATTTTACTACCTCAATTATAAAATATGAAAATATAGAATAACATTGTTCATTTTTAAATTCATACCAATATATCTAACCAAAATTTCTCCACCTGACTCACATAAGCCACCAAACACCCATGTGATTCCATTAATCCACTTTACCTACCATTTATTTCCATAAAAACATTCTTTTTCACCAATAAAAGGAGATCAATACCACCCATTATATCATCCCAATCAATCCAAAAAAATAATTGATCATGAATTTCCCTTCCCTATAAATCCCTAAATCCAACTCATGTAGTTCCTATTGTCCTAAGGATTCATCCAAAGCTTTAACAGAAATGTACAAATGTAAGGGTTTCAAATCATTCTCTTTCGTTTTTAATTGAAATTATTTTATTATAATACCATTTCCAAATATTTCTTTGATTGTAATATCATTCTGTTTTAAACCATTTTATTTTTTTATTTAGATACTATATATACCCTGTCATTATATCTTTTATCTTATGTCATTTTATTAATGACATAAGGGTTTTCATTCCCATGATTCGATATTCAATTACAAACCATTATTGTAATGTCATATTTATTTTAATTATATGGCATTATAAACCATTTGATATATTTTCAATTATATATCCTCTCATAAAAGAATTTTCCAAAGACACCATAATTCCCCAAAACTCTAATGTTTCGGAATGTAAGGAGTTTATTATTTTCCTAGAAATGAAATCCTTATATGACTTCTAGCATGTGGATCTGGTTGTTGAAAAAATTCACATAAGGGTATTCACCATGAAAATATATGGTTTATTTTAAAATAAATATTCACTCTAGTACATCATTATTAGACCTAAGACAACAAAAAAACCTATACACTACTAATGGATATTCATTGGATAATTCACTTACTCTTCAATGACCAAAATGATGGATTTTTTAACCATTGTTATATTCTTTTACTAGTAAAATATATTTAACTGAATTACTATATTCTATTGACATCCCATCACTTTAAAATTACCATTCATCACTACATAATATCTATTTCATTGATTATGGTACCTCCTTTTACACTTTGAATACACCATGGTTTCTATGTTGATTATGTATTTCTTAACCATCTATTTTATTTCTCTCGATGTATTATGTCTATGATTCTCTATTTATTGACTGTAAATATATTATTTTTTTATGGTTGTATCTGAATATATATTCTTATTGATTTCTAATGAATTTTTGTTATGTTTTGACTTAATAACAATATCATTAATATGCTTAATTCATTGGAAATAAAGAAGTGACAGATAAGGTCTGGAATTATATGCCCCATTGATGCATTAATTAGTCTCAAGAGACAAAAGGTTTCAGTGTTTTCTGTATGCCTACCTGATATAAGTATGATGTCTTATCAGTGACTTTAAAAGAAATGATTTTATCTCCATTGTGACAATGTTGATAGAAATAATGCCTTAGTTTATGCTTTCATATTAAATATCGATATGTCCAGCATTATGCATTTCATCACTGTGAATTAAATTATTTATATCCATGGGAATATTTTAATTTCTATGATATCCATTGATATTTATAATGCTTATGATATTTATTATATGCCATTTTTACTAATCGATCACTCTATCGTGATGGTTATGTCTTTTATGATAGCTTTCATTCTAATTTTATCAATATAGATCATTTTATCTCACTTTGATTATGTTTCGATTTCTATAGGGTATCAATTAAGGGTCTACAAATAGATTTCGGCCCACACTAAAAGGAATAAAAAAAATTCAAGGAGTTTTTTATGATTTATTTTGATCTTACAATGTAATATTGAAATCATGTATATATATAGTCACACCCAAGACTATTAAACTATTCAATCGTTTATGATGTAATTTTTATATTTTGATGATGTTTAATAATGTAATCCCTAACTCCAGATTACTACGCTCAAGGTGTTACATTTGGTATTCAAAGAAATTAATAAGAACTATGGGAACGAGATTTTATAATAACATATTTATCATAATAATGAATATAAACCCTTTTGATTTAACAACAAATTTAACTTTAATTTCAATTTTTATTTTACAATATTTATAATTTTATCAGATAATTAAGTATATTGAATTATTTAGATTTGGAAACTACTAAGATAATGGTAATCATATCCCCACATAAAATAAGTTTAGAGAATTCTTTCATGTGAAAGTCAAGAAAAATTGTGGTGTAATTTATAATATTATGGATATATTACGGAAGTATGCCTATGTTATGAAAAAATCATTATTTTATAGAGAAAAATAATAATTGAAAATATGGAACAATAATTTTGGGTAGATTCATGAGATAATAACCTTCATCATTAAGTGGTACCACTGATCCATTTGTAGTTAAACAATGGATCAAGTCCCTAGAAATTATATTTATTTCTTTAGGAAGTAATGAAAGGGATATAGTTATCATGGAGGTTTATCATATATGGGGAAATAATAATCAATAGAGGTCATTGATTTAATATAATATGGTGGATAATTAGATAGAAAATACATAATGATATACATCCATGGTGATATACCTTTATAGATTTTTCCCATGAGAGAAATGAGATGATATGAAATGAAAATTATTTAATTTTTAGCCGGAGGAGGAGGATAGTGTTACCGAGTATGAGGAAAATTTTACAATATTTTTTAGGTATGTTGTGGACTATGAACATAAACATTAAATTATGATTGAGTATTTCATTGATGGGATTAAGTTAAACCTACAATGTCTCTTAAAACTTTTCTTTATATGAGGATCTAGTATCAAGTTCCATCAAGTAAGAAAAATAATTATCAAATTATAACAATATAAAATTAATTTAATATTATAATAGTAAGGCTAACAAAAACTAAAAAAATTCTGATGAAGAAGAAGGAAAAGATGTTGAGTCCATAATGTGATAAATTTGAAAAGAAACACCCTGGTAATTTTAAAAATGGAATATTAATTTTTTACAAGTATGAAGAGAAGTTTCATTAAGCTCATCAGTGTATGTGAAAAAATAAAGCCTCTTATATCTATTTCTTCAAATATAATGAAATGGGGCATTCCTCAAAATAATTCCATTGGGTTAATGGGATTCCAACTCAGAAATTTCATGGAGGAATGGCATATCCAGTTTTATTTTCATACCTAAATTTAATGTTCCTAAAAAAATGATATTATGTATATTGATAAAAAACTCAAATCTATATAATTCTTTATTCTATTATAGATATTAGTGCACTTATAAATATTGATTATTTTTATGTATCTAAACATATATCCTATAACCCTATGAAATGAGTTGTCAATCAGGATAACCAATGGAAATATTATTAAAATGAGCATATTTCAGTTAGTCCCCATTATGACGAATAAACAAAACCTACTTTAAATGTTGTTTATCATACTTATGGTTAACTTTTACACTATCTTAGGTGTTCATTGTATTTTAATGTATAATAAAAAAATGTATTTCGAAGATAAAGAGATTTTATAACCTTGAGTTTTCATGAATTAATTAATCTGAATAAATATTATTTCTTTGACAGTTTGTGTTACATGAAACTCTAATTTTAGATTGTGTTGCACGTGACACTGAATTTTCAAAAATAGGGACATATTATTGACATCATTATTTAAAATAAACCATTATAACATATCCATTAGACATAGTGATATGAATAAAAATATATATTTTATAAATATTAAGTTTAATTTTTTTATATAGATAAAAAATATTCATACAAATTATTTAATTTTTATAAAAGTCGATATATGTTTTAAAAATATAGATTTCTAAAAAAATGATTGTATTGCATTTTGTGAAAAAAATAATTAAAATATATTTTCCAATTTTATAAATTTTATTTTTAAAAAATAATTTAATATATAAAATAATTATATCAAAATTATTTTACAGTGAATTGTTGGGATTTTTCTGAAAAGTATCATTTTTTGATAAATTGTGAAAATTACTGATTTTTATTAAAATTAAAATTTTTCGTTAAATAATTTAAAATAAACATTTTATATTAATGTTGTCTTAAAAGATATATATGGTAAATTATATATTAATTTATCAAAATTAGTTTATTTGAATCAATTTGATATTGATTCGTGATATGAAAACTATTTTATATTTTGAGATTTTTTCTTTTGGAAAACCATTTTTTAAACACATATATCAGCTTAAGATTAAACTAAATTATTCTAAATAAGGAGGTTTAATTTGAAAAAAAAATATTTCCTATTTTGAGATATAATAATTTATATTATTCAGTATTTCAACTTAATTTTTGACCATAATAAATAGTTAAAATGGTATAAATTATTTATTGTGGTAAAGGTAAATATGGGTTTACAAGGGGAATAACTAAAAATATTATGGTAAAAATGAATTAAAATATGTATAATACCTATATTATGGTTATATATAATTCTTATATATTATAAAGTATCGAAATGGTTCATTTAAGAGCCTTTTTTAATGAGAAAAAAAAGTAAAACATTTGTTTCAAATATCTCAAGTGTTTCATCTCCCCTACATATAAAAAGACACCAAAAATATTCTCTTATTTAAACATATAAAACCCATTAGTTGGCCAATTACTAACAAAAAAAATTTATGATTACATAAACTCATACTATAAGGGTTATGTTTGTCATAAATCCAACCTTGGATGTGTTTTGGTGTAAACTTAACGATGTTACCTGGAGAAGATGTGATGTTATTCACTAAGAAATTTTATTTTATTTCTTCCTCTACCTCATAAAAATATTATTATATCATTATGATATAATAACCCCAATATCTTAAAAACAGTAAGATGTTTTTAAAGTTATTTTATAGCCATTATAAGTCTCCTCTTCCCTCAAATGGTAAATTATAACATTGTTCATGTGTACAATGAACTACTGCCTCACAAAATTATATGACTAATCTCTCATTAAAACCTCTCATAATTGAGTATGATGATGGCTATATTGTATATAAATTATATTATTTTTTATAATTATTTTTATGTAAATATAATATCAGATATTATTTTTTAATTTCCATTCCCTTGGATATACAATATGGTCGTTCATGTATATGATGTACTACATCCTCGTGATGTAATCTGATTCGTTTATCAATTATGGTTTATATAGAAGTTAAAAAGGATAAGTTTATTGAATATATCTAATATATATATGAAATAATTATTATTATATAATGATTAATTGTTATTTTTATTTTTTCATTCCATCCTTTGAAAAAATGGAAACAATGTTCATGGGTACATACGGCCAACAATCTCCATGAATGGTGTAATAAATTTTTCTGTATATAATTTTACGAATTAATATAAATATGTATATAATAAATATATATTATATTTATATTATTTTTAAAATTATGGATATTATTTTACCAAGATCAAATTTTATGGACCAAAATCATTGAACTACAACATACATGAAACATGAATCAATTATCACACAAAATAATGATTTTTTGCAAAGAATTGTCAATAAATTTTTGATAAAAGTGTATAATTAATTAATTTATGTTATGATAAATATAAATATAATTATTTAATATATTTTTAATAAATATATAATTATTAAATAGGTGATTATAATGTGTACAAGGGATGTCCACACTTAAGGTAATGGATTTATTATCTCAAATCGCCTTTATTGGGACATAAGTTCTATTACAAACCAATCATATGTCATGTGGTTTATATACTTCTCATTTTACATGTTATATAATGACTCCAATTTTATTAATTATATTTAAAAGATTAATTTTATTATATCATTTATTTCATGTGGCTAACAATTTAAAATATACCCATTGTTGTAAGAGATTTAGGTTATAATCACATCGTTTATCGATATTTTATATAATTGAGTTTGTAATGTCAAAATCTAATAACATAACTTTAAATAATTCCCATTATTTTTATTAAACACTACTTATGTCTTTAAAATACATGTTTCCTTTAATTTGTATTCCTTTAAGTACTCAGGAAACCTTAAGAGTGGTTTTATGAAAAACTGACTTTAATTATCTCTTTAGACCAAAATTATTTTCTCTTCAATGTCCTTAATTCTAAATACGTTCAAAAAAATGTTTTTTTAATTATATCAATATTTTTAAATTCATTTTAACCTATGTTTTACTTTAAAAAAATATTTTAAATGTAATCTTCTTGTCATTTTCTAAATAAGGTTTTTTGACTTCTTTTATTGAAGATGTGAATGGAATCATTATTTTAAAGTGAATGGCATGAAAAAAAATTTCCATTGTATTATAAAATAATTAAATTTATATTTTCCTTAATAAATTAAGTTTTTATTTTCAATTAAATGTAATTTTAAAATGATTTATGTTTTAAAAATTGTTTTCATGAGTAAAAAAGATTATTTTTATTAAGAAATGTTTTAAAAGTTATTTAAAAATAATTTTCCATATAAGATGACATCCATTTATGTTACATATTATTTATTAGGGATATTATCAAATGATAACATTATTAATATTTCTATGAGTGGTTCATAGTAATATGAAAAGTTTTTTATGAAACCTAGATATTTTCAGGGGTTCTGATACGATGAGTCTTTCATAATCTTATGGCACACAAATGAATGATTCTCATTATGATATAGGTGGAACCCATATCTCCTTTAAATTAATTGGGTAAATATTCATATCTTATGATATATATAAGATTATAATTTGGAGTGAACCATATTCTGTAAGGAAATGTTTTTACTATTATAATCTTTGGAGTGAAGATAAACTGCTATAATGGTTTGGGGTGTGAACCCATTCCATTATAATTTCCTCAACAATGTGCATTGACTACTATGAAAATTATTTTATACTCATATGTGTATACAATAACTATATATCTTATTCCAATGTCATACTATCATGGATCATATTCTTTTATTTATTTATGATTCTTGTCTTATAAAATGCCTATATTTATGTCATTACTCAAGATTGTGATCATTAATATATAGGGTATGGATTTAAAATTTAATGATAATTCTGTCATACCCTTATGCTCATATTATTACTATATGATCATTGATATATCTCTTTATTACCCTCACTGATTATTTGAGCACACCCCTTCTTTGGTTTCAATTCTCCTGGCTATGAAAAGGGATATTATGTATGATACGTATAATAAGGGTCATAGTTTTGAAGAACATAGTGGGATAGGATGTATTTAACTTATATAATAGATGTTTATATATCCATGTTTCTAAATACACTAAACTAATATGATCCTTTTGTGTATATTTTCGCAATATAATGAATATTGATCAATTAAGATATAGTTTCTATGTATACGAAGCTAGGGTCACCATATCAATTATGATTTCTGATGGAAGAGTGGAGTTATTTGTATCTAGAGATGAGTAGTCATTTTATGAGTCATACCTAAATCCTACATATGTCAACAACCTAAATGAAATCCTTGGATATGGTATTCTAAATTTTTATTACATAATCGTTCCATTACATAGTATAATTTTTAACAATACAAAAAATATTTTATGGTTTAGTTTATTTGAAATTAAGAATATAATACAAAAAAATTATTATAATCCACTTTAATGGAATAATCATAAGTTCATATTATGTTAAATTTACTTCAACTCATATCCTAGGGACATACATCAAAATAAAGGGTGTGCATAATCCTAATAAGGGAATAAGTATGGGACACATTAGTATGTGATCATGCAACTTATCAATAGGAACACAGAGCATCAAATAGATCATGATCATGAGAAAATTAATTATAGAATTTTAGAAATAACATGAATCATAACATGAAAATATGGATGATACATAAAAAGGATACATTCAAAATTATATCACCATGGTTTGTCAATAAGGTGTCAAAAATCATAATTACAAAGGTTATAAACAAAGGTATCAAGAAACATGTTACCTATAGAGATTAAAATATTTACCTAGTAAATTAGAGTGATATCATGGGGTACCCTTCATATTTCTTAATTTATGTGACCTATAGATCAAAATAATTCATTTCATCAATAACCAGTGGAGGATAAAAAATGGTTTCTTATCAAAATCATTGCATGAAAAAGCACATAAAAACATGATCATTTCATCATTATTATCTCAAAAAATGGGAATGTGACTTTCATATATATATATATGAATCAATTATTTATGATTATATATAGGTGAAAAAAATGTAAATAGAGAGGTATGGGTATTCACAATATGCGAATTTCTCATGAAAACAGAAATACATTCATTAAACAAATTAAACAGTATGATTGGTATAAAATGTGGTTCAATAAAATAGTAACATGGGGGGAAATGAAGGTATCCCATTGATAATAGACTATTATTTTTATAAGGTGATAATATAAATTGGATAAAAAACTAGTCTAACAATTAGAAAACATACCAGAAATAAGTGTACTTGAATGAAAAAGATCAGTGTAGAATTCCATAACCATGAAGAGTTACTCCCTAAAACATGAGGATGAGATCTTGGGGGATTGAGGAATACTATGGGGGGGTTTTTTTGAGAAAAAATTACCATAAATTTTTGGATAATGTATTTGGAGTGAAGATTATGGGGGAAATGGGGGTGTATTTATAGAAGTTGATGAATTGTTTAACAATCTCAAAATATAGGTCATGGAAATCATGACTGAAGAAAATGTAAACCCATTATATTACACAAGGATTTTTGTGAGGTTTTTATATTTAAGACATATTTTACTATATTTTAATCCATTTGAACTGAAAACTATTATGTAATACTTCTTTTGACTTGGGAGAGTAAACTTTCCACAAAATAATGTTTTTAAAATCAAAACTTCTTTTGTAGACATTGGAAATACACTTAGAGATTTGGAATTGATTTAAATATATAATAGAACATAATATTAATAGAATAACATATTTTAGGTCGTGGATTTTGGTTAATAATTTATTAAAACATTATGGCATAAATATGAAGTCAAAAACCATATTGAAAACCCATAAATGAATTATTACTATTCAATAAAAAGTAATGTATCTTATAAAATTATAAATAAATCCCACTAAAATAATTTGGAAATTATCATTTAAAATATAATATTTATTTTATCAAAATAATTTTCTATATATGGATATTTTAAATTTTAAATATTATAATCCTTATTTTTTGAGAAATATCAGTTTTTATGACATAGTCAAATTTCGTATAGTTATTAAAATTTTCATTCCCTTAATAAAATTAATTTATTATTTATTTTAAATAAAATTGTTTTAGAAGAGTATTTAATAGAAAAATATTATTCATAATACATACATTTAATATATTATTGTCTATATTTTTTAAAAATAAAATTATGTTTTATTTGTGGCCAAAAATCAATTTATCAAATTCATATTAATTAAAAATATATAATATTGAAGAAAATTATTCTCCAAATGGGATTGATATAATAACCTTTTTATTTATACAATGTAAATTACCCTTTACAAAACAAAGCACTGTAAAAGTAAACCCTTGTTACACGATTGTATTATCTATGGATAAGGGCTTTTATGGTGGTAGTTTAATGGGGTGGCTCAACTAACATTGGTCGAGTGGTAATCTCCACTAACATGTAATTATCTCATAGGTGATTTATTTGAATAATCACTTGGTCAAACCCATATTTTAATACGTGATGGGAGAATACTAATGATGCTATATCCCTCCCATGTAAAGTCAAATGGCATCAAGATTTATGTCTTTATTGGTTGGGGTAATCATTTATCCTTTATTCATCACAAATCCTTTGACATTAATATTTATTTTCTCAAATTATAATGGTAATATTTTTATCAATGGTTATAGTTCTCAAATATCCAATTTAACAGTGGTTTTATTGACTAATGGTCAAATCCCAACGATCAACTTTCTCTATATACCATATATATATAATTCATAATTTATCAAAATTTACTAATTCAATCCCAAAGATTTTACCAATTCATTCAATAAGGATTATTATATTATTAACATCTTTATTTATCTTAACAGTTTTCAAGGAACATTAAATCATATTTTAAGAGTTCAAAGCTATTGATTAAAGCACTGTGTGCTCGATATTATTTGGTTTTTACATTATTTTACCATTCTTAGCTATAGTAATTGATATCATTACTTGACATGTAATATTTATTTTTTAATAATATTTATATTTACATATATTGTGAAAAAATAATAAAATATAACTTATAAAAAGGGTTCTCTTATTAATCATAAAATTAATTTTCATGTTGTTACACCCCCATTAAAAATTTATAGACTAAATTTTTATCTAATTCTATTAGTTGAGAAATGGTGAGGGTTAATATGTCTCATTGTCTCCTATAGTTCACGTGTTGCTTCTTCATATTTATTGTTCCCCCACAACACTTCAACACGGTGAGTTTTCTTATTACATATAACATTGTCTCTGAAATCCAATGTTTCCACAATATTATCCTCATAAGAGATGTAATGTTCTAGTTGTAAGACCTCCAGATTCAATACATGTGGTGGATCTGGTATGTACTTCCTCAATTTGTTTTTTGGAAAGCATCATGAATTTGTTCCATATTTTAGAAATGTTCTAGCTAATATGCCTCTTCTCATATGTGATCATGGATTTCAAAGGGTCCAATATACCTGGGGAAAATTTTATCTTTTATTATAAATTTCTTGACTCTATACCATTCTGAAATTTCTGGGAAAAATTTGCCTCGAACATCAAACTCTAAGTGAATGAGATGGTTGTCAATATTGATCTACTCTTAAATCTGAGTGGAATTTATTTTTTGTTGGATATAATGAATCTTATCTGCAATGTAATTTATAAAATCAAACCCATGTATCTTTCGCTTACTAACTTTATCCCAAATAGTATGAGTTATACATGGCTTACCAATATGGATCTTTATATGGTACCATTTGAATACTTGAATAGAATTTGTTTTTGTATGAGAACCCAACTAGTAATAGGTGTTGTTCCCAACCACCATTAAATTATATTGAAAAATTTATCAATATTTCATCAAGTGTGTAAATAGTCTGTTTATATAGGACATTGGTTTCAGGTTGAAATGTTGTACTGAAATTCAATACATTATTCAAAGAATATGGAATAATTATCTGGAATATAGATTTGAAACTTGGGTAATGATTATAAATGATTGAAATTGAATCCCAATATAACTTCATCAATTCATTTTCATATAACATTGAAAGTTGGTCAAGAGTTAAATCTTCTTAAATAATTATAAAATTGGAAATATTGGTGAGTCAGACCATAATAACTCATATATCATATTTTTTACATTGGATGTCATTGGGAGACTAGTGAAAAATTCCATGGTTATATTATCCCATTTCCATGTTAGTATGGGTAGTGGTTTAAATACAAATTTAGTAAATTGTTACTCCACCTTCAATTATTGACACACAAATAATATTATAGTGTAGTAAAAAATATCCATTTATATATTATCCCACTAAAAATGATCACCAAGCACCCTATAAATTTTTATAATTATTATATATATATATATATAATGTAGATCTATGATCTTCATCCATTATCTTCTTCTTTATCTCAGGGAAATATATGAAATATATCCTTATAAAAAATTTAAGTATAAATTCTTTATCAATATTTGACTCTATAAATATTTCATTATCCGTAGAATCTCTCTACATTTTTATCAATGGATCATCTCTTGTAGCTCTCTTGATCTAATTTAGTATTGATTTTTGGGAAATCATATGGGATGGGATTGATTATATCTCTTCCCTTATAATTCCCATGTCTAGCCGTACTAGATCCTTGGCCAATAAATCACCTTGAATCTACTTCATTACATGAAAAGTATGGTTTTTTCTTATCAATGCATCAGTGAATTTTTTCTATTTTGAGGTGATAATGAATTGAATAGTCGTAGTATTTAATAACCAAAAACCATATAAATTTTCCCATGTTACATTCATTTTTCATGAATATATACTTAAGACTTTTTTGGTATGAGTATATATAAAATTTCATAACAGAATGATAATTCATCAATATCTTCAGAGAAAAAATGACAACAACTATATCTAGGTCATGAGTATGATAATTCTGCTCATTTTGATATAACATTCATGATGAATAAGAGATCACCTTTCCATTTTCCATGAGAAAACACCCATTCACATTAATAGATGCGTCACTATCGATAAAAAAATGTATTTTATGGATCGAATAGTTAATAAAGGTGTAGTAACCAATATCTTCTATAGTTCATGGGAATTTTTTTCACGCTCTTTTTTTTCAGATAAACTTCTCTCTTATTGAGTTAATATTATTATTGAATTGTAAACTCATGAATTATTTTCACAAAACATGTATTATATATTTATAAACCCATAAAACTAAAAATCATAGATACTATTATAGGAGGAGGCTACTCCTCTATAACCTTTGTTTTGGAATGATCACTTGGTAATCCTCCTCTAACTATAACGTTCATTAAGAATACAATGTCTCACAACCATAATTAACATTTTATGGATTTTCCAAAATACATATCCTCAATCAAATTTATAAATATAACCCTTTTATGATCCCCTTTATCCTCATAAATTTTGTAATATAGTATAATATCTTCAATAAAAACTAACATGAATTTATCAAGGTACTCTTTAATGACTTTATTCATAATATACAAAAATATGGCCGGTGAATTAGTCAAGCTAAATAGAATAAAAACAAACTCATATTGAATATATCTTGTTTAAAAGGTATTCTATGAGATATATTATTTTTTCACCATTAATTGATGATTCCTGGATGAGAGGTCAATTTTGGAAAATATTTGATCCCCACAAAGTTTGTGAAACAAATCCTCAATCCTTAGGAGATCGTATTTTATCTTTACCATGATATCATGAATTAAAAAAAATAAATTGGCAAAAAAAATTGATCTATAATTATTCTTTACAATTATTATAGGAGATCCCCATGGAGATGCACTTTTTGGATATATCCCTTCCACAAAATTTCTTGATGTTGTTACTATAATTTTTCTAACTCCACAATTTACATACTATATAGAATATTCAATATCAACTTGTATCCAAGTATATATAAATTTTATAACTTGATATCATTATCTAGGGTACATCTAGAAAGATATTTAAGAAATAAGTCAATGTATTTCAGACTTATGGAGAAATATTATATCCTTATACCTTCATTTACTTCTCCCTCTTCACTGATCACCTCCATAATTTAGTCCATGAGAGATGCTTATTGGAAGAGATCAGCATGGGATATATCTCCTTTAATGTAATATGTAGGTTTTCCATTAAATAATACTAATATATCCTTTATTTTTTAGTATAACTTATCATTATACATTTTTCACCACAACATCCCTTGAATATTTTGGAATTCCACCATGGGAATGACTGATATTTTTTATGAGAATGTACTATCAAAAGTTCATAATATAGTTTCAATACATAGTTGATTATAGGATAATCCCTATACAAGTCATGAATGATAACAATACCTCTATATGTCCAGGTATTGATTACATATTTGTTGCAAACATTGGTAAAATAAAGGAATGAGTATAACTAGAAACAAATAAATTACTTTCCATCTTTGAGAGAATAATGTGTATACCTTCCACCGCATCATTTAGAGCCCATAGTTTAGACACTATGATTTTGAAATAAATACCTTTTTCATATGGCCTATGATATGTTTGATCATGGTTTCACTCTATTATGTTCTAATTTGGACACGAATTGGAAATGTTCCCAAGCTATCGACACTTGAGGCATTGAACTTCATGCTGGGTTTACCCCATCTTGCCTTTTTTGTTAGTATTGAGATATAGAGGCTTTACCTCACTAAAATAGTTCTAATATATATGGATATATATTTTCCACTCATTGAAATTTCTTATCCTAAGAAAACATTTCCTTGAATTCTTCTTCCCACATTTGTTTCACGTGGGGAATTTTAGTTTCTTTCTTCCTCTCCCGCGATCAACATTATTCAATTAATTTGGATCTATTTATCTCTTCTTTTCAATTGACCTTTGTGACCCCTATGTCTCTTGAATCACTAATTCATCCTTCATAGAATTTTCTTCTATCTCCTGATTTATTTTATAGTCTTTATTTCCTTATTTCCTCCATAGATGGGGTCTTTTTCTCCAAACTAATATTCCAAACCTTCTATTAAGATCCATAAAACTCTATATGTGTATCAAATATGTATTAAAATGTTAATTTCTTATCTCTCTGTTAATTCATCTTTATTCAGCTTCATCACTAATAATTCATTCTTCAATTTATTCACTTCAAATGGGAAAAATATTTACTGAAAAATATTCCACTTATCTTTACTCACTCTATATCATCAACTACACTCTTAGATTTGTGTTATTAATTAGTTTCCACCACTAACCAGCTTCTCCTTCTATGTGTTATACAACTAGAGTAACATTTCATATATATGAAAAACATATTACAAAATATATCTTTTCTATAGAGTTAATTCATTATTCAGAAATCAGTGGATCGGAACATCTACTAAAAATATGTGTTCATTAATTAATAAAGGATTCTATTGAATATTTTTTCTTTAATGGTGAATATGGTTAGTCAATGTGATTCATGTTATTTTCCATAACTAAATATAGATGATTCATCAACCTTATGATGTTTTTTATTGAAACTTTTATCATGCTTAAAAGGTCATCAATGCTTCATCTGTTAAACCCATCATTTATGAGGTTCCTCCTATTTTTCAACATTTTTCTAAAAGACTAGAACTATAGGGAGAAATGTGTAAATTTTATAAATCCTAAAAGTCTAAAGTGTGTTTGAATCTTAAAATATAATTATTTAATATCTTTCAATAAAAACTACATTGTCTATATATCCTTCTTAATTGTTTATAAAAATCAGGTGATTGAAAAAACTTATCCCTTGGGAATGCTGAACTAGGTGTGAAGAAAATTCCATTGTCATTCACTTCTTCCAAATCATGTCTAGATCAATCTATTTTTATCAAGGATGTCATCCCAAGGATATATCTGTTCCAAATCCCTATCCACTTTTAGTATCTAGATAGAGATTTCATTTTTTAGAAATCACTCACATAATATATCACCAAAATTCGAATATGTTTTCCTGAATTTAGACTTATCCCCAGTTTATTAGTAAAATTTTCAAGTCCTGTTTTTGAAAAATAACAAAACATTCATGTAATACCAACTATGTTATCCCTTATTTTTATTATATGGGTTTTTACATACATAGTTAAATGCTTAACAATACACGTGATTTTTAATTTTTAGTTTCTTGGAATTTAGGAACATAATGAATAAAAAACATTAACATTATTATAATACTCATTAAGGGAGACATCATATGTTCATCCTATATTAATTTTACTACATCTCAAATTCTGGGGACATACATGAATGCAAAGGGGTGATCATAATCCCATCAAGCGAATAATAAATGGATACATTTATCATGAGATCATAAGGAATATAAATTAGAACGTGAGGTATAAAAATAGAGAATGATCACGAGAACATGAGGTATATCATAATATAAATAACATTAATCATAACGTGGAAATGTGGGTACAACATAAAAATGATACATTCATTGGAATATTACCATGGTTTATCACCAAGGTGTCCGAAATCATAATTACCATGGTTATTCACCAAGGTATCACATAACATGTTATCTATGGAGATTAAAATTTTTTCCAAATGAATTGGAGCACTATCAAGGAACACCCTTCATATATGTTACTTCACATGATCCAAAAATATCATGATAAATCATTTCATCAATAACATGTGGAGGATAATAAACATGTTTTTTATCAAAACCATTGCATATAGAAGTGTCTAAAGAATTATTCATTTACTTGTTATTATCACATTAAAATGGAATGTGTGTTTTATATACATAAATAATAGAATAAATAAATAAATTTTAAATATAGGTGGATAACCATGGAAATTAATAGGTACTGGGATTTATAGTAGGATATGTTATCATTAAAAGCTGAGAAACTTAAGAAAAAAATTAGAAGCATGACAGGTATAAAATATGGTTCTAGAATATGGAGAAATGAGGGTAAAATAAGGCCTCCCATTAAAAAAATACTATTATATCTGTAATTTGGTAAAATAATTTTCACGAAAATAAAGTATTTTAACAATTAGGAAACTTACCACAACGAAGGGTACTTGAATAGAAAAGAGAAGTGTAGGTTCCCTTGCCTTAAAGAGTTTCTCCCTAAAACATGAGGATGGAAAATTGGGCTCTGGAAGACACGTTTGGGGGGTATTTGGGGGGAAAAATTACCAGAACCACATGTAGGAAGGATTTGGAGTTAATATGATTCTAAAAATGGGTGGGTATTTATAGAAAAAGTATACGAATTGTTTAATGATTTCCTAATATAGGTCTTGGAAATATAGGTTATGGAAAATGTAAAACCATTAGATTACCCCTGGTTTTGTTCATTTCATTCATATTATATTATATTTTAATCCATTTGAATCCGAAACAATATTTTAATACTTCATTGGGCATTATAATATATTCTTTTTATAAAATAATGTTTTTAGAATTAAAATTTCCTTTTTAGTCTTTGGAAAGTATCTTATAGGTTTAGAAATTGATTTAAATCTTTTAAAATAAATAATATTAACAAAATAAAATATTTTAGGGCATTTATTGGGGTTAATTAATTATTAAATAATTATGACATAAATATGAATTCATAAAAAAAAATCGAAAACCCAAATGTTTTTTTATTATTCAATGAAAAGTAACATATTTTAGAAAAATATCAAAAATTCACCCTAACCAAATTTCAATGTCATGATTAAAAATATAATATTTATTTCATAAAAATAACTATATTAATATTCTAATTTTAATTTTTAAATATAAACATATTTATTTATTGAAATATAGCATTTTTCATAACATAGTTAAATTTTCTAATCTTATAAAATTTTCTTAGTCCATTATAAAATTATTTAATAATTTAAATTTAAATAAGAGTGTTTTAAAATACTAACTCCTTAAAAAATATTATTTAAAATACCATTTTTAAATATAAAAGATCAAATATTTTCCCAAAATACAATTATGTTTTATTTATGTCAAGGAATTAATTTATAAAATCCATTTTACTTAAACATATATTTAATTAAATAAAATAATTATGACAATGGGATTGATCGAATAACCATTTTATTTATACAAGATAAATTACACATTAAAAAACTTATTACAGGACATGTAACCACTTATTACAGCAGTATATGCCATGTGGATAAAGTATGAAATTGTGGTTATTTCATGTTGTGTCTCAGATAAAATTGACCGAGAAGTAATCTACACTAACATGAACTTCTCCTAATGGTTATTTCATTAATTATTCACTTGTTGATGCTTATCTTGGGATTTCTTAAGGGGTAACCCTGGTGATGCTCCCTCCCTCCCATGATCTGACAAAAGTGATTCAAACGACATGAATCTACTAGTTGAGGCCATTTTTTCTCATTTATACATCATTTATCCTTAGGAATTACTAATTATAAACACTAATTATAATGGTAATATTATTACCAAATGTTATAGTTCCCAAATTTCATATTGACATAAAATTATATTGACCAATGGTAATATAAAGGTCAACTCCCAAAATTCTCATTTTTCATTTATACCCTATATAAATACTTCACCACTAATAAATATTAACTCATTCATTCATAAAGATTATTACAATTTCTTCAATAATTTTAATTATATTTGTAAAGTATCATTTATCATAATAATTTTTATGGAAAGTTTAACCATCTTTTTAGAGTATAAACTTGGTGAGTATACCATTGTAAGGTTTATATTATTTAGTTTTTATAATCTGGTACTATTAATATATATAGTAATAGTTATCATTACATAAGGTTTAATATTTCTTTTTTAACAATATTTCTATGTACATCCATTTTTCGAATATAATAAAATATAAATTTTGGTAAAACAGTACTTTTATTAAATATATAAGGAATTTTTAAGTCAATACATTGGAGTGTAAATGAAGAAGAAACGTTTGGATGTAAAGGAACACATAAAAATAAATGATTTACCCATTGTTCATTGATACATTGATGTGTTTAAAAAATAATTACCCCAGCATCCACTTGAGTGTGAAGAAGAGTTTTTTATTTAACACATCCTTAGAGAACAACCGATATCTATGAATCTCTATAGAATGGACCGGTCAAATAAGTTGAGTTAAAGAAATAACCGCATAAGTTGTGTGATAATGGATTCATTCTCCCTAGTGTTTCACCTTGGGGACCCCTATTATTATTTTAAGATGAATGGGGGGTATATGACATTATACGTCTATTACAGGTAGAAAATTTCTATTACTATAATGAACAAGTATCATATCCCATGCATTGATGACTTAGTTGATCTAATTTATATAGCTTAATATTTTTCACATATCAATATCTACTATTGCTTTCAATAATTAAAGGTGGATATAGATGATATACTAAAGTCTATATTTCATAAGATGTATGAAAATTATGAGTTTTAATTAATTCCCATTGTATTTACTAATGAACCCCTGATGTTTATGGATCTAATGAACATAATATTAAAGGATTATATTTATTATTTCATATTTTTATTCATTTATGATAACATTATAAACCTTAAAAGATATGGGGATCATGGGAATAATTTCAAAATCATTATAGAGACTCTCAAAGATAAGTAATTGTGAGGTTAATTTCGTAAGTGTTAATTTTAACTCTCATACATTTATTTTCTCAGACTTATTTTATCAAATAATGGAATAAGTGTTCTATTGGGATCAAAAATATTTATTCAATTCAATGGAGGATTATTCACTATAATTTTCGTCTTTGGTGGTTTTATTAAACCTTGTCCAAACAATTGTAGAAAAAACATTTAGCAGTTGGTTCAGAAAACCATAGGATTATAAATAGCCAATAAATAATGTAAGGAATGGACTTTGTTCGTGGTGGGAATTTTACCAAATCAATTGGTTGAGTCAGTGGATTCCCCAACTAAATGGAGAATTCAAAAAATGGATGAATATAAATATCAAAGGTTGTTGTCACTTATATGACTTGAAATGAATTCCTGTATAATGAAGTGGGACAAGATACTGATTATGTACTATACTGAATTTTGAAAAGTATAACATTTTTTATTAATCTATAGTGTTTTTATACCATGTACTTATTGTAATAAAAAAAGTTTTTAGTGTTCTAACAAGGATGTAAAATGAAATTATGAACCTCATAAAACTAGTGTTCTATCTATTTTTATTCTTATGTGAATGCTTTTTGGTGTTTGGGATTCATATTTTGAGCACTTATTAGTATATAACAAGACTTATTAATTATAGTTCTCTTATATAGTTGGCAAAGGACCCAGTAGTTAAAATTTGGTTGTGATTAACTACTACTGGATACAAATTTCTATAGAACTCAAGGTTTAACCATTCGGTTTTTATATTGTATTTTTAGGCATCTTCTTCCCCAACAAGTAGTACCACAGGGTACTCATTTTTGGGAACACAAAAAAATCATGTAACATTATCACTTTCCTCAAAGCCATACTAAATTTTAGTAATATATACTTCCAATATATGATAAGGATACTGATGAAGAAATTTTTCAAATCAGTTGGTATGACATAACCTTCTTTGCTTTCAGGATGAATCAAATAGAGAACTCTCTCATCCAAAATGCTCTAAAACATCTGTTAAATGAGAAATGTGAAAATATATAGAAAATAATATGATAAATGTTTTATATAAAAGTATTATTCTTTGAAAGAATGATGTTGTTCAAGAATGTTGTCTTCAATATCTAGAATAATAAGACCACAACTACTCTTATTGAGTCCCAAGCATAGATATAAAAAAACAATTAGCCTTAAATAAAGTGTTCGTAATTAGGAATTTGTGTTTCTTGAGGATATCGAATGGGATTGTTAGTAGAGGATATTTTTAATGCTTTCAACAAGATTATAAGTTAAATCTAATCAAT
The DNA here is from genome assembly GCA_963277665.1 of Viscum album. NCBI lineage: Eukaryota > Viridiplantae > Streptophyta > Magnoliopsida > Santalales > Viscaceae > Viscum > Viscum album. The sequence continues at coordinate 1,284,864,309 of OY728138.1, read as the reverse complement.
GAAAGTGACCTTCATAGTTGATGTGTGGGATATACTACTACTTTCATGTTTATTAGGATTTTGGGACGGTATAGTTACTACCTTTTGTAATTCCTATAGAATGTATGATCTTATTGCCATGGACATCCCAAATATGATCCTTAATGAGGATATTGGGATAAAATTAGTGAAATAAAATTATTGTGGTGTGTTGAATAATAATGTAAGGGGTGCTCACCCCATCAAAAAACTCATTGATAAACAAACTAAATTGACAATAGAGAACAGTTATAGAAATTCACTAGTCTATGGATTACCTACTAGAATTTTGGTAAGTGAGGAAATATTCATAGGAACTATAAACATAAAATGGGAGGAATCTAAATGAAATATTCTAGATGTTCAAAATCATTTAATGAAATGAAAAAATATTAGTCATATTCTACTCACTATTTATAATCTATTAGATTCATGTGGTGTTGACTCTTGTGTATTTTTAAACCCATCAGAATATCATGGATTTATGAAAATATATATATCTATAATTTATGGAGAATTTCATATAACATACAATGAACCTTTGGAAGTGGTTGGAAAAGGAGATGTATATCTATGGTTACATAATGGGATTATTATTCAGTAAAAAGGAGTGAGACAAATACTAGGACATAGGAAGAACTTCATTTTTTTCGAGTAATTAGATAATGAAGGTTTCACAACTAATTTTAACTATGGTTTTTGGATTCTGACTTAAGGATCCATGGTTGGGGAATGAGTAGTTAAAGAAATTACCCTTTATCTGAGTGTATGTTCAAATGGGAGTGAAATGGATAAAATTTCAGCATTTTTAAACTCCAAGGTCTTTCATTATGAATTACTTCACCTTATTTAGTAGAACATGAATGCTTAATCATGGAAAGTAATTATGAATCTCGATTATACAACTATCTGATACTATCAAAGTTTTTTCTTGGAATAGAAAACATGGTTCCATTCAATCTAAATGAAAAAAATCATAATGCCTGGAAGCTAAAGTGAGTTGATAATGATGTCTAAGGACATTACTTCAATTCAATATAATAATAGCTCACAATATTTTTTATGATTCTGTGATGATTTCTCATGGATTTTATGAGTTTATTTTCATAAAAATTAATCTGATGTCTTTGATTCCTTTTCATAATGGAAAGTTATAGTGGAGTTATAAAGTTGATAGAAATTAATTTTTTTAAGACATGATAATGGTGTTGAATACAATGGTAAAAATTCCTAGTGATTAAATCAAAATAAATTGAAAATTATTGAGAGAAAATTAATCATAAATCCACAAAAATATGGAGTTGTAGATAGGATGAACTAGACTTTAATGAGGAGTGATAAATTTAGGATTTTTCACTCCATTATTACCAAGTATATCTTAGAAGAATAAATTAAAATGGAATGATACATATATAATAGAAGTCCAAAATTTGTTGTAGAAAAATGTATGGATAAATAACTTTCATTCAATAAGCTACTGAATGTTTCACACCTCTAAATTATTGGTTTCGTTACATATGAACTTTTCTATAAATATGACAGAGATAAGTTTGGCCCAAATTCAAAAGCCTACTTCTTTTTAGGATGTGGAAATAGATAATTGGATACCGATTTCATATTGATGATCAACGGGATATCATTAAAATTTGGGATGTAATATTCAATAATAAATTCCTATGAAATATTTGGAACTTGGAAGATTAAGAAGTTGGTGAATATAGGTAGACTTTTCAAGAATAAGTTAGTCTAGATGAACACACAAATATTTTGAAATTACCAGTGATGTTGTGTATTAGAAAAAAAATCATTATATGTTCAACTAAGGATAACAATTCTATAATTATTAATCAAAATAGATTCTAAACAAAATAGTTTTAGTAGATAAATTGACTACATGATCATTGAAAAATGAAGTTCCTTTGAAAATAGAATAGTTTATATGAAGATATTAAAAAATAACATGACTAGTACAATGGTTTGTGTTTGAATAAAAATTATTAAATATAATGTATTTTTGCGAACACAATGTCTAAAAGATTCAGTAACACTCAGTGACTGAAAGGAGTGGAATTCCGCCTTATATTAAGATTTCCAATATATAAAGTTCAATAGAACATGGGAAATGACTAAATATCCTAAATGGAAATGAGAATGTGATAAAAAATGGGTATACCATTTGAAATAAAAATATTAAATAATAAAAATATTCAATGAATTGGTGATGATGAAAGGATAAAAATTGAAGGAAGTAATTGATTTCTCATAAATTTTTTCATAATTATTATGAAATACTAAAATATAAAAAGAACTGATCGTTATTTCATACTATGGTTCGTCCTCGGAGAATATGGATTTGAAAACTATCTTTCTTCATGGTTGTTTATTGGGTTAGTTCTATATGAAGAAGCTCAATGGGATTGAAGACCATCTTGAGAAGGGATTTTTTCAGAATGAATAGAAGTCTATATGGATTGAACCAATAATAGGGATAATAGAACATGTTGTTTTAGGATTTCAGGAATTATAATGGTTTAAAAAAGATTGAATCTGATTTATATTTAAATTATAATTATCTGATTGACTTAACTCTCATAATAATCCTACACTATGTGGATGATATGTTGGTGGACAGTCCAAATATTTTTTTAATTAAGGAACTGAAGAGTAATATATCCAAAATATATTAAATTTAGGATCTTTTTAGATCCAATAAAATATTTTTGATGAGGATATAAAGGGATCAAAAATAAATTACTCAACTCTTATCCGAGAATGAATACATTCGGAATATCATTGTATGGTTTCAAATGATTAGCTGTAAAGTTGTTGGAACTCCCCTAAATAGACACATAAATTTATCAAATGAACTAACACCTATAATTGAATATGAGGTCAATGAAATGAAAAAAGTACCATAATATTTATATGTTCCAATATTAATGTATTTGAGAGTTTATACATGGCCATATATTTCATTTTCAATGGGATTAGTAAGTCGTTTCATGTCTAAACCTATGAAGGAGCAATGTGGAGTTTTGAAGTTGATTAATGAAAAATTTGAGGGATTATTAGATATAAAAATGTTCTTTGGTTAAAATGATACTTTACATGTATTTATTTTTGTGTGTTTTTCTGGTGATTCTAACACCTAGAAAAGAAAAATAATTTTTTTTAATATTTGGAAAAAATGATAATTTGGATGTCCTGAAAAAATTCAGTGGTGACTTTTTCAATAATTTAATCATATTATATTTAATATACAGAGGGAAAAAAATTTTATTTAGTTAATTTTCATTATTAAGGAAACTAGAAAAACCTAGTATGGAAGTACAATAATATATAATAATTAAATATTTATCGACCATGCTATGAATCTGGAATTTCATGTAAGAACAGAAAAATGAGCTAAAATTTTATTTTATTTGGAATCTTCTAGAGTAAAAGGTGTTTGATCTATTGAATGTCACATATAATAAAAATATTCTAGACGTGTTCACAAATGTGTGAGTCTAAGAATGCTCATGTCATCAATGTGCCTCTGTGGAACTTTTCTAAAATAGAGGAGGTTAAAGAACACTTCAAAAAATATAGAATAATAATTTCGTTTTCCCAAAAGTGTTAGAGGATATATATAAGGTTTCCCGAAGTAAAAATAATGTTGTATATTATTTGGAATGTGAGTTTTTAATTAATTCAACTAATTTTCACTCACTATATGTTTATTCTTGGATATTTGTCTTCAGCCTTATCAAAAAATGTTAAAAGATACATTCAACATACATGTTATAATTAATTATGTTCACAAACTTCAAATGAATAATGTGAAGTATAGTTTTTGGGAATGGTGAACAGTGCATCAGCAAGGGTAGTTGAGTTAGTTGAAGCCTCAAATAAATAGATATGTTAATGGATGGTTGAACAATAATTTTGGGGGTCGATGTTAGATTTTTGAATGGAAATGAACATTTATATACAAAGTTGGGACCAAGTACTAATTATGTATTGTAATAAATTACTTAAATTTTGAAATTATATTTCTAAGATAAAATTAAAATAAACATTATACTTATAAAAATGAAAATTGATTTTAGTGTTCTATTATTGATGTCAGATTATGTCCTGAACCACAAAAACTCCATACTCATTATTTGTTTTCTCATTATTTATATTCTATTGTGTATGCTTTTGTGTGTGTGTGATTATTATTTTGAGTAGTGATTTGGTTGTATCTTAACATCCTAATTATGATTATCTGTGATAGTAAGGGGATGATCTGAAAGTAGAAATTACCTTATGACGAACTAATTGTGGATATAAATTTCTAGTAAACCTAATGTTCAACCATCTATAATTTTATTAGTTTATTAGTTGTCTTCTTCCCCAACATATTCATCCTTAAAATATAAAGTCACAGATAGATTTTAATACACCGAATACTATAACTAATATATGTAGTTTCTTTGGTTTAGTGTATTAATATTGATGTTTAATTCAAATTTTTTCTTGATTAGCCATCCTGTTAACCAATTTGATATGTATAGGGTTAAAATTAATTTGTTTAAATGAATATGAGTAATGTTTTGAGGAGATAAATTGGTTCTTATTCACTGAACCATTATTTACTCTACCATTGGGAAATGAATTATTTTTTATATATTGTGATATATCAATGAATGGATTAGGATGTGTCCTTAAGAAAAATGATAGAGTTGTTACTTATGCATCACAAATACTAATGATCCATTGACAAAACTATCCAAATCTTGATATTAAATTAGAAGTTGTAATATATTTCTTGATTTTATGGATGCATTATCTGTATAGTGAGATATGTGAGATATATAGTGACCTAAATAGTTTAAAATGCATTTTATCACAAAAGTATCACAACCTGATTCAAATAAGATGGTTAAAACTTCTTGGGGAATATGATTTCTCAATACACTTCCACTCTAAGAAAGAATACAAGGTGTAAAATTTCTTAGTATGAAAGATAATTAAGTATTAACCAAGAATAGGATAGATAAGAATCCTATATTAAAATAGTTTATAATGTTAGATATGACAATAATTAAGGAATTAGATGCATTACCCCTTTTCCAAATTATTTACAAACTAACCTTACTAGATTAGATAATGAAATTACAACAAGATGGTAGGGGTTTGTAAGAGAAAATTCATCCCCTGAAGTATACAATATTAATAGACATCGCCTATGAATATGGTGAATTAATGTTTCAAATGAACCAATGTGTTCTATCCATACATAATTATAAAAGTTAATTAATATATGGAGTTAATTGATTTAATTTCTCAATAAATCCTCCTAGAAAACTGAGGTATAGGGATTTAAGAGAAATTTTTTATTATGATGGAATGAAGTGAGAAATGTTGGACTATGTGTCTATATTATTATTATGCCAATTGGTTATTCATGTAGGAAACATCCTAATAGAGTCATAAAATATTTCTCTATAAAAATATGTAAAGAAAACATTATGATAAGAGGGGGATCATGTATTATTGATGGTATCTCTATGGAAGGATGTAATAAGTTTTGAAAATAATGGGAAACTAAATCCCGGGAATATTTGTCCATTTAAGAAATTTAATTAATTATATTTATGGCCCGTCATCTCACTTTTCCACCCAACATCTCTAAAGTAAATGAATGTTTCTATATTTAATTATTGAGTAAGTACATGCCATACCCAATTCATGTACTAAAAATTTAGCGAGTTCAATTAAAACATGACTTGTTTAAAGTGACTATCCAAATTCATGAAACTAGAGAGAAAATGATGTGAAATCACAAAACATGATTGGTGAATGATATTTGGAGAAATCACTAGTAATAGAATGTAATTTAGGAACTATAAGAGTTAATGATGAAACATTACCAATATTTTTTATGATTTTATGTATATCATATTTAAAAGATCAGATTATTAAAGGATGAGAGAATTTAATGTCCATGACTCAATTAGAACAGATAAACACTATATCCTAAAAATTATCACACAATTCACAATCTATCATAATAGAAATATCCTTTATTCATGTTTATAATTTAGATTTATATTTCATATAAATGATATTTTGTAAAATTTAATTAATTTTTTAATTCTCTATTCCAAAATTATCTTAGAGTGAATTTTGTGGATTTTTTTGAAATAGTTAATCTTTTAGGTAAACAGTTAAAAATACAGTTTTCACCAAAATTATAAATATATGTAAGAGAGACGTAGATGTTTCTAGTACATTTTAATTGATAAAGTTTGTAAAAATTAAACATTTATATTTTAAAATTACTATATTGAATTTATAAAACATATTATTATCATTATAAGGATATAAGTAATAATTTCTAAATAAATATTTTCATTCTTTTCTTTTAATTAAGTATCATTTAGGTAAAATTTAGTTTCAATTTGATTTTTATGCCATGTAAAGTTTATTTGTTTTATAATAAATCCGTCTATGTTATAAGAATCAAAATCATTATGAATTTTACCCTAAATATAAATTTTATGCTTAAAATAATTTTTTTAAATGATTATTTACACATTACATGAGTTAATATTAAAATAAATTTTTATTATATATATATACTATCTAATAAAATTTATTTTTATGCATAAAATTATGGTATATCTTATTTATAGGCCTAAAATTAAATTACCTAGTTAAATATTAGTTACTATAGTGAAATAATTATTTTTCAAAGAATGATACATTTCTAATTGTTGTTTATTTTCAAATTAAACGGATATATTTTAAATTATGACTCTAATATAATGTTTATAAATTTATATATATATACATATATATATATATATTAAATTTAAATTAATTTATAATTATTATTATCTAATATTAAGAACACTTAACAATTAAAACATCATTTTTCTACAAAGAAGGGTTTTCTACAAATTATATATTTTAATTAAAAAATGAGTCACTTATTGTGAAGATTAATTAGGTTAAATGGTCCCAAATTGAGATTCACAACATCAATATATTGTATAATAGGTCATCTAGAATTTTTAGTGACAAAATAATTTCCATAAATAATGTATAATTAGGTGTAATAAGCCTTAAAATGGGTAATCTAATGTGGTTAGAATTTTTCCAAATCAATTTGATAGTTAGAATACCTTTGTTGGGTTTGATACTCATAAATAAATGTCTCACCAAAATTCCTCCACATAACTCATCTGAATCACCTAATCCTCGTAATAACACGATGATTCTGTTCCTACCCCTTACTTAACCATAGTTTTCTTAAAAATACCTTATTTTCACATATAAAAGGAGATCACTCCCACACATTCTCTCATCCCACTCCACCCTAAAATAATTTATCATTAAGTTCCTTTACATATCCCATTACAATTCCATAACAAGGAGTTTCTATTATTCTAAAAAAAATCCTCCCAAGCATCAAGAACCAACATAGAAAACTATGGTTTTCTAGTACTTCCCATTCTCCCATTTCATATGTTGTTAATGGGATACAATTTATCCCCTATTATTATAGATAATATCTTATGTCATTATTATTTAAAAATAAGTTTTCTTATTCAATCCCTTAAATTTTAAATTTCAATCCTTTATTATAAGGTAATCATGATTGTAATTCTATGGAATTATCACCCATTTGATATATTTAAAATGATATTTCCCCACATTAAATCTATTACCCATCCTATCACAAAGACCATAAATCCTAAATTTTGAGAAATTGAACAGTATATGGTTTCCCTATAAATGTAATCCATATATTGATACCATAATGTTTATGTTATTGGTGTATAGATTCATATGGGGATAGTCACCTTGAAAAGGTATGGTTGAGTTTCAACTCAATTTTCACTCTATTTCATGATTAGTATGACTAATAATACACACATGGTTATAAAATACTAGGGATATGATTTGGATAACACATATTCTATTTGTATACCATAATGAATGATTTTTTAACCATAGTCTCGATCTCTGATCAGTAAAAACTATGTAACCGAATTACTATCTTCTATTGATAGTATGACTCTTTGAATATACCCATCACCACTACCTTATATTTATTTCTTTAATAAGGATACTTTTAGTTAAACTAATAATATCAAATGGTTTCAATATTTATTATTTATTATTCATTACTTATCCATCCACCTTCTTTATATAGATGGCTTATGTCTATGTTACGTAATTTAATTTTTGGGAAAGTATCAATATTCTATATGTTTTATCAAAAATAAGGATAATGATTTATTCCTAATGAATGTTGGTTATTCATTATATTGAAATTTATTTTCTTAATATGGTTAATTCATAAGATATAGAGAATTGATGAATGGGTCTTGACATTATATATCCCCTTGAGGAATCATTTGGTATCCAGAGACAAACTTTTTGGGAATTTGGTTTTTTTCTACACAATGAAATCATGATGTCTTGGTTATGTCCTTTATAGTAAGAATAATGTCTTATTTGTGATCATGATAGTGAAAATAATGTCTTTTATGTGGCCTTGAAGGTAAATTTCATGAAATCTAGCATTATGCTTTACATCAATATGATTTTTTATATTTTTACCTATGGGATTATTTTCATTGTTTTTCTATCAATAAGCATTTCTCGTTCTCAAGATATTAATTATATGTCATATTTATTGATAATTCATTATTTTATTATGCGTATTCCTATTATGATAGCTTCCACCTCATGGGTATCCTTACTAAGTGTTTTATATCACGCTTATTATTTTTTATTTACCCATCATATCAACAAGTGATATATAAATAAATTCAGGGATACACTAAAAGGAATAACAAACTTTTAAGAAGTTTTTTATGTTGAATTTTGATATTCAAATGTAATATGGAAACCATGAATGCATCTTTTCTTCCAATTCTGAAAATATATTCAATTTTTTATGATGTTGTCCTTTTATTTTTACCAATAAAATATTGTATTCATTAAATCTGGGTCAATATAGATGGGGATTTACAATGATAGTTCTAATTAAATAGTGTGTGAGTTTTTTTTAGGTTTTACAATGGAATGTAAAGTATATATGAGCTATTTCATGGTCAAATGGTTCTAATAGTATACTCATGATTATAAAAGATACCAAGAGGACCATTGGAGAGAGGGTGGTGTCATATTCAGGGTGCTCATACTACTCTATACATAACTAAACAAAGAGGAGGGTGATATAGGGCTTGGTTGGTCTACTACATGGAGAAGGTTCTCAAGACATTTTTAAAATAGAAAAAGGAAAAAGGTCTCTAATTATTTTGGAAATATGGAAATGGTTCCCCTTTAATTAGAAACCATTAATATGGTTAAGAAATAGGGAGGACTAATGGTGAGGTTTTCCTGTAAAATGAGGCTATATGCTTTTTTTAAATTATCATACTCATAAAAATCATCTCCTGATTAAACATCAAAAAGGGTTGTATTTGTGAGGTATTTATCCATTAATTAAATATATAATATTTTGAACATTTTGGACTAGTAATATTAAAGAATTGTATGTTAAAATTTTTAACCATAGTGGTCATTCTCTTTGCTAGTGGATTTTTACCCCTTTTTAGTATTTTTCCAGGTTATATTTGGTGTCTATTTTTTCTTCATTTAGATTTTTTTCATTCAAATTATTGTCACATAAAAAAGACAATAATTGTTTTTATCAAAAAGTGATATCATAATGATGTTTTTACCAAAGGAGGTTCTTTACCGATGGCATGTACATATGGTGGTGAAAAATGAAATAAAAAAATAGTGGTAATAATTTTTCATTATGGAAAATGATTATGAAAGTAGTTTCATAGAAAGATAATTTCTAATAAGTTATTGAATAATAAATAGATGGAGAAACAAAAGAGAAATATAATAACAGAGACCAAAATTTTAATCCCAACATCCATTTGGTTTTGGAATATAGATTTCTATTGAGCATTGTGGATTAAAGGAAGGTCATGGAAATTTTTCATAATCTAAAGAAGTTATATAAGTATGTGTGACTAGACTAAAAAATCAATTTAAGAGATAATTATACACTCATGGAATGGTGGATTTGTTATCAGTGTCTAACTACATAAACCCCCATAATACCTTGTTCGCTTAGATTATTACATTGAGATAAAAAAAATTTGATAATAAACATATAAAGATTCTAATCCAAAGTTTCATAGATTCATATGATCAACTCATCATCAACCTCAATAAAAATATACAAATAGTTATTTTTCTCTTCAATTATTTTGTAGATTAGTTTTTTGAAAACAAGATTCTACAAAAATGCAATGAATATAGATTAAATACATCACACAAATATGAGGCTCTGTCAATATAAAGATATATAATGATGGAGTTTAGTTCAAATGGGATCAAACAAAGGGAATGCCAACAAAGGGCATATCAACAATGATTGTTGGTACAAGAAGGGTATTTAAAATAACAGTGAAGTAAATGTTTTGGGAACTTTTCAAAATGAGACATACCAATCAGTGAAGTTGTGAGGACTAATAGAGGCCTACATTCTCTCAATGAAACATGGAAAATTAACATAGGGGAAACATTGAACATAATGTCTCTAAATGAATTTAATTAGCAATATGAACGTATCACAAAATGAATTCTATACAAGGGGAATAATCCCACCTTAATGATCATTGGATTTGTAGCTTAATATTAAATATGTGTGATGGTATAGTTTGAACTATCAAAGGAGTACATCATGTAATGTGAATAAAGAATTTTTTTTGGACAATTTGATTATATCATATGCACGACTCGCACCAATAATGGAGTAAAAAATATATGGATGGTGTTCTTGTAGTGATGAAGGTGGAAAATATTTCACGGAAATTGTACGTGCTTATGGGTGCAATATATAATGAGGTTGAGATAGTTTTTGCATTAACTACCTCAAGGGAATAATATTTGAAATTATGGAATGTCAAGCTTCACTATATGTTCATATGAGACCTAAAGATTCTAGTTGGTTAGAAGTTTTTATATGGGAAAGCAAAGGTATATTTTCTATTTTACGAGTATTTTTTTTAAATGATATTTGGGTTGATGTTTTGGACATCAATATAGATAATCAATGAGATTTTAGAGTAGATCCATACTGATATTTGGAAAGTGCTAGTTATATACCTAGGAGGACCAAGGTACTTTTTATCATTCATTGAAGATTAATCCTAGAGATTTTGGGTGTACCTAATAAATTTGAAATAAAATTCTTCTGAACAATTCAAATAATTCAAAGCATTGAAGGAGGTTGAATAAAGAAAAAATATAAACCATTTAAGGATTGAAAGTGGTGGAAAATATTCAAGAGATGAGTTTTACTTTTTTGATCATAGAAAGGTATCAAGAGATAATTCATAGTGGTATACACTTATCAATAGTATATAGAGGTAGAGTGTATGAATATAACCCTGTTGAAAATAAGGTGATGATGAAAACTACTAGAGTTTCCAATACATTCAAGGAAGAAATAATGAATACCCTATATTATGTGATCAATCGATCTCTTTCAGTGTTTATTGATTTAGAAATTCATATAGAGATGTGGAATGGTAAACCTACTAACTATTCTTGGTTAAATATTTTGGAATTTTTATATATGCACTATTTAATGACCAGGAAGGAAAAAGGTGGATTTGAGATTCTGAAAATATTTTTTATTGGGATAAATTGATGGTGTGAAGGGGTATCATTTCGGGCACCCCACTACCTACAAAAATACTATCTAAAGAGTTTCATTTTTTTAATAATACAAAATGAAAATAAAAATATATAGACCCATTAATAAATAGAATATGAAAACCATAATAGTTATGTTCTAGGATAATGAAGAACCAGTTTCCTATAAAGAATTACTAGATCGTGATGATTAATTACTAGTTGAGTTTGGAATAATATGGCCATATTTGTAGAAAAAGACACCAATATAGAACTCATACATTATCACTGAGAGAAATATTGTATAATTCCTATTGATAGAGTATAAAGAGTTGTACTCTTTTATTGAGGTAACCTATAGTCCATAAATGTCCTCAAGTTATAGAGGTGGTGGTGCAGAAAATGGAATCTTTACCCTAGAAAACGACATGGGATCTAATTATAATATCTCAAAAAAGGATAGTTATCAGTAAAATATGGGTCTTTAAGATCATGTGATATATAAATGACATGGTGTAGAGATATCATAAATGACTAGTCGTCAAAGGATATTGTCATAATGAAGGTATTGATTTAAATGAAAAATACAAAAACAAATTGTTATATTAATGACTATTCAGGTAGTTCTTTTGATGTTTTATATGTAAATTTAACATGTAGAGAAACTATATTTGAAAAAAAACTTTTCTACCTGATAATATTGTTGAAGAAGTCTATCATATTAAACCAAAAGGTTTTTTAGAGTGAGGAAAAGGGAAAAGTTTCATTGTGTCGAACAAGTATCTATATAGTCTCAAGTAGGTACTGAGGTTTTTTTATAAGAGATTTGGTTTTTTCATCATGATACATAGATATAGAAAACTATATTCAGATTCTTGTCCATATTTTTATATTTAAAATGGAAATGATTTAATAATTAATTTATAATTTGTGGATGAGATATTGGTTGTTGGTCCCAGAAATGAAATGATCAAAGTGATAAATGAACAGTTAACTAGAGATTTATATATGAAGGAAATGGGACTATAAATCACAATTCATGGAATGTGGATTTTCCATGATATAAATTACAAGAATATTTGGATTTTAAAAAACAATTTTTTGGAGATAGTCTTCAAGTGCTTCAATATTCAAGACTATAATCCAATATGTACCGCACATCGTTTTAATTTCAATTTATCCTCTATAATGATCCAAATAGCGATGAATAGAGGATATATATGACTCAAGTACCATAGAAATTAGTAATGATGACCCTTATTTTAAATATGTTTTTACTAGAATAATAATTACACATTTAGTGGGATAAGTAAGTAGGTGAATGGAGATTTTAGGATGGGATCATTAGAAAATGCAAAATATGATCCTAAGACACATAAAATAGATCTAATATGTTGCATTATGTTATAAAGGATTACTTTTTACTATAATATGTTTTTTTGATTCAGATTTTTTAGGAAATAATGTTCATAAGAAATATACTAATATTTATGTTTTTAAATAAGGACGAGATGTGGGTTGGATTTCAATGTTACAATTAATTTAGGATTTATCCACAATTGTGTTCAACTAAATATTAGCTACACATGTCTAAAAATATTGTATGTGTATAATAATTTTATTAGATGAGTCTAAGCACATAAAAGATATGATTCCTATATTTTATGGAAGTAAGAGCACGATAAACATTGTATGGAACCTATATTTTCATTTAAAAATAAATAACATTGGAGTATAACATCACTTTATTTGAAATGTAATGGAGGAAGGACGTGTGAACATACCAAAAAATGATATAATGAAAATATTATTGATTAAAAAACTACCAAATCAATTTTTTTTAGTGCCAATATTTATCAGCGCTAGATAAAAGCACTGATAAATGTTCTCTATATTAGTATTAAAGAAATCACTAATAAATTTTACCATTTATCTGCAAAAAATTTTAGTTGATAAATGATCTCTTTATTAGCACTTTATATTTACCACTAATAAAGGGTATCATTTATCAGCTCAACAGTTTTAGTGCAGATAATGGATACCCTTTGTCAGTGCATTATTTTTAGTCTGCTAAATGGTACTTTTATCACCGCTATATTCTTATCACTTATAAAGGAGTCCTTTATCAGAATTTTTTTAACACTGATAAAGGTTTGAATAAATAATATGAAAAAAATAAATAAATAACAAAATATGATTTTATTAAATTTGATATATCAAATTTTATTTATTAAATTATTATTGATAAAAATGAATAAATTGATTATAGTATATATAAATTATAATTACTAAAAAATAATATGTATTAAATATTAAGATAAGAAAAATGAAAATTAAACCAATTAAAAATAAATAAATTGAGAAAATTATTAAATATTTGATTAATTAGAATATTATTGATAATGTTAATAAATAATATATTTTAAATATATATATGTGTGTGTGTGTGTGCGTGTGCGTGTGTGTTTGATATATTAGAAAATATTTATGCACTACATTTAGTGAGTAATGGTTTATAATTAAAAAATAATATGGATTAAAAATACTCACTAATTGGATAGAGTAATCAATGTATAATTGAATGTCGTCTGATTTTTCAATTTAACATAGATCAAATGTGTGTTATACTGATTTCACATATACGTAATTAATTAATTTTTATATAAAATGTACACACACAAAACTTATACATTTTTTCAACATTATTAAATTGTAATTTTATTTTTAATTTATTCAATTTCACTCATTTTTTACACGCATGTACATAAAATTATATATTCATTAATAATGTTAAAAAACAAATTTAAAAAAATATTAATAAAAAATATGTATAAATATATATATTTATAAATGTTCATTCTTTATTTATAAAATTATATATTTATAATTATAAATAAATAAATATTTTTTAATTCTTTATATAATTATAAATAAATAATATATATATTAAAATAATTATAAATAAATAAGTATATATATTCAAATAATTATTAAATTTGTAATAAATTTACATAAATAATTAATATATTAACTATATTGTTAGTAATATTTATTTTTAAAAATATGTATTTAATTATAAATAAAAATATATAAATTTAAATCATTATAAAATTATAATAAATATATTTGTATAAAGAGTATATTTAATCAATTTATATTTATATGTATTGATTAAGTGTATTTACATATTTATAAATTTTTTATTTATAGTTATAATAATAAATCATTTATCTGCACCTAAGTAATAAGCGTTGATAATAGACATATTTATCAGTGCTAAAAATGGATGATAATATAATATTTATCATCCCTAAATATTTACCACTCATAAATATGCCTTTAACCAGTGCTTAAATAATAAGTGATAATAAAAGGACTCTTTATTAGTGCTTTATAAAAGCATTGATAAAAGTGTCCCAATTCAATTAAAAACCTAACATTTTGTGAACCAGTCCTGATATATGGAAAAAACATGGTATCCACCCTTGGAGGGCAGTTCTAGTTCATTATCCCCTTTCTCTAACCCCTCTTTTCTCCCACCATTCCCTTAATCACTTCACCCTAAGGTCCTAGATCTATTCAATGGTGTTCCGAATAATTTGATCTCAACCATATAGTACAACATGACATCATCTCTTCTCGATAGGTTAATCTTCGAGACTTGGGGGTTGCAGGATCGTGTAATGGTAAGTCTACTCAACAAAAGAAACCTCAGGATTCCGTTTTCTTGGGAGGAATATCTATTTTGGGCTTGGTATAGTTCCCCATATACCTGTAATGACTTTCAGTTCTATCTTTTTAGGTGTTGATATGACTTCCCCATGTAGCGCGACATTCCAACACCAACGATTTAGCTTAGTTTCCCTAAGCTCCCTTTAGCTTTTCAAAATCCAGTGATTATACTCGTGATAGTGAATTTCATTGGTAGATATTTATGTTCTGATAGTAGAACCAGGTGAGTTTCTCACCCCGTTTCTCCCCGCATTTGAGAGGAATTTGATGTCATGAGAGTGCCTATGGATTATTTTTGGATGGGACTATGGGAATAATTTTGATAATTGCAGGTTGTATGGTTTTAACCGTGGATTGATTTCTATGGTTTCTGTGTGAAATTGGGTAATTCTACATCTGCATGTGGGTGAGGTACTAAGAACCGCAAACAATAGTTGGTTACGTTTTTTTGGAGATAACGGTAATCTCTTCCATCCTGGTGTTGGTGAAGGGTCGATGGGGCAGATTCAGTTGGACATTTATACTGAACCATGCAATGAAAAGGTTTTTTTATGCGAGTCTTAGTGGGGATCATCTACTCGGTGAATTGAAGCAATCAAATTTTAGATATTTGAAATTATTTTTAGGTGTTCATAATTTTTGTCCTATATTTAATTCTTAGATCTATATATACATATAATTAACACTAATATAATTTATACTTAAATAACCAATAAAATATTGTAAACTCATGTTACTTAAAAAATTCTAAAATTAGGTAACTATATATTCATTTTTTCAAATAATTCATCAATCCAACTTTTAAATAATTATATTTTACACACAATTACCCAGAATAATAATTATTTATAATTAATAAAATTTGAGAATTATTATTATTTAGTATTTCTGTAGTTTCATTAGAAAAAATAGTATTATATATATATATATCAAATAATATATTGTATATTTAAATAAATTTATATATTATAAATAATATACATTTATTTATATAATTATATTCAAATAAAGTCACTAATATAATACAAATATATATAACTCATATATAATATTTATATAGATTAACTTTACTTATTTATATATCAATTGACGATTAACCTCCATTTTATAGAATATGAAGGCGGAAGGTGTGAACCCTATTCTGGTTTGTTGCCTATCTAGGTAAATGTGAAAAAAGTACATGCATCCATCGACCTCTATTTCAGATCATATAAAAACCAACAACTTTTTTAATAAAATAAAACCTATTAAAAAGAACCAAGTTATATAGAAAAAAACATTAAAAAATCCTTAAGCAATTATTTAATTATAGTTTTATTTGGATCCTTGTGGATAATTTAGAGGAAAAAATTAAAATTAATTCATCATTAACATTGTCTCTATGAAAAAAAAAATTAATTAATTTTAGTAACATATACTCGTTAGCTAAAATTACATTGTACAAACCAAAGACCCCTGAACTGCGCAACACTACCATTGTGTATTCTGATTCTTTAGTCTTCACCCTCTCCATTTCTTTCCCACCCTTAATCTTTCGTTTATGTGGTTGTGTGGAGCTATTCTCTTGAATGATTTTTTAGAAATGGAGCCATCAAGATGGTTATTAGTGTTAATGTTTTCATTCTCACAAATGTGAGGTATTTTCCCTCTTAGATAAAAAATAAAGTACAATTTTCATCCTCATCGGTTTCATCTTATAAAACAGTTATTATTTTATTTTTTTGCCTTGAGACTCAGCCCCCATATCTTGTAGACATGAACCTATGTTTCATATACTAATATGGGAATTATTCATCCCATGGATGACTACTCCTTAGAGTAGTTCAAGTAACAAAGGTTCATGTCCATTAGAGATGGATAGTGTGTGTCAAACAAAAAAATTAAATGATAACTGTTAAGGATAAAAGATGATGGGGATAAAAATTTTACTTCATTGTGTTATCTGAAAGAGGAAATTCCACCCGTTTTTGATAATTACACCATTGTAACTAGTTATTCATTTGATGCCTCCATTTCCAACAACTCCTTCCTGGTCAAAGCTCCACTCTACAAAATAAACGATATAGTGAAGGTCGGGAAATAAATGGAGATAGAGGAGACTGAATAAAAAGAATACACAAAAGTAGTGCTACGCATCTTGGGGTCCGGGGTTACTACAGTTTAATTTTACCAGATGGGTGTATCTTTCTGAAATTAATTTATTTGATTCGACATTGTGGTAGAGTTAAATATGAATTACTTTCATTTTTATACTCAAAATTACCAACAAGTATCCAAATAAAGCATTAATAAAAGAATTGGTTGATGAATTTTTTAATGATCTTTTACAATAAAACATATCCTTGTCTGATATGTTTTATTTTATTAAAAAAAATAATATAGTTGTATATGATTTGAAAAAGTGGTTGATGGAGGCATGTACTTCGTTCACACTTACCTTGGTAGGCAATAAACATGAATGGGGTTCACTTCTTCTAACATCAAAAACTATAAGACATAGGTCGTTTCGCATTCGATCATATATAAATAAATTTAATATACCAAAATATTATATATATATATATATATATATATCTGTTATATATATATATATTATTAGTAACTGTATTTGAATATAATTATATATATATATATATTATTTCTCATATTTAAATTTAGTTACATAGAAAATATATTATTTGATATGTAAATATATAATAATATTTTTTTAATGAAACTAAAAATATTCTAATAATAATAATTTTAAAATTATTTTAATTATAAATAATTAATTTTCTAGGTAATTTTGTCTATTATCAGTTTAAAATTGAAATATTAGTTCAAAAAAATTCACTCATTGAAAATAATAAAACACTATATAATTTTCTTGATAACTTAGGAAATTGATTCATAAGACCTTTGTGACTTGTAAGAATCAGTCTCACATGAAACTGATAAACGATTTGACCATTATAAGTCAAAGTACGTGTTTCTAGTTTAAAATAAAATTTTTCTAAAAAGGAAAACATTCAAACTCAAAAATGATAAAATTAATTTAGATTGTTATGAAACATTATAAAAAATATACATAAGTCATTTTTGATGTGTAATAACTATCCTCCCCTCAATCTGACACATGGTGTGACCGGTATGACTCCAAGTGCATCTTATTATTTAAAAATGACATCAATTTTAATAAAAAAAAGAAAATTGACCGACTAAAAACTAATAAAATGCATTCATATTTTTTTATACCATAGTGTGATGATCCATATATCATTTTTGACATACAAGAAATAGTTTCACCTCAATTAGAAACACAATGTGTCTGCTATGAATCAATGTGTCAATTGTCATTTTAAAATCGAAAGTTTAGTTCAAAAATATGCCACTCACTGGAAACCTAGAAAAAACGCTCGTATATTCTTAATAATTTCACAGATTTACTATTATGTCTTATGTGACATGTTGGAATCATTATGACAACAATCTAATACACGATGTGATCAGTATGATTCAAAGTGCTTGTTTCTAGTTTAAAATGACATTTTAGTAAAAAAGACATGTGACATACTCAAAACTAAGTAAAACCATTAATATTGTTTTTATACTTTATTAAAATGATACATAGGATATTTAAGACATGTAAAAATTATCCAAACCTCAATCAAACACACGTTGTGACCAATATGACTCAAAGTGCATCTTTTTATTTAAATTTGACATCAATTTTAGTAAAAAGGGAAACTCACCTACTAAAAAATGATAAAATGAATTTGGATTGTTATTATACCTTATGAAAACAATCCATAAGTCATTTTAGATGTGTATTAATTATTCGTACCTCAATCTCATGCACATTGTTACCGGTATGAATCCCTGTGAGTCTTTTTATTTATAAATGACATCAATTCTAAGAAAAAGGAAAATCGGTCGACTCAAAATTGAAAAATCACATTCCTATTGTTTTTATAATTAATTAAAAAATGATCCATATGTAATTTTGGACATGTAGAAATCAGTTTCACCTCAATCTGATTCATGGTGTTCCCTGTATTACTCAATGTGTCTGTTATAATTTTAAAATTGGCAGTTTAGTGGAAAAAATGTCACTCATTGAAAAATGAGAAAAATTTCATAGGTTTTGTAGATAATTTATTATATTGATTCATAATTTATTTATTACTTTTAGGAATTAGTCTCATGTTGAACTGATATATGATGTGATCGGTATGATTCAAAGTGTCTGGTTCCACTTAAGAATGACATTTTAATAAAAAAGATATGTGACATACTCAAAACTGTTTTAACGCATTCATATTGTTTTTATAACACATATAAAATATCCATATGCCATTAGGGATATATAATAATTATTCTAAACTCAATATGATGCACATTGTGACCAATAAGACCCAAAATGCATGTTTTTATTTAAAATTGACAACATTTTTAGTAAAAAGGACAACACGCCTACTCAAAATGGAGAAAATTCATTTTGATTGTTTTTATACCTGATTAAAATGATTTATAAGTTTTTTTTTGTAATCAGCCACTCCTCAATAAGATACATTATGTTTCTGGTATGACTCAATGTTTCCATTATCAGTTTAAAATCAACATTTTAGTTCAAATAGTGTCACTCACTAAAAACTGAGCAAACACACTCAGATTGACATTATACTATTGGACAATGATTATTCTGTAATTTGTGGCATGTAAGAATTTATATCACATTAAAATTATACACAATATTTCTGGTATGAGTCAATGTTCATGTTTCCTATTTAAAATGGAATTTTAGTAAAAAAGAAAAGTGACGAACTCAGAACTGGGAAAACACATTCGAATTGTTTTGAAACTTTTGGAAATTAATAAATATATCATTTGAGGTGTGTAAAAATTAGCATCACCTCAATCCAATCCATGGTATGATAGGAATAGAACTGTGTTCATTTTTTCAAAAGATAAGTATCATTTTAGTTTAAAATGTGCATCATATAACCAAAACATAGAAAACGAGCCTAGATTGTTTTCTATTCATATAAATTATGTTTTCATAATTTATTTGGTTGATGTGGTGGTGTTTTTTTATTGCATTGTACTATAATAGCACACTGCAGCATACTCCTTTACCATCACTTGGGAAAACGTTGGTAAAATACTAGGTCATTTAACCTCTCTCCAGTAGTGAGCGCTTATCTAAAACTAATAAAGGGTATTCTTAGTCTTATTAAAGGACTATTTTGTAGTGGTTTTTACTAATGAATGTTTTTGACTTTGTTAATCATATAGGGTATAGATCATTCATAATCATTATATATATTTTAGCATAATGTTTGGTAGATATAAGGGATGTGTATAGATGTGATTGGATCTCAATCAAATCACCATGTGGTAGGTATGTCAATATAAATTTTGAAAAAGGGAAAAAAGAAATGATACCCTGTTAGTTTTGGTAAAAGGTAAATATTTCCCCCTTTAATAAGCCACGTTTAATTTGTTCTTGGGGGTATAGAGGAAATGAGAAGAGGATTCACGATAAAATGAGGATTTGTCCTCATAAAAAATTATGTTTCTTTATCATTCACCATATCCTAGTTAAAATTTAAAAATAGTTGTATTTGTAAGGTGTTTTTATATTTATTCAATAGATAATATTTTGATTTTTTTCTCATTATAATATTAAGAGAGATTCTGTACCCATTTTGTTCCTATTGTGATCCTTTTATTTTTCTATTATTTTTTTACCCATTTTAATTTGGTGGTTTTTCCAAATTACATTTTGTGTCTATTTTTTTCTACATTTTTTACATTATTTTTATCTTGCAATTATCACCAAACCAAAGATCTGATAATGTTTTATCATAATGGGGGAAAGGAAGTGATGTTAATAGATAGATGGTAGGGGTAATAGTAATATAGAAGTGTGAGGTGTACTTTTATTTTTCACATAATATGGTGACAGAAGGACTAGGTTGATATGTTTATTATGGTGGTTTGGTGCTAGAGATGTTGGGGGACAAAGAAAAATTTAGTATATGTGGTAATAAACTCTTTTGGAATATAGACAATTTTTTATGGAGTAAAAATGTAATGAATTCCCATGTGATGTGGGTCAGAGTATACATATACGTTATATGAGGGATATTGAATGGTTCATAGGGGGTGACATTTTGTATGGTGGGGTGTAGTGGTAATAATGTTTTGTATGATAGAAGAAGTTAGATATAAATACCCAGCCTTAAACAATACAAAATCTTAAATTAAGTTAATAAATCACATTGAAGATCTTTTCAGTTTGAGAGTTTTGTATAATTAGGCCATAAAAATTACATTACATCTCACAAACTTACAAAGAAGACACTTCTACTTTGTATCCTTTTTTTCATAAAATAAAAACTCTTAAATGAAAATAAGAATTCTTGTCTTGATATAGATCATCTTTAATTCTTAGTTTCTCTTACTCTGCCTTATACCATATGAAAAACATTTAAAAAACATGGTATGAGCATAAAAAGCTCAATAAGGGTTATAAAATAATTAAATAAGTCATTAGTCCATCAATACATACAAAACAAAATATCATTAACATGCCTCATGAAATCATAAGATTTATGAATAAGACATAGAAATCATAAATCCTAAAGGTAACTTGTGAAATCCATAACATACTTATATTGTTGCTTTCACATCTAGGTAAGGAATTACATTTGGAATACCCATCACAGTATATTCCCTAAATCTATTAGGTGGAACATTAATGCTTACCTCCTTTATGTTACCCAATAAATTGGAGATCTATCTCAGGATCACCCACCCTAGGATTATCAAAGAACCTTTTGTATACGTAAACAATTTCCAAGAACCAAAACATATTTAGAACACATAAAACAAATTTAATGGAAAGATAATATTTCCTAATTATAATCACAATATATCTTTTAAATATATTAGAATAATAAATCCATTATCAAAACCATTTTCAATACCAAATTACCTAAAAGAGTATATGGTATTTATTTTCATTGTAAAAACACTTTGGCATGTTAAGGAATCCAAAAATCCAATAACGCTCACGGTGGTGGAAAGGTAATTGTCACCATGTATGTTAACACGAAAAATTAACTTTGTAGTTTAGTAAAACACTATGTAGAAAAATAATCCCTTTGACTGAAATGAAAATTAAAAGGGGTTTATACATTTTATAAAAGAATGTCGTGTATAAAAAAATATTCCTCAATAAAAGGATATTGGAACGATGTCCATTACCTTGTGTCCGACTTGACTCATTCATTCTTAAATCTCCTAAATAATAAAATAAAGTTAATTTATTCAAGCTTAAAAACCTTTTTTAGGTTTATTATTCCTTTTATATTATTTATTACCATGTTATAAACATTACAAACTCTTTTATGTTAATAATGGCCATTTTGTCTATATTTGGAACTTGAGTAAAAAATGAACTACTTATAATTACATGTTTTCAATGTGGTCAAAAGTCCATTATAACCAGAATTATATTCATGATTTTGATATCATATATATCATATATATCCAATATATATGTATTTATAACATTATATAGTATTTGGTGATAAGAAATGAAATTCACCGTTCATGGAGATGGTAAGCCATACATACGTGTGAACGCTACATTAATTTCTATTTTATATTTAATGGAATTAAACCTTAATGATACATAGGTATATTATAATTATAGTATAATATCATATATAATTTCATTAACTCTATTCTTTATACATTCTACGTATGGCATGAATGAGTCCTTTCACTTTGTGGGGCGGTCGTCCACACATCCTCAAATTAAAGTATTGTATTTACCCATTATGGAAACCCTAATGATATGATAAAAATGAAAAATACTGATGCATTAACACAAGATACATATAATATATATCGAAAATGAATACAGTTCCATCATAATGGCCACCATAAGGGGTGGTAGGATAAAATTGAACAATGATTGTTTCATGAGGCAGTAGTTTATTGTCCACTGAATCAGTATGCTCGTATCCATTAGATGGGGGTGTCTATAAGTTTAGTTTGAATAATTATCATAAAAACATCCTAGTGTATCTAAGATACTGTTTTTTTATAATGGAATATAATAAAGAGAGTTTAGGGGTTTGGAGAATTAAAATAGCAAAAAAGAACTTGAGAGAAGACGTTAACTTTAAATCTAGTAAGTCCCTTTGGTTTGAAACAAAAGACATTCATGAAGTGATTTCTGCCTAAGGTAAGGATTCTAGGAGTAATATAAGGATGTTGAAAGATTCTTGGAGAAGAGTTTGGATGATAAAAGGGTGTTCAGTATTGTGAGTAATGGGTTATACGTGGTGGCCATTTATAAGAGAGATGATGGTCTCTTTAGGAAAGTTTGAAAGTATTATTTTATTATATAATGATGTTCAGATTCAAAAAATCCAAAACTTATATAACTCATAGATAAGGTGTATATAAGTTTAAATAAAATCATCCAATATGAATTGTATAGGTTTTGGATATTTTGTAGTCCTTATGTTTTTTACTTAATCCTTGGTTATCTAATTTAACATTTTCCATGTCCTCTCATATATTTTTACTATATGGTTAATATATTTACTATAAAATAAAAACCGGCCCAAAATGGATCATTAATGGATTTTTTAACATCATATATGTCAGTTGGACGAATATTACCTATTTAGGATTATTTTATAATTTAATATAGTATTAATTGTTTTAAAAACTCATTTATGTCAATTTATAAACTATTCATATCACGACATTTAAAAAATTTATAACAACTTTATTCTTTAAAACAACCTTCATGAAGGAAAATATAAAAAGTCATAATAATCTATAAAATTTGTTGATGGCCTAAAAAGTTTCAAAGTAAATTAATTTTAATAATTATGATATCATTTATTTGAATCCTTTATTAATGAAGCAATTACTGCATTATCATTGTGTCATAAATATATTTATTTATTTAAGGTCTAAAAATTATAAAAAAAATACCATGGTGTAGGAAATGTATTTAAATTTCGAAGGAAAATTTATATTATAAAAATAAAACTTATATAAAAAATTATAAAAATTACTTTACTAAGAGATACATGTTTATGTTACATTTTCCTTAACATTAAATTAATTTTTATAAAGTGTCATTTTCACATGGATGTGGCACCATGGTGTCCCAAAATCAAACCAAGGATGAACACAGTTGGAAAATTATCATACAATCGTATTGGGACACTTGTTAGTGTAATTTAATATTATTATAATATTAATTTTTGCCCTTATTTACCAGATTTACCCTTTAACCATAATAAATAAAATATTTACTGAAGTTACAATTCAAAACGTCTAAAAATAAAATGTACCTATTTAAAAATTTTGGAACTCCTGATTATAAATATGGAATCTATTTTTTCAAATTAAAAATATATAATTTTCAGAAATTATTTTAAAATTAATTTTCGTTGTCAAAACAAAAAAGAATGTTTTAAAGAAATAATAACTATAGAAAATATTGACACTCATTTATGCTCGATTTCAATGTAAAATTACATCCAATGATAAAAATTTGATTAAATGGTAAAAATATATTCTAATTCAACTTTAAAACCAATTATGAATGTAATCTAACCATATAGAGAAGTTATATTAAAAGGCAGTTTTGAATTAAAATGTTGTATTTTCACTATTCATTAAAAAATGAAATTTATCAGAAAAATACCAAAATTTTATCCAATGTAAATTTTGATGTCGCTATTCTAAATAAGAATTATATTTTTTCAAATAGAACATATAAAAGTGAAAAAAAACTATATTTAAAAATGGGTCACCATCAAAAGGTGGTAAATCGACCTTTTAAATAATATTAGAGTATTTGTATTTAAAATTGGACTCATTCGCATTTTAAGCCTCTAAATTTTATTGAAAAAATGTATAAACATCTAAAAAACATGTATAATCATATTATAGTTAGTTATATTCAATACATCCAATAAAACGGCTAGGCATTAACTATCATTTAAAATAATATTATATAATTATTTTTCAGCATGACTCAACCATGTGTGAAACAAGAAATTTTAGAGTAACATATTATTGCATGTTGGTTATGCCATCAAAAAAAGAATACCCTTCAAAGTAATATTAATATTAAATAAAAAATATTAAAAAATATTAAATTAACATCTTTTTTATTTTCCTATGATGTTACATCATTCCCCCCTTTTGGTAATTGTGTCCTTGTAATTCTATTCACTTATCAAATAAGTGGGGGTATTTATCCTTATATCATTTTAATATTCCCATGTTGTCTCTTAAACCATATGGTTTTTCACAAAACATTTACCTATTTAATTACTTCATTCTGTAACACATGCTCTCTATGGTCAAGAATCTAGATTGGTTGTTCTTTAAAAGAATGATTCTCTTCCAACTGAACTACCTCTGGACTCAAAACATGGGATGGATCTGGAATGTACTTTCTCAACATTGAAATAGGAAAAACATTGTGTACCTAGGACAAAACTAGATGTAAAGCCACTCTATAAGAAACTGATCCAACTTTCTCTAGGATTTTATAGGGTCAAATGAACATTGGACTCAACTTTCTCTTCTTGAAAAAACTCATTACACTTTTCCATAGACAAGATTTGAGAAAGACATGATCACCTACCTCAAAAATGATACTTCCTCCGATTATTTGCATAAATTTTCTACCTACTCAGAGTTGTTCTCATGTGTTTCTGAATCAACTAAACTTTATCCACTATCTCTTCTACCAATTATGGTCCCATTAGTTTCCTTTCACCAATATCAACCCAAAAAACTGGTGTTCGACATCTATTTCTATAAAATGCCTCAAATGGTGCAATCTATACACTTGAATGAAACTGTTAATATAAAAAAATTCAACCAAATAAATATTTTAGTCCCATCTTCCCTAGTAATATATGGAGAAAACACCTAGAATGTCTTCCAATATCTAAATGTTTTGTTCTAACTGCCAATCTGATTGACGATATAAAGATGTACTGCAATTTAATTCAGTACCCAATGACTTCTAAAGGTCTTTCCAAAAGCTATAAGTAAACCTAGGATCATGATTAGATACAATAGAGAGGGGAAATCTATTCAACCTAACTATCCTTTTAACATTCAACCGAGAAAGATGATCTTGAGATAAATTATCGCGAATAGGAAGGAAATGATTAGATTTAGTCAATCGATCAATAATAACCTAGATTACATTATTATATCGAGTGTCTTTGTTAATCCCACAAAGAAGTCCATTGATATATTTTTACATTTCATATCTGAAACCATTAAAGTTGAAGCATCCCTTTCGGTAAATACCACTCTACTTTATTCTATTGACAAGTTAAACACTTCACAACAAAGTTAAAAATTTCTCTATTCATTTCATACCACTAGTAATACTCCCGAAGATCTATGTACATCTTAGTACTGCCAAGGTGAACTGAAAATGGAGAACTATAAGCTTCACATAACAACTCCTCATTTAACTATGAATCACATGGCACACATAATCTCTTCCCAAACCTCAAAACTCAATCTTTCTCAATGTTAAATTTAGGTAACTAACCCTTCTGAACCAACTCTACATTTTTCTGCAACTCAATGTCTTCATTATTCACATGCATAATTCTGTCTTCTGGGGATGATTTCACTGACACCTGATACAAAATAGAGTACCTTCCTACACAAAAAACTTCTATGGAAAAGTTCATCAAATCATTAATCAAAGGATATTATTCCAAATGTAACATGATTAATGTTGCATTACTTTTTCGACTAAAAGTAGCAGCAACTTTATTTTCTTTCCCTGGATGATAATAAATCGTTCAATCATAATCATAGATTAATTATAACAAAATCCTCTGTCTCATGTTCAATTCCTTCTATGTGAATATATACTTCAAACTTTTATGGTCAGTATATATTTCACATTTTACTTCATACAGATGATGCCTCAAAATTTTTGAAGCAAAAAAAGTAGCAAATTCCAAATCTTGTGTAGTGCAATTTAACTCATAAGGTTTCAAATGAATTGATGAATAAGAAATTACCTGATCATTCTACAATAGTAAACAACCAATTCCTTTCAATGATGAATCACCGTAGATAACAAATTCACCATTTCTGGAAGGCAATGCCAAAACTAGAGCATTCACCATTCTTCATTTCAATTCTTGAAAACAATCATAACATTTTTCAGTCTAAATTAACTTAACACCTTTTCGAGTTAATTTAGTTAGTTGGATAGATAACCATACAAAATTTCAACAAACCTCCAGTAATAACCATCCAAACCAATAAATCTATGGATCTTGGTAATATTTTTGGGTCATGGACATTCTTTGACAACCTATTTTTGTAGGATCAACTGTAATGCCATTTTTTGAAATAATGTGTCCAAGGAATGAAATTTGATCTAACCAAAACTCCCAATTTCTGAATTTCCCATATAGTTTCTTTTCTTTTATGGTTTTCAAGACAACCCTTAAATGACTTTCATGTTCCACATTACTTTTTGAATAAACCAAAATATCATTAATGAACACAACCACAAAATTATCAAGGAACTCACAGAAAACTTTATTCAAAATATTCATGAATACAATAGGAGCATTGATTAACCCAAAAGGAATAACCACAAATTCATATTGGCCATATCTTTTATAAAACTATGTTTTTGAAATGTCTTCTTCCTTTACTTTCAACAGATGGTACCCCGACCTCATGTCAAACATTAAAAAATACTAATCTACATGTAGTTGAACAAACCAATCTTCGATGTGAGGAAAAGTGTACTTGTTCTTAATATCGATGTTATTAAATACTCTATAATCAATGAAAAGTCTCATTGAACCATATTTATTCGTAAAACAGATATGAGAATCTCATGGAAATGTGCTAGGTTGAATGAAACATTTATCTAATAACTTATCAAATTTCTTCTTTAACTCTGAAAGTTTAATTTGACCCATTTGATATGGGGGCTTTGAAATTGGAATTGCTTCAGGAACTAAGTCCACAGTAAATTCAAATTCCCAATCTGGTATTATACCAAGAAACTCATCGGGAAAAACATCAAGATACTCATTTACCACTTAAACATCGTTAATTGAATAGGTCCTTTCTTTTCAACAACATTTTCAAGGTAGCATTCATTTCCATCTTTTACTAGTTTCTCAGCTTCTTGATATGTTATCAAAATTAAGGGTTCATTATAGTACAAAAACTAAAATACTCTCTAAAAAAATCCTATTTAGCTTTTCATTCAATCTTATCATGATAAATGGAAAGCCAATATATACCCAAAATAACATCAAACTCTTCTAGAGGAAAACAATAGGGTTTTTAGGTAGATTCTTTTCGCATACAAAGACAGAAAAGTTCTTATAATTAATTTTTGTCTCCACATTTTCCCTTGTGTTTTAACAATAAGTCCATGATTCATATATTGAGATGGAAATCATAATTTACTAGAAAACTTCTCAGAAATGAAAGGACGTGTAGACCCTGAATCAAACAACACATTGGTATAATCTAAAAAATAAATAGTGTAACTAATACTACTTCATTCAATGGCCCAACATCGGCTGAAGTAGATGAAAAAGACTTCACCACCCCTTTCTGCTTATAATCCATCTTCTTTACCTCATTTGAGTTCGTTTTTGGACACTCATTTGCATAATGACCCATTTCATTACACATAAAACATTTTACTGACTGTAAATAATATTTTTTCTTACCATTATCCTGAACTTTTTCAGTGCAATTATGAGCCTTTTGTACCATTTTACCACATTGGTAACACTTAATAGAATTAAAAAGATATTCCCCAGCATGATTTTTTTACCTCAATTATCACAAACTGTAAACATAAGTTTCTTACAATTAGAATTTTTTGAAGATTTCTTCCCTTTTGTCATCCACCTCGACCTATTATTCTATTGTTTTTCAAAGAACACCTGATCATCAGCAAACTCCATTTCCACCTTCTCCACACATCGAAAAAGTTTATCATAATTTTTGAACTCATGAAAAGTTGAATCCCTTCAATACTTTGGCATTAATCCTGAGTAAAAAACGATTGATTTTACCATCAAGATCACGTATGAAATTTTGAGCATGCCTTTCCAGTCGTGTGAATTGTTCTTCATAAGCAGCAACTGAGTCATCATACTACCTCAGTTCCAGGAATTGTTTTTTCATCCTATGATGAACCACCTAAGGAAAATATTTCTCAAGAAACATAACTTTAAATTCATCATAATCAAAAGCATCAATCTCCTCACTATACCTAATATTTTTAACCATAAACCACCACTGATCGGCTTCACCTTCAAAACGATAAATAACAAGTCTAAATTTTTCATATTCTGAACACCCCATGACATCGAAAATATTTTCTAGTGCTTCATTCCACCCTTCAGCTGGAAAAGGTTCAGATGATCCTATGAATGACGAGGGATGTTTCCTCATGAAATTCTCCGTTACTAACATGTTCCTTTCTGGATGATCTAGATGATCTCATGCATGGATACCACCACCATTTATAGGCTATTTCAACTGTGCCATCACTACAATAAACTGCTTAGTTTCCATTCTGACCATCATAGGTTGTTTATTTGAAAGGTTTTCTTCCTCCTAATGTCTTCCCATAAAAGATTACATATTTCTTCTACAGAAAACCATTATAAACACAAAAATATCTTAGGTGAAGCGAAATTGTAATATATAAATGATATATCATTACAATATTAACATAAATTAATTTATGGATATTAATTTAACAATATTATAACTCCTAAAGTTATCTAAAACGGCCTCTAATACCAACTATAAGGACCTGACCTTAAACATAAAATAATCTTTAATTAAGTTAATAATTCGCATTGAATATATTTTCTGGTTTAGATTTTTAAAGAATTAACCCATAACTATTACATTACATCTCTAAAATTTACAAAGTAAACAATTCTACTCAATATCCTTTTTTTTAATAATATAAAAATTCTTAAAATAAAACAAGAAATCTTTTCTGGATATAGATCTTCTTGAATTCTTCATTTCTCTTACCCTTCCTTATACCATGTAAAGAACATTTCAAAAACATGGGATGGGCATAAAAAGCTCAGTAAGGGTTATAAAATAAGAAATAAGATATTAGTCTATAAATACATACAAAACATAAGCTCATTAATATACCTCATGAAATCATAATATTTATAAATAACACATAGATATCATAAATCATAAAGGCATCTTGGGGAATCTATAACACACCTATATTGTAGCTTTCACAGCTAGGCAGGGAGTAACATTTTGAATACCCATCAATGTATATTCTCTAAATCTATTAGGAGAAACATTAACATTTACCTCCTTCACGTTATCCATTACATTGGAGAGCTATCTCAAGCTCACCGTCTGAAGGTTTATCACGGAACCACCTATATACATAAACATTTCCCAAGAACCATAACATATTCCCAACACATAAAACAAACATAATGGAAAGATAACATTTCCACATTGCAATAAAAATAAATCAATTAAATATTTTTGCATAATAACTCCATTATCAAAATAATTTACAATACCAAAATACGTAAAAGATTATATTTTATTTTTTCCTTTTAAAAACATTACATCTTGTTAAGGAATCCAAAAATACAATAATGCTCGCAGGGGTGGAAAGGTCGTTGTCAGCACGTAAGTTAAAAAGAAACATTACCTTTTTCCTTTTGTAATACGATACATAGAAAAATATTACCTTTGAATTAAATTTAATTTAAAAGGGGTTTATACATTGTATAAAATAAATTCATGTATAAATAAAAAAATGCTTCAATGAAATGAGATTCAAACGATGTCCCTTACCTTATGTCTGACATGGCTCATTCGTTCCTTAATCTCCAAAATAATAAACCAAAGTTAATTTCTACTTTCTTAATAACATTTTTAAAGTTTATTATTCCTTTTATATTACATATTACCATGTTATTAAAATTATATTATCATTTATGTTAATAATGGTTGTTTTGTCGATATTTGGTACTTAAGTCAAAAATGAACTTCTTATAATTACATGTTGTACATGGGGTCAAAAATAAATTATCTCTAGAATTATATTATTGATTTAGATATCATATATATCATATATATATAGTATATATATGTATTTATAATAGTATATAACATTTGGAGATAAGAAATGAAATGCAACGTACATAGAGAAGGTAAGTCGTACGTATG
Source organism: Viscum album (assembly GCA_963277665.1). Taxonomy (NCBI): domain Eukaryota; kingdom Viridiplantae; phylum Streptophyta; class Magnoliopsida; order Santalales; family Viscaceae; genus Viscum; species Viscum album. The sequence continues at coordinate 1,284,832,566 of OY728138.1, read as the reverse complement.
CATGAATGCTACTTTCATTTCTATTTCATATTTAATGGAATTAAAACATAATGAAAAATTAGTATATTATAATTCCATTATAATATCATATATAATTTCATTAACTTTATCTTTTATATGTTCCAGGTATGGAATGAACGGGTCATATCACTTTGATGGGGCGGTAGTCTGCACTACCTCAAATGAAATTATCTTATTGACGCTTTACGAAAACCATAAAGGTATGCTATAAATGAAAAAAAAAGATGAATAGAGACAATATAAATATAATATATATCACATATAAATATATTTTCATTATAATGGCCACCATAAGAGGCGGTAATAGATAATTTAACAATCATCATTTTGTGAGTCAGTAGTTCGTCGTCCACTGAAACAGTATATTCGTATCCATTAGATGGGGGTGTGTGTAAGTTTAGTTTTAATAATTATAATAACAACATCATAGAATATTTAAGATAGTTTTGTTGTTATAAAATAATGGAATAAAGAGAGTTTAGGGAGTTGGATAAGGAAAATAAAATAAAAGAACTTGAGAGAAGTCATTACCTTTAAAATGGGTAACTCCCTTTTGTTTGAACCAAAAGCCCTTCTTGAATTGTGTAATGCCTATGGTAAGGCTTTTAGGAGGAAGATAGAGATTTTAGGTCTTCGTGGTGTATAGTTTGGAAGATCCAAGGTTCTTGAGAGTTATGATTAATGGGTTAGAGGTGGTGGCCTTTTATAAGAGGAAGGAGGTGCTCATTAAGAATGTTTGAATGTATTATTTTATTATATAATGGTTATCAGTTTCAAAAGGTAAAAAACATATTTAATTCCAAGATAAGGTTTATATAAGTCAAAATAAAATCATCCAATAATAATTGGATTGGTTTTGAAAAAAAATTAATCCTTATATTTTTTATTTAACCCTTTGTTATCTAATTTAACTTTTACCATGTCCTCTTATATATTCATACTATTTGGTTAGTATATTTACAAAAAAAGTCAAAAGGACAAAAAATGGATCATTAATGAATTTATTAACATAATATATGTAAGTTGGATGAATCTTATATATTTAAGATTATTTTATCATTTAATAAAATATTAATTGTTTTAAAAACTCATTTACTTCAATTTATTAACTATTCATATCAAGACTTTTAAAAAATCTATTACAACATGATACATTAGAAAACAAATTATTAATTAAAATAAAACAAGTCATTATAATCGATAAAATTTGTGTATGGATTAAAAAATTTTAAGCAAATTTATTTTAATAATTATGATATCATTTATTTGAATCCTTTTTTAATGATGCAGTTACTGCATCACTATTGTGTCATAAATAAATTTATTTACTTAACGTCTAAAAATTATAAACAAAATACCATGATATAAGAAATATTGACATATTTATAATGAATATTTTTAGTCAAAAATATAAGATATGGAACCCATTATAATTTTTTTACTATGACATATATGTTTATGTTACATTTTTCTTATCATTAAATTAATTTTTTTAAAGTGTCATTTTCACATCAAATTGGCTCCATGGGGTCCCAAAATCGGATCAAGGATTCCCAGGGTCTGAAATGTATCATAAAATAGGATTAGGACATGTGTTAGGGTACTTTAATATAATTATATTATTTTTTACCCTTATTTACGAAATTTACCCTTTCACCATGGTAAATATAATATTTACTGATGTTACAATTCTAATTGTCTAAAAATAAAGGTTACCCATTTACCCAATTTAGAGCTCTTGATTCCGAATATGGATTCCATTTTTTCAATTTCAAAACATTGAAGTTGCAGAAATTAATTAAAATTAATTCTCGTTCTAAAAATAAAAATCATTTTTTAATAAATAATAACTGTCATAAGATTGACACTTGTTTATTATCAATTTCCTAGTAAAATTACTTCCAATGACCAAAATTGGATGAAAAGCTAAAAATATAATCTAATTAAACTTTAATATGATTTAAAAAGGTAATCTAACCATATAAATATATTAGATTAAAAGGCAGTATTGAATTAAAATGAAGTATTTTTCACTAATCATTAAAAAATGGACATTTTTAGAAAAATACCAAAATTTCATCAATAGTAAAATTTTATGTCCCTATTATAAAGAAGAAATTTATTGTTCCAAATAGAATATATAAAAGTTAAAAAAACTATATTTAAAAATGGATATCTATCAAAAAGTGGTAAATCGACCTTTTAAAGAATATTATAGTATTTGTGCTTAAAATTTGATTCATTCACATTTTAAGCCTCTAAATTATATTGGATATATGTAAAACAAATTGACAAACATGTATAATCATATTTTAGTTAGTTATGTTCATTATTTCAAATATAATGTTTAGGTGTTAACTACTATTTAAAATAATATTATATTATTGTTTTTCAGTACGACTCAGCCTTGTGTGCAACAAGATATTTTGGAAAACCCCACTGTATTGTATCGGTTATGCCATCGAACATCAAATATAATTTAAATTAAAATTAATATTTAATTCACAAATATTAGTAAATATGAAAATATCATATTCATTATTTACCTAGGATGTTATAGTTGATGTTTTTAAGGATATTTATCAGTGTCGGAGTTGGATGGAAAAATATTGGTGAAAATAAGTAGTTGAACATATTATATGGGAAGTTCAGGTTATTACCCAAAGAGATGGAAAATCATCCTCTTTAGAACATTAATGATCCACTGATTGTTGAATGATTTATATAACAAAAAATTATTAAAATAAAAACCACAATAACAATAATTTCTAGTAATAATAAGAGGATCCAAAAAATCAATCACCTAGAGGTCCCAAAATGAGTCATGTTACACCCATACAAGTTCACAAAAAAGTTGGACCCTTACATTTTATCCTATAAATCCCAAAAACAGTTTGATAAGCTTACTCATCCTTTACATTTTTTTCAATCCTAGTGTTCAGTCATATGATATGCCAAAAATAATAATTTTTATCATTATTCATTGAATAGTTCAATCAATACATTGTATTCTTAATCATAATCTTATTATGTTATACTAGCATGACTTCCACTACCATCATACATCAATGTATACCCCATGTCACATACTTTATCTCTGTATCCAGTCATGATATCCAACTCATTCACATGGATTCCTCTGATGTTTTTTTTATTTCTCCCCATTGAGTCACTTCCATTCACCACACAGCTTCCCAAAATTCCACATGATTCCATTCCAATCTATTTGTGTCAAACATTAATTCCTTATTAGCTTTTTTCCATGTGATATTAACTTCACCTTATAAATCAATGAACCCAAATAATAATAAATTTAATAACTAGTGAGGAATAAACTCTCACAATATTCAAATGTTATATAGGATACTAAGGGTGAGAAACAATTCCTCATGGAATTTGCTACAATAATAATCTATATATATATTTAATGGCATAAAAATATGAAATTACACACACCTACATAGGGGATAATTGGATCGGACTCCCCCAAAAAACCCAACGGGTTTACCCACATGAAACTATTCCATTTTAGACTAATACTTGAATACATATACACTAAGGTTTGATGGCCTTATAAAGAGGGATCAATGGAATTACAAATAGTACCCAGTATTTTTGAATAGTTTCTTATGATGTTTCATTTCCTTGAATAATACATGTTACTATTATTACTTTAGTAACCATAATTTTTCATTCTACAATACTTATATAGTGCCTTACTGTAGTGCTTCTACAATACTTAGAAATATTCATCAAGCCAAATTCAAATTGGGATTTACTTTCATCAAATTCACCACGTAGGTCGACCTAGCTATTGGATCCTCTGTAATAACAACATTATTCAAAAATGGACACAAATAGTCCTAAATCACATTCCTTAAAAAAAATTAAATTAAAATGTTGGGAGATAAAAATGATCTTAGTGGGTGAAATGAACTAAAAATAACAACAAAATATAATGAAAAATTACATAAATGTATATTAAAAAAACTATTCATAAAATTTCTCCACCCAAGAATGTGGAATCATAGGTGTCAAATCTCTTTTGAAAACTACATTTCAGGTTGAAAATTGAACTTAATAAAAAGGTACTACCAAATTCCATAAAATTAAATTGCATAAAATTACAATTATCACATCACGTTACCGCTTAATCAACTATTTAATCTCCAAATAGTGTATATTACTCCCAATAAAAATACCCCATAAAAATAATAATTATCTAAAAAATTTAGGTGTTAGAATGAAAATGGACTTAGATACCTAAAAAAATAAAAACTAAAAATATTTTAAGTACATGAGATTTGATTTATATCCCTTTTAGAGAGTTTCTGTAATGATAAAGGGATATTACCCACCAAAATATAATAAGTACAACCTTCATCAAAATTTTCATGTTTTTTAGCTAAATTATTTCATTCTCAACAAATTTGTCTGACAACATAATTGCTGATGGAAATAAACTCCATTACATCCTTTCATTGAGGCATCGACTTCCATAAAATAATTCCCTATGTCTTGGATGACCTTTACCAAATTGTTAGAGGAATATTCAATCCATATCAATTTCAATTTCTTAATCATTATCTTATTCAGCCGAATGATGAAAAATTTAATTTCTTATTTTATTGTATCATTATCATCTCATTGTTTGAATACAAAACCAATGATGATGACTCATGATTCCCAAAAAAAAGCTTCCACTTCTAGAGGAAACCCAATTTTGCATCACTACACCATACATGTTATGTTTGATCCAATTTTATATATTTGGTTTCTATATAACATTAATGGATCCTTCATATTGATTGAAATTACATATAGTTCCAGGTATATGTAATATGGATAAATTATGAAACAATTTACTGATAGGGTCATTATAACAACCATTTTACTTCTTATAACTGCCAATATGTATTATATGGATACGTTCAATGATATTTTATCACTTCTATACTTAACAGAATTTCAGTGCCACCGAAAAATATAAATCAGATCAACAAAAACTGATTTAAAGGTGTTATACAACTTAGTTATGAGATAAACCATAAAAATATTAATTATTTCAAAAAACTTTGATGTAGGATATTAAAAAATATCAATGAAAAACTTCCATAAATTCCTTTCAAATGATTAGTGTAGTTTAATATGTTCAATATAATAATCAAAATAATTAAACTATAAAAAAGTTATAGTAATAATATAAATCTCATAAACGTTATATTAAAATATATATTGATAATATAAATGATAGTGCACACGGGTAGCCTTGGTTTTATCTACCATCTATAGATGTAGACAATTGGACTCAATTCATTGGCATGACATGTGGCTATAGTTCAAATTTTTTATAGTGATCGTTCCTCTAATAAAAGTGCATATAAATTCTATATTTCATTAAATTTCTAGAAATCAACTGATTTTAATTTAGGATCTAAAAATTTCTAGTGAAAGATGAACATCATTTTCATCTCCAAAAGAATTAACATTTTTTTAATAGAAAATATAAACATATAATGGATTGAATTAATATTCAAAGGTAAATTCCATCAAAAATCAAGATTTAATTCCATTGAATAACATTTGTTGAGAGATTCCAAGCTAGACCATGATTTCGTATATCATAATAAAAACATTAGAAATAATAATTATTATTATTATTATTATAACTGAAATAGGAAAAGTGAGAAGTTGGAGATCCCCACCCCTCATTTATTAAATAAAAATAAAAGATACATGCAGGTAAATAGGGTTGATAAGACACAACATCCCATATTTAAGAAAACCATAAATGAAGATAATTGAAATAGAAATTAAAACTTCATAATATAACATTTCATTTCCATAAAGAAAACCTCATTTCAATAAGAATTACACTATAAAGGTTCTTTAATATTCCATAACCATAGACGTTTAAAAATGAGAGTTGTCATTTCGATATCTTGATTTCATTGGGGAACCCTTTAAAATCACTCATTTTCAACCATAGTTTTCTTCCCTTTTGAGATTTTATTTTTGTATAGTGTATTTTTTTTTGGGTTTCATCCTATATATTATTCATATTATACTTAATTTAATATATCTACATAATTTAATTTATATTTTGTTGAATTTATAAAGGTAGAGCACTGAACTGACCTTTTGATTCATGCAATGTCTTCATAGGAGAATCATCTATAACAATGTCCATTGGGATGTGAGCCTTTGAAGAGTCTTTCACATGATATTATTACAAGACACTAGTCTAACATGTTCTAGTAGTGAATCATCCCCAAGGATATCCTCAACACCTTGATATTCCTTCCCAGTATTGTCCAACCCTAAAGAAGATGAATCTGACTCCGAAAGTAGTGACCACTATGGTTTAGCTGTTGTATAACTAACCTCTATGAAGACATCTAATGTTACAACATTTCCAAGTATTTCTTACCCATTTTTCTAGCCTTCTAGCCCAGTAGAATTATATCCTACACCTTTAGTTGGGATTCCAATGCATAAGTTTATAGAGATCCAACCTTTGTCATCACCCATGTACTTGTAGAATATACAAGTTCTCCTTTTTAATGTTCTTCCAAAACTTGTGATGTATCTTGAACTTATTGCTGATACCCATGAGGATCAAAAGAAGGTAGGGAAAATAAAGTTCTTATACATGAGCATCATGGACCCTGATATCCATAAAAACAGCTGGGGAAAATTCCATACTATACCTATAAGCATCTAGCCATAGGATATATAATCACCCCTAATCCTATTTTGAGTCACTCACCAAAGTAAAATCATATTGATAAGAATTAGTGCCTTAATATGATTCTCTTTTTAATCTCTTTGTAATTCAAGTCTTATAGCCACATTTGGTCCTACAATAAGGTTCGATTTCCCCTAATGGTTTCTGTTTTTCTTAACATTCAATAGTTTCTACCATCAAGAAATTTTATTGAGATAAAGGAGTATGAAACATACATTTAGAAATTAGTTAGGTTATTCCCTATGTATTGGAAGGCTTCGTTAGGGGGGGGGTCCTCTCAAATCTAACCTATAAGGTCATATATTTTATTGGGTGAGAATAACCACATGATTATTCATATTATAACTCAGGTCTACTTCCAAAAGAATCATATCATATTATAAAAACTGAGATATCTCAATGTCCCTATCAATTTAAATTTCAATTACAACCATAGATGAAACATCAAAAAATATTTCATGGTTTCATGGAATATAGTGTAGTCTAGTAACTCTAATTAAAATTTTGACCTTATTATTCCAAATATTGATGGGATAGGATTGATGATATCATCTAAAAATGTTAATAATACATTGTTCCAATGTGATGGATGCATGTCCCCAAGTATGATGCTTTATTTATTTATAGTGAAAGGGGATATAGAAATATACTATAATAATTAGTCTTAAAATCTAGTTTTTGAAGCCCCATACTAGTAATTACCTATGAACCAAGTCATTCATCTTCCAAGGCTTACTACTAATAGGCATACAAATCTGTACAGTGATTTACAGCTTATAAATCTTAAATCTATCAAAAATAGAATCATTAATGGAAACTACAGGAGTAATTAAACTCTTTCTAATGATTAATTTTGGATCGTGTCCCTTTTATATTATAAAATTTATTTTATTTACAACCCCATTTAGTGATATCCCTCCAAAAAATATTGTGAAACTATTTATATCTACTAAAAAGGCTCATCTTTGGACAAATCACCTCTATCCAAGAAGGAATGACCACTTTCATGTTTAAAACTATCTTCATAAGTGATCCATAGCCACATAACCATGTTCTCAAGATTAATATCTCTCATCCTCTATCTGAGTGATAATAATAATATAATAATAGTAAAATAAATAACATAAATTTAAACAAAAATTAATATAATATTAATTATTATAATAATACTTTTTATTACTAATAATAACAAGTATTGAAGTAACATTAACAAAAAATTATAAATATACTAAAATATTAAACAATAGTTAAAATAACATTAAAACAAAATATTATAAATTAACATAATTCAAATTTTGAAAAAAATATATAATTTTTTTTATAAAAACTATTTTCATAAAATCCCTAACACATAAAACATTACAGTCCTTAGGAAAAAAATGGATAAACAACATATGAATTTACACTTAATTATTTTAAAACAATATAAATATTACCTAAAAATTAATTTAATAACTATGCCCACAAATTAGCATGATTACTTTAAAATTAAAATTTTAAAAAAAATATATCTTCCACTCTTATGTTTTTTAGCACAAAAATATAACACATACATCATTGTGACCTACCGGGTGATCACTCACACTACATAAGGAATGTTTATTAATCTTATGGTAAATTATCATACAAATGATTACTTTCCAAAGGCCTTCAATGAATTTTATAACTCTACTATTTGAAAATTATAGGACTATATTAGTTATGGAGATTTGACATTGGGTTCAAATTCATTCTGAGGCTGTAGGATGATGATTTATGATGATTTTCTTGAATCATTGATACAAAAATGTGGGTATGTACAAATAATATATGAATGATAAATCAATCTAGGTGTCTCACATATAACCTCATTCCCCCACACATGTAATTTTACTTGTCATAATAAAAATATAAATTCAATACTCATAATATGTTTAATGGAATAAAAATCACTTGAATATATTAATAGGAAAAACATATGAGGAGATACTCTAGAACCACATAATATAAATATAAGACAATATCCCATAAATCATATTAAAAAAATAGCTCATACACTATATATTATTATTAAATAATGGTTATATAAAATTGTTTAGATCCTGATATAATTAGTTATTGATTATATAGGGATACCTTAAATTGAGGGTCATTATATTATAAAAAAAATATACTAATTTTTTAAAACAAAAATAAATCTCAATTTCCAATGGAAAAAATTAATGTGATAGGAAAATACATACTATAAAAGAATCACGTATAATACAATGAGATAATTTCATTATATATTTATCAAATAACTTATTTTCAGTTAATAATAATCTCTATGAATAACTTTATCCACCATATTTAGATAGAAAGTGTGCATGAATATCAATGATATAGGTTGGAAGGGATATGAAAAAAGTGATCATCTTAAAAAGGATTCTTCATGACTTGTAAGGGCTATAATACAGTTAATATCCATGGGTGTATATGTGGGTTAAACTGTATAGATAAAAAATACCCAATTTGGGTTAAAGAAACTTTTAAAATTAATGTAGTTTTAATTGAAAAAACTGGGAAAATCTAAAAATCATTTCGTGAACCATGATTATATTTAAAAAATAGAAAACATAAAGATATGTAAATGATTATAAACACTTTTAGGTATATAAATATGTTTTCAAAAACACATATTAGCATGAGGGAAGATATGAAAGTTAATAATTAAAAAGTTTCAAAAAATTATTTATAGGTTTACACAATGATATAAGTGAACATATATAATGATATCAGTTTTCATGTTAGTTAATAGATGAAAATAAAGTAATAAATTTTTTTATCTTTTTATTTTTCATATTTTTTTAATAATTTTTTCATTTAAAAAATCAGTATAAATGTAAAACATCCCAATTTTATTACTGATAATTTTGGAGAATTTATCTATATACAGTAATTATTCAAAAATTATTAACCTATAGAAATTTGATAGAGATATAAAATTCCTACATCGTATCATAATGATAATATTAAAATAATGATAATTATATGAAAGGTAAAATATGTATAAAAACATTGGATCAATTTGTTTTTTAGGAGAAAAACTAAAAGTTACACACATGAAAATTTATTTCATAAAATAAAACAAAAAAAATAAAATAATGGATTAGCAATAAAAATTATCAGTTGACTCTCATTAAGAACTAGATTTAACATCATTATCATGATGAAAAATATCAAACATTAAATGAATTTTATAAATGATGCCTATTAGGTATAAAGTATGATAATGTTTTTATAAATTTTTTATTTACATTTAATAAAGATATATTCCCATATAAAATTTAGATCATTATGGGGATATATATTTTTAACCATGAATATCCCTAAAAAATTATATTTTTTCTTCTATATCACATAGTCTAGAATTGATGAGAATGATTTTACAACATGGTGAAATTTTATTTTTTCAGATTATTTTATCATGTTATAATAAATTATTCTTCTAATATATTATGTTATTTCCCTAATATTCTCTCCTCATCATATCAAGCTCATTTATATATAAATGTTTTTTTCTTGGGCACTTATTTAATCTATATTTAGATTTTTTATTGCTCAATGATATTTATGTTCAAAATGTTGTAAGTAGATGCTAGGTATTTCTTAAGACTAAGTAGTATGGGTACATTCCAATTGTAATTTTGTTTAGTACTTTATTAAACTTGGTTTCCAATTCTTTTCAATTAATATTTATAGTTTTCTCTAGAATACCTTTTATTCCTTGATTTTAAATTTTCCCTTATCCAATTTTTCATGAATGATATTGAATGGTCATGTAAATGTATTAATTATTGATATTTATTAAATTATATAATATATAATTATATAAATATCTATTTTTCTCACTTTTTATGTCATAAAATTACAGAAAATTTAAATATATTTTATTCAATAAATTTAATTACAACTTTAGTTGTGTTCCCATTAAAAGATTCATATTTCACCCACTTTAATACATGGTGAACAAAAACCCAAAGGTATGATTTGCAAAATGGTTATTGTAATACATTAATCCAATTCACTATATTTCATGCATATCAATACCCAAAATGGGTTGTTGCGAAATCTCACACTTCCAACAAATTCCTCTAATTCGTTGAAATTTATCAAGATTCACGATCAAATAGAAAATAACATGATATAAGGTAGTCCAATATAAACCATATAAAAACACATTAATAAATTTTTAATTAATCCAATGATTTATTTCAACTTCATCAAAATGTATAATATATAAAACATTAAAAATATCATATTTTGGGATACACCTTCAAATCATTTTTTTTATACAGTCCTTAAAAAACAGATTATCATAGTTTTAATCTTGGAAATCATTTGAAAACCATATTCTTTGATTCATTAATAAATATTGAAAAAAATTACTCAGACTTAGTATATTATGATATCAAAATACCATGGTGTGATATTCTTGGTACCAAAAATTTTCTCATCTAGAAATTTTTTTTTTAAATTAATTCGACATTGACATCCTCTATGCCATGTTTTACTCATAAGAAATTACCATCTATGATATTTTTTGTTTCATTTTACCCTTTATTTCAATTTCAAAATCATTATGTATAAAAAAAATTATTTTGACATTCCAAATTTTTAGAAATTAAAAATTACAGTGTATGGTGATCGATAAATATAGATCCTTTTTATAAAAGAATGTATAATAAGAATTTACTAAATTCAAAATTATTTTTTAAAAAACTGAGATGCAGGTCCATAATTATTGAGATAAAAAATATTATATATATAAAATAAAAATAATGGAATAATTGAATGATAAATTACATTTTTTATTAACAAAATCATAATTCATTGAATATTATAAAAACAAATTAACAATCGGGTTGTTAATAAAATATGATAATAAATCAAAATTTTAGAAGATTAAAAATAAGAGAAAGTTTATATTGAGTGATGATAAAAAATTTGATATAAATTAGAAATTCAAATTAGATAAAAATCATATTTGGAGAAAGAAGATAGATAGATATATTAATTCTAACACTTTTCTTTCCAGTGGCTCCAATATGTTTTTGATGAATTATAACTATTTTATTGATTTAGTTAAATCCTCTATTTTTTATATAATTCACCTAGATTTAGTGGTTCATTTTCTATATCATTCCATTATTCAACATTATAAATGGAATGAAAATTATCCACTAAATGTTTTTTCATGGATTTTGGTATTTAAGATATTAGGTTTTTCTCTAGGATATTGAAAATTACTTGACATGTTAGAAATAGAGTAGATCCCTTCGAGTGAAAAAAAAGACTCATGAGAATGGGTGGTACAACATTATTTTATTCCCTATCAAATATAATTAAATTTTTGAGGATGTAAAATTGATCATCATTGATGTGAATGTACAATAAAACTCTTAAAATTTGATTTACTAATCTGTCTTCCATTTATAAGGTGACAAAAGTAATCTTTTATTTTAAAATCCCAAATTATTTATAAAATTTAGATAGTATATGTTTAACACTAGATATGATGCCACATAAATCTATCCTAAACTATGAACCTAAAATATTATAGGGTTTTCTAAAACAACAAAAGTATCTTAGTTTAGGAGGTATATATCTTGGGATAAGTATGACATATTCTTCTAGCAATAAAACAATACCCACTTAATTGGATATTTTTCATTTAGATTAAATATATTTGAGAAATTTAGCATAGGTAGGTAGTATTATAGTTCCCTATGTATAGTGAATAGTTATATACAACTTCTTTGAAATCATGATATCATTTTTAAAACTACAAATAATACTTTATTGACATTAATATTTTTTGAAATGGATTGGTTGGGGTATAAAATACAACTCTTTCATTGAGTTATTAATTTTATTTCTCTTTTTTATCTTTCATATTTTTATCTATTTTGTCATGATATTTCTTTTCTTTTTCTTAATCTTTAAACACATTATTAATTTAAGTGTTATCATCAATATATGATATATATGTCACTTCTGTTGGATTGACTTATAGTATTTTCCATTCTGGAAATTATGCACTGTTGTATGTATAACATATTTTCATTCTTCATTTGTCTTAACCATTGTGTCATCTAAAATTTTTATATATTACTATTCGTGTATTTGTGAGTTTATATAAGATAATATCGTATATTTTTTCAAGGTACCACCATCAGTATGTTTTGGTAAACCCCTTTGAGGTGGTTGTTTTCTGTTTAAACCTTTGTTATTGAACCTTGTTTCGGATCGGTTTGTTTTGGGAAGAAGTAGTATGATTTGGATGAGTCATATGATTATGTACCATGAATTCATGGGTCTCACCATTAGTATGGTCAATGTTTAGAGGAATCTTAGTATGCAACACAAGGATGTTAAGGGAGGAAGTTCATATCCACTTCAATTTTAGGCATAATTATAGTTTGGTGGAATGTTACAGCATATCCCTTCCCTTGGATGTCGAGTTCTATAGAATGGAGACTATGCATATGATGTAAGGGACTTGAGGTGAGATTTGTCCCATTAATTGAAATTTGGTACCATTTTTTCATGGAGTGAGGCCATGTCATAGCCTATTTATTGAGTTTCTAGGTTTTGTGGCATAGTGTATTTGGTTTCACTGTAGTACTTCACCGGGTATATATGATCTATTGTGTGCTCTTATCCCTAATATTTTAATGTGGATTGACTTATTTAACTGTGACGCAGCCTCTTGCACTATTTCATAGTCATACCTACGTAATATTATTCTTTGGTGTGGTCTGGAAGGCTATTTCAAGGTATTCAATTTTAAAAGTTTCCTAAAAATACCCCAATCATCTCTAAACACATTTTTCGCCCATGTATTCTGCACACGAAGAACCCTATAGAGTCTTTCTAAGGCCTTCAAGGAAACCATTAAATAGATTGAACCCCCAGCTTCAGGGGATCGATCCGTGGTGATCTGAGCCATTTCACAGAAACCTCTTAGTATCATCTTCAAAAATTTACATGTTTTTTTTGATATTGGTGTCCCATACCTTGAGTTTTATAGAATGATGAAATAGATTCTACATTGGATCTTGAGAATTTTCTTCTTCCTCTCTACTTTTGAGATAGGTAGTGTTTAACAACTCCCTTATGTCTATTTTAATTCATATAGTATTTTCAGTAAGTGTGAACGCACTATAATGCAGTGCACACTCCCTAATTAATTAGATCAATCAATTTTAAATTTATTTAATATACTTAGACCTCTCATTATATCTTTTCATGTCCATTGGTGTATAGAACAATGTGGTGACCACCCAAGTGGTGATCCTACCCTTTAACCTCTCATAAATTAGCAGTATTGATAAAATAAACATAACATAACTATGTGAGACTTTTCAAGGAGAATTGAGTTTTTGCATGACATGGTAATTGAGATATTTTGTTAAATAAGATTAACACCACCCTATAAGTGTTTCTAAAACTTATAATGATAATTTATGTTGGATAAATGAAATCATAGGATAAAATGTGATAATAAAATGGTTAACTAATGTTGCATGTGTTTACATTTTAGATATGATGAAATAATTGTATAAATGGATTGTTCCCATTTATTAAGAAATTATTATATAATGGGATTGTTTTTTATTACACTAAAATAATTATATAATGTGATTATTCTCGGTTACATTGAAATTCTTATTCAAAGGGCCTAGGATTAGAAATGTTTTAATTCTTATAGGGATCTTCACAGTTCAACTGTAATGGTTTTTTTGTTATACCCATGGAGGGATAAAGATTTTGTTACCATGTTTCAATGATATGCTCAGAGATATTTTTCATTATGTTGAATCATGTTTGACTACACCATAGTTCTATCATGGAACTCATTGGTTTGTGGGTTTATTTTAGAACTAGTATTAATTAATTAAATTAAAACCCCTATCTTCCCCTTCATTTCATGACCTATTTTATCAAACTAGATTTTCATAGAGGCAATTTTTGGTGGCCTATTAAGTCATACTCACACCTTATTCATGATAAAATTTGGTATTTGAGAATATTTCATGGATACTAATACAGACAAAGAGAAGGGTCCCCATGTTGGTTGATTTATTAGTGGATGGGTTGGAGCATGGATGCAATAATGTCATGAGGTTTTGGACTCTGGTTTTGCATTCTATTTATAAATCATGTTTAGTCTTTTATTTTAATTACTTTTTTACTGAAATTTAAATACATTCATTCTCTTTTTATGTGATTCTATTATTATTTTGATTTTTTTTGGACTCCATATAATGTGGTTATCTATAGATTATTTATATTATTTTAGTTATTTTTCACTATTTTTTATTATTTACATTTTTTATACTATTTACCTCAGTGTGTAGTCTCACAAATATATTCATTGTACCCCCTCCTACTAGTCGTCAACCTCTATCTTATAAGGAGGTACACTAGATGTCATGTGACCCAATCAGCTTAGTCATGTGAGGGAGTATTGGGTCTAGGATGTTATAAGGTGGTATCTAAGGCATCATGTTCTTTTATGTTTCTTTACTATTTAGGAAAGGTATAAAATATACTATGATGTTTTAGGGCTTGAAAATTTCTCATCCATTGGATTGGATATCATATGTATAGGGTAAATCTGAGTGCCTATGGATAGAATTCTTGTTTAATCTATTCTCTTGTTACAATTTTAATGTTGCGTCACCTTGGGCGATTAACATGTTACGTGATGTTATTATTTATTAATATTTTAGGCATGGGAGTGTATGGAACAAGATGAATTTTCAAAAATAATTGTAGTTGCGTAGGGATATATGTTGAAATGATTTTTTCTTATTTGGGAAATATTTATTGCATATGAAAAATCTGCACATATGATCTATGAAATAAAATCCCTTGATATACTAGATAAAAAGGAAGAAATAAATTGTTATGTTATGCTAAATTCACTTATTAATCCAAGTACAGAGGATACATGAGTCATCGGTTCTATGTTGTTTTATCATATTGAGGTTGACCTTATTATGTAACATGTGTTCAATGGAGTGAGATAACCTTTTTAAAGGAAATACCTCATCTTCTTATTCAAATCAAGCATTGGGATCGTTTTAATCAGCACACTCCCAATGCATCTAAGATAAGACTTCCAGCAGCTCCAAAAAATATGATGGATGATCAACTTCACACATATTCCTAAGGGACACATGATCTTTGGATAGGGATATTTTCCATGAACTAAATTTAATGTCCATATTGATGTGATACTTCTATCTAAAGTAACCCCTTATGTTTAAAGCAATTGGAGGCCCCTTGGCAGCATTGTTTTGGATTGAAAAAATCTTGAAATTCATTAATCACCTTAATATACCCATATATAAGAGGGTAAATATTACTAATTAAATTTTATGGGTACTATCCAAGAATTGGTGGGATATATTAGGGTAATATAATCTGTTAGAGATAATAACCTAGAAGTATTTTGAGGATAATTACTTGAGACACTTTTATCTAGAGATATTGAAGTATGAGAGGGATCCCAGTTTCATGTACATGAAATGGAAGGGAATATTAGTGAGGGACTATGTTGGATACATCACCATCCTATAGAATTTTTATCCATCATTGGAAGTTCATGAGGTCACCAGGGTGAGATTTTTTCAATATGGGATTCACTAAGAGATAAGGTCACAAGTGATCATCTATCACCAGATAAGAATTGTAGAAATGATTACTCAAGATATCATCATGAAAGGAATTCTAACAGAGGACATAAGTGTCATTCATATAGTTTCAAAATGGATAACTTAGATCACTTCTTATGGAAGTAGGAAGATCTATAATAATAGTTTTGGTTAGGTAAAGAATTGGTAGAGTATCTTGGGAAGTGGAATTCAACTTCAAAATCAATGCTTAGTAATGTTCTATTAGTATGGGAATGCTGGAAACATGAACCCTCAATTTATTCACTCTTCTATCGATTTCCATAATTGGGGATGTATTATTCATCATTAGGGTTTTCATAGGTTTTTATATCTTTAGAGAAGTGGTAGGGAATCTATACAACCACCAGATTATGGAAGGGACACAGTTACCCCTCAGGAGAAAGGTAACAGGAGTTCCACAAAACATTCATGAAGATGTAGGGTATATTGTAACCAAGTGTAGGATTAGAAGTACCAAGAATTGGGAACAACACATGGGGTACATACCAGATCCAGGGTTAGAGGGGTGAGCCAGCTATATGTTATACAGTCACCAATCGCTAGTTTGGATGTAGGGACTTTTATCATCAAGGGTTTGATTCTGGTATCATATACCCTAGCTTGTTTTTTGTTTGATATATGAGAATCACATTCCTTTTTATATGCCCAAATTTTAAATAGTTATGTTTTTATAGTGTGATTGAATGTGTAACTATTCACATGTTGTTGGGAGTACATTCAAGGGATATCAGCTGCTGTAATGTAAGAACTCTTGAAATTGGTGGCTATTATTTATTTTGGGATCTTTTTTGTGATGGAAATTAAATGTTTGGATTTTACCCTTAATATAGATCGGATAGTTCTATTATATGATCTTATCAAATTTTATTGGAGGATAGTTAACATTCTATGTCTATAAGGGTGTAGATACATCCACCATGGTGAGTGGGATAGTCCTGATGGTCGTATAAGAAAAATTTAGTGTAGATTTGATTGTCTCTTTGTTCAGGTAGCAAAACTAATTCTAGATGATGGTGAAAAATAGTTGGGTTCTTTTCCTGATTTTCTAATGAATTTTCAAGATTTCATTCCTCTGTGATTATTTGGAATACCACCCAAGATGGATATTATGTTCATGGTTGAGTTAGTATTGGGAGATGAGCTATATTCTATCCCACCTTATATAATGACACCAAAAGAGCTTCATGAGTTGAATGTTCTATTGGAAGATCTAAAATAAAATGGATTTATGTACTCAAGAATGATATTCTGGGAAACTCCCATGCTTTTTTCCATGAAGGTTGATGGGACTTTGCACATAGGTGTGGAGTTTTTTAGAGACAACTAAATGATGATCAAGAACTGGGATCCCATTCAATACATTGATGATATCTTCAATCATTTGAGAGTTTTTGGAATATTCTCTACCATGGAGTTGACTTCAGGGTACTATCAATATAGGTAGAAACCATTAGACATACCCTAGTAGATTTTAAATGATGGTATGGCTTATAAAAGTACATGTTTTTAACACCCTAGTATTTTTTTCTATGTTTTTTGAAAATAAATTTAATCTCTTTGATAATATACTTTTCACAAAACATTGAGCTTAAACAAACTCTAAAATATTATTTTTTTTAATAAAATAATTATAACATAGCCATTGGAATTGTTGGACTAAATGAGATTAACTAAATAATAAAAATATATTTAAAACATATTTATAAAATTAATTAATTGGTTACCAATTAATTAGAAATGAAAATAAAAACCAATTGAACATAAAAGAAGTGTTTTTATAGAAAAAAAAATATCTTCTCTCATAATGGTATTTTATATTATTATATTGAATTAATCAATATAATTGAATGATATTGATGAAATTTTTATTATATAAATTTTATAAAATCCTTTTAAATTCATCCATTAAGTTTTATAGTCTTATGATATAAATAAATACAATTTTAATTATAAAAAACTATATTTTTGTAAAGATAGTATTTTCGCCTTTTAATGGTGCCCATGGTTTAAAACTAATTATTGAAAATTTATAAATATTTTATTATAAAATAAAGATAATTTTTTAAATCATTATTTCAATATTACCCTATGGTTAAATTTGAATATGTTTCAGAGAAATTTTATTTCATGATAAATAGTAGACAATACTGAATTTTAATTATAAACTGCATTTTCATCTAATTTATATCTACTGTTAAATTAAATTTTCAATTTTATTTAAAGTTTAATAAGTTAAATTATGCATTAATAAAACAAACTATGGTAATTGGAATCAATTTTATAATTAAATTGAATATAAAATCATTTTCAACTTTTCAACATTCCACTTTAAAAAAATGCTTTTTCATTGTGTCTACGAGATTAATTTTAAATATAATTTTTCTAGTTATGTGAATTGAATTAGATTAAAAGGATTAAATATGATGAATAATAAGTTATAAATTATTTTTTATGGTCAATATTTCTTAAACGTAAAAAGATACCGTGGTAAAAAAAATTACTGTAGTGTAGGTAAAAAATGAATCTGGTTAAATTTAAAAGGGTAAGGGCTTCAAATAACTCATACCTAAAACATTTAATGGTTTTTTGAGGTATTTTTTGACCCATAAAATCTTTAAAAAAATTAATTTCCATTAAAATTAATGTAAATTAATTCCACCTCAATGATGCTAACTTTAAACATAAGATAATCATTGTTTTAATCACTTAAACCCACCCATTTTCAAGTATAAATACAACCAATCACCTTCTCATTTTGAGTAAAAAGAATTGAATATCCTAAAATATCTTACCAAATCTCCCCTAATCTCTATCTCCATATACAATTGGTTATAGGCCCACCAAATTCCCAATCCATGGTCCTCAATGGGTCCTCTATGGAGGTGATATTCAAGAGGTATTTTTTTTAAACATCTCTCTTGATTTAATTTCATTTTCTACTTTCTCATCATGCTCATTCATCTATAAAAACATTTTAAATATATATTAATGTATATAAAATAGTTTAATTTTATTAATTTAATATATTATATCCATCCCTTTTCTTACCTTATCTTATTCAATGAAACAAAACTATTGTCCAAATTATGCCTCTCGATCGCCTCCGTGAAAAATATTTTTTTTGTATTCCAAAATAATCTAATAACCTATCATTAACATTTTATCAAATGAATCATTCTCATATATGAATGAATAATTATAAATTGGATTATTTAAACTTTTTTAATTGAATTAATACCATTTAATTTCTGTTATTCATATTTATCTTCATTCAACATGAAAATCAATTATTATGCACTAATGAACCAACCATGGAAATTGTGAAATGAACTCACATGAAATAATGGAAATCCTGAAATATTATTAATTAATGGGTGATAATATTTTATAAAAATTTAATATAAGGTAATATAAATATGATTTCTTTCATGTAATTAAATTATTACATTCTCTAAACCATTATAAAGGAGTTTGAAGTATGAAAAACTAAAGATAAGCTTTAGGTAAGGGTTTCTCATATCACATTTACTTTTGTTAGATTTATATATTATTCATCACATATTCCTTATGTGTTCTGTATATTATGACCTTGGATATATAATATAATAAATCTCATTATCTTCACGGTATCCACTATTTCATTTGATAATTATTACTTTTGGGATGCAATATGATTCGACTAATTTCAAAATATAAGGCGTTTCTTAACTCATTTGTTATTCATTGCGTTAAATTTCTACTTCTTGATTATGTCATTATATGCTCATGTAAAAAATTAAATTTCAATATCATATGTTATATTTACTCTTTTTTTATTAATATTAATATTTAATTCATATATTTAATAAAATTTATTTATGCTCACTTCAATTATATGATTTTTATAAGGTACTATCTTTTAAAAAGATCTTTTTAAAAGTGACCTTTAAGACTCTCTTTTTCTTCCATATCCATATTTTCCGAACTTGTTTCATAAAATTGTTTTTTTATTCTCCTATGAGTTTTTAGAGACATTTATACACATGTTTTACTTTTCCAAAAATGTTTTTAAAGTATTCTTTTTTTTCATTTTCTAAAAAAGGTTCTTTATGACTTTTCTGTAGAAAATATTGATGGAATTCTTTTTTAACATATAAGAAATGAGTGGATTTTCCAAAATTCATGAAACCTTAATTACATGAAAAAATATTTCCAATTTTAAATTTTTATTTTTAATTGAAAATTTCTTCTTTTATAATGGTGCGTGCAAAAAAATTCAAAAATGCAAATATGTTTTCCTCTAAGATTATTTAAAGTGATATTTCAAAATCTCTTTCCATCTAAGATAACATTATTTAGTGTTACATATGCTTTAATAGGGATATTATTCGAAGATAATATCTTCATAACAATTATGGTTTCTTTAAGTTTATGATGGAATGATGTTTATAAATATCTTTTCTTTTACATGATTAATTTTATGATAAAATGTTTATGAAACTCATTTCATTACATGGGTTTCAATGTGATGAATGATTTATGTTCCAATGGAAAAAATATGTATGCTTTTCATTATGTGATGGGTGGGACCAATATATCCCTCCAATTCATTAGGTAATTATGGATAACTCATGTGTAAATTTGTTTTTCATGAACCTGATTACATGTTCCCAAATGTTATGCGTAAACCGGACTGTATATTCATAATGTTAGGCATAAGCCTGATTACATATTATCCAATGTTATGAGGGAACCTAATTACATGTTTATAATTTATGTTTAAACCTGATTATATGTTCACAATTTTATTGATAAACCTTTCTTCCATGACCATAATTTTATGTGTGGACATGCTTTCATTTCCATCAGTTTATGTAAGGGCATAATTTCATTTCCATAATTTAACAAGTGTACCTAATTCAATTTATAAAATTTTATAATTTTATAATTTTTTATGTACAACAATAATTTACGTGTATTATTCCATTTTTATACTATCATGGCACATTTTATTGTTATCTTATGATCCATGTCTTATGAACTTCGAATATTTACTTCATGACTCATATATGTGGTATTTGATATTTAGTGTGTGATCTTCAAATGTTTTTCTTAAGTTCTCATACTCTTATGTTAAGTTATCTATATATATCTTTCTTGTTAACCCTTACTAATAATATTATCTCATCATTAATTATGTTTAATTTCCCCTACATATGAAGAAAGGTATAAAGTTTGACATGTCGAAAAGGGTTCTTGTTTTTAAAGAATAGGTCGGAGAATATGTAGTTGCATTATGGACTAATTTTTCATGTTTAATAGTTTCTAAAGGAAGTAAAATAATATTGTCTTTGGGAATATGTTTTTTTAATTTATGATATATTTCACAAAAAGTGATGCAATTCCAAATTACATTAATCATGGTTCATTATAGTTAGTATCAGATCTAAGGATTGGTAAACCTTTGGAGAGAATTATGAGAAACCCATTGTAAAAATTGTATGTGAATGCATAGGTTACAGTATTAGAGTCTTGTTAACGACCTGAATAACCTAATTGAATCATAATTTTTCCTATAATCAAATGATATTAAATATACCTTTATTATGATGTTTTACAACTATGATTATGGTTTTTAATGATTTGTTTTCTTGTTTAGTAAATTGATTTAACCTAAAGGAACCATGAAAATGAGGAATGCTACAGATAATGAATTGAAAGAACTTCTGTGAAACTGAAGATTATGAAATATGTAATTAAAACCCACATTTCTAGGACCAAAAAACCTTATTAATCCTTGAATCATGGTGTTTTGTTTCAAATGACCAAAGGAGGGAATAATGTTTTCTATAATCTTTCTTAAAGAAACATCCACTATCTTTTAGTGGAATGATCAATCCATTAGTTACTGAGAAATGGATCTATACCACTAAAATCATATTAATCATTCTCTACTATTAATAATTTTAAAAGGTTATATAAGCCCTTATAGCTTGGTAGATGAAGTGAATTAGTGGTGGAATATTTTCAATAATACGAGGCAACATGATAAAATTGACTCTATGTATTGGGATGAGTTCAAGAACATGTTTTCTAGTAATTACATTCATTTTATTATTATTAAAAAAAGAGAGATTTATATTCCCATAAATATAATGTTTTGGATAATAATATAAGGATATAATTCTTAAGAAACTCTAAAAACAATGGATTATAGAATATTACAATTACTTTATGCTCAAATTGAGAAATGTTAAATAGAGGAAGTTTCCTTATTGGGACGGAATGATGTTTTACATGCGGGGAATAAGTTAAAAAATAATTTGATAAAAAAATTAATAGGAATAAATAGAAATATGAAAATAGTTCATCTCATAAAATTAAATGTTTCAACAGCAAATATTTTGATCATTATGCTAACAAGTGACCTAATCCATAGGCTAATGTGGATGGTAAGCCAGAATAACTTATAAGGAAAAAGGTAAAAGAGAAATTATATGTTATCATAATGGATGAAGTGAACAATGATAATTAGGGAATATTTATCCTTATCTCCTTCTTTGGGAATTTCATGATTGATTTTGAATGAATAATCCCTACGAGAATATTATTGTTCATCAATTAGTGAAATTTTATGTGATTATCTCCCCCTAAACAAATTATGGAATAATGAAATATCTTTGGGTTGTTACACTCCAATTTTTTCTTATGTATTTTAATTTATTTTTTTAATGGTACTGGTAAACAAGAAAAGTGTTTGAGATGGTAAGACGGTATTTTTTAGAATATGTGATTAAGGAAAAGATAACCCTCAATATGTGCATGATTTTGGGAAAATAATTGAAAAAGATAAGTTTATTATGATAAAATAAATGGGATAGTATTAATGACAATGGAACTAATGAGTAATATTAATATAAAGTGATTTTGGATACCATGGATTGAGTTTATAGAATTTTTATTGAAATAATGAGGAAAAAATTATTTTTTGAATTCATGCATGTTTTTTATAATGTTTTATGGTAATTCACATTATTATCATGTTTAAAGATATTATGTGATAATTATATTCAAATTTTTGGTGTGTGAAAATTAATATCTATATAAACTTTATTATGGGATTAATGATAAGTTTATTTTGGAAATTTAGAAAACTTTTTCAAAAGTTTCATATTTTAATTATTTGGAAGGTTCATATGGGTAAACATTTATGAATTTTTTTATGTTGAACTCTATATGAGGTATTATAGATTAATGTCTTAATTAACAAAATGAATATTTATACATATTTCTTAATTTATGATAAACATTGTTTTGTAGTATCTAGTGATATAAGGAATGACTTTCCATTCCATTATGGATCTTATGATCCACTAGTTCGAAAGGATTTATAGTTTTAATTTCACTCCTTATAGTATGAAATGAAGTACAAATTGATAAAGGCATAATAAAATAGTGAGATTTTACTCATGATGTGAAATCAATTAAGTATATCATAACAAATTATTTTGAAAAAAAATATTATCATATTATAATAATTCTTGATGATACCAATGACCTTTTTTAGACATATTTCCTCTATGGTTTTGTGGTCATTATCCATATAATGACTATTTTATCTATCATTATCCACTATATCTAAATGGTTATAATTATATTTCACATCCATGTTTTCACATTCTATTAATATTTTCATAATTGGTAACTTAGTTTTGTGGGGATCTTCACCTTTTACATTCCATCCTTTTAAGAGGAATTCTTATTAACCCATTTTTAGATGTGGGTTTCCCCCAGAGAAAATTATAAAACATCCATATTTTATTTTCAAGTGAAATTTAAAATTTGTGAGGACATAATATTTTTGAAATATTTGATCATATTGTGATGGTATCTTATCGGTTGGATCTCCCACTAATTCTCCCTAAAGATCATGATGAGTTCCATGTATCTCTATGGGGGAAGAACATACCAAGTCATTCACATTTACTAAAATAAAAGGTCATACCATTGGAGATAGATATTCTATATAAGGAACAACCAGTTGAGATTATGGATCATAGAGATAATTTTCTACGTAATAAGATCACTCACCTTGTTAATGTTTTGCAGTGAAAACACAGAATTAGGGAGGCTATGAGTGTACCTGAGGATGTGATGAGGTAACGGTAACCACATTGTTTTATATATGAGTAATGAATTTTTAGGGAGAAATTTATTTTAATGTAGGTATAATGTAACATCACATGTCTTTATGTTGTTTTTTTTAAATACATTAAATCTCCCTAATAGCTCAATTTCGATAAAATCGTGACATTAAATGAACTCTAAAATATTAGTATTTTAACAAAACCAATATCACATAGTTATTGGAATGGAGGGACTAAATATTGTTAAATAAATTACAAAAAAAATATATTACACATATTTATAAAATGAATTTATTGGTTACAGATTAATAAGAAATTAAAATAATAACTATTTGGACCTAAACGTAGTGTATTTATAAAAAAACTATTTTTTGCACAAAATGAAACTTTATCTTGATAAATTAATTTAATCAATAATATTTAAAGATATTAATTAAATTTTTATGTTATAAATTCAATTAAAGTTATTTAAATACTTAATATATTTTTATTTTTCTTTAGATGAAAATACATCCAATTTTATGCATAAAAAGCTACATTTTTCTAAAAGTGATTTTAGTACCTTTTGATGGGGAACTTATTTTAAAACTAAATTTTAAAAATTTTATAAATTTTATTTTAATAAATATACATTATTTTGTAAAATATGTTGTCAAAATTATCATATGGTTAATTTTTTTTATTTTTCAGAGAAGTTTCATTTTTAATGAATAGTGAAAATACTGAATTTTGAATTGAAAACTGCATTTTCATTTAAATTATTTATATCGTAAAATTATATTTTAAATAATTTTTAATTTATAATTAGTTAAATTATACATAATTAAATCATATTTAGTTAAGGGTAATAAATTTCACATTGATATTGGATGTTAAAACATTTCATACTTTTGAACTTTCCACTTTCAAAACCTGCATTTTCATTGTGTCTATGGGATTAATTTCAAATATAGTTTTTCAAATTATTTTAATTTAATTAGGTAAAAATGATTCTATATTAGTAATAATAAGGTTCAAATTATTTTGTACGTTTAATTTCAATTTTTAGGCTTTAAAATTTTCCATGGTTAAATAATTAATTACCACAACATAGGTAAACAAATGAAATGAGTTAAAGTTAAATAGGTAAGGTGTCAAAATTCCTCAAAACTAAAAATATCAGTGGTTTGTTGAGGTATTTTTTATCTCAAAACAGCCTATAAAATATTAAATTTCAACCAATGATTTTAATATTAATTCCACCTCAATTTGGTTTTCTTTAAATATAAATTATTCATTATTTTAATCACATAACCCCAACCCTCCTCAAATATAAATACCAATGTTAAACAACCCAATTCGACATAAAAGACATTAATCTCATAAAATATATGACACAAAAACTACTCCATACTCCCCCACTTCCAATTTCCTCGTTTCTCACCAAAATAAAAAATCCAATGTCCTCAATGGGTCCACCAAGGAGGTGATATTCAATAAGTAATTTTCTCAAAACACCTCTCTTAATTTCATTTCATTTTCAACATTCTCCTCACATCCTTCATCCATAGTGGAATTATAACTTCATAATAATTTATATAAAATATTTTTATGTTTTTATTTTAATTTCTCATTTCCATCCCTTTTTATTACCTCCCCTTATTCAAATAAATGGAACAATTGTTAAAATTATACTAGTTAATGGCCTCTATAAATAATGATTTTGTATATGTTTTATTACCACCTTCACAGATGTTCTAAAAACAATCATTATAGTTAAATAAGATTATAATAGGTGTGTTATAAAATATTTCATGTTCTGGAAATAATATATATTCATAATATAAAAATAAAAAGAACATATTTTGTGGTATTAGAAAAAATATCGCCAAAATAATCAAAACATTTTTCATTAACATTTTATCAAATAAATTGTCCTAATGTATAAAAAAAATATTATAAATGGGAAAGTTAAAAATTATGTATTTAAATTAAACCATTTCATTACACTTATGGATTATTATTTCTTTTTGACATGTAAATCCAAAATTATACACAAATTAACTAACCATGAAAATTATGAAATGAACAAACTTGAAATAATGGAATTATAATGGTCCAGACCACTCTAGTCTATTCCATTGTGAATCATTAGTGTGTGAGGTGTTTCGGAAGGTCAAGGTGACTTATCCCCAAAAAAAATGCAATTTTTCCAATTCTACAAATAGTTCCATCAGTGTGATAGTTGTGAAAAGTTCCATCGGTGAGACAGATGTGAATAGTTCAATGGGTGAGACTGATGTGAACAGTTCCATCAGTGATATCGATGTTAACAATTCAATCGGTGAGACCGATGTGAAGAGCTCCATTGGTGAGACCGATGTGAACAGTTCTTTCGGTGAGACCGATGTGAACAGTTCCATCGGATTGGTCTATCATTCTGTGAATAGTATCATTGGATCGGTGATTCGTTATGAGAATAGTATCATCTGGTCGTTCTGTCATTTTGTGAAGAGAACCATCAGATCGGTTTGTCGTTCTTTGAACAATACTATCGGATCGGTGAGCCAATATGTGAATAGTTCCATCAGATTGGACTTTTGTTTTTTGAATAGTACCACCAGTTCAGTCTGTCATTCTATGAACAGTACTATTGGATCGGTGAGTCATTATGTGAATAGTTCTATTGGATTGGTCTGTCATTCTGTGAATAGTACCATTATATCGGTCTATCATTCTATGAAAATTACCATCAGATCAAACTGTCATTCTAGAAACAATACAATCGGATCAGTGAGTCATTTTTGAATAGTGTTTCCCAGATCGGTGAGTCCAAGATCAGTGAGTCGTTCCATGAACAGTGTTTCAAGGATCGGTGATTCCATGATCGGTGAGTCCATGATCAGTATGTCATTTCATGAGTAGTGTTTCCTGGATCAGTGAGTCCAGGATCGTTTTTTCATTTTGGGAACAGTGTTTCCAGGATCGGTTAGTCCTTTCATGAACAGTGTCTCCCGAATCAGTGAGTCCAAGATCGGTGAGTCCAGGATCGGTGAGTCTTTTTGTGAACAGTGTTTCCAGGACTGATGAGTCCAAGATCAGTGAGTATACAGTGTTTCTAGAATCGGGTACAGTGTTTCTAGGATAGGTAATTGTACAATGTTTCCAGGATCATGAAGAGTGTTTCTAGCTTCCTATAGTTTCCCCCCTTTTACATTTTCTTTAATGTAAAATGAATTATAGGCCTTGTTTTAAGAGATTTAAGGCCAAAAAAATCTCATAACTGCTATATTAATTTTCCTATGTCATGGGATACCTTTACTTACTCAAACCGTGTAGTTTAATGTGATCTGATTTTAATAGAGAATCCATCATATCTTAAACTACTTCTCCGTTAAATCTTCTAAAGGGATGAGATGTCTTCCCCCTTTGTTCTACATTCTTGTTCCTAGGTGCGAGATGCTTGATCCTTTCCTTCTTCCCATAAGAGTGTTGTGATCAATCCACTATCCTTATATCATTTCCACTTGCTGTTTTTTATTTCTCAATGTGTATCCCCTATTTTGGTGCAAGAATCTAGTGTCAATCCTTCATCGATATAATGTATGTTTTATCATCATTATCTTGGGTTCCTCTCTTTCTGTTTCTCCTTTCCCTTTTATGGAATTCTATCTCCATGTTCTTAATGGTATCTCCTTGGTTATTGGCTGGTGTGGTGGTGTCTCTGCATCCTCAAGTGGATACTGTTGTCACGGGAGGAGGTTATCATGATCCATTGTGTGGATCGTTCTCGTATAAGGAATGAAAAGAACCATTAGAGGTGGGAAGTTTGTTGCTTCTCTATTATTTTTTATGAAACAGTATAGTTAGCATGTTTTACCCTACTGGATCACAATGGAATTGACATAATAAATATTTGACCACAATAAATAAATTGATATCAATCGTATGTTATTGCCTCTGGTCTTTCTATATAGTGAAATTTATATTCTTGATTTGTTTAACCTTTCGTTCTTGATGGAAGTTAGTGAAGAACGTAAAGCCAGAATTAATTGATAATTGATTGACTAAAGATAAAAAAGCATGTAAATGAATCTGGTTCTTATTTTTGTAATTTGATATTAATCAAAATGGTGCAGTAAACATGTCTAATTATTTGTGATAGCTTACTAGTTAGGTTTTCTGAATTTGGAACCTATGAATATTAAATTAGTTAATCCCAGGTGGATTAAAGAATGGGTTGTTTGAGAAAAGATAATTCCTTGTAGGGTTCTTGAGTTACCCTCTTGCAAGTTTAAGGGCCAAGAACACAATTGATATGATTTGTTTCTACTGATTGTGTTGTGATGTGAGCCTAGATGGCTGTTTTGATATGTGGGGGTGTGTAGGCCTACTGGTTGTGGAAGTAGTTGACTCCTAGAGTGGTGAGATGCATCAGTTTATGCATGTGGGTGTCGGGGAGGACACCAGGGATGATGAAATGGGTTAAATGTTAATGATTGGATTCTTACTGATTCTTATTGGTTGTTTATCTATATTACATTCCCCATTTCTCAAGGCAGTTGGTCTTTCTAACCCTTCTTCTGAAAGGGGGGAAAATGCGCGGGGTATTCCATGTTGTTTTCATGTTTATCTTCTCAATGGAGGATGTGTCTACACTCTTGATATTGGCGAAAAAGACTCGACATGTAGTTAATCTACTCACCGGGTTGAGCCACTTGTACTAAGTAAATAGATTGTTTTCCTAGAATGTCTGGGATTATGGTAAAATAATGTTGTAAATAAATAATTGAATAGATTATGTTAACCCATGGGGTTGGAGATTTCTTGGATGCAATGATGAGGTAACAATATCAACAGAAAATGGACTTTGGGTGTGATGCTAATGAAATATAATGTGAAAATTGAAAATCTTTAATCAGTGTTTAAAGAATTTATTAACCTAAATTGCAACTCAGAAAATGTAAAGGAAGTACTGTAATAAATCTCTTCAAATGGTTGTGTGATTATAGGATTCCCAGTTTAAGAAGTGGTAGTCGTGTGTCTGAGAGACGTTAGCTACAGTTGATTCTAGGACTAGGTTGTGCCCATAGTGTGGTTGTGAGTTATAGTATATTCTGTAATTTTTGTGTTTTTATACGCTACTTCACCATGTTAGTTAGGTAAACTAACACCTTAGGGATTCTGAGCTCTGGGGGGGTGAGGGGTTTCCCCATCATTCTGGTGGGAGGATGGATGGATGACTACCCCCTTTGTCCATGCTCGCTTCTCTTGGTAGTTACTTGTGCGGGTAGAAACAGTGGTTATTTTTCTCATATATGTGTGTAGATGGATGTAATGGCTTGTGGTTATTCACACTCATATATTCTGTATATAGTATCCTTTGAACTACATAGGTGTTACGTGTATAGTTTGTGATGGCTTGAGTATTCTTACTCAGTGTGTGGGATGTAATGGCTAGAGGTATAATGCCCGACGTATGAGACACGTTATGCAAGTTGTTGTGCCTCCAAGAAACTACCTGGTTACTTTCTTGTGTGGATGTGGTGGTTTTGTTGCATGAGGTTCATGTTGTGGTGCTTCACCCAGGTGTTCGTTGGAAGGCCTTTTTGGAGAGAGATGCTTATGAAATATGATGTTGGGAAAAGCGGAAAACCAGTGGGGAAGCAGTAGCAGGGTAACTTTGATATTCTTTATTATATTATATACTCGTATATGTGTTACTTGGTGAGAGTATCCATGGAGAGGCTAGGAACATAGTATACATATTTATGTGATGAGTTAGTTTCACTTGCAGTTCATTGGGTTTTAGCATGCTTTCTTTTCTTTTTCACTAGTGGCTTTAGGGAAGATCCGATTGTGTATACTATTATACTCATCCTTTGTATATATAAATTGTTTTTCAGGTCACTTGGATCAGGTTGGATATCCAGATGGTTTCTACTAGCTTAGGGTTGTAGGAGATGTTTGGGCTTGTGGTTTCATCTATTTTTACTTTCTTTTGGTTAGTTGTAGTTTTCCCCTTTCAGTTGTAGTAGTTTTCATGAAATTACATATTCGTACTTGGGATTTATTTAATATTTCAGTATGAGTTAGAGTTAGTTGGTGTCTATCTTATCTCTCTCTTGCACAAGTGTTATCTTAGAGGGTAATGTCTCCCATGTGTGTGTTTACTATACCATCGGTGCTAGTCTCCAACCTAAGGCCTACTAGAGGCGGGACTCGGGGGTCATTATATCCCTTCTCACATTGCTGGCCCGGGAGGGGTACACTTTGAGGGGAGGGGGTCATGATAGGAATAATATTAATTAATATGTTTAAATATTTTATAAAAATATTATTATTAAGGGGGTTGAAGTTTGAAAAACTAAAGGAAAGTGTGAGGTTAGGGTTTATATTCTCACTTTTACTTGTTTGAGATTTATTCATTATTCAACGCTTATTTCTTATATGTGGTATATATTATAACCTTTTATATATCATTTCATCAAACTCATTATTTTCATAGTATCCAATATTTCATTTTATAATTAATAAATTTTTGGTTTATATGATTTTGCTGATTTCAAAAATGTAATGGATTTCTTGTCTCAAATTCCACTTATTGGGTTAAACTTCTACTTTTTGTTTATTTCATTCTATTCTCATGTATAAAATTAATTTTTTATATATCATGTTTTATTTTAACTTTTTAATTTTTATTTATATGAAATACACATAATTTATTAATTTTAGTTATTCTCACCTCAAAGATATGATATTTATAGGGGACATTCTTTCAAAAATATTCTTTTTAAAAGTTACCTTGAAAAATATATTTTTTTTTAATATCCATGTTTTCAAAAATTATTTCAAAATAAAATTATTTATTATTATCCTATGATTTTATAAATTCAATGATGCTCATGATTGAATTTTTACAAAATGTTTTTAAATTATTCTTTTTGTCCTTTTCTAAAAGATGTTCTTTATAAATTTTCTAAGATAAATATAGAATGAATGTTTTTCAACTTAAATGGAAAGAGAGGATTTCCATACCACCATGATTCTTTAATTCTTTAATGTATCTTTTAAAATATACCAATATTTTTTTAAAATAATTTTTTTCAACTATAACTTCACATTTTAAAAAAATTAAAAAAAGAAAATATATTTTCCTTACGGATATTTTTCAAGTGATATTTTTAAATTACATTCCATGTAAGATAACATTATTTGATGATAGTTGTAATTTATTGGGAATATTATTCTGTGATATTATCATTTTTTTATGGTTGGTTTATTTTTATGATTCCATGATGTTTATGAATCCTTTTTCTTTTCCATGAGTTATTTTTTGATAAAATGATTATGAAAATCATTTCCTTGCATTACTGCCAATGTGATGAATGATTTTAGTTCCTTTGAAACAACTATATATTATTTCCATTTTGTTATGGGTGGTACCTATATCTCCAACCAATACATTGGGTAATAATTGATAACTCATGAGTAAAAATGTTATGCGTAAACTAGATTACATGTTCACAAATGTTATGCGTGAACCTGATTATATATTCACAATGTTATGCATAAAACTAATTAAATAATCACAATTTTATGCATGAACATGATTAAATTTTTATAATGTTAATCATGGACTTGTCTTTCATGTCCATAATTTTATTTTTGGACCTAGTTTTTGTCCATAAGTTTATGCAAGGGCTTGATTTCATGTCCTTAACAAAACATGTTAACCTGTTTTTATTTATAAATTTTCAAAAAGATAATGGGTTATTTGTAAAACAAAAATTCATTTTCTTAATCCATTTTTATAATATTATGGATCACATTCTTTTATTAGACTATGATTTATATATTATAAAATGATAGTCTTTATATCTTGACTCTGGTATATGATCTTTGACATACAGAGTATGATCTTAAAGCATATTTCATATGTTCTCATGCCCTTATGTTTATGTTATGTTTATGTGTCTCCTTTGTTTACCCTTACAAAGCATTTGAGCTCACCCTTTATTTTATTTCTTTCCCCTAGGATACAAGAAATTTATTAAGTTTTATTTTTCAAAAAACGGTTATAGTAATGGAGAAATGGGTGCGAAAATATGTAGTTATATTGGGGATGAATTATTTATGTTTCAAAATTTATAAAGGAAAAAACTAATATGGTCTTTGGGCATGTTTGTTTGTAATGTATTAAATATTATGAAAAAAAATTATGAAATTACTATATATGTTAATCTTGGGTAATTTATAGTGTTGATTATGTTCGGTCTGAAGAACACACCAGAAACATTTATGGATTTAGTAAGTCATATCTTTCAACCATTAGTAGATTAGTGTTTGTGGTTATTGTTGATTTTATATTAGTGTAATACTAGTTAGTATATGGTTACTCCCAATGTCTTAACATCGTAATGATAACAGTAATAGAACATCATATTTACATCATGTTGTCTATGTATAATTTTTGTGTTTAACAAGTGCACTAATAGGGCCATTTTGTCTCAAATGTTCAATTGGTAGTGTACCTAGATAAGTTAGTAGTTGTGGTATCATGGGAAAACCCATATAATGTATTATAGTTTTGATGTTTTCTTATTCTAGTAGGTTATTATTGGTGTTTTATCTAAGACTTTTCCTATTTGTTAGCACTAATGAATGAGATGAACAAGAAAGAGGGGAAGTGTTTTTTTGTCACATCCTTATGAGATAAATTTCTAGGAGATGAAGAGTATTATTACTTCAACATACATTTTCACCTTACCTTTTCATATTAAAAAGTTTACCATTTACTATAAATCATCTAATGTTAGACTCAAGATATTTCTAATGTTGTATGACTGAGTGGTTACTTATGGACTGATGCAGTTGTGAACGTATTAGAGGAGTTACTCTTCTCATAATATAGATTTAGTTGTAGTGGCACACTCCCTGAGATGGTGGCGACAATATCTATTGGGTGAATTTTTTTGGTGTACAAAACCAAAATATCCATAATTATATATTTTCTCAAAGATATAAAAACCTTAAATATAAAAGATAAGTTGAGTATCTACAGTCCTTCAACTTCAAGATGGATTATACATCAAGAAAGGGAAACAATTTTGTCGATTACTTGACATTGAAGGTGTAGATAGTGGAACTGTGTGAGTATTTTGAATATTTTAAATAGACAAAACTCTTTACAAATATGCATCAAGAGTTCTAGGAGTCCTAGGGATGATTATCTCTGACATTGATATATGATATACATGTTCTTATTAACTAGATCAATGTAGGTAAATTATCTGATCTTTAGGTATTAGATATGAGAATTGGTTTATATTGTGGAGTGACACCATCAATATGGAATCTTAGCAGTGTAAATTTTCTTCTAATCCATGGTCATTTATGGGTTTTTATAGGGTTGTATGAGGACTTGATAGTGTAGTTTCATGGTTTTAGATGGGTGGTAAAACCCTATCTAATAATATGTATCATGACCTATATATAAAATAATGGTTTTTAGGGATGAAATGGTATATTATGGGATTTTTTGTGAGGTGATTCACTTGGAAATAAGTGAAGAGAACCAAAGGATTATTGGGTTGTAGTGGCCTTTAAAAATTCCAAAATAGAAATTAGATAATGTAACTATGGATTTCATGATTGGGTTACCCAGGAAACATTGTAAAAACAATGATGTATAGGTAGATCAATAGAATAAGGTATCCAGTTTCTTTCATATTAGTAAAACCTTCACCTTGGATGATTTGGGTACTCTCTATATATAATAGATAGTTTGGTAACACGATATTTCTAATGGTATCATTTCAAATCAAGAACCTATGTGCACATATCTGTTATGAATGTGTTTTCGGAAGGCTCTAGGATCCCATATTTCTCTATGTACAACTAATAATCGTTATATAGGCATCCAATCTAAATGAAAGATTCGAATTATAGAGTATTGTTTTCATGACTATGTCCTATATTTTGAAGGTTCTTTGGGGCATCATCTATCAGTCATGAAGTTCTATTATAATAATAGCTTCTATGAATCATTCTATATGGATTACGTCTAGTATTTGTAAATATGTTCATTTATTTCAACTATTTTCTAGTTAAAGGTTTGTGATTTAATACATGTTGGACATAGTATCATGTACGAGTCTTCCATGTAGGTTCAATTGATCATAATAAAATTGGTGACCGTGGAGAGTAGGTAGATATCATATGATAATCATCAAATATGACATCTATAGTTTGAGATTGGTCATCATGTTTTTCCTCAGGTGTCACCTAGGATGTGGAAATTTCATGTCAGGAAGAAAGAGAATCTAGAAAAAAGGTTTTTTAGGCCATTTGAGATTATGGAAAGTGACAGTCCTTGTGTGTAATATTTACCCCTTAAACAACACTACATGGCCATTCATTATTTGTTTCATGTGTCAAAACTTTGGATATATCATCCTGACCCATTTCACATGATAGAATTTGATGACATGAAGATATATGTTGATGTTTCCTTTTAGGGTAATTTCAAATCTATCATGGTCTGTAATGAGAATAATCCCTTGGGGAATACCATACTTCTTGTGAGAGTGCAGTGGAAACATGGGCATGTGAAAGAGGGGATCTGGGATAGGTAGTAAGATATTTATACACGGTGTCTTTACTTGTTCATTGATACCCACTGTTATTATTTAGAGATTAACTCAAGGTTGTGTTATTATTTTGTGGGTTTCATGTAAGATCCCAAAATAATTTAGGTATGCCACTCTTTATGGTTTTGTAAACTACTTTGAGATTTTTTATGTTTAAACCTTTGTTTTTGATCCTAACTCCATATGGGGTTGTTTTGAGAGTAAGCGGGAAGAATTATCTAAAACATAGGATTATATAGCATGTACCCATGGGTTATAACATAAGCATAGTCGTTGTGGTGTGGAAGCTTGGGCTACAGCATAGAGAGGTTGATGAAAGAACATCAAATCCAATTTCCTTTGAGGAATAACTTTAGTGTTGTGGAATGTAGTTGCCTTGATATTACCCTAATAGATATTCACTGTGTTTTAGAGAGAATGGGTGTGGTGCAAGGTCCTCTGTGTAGGATTTGGTCAGTTCTTCTAAATCCAATACTCCTACTATGTACTACTAGGATAAGTCATAGCATACATCCCCAGATTCCCATTTTTTAAGTGTGGTGTATTAGGTGTGTCATATTCCTTACCTAGGTTTATAAGATATATATTTTGATCCTAGATGGTCTTCGAATGTTTTTTGATCAGTCAGGGTATAGCCTGGTCTCTTACACTATGTTATAGTCCTACCAGGGTTAGCCTATTCTACAGTGTTGTCTCAAAGGTTTTTTTGTGGTCATCAATTTTACAAGATTTCTATAAATAACATGTACCCATCCAAATTAGTTTTTATATGATATCTTCCAAATAAACCAAAGGCACCATGGATATTATTTCAATGGTTTTCTAAGAACCTTTTAATTGGATTCAACCCCTACCTTCTTGGGATCATTCCATAGTCATCCATGACTTCCAACATAAACCTCTGAGTGTCCTCTTCAAGGGAAAATAATTTTTTGTTAGATATTGGTATTCCAGGCCTATATTTTTATGGAAGGAAGAACTAAACACTGCCTTGAATGTTGAGATTCATATGCGTCTTCTCTGATTTTGAGGTAGGTGGTATAAAACAATTTCCTAATTTCTATTTTATTTATTCTTGAATGTGAAATAGCAATGATCATTCCATAACTCCATGTGAACTACAAAATTTATTAGATAAATCACTATTAAATAAATACAAAATAATTAGACCGCTTATTGGATCTCTTCAGGTCTATTATCATTGAGAATGGACTTGTGTTCACCCGAGTGGTGATACTACAATTAAACCTGTGATTAATTGGATGTATTGACAATAGAAACATGACATAGCTAGGTGATTCATTGGAATGTGAATTGAGTTTTTGCATGACTGGTTAATTGGTTGAGTGGATTAAATATGAATCATAATGCCTAATGATGTTTTATAACAATTACAATGATAATAAATATTTTCTCAACAAAATCATATGGTGAAATGTGACAAGTAAATGGTAAACTAGTGTAGAATTTATTAACATGTTAGATATTTTGAACTTTTTATATAAAGTAATTATTCTTAGTTATATTGAAATAATAATAGAAAGGAATTTTGGTTCGCTATGTTGTAATTATTATATAAAAGGATTGCACCCGTTTATACTAAAACTCTTATACAAAGGATTTTAACATGGATGTGTTGTAATGATTTTAGGGATATAACTACTAAATTTGTAGTAATTTTTGGGATATACCCTATGAGGATTATGGAAATGGTTAAAATTATTTTTCATTATTCTCATAGATATTGGAAAACAGGTCAAAGTAGGTTTGTCTAGTCATGAGTGTCATCTCGAAACTCAAGGGTCATTAGAATTATTTAATGAGCAGTATTAATTCGTTAAATTAATTATGTTGTTTGACACTTTATTTCATAAAATATTTAATTATAATTAATTTTTTGACACTATTGGGAACTATCCTATTGCTTTTTACTCACATCCGGTTTGCGCTTCTATTTGGTACCCAATTAGATTTTATGGATGTAGATATGGAAAAATGAAAGGGGCCCAGTGTTAGATGATTGATGGATGTTTGTGTCGGAACATCGATACATTGATGAAATTAGGTTCAGGATTGGATTATTATAGTATTTTTTTTATATTATTTTTATGACTTTCAACTGAAATATTGATATATTCATCTATCATTACATGACTCTATAATTATTTATATTCTTTTATTTGGCCTTGTTTTTTTGTATTAGTTATTTATATTGTTCCTTCTATTTTCTGATACTCTGTTTAAATTTCATCTATTGTGTTACTTTGTACCTAAGTGTATAGTCTCCCAACCTTGTTATCTACACCCCCTCTTCTATTCGAAAACCTCTAGTGTATGGGGAGGAACTCACAAGGTTTTGTGACCCACCTATATTGGTCATGCGAGGGAGTACCGAGTTGGGGATGTTACATCTAACCCAATTGGTTTTTCAATTTATAAATATAATCTAGTGAAAATATTAAATTATGATCAGAAAACATTAATTATAGTATAATTACATTTAAATTAGTTTCTCCCTATGTTAATGTATGTGAAAATCTAGCAGTTTCTTTAGTCTTTATATTATTGTAACTAATTTTATGGTGGTCAATATGTCTACTGAGTTCCATTATATATTGATTTCCCTACATGTCTGAATTAAGGTTTTGTAGGGAATCTTGGTAGACCTATATTCTTATTATGTGGTTGAAAAATGTGTGGTTCCTTTA
The DNA here is from genome assembly GCA_963277665.1 of Viscum album. Taxonomy (NCBI): domain Eukaryota; kingdom Viridiplantae; phylum Streptophyta; class Magnoliopsida; order Santalales; family Viscaceae; genus Viscum; species Viscum album. The sequence continues at coordinate 1,284,794,607 of OY728138.1, read as the reverse complement.
AACTAAAATTTCAATGGTATTTGTAGTTTGGTTATAATTATTTTCTAAATTTCAACTATTATAAATGAAAAAATAACTATTGAAATATTTTTCATAGATTTATTCCATGGTCACATGGGTAAATCATGAGCACCTTTATAGTGTGAATAATTTTTTTTGGAAAGAAATAATTATTTGATTTGAGATCAATAAAAAAATTTCTATCCTCTTGTTGAGATATTCAAATTTAAAAGATATGAATGGCTAAGAGCCGACTTCTTATACTCCTTTCATAATAAAAAATTCATCCATCCACTATATTATCTATTCAATTATTTTTTGAATTATGTTTTAAGGATGTTCCATATCCATATACATTAAGGGAAATCTGGTAGCACGATTGATTATTGATTTACATTCTGGTCAATGTCTATATGAAAAAAATGAACTATTTTTTCAGATTTATTCCACAATGAGTTAAATTCCCTAACATTACCTCAAATCATTCCAAGTCTTCCCATAGTGATATGTGTATTAATAAAACAAATCAATTATTTTCATGTTATTTAGTGGATTTTATTTCAGGTAATAATAATCAATGAATTTTTTATCACCAGTTCTCTAGTAATGATATTTTCTATCTCCAACCAATAATTTTATTTTCCATTAATGGAAATGTAAACATTGTCAAGATTAGTAAATTTTTATTCTTAATGATATATTTTACTGTATCAAAAACAATATGAATTATATTGTCATTCATATTAGGGTCTTCACAACTCAATCCATGGAGTTTATCTGTTTATTAGATCAATTAGATTGTTGAAAACATCAACTCAACATTTTTCACTCATATCATCGGTATTTTGATGGATAAGATAACTTTGACAGTGTGAGGTGTCAGTACTTATGTCGTGGTAGTCCTTTTTCATTAATATTTGAGATGACTCTAAAAGAGTGGGTAAACATTTTTACTAATAAGATTCATGAATTTTTCTTTCATTTATCTATTCTTGTGGAACTATTCTATTTTAAAAAGAGATATTGACATGAGATTTTATTATTCTATGATTTATTTCCTACTCCGGTTTAAATATCAGCTCATTATTTTGTTGATATAAACAAATAGTGTTTATTCAAAAGATAAATAAGTTATAAAGATATATTTAGGTAAAAAAATTAAATAAACAATTATAGCATATACCCTAACAATGATGATAACAACTTAGTATGCTCTATCTTATTATCATAAATTTTGAAAAACAATTAACCCAACTTACTTGCATTATAGTTGAAATTGGGGGTAATCAATAGGGAAGTTGATTCTAGATCACAAAAATAAATATTTTCTATAGTGTTTAGATTTTCAATATGATTTCCTTTTTCATTATTCTCAAATAAATTTAAAAAGTAAAATAACATATTGAGCTAAAAAATTTAATTGAAAATGAGATTTAAGTTGTGAGATATGTAAAGGATAAAAACTTTATAGAAAAACTACTACAAACACCATTAATTATTATTTTATATTATTAATTAATCATTATTACTAATTATCACCTATTTTAAATATTATGATTTTACGGAAAAGATTATTGTAACAATAAATTTATTTAAGGTTTAGTTACTTAAAGTAAAAAAGTTAAATTAAATATTGAAATTTTGTAGTCAAATAAAAAGAGTTTTTTCTCATAAATTTTTGTCACCTATTTTTTCTATAATCAATTTAATAAGTTTACTTATGAGGTGTAACTTCAATAATATATAATTAAATCATCAAAATTTTAATTTTAATATTAATTATTACATAATTATAAATTAGTATAATTAGAATATCCAATTTAAAATATTTATCTCGTAGTTTAATTTTATAATTAAAAATAATTAAAGGAAAATTGTAAAAGAATTCAACTTCGTTAATATCCCAGCACAAAAAGAAAATTTCACAACCTAGTGATCACAAAAAACACTTAAAAATAGAAAAAAAATAAAATATAAATACTATTATCACTACGTTGATCTGATTTCTCGTTAAATAAATAAAATATTCACCCAATAATAACCAAAATTGATGGTTGAACCATGAAAAACTCCTTTAGAAAATGAAATTTTGCCCAATCATAAAAAACCATAATTTCACATAATAAAAAACAAAAGTACACCATTTTCATAAACTCCTACCACAAAAAAATGACCACACATCACATAATGTTTTTCCTTAATGTAGAAATTCACTGAGGAGATACTCTTATGATGGTTGTAATACTTAATACCCAACTGGTGTAGGTAAACCCTACATCCTAAAATTTAATAGAAAATGTTCACTCAATCACAATTTAAAGAGACTTTATAAATTTTTATAAGTTAAATTTTTAAATATTATAATATATATTTCATTAAAAATGAAGGCAATTTTTAATTTACCATGATAAAATTAGCTTATACTGATTTTTCGTGGATTTTTATGAAATAGTATACTTCTAGGTGAATGGTGAAAAATATTGTTCCAGCAAAACTATAAATTTTTTAAAGAAAGAAATATAATTTTATAATACCTTTCAATAAATAAACATTTTTAACCAATAAATATATATTTTAAAAATACACATTTTAATTTATAATACCTATGATTAACACTTTCATGAAATTAGTACTAATTTTCAATAAAAAATAATTTAGTTCATTGGTTTTAATTGTATATTAATTTTTTAAATTTAGTTTCAAATTACTTTGGAATCTAAATACAATATTATTTATAACAAACTCATTTATTTTACGAAAATAAAATGAAAATTGATAATTTTATCCTAGTCATAAATTTTTATGCTTAAAAATACATTTATTTTATAATAGCTAATGTTAAAATTCATTATTATTACACCTATATATTTTATCTAATAAAATTTATTTCAAATCTGGAATAATAAGTTCAAAATTATTTAATAAATTTTGTCTTATTTTTTATCATAACACTATGTGACTAAGGAAAATATTAGTTATTACAGTAAAACAATTACTTTTCCAATAATGTTACTTGTTAAAATATTATGTATTTTTAAATTAGATTTATCTAATTTTAAATTTAAACTATAATATTATGTTTAAAAATATATAAAAATAAATTAAAACTCATTTAATTTTTTATTAATTGAAAATAATATTAAGAACAAATTACAATTAAAATGTCTTTTTCCAAAAAAATGATTTTCCTATAAATTATATGTTATAATTTAAAATATAATTTTAACAAATTTAAAAGTTTAATTACATTAAATTTAACACTTATTAAGACATAAAACATTTATATTTTGTAAGAAGGTTTATCTTTTAATTTTAGTGATAAAATAATTTCCATGGTAATTATTTAATCAAGATTAATAATTGTTAAAATGGGTAATCTAATGTGCCTCAAATTTTAATAAATCAATCAAATAATATAAACATATAGAATACCATTGTTGAGTTTTAAATTCATTCCCATATCTATCACCAAAATTTCTCTTCCTAACTCGCTTAAGCCACTAAACACCCATGTGATTCCATTTATCTCCCTTACCTAACATCTGTTTCCATAAAAACCCTCTTTACACTAACAAAAGGAGATCAGTAACACCCATTATCTCATCCCATTCAATCCAAAAAATAATTGATCTTGAATTTACCTTCCCAATAAATCTCTAAATCCCTCTCATTTAGTTCCTATGGCCCTATGTAATCACCAAAATCTTTAACAAGCAACTTAAAAAAGTAAGGGTTTCAAACCCTTCTCTTTTCTTTTTAATTGAAATTACATTATAATAATATAATTTCCACATATTTCATTGATTGAAATTTCATTCTATTATAAACCACTTGATATTTTGTTATTGAGATATTATACATACCCAATCATTATATAATTTATCAAATGTTATTTTTATAATGACATAAGTTTTTTTATTCCCACACTTTGATTTTCAATTACAAACCATTATTGTATTGTCATATTTCTTATAATTATATGGAATTATCAATCGTTTCACATATTTTCAATGATATTTCCTCTCAAAAAATATTTTTTCTATGATTCCATAGTGCCCAGAAACCCTAAATTTTAGGAATATAAAGAGTTTATAGTTTTCCTAGAAATGAAATCCTTGTAAGGATTCTAGAAAATGGATGTGGTTGTGGAAAACATTCACCTATGGGTATTCACTTAGAAATTCGATGGTTTATTTTCAACTCAATATTTACTCTGGTGCATCATTATTAGGTATAAGACTACATAACTACCTATACACCCCCAATGGATATTCTTTGGATAATTCACATGCTCTTCACTAACCATAATGAAGGATTTTTTAACCATTGTTATAGTCTATTATTAGTGAAATATATTTAAATGAATTACAATATTCTATTGACAACCCATCACCTTTATAATTACCTTTCATTACTACATTGTCTCTATTTAATTTATTCAGGTACCTCCTTTTACACTTTGAATACACCATGGTTTCAATTTTGATTACATAATGTTTAACCATCCATTTTATTTCTCTTGATGTATTATGTCAATGTTTACCCATTTATTAAGTGAAAATGTGTTATTTTTTTTAATGATCATATCTGAATATAGATTATTATTGATTCATAATGCATATTGATTATGTATTGACTTAATAACCATATCATTCATATAATAAATTGATAGCACATAATGAAGTGACAGTTGAGGTCTTGTATTATATACCCCTTTTGATGCATCAATTAGTCACATGAGACAAAAGGTTTTAGTATTTTGTGAATGACTACCTAATGTAAGCCTAATGATTTGTCACTGGCGTTAAAAGATATAATTTTGACTTTGTTGTGACCACAATGAATGAAATAATGTTTTGGTTTAGGCCTTGATTCTTAAGATCATGATGTCTGACATTATTCATTTTATAACAATGAATTAAATTATTTTTATCCATGAGAATATTTTTGTTTCTATGTTATCCATTGATATTTATCATTCTTAAGTTATTGTTTATATGTTATTTGTACAGATTATTCACTCTATTATTATGGGTATGTATGTTATTACATATTCCATTATAATTTTATCTATATAGATAATTTAATCTCACTATTCTTATGTTTTCCTTTTTTATAGGGTAGCAATTAGTAGTCTATGAATAGATTCAGGTCTACACTAAAAGGAATAAGAATTTTTTAGGGAGTTTTTAGGTTTTATTTTGATATTCCAATGTAATATGGAAATCATGTACATATATGGTCACCCAATACTGTTAAACTATTAAATACTTTATGATGTAATTTTTATATTTTATACATGTTTAATAAAGTAACTGCTGACTCCATATTACTGTACTTAGGGTGTTATTGTCTGTATTGATAGAAATTTAGTAGGAACTATGGGAACGATATTTTATAATAACATAGTTACCATAATAATTATTATAAACCCTTATAATTTCCATGAACTTTTACTTTCATTTGGACTTTATTTAAAATTTGTTATTATTTTATGAGATAATTAGGTATATTAAATTATTTATATATGGAACCTAATGAGAGAAGAAAAATCCTATCACCACCTAAAATTATTTTAGGGATTTTATACTATGAAAGTAAACACAAATTGTGTTGGAATTGATAATTGTATGGATATATTATAGAAGTATCCCCATGTTATGAAAAAAAATTCATTTATAGAGAAAATTAATAATCCATAATATGGAACAATAATGTAGGGTGGATTCATGAGACAATAACCTTTATCATTCAATGGGACAACTTATCTATTTGTAGTTAAAAATAGATCAAGTCCCTAGAGAAGATATTTATTTATTTAGGATTTAATGAAAGGGATAAAGTTATCGAGGAGGTTTATCATCAAAGGAGAAATTATAATCAATGGTGTTCACTAATTCAAAATAATAAGATGTAAAATGAGATAGAAAAGATTGAATGAAATAATTCCAAGGTGATATACTATGAAAACTTCTCCCCATGAGAGAAATGAGATGATATGGATAGGAAATTACTTAATTTTAGGTAGAAGGAAGAGGATAGTGTTACTAAGTATAAGTCTAATTTTATAATATTTGTTAGGTATGTCTTAGACTATGTATATAAACTTGAAATTATGATCGACTATTTCATTGACTTGAATAAGTTGAGCCTCCAAATGGAATTAGCATCTCATATTTTTCTTCATGTGAGAACATAGTATCATGATCCATCAAGAAATAAAAATAATTATATAATTCTAACAATTTAAAATGAATTTAATATAAGAATATGAAGGCTAAGAAGCACTAAAAAATGTAGAGATGAAGAAGAAGTAAAATATGTTAAATCCATAATGAGATAAATTTGAAAAGAAACACCCTGGTAATTTCTTGACGGGAATAAGAGTTTGTTCCAAGTGTAACTAAAAGTTTCATTTATCTCATGAATATTTGTGAAAAAAGGAATCATTTTATATAAAGTGCTTCAAATGTAAAGATATAGGACATTCCTCAAAATAATTTCCCAGGGTTAAAGTGATTCCACTTAAGAAATGTATTGAAGGAAAGGCTAATTAAATGTTATTTTCATACATTAAGTCAGTTTTTCTAAAGAAGTTATATTATGTATGTTGATAATAAATTCAAATATAGATAATTCATTATTCCATTCTAGATATTAGTACTCTTAAAAATCTTGATTATTTTCTATGTATCTAAAAGTATTTATTATATTTTTAGGAAATGAGTTATCAATCAAGACAAACAATGGAAATATTATTAAAATTAGGTTATTTCATTCAGTCCTTTTTATTATGAATAAATAAAACATGCTTTAAATATTGTTTATCATACATAAGGCTGAATTTTATATAATCTCGGGTGTTCATTGTATTTTAATGTATAATGAAAAAATTTTATTTCCAAGGGAAAGATATTCACCCTAAGTTTTCATGAACTATTTCATTGGAATAAATTTATTTTCATTCATAGTTTTTGTAACATTTAACTCTAATTTTTTTTATATTGCACATGACACTTAATTTTAAAAAACTATGACATATTGTTGACATTAGTATTTAAATGAAACCATTTTGAACTAACTATTAGAAATAGTGATATAAATAAAAATAAATAATTTTTAAATATTATGTTTATTGCTTTACAATAGAGAACAGATATTCATAAAAATATTTACATTTTAAAAAAGTATTTATATGTTTCAAAAATATTGTTTTTTCAAAAAAAAATTCTAAGTTATTTTGTGAAAAAATAATTTTTTTCACTTTTATAATGTTTATTTTAAAAATTTAAATTATTTTCTAAAATAATTATATCAAAATTTTCTTAGGTAAATTTTTGGGATTTTTTTTGAAAAGTTTCAAATTTTATGAATAGTAAAAAATATTGATTTTAATTAAATTTTCCTTTTGGTTAAAAAAATTACAAGAACCATTTTAGATTAATTTTTTTTAAATGTAATATTTGGTCAATTATATATTAATTAATCAAAATTAGTTCATTGGAATGAATTTGATATTGAATTATGATATAAATGTTATTTCATCTTTTGAGAGTTTTTCTTTTGGAAAACCTTTTTTTCAACACATATATCAGTTTAACATTAAATTAAATTATAAAAAATATTGAGATTTAATTTGGAATAATGGATTTCATATTTTGAGTTATAATAATTTATATTTTCTAATGTGTTTAACCTAATTTTGGACCATAATTAGTAGCGAAACTATATATATTATTTATCATGGTTAAGGTAAAAACACGTTTACCAAAGGGTTAACTAAACATATAAGGGTCAAAGATGACTGAAAATATTTATAATACTTATATTATGGTCATATGTAAACCTAATATATGATATGTTTTGAAAATGGTCTATTATGGAGCCTTTTGTAATGATAAAAACATGTATGAAAATCTTTTGTTTCAAAAAATTGAAGTGTGTTATTTACCCCACTTATAAAAAGGCAGCACCAATTTTCTAATTTTTAAACATATAAAACCCATTGGATAGACAATTACTAACAAAATAACATCTATTTTTTCATAACATCATCCAATAAGGGTTATACTTATCATAAATCCCACATAGGAATTCTTTTTGTGTAAACATAATGATGTTACCCAAAGAAGTGGTGATGTTAATCATTGAGAATTTTTATTTTATTTATTCCTCCACCCCATTAAAATATTATTATACAATGCTGATATAATAACCCCAATATCTTATATACACTAAGATGTTTTTATATTTATTTTAGGACCTATAAAAATCTCATCATCCCTCAAATGGTAAATTATAATGTTGTTCATTTGTACGTAGGAGTACCACCTCAAAAAATGATGTAACTAATTTCCCATCAAAACCTCTCACAATTCGGTATTATGATTTATATATTTCATATAAAAGATATTTTTTACATAATTATACTTATTTAAATATAATATCAAATATTATCCTTTACTTTTCATTCCTTGGGATATAAAATACTACCGTTCATGTATATGACATACTACCCCCTCACGATGTATTGTGATTCGTTTGTCAAATATTATTTATATTGAAGGTAATAATTCTAATTTTAATGAATATATGTGATATATATGAAATAATAATTATTCTGTAAAGTTTAATTATTAATTACATTTCTTTCATTCCATGCATCAAAAAATAGAAATAGTGTTCATGCGTACATACGACCAACCGTTTCCATGAATGGTGTAATCAATTTTTCTATATATAATTTTATGAATTAATATAAATATGTATATAATAAATATATATTATATGTATACCATTTTTAAAATTATTTATATTATTTTTCAATGATCAAATTAGAAGGAACAAAATCACTAAATGATATCATGCATGAAAAATAAAGCAATTGATACACAAAATAGTCATTTTAACAAAGAATTTTTAACAGACTGGGGATAAAAGTGTATAATTAAATAATATATGTTATGATAAATATAATTATAATTATTTAAAAGATTTCTAATAATTCAATATTTATTATATGGGTGGTTCTAATGTGTACATGGGAAGTCCGCACTTAAGGTTCTGGATTTTTTATCTCAAATTTCCTTCATTGAGACATAAGTTATTTTATGCCCCTATCATATTTCATCAGGTGTTTATAATTACCATTCGAAATTTTATATCATGAATCAAATTTTCTTCATTATATTGAAATGTTACGTTTTATTATATCATTTGATTCATGGGACTTACAATTCAAAATATACCTAAAGTGGTTAGAGTATTATGTTACAATGACCTCATTTATCAAAAAATATTTTGATTGAGTTTCCAATGTCAAAATCACATGACCAAACTCACAATAATTCTTATTAATTATATTAGACTCTAATTAAATCTTTAAAATAAATTTTTTCCATTAATTTTTATTCCTTTATGTACTCTAGAATCTTAAAGAGTGGTTTTAACGAAATACTTGCTTTGTTTCACTCTTCTGTCAGAAACTTTTTTCTCATCCACAAACTTGTTCCTAAATATGTTCAACAAAATGATATTAAAATTATCTCAATATTTTTTAAACTCATTTTTACCCATGTTTTATTTTTTAAAAAATATTTCAAAAGGAATCTTCTTTTCATTTTCCAACCATGGTTCTTTGGGTTTTTTCTAAAATTGTTAATGGAATCATTATTATAATGGGAATAGAATGAAAAGAATTCTCCATTTTGATGTAAAATCATTAAATTGAATTTTTATTAATAATATTCAAATGGTTTATTCAAATAAAAGTTATTTGAAAAAAAAATTATGTTTTAAAAATTGTTTTCTAAAGTAAAAAAAAAGTTTATTTTCATCTAGAAATATTTTAAATGTTCTTTAAAAATAATTTTCCTTATAAGATAAAATTAATTTATGTTACATATTAATTTTGGTGATATTATAAAATGATAAAATATTTATTAATAATATGATTGGTTCATATTAAGATGACATGATATTTATGAAACCCAGTTATTTTCAAGGGTTTTGAAATGATGACTTTTTTATAATCGTATGGTGTACATATGTATGAATTTCATTATGAGATAGGTGGAACCTATATCTACCTACAATGAATTGGGTAAATATCCATATCTTATGAAATAAATATAAGATTATAATGGATAGTGAACCCTATTCTGTAAGGGGATATTTTTACTATGATAGTGATATGAGTGAAGCTTGACTACTAGGATGGTTTGGGGAGTGAACCCATTCCACATTGATGTCCTAAAAATGATAATTTACTACTATGAAAATGATTCTATAATATTATGTATATATTAAAACTTTCTTATGCCAATGTTATGCTCTCATGGATCATATTCTTTTATTAATTTATTACTTGTGTCTTATAAATTTCCTATATTTATGTCATTACTCATGATTGTTATCATTGATATACATGGTATGGTTTTACAATTTTACTCCCATGTTATCATAACATTTTGATAAGGTTATTATTATATGATCATTTATATATCTCTTTATTACCCTAACTAAGAATCTAAGCATATCCCTTCATAAGTTTCCTTTCTAGAGGTTAGGAAAAAAGATATTATGTATGATACGTATAATAAGGGTACTATGAGGAACTTTGTGGGAGATGATGTAGTTAGCTTATATAGCAGATGTCTATATATCTATGTTTACAAAGACACTAAACTAATATTAAACTTTGGGGTATAATTTTGTAATGTAATGTATACATATTTATTATGATAGTGTTTCTATATGTAAGAAGATAGGGTCTCTATAGAAATTACGATTTGTGAAGGGAATGTGGAGTTATTTGTATCTAGAGATAAGTTGTTGTTTTCTGAGTTATACCAGAATAATAATTAAGTATATAACCTTAATTAAATCCTTGGATATGGTATTCCACATTTTTATTACATAGTCTTTTCATTACATAGTATAATTCAGAATAATACATTGAATATTTTAAGGTTTTTCTTCTTCAAAATTAAAAATGTAATACATAAAAACATAAAAATCATTATAATACACATGAATGGGATTATCGTAGGATAATCCTATGTTACATTTATTGCAACTCGTATCCTATGGACATACATCAAAAGAACGTGGGGAGAATAATCCTAACAAGGGAATAAGTATAGGATACATTAGCCTATGGTCATGAGGCTTATAAATAAGAACATGAAGAATAAGATATAGCATAATCATGAGAAAATGAGTCAAATAATTATAGCAAGAACATGAATAATACATTGAAATGCGGCTAAAACATAAAAAGGATACATTAAAAAGTATATCACCACGGCTTGTCGCTACGGTGTCATAAATATTAATTACCTAGGTTATTCACTAAGGTATCATAAAACATGTTACATTTAGAGATTAAATTATTTAACCAATAAATTAGAGTGATATCAGGGTGTAACCTTCATATGTCTTAATTCATGTGATCCAAATTTATCAAAATAATTCATTTCTTCAATAACCCATGGTAGATAAAAATGGGTTTCTTATCAAGATCATTGCATGGAAAATCACTTAAAAATATGATTGTTTCGTCATTCTTATCCTAAAAAATGGAATGTGGATTACATGTATATATATATATATATCCATGAATCAATAAATCATGTTTAAATCTAGGTGAAAACCCATGTAAATAGAGAGGGATGTGTATTCACAATATGATAATTTCTCATGAAAATGAATGAAGCTCAATAAATGAATTCAGTAGTTTGATTGGAATAAAATGTGGTTCAATAAAATGGTAAAATGAGGATAAATTAAGGTATCTCGTTGATAAAATACTATATTTTTTGTAATGTGATAATTTAAATTGGATAAAAATAAATCAATTTAGCAATTAGAAAACATACTACAAATAAGGGTACTTGAATGGAAAAGATAAGTGTATAATTCCCAAACCATGGATATTTTCTCCCTAAAACAATAGGATGCGACCTTTGTGGGTTGATGAATACATTGGTTGACTCTTTTTGAGTAAAAATTTCAATAAATATGTTGATTATGGATTCTGAGTGAAGATGATAGAGGTAATGGGAGGTTATTTATAGTAGAAGTTGGGGAATTGTTTAATAATTTCTAAATATAGGACTTGGAAAACATGGTTCTAGAAAATGAAAAACCATTATCTTACCCATGTATTTTTTCAGGGTTTTAGAAATTTAATCCATATTTTATTATATTTTAATCCATTCGAACTAAAATGTTTTTTGTAATACTTCTTTTGACTTGGGAGAGTAAACATTCCAAAAAAGAATGTTTCAAAAAAATCTATTTTAGACTTTGGAAATACACTTATAGGTTTGTAATTGATTTAAATACATTGAAATACATAATATTAATAAAATAAAAAAAATTCGGTCTTGTATTATGGTTAATTTTTTGTTTGAACATATGAAATAAATATGAAGTCACCAAACATATCGAAAACCAAAAATGTATTATTATTATTATTCAATGAAATATAATTTATTTTATAAAATTATGAAATAATCACCCAAAATAATTTTGACATTATGAAGTAAAATAAAATATACATTTTATCAAAATAGTTTTCTAAATGTGGTAATTTTAAATCATAAATACCAATATCCTTATTTATTTGGAAATAGCAGTTTTTATAACATAGTCAAATTTATGACATTTAAAAAAATTTATGTTCCCATTATAAGATTATTTTATTATTTATATTTAAATTAAAATATTTAAAATTACTATTTAACTAAAAATATTATTAAGAATACTTTAATTTAATATAAAACAGTATATATTTTCAAAAATTAAATTTATGTTTTATTTGTTGGAAAAAATAATTTTATCAAATTCATATTAATTAAAAATATATTTTATTGAAAAAATTATTCTCAAAAAAGGATTTATGAAATAAACTATTTATTTATATAATGTAAATTAATATTTACGTTACTAAGGCCTAGACAAGTAACACCTTATTACATGATTGTATTCTCTATGGGAAAGGTGTGTGATTGTTGAAGTTTAATAGGGAGGATCACATAACATTGACTGAGTGGTAATCTCCACTAACTTGAAATAATAACATAAGTGATTTCTTTCAAACATCATTTGGTAAAACCATTATTTTACTAGGTTATTAGAGAAAACTAATGATTCTCTCTCCCTCCCTTTTCCATTCAAATGGAATCAAGTTTCATGTCCTTATTGGTTGAGGTAAGTGTTTCTCCTTTCTTCACCATTTATCCTTTATCATTAGTAGTTATTAACACTAATTATAATGGTAATATTTTTACCAATGGTTATAGTTCTTAATGGTCCAGTTGAACAATAGTTTTATTGACCAATGGTCAAATCTCAATGATCAAATTTCTCTTTATACCATATATATAATTCAAAGTTCATAAAAATTTACAAATTCAATCCCAAAGTCTATTACAATTACTTTAATAAAAAGTATTATTTTATTTATATTTCCATTTCTCTTATTAGTTTTCAAGGAACATTAAATCATCTTTTAAGAGTTAAAATATATTTATTATACCACTGTGTGGTTGATATTTTTTGGTTTTTATAATCTTTCACTATTATTAGCAATAGTAATAAAAATCATTACTTGAAAAGTAATATTTATATTTTAATAATATTTATATTTACTTACATTGTGAAAAAATAATAAAATATATCTTATAAATAATTTTCTTTTATTAATCATAGAATAAATTTTTAGTTTGTTACATGCTCCATCTCCCCCCTAAGAAATTTCGACCCTAAATTTTCAACTCATTCTCTCAGTTGAGAAATGGTGATGGTTTATCTGTCTCATTGTCACCTCTAGTTCTTGTGTCACTTCTTAATTTTTATATTTCCCATACAAAACATAAAAAAGGTAAGTTTTCTTTTTTTGTATAACATTTTCTCTGCAATCCCTAATTTCCAAAAGTATAACCTCATAATATAGGTAATGATCAAGTTAAACAACCTTCAGATTTAGTACATGTGGTGGATCTGGTATGTACTATCTCAAGAGAGTTTTTTGGAATTCATTATGAACATGTTCTATATTTTATAGAAGGTCTAGATGATAGGCCACTACTCATATGAGATCACATATTTCAAAGGGTTCAATATAGCTAGGCCCAATTTTCCCTTTTATTCTAAATCACATAACTCTATTCCATTCAAATATCCCAATGAATTTTTTGTCTCTAACATCAAACTTGAAGTCCCTTAGATGATTTTCAACCTATATCTCTGTTTAATATACATGTAATTTATATGATGTTGGATGGAATGATCCTTTTCCTATATATCTTTTAAAAAATCAGGCTCATGTATCTTTCTCTTACAAACTATATCCCAATAATTATGAGTTATACAATTCCTACCAATATAGATCTTCATATCGTACCATTTGAATACATTAGTGGAATCTGTTGTAGTATGAGAACCCAAATAATGAGAGGGGTTACTCCCGACCACCTTTAAATTATATTGATATTATTCATAATATGTCCTTGAGTTTGTAAAAATTCCTTCTAGATTGGACATCGTTTTGGGTTTATAGGTTTTACTAAAATTAAATTCATTATTTAGACCTTGTGGAATAATTATCTAGAGTTTATATGTGAAACTTGGGTAATGATTAGAAATAATTGAAATTGAATCCTCATATATCTTCAACACTTCCTTTTCATATATATTAGAAAATTTTTCAAGAGTAATATATTATTTAATAAAATTAAATTAGGAAATACTAGTGAGTCGTCCCACAATAACTCATATCTCATCTTTTTTTACTTTTGATATCTTTGGCAGACCATTGAAAAATTCCATGGGGATATTTTCCCACTTAGATTTTAGTATGGGCAGTGGTTTAAATATGAAATTAGTAATTTGTCACTCCCAATTCAATTATTTAAACACCAAGAACCATATAGTGTAGTTAGAAATCTCCCTTTACATATTTTCCCATAAACAATGTACACCATGGTCCTTATACATTTTCATGATTCTTAGATTTATAGAGAATTTATATCTATGAGATTTATATATTATCTTCATCTTTATCTCATGGAAATATAGGATACATATCCTTAGAATAAATTTAAGTATAACTTAATTCTCAATATTGGACTCCATGAATATTTCATTCTCCATTAAATCTCTCTACTTTTGTATCAATGGATCATCTCTTGGAGATCTCTTGATCTTATTTTGTAATGATTTTTGAGAAATAATTTTGGATGGAATTGATTATATTCCGTCCCTTATGATTCCCATGTCAAACCATACTATATCCTTGGCCAATGGATAACCTTAAATCTGTATCATTACAATATAAGTTGGTTTTTATCTTATTAATGATTTAGTGACTTTTTTCTCTTTTGAGGTGATAATGAATTGAATATTGATGGTCCTTAATAACCAAATACCATCTCATGTTGACCTTATTACATTCCTTTTTTCAGGAATATATACATTAAACTTTAGTGGTATGAGTATATATCAAATTTTTCACCAGAAAGTTAAATCATCCATATCAACAGAGAAAAAATGACTACAACTAACTCCAGGTCAGGAGTCGGATAACTCTTCTCATGGTGATTTAACATTGAAGATTCATAAGTGATAACCTTGTCGTTTTTCAAGAGGGAACACCCAATCCCTTTCATGGATGCTTCACTATAGATAAAAAAATCTTGTTTGATGGATTTTATAGTTAATACAGGTGCAGTAACAAATCTGTTCTTCAGTTCATGGAATCTTTCTTCACAATCCTTTTTCCCGATAAACTTATCTCCCATTGAGATAACTAGATTAGTGGGTTAGAAAGTCAAGATTTATTTTCACAAAACTCGTATAATAAATTAACAAACCAAGGAAACTACAAATATTATATACTATTATAGGAGGAGGTTACTCCTCTGTAACCTTTTCCTTGGAAGGGTCTGTTGA
Organism: Viscum album; assembly: GCA_963277665.1. Classification (NCBI taxonomy): domain Eukaryota; kingdom Viridiplantae; phylum Streptophyta; class Magnoliopsida; order Santalales; family Viscaceae; genus Viscum; species Viscum album. Next base: position 1,284,778,650 of record OY728138.1, on the reverse strand, counting down.
TATTCCTTCACTAATTATAATGTTTCCCAAGAATAAAACTTTTTACAACCATAATTTACATTTTATGGATTTTACAAAATACTTCCCCTTTATAAAAGATATAAATATAACCATTATATTATCCCCATGCTCCTCAAAAATTTTGGAATATAGTATAATATCATCAATAAAAACTAAGATGAATTTATCAACGTTCTCCTTAATGAATTTATTCATTAAATACATAAATATGGTAGGTGAATTAGTCAAGCGAAATGAAATAAAAACAAACTCAAAATGACCATATCTTTTTTACAAGGTAGTTTATGAGATAGATTTTTTCTTTACCCTTAATTGATGATACCCAGACCAGAGTTCAATTTTGGAGAATAATGAATACCCACAAATCTAGTCAAGCAAATCATCAATCCTTGGGAGATGGTATTTTTTATTTACTGTAATCTCATTAATTTCTTTAAATCTATAGAAAAACACATTGATCTATACTTATTCTTTACAAATAGTACAGGTTCTCCCCAAAGATATATACTTGTTTGGATATATTTCTTTCCTAGAATTTATTGAATTTTCTTCTATAATTCCTTTAACTTTACATTTTTCATTCTATATGGGATCTTCGATATCAACATGTATCAGTGTATATATATACAGTGGATAACTCTAACTCTATATGGAGAGGAGATCTAGGTAACTCTTTAGGAAATACATCAATGTATTCCGAACTTATCGGGAATTTTTTTATCTTTATATCATCATTTACTTCTCCCACTTCACCGATCATCTCCATAACGAATTATATGGGAGATGTTTCTTGGAAAAGCTTAGGCTGGGATATCTCTCCTTTAAAAATAAATGTATTTTTTCCATTCAAGACTACTAATATATCTTTTCATCTATAGTTTTTATTAGCATTATAGATTTATAACCAAAACATCCCTACTATATTTTTGAATTCCACCATGGGAATTACAATGAGAATTTTTATGAGAATGTACTCTCAAAATTCCATACAATAGTTTCTATACATAGTTGATGCTTTTATAATCCCTATATGAGTCCTTAATAATAACTATACCACAATAAGGTTAGGTATTGATTACATATTAATTTGAAACATTGGTTAACTAAAGAAATGAGTATGACTAGAATCAAATAAATTACTTTTCCATCTTTTAATGAATAATGTGTGTACATTCCATCGCATAAATTGTAGAATCTAGTTTATCCACTGTTATTTTGAGATAAATATCTTGATCACATGGCCTATTTTATAGTTGATTATGGTTTCACTCTATTATCTTATGATTTTTTCACTGATTGGAAAAGATCCCAATCTATCCACACTTGAAGCATTGAACTTCAGGCTGGGATTACCCTATCTTCAATTTTTCGTTAGTGTCGAGATGTTAAGGCTTCACCTGACTACAATAGTTATAATCTATATGGATATATCTTCTCTAATCATAGAAATTTCCTCCCCTAAGAAATCAGTTCCTTTAATATTTATTCCTGCATTTGTTGTACATGGGAACATTTAGTTTCATTCCACCACTTCCACAATCCAAATTATTCCATGAATTTGGCTTTATTTTTCACTTCTTTTCATTTGAACTTTGTAACCATTGTGTCTCTTGAAACACCAGTTCAACCTTCATAGCACTCTTCACTATCTCCTGATATCTTTTATAGTCATTATTTTCTTAATTCCTCTATTGATGGGGTCTTAGTATACAAAATAATCTTCCAAACCATCCATTAAGATCCATAAAAATCAATAGGTGTATCGATTAATTATCTTAAAGTTAATTTCGTATCTCCCCATTAATTCATCTTCATTAGAATTTAGAAATAAGATTTCATTATTCATTTTATTCACATCAAATATGAAAATTATTTCTAGAAACATATTCCCCTATACTATTCACACACCATATCATCAATCTACACTCTTTGATTCGTCTTTTTAATTAGTTTCCACCATTGATCAGCTTCTCCTTCAAATTATTATATAGCTAGGGTAAAATTTTCAATATATAAAAAACATAGAAAATAATATATCTTTCCTATATATATAATCCATTATTCAGAAATCAATGGATTGGTACATCCACTAAAAGATGTTTTTCATTAATTCATAAATGATTCCAAGGAATTTTTTCCCTTAATAGTGAATATGGTAAGTCAATGTGATTCAATTTATTATTCATAACTCAAGATATATGTTTCATCACTCCTATGATGTTTTCTATTATATATTCTATCATATTTGGAAGTTCATCAATTATTCAACTATAAAACTCATCATTTATGTGGTTCCTCTTATTTCTCAACATTTTTTTAGAAGAATAAAACATTAGTGAGAAATGTGATAATGATAAGAATTTTAAAATTATAAAGAGAGTTTAACTCAAAAAATATAATTCTTAAAATATAGTTCTTTAATCTCTTCTAATAAATAATACTTTTTTTATATATCATTTGTAATGGTTTATAAAATGATTTTGATTGACAAAACAAATAACTAGAGAGTGTTGAACTAGGTGTGAAGCAAGGCCCATAATCATTCACTTATTCCAAATCAAGTCTACATCAATATAGGGTTTTCAAGGTTTTCACCCCAGGGTATATCTGTGCAAGAGTCACATCCAGTTATAGTATCTAGACATAGATTTCATTTTTTAGAAATCACTCATGTAATACTTCACCAAAATTCAAGAATGTTTTCCTATATTTAGACTTATCCCTAGGTTCTTAATAAATTTTTCAAGTCATAGTTTCTAAAAATATATAATATTTACTCTAATACCAAATATGTCATCCCACATATTTATTATATAAACTTTTCCTTACATAGTATAACACTTATCAATATACATGATCTTTTAAGGTTCATTTTCTTGTAATTTAGGAACAAAATAAATGAAAAATAATTAACATTATTATAATACACATGAAGGGATTCATCATATGTTCATCATAAGTTACTTTTACTACAACTCAAATCCTTGGGCCATATATTAAAGGAAAGGGATGAACATAATCCCATCAATAGAATAATAAATTGATATATTTTTCATGTGATCATAAGGCATATAAATAAGAACATGAGGCATACCAAGAGATAAAGATAATTAGAACATGATGTATATCATAATATAAAGAACTTGAATCATAACATGGAAATTTGGGTACAACATAAAAATGATACATTCATAAGCATATCAACAAGGTTTATCACCAAGTTGTCATAAATAATAATTATCACAGTTATTCACAAAGGTATCACAAAACATGTTATCTATGGAGATTAAATTTTTTACAAAATACATTATAGCACTATCATAGAACACCCTTCATATGTGTAACTTCAAGTGATCCATAAAAATCATGATAAATCATTTAATCAATAATCTTTGGAGGATAACAAACAAGTTTCTTATCAAACCCATTATTTGCATAAGTGTCTAATTACAGTGTCATTTAATAATTATTACCACGTGAAAAGGAAATGTTGGATTCATATATTTAAATACTATAATAAATAAATAATTTTGAAATATAGGTGAATAACCATAGAAATGAAGAGGTATGGGTATTCACAGTAGGATAATTTCTTATTAAATGGTGGGAAATACAAGAAACGGATTTAGAAGCACAACATGTAAAAATGTGGTTAAATAAAATGGAAAAAAGAGGGTAATATAGGGTCTAACATTGAAAAAATAATATTTTTTCGTTAATTTGGTAATATAATTTCGATGAAAATAATTTATTTTAACAATTAGAAAACATATCACAATGAAGGGGACTTAAATAGAAAAGAAAAGTGGAGAATTCCTTTACCTTGAAGAGTTGCTCCCTAAAACTTGAGGATGTGAAATTGGGGGCTTGAATACAAATTTAGGGGATTATTTCAAAGGATAAATTACCAAAACCACATGTTGGAAGGAATTTTAGTAAATATGATGGTGGAAAGGGGTGGGTATTTATAGAAAAAGTGGAGGAATTGTTTAATAATTTCTAAATACAGGTCTTGAAAATATACATTATGGAAAATGATAAACCATTGAATTACCCCTAGTTTGGGTCATTTGATTCATATTTTATTATATTTTAATCCATTTTAATCGAAAACCATTTCTTAATAATTTTTTGGGCATCACACAATATACTTTGCACAATATAATGTTTTTAGAATTAAAATTTTTATTTTATACTTTAGAAAGTAACTTATAGGTTTCGAAATTGATTTCAACATTTTAAAATAAATAATATTAACAAATTAAAGTATTTTTGGTCATTTATTGTGGTTAATTAACTATTATATCATTATAACTTAAATATAAAGTCATAAAACATACCAAAAACCGCAAAAATTTTACTACTCATTAAACAATAAATTATTTTAGAAAATTCTAAAAAATTCACCTTAAGCTAATTTTTAAGACATGATTTAAAATATAATATTTATTTCATTAAAATAATTCTATAAATATGATAATTTTAACTTTTATATAAAACATCTTTATTTATTCAAAAATATAATTTTTTATGACATACTTAAATTTCTGAATCTTATAAAAATTTCACAGGCCATTACAAATTTATTTTATAATTTATTTTCTAAAAAGTTTATTTTAAAATAATATATCATTAAAAATATTATTTAAACTAACTATGTTAAATATAAAAGTGCACATATTTTCTAAAAAAATTATGTTTTATTTTTATCAAATAATTATTTTATAAAATTCTACTTACTTAAACATATATTTAATTAAATAAAATAATTCTGAAAATGGGATTGATAAAGTAACCATTTTATTTATACAAGGTAAATTACACTTTAATAAACTAATTACAGTACATGTAACCACTTATTACACCAGTATACGCCTTGTGGATAAGTTGTGTGATGGTGGTAGTTTCATGTTGTGGCTTAGCTAACATTGACTAAGTAGTAATCTCCACTAACATGATCTTATCTCATATGTTATTTGATTTATTATTAACTTATTGAAGCTAATATTGGGATAGGTTAAGGGAGAACCCCCTCTAACTCTCCCTCCCTCCCAAGATCTGACAAAAGGGATTCAAATGAAATGACTCTACTCGTTGAGACAATTGTTTCACATTAATACATCATTTATCCTTAGTAATTACTAATTATAATGGTAATATTATTACCAAATGTTATAGTTCCAAATATTAAAATTGAAAATAAAATTTATTGACCAATGGGAATACAATAGTCAAATCCCAAAATTCACATTTCCTTTTGTACCCTATATATATACTTCACCGTTTATCTATATTTACTCATTCATTCCCAAAGATTATTACAATTCATTCAACAATTTCAATTTTATTTCTAATGTTTCATTCTCTCTAAAATCATTTTATGGAAAGTTTAGTAATCATTTTAGAGTTCGAACCTATAAAGTATACCATTGTGATGTTTATATTATTTGGTTTTATATTAGATTATTATTATATATAGTAATCGTTATTATTAAATGACGTATAATATTTCTTTTTTCCCATATTTCTATGTACATCCATTTTTAAAAAATAATAAATTTTACATTTTGAAATAATGGTTCTTTTATAAATTTCATAAGGAATTTTGAATCCATTACATTGGACTGTAAATGAAGATAAAACCTATGGATGGAAAGTAAATCTTAATAATAGAGGATTTACCTATTATTCATGGATACATCAATGTGTTTCCAGAAGAATTACCTAGATAACAATTTGAGTGTGAAGAAGATTTTTTTATTGAACACATCCTATGAGAACAACCAATATCTATGAATCTCAATAGAATGGATCAGTATAATAAGTGGAGTTAAAGAAATTACTGCATGAGTTGTGTGATAAGGGATTCATTCTCCCTAGTGTTTCTCCTTGGGGACCCCTAATGTTATTTTGAGATGAATGTCGGTATATGAGGTTATACACATATTATAGTTAGAAATATTCTATTAATATTAATAATAAGTATCATCTCCCAAGCATTGATGACTTATTTGATCTTCTTCAAGGAGCTTAATATTTTTAAAATATCAATCTATACTATGGTTTTCACCCATTAAAGGTGAATATGGATGATATACCAAAGTCTACATTTCATTAGTTTTATAGGCATTATGAGATAAAATTAATAAACATTGTATTAACTAATAAACCCTTTATGTTTATGGATCAAAAGAACATATAATTAAAGGATTATCTTAATTATTTCATAGTTTTATTCATTGAGGATACCATTATATACCCTGAAAGATATGGGGATAATGGGAATAATTTTAAGATCATTATAATGACTCTCAAAAATAAGGAATTGTGTGGTAAATTTAGAAAGTGTTAATTTTTATACTCATACATTTCTTTTCTCAGACATATTGTCTCTAATAATAGAAAAAGTGTTTTATTGGGAGCATAAATATTTCCTTAATTAAATGGAGGTTCAATCACTATAATTTCTATATTTTGAAGTTTTATTCAAACTTGTCCAAACAATATATGTAGAAACCTTCATCATATAGTATCGAATACCAAAGAATTGTAATCCTTGTACTTATGGTAATACAATGAGTTTTTGGGGTTCTCCTATTGTTGTAGGATGGAATTATGAAACTAATAAATCCATTGTTCCTTCTATTTTTTCCCTTAATTTTTATTCTTATGTGTATGATTTTGAGTGTGTGGGATTCAGATTTTGAGCACTTACTATTATGTAACATGACATATTAATTCTGGTTCTCTAATATTGTTGGGAGAATACCTAGTAGTTGAAATTTGGTTTTTTTGAACTAGCAGTGGATACAAATTTCTATAGAACTCAAGTTTTAACCATTCGGTTTTTATATTGGATTTCTATGTATATTCTTCCCCAAAATGTGGTGCCAGAGGGTACTCATTTTTTGGAACACACAAAAACTCATGTAACATTCTCACTTTCCTCACATCCATATTGAATTTAAATTTATATACTAACTATAGATGATAAGGAAATAGATGATGGAATGTTTCAGATCAGTTGGTTCAACATAACCTTCTTTGGTTTTCAAAGGAATCAAATAGAGAACTATCTCATCCTAAAGGATCTATAACTTACATTGGATGAGAAATATGAAAATATAGAGAAAGGATAATGAGAAATGTTTTATATAAAATTATTTGTCTTTGGATGGATGATGTTGGTGCAGAATGGTTCCTTCAATATCTAGGAGAAGAAAACCACAACTACACTTATAGAGGCCCTAGCATAGTTATAAAAAAACAAGACTTAAGCATAGTGTTCCTACTATGGCATTAATATTACATTAAGATATAAAAAGGGATTGTTAGTACAGAATCTTTTTAACGGTTTCTAAATTATTATAATTCATATTGAACCAATTAAATTGACCTTCATAGACGATATGTGGGTTATACTAATATATTCTTGTTTATTAAGACTTTGGGATAGAAGGGTTACTGTAACTTTTAATTCTTATAGAACATATTATCTTAGGTTTATAGACATCCTAAATCTGATCCTTAATGATGATCTTGGGATAAAATAGGTCCAAGAAAATTGTTGTGGTGTGTTGAATAATAATGGAAGGGGTGTTCACCTCATCAAAATACTCAATGACAAACAAATTTAATGTTTGTAGAGAAGAGTTATAGAAATTATCTAGTCTATGGATTAACTAATGGAATTTTTTATGTAAGGAAATATTCATAGGAACTTTAAAAAGAAAATGGGAGACATCTGATAGAAAGATTCTATAAGTTCAAAATCAATTAATGAAATGAAAAATAGTAGTCATATATTACTCACTATTTTTAATATGTTAGAGTCATGATGTATTGACACTAATGTATCCTTCAATCCATCATCATATCATAGATGAATGAAAATATATATATCTAGAATAATTGGAGAATTTCTTCTAGCATACGATGAAACTTTATAAGTGGTTAGAAAAAGAGATATATATATATATGTGGTTACATAATGGGAGTATTATTCCATAAAAATGAGTGAGAAAAATACTAGGTCTTAGGATGAATCTCGTTTTATTTGGGTAATTAGATAATAAAGGTTTTAGAAATACTTTTAACTATGGTGTCTATAAGGTGACTCAAGGATCCATGGTTGGGAAATGGGGAGTTAATGACATTACCCTTTAACTGATAGTATGTTCTAAAGGGAGTGTAATGGCTAGAATTTCATCCTCTAAAAATTCAAATGTCTATAATTATTAAAAATGTAACCTTATTTAAAATAACATTAATATTCTATTAGGGAAATTAATTCTGATTCTCAATTATAAAACTATCTGATTCTGTTAGAGTTTCATTCTTTGAATGGAGAAAATGTCTCATTTAATCTAAATAGAAAAGGCCACTAAGCACATAATCTAAAGTGTTTTGACATAGATGTATGAAGACATTACTTCCATTAAATATTATAATGGATCATGATATTTTTTTCATATTCATTGATGATTTTTCATGGAATTTATGTGTTTATTTTCATAAAAATTAATCTGATGTGTTTGATTTATTTTCCCAATCGAAAGTCATAGTGGAGTAGGAAAGTGTATAAAAATTAAACTTTTTAAGATATGATAATGGTGATGAATTAAATGGTATCAACATCCAGAGAATCTATCAAAATAATTGGATCATTGTTGAGATTAAATTACGCATAAATCTACAAAAATATGGATTTGTTGAAAGGATTAACAATACATTGATAGAGAGAGCTAAATGTAGGCATTTTCACTCAAGTATTCCCAAGTATAAAGTAGAATAATGAATTAAAATTGAATAATACATGGTTAATAGAAGTCAAACATATTCAGTAGAAAAAATATATGGCTAAATAATTATGGTTTAATAAGCTACTAAATGTTTTACACATCAAAATAATTTATTTTTTACTTATTACCTTGTTGATGAAAATGAGAGTGATATGTTTGGCACAAATTTCAAAGCCCACTTATTTGTATGATGTCAGAATAAATAATTGGATTCTGATTGTGGATTTATGATCAATGGAATATCATTAAAATTAGGGATGTAATATTTAATGATAAACTCCTATGAAATGTTTGGAAATGGGATGAATAATAATTTGGTTAATATATGCCACATTTTCAAGAAACTGTTAGTCTAGATGAACATACTAAAATTTTGAAAATACTAGGGATTATGTGCATTAAAAATGAATTATAATTTCAACAAATGACATGTATTATATAATTATTTATAATAATATAATATCAAAGGAAATATTTTTTTGGAAGGGAAATTGACTACAAGATCGTCGAAAAATGATGTTCAATCGAATAGAGAATAGATTATAAGATTATATTCTATAATCATATGACTAGTCCAATGGTTTTTGGTTTGCTCAAAATTATTAATTCTAATTGAGGTTTGAGATCCCAATTTAATGAAGATGTAGTAACACTCAGTGACTTAAATAATTGGCATTCAGCTAGAGAAAAAGAGTGGAATTCTATAAATTTTAGTAAAACTTGGCAGATGAATGAATTTCATAATGGGAAATGAGAACATGATAAAAATGGGTATAAAATTTGAAATCAAATGCTGAAAGAATCAAAAAATTCTTGGAATAGTTGGTGTTGAAAGGATTACAATTGAAGAAAGTAATTCATTTCCCATAAATTTGTTCACTAATAGTAACGAATACTATAATCTAAAAAGAATCAAGAATTATTTAATCTGATGGTTCATCCATATAGAATATGGATTGGAAAACTACCTTTCTTTGCAATTATTTATAGTGTTATATCTACATAAAGAAGCTCAATGGGTTTGAAGACCATCATAATCATGGATTTGTTTTAATAATGAAGAAAATTTTATATGGATTTCAATAAGAACTAGGATAATGGAATAGGATGTTTGATAATTTTATGGACGATAATGGTTTCAAAAAAATTGAATCTGATTTCTATTTATATTAAAAAAAATTGATTGATTTAACATGCATAAAAATCCTACTCTATATGGATGACTTGTCATTGAAAAGAACAAATATTCCATTAATTTATGAGCTAAAGAAAAATATATCCCAAATATTTGAAATTAAATATCTTATTATATCCAAGAAAATATTTTTGATGAGTATATAAACAGATCAAAAATCCATTAATATAGTGTTATCCCGAAATGAATACCTTTGGAAGATCATTGAATGCTTTCAAATGATTGTATGTAAATCTATTTAAACTACAATTACATGACACTTCAATTTATCAAAGTAACTAACACCTTCAATGGAATATGAGTTCCATTACATGAAAAATGTAACATAACATTTATATATTATTATCTTTATTTATTTGATGGTTTATACATAACTAGTTATTTCATTTTCAATAGGACTAGTAAGTTGTTTCATGTCTAATCCTATAAAGGAAAAATGGGATGTTTTGAAGTGGATCAATGGAAATTTTGAGGGATTCATATATATGAAAATATTCTTTGGGTAAATGATACATTACAAGGATTTTTTTTCTTTGTTTTTCAGGTGATTCTAACACCCAGAAAAGAAAATTGAGTTTTGTGTTTGTATTTGGAAAAACAATGATCAGTTGGAGGTAGAAAATATTGTCATTGATGACATTGTCTATAAATAATCATAATATATAAAAGATATTGACTGAAAAAATGGATATAGTTAATGCTCTTGCTAAAGGAAATTGTAGAAACATTGGAAGGAAGTTCATTAATTTGTAATAATTAAAATGTTATCCAGCATGCTATGAATCTGGAATTTCATATAAGAACAAAAACATTTCATTTATGTTAGAATATTCTAGAGAAAATGTGTTTTATCAATATAATATCACATTGATGAAAAATATTCCTGACATGTTCACAAATGTGTGAGTCTTAGAATGCTTGTGGCATAAGTGTTCCTTAGTGGGTCTTGGCTAAAAGAGGGGTGGTTGGAGAACCCATCAACAAATATTGAATAATGATTTGGTTTTCCCAGAAATTTTGGAGGATATCTATAAGGTTATTTGAAGTAAAATTCAGGTTTGAGATTGTTTGGAATTTGAAGTTTTAATTAATTCAGCGAATTTTCAATCACTATAAGTTTAGTCCCGAATAGTTGTCTTCAAATTATCAAAACAATGGTAAAATATAAATTTAACATACATTTAAAAATAAATAATGTTCACAAACTTCCAATGAATAATGCGTAGTCTAGTCTTTGGCCATGGTGAATAGTGCATCAACTAAGGTATTTGAGTTGGTGGAAGCCTCAAATGAATGGAGACGGTAATTTAAGGTTGACCAATAATTTTGGGGGACGGGGTTACCAGTTTAAATGGAAATGAACATCTATAAACAATTTTTGGACATGGTACCTGTTATATAATGTAATAAATAAAAAATGTTATGAAATTATTTACTGAGATACAATTCTTATAACCCTTATACTTCTAAAAATGAAAATAGATTGTAGTGTTCTCTTGTTGATACCGGATTAAATAATGAACTAAAAAAACTCCATGTTCCTTATTTTTCTCATTATTTATATTATTTTGTTTATTTGTGTGTGTGTTTGATTATTCTATTAATTAATGATTTCGGTGTATCTTAACATCCTAATTATGAAGCTCTGTGATAGTAATGAGAAGATATGATAGTAGAAATTACATTATGATGAACTAATTATGGATATGAATTTCTAGTAAACTTATGGTTCAACCGTCTTGTATTTGTATTAGTTTCTTAGCTGTCTTCTTCCCTAACATAAGCATCCTTAAAATATGAATGTACATAAGGGATATATTACACTGAAAAATATAAATAATATCTATAGTTTCTTTGGCTTAGTATATTATTATTGATGATTTATTCAAAAGTTTTCTTTATTATCCATTTTGTTAACCAATTTGATATGTAAAGAGTTAAAATTAAAATGGTCAAAGAAATATGAGTAATGTTTTGAGGAGATAAATAGGTTATTGTTCAATGAACAATTATTGACTCTACTATCATGAAATGAAGGATTTTTAATATATAGTGATATATCAAAGAATGGTTTGGTTTCTATCCTTAAAAAATAATAGAGTTTTTACTTATGCATCCCATTAACTGATGATCCATTGACAAAACTATCCAAATAATGAAATTATATTGGAAGTTGTAATATTTTTCTTGAATGTATGTAAGAACTGTCTATATGGTGAGATATGTGAGTTATATAGATACCAGAATAGTATAAAATTTATTTTCTCACAAAAGGATCAGAACATGATACAAAAAAGATGGTTTGAACTAATTTGGGAATATGATTTCTCAATACACTACCACTATCAGAAATAAAACAAGGTGGATAATGCCTTAAGTGTGAAATATAATTAATTATTAACCAAAAATAGGATAGATAAGTATCCTATATTCGTAGAGTTTGTAAAGTTAGATATGAAAATCTTTAAGGAAGTCGAAGAAATACCTCTTTTACAAATTATTTACAAAGTATTCATACTAGATAAGATAACAAAATTAAAACTATTTGATAGGGTTTTGTAGAAGAGGATTTATCCCTTCAAGGATATAATATTAATAGACATATCCTATTAATATGGTGTGTTAATGATTCAAATGAAACTATGTGTTCCATCCATATATAATCTTAAAAGGTAATTGCTAGATGAAGTGCATAGATTAAATTTCTCTATACATCCATACAGGATACTAATGTATAAATATTTAAGAGAAAAATTTTATTATGAAGGAATGAAGTGGGAAATGTTGGACTGTGTGTATAGATTCTTGTTATGATAATTGGTTACGGTTGTAGGAAAACATCCTAAATGAGTTATAAAATATATCCTTATACCAATGTGAAAAGAATATATAACTTTAAGAGGGGGATCATGTATTATTAAAAGTATCTCTATGGAAGGAAGTAATATGTTTTGGAAACAATGGGAAACTAAATCTTGGGAATATTAGTTCATTTAAAAAAATTAAATAATTATATTTATATCCTATCATCTCACATTTCCACCCAACATATATAAAGTAAATGAAATCTTCCATATTTTGTTATTAAGGAAGTACATTCCATACCTAATGAACATAATAAACAATAAGTGACTAGAATTGGAACATGACTTGTCTTATATTAAAGTGACAATCCAAATTCTTGTAACTAGAGAGAAAATGTTTTGAAATTAGACAACTTGACAATTTAATGAGACTTGGAGAAATCACTAGTTATAATAGGTAATGTAGGAACTAGAATATGAAATAATGAATAATTACCCACATTTTTTTTGTTTTCATGTATATCAGATTTAAAGGATCAAATTATTTAAGGATTAGAGAATGTAATGTCCATGACTCAACTAGAACATATAAACACTATATCCTAAAAATTATCGAATAATGCACACTCAATAATAATAGAAAGATACTTTATTAATGTTTATAATTTAGATTTATAATTAATTGAAATTATATATGATAAAATGGAATTATTTTTTGAATTCTATGTGTTAAAATTATCCTAGGGTGAGTTATGTGGATTTTTTTGAATTGCTTATTTTTTAGGTGAAGAGTTGAAAATAGAGTTTTTAGAAAAGCAATAAATTTATATAAGAGAGACCTAGACGTTTATAGTGACATTTAATTGATAAAGTGTGTATGAAGTGAACATGTATATTTTAAAAATAAATTATTGAATTTATAAACCTTATTATTAACATTTTAAGGATATAATTAATAATTTCTTAATAAAAAATATTTTCGTTCTTTTCGTTAAATTGAGTATCATTTTGGTAAAATTTAGATTAAAATTTATTTCAAAGTCATATAAAATTTAATTGTTTTATAACAAATCCATCTGATTTATGAGAATCAAAACCATAATTAATTTTATCTTACATATGTAGGATCAAAATAATAATGTAGAATCTCAATATACAAGAGGGGGTGAATTCTACTTTAAAAAATTTCCTTTAATAAAGGAAACTGCTAAGTTTAACAAAGCTAAACTAAGAAAATTTACAACACCTCTAACACCAATTAAAAAATTGGAATAAGGAATGATGTTATAAACTTCAAGTTCTATGTACTTGCTTAAAACTGGAAAGAGATTCCGAAAGTAGGTTCTGGAAATATGGATCCTGAAATTGAAACTTAACTAGAGATTATAATATGAGATTCTACCTTAAATTGTATAGAATCAAAATGAAACAGAGTACAAGTAAGGAAGTATAAGAAAGTTATACTTTCCTTCCAATACAATATGCAGTAGAAACAAACAAGTAGTAAAACTAAAAGTAACAAGATATAAGTCTTTTAACCCAAAGAGAAGGGTATCCAACAACCTTGGATAAAGGTCCCTTGATTTATACTTTCAAGCAATTCTGTCTTACCCACACCAGGGTAAGCCCTCAATATGAAGATTGGAATCTCTATCTTGCTATCCCCGCAAGCCCTCAACTTCAAGGTAGTTGGAAACCTCTGTCTTCCTCAGCAAGGAAGCCCTCGAACTTCAAGGTAGTCGGCACCTCTGTCTTCCTATCCCCGGAAGTCCTCGAATGTATCACCAACATTCGGAGTTGCACGAAGCTTTGAGAGTTAATAAGAGCCTCTCTCTCTAGAAATCCCTTCAAGCATGAAATCACACGAACCAAAGATCAGTCTCAAAGATCAGTCCTGAGCTCTTTCAAATGAGCTCCTATTTATAGGTTCAGTCGGCCTCCTTTCCAATGGTCATATTTTCCTTAAAAATCGGAGGGACCTTTACACGTGTAACTTAACCAACGGTTAGTTTATAATAGAATAGACGAAATTGTTTTACTTCTAACACAAAAGTTTTGAGTGATGATTCAAAGTGAAGATTCGGAGTGAAGGTTCGGAGTGTAAGCAGAATATCAAAGAGTAGACAAATTATAAAAGTGTAAGCAAAATTAAAGTTCAGAGTCTAACCAAAAATAATATTCGGAGTGTATAAAGAAAAGATGATTAGATTCTATTTAATAGGTGAATTCGGAATGAGAATTCGGAATGAGAATTCGGAATAAGAATTCATAATGAGAATTTGTAATCAGAATTCGTAATGGGAATTCGTAATCAGAATTCATCATTAGAATTCATAATCAGAATTCGTCATTAGAATTCAGTGTCGAACTTCATGATATTTTGTATCCAAAATTTGGAGTGGAACTTTATTAAAGTTCGTATCCAGAATTCGGAGTGGAACTTCATTACAGTTCTCATCTAGAATTCGGATCCAAAAACAAAATGCTTCAAATAAAAGTTTTAAGCGATTCCGAGAATATAGAAATGAATCCTATTTTTATACTTCAGATATATATGGATATAGATAATGAAAATATGATAATGATAATTTTCCTTATAAAAGAGATTTTTCTTATAAAATCAATTTTCCTTAAAGATAAGGTGTTTGTTATTTTCAAAATAAGAAGGAATAGAAAAGTCATAAGGAAAACCTTATTGACCCAACAATCTCCCCTTTTTGGAAAGCACAAGCATCCTTACGAAAAAGAATGTCTAAGTAGAATGAAAGAAAAAAATAAGAACATTAAAGCTTATCTCCCTTTGCTTATGGATGTTGATGAATATGACTAACTCCCCCTTAGGATTTGAAACTCTAAGGATCGTATTCTAGATTTCTGGAATGATATTTCATTAAGAATGAGAATGAAGTATTTAATGAAAAAACTCCCCCTTAGATAAACTCTATTAGAGTTCTTTTTCTTTCTCACCCTTTGTTAAGGTTCTTTTTCCTTTTCCACTTTTTTTAGGGTTCTTTTCCTTCTCCCCCTTTGTGATTTTCAAAAAGAATTTGAGGGAATGTAAAATATAACAAAGTACCTGAAAAATTAGTATCAACAACAAAAGAGACGAGCAAGCACAATTTTCATTATGTTTGAAAGTTCAAAAACAAGGATGTTAAGATACAACAAAAGATCGGATTTGTCTATTTTGGATCTTTTTCCTTCTCCATGAGACCCTTAAGAATAGTCTTTATCTTCTTCAGGTCTTTATGGTCTTCCTCGGCTTGCTTCTCTAACAAAACTATTCTTGCACTTTGAGCTTCAATCTTTTCTTCCTGGGCTTTAAGCTTTTCTTCCTGAGCCTCCAAGATTTGTTCTTGCTTTAACAACATTTCTTCAAACTCAATCCGACGATCCCTTTAATTCCTCCAGTTCTGAGCAACAGAATTCAGCTTCCCATTCAAATCTCTGACTTCTTGAATCCGGAAATTCTTTTCATCTGTCAAATTTTCTTCAAAGGAAGAAGTAAGATCATTTATCTTCATGTCTTCTATCTCAAAATCATCTTTAACATTATCTTGAAAATCATCCAAGAGCCTCATCTCTTATACAGTTTTCTTCGACCAACTAGTAATTTTCTTACAAGGCCTTTTTTGGGCTTCATAACCGACAAAAAAAGTTTTGAACTGAGCCTCCATCTCTACACATTTATCCATAACCATGGATACGGAGTCTGTTTTCTGATTCAAAGTGTGTTGGAGCATCTGGAATCTTGAATAAATACTTGAGAAAGTCAGAATAGAACCTACCAACTTCTTTAATGACTGAACAACAAATTCATGCCCCAATAAAGATGACTCTGAATCTGAGCCTTTTCTTGGAGAATTTTCTTCTTCAATTTGCTCAAGCTTTCTCTTTGTGGAATTACCAACTTCCCTTCTATTTAAAGCCACTGATCTCGGGGTATCAACAAAGAGTTTCTTTCCCTTGTCCTTTTTCAGAATGGAGTCCTTTTCCGAAGTTTTCTGTTCACTATCAGAAACTTGAACAATATTGTCTTCATCATCAGAAACTTTTTGAGCACTATCCTTTACATTCTTCATTTGAGAAATATCATGTAGATGTTTTTCTTCCTCTGCATGATAAGCTACTTCTTGTTCTCCTTTCTCCTCATCCTTCCCTAGAGTGACTAACATAGAAGACTCGGCTTCTGAAGTTCGGAGCGACAAATGTTCCGAAGGTGTCCCTTTATAATCATCTACTTGCTTCAAAACATCTCCAGTCTCACCACTACCTTCAGCAACTGCTTCTTCATCTTCCACCTGCTCAATCTGCTCAACTTCCTCAACAGGCTTAGCAACTGCCTCTTCTGGAGTGACATAGTTTCTTCCTAGAGTCTCAGGTATAGATTCCAAAGAAAAAGATCTCGGAACTGGAATGTTTCCAGAGGTCATCTCATGAAACTTTAATAAAGTCTGAACAACCTCAGCTTTAGATATCTTCTTCTTAAGCTTCTTTTATTTCATTTTTTTCTAGCTCATCCGCTGTTTTTTCTTTCAAGGCCTTATCCTCCGCAGGATCCAAGCCAAACTGAGGCTCCCCTTGCACTCTCTTCTCTTTGATTTCCCTCCACTTAGAAACTAACTCATCAGGATAAGCTTTCTTCTTCTTCGGTTTTGGAGGTGTGGAATGAACTTCCTTAGAATTGGTATTCCCTACTTCAACCTCAACTTCTTTCAACTTTCTCTTCTTCACTGGCTTAGAAGATTCATGTTCAACAACTTTCGGAACCGCTTCTTCTTGAACTGGTAGATCAAAGAACTCACCAGTATTCTTTTCAAAAGAAACATCCATCCTTTTGAGAGTACCATCACTCCCCAAAATAATTTTTCAAACTCTTGGATTAGACTTGAAAGCCTCCTTGAAAGACTCAAGGCACTGAACTATTAACTTTGAGATGATTGCTGGATACATTATGATCTAAGCTATCAAATTACCTTTCTTAACATTCTCAATGGTAATAAGAATGTGTTTCATGAGATTAAACTTCCTTAGATTTATCAGAAAATCTAGAATATAGATCTTGCTCTTCTTCAAACTGTCTTTGTCACCTTTTCTCGGTACGATAAAACCTTGTACCCATAATTCTAGAATTCGAAAATTCATAGACAGAGTAGCAATCTTCAGATCCTTGTCATCTGACAATCTGATAGTTTCCAATGTCTTTTCCTTATCGAAGCTTCCCTTTGAATCCAGAAAAACATGATAAATGAACTTGGTTTCTCCTTTATAGGTCAGCCCTACCAAGCTAGCTGCCTTGACATGAGAAATCTTATAAGTCTTTCCATAAGACTTGAACGAAAATTTCTCCCTACCATCTTCCTTAAAGAAGGAAACTGTCTCATAGAACTCTACAAGAAACTCCGAAAAAACTTCATCTTGATTCCCAGGCTTAGACACAGCAACATCTTCCCATTTGTTAAGCTTTATGTTCTTGGATATAAGAGAATCATACTTGTTGAAGAAATCGGGATGAACCAACCTTTCTTTATATACTAACCACTTGGAAATCGGCTTAGAGGAAGACATGTCTTGAGAGGCTGCTTCCACAGACATTCGGATCTGAATATTTCTGAGAAGTTCGGAACGGAGAATGCTGAGGATTGGAACGGCCTTAAAACGGAGAGGCATAGCTTTGGGACACTGGAGATTGAAAAACTGATGTGGGACAACCATTTGGGGTCCCCTTTATATAGACAACGATATGACGGTTCATCGTCCTCGGTTGATTGAACCGTTGTAAAAAAACTGAGATCAGATCTGGCGGTTGAAAACCAATTCTCAAGAAAACTTGGATCCAATCTTTTGAGGTTTTTATTAAAACAAGGATTTTGGAAAACTTATAAACCGAAAACAAAATATAAGAAAACACCAGCAAGTAAAGTATGATTACGAAAACTTGAGTAAGGAAATCATACCTTTCGAATTGGATTAGGAGGATTATTCATAATGGGTAACATTTTTAAAAAAACTACGAAAAATCATTACTACGAAAAGACATAGTTCGAAAAACTCACTACGAAAAACAAACTCAGTATGGAAAAACTCAGTATGAATAGGACAATAAAAATGAAAAAACGTTATAGGGATTTCAGTACGAAAATTTCGTTACAAAAAAATTGAAAAACGAAAAACTCATTATGAAAGTCTCGGTACGAAAATCTCATTATGGAAATACCAATATGAAATTTTCCATTTCGGATGTTTTCAATACGAAAATTTCCATTACAGAAGTTTTTTATACAAAAATATCCATTCTGGAAAATTATAGTTCCGGAAATTCCCATTTCAGAATTTTAGTTTCGAAAAGTTTGAAAACAATCTTTGAAAAACTTAGTTACTATAACAATCAAATGTACTCCCTTTATGAAAAGGAGTTTATTATTGTAAGGAAACTTTTTCAACAGAAAGTTAATTAAGAAAGATTACCTTACGGTTATCATTCCTAACTTCTGTTTGATTTATTCAAATCTATCAGAAGGCAAAGATTTGGTGAAAATATCAGCAAGTTGATCTTGCGTTCTGATAAACTGAAGAATAATATCTCCTTTTTGTGTGTTATCCCTAAGAAAGTGATGCCTAATATCTATGTGTTTTGCATGAGAGTGATGTGCAGGGTTCTTACTTAGGGCAATGGCACTTGTGTTATCACACAAAATTTTAGTTTTAGTGAAACTCAAGCCATAGTCTGTGAGTGTGTGTTGCGTCCACAACACTTGACCACAATAACTTCTAGCTGCTACATATTCGGCTTCTGCAGTGGAATGTGCTACAGAATGTTTCTTCTTGAAAGACCAAGAAACTAACAAATCTCCTAAGAAATGACAAGTTCCCGATGTACTTTTTCTATCCATTCTACATCCACCAAAGTCAGCATCAAAAAATATTTTTAAAAAAAAATCATATCCAGAAGTATAAAATAATCCTAGATCCATGGTTCCCCTAAGGTAGAGAAAACTAATTTTTACTACCTTTAAGTGAGATTCCTTAGGATTGGATTGATATCTTTCACATAAGCATACTAAGAACATTAAGTCCAGTCAAATAGCTGTTAAGTAAATTAAACTTCCTATCATACCTCTAAAATATGTTTGATCTACTGGTTTCCCAGCTTCATCAAGATCCAAAGAATTTGAGGTACCAATGGGAGTACTTATACTCTTAGTGTTGTCATACCCATACTTTTTGAGAAGATCTTTAATATACTTATGTTGAGATATGTAGGTTCCTTCTGTTTTTTGAGAAATTTGAAAACCAAGTAAAAAAGTTAACTCACCCATCATACTCATTTCAAACTCAGATTTCATTAGACTTGAAAAAGAGTCAGTTAAGGATTGCTGAGATGAACCAAATATGATGTCATCAACATAAATTTGAACAATCAAAACATTTTTCTTATCTTTATTTATAAAAAGGTTTGGATCTGCATTTCCCTTAACATAGTTAATTTGAGGCAAAAATCCTGTGAGTCTATCATACCATGCTCGTGGGGCTTGTTTAAGACCATACAGAGCTTTGGTAAGTCTAAAAACATGATCAGGATGTTTTGTATCTTCAAAACAAGGAGGTTGTTCAACAAAAAATTCCTCTTAAACATAACTGTTAAGAAAATCACATTTCACATACATTTGGAAAATTTTAAAATTAAAGACTGTTGTAAAGCCAATTAGAATACGGATAGATTCAAGTCTATCTACTAGAGAATAGGTTTCTTCATATTCTATTCCCTCTTGCTGATTATAAACTTTAGCAACAAGTCTAGTTTTATTTCTTACTATGACTCCATTTTCATCACATTTATTCCTGAAAACCCACTTTACTCCAATAACAGAAGTTTCCATAGGTCTTTCAACCAAGATCCAGACTTTTTTCCTTTCAAATTCATTTAGTTTATCTTGTATAGCTTTGATCCAATCATCATCACCTAAAGCTTCATCAGTGCTTGTTGGTTCTAATTGGGAAAGAAATGCTATATGTTCTACTTTATTTCATAAGGAACTTCTAGTCCTTATAGGTAGATTTACATCACCAATGATACTATCACTGGGATGATTCTTAAGAAACACCTGATTTGGGTTTTGAAAAACATGTTCATCAACATAGGGTAGAAAGTCTTCTGGGGTAAATAATTCAGAAGTATCATCTTGAAGATTTTCCTTATCAGAAGGATCTTCTATCAAGGGTTAAAAATCAGTTTTCGAAAACACATCTGAGGATGTAGGTTGAGATGGTTTAAAAACAAAAGGATCAGACTCATCAAATTTTACATGCACTGTTTCTTCAACAGTACAAGTATTTTTATTAAAAACTCTATAAGCCTTAGAAGTTGTAGAGTAACCTAAGAAAATTCCTTCATCAGATTTTGGTGCGAATTTATGTAAGTTATCTTTAGTATTCATAATGAATACATTGCAACCAAAAACCTTGAAGTAGGATAGTCTTGGTTTTCAACCATTCCATAACTCATAAGGAGTTTTATTAAGAAAAGGTCTATTCAAACCTCGATTTATAGTATAACAAGCAGTACTTACAGCTTCAGCCTAGAAATGTCTAGCTATAAAATATTCACTCAACATGGTTCTAGTTATCTCTTAAAGAATTCTATTTCTTCTCTCAACTACACCATTTTGTTGAGGAGTTCTAGGTGCTGAAAAATTGTGAGTAATACCATTCCTACTACAAAAAGTTTCAAAAT
The DNA here is from genome assembly GCA_963277665.1 of Viscum album. Lineage (NCBI taxonomy): Eukaryota > Viridiplantae > Streptophyta > Magnoliopsida > Santalales > Viscaceae > Viscum > Viscum album. The sequence goes on along the minus strand of OY728138.1, from coordinate 1,284,757,095 downwards.
CAGAATTTTGAAATTCTCCTCCATGATCACTATGAATAGTTTTCAATGGAAGGTTTTTCTCATTTTTAACTAGAGCTCTAAAACTTTTGAAATAAGAAAAAGCATCAGATTTATTTGCTAGAAAATAAACCCAAGTAAATCTAGTGTAATCATCAACTAGAACAAACACATAGTATTTGCCTCCAATACTTCCAGTTTGTGTTGGACCAAAAAGATCGATGTGCACTAACTGTAATGCATCAGTTGTTGAGACTTCACTAATTGATTTAAAACTAGATTTATGTTTCTTTCCATATTGAGAAGAATCACAAACTTTAGAAGAATCAAATCTAAGCCTTGGTAGATCCTTATCTAGTTTCTTCTTAGAGAGTTTACATAAGTTCATAAGCTTAGAGTGTCCTAGTCTTCTATGCCATAACCAGGAATGATCTTCCATTGCACTTAGGCAAGGTAAATCTTGGCTCCTAAGGTCTTCTAAATTTAAGGTGTAAACATTCTCATGCCTATTGTCTGAGAGAATAAATTCTTCCTTGGAATTGTGAACTAAGCACTTATCATTCCTAAAATTCACAAGGTAACCTTCATCACATAACTAACTTATGCTAATGAGGTCGTGCTTAAGACCCTTAACAAATAAAACATTTGAAATCAACATTTTACCTAGAAGAACAATATTACCAATACCAACAATCTCTCCCTTAGCATTATCTCTGAAATTTACCTTTCCTCCTTTCATTTTGATAATCTTTTCAAAATAGTTTTTGTTACCAATCATGTGTTGGGAACATCCACTATCCATGTACCATGTGTTGCTGCTGGTACTCTCTTTATTTTCTTGAAATCAAGAAGAGAATTAGACTTTCGGAATCCAATCTTTTTTGGATCCGAGATTTCTAGATAACAAAATATTAGGGACCCACATCTTCCTAGAGAAATAAGATTTATGAAATCCCAGAGATTGGGTTTTATTTAAGGAACAATTACTTTCTCAGTGACCACCACATTGACACTAGGTACAAAATAGGTCACATTGAGGAACAAAGTAATTGTTACTAAAAGTTGGTTTTTCATGGGTACAACCAAATCCGGATTTATTTCTTAAAGGTCGTATTTGAGAATACATTTTATCAAAATTTTCTTTACCATGGGTAAAGTTTGGTAAACAGTTTTTAAGTAAAAAATTTCAGATTTGAGTTTTATAACCAAGTTTTTATCTTCAAAATCATTAGATTTAGAACTAGAGCTAGGCTCGAAAACATTTTTCTTAGAAATTAATTTTTCTAACTCTTTAGAAAGTTTGTTTTTCTCATAACTTACTTCCTCAAGGTTTTTTAAAATACTTTCAAAATCAACATTTTTCTTATCAAGATCTTTAGAAAGATCTAATATATCTTTTGTAAGAATATTATTCCTAGAGTTTTCCTTATCCAGTTTCTTATTGAGTTTAGAATTATCAATTTCAAGAAGTTCAGAAAACCTAGAAACTTCTTCATAAGTAGGTAAAGTATTTTCTTCATCAGAAGAGGATTCTTCATCTAAGGAGATATAATAATTACTATCATTATAATTTAAAGATACATTGGTCAATGATTCAGCATTTCGTACCTTAGCCATTATTCAATGATTGTCAATAGGTAATCTGGTTGTAAGACCAATATTCTTCTTCCCTGAAGATTCATAATCAGAAGATTCATCTGAAGAGTCACCACCACTGGAACTCCAGGTGTCATTAGCTTTCAAAACATTCTTTGATTTGGCTTTATAATACTTTTTTCTGTTCATGTCTGAATGCCTTTCTTTCCTTTCTTTTTTTTGAGAAAAGGGCAATCTGGTCTAATATGTCCATCTCTCTTGCATTCATAACACGTGACTTCTCCATCTTTCTTATCTTTCCTTTCCTTCTTCTTATACTTGGATTGAAAACTTCTTTGGCCATCTATCTTGTTCATCCTTTGAGAAAGATTTGCTAACTGATTTTCTGAGACTTCACTCTCACTAGATTCGGATTGAAAAATAACTTTCATAGACTTGGATCTAGTTACCCTCTCAGAAGACTTAGCTTTCATCTGATTTGATGTTGTTGTAAAAGAAACAGTGCCATTTCCATTTTTCTTCTTGATTTTATCATCATCTCTCTTCATTCTTGTTTCATGTAGGAGAAGAGTTCCAAATAACTCATCAAGAGAAATTTGAGTGACCTTCTTGTTCTCATCTATATCCGTTCTTTTGGATTCCCACTCATTGGGCATAATATCAATTATCTTGTCCATAAGTGCTTCTTCATCTAACCCTTTTTCTCCCATAGACTGTAAACTGTTGACAATAGTCATGAACCTCTTTTGAACTTTACAAATTGGTTCACCATAAGGAAAATTGAAGCCATGGTATTCAGCTCTAAGCATAGCTCTCCTAGTTTCGATCACTTTAGATGTTCCAAAGTGTGTAACCTCTAACTTCTTCCAGATACAATTAGCTGTTTCACTAGAAGAAATTTGGATATATATATTTCAATTCATTGAACAAAGTAATGTATTGCGTACATTATAATTAAGTTGATACTCTTGATTTTCTTAGTTAGTGAATGTTCTAACTTCCTTATCAGGAATTTTATAATCACCAGTAAGCATAACTAAGTTGTCCACTCCAGTATTGATAAGAAAAAGTCTTCATTAGATCTCTCCAATACTCATAGTCATTACCATCATAGATTGGTGGTCTTGTAGGATTTAGATTATCAATAGAACCAACATTGACTCCTGCCATACTAAAAACAACTTTCGGCACACAAACTTGTTACTAGAAAAAGTTCGTAATCATAATGTTCAGAATGAAAAAGTTCGGAATGAGAAAGTTCAAAGGTCAGAATGACAAAGTGAGCAAGAAGAACTTATACGTGAGTATAAGTATTTCAGAGACCTCCTCTGATACAAATTGTAGGATCGAAATAATAATGTAGATGCTCAATATACAAGTGGGGGTGAATTGTACATTAAAAATATTCCTTTAATAAAGGAAAGAGCTAAGCTTAACAAATTTAAACTAAGAAAATTCACAATACCTCTAACACCAATTGAAAAATTGGAATAAGGAATGAAGTTATAAACTTCATGTTCTATGTACTTGCTTAAAACTGGAAAGAGATTCTGAAAGTAGGTTCCGGAAATATGGATCCGGAAATTGAAACATAACTAAAGATTACAATATGAGATTATACCTTAAAGAATATAGAATCTAAATGAAACAGAGTACAAGTAATGAAGTATAGGAAAGTTATACTTTCCTTCCAATTCAATATGCAGCAGAAACAAACAAGTAGTAAAACTACAAGTAACAAGATATAAGTCTTTTAACCCAAAGAGAAGCGTATCCAACAACCTTGGATAAAGGTCCCTTGATTTATACTTTCAAGCAAGTCTGTCTTACCCACACTAGGGTAAGCCCTCGATATGAAGATCGGAATCTCTATCTTGTTATCCCTACAAACCCTCAAATTCAAGGTAGTTGGAAACCTCTGTCTTCCTCAGCAAGGAAGCCCTCGAACTTCAAGGTAGTCGGAACCTCTGTCTTCCTATCCCTGGAAGTCCTCGAATGTAATCACCAACATTCGGAGTCACATGAAGTTTTGAGAGTTAATAAAAGCCTCTCTCTCTATAAATCACTTCAAGAATGAAATCACATGAACCAAAGATCAGTATCAATGATCAGTCTCGAGCTCTTTCAAATGAGCTCCTATTTATAGGTTCGTTCGACCTCCATTCCAATGGTCATATTTTCCTTAAAAATCGGAGGGACCTGTACACATGTAACTTAACCAACGGTTAGTTTATAACAAAATAGACGACATCATTTTATAACAAAACAAGTGTAACAGAATGTACGACATCGTTTTAATTCTAACAGAAAAGTTCGGAGTGAAGATTCGGAGTGAAGATTCGGAGTGAAGATTCGGAGTGAAGATTCGGAGTAAAGGTTCGGAGTGTAAGCAGAATATCAAAGAGTAGACAAATTATAAAAGTGTAAGCAAAATGAATGTTCGGAGTCTAACCAAAAATAATATTCAGAGTGTATAAAGCAAAGATGATTAGATTCTATTTAATAGGTGAATTCGGAATGAGAATTCGGAATGATAATTTGGAATAAGAATTCGTAATGAGAATTTGTAATCAGAATTCGTAATGGGAATTCGTAATCATAATTCGTCATTATAATTCATAATCAGAATTTTTCATTAGAATTCGGTGTCGAACTTCATGAGAGTTCGTATCCAGAATTCGGAGTGGAACTTTATTAAAGTTCATATCAAGAATTCGGAGTGGAACTTCATTACAGTTCTCATCCAGAATTCGGAGCCAAAAACAGAATGCTTCAAATCAAAGTTTTAAGCGATTCCAAGAATCTAGAAATGAATCTGATTTTTATACTTAAGATATATATGGATATAGATAATGAAAATATGATAAGGATAATTTTCCTTATAAAAGCGATTTTTCTTATAAAAGAAATTTTCCTTAAAGATAAGGTGTTTGTGATTTTCAAAACAAGAAGGAATAGAAAAGTCATAAGGAAAACCTAATTGACCCAACAACATATAAATTTTAGGCTTAAAATTTATTTTTTGAATGATTATTTATGAATTACATGAGTTAATGTTGAAATAATTTTTTCATATATATATATACATTAAATATGATAAAATTTATTTTTAGGCATACAATTATGGTAAATATTATTTTTAGGCATAAAATTAAATTACAAAGGTAAATGTTAGTTACTATAGTGAAATAATTATTTTTCAATAAATGATACCTTTCTAATTATTGTGTATTCTTAAATTAAATGGATATATTTTAAATTAAGACTCTAATATTTTGTTTATAAATATTTATTTATATATATTAAATCATAATATATTTATAATAATTATAAAATAATTTTAAGAACAATTAATAATTAAAACGTCATTTTTTCTACAAAGGAAGTATTTCTATAAATTTTATGTTTTAGTTTAAAATTTAATCACATATTTTTAGGTTCAATTAGGTTAAATGGATACCAAATTTAGATTCAACACATAAAAATTTGGATTAACTTATTATCTTTTGTTATTTGTGATAAAATAATTTCCATGAATAAGATTTAATCAAGAGAAATAAATATTAAAATGGGTTATCTATTGTGGTTTGAATTTTACAAAATCAATTTGACACTTAGAATGCATTTTTCTGGATGGAAATTCATACCTATATGTCTCCCCAAAATTCATGCACATAACTCATCTTACTCACCTAACCCTCCTAATAACCATACGATTTCATTCTTACCCCTAATATAACATTACTTTCCATAAAAAATCTCTTATTTTCACAGATAAAAGGAGATCACTCGCATCCATTCTCTCATCCCATTCCACCCCAAAAGAATTGAACATTAATTTCCCTTCTCTATCCCATTATAATTCTATAAAAATCCATTTATATTATTCTAACGATTCCTCCCATGAATTAATAATCAACTTAGAAGTCTAAAGTTTTATAGTCCTTCCCTTTCTCCCATTTTATATGTTGTTAATGGGATACTATTTATCCCCTATCATTATATCCATTATCCTAAGTCGTTATAATTTCAAAATAAGTGGTCTTATTCAACCCCTTCCATTTTCCATTTCAAACAATTATTGTAAGGTTTTCATGATTGTAATTCTACAGAATTATTACCCATTTGATATATTGAAAATGATATCCCCACCATTAAATCCATTACCAATCCTATCACAATGACCATACATCCTAAATTTTTGGGAAATTGAAGAGTGTATGGTTTTCTTATCAATGGAATCCATGTATAGATACTATAAAGTGGATGTGGTTGTGGTATAGATGCACATAAGGATAATCATCTTGAAAAGGTATGGTTAAATTTTAACTCAATATTCACTCTATTTAAAGATTAGTAGGAAAAATAATACACACATTTATATAAAATACATGGGACATGATTCGGATAACACATATTCTATTTATAGACCAAAATAACAGATTTTTATACCATAGTTATGGTCTCCTACAAGTGAAAACAATAGAACTCAATTACTATCTTCTATTGATAATATGACTCTTTGAATATACCCATCACCCCTACCTTATCATTATTTATTTAATAAGGATACTTGTTATAAAACTGATAATATTAGATTGTTTCAATATTTATTATATATTATTTAACCATCTACATTCTTTTTATATATGAATTGTGTCAATGTTACCTGATTTATTTTTTGGGAAACTTCCAATGGTCTGTAAGTTTGTATCAAAAACCAGGATACTAATTTATTCTTAAGTCATGTTGACTAATAATCATGTTGATATTCATATCCATAATATGGGTAACTCATTATATATACATAATTAATGAATGGGGCCCGACATTATATATCCCCTTGACGAATCAGTTGGTATTCTAAGAAAAATATTTATGGGAATTTGGTGTTTGTCTACCCAATGCAATCATGATTTCTTGGTTATGTCCTTGATGGAAACAGTGATGTTTTATTAGTGACCTTAATAGTGAAAATAATGTCTTTTAGTAGGCCATGATTATAAATATCAAGACATCTATCATTATGATTTCCATCATAATGATTTTAGTTATTTATATCTATGGGATTATATTCATTTTTTTCTATCCATCGAGATTTCTCATTCTCAAGATATTTATTATATGTTTTGTTTATTAATTACTCACAATTTTTGTATGATCATGCATGTTATGATATCTTCTACTGCATGTGTACCCTAATTGAGTTTTTTTGAACACCCTTCTTATGTTTTATATACCAAGCATATCAACAAGGGACCTCTAAATAAATTCAGGGATACACTAAAAGGAATAAAAAGTTTCAAGAATTTTTTTATGTCTAATTTTGATGTTAGAATGTAATATAAAAAACCATGAACGTATCTTATCTCCCGATACTGAAAATCTGTCCATTCTTTTATGATGCGGTACTTTTATTTTGTACCCATGAAATAATGTATTCATTAAATATGGTTTACTAGAGTTAGTGAATTATAATGGTTGTTCTAATTATATAGTGTGTGAGTTTTTTTAGGTTTTATAATGGAGAGTAAGGTATATATGAGCTAGTTCATGGTCAAATGGTTCTTACTATATGCTCATGATTATAAGGGAGACTGGGAGGTCTGCTGGTGAGTGGGTGGTGTCATGTTGTGGGTTCTCATACTACACTATGCGCGGCTAAACCAAGAGGAGGGTGATATAGGGTTTCGTTGGTCAAATACATGGATAATGTTCTAAAAGACATTTTTTGAAATTGAAAAAAAGAAATAGGTCCCTAGTTATTTTGCCAAAATTGAAATGGTTCCCCATTTAATTAGACACCATTAAAATGTTCAAGGAAATGGAGGGGGCCCAGGGGTGAGTATTTCCTATAAAAGGAGGCTATACACTTTTTAGAAATCATAATATTCATTAAATTAATTTTCTTTATTAATCATCAAAAAAGGGTGGTATTTTTGATGTCTTTATCCATTAATTCGATACATAATATTTTTTACATTTTGGACTTGTAATATTGAGGGAGAGTTTGTATAAATTTTTTAACCATAGTGATCCTTCTCTTTGCCTGGGGATTTTTACCCCTTTTTATTTAGGCATTTTTCAATGTTATATTTAGTGTCTATTTTTTTCATTTGGAAATTTTTTTACATACAAATTATTGTCATGTCAAAGGAACAATAATTTTTTATCCAAAAAGTGATATCAGAGGTGGAGTTCATATATAAGGTGGTCTTTATTGATGGCATGTACATATGGGGTGAAACATGAAATAAAAAAAGCGGTAATAATTTTTCATTATGGAAAATGAATATGCTAGTAGTTTTAGGGAAAGATAATTTCTAATAGGTTATTGAGAAGAAAACTAGATAGAGTAATAGAGAATAAGTATATTAACATGGACCAAAATTTTATTGCCAACATCCATTTGGTTTTGGAAGATAGATTCCTATTGAGCTTTGTGGGTAAAATTAAGGTGAAAGAAATTTGGAATACTATGAAGAAGTTATATAGGAATGTGTCACTAAACAACAAAATTTCATTTAAGAGATAATTATACACTCTTATAATGGTGTAATTATTATCAGTGTCTAGCCATATTAACCCCATTAATACCATTTCCCTCATACTATAACATTCAGCTACAAAACTTGTAGATAATAAAAATATGGATATTCTAATACATATTTTTATAGATTCAGATTATCAACTCATCATCAACCTTAATAACAATATACATACAGTTATGTTTCTCTTCAATGATGTTGTAGATGCGTTTTTTGAAAATTAAATTCTACCAAAAAAATAAGGAATATAGACTACAAACCTCACACAAATAAGAGGTTTTGTTGATATAAAGATAGATAATGATGGAGTGTAGTTCTAATGGGATCCAAATTAATTGTAGGTCAAAATCATAGAGGATTATGAAAATTTTCAAATGCTAAAATATGGAAAGAAAGGGTAAGTCAGCAATGATTATTGGTACAAGAACGGTATTGATAAAACACTTTTTTTGAATATTTTATTGATAATAAAGGATATAATTTCTTCACATTGTGCTACATATGTTCAATTATGGAATATTTGGGATTAGATCATCCATTAGCAAATTTGATGAGAATTCCAGTTTTACACTTTTAAAATTCTCAATAGTATTTCAGGCATAAATATTTTTCAGTAACTTATTTTGAATTAAAGGTTTGTAAATGTGTTCCTGACTTAATGGGATACAAATTATATTCAGGACATGGGAGACGGATCATGAATATGAGTGGATTAAATGGGCCATGAATACAAAGCTGGACTGAACAATCTATATTGGACATCACTTCACCATTTGGGTCGTATCTTCTTTATCTGGGCTTGGATTGAGCCCAAATTTTAGGAAATATCGGGGACTTGTTGTGGTACAAATAATCCTTCAAGAAGGCCGGCCAATTCATGCGTTTTGGAGGTCAACTATGCGGTGCAACTTGGAATAAAATATTTATCCGAGTTTTCATATCACACTTAAAATGTTATGTAACCCTAGCCCTCACAAACTCTATTTAAAGTGGGTTTTCACTCTTTGGGAGGGCTGGTCGAGGCTTTGGAAAGGTGTGGCCGAAAGTTTGTCTCTTGGGAGCCCCTCACAACTCTTGTAATAAGTATGTCTTTGTGCAAACCTCTCTTCCAAAAAGTCTCTCCTCTCCCACCTCCTCTTTGTATTTCATTTCTTTCATGTTTGTATCTTAAATTTTTCTTCAAATAATCTTATGTGTTCTTCTTCTTTTTTTATATTAATCTTATTAATTGGGTTGGAATAAATAGTGGAGAAGATATTGGGTTCTTCCCTTCCAATCCTTTTCTCATGTAAAACGTCTCCACGATGACCACACCGCTCATAGAAGAGTAGTTTTTTTAGTGATCAATATATATTCTACCCTATTCATTTAATTATTTTGAATCATTGAGATACTTTAATTTACTTAATATTATCCATGAATTGTTTTTTTAAATTATCAGAAACTAAGAAATCAATTGAACAATTAACACAAAAACAAGCGAGGTCAAGATTTTGTGTAAATTGTGAGAGCGCATTCTTAATCGGTAATACATGACCACATGGGATAAATTTGTAGTGTTCAAATATAATCCATAAACACAATTCATCCTAATTTGTAGAATGGATATGTGCTATAATTAACCACTGACCATAAGCTAACCTTATAATAACAATCAATGCAGGGTGCTGCGATTGAGTGTTCTGAAGCTAGCCTAGTGTTTAAGTAATTCCATCTTTATGGTTAAGTTAACTCTTTTAGGGTTAGAGGGTTTAAAAATTAGAGGGTCATAATTAAGTGGATATGGATTTTAGTGATAATGACTAATATGTAAATTAAGTGGTAGAGTTAGATCGATTACTGATTTTAAATATTTTCTAAAAATACATCTTTTTATTGTGTCATTTTAATCGAACTTAATTTTAAATATAAAAACAAAATAAATATAGAATATTCTTCCAGAAAAATTCTTATAGATTTATAAACTATAAAAAATACTCAAACTTTTATGTAGTTTTTTAATTCTATTAGATTTTATTTTTATAATACCTTTTAAAAGTTGTTTTAATTCACTTCCTCCTTTGAAAGACACCTTGGTCAGCAACTCTGCTGCACCTAATTACACCAAAATCACACTAATCATTTGAGGGTGCCCACGCTAGTGATCTTTCAAATCGGCATAGTTTTCGGTGAGGAGAGTAATTATTTCAACCAATTAGTGTTATTTATTTGAATTTACATTTTATTCTCGTCCTCTCTTCTTTCTTCCTTCTTTACCTAATCTAATTTTTTCTTCTTCCTTTATTTTCTTCTACTTCTTTTTTGACCAAAAACTAAAACTTATTATTTTTATTTTACTATGGTACAATTTATTTCTTTTAATTTTTATTTGGTTTATGACATAAACTAATCCCTAAGATCTCTTAGATCGTAACCCTGAGATTAAACACATCCTTAGGGCACGAATCAGACATTCTCAGTCTATGGGAAGTTTCAATATTCAACCAGTGGGATAAGTCCCCCACTTTCAGAACATTGAAATTGCAAGAAATTTAAATTCAACCATAAAACAAGAACCAATGGCGTAAAATAATGGAAATGAACTTAATATAACTATTTAAGAATTGGCTGTAACAGATATTAACTACCAAACAAATTGAATTACATACCCGAATCTCGTATCGGACTTTGAACTGAAATCTGGGTTAATTCTTATTCTTCCAAAGTTTCCTGGATTATCTAATGAGGATCCAAAAAAACACCAGAAAGAATTTAATGTGATTTTCTCAACCCTTAAACCTAGAAATGTTTCTGAAGGTCAAATCAAACTAAGAGCATTCCCATTCTCACTTGATGGAGCTGCGAAAGACTAGATGTATTATTTACAACCTGAAGATTTAACTTGTTGGAAAAACTTGAAACCACTTTTCTTGCAGAGATTGTTTCCAGCATCAAGGACCACTTCCATTCATAAAGAGATCTCTGGGATCAATCAAGCATAAGGAAAGTCAATGTATGAGTATTGGGAGCGATTCAATAAGTTTTGTGCAAGATGCCCACATCACCAAATTAGTGAGAAACTACGCATCCATTACTTCTATGAAGGAATAACACCTATGGAGAGAAGAATGGTGGATGCTACGGTTGGAGGATCATTGTTAGATAAGACACCATTAGCTACACGTGTGTTGATCGACAAAATATCCCAAAACTCTCAACAATTTGGTGATCGAGGTACACCACATGTCAGGGGAGTACATTTGGTAAGTCATTCTTCTCTTGAGAGTCATTTGAATGATACCAAGTTAGAATAATTGGAAACTATTGTGAGGCAGATTTATTTGGAAAAAAAGACGTCCCAAAAACCTCTTTCAAGGCCTTGTGGAATTTGCACTGAGACAAGCCACCCAACCGAATGTTCCCCCAACTACAAGAAACAGAAGATTGTGCAGTAGTGTTTACTGGGAGACCTTATTATCAACAAAAACCATATCCCCAAAAGAATCTTGATTCTTTTGCACCAACATACAACCAAGGGTGGAAGGATCAATTGGACATGAGGTATGGCTCTAGACAACAACAAAGGCCACCCATTCAACCAAACTTCCAGCAGTCTCCACCTTACCAGCAGGGTTTCCAATAACTCCAAAGGAGATTTTAATCTCAAACATCAACAAGACAGAAACAAGGGAATCACCCACCAAAGGTAGATTCTAACACTGATGACCTTTTGAAGCAATTTGTTCTTAATTAACAGAATGAGCAGAATAGTCAAGGTTCGGAGCATAGGGAGTTGAAGACTCAAATGAGCCTGATTTCCACCGCCCTCAATGAACTTTTATGTAAGAATTATGGAAATATACCTTCCCAAAGCACTCCAATTCCAAAGGGGGATATCAGTGCCATCACATTGAGAAGTTGGAAGTAAACAGCTGATGCTTCTCCACCTATCATTCCACCAGGATTCACCTCAACTCAAAAAAAAGCCCAATTACACATCAACAGATGAGAAACCCAAGGAGAAAGATAAAGGTAATCAAAAGAGTAATGATGTTCCTCTTAAACCCCATTCGTTTCCAAATAGGGTTGTTCAAACCAAGAAGATGGATGAAGAAGAAATGAAAAATGAGGTTTTGGAAACATTCAAGTGTGTGGAGATAAACATTCCTCTACTTGAAGCCATTAATAAAATTCCAAGGTATGAAAAATTCTTAAAAGAACTTTGTACCAATCGAAAAGGGATCAATGAAAATGAGTGGATAAATCTTGGAAGGAATGTGTCAGCACTCATTACACTAACTCTAGAAATTCCAACAAATTGCAAGGATCCTGGTACATTCACCATCCCATCCACTATAGGGTAGTTGCACTTTTATGATGCACTTTGTGATTTGTGAGCTTCCATAAATGTGATGTCTCACTCTGTATTCTCTTCTTTGCAAGTTGGTGAGCTGAAAATGACCTGAGTAGTGGTGTAGTTGGCGAATAGAGCTACGTCATATCTAGCAGGAGTCCCTAAGGATGTACTTGTCCGGGTAAGAGACATGATATTTCTAGCATATTTCTATGTGCTTAACATGGAGGATGATCAGGTATGTTCTCATGCCCCAATTATCTTAGGTAGACCCTTCCTCAAAATTGCAAAAACTATCGTAAATGTCAATGAGGGTACACTTTCCATGGAATTTGGGGATGAATTTTGTGATATTTAATGTTATGGATTCCATGAAGTACCCATCACAGGATCATTCTGCATTTGTTATCTCCCATTTTGAACCACCAAATAAAAACCCCATGGAATTTGATTATTTTATGCTTATGGAGAGTAAGAGTATTGGTTCTAGTTTGATGTTTAAGAGTACTTCCACACCAATTTCTAATGTACAAGACTCTCTATGATTTGATTTTGAAATGGAATCATTTTCAGATTTTGATCACGTGAACTCTAATTATGAAATGGCGGTTGAGTATGCTGATGGATTTGATGCTTCATTCTCTGATTGTGATTATTTCTATTCTAATATTGATGATCTTTGTGCACATATTTCATTTCCTTCTATGTATTCATCCATACACCACCCCCTACACTGGAACTCAAGCCATTACCACCAAATATAAAATACTCATACTTGTTAAGTGGTGAGAAATTACCTGTTATCATTCCTAACAATCTCTCTTTTGAACATGAAGAAAAACTTTTCAATATTTTGAGGTAGAACATCCAGGCAATTGGGTGGACCATGGCTGACATATCAGCTATTAGCCCCTCCATTTTCATTCATAGGGTTATTTAGGAGGAATGGGCTAAACCGGTGAGGCAACCACAAAGGAGACTCAATCAAACCCTTCTAGAGGTTGAAAAATTTACCGAGGTAGGTATAGTCTATCCCATTTCAGATTCTCAGTGGCTAAGTCCTATTCAGGTTGTGCCTAAGAAAAGTGGTGTTACTATTGTTAAGAATGAGAAAGATGAGTTAGTTCTAATGATGGTACAAAACAGTTGGCATGTGTGTATTGATTATAGGAAACTAAATCATTCCACTCACAAAGACCATTTCCCCCTCCCATTTATTGATCAGATGCTTGAGAGACTAGCTGGGAAAATACATTATTGTTTCTTGGATGGATTTTCTAGATATTTTCAGGTTCCTATTGCTCTAGATGATCAGGAGAAGACAACATTCACTTGTTATTTTGGTACATTTTCCTATTGAAGGATTCCATTTGGACATTGCAACACCCCAAGTACCTTCCAGATATGCTTGGTGAGTATTTTTTCCGATTTTATTGAGACCTACATGGAGGTATTTAGGGATGATTTTATAGTGTATGGGTATTCATTTGATGAATGTCTAAGTAGTTTGGTAAAGGTGTTGAATCATTGTATTGAGAAGAATCTGGTCCTGAACATTGAAAAGTGTCATTTCATGGTAGAGCGTGGCATTGTCTTTGGGAATTTAGTGTCAAAACATGGGATAGAGGTTGATAGATATAAGGTATACATTATTTCACCCATACCATATCCCTCATGTGTACATGATGTTTGATCATTCCTAGGGCATGTAGGATTTTATCGGCGCTTCATCAAATATTTTAGTAAGATTGGTTTTCATATGTCACAATTACTTCAAAAGGATTCTGATTTTGTGTTTGATGATTCTTACAGGACTTCCTTTGATGAGATAAAGTAATGTCTGACCACTCCACCGATCATACAACCCCCACTATGGGAGATTCCTTTTGAGCTTATGTGTGACACCTCCAACTTCGCGGTTGGAGTCGTCTTATCACATAGGGTGGAGGGACATTCACATGTGATCTCATATGAATCAAGGACACTGGATTCAGCCCAATAAAATTACACAACCCCGTAAAAGGAGTTTCTTGTTGTTATATTCACATTAGATAAATTCTGTTCATATTTATTAGGCTCTAAAGTAGTTGTTTTTTCAGACCATGCAGTTATGAGGTACCTCTTGATGAAGCCAGATGCAAAGCCCAGACTGATCTGATGGATGCTCCTTCTTCCAAAATTTGATGTTGAGATAAAGGGAAAAAAGGGGTCCAAAACTTGTTGGTGGATCACATGAGTAGGCTTACTCACACACTAGAGGATGACACCTTGGACCAGGTACCACTTTGGGAAACTTTTCCCGATGAGCATCTTTATTCCATCTCAGGTATGTATCCTTGGTATGAAGATTTAGTTAACTAACTTGTTGCCTCTGAAATCCTAGAAAATTTAAAGAAACATCAAGTCCAAAAATTAATAATTGAGTCTCATTATTATGTTTGGGATGATCCATACCTCTGGCGCATGTGTAGTGATCATGTTATTAGGAGGTGTGTTCATGATCATGATTTGGAGTCTGTTTAACATTTTTGTCATACACTTGCTTATGGTGGACACTTTGGACCCCAATGGACAGCTAGGAATGTTTTGGACTCTGTATTATATCGGCCTAGCTTATTCCATGATGACCATGTTTTTTGTAAGTTATGCTCTCATTGCCAACACACCGAGAACATTTCTAGGAGACATGAGATTCCCCAATAACCCATACTATTATGTGATATTTTTAATGTATGGGGTATTGATTTTATGGATCCTTTTCCTGGTTCATTTGTATTTTTGTATATTATGGTTGCTTTGGATTATGTGAGTAAATGGGTGGAGGCTAAGGCCACCAGGACTGATGATTCTCATGTTGTTGTGGACTTTGTCAAAGTGAAATTTTTTTGCAAGTTTGGAGTACCAAAGGCCATCATCAATGACCAAGGGACAGACTTATGCAATCATAATTTGTCCTCCCTCATTCGTAAGTATGGCGTGACACACAAAACATCGACACCATACCACACCCAAAAAAATGTCCAGGCTGAGGTTTCAAATCGTGAGTTGAAACAGATTTTAGAAAAAACTGTGCAGCCAAATAGGAAGGATTAGAGCAAGAACTTGGATGATGCATTGTGGGGTTATAGGAAAATATACAGGACACCCATTGGTATGTCCCCATTTTGGATTGTTTTTTAGAAAGCATGTCATCTCCCCGTGGAAGTTGAGCATCGGGCTTATTGGGCTATAAAGAAATGCAACATGGATTTGGCAAAATATGGAATCCAAAGGAAGCCGCAAATTCCATAGATTGAGGAGATTCGATTGTCTTAATATGAGAACTCAAGTATCTATACGAAAAAAATCAAAAGAAACTCATAATAGAAATATCCAGAAAAAGGAGTCTCATGTTGGAGAGAAAGTCCTTCTCTACAGTTCACGACTAAAGTTGATGCATGGTAAGTTGTGTTCCAGATGGTTAGGTCCTTATGTTGTGACTAATTTTTTCCATGATGGTGCAGTGGAGATCACACAAGAGGACAAAGGAAGGAGATTTATAGTTAATGGGAAATGTTTTAAGAGATACATTTAGGTACTTCCTACTAATACAGTGGATTTTATCACACTGCATGACCCCATCATCACTTGATCACATCAGGCTGTTCTTAACCCTTTAACTTTTTTATTCTTTTTCCTATTTAAAATTATAAATTTCATGTGCATATATCAGCTCATGGGTTCACATTGAGGATGATGAAATATTTTAACTGTCGGGGAGGGAACCATTTAGTTTAGTAATTTCAATTGTTTTCCTGTTAAAAAAACAAATTGTGTGTTTTTCAAATTTTGTGTGTTTATTTTTTCAATTTTCTGTGTTTTTTTGAAACTTTTGAGCTGAAATAATTCTCATCACTATTTTGAAATCCATATCAACAAGTGAAACAATTTATCCCTCAAAACTAAGCTTAAATGTATGATGAAATGACTTTGTTTCATGTTCAAATATTTAGTAATTTCATGAAAAGTACACTGAATTTTGAATCACATGCCACATCTCACTATCTTTATATTTGAAACCACTTTCCTGTGAGGCTTCAAAACCATTATTTTCATATTCTTTACATTCACATCAATTCTTGAGAAAACCAAACCATGCTGGATTTATCCGGAATTTGATTTATTCCTATCAAAATATGAGGGTTTGAGGTACTTATGTTTAAATGATTGAGGCATTTCTTTGGTATTAAAGCCCTTATTTCAAAGAATCATTTTTTATAATGGCCTACCTTGAACATTTAATCCTTGTAGCCCTTATAATCCATGAACAGCCTGCTAGGTTAGCCACATTATAAGCCAATATTCCCTATCCAACCAACTCTTGAAGTGAAATTGCATAATCTAGTTGAACTTAAGTGTGGGGGAAGCTATCTTGTGTTGCGATACCACATTCTGTGATACTTTGGGTGGAAAATTAATTTCTGAAGAGTTGTATTTTCTACTGAAGAAAATAACTATATTGAAAGTTGTGCCTTTTCTGGAGCTTTCATGATAAGTGAAGTTGTGCCTTTTCTGTATCTTCTAATTGAGGTAGAAAGTTATGCTTATCTGGAGATTTTAAGAAAATCATGTTCGAGAAGATTGACATTTTTACTGCTGAAATATTAAATGGTGTGAACATTCCTTTATTTTTCATAATGATGAACATAAATCAATTCTATGTATATTGAGGAGGAGATCATATTTAAGTGAAAATTAGATTAATGCAATTTTTCTTCAAAAAGACTCAAGCCCTCCTCATTCAGCCTCAGATTTTTTTTCACATCTAAATCCTCCCAACCGAATGCCACAGAACAACCTTGAAAAGTCCTCATGATAAACATATGTCCTTAAATCCAATCGGGTTGCAATGTAAGAATTTATCAAGCCTATGGTGACTCTTGTATGAGTTTGGATGAGAAAGATATTGCAAAAAAATGACATTTGTGTGATAAGAGAAAATTCAAGTGAGGTAAGTGTTTTGTGAATTAGAGGATAAATAAAGTGGAAATATATTGAATGATATAAATGAAGAACTTGAAATAATGTTTTTTTATGAGGCACGATATCTTTTGTTTCTTGGTGTGTAATTGTTTGATCTCAAGGATATGTGTTTTAAAATTGTTTTTGATTTGATATTGATGTTTACTTGATTTTTCCAAGAATTGCAAAAGCGTAAATGTTGAGGATTTGATAAAACACTATTTTGTTAAATATTTAATTGATAATAAATTATATAATTTCTTCACATTGTGCAAGATATGTTCAATTATGGAATATTTAGGATTAAATCTTTCATTTTCAAATTTGATGAAAATTCTACTTTTACAATTTTAAAATTCACTGTAGTATTTCGAGAATACATATTTTTTTGTAAATTATTTTGACATAAAATTTTGTAACAATATTCCTAACTTAATGGGATACAAATTATATTCAGATCATGGGAGCTGGATCGTGCATATGAGTGGATTAAATGGGCCATGAAGACAAAGTTGGACTGAACTATCCAGATTGGACATCACTTCACTATTTGGGTCGTATCTTCTTTATCCGGGCTTGGATTGAGCCCAAATTTTTAGGAAAGCTCTAGGACATGATTTTTCACAAATAATCCTTCTATAAGTTGGGACAATTCACGCTTTTTGAGGTCAACTATGCGGTCCAACATGGAATAAAATATTTGGCCGAGTTTTCATTTCCCACTTAAAAAGTTATGTAACCCTATCCCTCACAAACTCTCTTTAAAGGGGGGTTTCACTCTTTGGGAGGGATGGTTGAGGATTTGGGAAGGTTTTTTAGAATGGTTGTCTCTTGATATCCCCACAAAACTCTAGTAATAAGTCTTTGTGAAAACCCCTCTTCCAAAAAGGCTCTCCTCTCCCACCACCTCTTTGTATTTATTTTCTTTCATGTTTGTATCTTAAATTTTTATTCCAATAATATTATTTGTTCTTACCTTTTCTTATTCTATTAATATTCTTAACTGGGTTTGAATCAAGATTGGAGACGAGATTGCGTTCGACCCTTTCAATCCTTTGCTCATGCAAAACGTCTCCACGATGACCACACCACCCATGGAAGAGTAGTTTTTTTAGTGATTGATCTATCTTATACCCTCTTCATTTAATTATTTTGAATCATTTAGCTACTATGATTCACATAATATGATCCATGAATTGTGTTTTTAAATTATAATAATCTATTAATTCAATTGAACAATTAACAGAAAAACACAAGAGGTCAAGATTTTGTGTAAATTGTGAGAGCGCGATATTAATCGATAATACAAGACCACATAGGATAAATTTGTAGAGTTCAAATATAATCCATAAACACAATTCATCATAATTTCCAGAATGGATATGTGCTATAATTAACCACTAACTATAATCTAACCTTATAACAATAATCAAAGAAGGGTGTTGCGATTGCGTGTTCTGAAGCTAGCCTAGGGTTTATATAATTCCATCTTTATAAATAAGTTAACTTTTGTAGGGTTTGAGGGTTAACAACTTAGGGGATCATAATTAAGTGGATACTGATTTAAATGATAATTACAAAAAATTAAATGAATAGGTATAGTTAGATCGATTACTGCTTTTAAATATTTTCTAAAAAAACATCTTTTTATTGTGTCATTTTAATCGAACTTTATTTTTAAACTAAAAACAAAAAAATGTAAAATATTCTTCTATAAAACTTCTTCTAGATTTATAAAAAATAAACAACCCCCATCCTTTTATGTAGTGTTTTAATTCTATTCTATTTTATTTTTAGAATGCCTTTTAAAATTTGTTTTATTTCACTTCCTCCTTTGAGAGACGACTTTGGTCAGCCACTCTGGTGCACCTAATTACCCCAAAATCACAATAATCATTTGAGGGCGCCCACGACAGTGCTATTTCAGGTATTTAAAATAACGATGAAGGATATGTGATGGGAACTGG
Organism: Viscum album; assembly: GCA_963277665.1. NCBI lineage: Eukaryota > Viridiplantae > Streptophyta > Magnoliopsida > Santalales > Viscaceae > Viscum > Viscum album. The sequence continues at coordinate 1,284,737,653 of OY728138.1, read as the reverse complement.
TAAAAAATGAGACATAACAATTAGTGAAGTGGTGAGGACTACTAAAGGCCTACATTATCTCAATGAAACATTATCAATCTTCTAAGGGGAAACAGTTTATATAATTTATGTACATGAATGGCCTGATCAATATAAACTTATCCCAAAATAAATTCTATATAAGTGGAATAACGAAACATTAATGATCATTAGATTTGGTACCATAAAATTGAATATGTGTAATGGTACATTTTAAACCATCCAAGGAGTACATCAAGTGAAGGGAATGTAGAATTTTGTTTTGGGAAAATTTGATTATATTAGATGCAAGACACACACCAATAAGAGAGTTAATAAATATATGAAGGGTGCTCATGTGGTGATGATGGTGGAAAATATCTCAAGGAAATTGCACATGCTTATGGAAGAAATATACAATGAGGATATGATACTTTTCAGATCAACAACCTCAAGGGATGAATTTTGGAAATTATGGAACATAAAGATTCATTATATATTTGAATTAGTCCTTAAGATTCTAGTTGATTAGATGTTTTGATATAGGAAAAAATATATATATTTTCTATTTTCTGAGTATTGTTCTTTTAGAAAGATTGATGGGTTGAGGTTTTCTACATCAATATAAATAAGTAAGGATAACTCAGAGTTTATTCGTACTGATGTTTGGAAAGAACCAGTTATATCACTAGGAGGAGAAAGTTACTTTTCTCATAAATTAAATATTATTCCTTGAGATGTTGGGTGTACCCAATAAAGTGGAAAGAAAATTCCTTTGAATTTTTCAAAACATTCAAAGCATTCAAGAAGATTGAATTTAGAAAAAATATCAACCATTTAAGGATTAAAAGTTGTGGAAAATATATAAGAGATAATTTTTACATTTTTGACAATATAAAGGTATCAAAAGACAATTAAGAGTGGTATAAAATCCTCAATATAATATAGAGGTAGAGTGTATGAATAGAATCCTATTAGAAAAAAACTTGATATTGAAAATACTAGAGTTTCCAATAAATTATAGGAAGAAGCATTGAATACCACATATTATGTACTCAATTAAATTACTTTAGTGTTTATCGATTTAATAATTCAAATAGATATGTGGACCGTTAAACCTACTAACAATTCATGGTTACATAATTTTGAAATTTTATATATGCACTATTTAATGACCATGGAAGAGAAAAGTTGGATTCAATATTTCGATAATGTTTTTTCTTGGGATAAATTGATGGTGTGAAGTGGTATCATTTGGGTCACCCTGCTACCTGAAAAATTACTATCTATAGATTTTCATTTTTTAAATAAGACAAGATTAAAATAAAAATTGATAGAGTCATTAATAAAGAGAATATAGAAACAAAAATAGTTGAGGTGAAGGATAAGGAAGTACCAGTTTCCTATAATGAATTACTAGATCGTTATGATTAAGTACTAGTTGAGTCTGGACTAATATGAATAACATAGTAGAAAAGGACTCCAATATGGAACTCACACTTTTTCACTAAGATAAATATTGTATACTAATTATTGGCAGAGGATGAAGATCCATACTATTTTATAGAGGTAACCTAGAGGCCATAAATTTTTTCATTAGTGGAAGTGGTTCAGGAGAAAATTGTATCCCTACCCTAGGATAAAACTTGGGATCTAATTATAATACCTCACAGAAGGATAGTTATTAGTAAAAAATGGGTCTTTAATATCAAGTGAGATATAAATGACCTATTGTAAAGATATCATGAAAGACTGGCTGTCAAAGGATATTCTCGTAATGAAGGTATTTATTTATATGAAAAATATTTCCATGTTGTTATATTGATGACTATTTAGGTATTTCTGTTGATATTTTCTATATAAATTTTACATGTAGTGAAACTATATATGAAAGAAACTTTTCCCTAAGATTAAATTTATGAAGAAATATATAATATTAAACCTGATGGTTTTGTAGAATAATTAAAAGAGAAATTTTTTTATGTGTTCAACATGTATCTATATAGTCCCAAGCAGGCACTGAGGTGTTTTTATAATATATGTGGTTTTTAAATGCTGAGCCTCAGATACAGAAAATTACATTCATATTATTCTGAATATTTTAAGATTTATGGTTATAACAACCCATACTTTACATACATTGTTTTTTACTTCAGAATTGAAGCACAATTATTACAACATATAACCAAACAAAGAAAGTACCGTATAGGTATAGTGTCTTTAGAAACTGGGAAACACAAACAACTGGTTCATAAAGCATCTACTTTGCCTCCCATTTATTTCATCATATCTTGAGTCCCTTTTTGGCATATTCTACTTAATAACCTTCTTCCTGTCCTGGGGAAACAAAACATACAAAAGGGTGAGCTCAAATGCTCAGTAAGGGTAAACAAAATAAATATCAATCACATCATATACATAAGCACATAACTTTTGGAAATATTAACCTGCAAAAGAGATCATAATTTCATAACATGGGATAAATCATGGCAGTGAAATGTAATCACAATAATCATAACTTAAAACATGAAACTTTGTGTCATACACACATAATCATAGAGAATCATTTCTTATTAGTCAATACTCATTGCCAAGACTATCTTAGTGGACAAAGTCCATTTCTGAACCGAGTTCACTCCTCGTTTCAGTCCTGTTTCACTGAACCGGTATAACCTACCGTTCCAGCCATGTCTATCTCATGGGATATAAAATCTTTACCCAATGCATTGGAGGGAGATATAGGTCCCACCCATATCATAACGATACCATTCTTATGTGTGCCACAAAATCATAAACCATACATCATAGCATAACCCATCTAACAAAAATGGGAATCTTAAACATCGTGACATCATAAAACAATTCATATAAGATAAAGGGATTCATAAAAATATAATTCCATCACAACATAATCAAATCAATGTAATAATAGGGATAGAAATATAACCCTTTATTATCTTAGATGGAAAATAATTTTGATAAAACATTTGAACTCCATTCTTGATGAAAATATCCTTTCTGCTTCAAAAACACTTTTCCTTTCTTAACATGTCGTACAATTCTAAAATAAAAGAAGATGATTAAAAATAAACTTGAAAACTTGTAAAGTAATATTCTTGGAAATAATGTTTTAAAAATCCATTCATGCTGTATAAGTTAAAAAAACATTCTTCTCGTACTTTTGTCGGAAGAGTCAAAAAATACCTCGTACGAAAAACGACAAAAGATTCCTTTCATATCTTTCACTAAAAACTCACCAAAGGGTAAAATTGGATTTAAACAATTTTAGGTGGATGGAAATATTATTACATATTGAGGAAACATGGATGTGGATGATAAAATACACCCCAGTAAATACTAAAGTATAAACAATCTCGGATAAAAATGAGATTGTGATATTTTCCCTTACCTTAGGTCCGATTTTCCTCGTAAGTGTCCGAACCTCCTATATAATGATTTAAATAATGTTATTGACTTATTACAGAATCATAAGTATTGTTATGATATCTTATTTGGTCATATTCTTAGTTTCTTAGTAGTAATATTTCATTGCTACTTGTTATTCGGGTGTTTATGACTTTTTGTTCTTATGCGTGTTTTGTCGAATAAATTCTTATTCTTCTCTTTAGGTTATAGATAAATCATTTCCATAATGGTATTAATGTACTATATATCATATCTATTCATTAAATTAATTTATATAATCATTATTCAATGAAGATCATGTAGAACGAATCGCATCACATCGTGGAGACGGTATTCCGTACGTACGCACGAGCGATGATATCATTCCCATGATCGTGGAATTGTATTGGAGTGTATGTATACTATTTCAGAATCAGTATTACTTTATAATAGTCATATATAGTCATTATTTACACCATTATACCCATCCAAGTAAGGTGGTGGTGGAAAATAGATTACACCACAGCGTGGAGACGGTATTCCGTACGTACGCACGTGCGGTGATTTCTTTTTCCGTAGGATGGATAGATGGTGAAATAGGGTTGTTTCATACTTATAATAACATATCAGTATATTAGTGATACTGATTTTATTACTTCATAATGAAACAACTAAAGAAGAAGAAGTGGAAGAAGAAATAAAGATGAAAGAATCGGTAACGGACATTACCTCTTCTTTGAAGTGCTTCTTTGAGACCTCCTTTTAGGGCACTAAAATAGGTCTTTGAAGAAGACAAGAACCTCTAGGATGTCTCTAGGGAAGTGGATAGGAGAAAGTGGCAGGGTTTTTCCGAGATTGAAGGCTCTAAGTGGTGTGAGGAAGAGAGGGAGGAGGTGCCCTTTTATAAGGGAGGAGAGGGGCACCTTTGGAATAACTAAAAATATTATTTTATTATAAAGTCAAGTTCGGTTTGAAATAGCTCCAAATTGATTTAGTTTGAGGATAAGGTGGGGATGCGTCGAAATACTCTCATCCAATAGAATTTAGACAAGTTTAGGTTCCTATTTTAACCTTATCATGTAGATTTAACATTAAGTTAAATAATTTTACTTTTACCGTGTCTTCTTGTGTTCTTATACTATAAGGTAAATAAACTTTCTAAAAGAAGCCAAACGAACCCCAAGTTGTTTATTTTAATATATATAACCATATCTAAGTCATTTGGCCGAATCTTAGATTTTTAGGAATAAAATAACAATTACTAATATAATATTGTTTTTAAAAACTATTTTATGTCAATTTTGACACTATTTAGTAATTAATTTTTGGGAAAATCAGAACAGAATGATTAGTTCGAATAAAGTTAATTAAATCAATACTAACATGTCATATTAATCTAGAAAATTAGTTTAATTCATTAAAAATGTCAAATTACATTTATTTTGGTGTTTATAACATCAATTATGTCAATATTTCATTAATAAGATAATTACTGCATCATCTTTGTGTCATAAATAAATTAAATTATTTAATGTCATAAAATTACAAATAAAATACCATTATGTAGGAAATCGTTTTTTATTTCTAATTAATATTTATAGTCGAATTTATATTATGTATAACCCCATATTAAAAATGGTTTACTTATAAAACTTTGATTTTAACTATTTTAACCCTTCTTTAAATAAATTAATAATAAATGTCCTAATCTAATCCAAGTGGGCCTAAATGGTCATATTTTATTCCTAAGTTTGTTTTTGGTCAAATTAAACTTATCCAATAGAATTAGGACATGTGTTAGGGTAATAATAATATCATTTTACCCTTAATTACCCTATTTAATTTTAACCGTGGTAAATAAAAGTAAAAAGTTACTATTCACCAAAAATTATTTTCATCTCATTGAACCACATTTTACTTACTGACATCAACTGTTTCTCTCAGATTTTTGAAATTCCACTCACAGAAGTGGTAAAATTAAGTTTTATGAAAAATTTAGTTTTTAACTACCACTTAGTGGTTTCACTATTCATCAAAAATTGAAAGTTTTCATAAAAATACCAAAATTTCACCCTAGGCTAATTTTGATATTACGAATCCAAAAATGAAGTCCATTTTGAAAAATAAAATTTATAAAATTTCAAAAAGTGGTTATTACTATTCATAACGGCTAGTTTTAATAATATTTTAATAGTATATCGTTGTTTAGTGAAACTCGGTATTGCGTACGACGCAAGCTATCGGGGAAGGTCACGATTTCGTGTAAAGCAAGACAAGCAAGTGTTGTATAGAAAAAGATTCCTTTGATGATTTATATAACATAAATGTCTCGGGTGTTACATCTACCCCCCTTAAAATGAATTCCGCCCTCGAAATTCTTCACTTTGTAACAAACGGATGAGGATACCTCTCCCTCATCACATCCTAAAGCTCCCATGTAGCTTCTTCTAATTGGTGGTTCCTCCATAAAACTTTCACCAATCGAGTGGTCTTGTTTCATTGGACATTTTTGCTACGATCCAGAATCTCTATCAATTGTTCTTCATAAGAAAGATCTTGCTCCGACGGTACAACTTCTGAGCTGAGTACATGTGAAGGATCAGGTATGTACTTTCTCAGGAGAAATATATGGAACACATTGTGAACTTGAGAGAGATTCGGTGGAAGCACCAATCGGTAAGCTACCTTCCCAACACGATCCAGTATTTCGAAAGGACAGATATATCTAGGGCTCAACTTCCCCTTCTTTCCAAATCTCATGACCCTCTTCCAGGGAGATATTCGTAAGAACACTTTATCACCCACTTCAAACTCTAGGTCTTTTCTTCGGTTGTTGGCATGGATTTTCTGTCGACTCTGAGCTGCTCTTATGTGTTGTTGAATAGATCTGATCTTTTCTGCCATTTCATCAATGAGATTGGGTCCTAATTGCTTTCTTTCCCCAACTTCATCCCAGCAAGTTGGAGTCATGCATTTCTTTCCATATAGAGATTCATAAGGATCCATCTGAATACTGGAGTGAAAGCTATTATTATAAGAAAATTCCACCAAAGGTAGTTTTTGATCCCAACCACCTTTGAAATCCAAAGAGCAAGCTCTCAACATATCTTCTAGAGTTTGAATTGTTCTCTCAGGCTGACCGTCTATCTGAGGATGATAAGCAGTGCTAAAACTCAACTCTGTATCCAGAGTATGCTGAAGACTTCTCCAGAACTTCGACGTAAATCTCGGATCCTGATTAGATATAATAGAAAGTGGTACTCCATGCAATCTTACCACTTCCTTTACATATATCCTGGCAAGCTGATCCAGAGAGAAATCCTCTCTAATAGCAATGAAGTGTGCAGATTTTGTAAGACGATCAACTATGACCCAGATAGCATTATTGCCTTTGGATGTTTTAGGAAGTCTTGTGACAAAGTCCATAGTGATGTTTTTCCATTTCCATTCGGGTATGGGTAATGGTTGTAACATCCCCTTAGACTTCTGTCTCTCAGCTTTAACTTTTTGACAAACCAAGCATCGAGAGACATATTCAGCAACATCTCTTTTCATGCCATCCCACCAGAAGTACTCCTTCAGGTCCCTATACATCTTTGTGATTCCAGGATGAATAGAGAATGAAGAACTATGAGCCTCAACCAGCAGCTCCTTCTTTAATTTGGGGATGGGAGGAACACAAACCCGATTCCTGAACTTTATTATCCCATCACAATCAAGGTTGAATTCAGGAACATTTCTCACCTTCTTTTGTAACTCGACATCTTCTTTCTGTGCCTCTTTAATATTCACATGTATAGATGGTTGAACATTCATTTGACAAAGATACGATTTTTCCCCATTCATTATAATTCCAAGATCCATCCTTTGTAAATCCATAAATATTGGATCTTTTGTGATCCTCATCATGGATAAACTGGCATGGTCTTGTCGACTTAATGCATCTGCCACCTTGTTTTCTTTCCCATGGTGGTAATGGATTGAGCAGTCATAATCCTTAATCAGCTCCAACCATCTTCTTTGACTCATATTCAGCTCCTTTTGTGTGAAAATACACTTTAAACTTTTATTATCAGTATAAATATCACACCTTTCACCATAAAGGTAATGCCTCCAAATCTTTAATGAAATGATTACCGCAGCTAACTCTAAATCATGAGTTGGGTAATTTTGCTCATGTATTTTAAACTGTCATGAGGCATAAGATATCACCATATCATTTTGCATAAGAACACACCCCAATCCCTTCTTGGATGTGTCACTGTATATCACAAACCTTTCTCCACTACAAGGCAATGTGAGCACAGGTGCACTGGATAAACTTCTTTTCAACTCCTTGAAATTCTCTTCACATTCCTCCGTCCAAACAAACTTAACTCCTTTCCGAGTCAACTTAGTGAGTGGATTAGATAATCGTGAAAAATCTTTCACAAAATGTAGATAATATCCAGCCAAACCAAGAAAACCTCGAATCTCGGTTACTGTTGTTGGTCTCGACCATCTTTCGATAACCTCTGTTTTTTCTGGATCCACAGATATCCCCTCCTTTGAGATTATGTGACCCAAAAATGCAACTTTTTTAAGCCAAAATTCACACTTGGTAAATTTGACATAAAGCTTCTCCTTTCTCAGGGTCTTCAATATAATTCTCAAGTGGTCTTCATGTTCTTCCTTACTCTTTGAATAGATAAGAATATCGTCTATAAAGACTACCAAAAATTGATCAAGATAGTCTCTAAAGACTCTATTCATCAGATCCATGAAGATAGCAGGGGCATTAATAAGACCAAATGGCATCACTATAAATTCATAGTGTTAATACCTTGTACGGAAAGCCATATTTGGTATATCCTCCCTCTTGACCCTTAATTGATGATACCCTAAATGAATATCAATCTTGGAAAAGTATTGAGCTCCGCGTAGTTGGTCAAATAAGACATCAATGCGCGGGAGAGGATATTTGTTCTTGATAGTGATCTTGTTAAGTTCTCGATAATCAATGCAGAGTCTCATTGATCCATCTTTCTTCTTTAAAAACAGAACAGGTGCTCCCCAAGGTGACGCACTAGGGCGTATGGACCCCTTATCAAGATTCTCATGGAGTTGGTTCTTCAATTCCTGCAACTCAATTGGGGCCATTCTATAAGGTGTCTTTGAAATAGGCAAAGCACCCAGTACGAGTTCTATTGAAAACTCAACTTCACGATTCGGTGTAAGACCTAGTAATTCCTCTAGAAAGACATCATCAAACTCCCGTACAATGGGCATATTCTTAATCGTGAGTTTCTCACTAACCATTTGAGATAAATAACCTTCATTTAGGGGAATCAATACCCATAAAATGGAAGAAATTCCCACTGGAAGGTTATGTTCATCCTTGCATCGATAGATGATCATAGATTGATCTGGAATATGAAATGTGACTTCCCTTCTTTGGCAATTGATATGAGCTCCATGTAGAGAAAGAAAATCCATGCCAAGAATCACATCAAATTCTACTATAGGAAGGATCACAAGATTTGCAGGAAGCACTTTCCCACAAACTTCAATCGGAGAAGAATTATAAACTTTTGATGCGACTGTTGTGCCATTAGGTGTTGTCACAGCTAACTCAACATCTAATTGTTGAGGTAATACAGTGATATCCTTAGAAAATTCTTCAGAAATAAAGGATTGGGTGGATCCAGAATCAAATAAATCATTTGATACTTTAGAGTGGATGGTAAGTGTACCTTTCATTACATCATTATCGTACTCCACATCGCTGATAGAAATTGCATGTGACTTTCCTTTGTCATTAGCCTTAAGAGTTTGTTGACGTCGACCATCATCATCAACCCTTGGATTAGGGAATTTATTGGCATCATGTCCCATCTCCTTGCACTTGAAACATTGAAGTGTAGTAGGTTCATTCTGTGCATCCCTTCCATTTTTTGCATCATTAGACATCTTCTTCCCATAATCACGGCATTCAAATGCCCGATGACCTTCTTTTCCACATTTGAAACATTTACTTTTCCCTTTAAGACAACTACCTCCATGTTTCTTTCCACACTTTGAGAATAAGGGAAAACTCATCTTCATTTCAGTGTGCTCTTTAGATTTTCCTTTGAATTCCATTTTCCTCTTCTTATCAAACCCATATGACTGATGGGTTACTCCAATCTCCATCTCGACTTTGAGAGCACATCGAATGATTTCCTCATAGCTATTGAAGTCCCTTATGGCTAATTCCCTTAGAAGACTTGGTTTTAAGCCACTAATGAATCGATCGATCTTACTCTCAGGTTGGATAATAATACTAGAAGCGTACCTTGCAAGTCTTGTAAAATTTACTTCATAGGTACCAACAGATTCATCATCCTTTTTCTTCAGTTAAAGAAACTCTTTCTCCATCTTTGTTCAAAGAATACGAGGGAAGTACTTATTGAAAAATAAGTTTTTGAACTCGTCCCATTCCATGGACTCAATTTCATCCCTTTGCCTTGTATTCTTAATAAGATTCCACCATTGATCAGCATCACCTTCCAAACGATACACTGCTAAGATGACTTTATCATGCTCAGAACATTGAAGAAATGAAAATATCTTTTTAGTAGTACTAATCCATTTTTCAGCAACTAATGGATCAGTAGACCCGCTGAATGAAGGTGGAAGTTGTATCATGAAGGATTCAACAGAATGTTGCTTCTTCCTTTGCTCGTTTGGAAGTCCTGCATGATTCATAGCTTGAGAAAGTTGTGTGAGCATGGCTACAAGATTTTTCATTCCAGCTCCCATAACGTTTGGTTGCTCAGGGGGACAATCATTGCATTGCCCATCGCATTCAGCATTAACACGGTTCCTTCGGGTTCCAGCCATTGACTAAAACCAAGAAGAATAGTGTGAGCAACACTAATTATAATAGGAAAACCACATAATCAAGAATAAAATTTCACACTCAAGGTCTTATCCTAGGTTATTCATGGCCATTTCTAAAACACTAATATTGTGTTCTATGCTTATACTTATCCTTAGGGTTCTTACTAAGGCTTTCACATCCTATTTTCCAAAGATTGACTATACCTTTCCTCTGATACCAACTATAACGACCCATACTTTACATAAATTGTTTTTAATTCAGAATTGAAGCACACTTATTACAACATATAACAAAACCAAGAAAGGACCGTATAGGTATAGTGTCTTTAGAAACTGGGAAACATAAACAACTGGTTCATAAAGCATCTACTTTGCCTCCCATTTATTTCATCATATCAAGAGTCCCTTTTTGGCATATTCTACTTAATAACCTTATTCCTGAACTGGGGAAACAAAACATACAAATGGGTGAGCTCAAATGCTCAGTAAGGGTAAACAAAATAAATATCAATCACATCATATACATAATCACATAACTTTTGGAAATCTTAACCTGCAAAAGAGATCATAATTTCATAACATGGGATAAATCATGGCAGTGAAATGTAATCACAATAATCATAACTTAAAACATGAAACTTTGTGGAATACAAACATAATCATAGAGAATCATTTATTATTAGTCATGACTCATTTCCAACACTATCTTAGTGGACAAAGTCCATTTCTGAACCGAGTTCACTCCTCGTTTCAGTCCTGTTTCACTGAACCGGTATAACCTACCGTTCTAGCCATGTCTATCTCATGAGATATAAAATCTTTACCCAATGCATTATAGGGAGATATAGGTCCCACTCATCTCATAATTATACCATTCTTATGTGTGACACAAAATCATAAACCATACATCATATCATAACCCATGTAACAAAAATGGGAATCTTAAACATCGTGACATCATAAAACAATTCATATAAGATAAAGGGATTCATAAAAATATAATTCCATCACAACATAATCAAATCAACGTAATAATAGGGATAGAAACAGAACCCTTTATTATCTTAGATGGAAAATAATTTTGATAAAACATTTGAACTCCATTCTTGAGGAAAATATCCTTTCTGCTTCAAAAACACTTTTGATTTCTTAACATGTCGTACAATTCTAAACTAAAAGAATTTGATTAAAAATAAACTTGAAAACTTGTAAAGGAAGCTTCTTGGAAATAATTTTTTAAAAATCCTTTCATGCCGTATAAGTTAAAAAAAAATTCTTCTCGTACTTTTGTCAGAAAAGTCAAAAAGTACCTCGTACGAAAAACGACAAAAGATTCCTTTCATATCTTTCACTAAAAACTCACCAAAGGGTAAAATTGGATTTAAACAATTTTAGGTGGATGGAAATAATATTACATATTTAGGAAACATGGATGTGGATGATAAAATACACCCCAGTAAATACTAAAGTATAAACAATCTCGGATGAAAATGAGATTGTGATATTTTCCCTTACCTTAGGTCCAATTTGCCTCGTAAGTGTCCGAACCTCCTATATAATGATTTAAATAATGTTATTGACTTATTACAGAATCATAATTATTGTTATGATATAATATATGGTCATATTCTTAGTTTCTTGGTAGTAATATTTCATTGCTACTTGTTATTCAGGTGTTTATAACTTTTTGTTCTTATGCGTGTTTTGTCGAATAAATTCTTATTCTTCTATTTAGGTTATAGATACATAATTTACAGAATGGTATTAATGTACTATATATCATATTTATTCATTCAATTCATTTATATAATCATTATTCAATGAAGATCATGTAGAACGAATCGCATCACATCGTGGAGACGGTATTCCATACGTACGCACGAGCGATGATATCGTTCCCATGATCGTGGAATTGTATTGGAGTGTATGTATACTATTTTAGAATCAGTATTACTTTATAATAGTCATATATAGTCATTATTTACATCATTATACCCATCCAAGTAAGGTGGTGGTGGAAAATAGATTACACCACGGCGTGGAGACGGTATTCCGTACGTACGCACGCGTGGTGATTTCTTTTTCTGTAGGATGGATAGATGGTGAAATAGGGTTGTTTCATACTTATAATAACATATCAGTATACGAGTGATACTGATGTTATTACTTCATAATGAAACAACTAAAGAAGAAGAAGTGGCAGAAGAAATAAAGATGAAAGAATCGGTAACGGACATTACCTCTTCTTTGAAGTGCTTCTTTGAGACCTCCTTTTAGGGAACTAAAATAGGTCTTTGAAGAAGACCAGAACCTCTAGGATGTCTCTAGGGAAGTGGAGAGGAGAAAGGGGCAGGGTTTGGCTGAGCTTGAAGGCTCAAAGTGGTGTGAGGAAGAGAGGGAGGAGGTTCCATTTTATAAGGGAGGAGAGGGGCACCTTTGGAATAACTAAAAATATTATTTTATTATAAAGTCAAGTTCGGTTTTAAATAGATCCAAATTGATATATTTTAAGGATAAGGTGGGTATGGGTCGAAATACTCTCATCCAATATAATTTAGACAAGTTTAGGTTCCTATTTTAACCTTACCATGTAGATTTAACATTAAGTTAAATAATTTTACTTTTACCGTGTCTTCTTGTGTTCTTATACTATAAGGTTAATAAACTTATACAAGCAGCCAAACGAATCCCAAGTTGTTTATTATTAATATATATAACGTTATCTAAGTCATTTGGTCGAACCATAGATTTTTAGGAATAAAATAACAATTACTAATATAATATTTGTTTTAAAAACTATTTTATGTCAATTTCGACACTATTTAGTAATTAATTTTTGTGAAAATTATTACATAATGATTAGTTCGAAAATAGTTAATTAAATCAATACTAACATGTCATATTAATCTAGAAAATTAGTGTAATTCATAAAAAGTGTCAAATTACTTTTATTTTGGTGTTTATAACATCAATTATGTCAATATTTCATTAATAAGATAATTACTGCATCATCTTTGTGTAATAAATAAATTAAATTATTTAATGTCTAAAAATCACAAATAAAATACCATTATGTAGGAAATCTTTTTATATTTCTAATGAATATTTATAGTCTAATTTATCTTATGTATAACCCCATATTAAAAATGGTTTACTTATTAAACTTTGATTTTAACTATTTTAACCCTTCTTTAAATAAATTAATAATAAATGTCCTAATCTAATCCAAGTGGGCCTAAATGGTCATATTTTATTCCTAAGTTTGATTTTGGTCGAATTACACTTATCCAATAGAATTAGGACATGTGTTAGGGTAATAATAATATCATTTTTACCCTTAATTACCCTATTTACTTTTAACCGTGGTAAATAAAAGTAAAAAAGTTACTATTCACCAAAAATTATTTTCATCTCATTGAACCACATTTTACTTACTGACATCAACCATGTCTCTCGGATTTTTGAAATTCCACTCACAGAAGCAGTAAAATTAAGTTTTATGAAAAATTCAGTTTTTTAACTACCACTTAGTGGTTTCACTATTCATCAAAAATTGAAAGTTTTCAGAAAAATACCAAAACTTCACCCTAGGCTAATTTCGATATTACAAATCCAAAAATGAAGTCCATTTTGAAAAACAAAAATTTATAAAATTTCAAAAAGTGGTTATTACTATTCATAACGGCTAGTTTTAATAATATTTTAATAGTGTATCGTTGTTTAGTGAAACTCGGTATTGCATACGACGCAAGCTATCGGGGAAGGTCGCGATTTCGTGTAAAGCAATCCAAACAAGTGTTGTGTAGAAAAAGATTCCTTTGATGTTTTATATAACATAAAATTCTCGGGTGTTACAAAGGTAGAAATTATTTTATAATTCATTTATAATATGGGGATGGCATAATGGATATTGGCCCCATCAATGAACATATCAAAGAGATAAAGGCACAATTAGATAGAGATTTATATATAAAGGAAAAGGGACTAGTATACGATATTCTTGGATTGTGGATTTTCAAAGATATAAATAATAAAAATATTTGGATTTTATAAAAGAATTATTTGGGGAAAATATTCAAGTTCTTCAATATTCAAGACTATAATCCAATATCCTCCCCATGTTTGTTTTAATTTAAATTTATCCTCTATGGGGATCCAAGTATTGATGAGGAGAGGATATAGATGTCTCGAGTACCATAGGAATTAGTAGTTATGTGCTTGATGTTTCATAAGGTTTTTAGAGGACCATAAATAACACATTTAGTGGGAGAAGTTAGTAGATGCCTGGAGAATTTAGGATGGGATCATTAGAAAATGATTAAGAGGATCCTAAGATTCATAAAATAGATATACTATGTTGAATTATGTTATAGAGTATTATTTTTTACTATCATAGGTTTTTTCATTCAGATTTTTTAGGATATAATGATTATAATAAATATAATAATATTTATGTGTTTAATTAAGGAGGAGTTGTGAGCTGGATTTAAAAGTTACAATTACTTTGGGATTTATCACAATTGTGTTTTAGTAAATAGACACTACACAATCATGAAAATAGGTGATTTGTATAAGAGTGTTATTAGAGGAGTTTAGGCACATAAAGGATAAGATTCCTATATTTTATGAAAGCAAGAGAACCATGAACATTGTAAGGAATCTATCTTTTCATTGCAAAATAAAGAACATTTGATTATAAAATCACTTAATTAAAGATGCAATGGAAGAAAGAAGTGTGAACTTACCAAAAATGATTCTTATGAAAATATGATTGATTTCACTACTACCAAACCCATGTTTAACAGCGCTAGTATTTATTAGTGCTAGAAAAAGGTGTTGATAAATGGTATCTTTATCTATATTAAAGAATGTTCCGATGAATATAACCATTTATCCCCACTTTTTTAGAGCTGATAAATTTCCACTTTATTAGAACAAGATTTTTAGTCCTGAAAAACTGTACCATTTATCACCACTTTAGTTTAGCGTTGATAAAGGATACCATTTATCAGTGCTTTATTTTTAGTTCTGATAATGGGTACCCTTTATCACCATTATTTTTTTAGAACTCCTAAAGGAGTACTTTATTATCCTTTTTTATCAATGATAATGGTTCGAATAAATAATTAAAATAAATAAATTAAAATTAAAATTAAAATTTATTTTATTAAAAAATTTATTAAAAATTTTATTAGTTAAATTATTATGGATAATATTAGATAAATTTATTATACTATATATAAATTATAAATATTAATAAATTTTGTGTATTAAATATATAGATAGGAAAAATTAAAATTAAACAAATTAAAAATAAGTAAATTGAGAAATTTATTAAACATTTTATTAATTAGATGATTATTGACAATGTTAATAAATAGAACATTTTAAAAATATTGCTCTATATTAATGTATATAAATATTTTTTCTGTATTACAAAATATTTATGTCCTATATTTAGTGAATAATGGTTTATAATTAAAAATTAATACTAATTAAAAATACTCAATAATTGTATAAAGTAATGGACTTATAATTGAATGTGTTTGGATTTTTCAATTTAATATACATCAAATGTGTGTTATACTGATTTCATAAATATGCAATTAATTCATTTTTATAAACAATGTACCCATGCAATACTTATCAATTTTTTCAATATTATTAAAGTGTGCTTATTCTTAATTTATTCAATTTCACTCATTTTTAACACACATGAACTTAATATTATATATTAATTAATAATGTTACAAAATATTTGATAAAAAATATTTATAAAAACTATTAATAAATAAAAATATTTATAAATGTACATTCTATATTTATAAAATTATATATCTATAATTATAAATAAAAAAATATTTTTTTAAAAGTATTTCTATAATTATAAATAAATAATTTTATATATTTAAATAATTATAAATATATACTTACATCTATTTAAATAATTGTTAAATTTAAAATAAAGTTTCTTAAATAATGAATATATTTACTATATTGATGTAAAAATTCATTTTAAAAATTAAGTATATAATTATAGTTAAAAAATATATATTTAAATAATTATAAAATAATAGTAAATATATATAGATAAGTAATATATTTACTTTATTTATATTTATATATATTGATTATATATATAATATATTTACAAATTTTTTATGTATAATTAAAATTATAAATATTTTATCTGTGCTTGTGTAATAAATGTCGATAAAAGAAATATTTATTAGTGTAAAAAAGGGCTGATAAATTTTATATATATAAATTCTAAAGAATTAGTGTGACTAAATTTTCCTTTTATATGTGCTTAAATAATAAGCACTAATAAGAGGACACTTTGTGATTTATTTTTAAAACTGTTGATAAAAGTGTCTAGATTCTATTAAAAACCTAACTTGTTGTGAACCAGTTGCGATATGAGAAAAAAAAACTTTTGTGAACCCTTCAAGGCTGCTTCTCATTCATTCTCCCCTTTCTCCAATCCCATTTCCTCCCACATTTCCCGCAATCGCTTCACCCTAGGGTCCCAGATCTGTTCGATATTGTTCAAAATCTTTTGATCTTGAACATGGAGTACAATACGACATCAGTTCTTCTCAATAGGTTAATCTTTGAGTCTTGGGGGTTTCAAGATCGAGGAATGGTAGGTCTACTGGACAAAAGGATCATCGTGATTTTATTTTCCTAAGAGGAAGATCTAGCCAGGGCCTGGTCTAGTTCACCTTGTACCTGCAATGACTTCGGGTTCTATCTCTTCAGGTGTTCATATGACATCCATATGAGGGCGACATTATAACAGCAGTGATTTGGGTTAGTTTACCCAAGCTCCCTTTACCTTTTCTGAATCCAGTGAATATATTCACGCTAGGAAATCTTGTTGGTAGATATTTATGATCTAATAGTAGAACCTAGTGTGTTTATCAACATGTTTCTCCACACATTTGAGATGAATTTGATGTCTCGAGAGTGCCTATGGATTATATTTGGATTAGAGTGGGAGAAGAATTTTGATAAAAGAAGGTTGTGTGGTTTGAATCGTGGATCGATTTTTGTGGTTCCGATATAAAATTGGGTTATTATACATCTAACTATATGTGAGGGACTAAGAACCATGAACAATAGTAGGTTGTGGTTTTTTAAGATAAGGGTAAGGTCTTCAAGCCTGGTGTTGGTGAAGGGTCGATGGGGAAAAGTCAGTTGGACATTTCTAATGAACCATGCAATGAAAAAGTTGTTCAATGTGATTCTTAGGGGATACATATCCTTGGAGAATGGTAGTTTTCAAATTCTATATATTAGAAATTATTTTTAGGTTTTCATCATTTTAGGTCTATATATACTTTTTTGGTCTATATGTATATTTAATTAACTGTAATATAATTGTTACTGAAATTATCAATAAAATATTGTAAACTCATGTTACTTTCATAAATATAATATTAGGTAACTATATATAATTTTTTTTAATATTTAAACATTCCAAATTTTAAATAATTATATTTTATACCCAATTACCCAGAATAATAATTATTTATAATTAATAGAATTCAAAATTTATTATTATTCTTATTATTTTAGTTTCATTAGAAAAAATATTATTATATATATATATAGAATAATATATACTATATTTAAATAAATTTCAATATGATAAATAATATACATATATTTATATAATTATATTCAAATAAAGTAACTAATATAATACATACATATATATATGACACACATATATAATAATTAGGTAGATTCACTTTATTTATCTATGTATCAATTGAGAAGCGACCTCCATTTTAATGTTTCTGTTGGTGGAAGGCATAAACCTCGTTCATGTTTATTGCCTATCGAGGTAAGTGTGAATGAATTACACCCCTCCATATACCTCTTTTTCAAATCATATAAAACCATATAATTTTTTTAATAAAATAAAACCTCTAAAAGGGCTATTTTTTATCAAAAAAATTAAAAATCCTTAAACAATTATTTAATTATTGTTTTATTTGGATCATTGAAGAAAATTTAGAGGATAAAAATGAAAGTCATTCATCGCTTAATATGGATCCATGTAAAATCAAATAAATTAATTTTAGTAACATAGATTCCTCAGCTGAAATTACATTGTAGCAACCCAAGACCCTCAGGTTGTGCAACACTGAAGTTTCATATTCTGATTCATTAGTCTCCACCCTCTCCATTTATTTTACACCCTTCACTTTATCATTTCTCCAGTTGCGTAAGGATTTTCTCTAGAATGAGTTGGTGGAAATGGAGATGTCGAGTTGATTACATGTGTTAATGGTGTAATTGTCAAAGAGGGATGGAGTTTCTCCTTTTATAGAAAATAATTAGGTACAATTCTCATCCTCATCAGTTTCATCTTATGAATAGTTATTATTGTATTTTATTGCCTTGAGACTCATCCCCCGTATCTTGTTTACATGAACCTATATTTATTGTACTACTCTGGGCATTAGTCATCCCTTGGATGACTACTTCTTAGATAATTTCAAGTAACATAGGTGCATATCCATAAGAGATAGAGAATTTGTATGAAACAACAAAATACAATGATAACTGCTCCAGATATGAGCTGATGAGGATAAAAATTTTAGTAAATTGTGTTATCAAAAAGGGGAAATGCATCCCATTTGTGATAATTACACCATTGGAACTAGTTATTAATTTGAATCATCTATTTATACCAACTCCTTCTTGATAAAATCTCCACATAACTAGATAAATGATAGAGTGAATGGCGGGAATTAAATGGAGAGGGTGGAGACCGAATAATTAGAATATACAAAAGCAATGCTATGTAGCCCCGAGGTCTTAGGTTGCTATAGTGTAATTTTAACTGGAAAGTGTATCTTACTAAAGTTAATTTATTTAATTTGATGTGAAGGTAGAGTTAATTATTAATTAATTTCATTTTTATCCTCGAAATTATCCATAAGGATCTAAATAAAACCTCAATAAAATAATTGGTTGAGGATTTTTTAATGTTTTGTTCGATAAAACATTTCCTTTTCTTATAGTTTTTATTTTATTAAAAAATTTATATGGTTTTATAGGATTATAAAAAGATGACTAAGGAGGCATGTACTTCATTCCCACTTACCTTGATAGAAAATAAAATTGAGCTGGATTCACTCCTTCCACCATCAAAAACTATAAAATAAAGGTCACTCCTCATTCAATCATTGATAAATAAAGTGAATCTTCCTAAATAATTTATATATATGTTATATATAAATATATATTATATCAGTAACTCTATTTGAATATAATTATATATATTATTTATCATAATTTAATTTAATTAAATATAGAATATATTATTCTATAAATATAATACTATTTTTTCTAATTAAACTAATCAAATTCTAATATTAATAATTTTTAAATTATATTAATTATAAATAATAATTATTTTGGGTAATTGTTTCTGTTATCAATTTAAAATTGAAATATTAGTTCAAAAAATTTCACTCATTGAAAACAAATAAAACACTAGAATTTTCTTTATAATTTAGGAAATTTATTCATATGTCCTTTTTTATGTATAGGAATTTGTCTCACATCAAACGGTTACACAATTTGATCTGTATAGGTTAAAGTTTGTGTTTTGGGTTTTAAATGGAGTATTAGTAAAATGCAAAACATCCCTACTCAAAATGAAGAAAACACATTAATAATGTTATGATGCTTTAGGAAAATGATCTATAAGTCATTTTTGATGTGTGGGATTTAGTCTCACGTAAATCCGACGCACGGTGAAACCGGTATAACTCCAAGTGCGTCGTATTATATAAAAATGACATCAATTTTAATAAAAAAGATAACCGACCTACTCAAAACCAATAAAACACCTTTAGATTATCTTTATACATTAGTGTAATAATCCATAAATTATTTGTGACATGCAGGAATCAACTTCATCTGAATTTGATGCACGATGTACTCGGTATGACTCAATGTGTCTGTTAATAGTTTAAATTCGACAATTTAGTTCAAAAAATTTCACTCACTAAAAACCAAGAAAACGCGAATGTGTTTTATTAGTAATTTAGGAAATTCACGTTTTTGTATTTTTTGATGTGTAGGAATTGTTCACACATCAAATTTATACACAACGTGATCAGTATGAGTCAAAGTTCATGTTTCGAGTTTAAAAAAACATTTTAGTAAAAAAGACATGTGACATAATCAACACTATGTAAACCCATTATTATTATTTTTAAGCTTTATTAAAATGACCCATAAGATATTTGAGAGTTGTACGAATTATCTAAACTACAATCTGACACTTGGTGTGACCGATATGACTCAAAGTGTATCTTTTTATTTAAAATTAACATCCATATTAGTAAAAAGGAAAACTCAACTACTCAAAAGTAAAAAATACATTTTTATTGTTTTTATACTTTAGTAAAACAATATATATGTCATTTGATATGTTAATTAATTACTCATACCTCAATTCGACACATTATGTTACCGATATGACTCCATGTGGGTCTTTTTATTTAAAATTGGCATCAATTTTAAATAAAAGGAAGAATGACCTACTCAAAATTGAGAAAACACAATCATGTTGTTTTGATACTTTAGTGAAAGTGATCCATAAGTAATTTTTAACATTTTTGAATAATATTCAACTCCATATGATGCACGGTGTGCCCGGTTTGACTCAATGTGTCCATTATGATTTTAAAATCGACAGTTTTATTCCAAAAAAGTCCGAAAAAGAAAAATGAAATATCATTTTTGTATTTTCATGATAATTTAGTATATTTATTCATAATAAATTTATGATTTGTAGGAATCAGTCTCTTTTCAAACTGATACATGATGTGATTGTTATGAGTCAAAGTGTATGTTTCCTCTTTAAAATGACATTTTAAGAAAAAAGACGCTTGACATACTCAAAACTGAGTAAATACATTCATATTGTTTTTATATTTATAAAAAGGATACATAATACAATGGGGAAATATAATAATTATTTGTTCCTCAATATGATGCCTGGTGTGACTCATATGACCCAAAATGCGTCTTTTTATTTAAAATTGATTTCAATTTTAGTAAAAAGGACAACACGGCTACTCAAAAATGAGAAAATGCATTCTGATTGTTTTGATACTTAAGTAAAATAGTCTAAAAATCATTTTTTAGGTTTTGGAATTATCCTCACCTCAATCTGATACATGATGTGTCTGGTATGACTCAATTTGTCCATTATCAGTTCAAAATCAACATTTTTGTTCAAAAAGTGTTACTTACTGAAAACAATTCAAACACATTTGGATTGAATTTATAATTCATGAAAATGATTATTATATAATTTTTGGAATGTAAGAAATTCTATCACATCAAACTGACACACAATATAACTGTTATGAGTCACAATGTGTGTTTTCAGTTTAAAATGGCATTTTTTGTAAAAAAACTTGTGACGAACTCAAAACTGGGAAAACACATTTGAAATGTTTTGATACATTATTAAAATAATACATAATTCATTTGAGGAACAAAAATAAAATGCATGGTATGAATTTTATCACTCCATGTTCATTATTTCAATACATAAGTCTCATTTTAGTTTAAAACATGCATCATATCCCCAAACCCGAGAAAATAAGCCTAGATTGTTTTCTCTTCATTTAAATTTTGTATTCATACTTAATTTTTTTGATATGGTAGTGTTTTTTTTGTTGTGTTGTGTAGTAATAAAACACTATAGTATGCCCCTTTATCAGTGCTTGAGAAATTTCTGATAATAGAATGTGGCTTTTGACCTCTCTCTAGTAGTGAGTGTTTCTCTAGTATTGATAAAGTATATTTTTAGCGATGTTAAAAGACTATTTTGTAGTAGTGTTTTCTAATGAATGTGATTTACATTTATAATAATAGAGGGTTAATATCCTTAGGAAACCTTGTAGATATGTAATCAGAACTTTTGATAGATAGAAGGTATGTGTGTAAATGTGATTGGTTCTCAATGAAATCAAGATGTGGTAGATATATTGATATACTTCATGAAAAAGGAAAAAATTAAATGGGACCTTTTTATTTTTGGTAAAAGGGTAACATTTTCCCCTTTAATAAGACTCATTTAAATTGGTCATGGGGGTATGAGGGAAATGATATGAGGATTCTCGATAAAATGTGGATATCTCCTCATCAAAAATAATCATCTTTATCATTAACTATATCCTAATTAATCTTTAAAAATATTAGTATTTGTGAGGTGTTTAAATATATATTCATGAGATAATATTTTAATTTTTTTTCTCATTATAATATTGAGATAGATCTTGTACCCATTTTTTCATATTGTGTTCCTTCTATTTTTCTATGGTTTTCCCCATTTTCAATTGGTAGTTTTTTACCTTTCATTTGGTATCTATTTTTGCTACATTTTTTACTTTATTTATATCTTGAAATAATAACCAAACCGAAGGTCCAATAATTTTATATAAAAATGGAGGAAAGTAAGTAGAGGTAAGAGAGAAATGGAAAGGGTGATAGAAAGATGGAAGTGTGAGGTGTGATTTGGTTTTTCCCAAAATACAGTGATATAAGGACTAGATTGATATATGAGGTGTTGGGGTTTGGTTCTAGAGATGTTGTGGGACAAGAAATTTTTTTGTATTGGTGATAATGAACTTTTGTGAAATATCGAAAAAAAAATGGAGGACATATTTAATGAATTATAATGTGATGTGGGTCAGAGTATACATCTATAATATCTAAAGGGTATATAATGGTTCATAGGCGGTGAATTTTGGGACGGTGTTGTGTTGACATGATAATGGTTTTGATGATAGGAGATGGTTGACGTTGATATGGATATTTATCGGTGTGGAGGTTGTATTGATAAATATTAATGATGGTAAGTGGTATAACATATTATTTGGTTTGGCAGGGTAGCTCTTGGTGGAGATAGAGAATCAGCCTCTTGAGAAGATTAAAGATCCCCTGATTGTGGAATTATATATATAATAAAAAAATATTAAACTAAAAAAATATTAAACTAAAAAAACAATAATAAAAATAAGTTCTAGTAATAATAAGAGGATACAACCCAAAATAATCAGTCACCTAGTGGTACCAAATTTAGTCAAGTTACAATTATCCTTGTAAAATCACACAGAAGATGGATCCTTACATTTTATCATAGAAAACCCAATAATTGTTAGATAAGATTACTCAACCTCTAAATTTTTTTTCATCCAAGTGTTGAGTCTTATGATATGTATACTATCTTAATTTTTATCCTTCTGCATTGTGTAGTTCAATCATCTACATTCTATTCTCAATAATCATCCCACAGTGTTATACTAGCATGCATTCCACTACCATCATACCTCTATTTATACCCAATGTCTGATAATATATCTCCATCTATTATCATGATATCCAACTCATTCACATGAATTCCATTGATGTTTTCTCATTTTTCCACATTTAGTCACATACATTCACCACGCAGATTCCTAAAATGCCATATGTTTCCATTCCATGTCATTCATGTCAGACTTGAATTCCTTGTTATCTTTTAACCATGTGATATTAATTTCACCTAAAAAATCAATGAACCCCAGTATGACGAATTTTAATAACCAGTGAGGAATAAATCCTCATTAGTTTCATATGTAACATAGGATACCAATGGTGAGTACCACTTCCTCATGACATTGTCTATAATAATAATCTGCATATTTATTTGATGGCATAAACATATGGGACTACAGACACCTGCATAGGGGCTAATTAAATCACCCCCAACCACCCAAAGTGATTACCCACCTCAAACTATCCCATTTTGTTACACTTATCCTTGAATTACAATACACTAGGGTTTGAAGGCCATATAAAGAGGGCTCAAATGCCTTAAAATAATGCCTAGTGTTTTGAATAGTTTTTTTAGATGTTTCATTGACGGGAATAATATTTGTCACTATTCATACATTAGAATCCATAATTGTGCATGCTTCAATTCAGGATTAGTTTCATGATATAGTGATTTTACATTACTTATAAATATTTCTCTATCCATATTCAAACTGGGGTTTCATATCATTCATTTCACCTATTAGGTCCACCCAACTACTGGTTAATCTATAATAACAACATTATTAAAAATTTGCCACAAACAGGCCAAAATCACATTCCCTAAAAACATTAAATTATAATAGTGGGAGATAAAAATGAGTTCATAAGGTGAAATTAACTACAAATAAAAAAATATAAGGAAAAATAACATAAATATAAATTATAAAAAAAATCATAAAATTTCTTCACACAAGAATGTGAAATCATAGGTTTCATATCCTCATTGAAAAGTACATTTCATGTTGAAAGTACATCTTAAAAAAAACGTTCTACTAAATTTCATAAAATTAAATTGCAACATATTACAATTATTGCATCATGTTATGGCTTGATAAACATTTTTAGCTTCAAATAGTGTAAATTACTCCCTATGAAAATACTCCAAATTAATAATAATAATCTGAACATTTTACGTTAGAGGGTGAAAATGGACATAGATACCTTATAAAATAAAACTCAAAATTATTGAAGAATGTGATCTTTGATTTTTATCCATTTTATAGAGTTTCAATAACATTGAAAGGATATTACCCATTAAAATATAATAAGTACAACCATCATCAATACGTTCTAGGGTTTTAGATATATTATTTTCTTCTCTATAAATTTGGCTGATAATATAATTGATGATGGAAATAAACTCAATTGCATCCTTCCATTGAGGGATCTACTTCAATAAAAAAATTCCATATGTATTGGATGGAATTCATCAATTTTTTAGAGTAATATTCAATCTAGATCTATTTTCATTGCTTAATATTTCTCATATTGAGCCCAATGATGGAAACATTCACCTCTTCTTTTATTGCAACACCATTTTCTCATTGTTCAACGACAAAACCATAGATGATAACTCATGATTCCCTAAAAGGGCTTTCACTTCTGGAGGTGACCCAATTACTATTATCAACACCATACATGTTATGTTTGATCCAATTTCAAAGAGTTGGTTTCTAGATAACATCAATGGATCCTTTATATTGATTGAAATTACATATTGTTCCAAATATGTGTACTATAGATAAATTAAGAATCGATTTACTGATATTTTCATTATAACATCCATTTTAATCCTTATAACTGCCAAAATGTCTGATATGGATACTTCTATAGATATTTGAGTGCTTCCATACTTTATGGAATTTAGGTGTAAACAAAAACTATAAATCAGATCAACAACAACAACTTCAAAGAGGTTATAAAACACAGTTGAGAGATAAAACATACAACAAAATTTACTGATTTACAAAATGTTCAATGTAGGATATTCAAAAATATCAAAGAAAAACTTCCATAAATTCTTTTCAAATGATTAGTGGAGAATAATATGTTCAAAATATTAATAATAATAACAGAATTTAAACTATATACAGTTATAGTAATAATATAAATTTTATAAAAGTTATATTAAAATCTATATTGATAATATAAAAGAAAAATTATAACTACATACATAAATAATTAGATTTATATATAGAAATATATAATAATGTACAATAATTAAATATATAAATAAAAAAACATATATTTCTAGATAATCAGAATGAAATATAATTTAAAATAAAATTGGACATAACACATATAATTGTGTACAATAATAGTAATATATAAAATTAGATATGATGATAAAAATAATAATAATAATTAAGTATGATATAATCTAAATTTTTTTAATAACATTTATTATATGTACTAATAAATATAACAAAATTAATAATAATTTTTTTAAATAAATTAATAATATTGTTTAAAAGTTAATATATTAATAATTGTATTAATAAAAATAACAACATAATATTATAAATAATAACTAATATTAATATAAAATTACCAAATAATTATAAAAAAATAAAAATAATAAAATATAGTTAAACTAGATTAAAAATTCAAAAAATAATTAGATTAATCTAATTATAAATTTTGTGAAAATATTAAAATTTGTTAAGAAAATATTTTTACATCGCCATGTTTCCTCAAATAATAGTCTCACCACAAATGGAATCCAATTCTCCTCAAATTCTTGGATGATATAAAAGGAAATATTAAATTCCTATAACCATTACATTATTAATTTTTTTGAAATAGGAACCCCATACATTAGCTAGAACAACCACATAAATTTTTTTAAGTGAACTCTAAATACCTCTGTAACAGTGGAGAGAACCCTTTGATAAATAACTATAGGTACCTTTAAAACCTTATCTTCTTCTAATTCAAAGTTTTGATATAAAAGTAACAAAACTTAAAATAAGAAGAAAAAAATTCCCCCAAGATAATGTATATGTCTCTAGTTACACTACCTCAAGATAAATAATAAAAAGTAATTTTTTTCATATACCACAAAATCATAATTACCTAATACTAGATGATGTAATGTACCACACCTATAAAACTACCATACCGATAGTATTACATTCCCCTAGTAGTAATCCATAAAAGATTTGAGTCTTTACTAAGAATCATAATGGGCCTTCATGTTTTTAGCCTATATCAGTATCCTACTTATTATACCCGATTTGACTAATATTATGTATTTATTAACACATGAACTCTTCACTAGTACATTCTAAAAATTAAATTGTAAAACCCTCACTCTGATACCAGTATTTCATATCCCAAACCAACTAGAGATCCTCATGATATATCAATCAGATATATAGTTATCCAAAAATATTATATCTAATTGGATATGGGGTGTTAATGAGGTGACCCAAGCATTTAATACATGAAAATTATATCTTTTTAGAAACATATTCAATACATATTATAAAAAATACATTCCCCATAACCCTTAATATTTAGTGTCTTTAGAGACTATATAAATTATCATCATATGTCAGGGAGGATATTCAAAAAATCCCCCAAAAATTTATCTTTCATACAACCCTTCTTAGACACACTTATTTAACCATTTCTTCATAACCTTGGGAAATGAAAAAATAATAAAGTATGATCTCATACCCTAAGTAAGGGTAAACATATGGAATATCAATCATTAATCACAAGTTAGTATAAGATAATAATAAGATCATGAGAAAATGGTCATAATATATAATAGTCATACATAATCATTCAAATATATTTGATCATGAATCACATCATTATATTTTTTCCTAACAAAATACATTAGTCATAATAGTATAGAATAATCAATAAAAATCATCATATATGAGAACATATCAAAAGAATAATACATATGTTTTTGGCATACACATAACCCTAAAGAAATATTTCTTTTGTCAAGGCTAATCACCAAGACTATCATAGAAGACAATGTCAAATATTGGATTGGGTTCACTCCACATTCCATCATTTCCATAGTTAAGGATCACACCCAAGACTATCATAGTGGACAAAGTCCTTTGTAAGATTCAGTTCACCCCTCATTCCATCATTTCCACAGTTAAGGATTAATTTATATAACATAATTGTGGATAGAGTCTTTTACAGAACCGGGTTTTCACCACATTATAGTCCTTATTATCATGGATATATCATTATTTACCCAATTAATTTTTGGGATATAGAATTTTAGTTTCACCTATCACATAATGGAAACCATAAAAATATGCACCATAAGATCATAAAACATTTGTATCATATCTAATGTAATGTTAACATGTTTCATAAACATTCCATTATTTCATGACATCATAACTTGTGCAAAATAAGTAGGTTTCATAAAAATTCTATAAAAACTTATTTAACCTATGAGAATGAAATGGGTTTCATATAATCAACCTTAACTCCTTATCATAATAAGACATCTAGAGAAATAAATTTGATAATACCAAAAGGAAATATCCCTAGTGAATCATAAAAATCAATAATAGATGTTGACATAATTGAAAAATACATTTAAAACAGAATTTTAAAATTTCTTTTGAAAAATGGAAAGTACTATTTTCTTTATCTATCATTAAAAGCTAAAAAATCACAAAATTGTAACGTCCTAGTTCCAGAAGCCACCCAGAGGTGACCCGTACCTGGTTGGTCACATGGCCTCAAGCGCATTTCACCGAATGCCAGAGGCATCCGACTAGCAGTGAGGGCCTTGGGTGTGATAGTGGGGAAACTATGTCCTCATTAGCAGAGTACACAGGGAAATAAACAAATACATACAAGAACATAAGCGGTAATAAAGATATACAATAGAAACTAAGAGTATAAACTGGAGTACATATATATAAAATGATGGATGATATATATGTCTAGGAAAACATCCAAACAAGTCACAATACTGGAATACAATAGTGCTAAAGAAAATTGCATAATAAAGGAGATAAACTCCTCAGCATCGCAAGCCATAGCTTGGTCTCATGCTCTCCATCTCCATAGAAAGTCACGTACCTGGTGTATAAGGGTGTTTGCCCTTATCTATACCTACAAAAATATAATCTGTTGGAACCCAAAAGCATGGCCCACAAAGGGTGTGAGACTAAACCACAGTATGCAACCACAACGAAATCTGTGCCTTATGGTCAGTGAATATATGGCAGGTAAAATATAGAAGGAAGTAAACAATGAAGTACTCAGCAGTAAACAATCCACATTTCAAAGCATTCAAATCACCACACAACATGAAATAGCTAATCAAAGAAGATAAACACAATAGGTAACCCTCTGGGAAGCACCCACATCCTATCCCCTATGGTCTTACCTAGAAACACAAGCATGCAGCTGAACACAAGGTGAACCTCTGGGAATTACTCACATCTTATCCCCTCTTGTTCTACCTAATAAGTACAAGAAACCCTCTAGGTATTACACTCATTATAACCCCTCTCATAATTACACTCAGTCTAACCCCTCTCGTTCATCTTAAGCATAGACTCTCGGAGGAAGCACTCACCATCAATTCCCCCTATAGTCTTGTAACGGTACTAAATGCACTCTAGGGAAGCACTCAATGTCTCATACCCCTTGTGGCCTGCGTCAAGGAATTACAAACACTCTAGGGAATCACTCAATGTCAATTCTCTCTGTGGTCTCACATCATAAATTATAAAGACACCCTGGAGAATCCCTCAACATCCATTCTCCCTATGGTTTATACACCACGTTCTCAAGTCCCTGTGTAAGTCAAGAAAGTTTAGTAGTGCATAAAGTCCAAGGTAAACCTCATGAACTACTTGGATATAATTCTACAGAAAAACAGCATAACAAAACAATAGTCACACCATCCTACAATACTAGGCATGGGAATAGTAAACAACAACCTAATAGGAAAACTAGAACCAAAGGTCAAAACAGGAAAAACATGCATGGAAACACATCCAAAGCACAAAAATTAACCCTATTAACAATCCAAAGTCATCTAATCAGGCATACCAGCATAGAAAAGAAACAATAGGGATAAAACGGTAAATGCACAATACCCCATTCAAGGGTATTCGAAAATTTTCACATAAAACTCAAATACCTTCAACAGAAAGGCACAAACCACCTACCTCAGGGTTAGGAGATCATTATATGTGAACCTTGAAGCATGATTCTCATTAGAACATCATGGATCTAAGAAAATGTATAAAACGTTCAACCCACGATATCTCATGAAATAGAATAAAATAGTATATGATGCTCTAGGAGAATAGAGAACCCACTGATGCGATTCCAACGCAACTAACGGTGTTCGATTCAGAGGACGGATGATGAATTGGGGGCTCGTCGATGATCAGCATCCATAAGGAGATCTCAGTCGAACGAGACCTAAAAGAAGAGTTTTATAGCAATTATACACGACCCAGGTGCATTTCATGAAAAAAGAATGTACACGATGTGTAATTTTGATGTACACGGCATGTACTCTCTGTTTCCATACTCCTCTTTAAGTAGCCTCCATGTCACTCCCATACGGCCATGTGTGTGGCTACTACACGGCCAGCACGCGGCCTCCCTCAACAAGGAAATACACGGCATATACTCATAACGTACACAGAGTGTAGTTAAAAAATTCCATAATTTCCTTTTTCCTCAACAACGAAAATAAAAGGAAAAACATACCTGAAAAAAAGGTCTGGGTTCTTAAAAACACCCCCCCCCCCCCTTCAAAAAAAATTCCCCAAATTTCTCAAGTTTGGCATAGAAGAAGAAACCCCAAACAGTTCTGGCCAGTGTGCTCGTACATCAGCCTCCCTCTCCCTAGTCTCACCATGTACCCGACAGTGCTTCCATAGAACTCATACCAGAGGAACAGACTGTCCATGGAGAACCTTTGTACTGTGATCCAGAATCTTGATAGGATTCTCCTTATACGACACATCCACTTTGAGCTTATCCTCCTCGAATTGAAATACATGAGAGGGGACTGAGAAGTAACATCGATGCTGAGAAACATGGAATACATCATCCATACCTTGGTACCTCTGAGGTAACTGAAACTGGTAGGCAACCGACCCAACTCTCTCTAAAACCTCAAACGGCCCGATGTACTTCAGTGAAAGCTTACCCTATCTCATAATCCTCTTTTGTCCCAATATCGGTGTGACACATAGGAAAATCTGATCCCCTACCTTGAACTCTAATGGTCGTCTCCACTGATCTGCATAAGACATCTGTCGAGACTGTGCAGTATCCATCCTCTTCCAAATAAACTCTATTTGCTATGTGGTCTCCTAAACAAGACGAGTTCCCAACAAAGCTACCTCTCCAGCCTCCATCCAACATAATGGTGATTGGCATGGCCTACTGTACAAAGCCTCATAATGTTCCATCTG
This sequence comes from Viscum album, assembly GCA_963277665.1. Taxonomy (NCBI): domain Eukaryota; kingdom Viridiplantae; phylum Streptophyta; class Magnoliopsida; order Santalales; family Viscaceae; genus Viscum; species Viscum album. The sequence continues at coordinate 1,284,706,553 of OY728138.1, read as the reverse complement.
AATAGTTTCTTTAAAACTATTATTGTAGGAAAACTCTAAAAAAGGTATATGATTCCCCCAAGAACCTCCCAAATCCATAATGCTTGCTCAGAGCATGTCCTCAAACACCTGAATCGTACACTTGGACTGGCCATCTGTCTGGGGATGGTAAGCTATACTCAAAATTACCTGTGTATCCAAAGCCTTCTGAATCCCTTACCAGATCCAAGAAGTAAAACGTGCATCCCGGTCTGAAACAATGGATTGTGGAACTCCTTGAATACGTACAATCTCTCGGATGTACAACCGTCCCAAATCATGAACACTGAAGGTCTCCATGATAAGAAAGAAGTGGGAAACCTTCGTGAGTCTGTCAATGAAAACTCAAATTGCGTCATTACCTCAAAGAGACCTCGGCAAAACGGTCACAATGTCCATCGTGATGTCATTCCACTTCCACTAGAGAATGAGTAACTGCTATAAAATCCATGTTCATCGCTGATGCTCCTCCATCACCTACTGATAAGTGGAAAAACTCATGAAGAAACCACCAACATCCCTCTTCATACCTGTCCACCAATACTGATTGTGTAGATCACAATACATATTGGTGATGCTAGGATGAACTGCCCAAACTGAGGAATGAAAATCCCACATCAGCTCCTTATGTATATCTGTTGGCACCCATACGCTCCCCTAGAAATGCAAGATCTTATCCTCACCTACAGTCCATCTAGGAATAAAGTCATCTTCTGAAACACTCTCCCTTAGGACTAGGCCTTCAGAAGCTGATAGCTACCTCATTCAAAATCGATCCAGAAGTGTAGAGGTAGTAGTTAAAAGAATATAGAAAAGTCTTCCCCAGTCTATCATGGACCTCCAAATGAATCTTAGAGAACAGAGCCATAAGGTTCCCCTCACTGATAACCTCCTGAACTGCCTGTATCTGAGTCCTCCTACTCAATGCATCAGCCACTGCATTTCCTTTCCCAGGCGTATAGGCCAACTCAATGTCAAAAGACTGAAGGTACTCAACCCACCTGAGATGTCTCATATTCATATCACGCTGAGTGAGGATGTACTTGATACTCATGTGTTCGGTAAAAACCACAAATGTGCTCTCCCAAAAGATAATGTATCCAACAATATAGGGCATAAACAATAGCTTCCAGATCCAGATCATGGGTCAGGTAATTCTTCTCATGTATCCTCAACTACCGAGACTCGTACGCAATGACACCATCACCCTACATAAGTGAAACTCCTATCCTAATACCTGACGCAACACAGAAAACACAATAGGTAACCCTTTAAAAAGTACCTACAGACTATCCCCTCTGGTCTTACCTACCAACACAAGCAATTAACTAAACACAATGTAACCCTCTGGGAAGTACAGACCCCTATCCCATATGGTCCTAATTAATAAGTACAAGCAACCCTCGAGGATGTACCCTCATCCTAACCCCTCTGGTTCAACTTAAGCAAATAAACACAACAGGTAACCCTATGGGAAGTACCCAAAACCTATCCCCTCTTGTCCTACCTAGAAACATAAGCAAGAAGCTAAACACAAGGTAACCCTCTGAGAAGTAATCAAAACCTATCCCCTCTGGTCCTACCTAATATGTACAAGAAACCCTCGGGGCAGTACACTCAGTCTAACCCCTCTGGTTCAGCTTAAGCATAGACTCTCTGAGGAAGCACTCACTATCAGTTCCCCATATAGTCTCGTAACGGTACTAAAGGTGCTCTGGGGAAGTACTAAGTGTCTCATTCCCCCTATGTCACACATCGAGAAATTACATACACTCTGGGGAATCACTCAATGTCAATTCCCCCTGTGGTCTCACATCGTAAATTATAAAGACACTCTAGAGAAGCCCTCATTGTCCATTCTCCCTATGGTCTATACAACTCGTTCTCACGACCCTGGCTAATTCAAGCATGTATAGCAGTGCGTAATGGCAAGGGTAAACCTCATGAAATACTTGGATATCATTCTACGATCCAATATCATAACTAAACAATAGTCACACCATCATACAATACTAGGCATGAGAAAAATAAACAACAACCTAATAAGCAAACTAGACCCAAAGGTCAAAACATGAAAAATATTCATGGAAACACATCCAAAGAGCAGCAATTCACCATATTCACAATAAAAAAACATCTACTCAGGCATACCAGTATAGAAGAGAAACAATAGGGCTAAAATAGTAAATGTGTAATACCATATTCATGGGTATAGGAAAAGTTTCACATAAAACTCAAAGACTTTCAACAGAAAGGCACAAACCACCTACCTCGGGGATAGAAGATCACTATAAGTGAACGAAAAAGCTTGAATCTCCTTAGAATTCCATAGATATAAGAAAACGTATAAAATTTTAAAGCCATCATATATCACTATAAAGTACAAAATAGAAGATGACGCTCTAGGAGAATAAATAACTCACCGATGTGATTCCAATGCAACCAACGATCTTCAATTCAGATGAAGGGTGGAATATCGGGGGCTTCTTGAAGATCCACAACCATACATAGCTCTCAGTCAAACGAGACCTTAAAGAAGATTTTTCTGGAGATTAGATGCGACCCCTGTGAATTTAATGAAAAAAAGTACATGTCGTGTACTTTTTAGGTACACGGTGTGTACTTGTTGTTTCTGTACTCCGCTTTAAGTGGCCTCTATGTCACTACCACATGGCCGTGTGCATGGCTACTACACGACCAGCACACGGCCTCCCGCGGAAAGGCAGTATACGTCATTTACTCTAAATTACACGGCGTGTACATATAAAATTCCCGGAATTTCCTTTTTCCTCAAAAAATGACCTGAAAAGGAAAAACATTCCTGAAATGAAGGTACGGGGTCTTACAAAAATATTTAGAAAAATATTTTCAATTAAAATAAACATGGGAATTTTTAAATGATTATTAAGATAAAAAATATTCATGACTCTGGTAATATCCATGGGTGTGGTAAATATTAAAAAAATGATTCATTTTACAATTTTTTAAAATTTAAAAATAACCAGTTCGGAAAACATTATCAAAATTAAATTTAAAACAATTAAAAATTAATTAAAATATGGTTTAAAATGACTTTAAATAATAATTTTATCATATAAAATAACTCTATTAAAATTATTTCAAAGAACATGGACATTAAATAGAATTTTTATCCACCAATGTAAAAATATGGTTATATTTTCTTAAAAGTAATCTTGTCGATCATTTTATGTGCCAAAGAGAGAAAAAAATTACTATTAAGATAATATTATAAGAATTTATATATTATATGAAAATATATGGGGTGTAAATAATAAGATCCATATAAATTTCTCCAATTTAATTTCATCATATACAATCCTGAAAGAAATGAGATTATAACATAATCCCATACCACAAGTCTCATATTATATTATACGCATTAAAATATATTATATAATAAATATATATTTATTATAAATATTTAAAAAATCATATTAATATATAACATACAATTTATACTTCATTTATAATTTCATATTATCCTTTTATTAATAATTTCTTCATTAAAATGAACATTTTGGTGGAAACAGGTCTGTTTTCCATGCATATTTCGGTTTTATGGTTCTAGTCCATATACCTTGGTCATGTTTTTATCATATACAAAGTAATAATAGTGAAATAACTATCAATTTTATTCATTAAATACAATTTTAAAACAATCCATAAAAAATCATGATGAAAATTTATTCACATCACATTATGAAGGTGGTGGTCCACGTGTACGCAATGGTGATGTTTTCACTTTTCAATATATGGAATGAAAGAAAGGTATAAAATAATTCAAAATTAAATTATCATAATTTTATTATAAATATTATATATATTCAATAATTATATCCTTATATCCTTCCATTTAAGGAGGAAGTGAACAAAATTACATTACTTCGTGGAGGTTGTGGTCCACGCATACACACAAGGGACATTATCATTTTCCAATGGTTGAAAAAAAGATAAAAAATACATATAAAATTAGTTTAGAAACATGTCATTGTAGTTTATATTCATATAAAATAATGTGAGGAAGGTTATAGAAATTTTTTAGGTGGTTTAAAAAGAAATAGACATGAATAATATCATTAAAAACATATCCCTCTTCTTCATGTATCCTCAACTGAAGTACACATTAAGGTTCTTGGATGTGTATTTTAGAAAGAAATTAACCCAAATGTAATTGTTATGGATTTTTTAAGATTATATAGGAAGATATTGAATGATATAAAGGTTCAATTGGTGTTTATAAGATATGAGATGAGGTTCCCTTTTATAAGTGATGTGGATATAAATCATATAAATAAATGAAACTTTATAATATAATATATGTTTACTCAAGTAAAGTGGAACAAAATGACAAATAATATAGGATAATAAGGATAAGGAAAAAATACCAATAATTAAATAAATTAAATTAAGTGTTTTTTTTTGTTATTTTAAACCTTTCACTTTGTTTGACCCCTCTTTTACCATTTTTAACCCTTACACGGTAACAATATTCTTACCATGGTAACTCTTATTTATGAATAAAAAACTAAGCTAAAATAATTACATTACCTTAACTTTTATTATTCCTAAAATTAAATCCTTCTTATAATATTCAATTCTTATATGTTTTGGAAATTTATTTCAAAAAAAATGCATGAAACACAACAAAAAACTATTTTTATAAAAGTGTATTTTTAAACATAAAACTGGTTTTATTATTATTAATTTCACAGTAAAAATCATTAGATGATTATTAATACATTTTTTTAAATATACTTTCAACACCTTTTATAAAAAATATTCATAAATAGTGATTAATTAAATTTATTGAGATAAAAAAACATTTCAAATATAATAACATATTTTCATTAAAACACCTATTTTTACCTTGAAATAATTTTATTTTCCTTTTAACCAATTTTTAACCAATGAATTTACTTTATATATGGGTAAAATATACTATTTTATAATTTAGTTATTCTTATTCAAAAGCACTAATTGAAATTTTAGGTGATAACAATCACATCTAATATTAATATTGTAATAGTATATCGTGGTTCATTTGAACTAAGATTTGTGTATTAGGAAATCAACCAAACAAATCAATCTTATTTAAAGATTAATATATAATTAAACAATTATGGTGTTATATTATACAACATTATAATAATTTAATCCTTATAATTATGTTATTCTGATACAAACAAGTCAAGATACTTCTACCTCATTACATCCCCAGGTTCCCACATAGCTTTCTCAAAGTTATGGTTTCACTACAAAACGTTAATCATGTGAGTGGTATTGTTTTTTATCACATCCTATTATAAATATTGAATCTTAATATGTTTTACCTTATATTATATATCAATATTAAATGGTATTTCCACTGATTTTAGTATGTTTGAAGGTTTATCTATATACTACAACTCAATAGATACATGAAACACATCTTAAACACAAGGAAGATTTAGTGGAAGAACTAAGAGAAATCCCAAAATACAAATAAAATAAGGAATTTATAAGTTATTGATATATCTAGGTTTTTATTTTCCATTGTTTTTTAATATCACAACATTATTTCTATGAGATATTCCATTGAATTTCTTATCACCAACTTTGAATTTTAGTTCTTTTCATTGATTGTCATCATATATTATTTTCTAATAGTGAGCATTCCTGTTTTACCTATAAATGGATCTAAAATTATCTTCCATTTAATTATCTATCTTAGTTCCAAATATATTCAGTTCTCTAACTTTATCCCCTCACATTGTAGTTCTACACTTCCTTATATAATGGGCTTCATAATGATCTATATAAATTATTGTGTGAAAGCTATTATTATAAGAAAACTAATCCCAAAAATGGTTTTTATTCTAAAAACCTTTTAGATATGTAGAAAAATATCTCAAAATACCTTATAGGGTTTAAATGGTCCCCTAAAATTTATTATATTTTTAGGGATAATATAAAGTGGTAAATTTCAACTTTAGAACCATATCTTGTTGAAGACATACCCATAACTTTGAAGTAACCCTAAAATAATGATCAGAAACAATTTAATATGGTACCCTATATTACCTTATCAATTCCATAATATATATCATGGAAATATTAGAAATATATAAATATCCCTTAATAGAAATTAAATGTGGTTACTTCATAAGGTAGTCAACTACATCCCAAATAGCATTGGGGAATTTGGATGTTTTGGGGAGTCTATTTACAAAATCCATGGAGATGTTATCCCATTTACATTATACTATTAGTAACATTTATAACATCCCCTTGTGATAATATCTCCCAAAATTAACTTTTTTACATACTAGGCATCATGATACATATTAAATAATATCCCTTTTCATATTTTCTAACAAGAAATACTCTTTTCGATCACTATAAATATTTTTACTTCTTGGATGAATATAGAATGATGAACTATGAGATTTATATAGTATATACTTCTTCAAATATGATATTTATTGGACATATACAATGGTCTTAGTCCATATCATTCCATCACAATCATGATGGATGTTATGAACATTCCTCATTTTATTTTACAGTTATACATCTTCTTTTTATGCCTCTTTAATCCTCACATGGATGGATGGTTGAAAAAATATTTTAAAAATATATTATATGTACCTATTTCTCTTGGTTTAAAGATCCATATTATTCAAAATAAAAAGTATTTAATCTCTTTTAATCATTATCATAGAAAAACATGCATGGAATTTAATCCTAGAGCATTGTACACCTTTTTCACCTTCCCTGGGTGGTAATGTATGGATCAGTCCTAAATTCTTAACTAAATGCAACCATATCATTTAGTGTATAAATATTACTTGCTATGTTAATCTATAAATAATTTTTTTATCAGTATATCTATCACATATTTGAGAATAATGATAATTTCTCCGTGTTTTAAATGAAAAAATACTTCTATTAACTCCAATTCTTGAGTGGGCTAATTTTTCTCATTAGATTTTAATTCACGTGAGGCATAAGCTAACAAAATATCATTCTTCCAGAGTAAATATCCAAATCCATTATTTTATTTTTCACTATTGGTCAAATACCCTTCTCCTTTATAGCATTGTGAGATCATAGGTGAATTGATCAACATTCTCTTCAGTTTCCTCAAATTTTCATTGTATTTATATGCCTAATGGATCTTCACCCCCTTCTAAGTAAACTTGGTTATTATATTATATATTCATGATAAATCTATCTAAATTTGATTGTACTAAGCATCCAACCCCAAAAAACTATGGATATATGACACCATATTTGGTATGGGCTATTGTTCAATAATATTTATCTTTAAGGATCTAATGATATACCCTCTATTGAGAATATATAACCCAAGAATGAAACTTTTCATATCCAAAATGAAAATTTACTAAATTTGGAATATAGATTATCCTTCCTCAATTACTTTAAAAAATTCCTCAAATGATATTCCATCACTTCCTTTATATATGAATATATAATAATATCATTTATAAAAACCGCCACAAACTAATCAAGGTAATCTCTAAAGACTATATTCATTAAGTCTTCGATGATAGCAGTGGAATTGGTAAAACCAGATTGAATAAATATTAATTTATAATTACCATACCTCATTTGGAGGGCTTCTTTGGGTATATCCTTCTTCTTTAACCTTAGTTTATGATATCCATAATTAAGTTAAATCATGGAAAAGTATTGAGATCCTTATAATTGATCCAACAATTCATAAATACTTGGTAGAGGATCCGTGATCTTAATAATGATCTTGTTAAATTCTTGAAATTAAATTCAAATATATATTTAATTTTATTTATTCTTAACAAAATTAAATAGTACACCCCTTGGTGATTCACTATGAATAACGGACCCCTTATCAATATTATCTATATTATCTTTGTAAATTCCTACAATCATGGAGTCTTTAAAATAGGTCTAGCAGCGGGTATAGGTTCTATTAAAACAATAACATCACAGTATAGGGTAATAATAGAAGGTATTTAAGGAAAAACGCATTATAATATTGAAAAATAGATATATATTTAATGTTGTGTATCCCCCCAACTATTTGAGATAAGTATACCTCATGGATAGGTAGTACAACCCATACAATTGATGTAATCCCCCTTATCAATTCATATTCAACCTTGCACAGAAATATGTTTATAGTTTTACTCGAAAAATAAAATGTAGTTTTCATTCGTTAGAAATTTTTCTTATATATATATACAAATAGATCTAATCTATTCCAAAAAAACATCAAATTAATATAGGGGAGAATCAGATGGTATACAAGAACAAAATTCCCACTACCATATATCAAATTGGAGTTATAGACATGAGATTCGATCAACATACCATTAATATATTTCACCGATAATTCCACATCTAATAATTGAGGTGGTGATGATAATACCTTTTAAAAAATATTTCGATATAAAATATTTTTTCGGTTCTTAATAAAATAAGTTAATTTAAATTCAAGTGGGTGGTAAGTGTAACTTTCATTACTTCATTCCCATGGTGAAATTAAGCAGCCATTATCATATGATGTTTCCCTTTTTCTATTATATTAAGAGGTTATTAATGACTGTTTTTATCATTTAACCTCAGATTCATGCACTAATTGATATAATTTCCATACTCTTTGAAATTATAGAATTGAGGTGTGGGTGGAACATCATTTGAGTTTTTTTTGATATTCATTTCATTGATTTTCTAATTGAAATTACATTGAAATTATTTTTTTGTATGGAATTATTTTTCACACATAATAATTTTACCATATCCCATAATAATATATCCTCTACGATTCATTCCACACTTATGACAAGAATTAATATTAATTATCTTTCCTTTATGGGATTTATTATTAGAATTTCCTCAAAATTTTATTTTTTTCTTTTTTTCCCCTAAACCATGATATTAATGAGATCCTCCAACCACTATTTAAAAATTTAGATAACATAAATTTATTTATTTATAGATATAAAATTCTACCATATCCATTTCATTTCATATACACGGTCTCAATCTACCAAATAATCGTGTATCCTTGCATTCATGATTAATGATAAAACTGAATGCATATCATGCAATTCTGGTAAATATTTCATGATATTTACCCATGGATTCAACATTATTATTCATTATATCCATAAATTCTATTTCTATTTTCATGAAAAGATTTTATATAAAATAATTATTGAAAAATACATTCTTAAAATTTTCCCATGTTATGGAGTCAATTTCTTTATCTTGCCTCATATTCTTAATAATAGACCAACTTTGATCAGTTCCACCTTCCAAATGACATGCATCCAATATAAAATTCTCATGGTCTAACCATTATATTATAGATAATACCTTTTCTGTAGAGTTTATCAATCTCTTACCAATAATTTGTTATAGGGAACAATAGAAGGAAGGTGGGTGTTTCTACCTAAAAGACTCAATAGTGAGTTGTTCCTTCCTTTTTTCATTTAGAGGTTCAATATTATTCATGTCACTATCCAAATATTGATGGATATTGGTGTTAATAGACACAATATTTCATTTCCAATATCCCATTTCATTTGGTTTATCATGAACACATTTATTTCATTATCTGTCACTTTCATTGTTCATATGATTCCTCCTGGTTCTATCCATTGACTATAACCAAAAAACATTATGTGAGTATTAAACATAAATAATCAATGTAAAAAAATCATATTACTATGAAAATATTTCTTTACATATCCTAAATTATGAAACATTATTTAAACTCATCAGACTTTGAAATAATCTCATATCACTGTGGTTTTTCATCAGTTTTCATAGATTATATCCTCTCATTCATCATAAATGTTTTATTAATTGAATATGAATTAACCAAATCATATCCATTTGGTGTGTTTATACTTGTTCTCAATATTATTCCCACATATCATGAATTGATAAAAAATCATGTTGATACACAACCATCCTTTTAAGGGTGTTTACCCTGAGGTGTATATATACCACAATTGTATCTAATTTCAAGTATTTGAAATTGAATATAATTTATAGGCAACCACATAATATAAATTTACCAAAAATTTAGGATTTCATCATATACATAGTCGTATCTCTAATGTTTTCATAAAATACATGTATTCTTATTCTACAAAAATAACTAAATCCTACTCCGATAAAAACGGAGGTGACCCAATCATTTCATACATAAATATTATATAATTTTATAAGAATATTCAATATATATAATAACAAAAAAAACCCATAACCATAAAGGTTTGGTGTATTTAGAGACTAAATACATCATAATTTTATTTCATGTAAGATCATCACTATCTCTAGAAAATTATTTCTCACATAGTACTATTCTTATATATACCTAACTTAAAACCTTTCATTAAAACCCAAGGAATTTGAAACACAAAAAAGTTGAGATGAGATGTCCAATAAGGTTAAACATAGTAGATATCAATAAATGATCATATGTGAGAATAATATAAGTATTATATTATAATAACATCATTAGAACTTATAAAATTACTATCCAATTAGTCAAAAAATTAATCATAAATCATGGAATAGTAATTTTTCATAACAGAAGACATCAGTTATAAGAGTGAGGAATCATAAATAATCAATCATGAGATTTGAGAACATATAATAAGACAAATACATAATTATTTAGTATACAAAAAAAACATATAAAATCAGTTCCATAGTTAAGGATCTCTTCCAAGACTATTGTAGTGTACAATGTCCCATAATAGATTGGGTTTACTCCCAAGTTTAATCAATTAAAAAGTCAAGGTTACATCCCAAGACTATTATTATGGTCAATGTCCTATATTGGATTGGGTTTAAAAACCATTTTATCATTTAATTATACAAGGTTCACTCCAAATACTATCACTGTGGAGAATGTTCCTTACTAAACTAGGTTTACGCCCCATTAATATCCATAATTTTTTATGAGATGTTTTTCATTTCCAATTTATTCGAGAGTTAAATAATTTGTGGTCCACCAATAACATAATGAAAACAATACATATTTATGCCATAATATTTTAAAACATTCATATAATACCAATTTCAGTGAAACAAGTTTCATAAAAATTCAATCATTCCATTATTTCATATCCTATAAAAAAATTTGCATTCATTAATATTTCATTGATACTTAATTAACCCATGGGATAGAAATGGGTTTCTTAAAATCATCCTAAAAAAATCATAATTTATCTATAATAATAAATTTTTTGGAACTATTAAATAATATTATTAATGAATCATAAAAATCCTTGAAGGATGAATACTTAGAAAAAAACCCCAAACAAAGCATTTGAACATTTCCCTGAAAATAGGGAAAATACCTTTTTAACTACATGTCATTAAAATCTAAAATATTCTCAGAATATTGATAAAATGTTCTTTATATGAAAATAAGTATGTAATTTTATAATTAAATTATAAAATTGAATAATATTTATAAAAATCGTAAAATGAATTCATTCTGTAAATTTAAAAAATATTCTTTCACACTTTTAAAAAAAGTCAAAAATTACCAATTTAGGAATCATTTTAAAATTTCATTTTTAAACCATTAAAAATAAATTATTATAAGGTTGAAAATTAATTTTAAGCATAATTTGATAATAGAAAATCAAATTCTTGAAAATATTTCAAAGAGCATGGACATGTATGAAAATGTTCACCAGTCAAAGAGGAAATAAAGTCATTTTTTATTTAAAACATTTTCTAAATCATTTTAGTATCAAATAGATGAAAATGATACTATTAAGTGAAAATTATACTAATAACCATATTATGATAAAATTTATGTGTTTGAAATTATAATAACTATATAATTTCCATCAATATGAATTTTTGATTGACAATCCAAAAAATAAATGATATTATAATATAATCCTTTACAAATAGTCAGTTATTTCTTCATATAAATTAAATAATCATTTATAATTAAAATAAATTTACTATGAATCTATTCCAAAACCATATTCATACAAAAATTACTGTTTATAATTCCTTTGTAATTTCCAATTATCCATTTGTTATCAATTTCTTCCTTTAAATGAACATTTGGGTTAAAATTTTTCTCTTTTCCATGCAAGTTCTGGTTCAATTGTTCTTGTCCTACCTTGGTTCATGGTTTAATAGTCTCAAAAATATTAAAATTAAAATAATTTTTTTATTAATCATTATATATACTTTTATAACCATTCATATAAAGTGGTGATGAAAAATGAATTTTATCACTTCATGGAGATGGTAGTGCACACGTACACACAGGAGAAGGTTTCACTTTTAAATGGATGGAAACAAATAAATATGTATAAAAATTAACCTTAATAGAATCATAATTATATCATATATATCATATATATCATATATATTCATTAAATCTATCCTTATGACAATCAATGTAAAGAGGAAATGAAAAAATATTTGCATCCCTTTGTGGAGTTAGTAGTCCACATGTACGTATGAGTGATATTATCATTTTTCATTGAATATGAAAATGATATAAAATAAAATAAATTAATACATATTATTTTAGTTAAGATACTTATTATTTTCCATTAGTAATTTTATAGTACATTTTAAGAGTTTTAAGATGAAAGAAACATGGAATTGATCGGTAAAAACATATACCTCTTTTTTAGGTATCCTCTTTTTAGGAGCACCTTAAGGATTATTGGATGGATATTTGGGAAATAACAACACCTCAAGATCATGGGTATGGATGTTTAGATATCTATTTTTATATATTGTTTTGTTTAAATAGATCTAGTTATGTGTATAATATAAAAGAGGACGTCCCCTTTTATACAGGAGGTCGGTGGAAAACATATAAGTAATTCAAAATTCATTATATAATATATGTCTTACTAAAGTAAATCGGATCATAAATGAAAAAACAATTATAGGAAAAATTACAAGGTTCTAATCCAAGAAAATGTTCAAATTAATTCATCTTTTTATATTTTTTCCTTTATCATTCAGGTTAACCCTTTTTAAACCTTTAAACCCAAACCATGGTTACAAGATTTTTTCTCCAGAAAATATTCATTATGGAAAAAATTAATATGACCATATTACATTTTATTTTTTAATATTATACCAAATCTGGAATTCATTTTATAAAATTTTATTTCTATAATTGGTAAGAATTCATTTTAAAATATGATTCCAAAACACAATATAACCCATTTTTAGAAAAATTAATTTTTAAACACAAGTTTATATAATTCATATTCCATTCCTAGTAAAAACAATTAGGTTATGGTTAAATTTTTTATTGAAAATTTTATCTAAATTTTTTATTAAAATAATTCGAAAGTGGTTATTAATTTATTTCTTATGATAAAAACGCATAGAGTGCATTAGAACATTTTTTATTAAAAAATCTCATTTTTCCTTTAAATAATTTTATTTTCATTTATAAACAATCGAAAACCAATGAATTTATTTTATAAATGTATAAAAAAATTACAAAATGGGTAAGTGTTATTCATACACTCCAATCTGACGGATAGGTAAGAAAATTCACATTAAATAATAATATATTAATAGTGCATTGCAGTTTATTTAAACCTAATTGTGCATTTAAAGCAATATATTAAAGGAATAAAAACTATTTCAAGATAAATATCTCAGAATATTTGTTTTATTTTATAGTTAACCTAAATTTAGGGTAGAAAATATCATTTATATGGGGCAATAACCTTTTTTTATATAACCAGAAACCATATACACAACAAAATTATAAAATCAACACTGGCATCAATAAATGTACACAATCATGAGTATGTAACAAACAAAAATGAAAATTTTACACTAATGTCAAAGGGGAAAATGTAAGCACTCAACTCCCTACTCCTTGATGGATCCTCATGCCGAAACTAATATCACATTACACCACTAGTAACAAACTATCAAAAGTCTAAAATATAATAGATAATAATAAGGGGAGTATACAAGTATACCCAGTACATACCTCTACCAACCTCTCATATGTTAATTTAAGATTCATAAAAAATTATTGGTTAATAACTCATATAAATGTTAATAAATTTATGAAAAAAAAATAATTTACTCAAACATAAGGAAGAATCACATAGAATCTCCTAAATTATTCATATCTTCACATTAACATAACCAAATCCATCACATATCAAAAACCATGTATCACTATCAAACATATATTTTTGTTATAGATATAACCAACAAATATATTAACTGATGTAGCGAAAACCACAAAAAATAAAAATAAGAACCATAAAAATATAGCAACAACATTTTTATAGTGGTATGATTGTAATAACAATAACAGTACCTATGATGGGAATAAAAATCCTTCCACACCATCCCATTAAAATGGTTAATAAGATCCCTCTAGATTAATTCTTCATTATTAATTAAAATAGTGTTAGAATAATTCAAATTCATGAAGAACCTAATTGGATTATAGTATATGATTTTGTTTTTTCATATATTTTTTGAAATGAAATTCTATGTTTTTTGAAGTTGGATGTTGAAATAAGATCCAAAAATAGATAAAGAGACATTCTTTATGTCGGTGGGTGAAAATATAAATGGGATTTTATCTTACATTAAATATTTGGATTTATTATAAGTATCCTCAATAAACTTGTTGATTGGAGAGATGATCTTCATGTCCATGAATATTTTGATTAAATGTGAGTTGGAAATTTCATCAAAATTTTATAATGAAGTCAAAATGCTTTATATTGTCATATTTTGGATCTATAATTAAATGTAAGTAAAATCTATTTGAAGTTTTGAGAATCCATATATGGATCATTGAGCATAAAATAAAATAAATATAGTGAGTAATATCGCCTAGGTGAAGTTTTGATAAGGATTGTATACGACTAGATTTAAAGTGGTAGTGAAGGTTATCAAAGTTCTCTAAATTGAGTTATTAAATGTTGTAAAAGACATTAGAGTTTAATTAAAGTGATTTAGAAATATCCATATATTTTAAAAATATATTTGAGGTCATTTTCTATATTTTAGAATGATTTGAAAAGGTTTTGATTTACATAAAAGTTATGTAAAATGTTTTGAGGTGATTTGAGTTGAGTTAGATAAACTTGGGAAGTCGTGGTTTTCGTTAATCCTGACAAAGCATGAACCTTGTTTTGTTCATTTGAATATTTTAAGGTTAATTGTGAAGAAAATAAAGTTGATTCAAGAATTTTTAAGGTTGAAACTAGTCTTCATGATGTTAACTCTAAACATTATAGGGTTGATTCATTTCATAAGTTTTAGAAAATTGAAAAGGTATGAACTTAATAATTTCATTTTGAACGTTCAAAGTATTACTTTGATGGCTATAAATTTCATTTGGTACTTTTTAAGGTTCACTCTAAAGGCCTCAATGTTAATCTAGATCATCATAAGGTCCACATAGACTTTTTATGGTTTCCTTGATATTCATAAGGTTGATTTCCAACATCCTAAGGTTTATTCTAGAGACAGGGGTTGTATTGTTAAAAAAAAGTATTTTTTTATGAATTATTATGGAGGCCATGGAATCTTCATAAGGTTTACAAGTAATATTTATTTATAACATATTAAGTTTAATTTAACCTTATGAAATCAAGCTGAGAATATATGTGTAAAAGTAATATATACTTTTTCAATAATCACTTTATAACTATTTAAAAAGTTATTTCCTCACACTAAAAATATTGGGGACATTATAAGGTTTATACACTGTGAAATTTGTGAATGTGTATATTTCTATAATAAAATATTCTTATCAATAATAATATTATATGATGTTTAAGTAGTTATTAAAGATCAAAATATCATGATGCTTTGTTAATCAATGATTTAATCCTTCATTTTTATAATATTAAATGATAAGAGAATAAGGGTGTTACTATTCTATATAATTTTTGATTAAAAAATATTTAAATTCTAAAATCATTATTTATTATCAAATTAGGAAGGAATTTTGAGAAATAAAATGTGATAAATCATAAGAAATTATAACGAGATATTAATATCACAAATGATATTTTGGATTCAAGTTGAATAATTGTGAATGGGAACTATGCACTATAGGAAAGAATATCAATTTTATATTATATCTAAGAATTAGAAATTAAATTAGAATACCACACTACTATTTAATATTCCCTCATTCCGTGATGATATGATCGACAAAAATATATATAATTGTTTTATATTCTAATGTAGTGTGATATTTTTAGAAATATAGTACATAAATTTTTTACTAAGTTCAAAAGTGATTTATCTAACTAGTATTAAGTGATTTTTAAAGGGAAATAAATTAAAAAAAGGATATTACTTGAATTTTATCAGAGATAAGTAGTTGTGGTAGAAGGAATATTCATTATTGAGGGTGCATAAGCACATGATTCTGTTGAGAAAAAAGAGTTTAAGAATCACTATTTGATATTGAAGAACATTTTATATAAACAAAAAAATATTTAAAATTAATCTAATGATTTAATAAAATAAAATTTGTGATGATAAAATATAAATATATCAATAATTTGAGAATGATAAGAGAGTAAATAAGATAGTATTCTTAAATTGGAACCCCTTGGGTAATAGGAGAAGGTGAAACTTGTTTGATTTTTTTGAAACAAATATAGTAAAATAAATTTGAAGAGAGATAGAAAAAAGATAAATAGATTATATGATTTATCTTATGATAGTATATATTTTATAATTCCAATATAAGAAGAAGTTTTTTGATTAATATTAACATTAAAATTATTGTGCATTATGTGTGTGTCAAAGAATTTGAAGATGATTAAGGACCTATCATGTCAAAAAATCAAAGTCGATATGTGGTTTGAGAGGATCCAAAGAGTATATTATAAACAAGATAAAAAATATGGGTTTTTATAGATAATTATCATCATATAGTTATGAATAACATATATAGTCATTGAAGGACTCTACTGAGGTAATAGATTAGTTCCTATTGCTATAGTGACATCCCATATAGACTAAAGATCACATTAAGACGTTTACAAGATTTTTTATAAATCATCAAGAGGTTATAAATCTATTAGGATGTTGAGTGATATGGTGGGATGTTTTGCATGTGTGGGATTCATTATGGGTTGAAGATAATAACTTCCCACACCACTTGTATCTAATAATAAGATTATTAGTGGTGAATCTGTGACTCAATGTGAATAACTGATCATAATAAATGGAAATCTACCCATGATGGGAAAACCCTTGTAAAAAACATATTCTACCATTTATTTACATTTTTTATTTTATGTGGTGGTTTTATATTGGGGGAGATACAAATATATCAATGTATTTCAAAAATAGGTAACATAGGTTCCGATATGGAAAGGATAGTTTAAACATGGTAAATATGAATTTGGTAAAAGCTAGTCACACTTGATTCACCCCCCTAAAGTGAATAATATCTTTCAGTAATCTCAAGTAGTATCATATCACAAAGTTCCCTCTTGTTTGATAAAAATATTCTTGCACTGGTGTTTTCATTTAAAGAATATAGAGTACATGTTTGTAGATATATTATATATTCCTTAGATTAAAAATTTATTTTCCATCCTTATTAAAGTATAAATGGAATTTTCATGTAAAAATATGAAAAATATTTAGAAAATATATCAAAATAGGATTATTAAAAATAAAAAAATAATGAGTGTCAAGACCATGTTGAAAGTAATCAGGGTTGTATTAGTTCAGAACAATCTTCAACATATCATCCCTTTGGTGAAAAGATTTCTAGTTATAGTAACTAAAAATATAATTAATCTATTAAAGAGCTCTACATAGAAGTTAATAATTATTTATAAGAAGTTCTTATTGAGATTTTAGTCACATATTTCTATTTTTCAAGAGACTAAATGATCAAAAAACAAAGTTAATGTTTGAAATAGATGCGATAAATGATGTATTGGTTATAACAGAATATATATATAACATTATCACACAAATTATTGAAATTAAAGATTAATATGTGTCACTTTTCATTAAAATATTTTATCTATTTTTAGATAATATGTAATGGAATTTTCATGAGAATGTTCTATAAGATGAACTGATCCACGCATTGGATCAACAATACAGAAACTTTATAAATGTTGAAGACGGTCACCCATAGGTTAAAAAGTGAGAATAAAATACCTGAATAATTATATACTAGTTTTAATTCAGTTTCATTAAGATCTTATTAAAATTGTGAAGGGTGTATATATTGAAAAAAGGGTATTACATTAATACCAAAATAATTCTCTAAATATGAAATGTGTTATGATAGAGGAAAACTTAAGGAATCTAGAAAACAATCAAGTGTTGTCTTCACAAGTTATTAAAAGGATTATTGACTCAATAATAATTATTGATAAGAGTTTTTCTTTTAAAATGACCCTTTTAGGTCTCAAAAATATCTCAAGATAAAGTCTTAATCCATCGACTATAAGAATATAGAGGAATGTAACCTATTTTCCAGATAAATGTTTTTTCACCAGTGCAATTTTATCTAAAAGTACAGGTTCAAAATTAAAATCATGATGAATATTAGGGGGTAAAATGATATTAATACTACTAATGTATAATTTTTTTGTGTTACCATATCCATTAAAAAAATATTCCCAAATAAAACTAAAAATAATTGGGTTTCTACCCAAAAACCTCAAGCAATTGAATTTAGATACAGTACTACTAAACAAAAAAGATTCAATGCCCATTATTGGTGCTGTTTTAGATTTGGGCAAAACAATATTAATTATTGAAATAATATTTAAATTTATAAAGATAATATGAGGGTTAAATTCATGGGAAATGAAGTTAAAGATAAAATAAAACATTTTTTACATATGTACACTTCATAGAAAACATGAAATTTTTTCACTAAAAGTAGATTTAAATCTCTTGGTAACATTCTTGATTATTTTAATAATAGTGATTACAGGAAAGATGAGTTATAATATATTTCAACAAATCATGATTAAAATTTTTATGTTAATATAATACCACACCAAATAAAAAATATGTGAGAAAATAAGATTATTCTTCCTTGGGGTATTAAAAAAGAATATTATTGAACAAAGTGCACCTAAGATAGAGATTCAAAAGAATATAAAAACAAAAAATTGATTCCTATATTATTGTAAGAAATAAAACATGTTAACTCACTGAAACATTTCTCTGAATACTAAATATTCATTCAAAATTATATTTCTATATTTTTAATATACCCATTCTTAAGGGTTGACTGGGAACTCAAAAAACCAAAAAACTATAGTTATCATATCTAGACATTGATGAAAACATTCAAATCATTCAAAAATAAATTTAAATTTTAAAACTATATACATTATGTATATTCTATTCAATATTGAATTTGTCCCACTCTTAATCATTTTGAATGAGATCCTCCAAAGTCGAATATATCTTTTCCCAGATTCTTGTATACTCTTCAAGATTTATCTTCCCCTAATTAAAATAATTGAGAAAAATATTATATTAACCATCAATCCTTGATAATATCTCATAATAAGTGTAATAATTAAGCTTCCTATTGTAAATCATATCAAAATTATCTTCATTTTAATTGATATTAAAGGGTTTTCCACCATATCGTCCATGGAGTAAAAACGAAATCGCAAAGCTGGGGAGAGAACTATTTCCTTTTCCCCATTCCTTCTTACACCCCCTTAGGTCTATAGTAATGGTAGGTTAACCACTAACTAAAAAACATACATGGTTCTCTGGTTCATATTTTTTCTCTCAAAAACATGTTTATAATCCTTCACTCTTCTAATTCTATCTCCCATTTCAATCTATAGTTTACCCCTATACACTATTGAACTTGTTTTTCCTTTCTGGGAAAGATTTTATTATAACTGAGATCTATTTTCAATCCCCATCAATCATGTAATAATTATCATAAATATTTTGTAATAATCATTATATTTCATATATTTATTCACATTAATGACCAAATACCCCCACTAATTCAAAGATGATTCCATTCCAATTATTTTTAACTAAATGAAAAAATAATAATAGATTAATTACCCTATTACATTTAGAAGAATCCTAAGAGGGGTCCAAAAATCCATTACATTCATAAGAAGAACCGTTAGGTTTTGATAAAATAAAGTACTTCTAAGGTTCAAACATATATCTGTAACCACATATATATATATATATATATTATTTTCAATTTATAATATGAAACCATCAATCCATCAGATTCCATGTTACCCACAACATCTTCATCTATTTTCATGAAGATTTTTATAGGATTGCTATCAGGAAGGTCTATTTCATATCAACCTACCCAACAAAACTATTATCTACAATCTTAGGACTATATCTAGAGGAACTAGGATCCACCGTCACTCACTTCTTAAGGTCGCTAATTGAATGACTACCACCAGAATTCTATGTGACCTAAGGAAATCACTATAAAGATAGTGATAAATCTCCCAAAAACAATGAAAGTTTTATCCCTAATATAAAAACCCATCCAAGATAGTTAATTATATCTCAAAACACTCTCTCTAGTAATATATTCCCACATCTAAGTTCAGGGAGCTTCTATTCCAATCTCACTCAAGGGAGCACCACTTTCTACTTCTCCCCAAGGGATAAAAATATATACCAAGGACATTCCCATTAATCCATGGTTAATCTCAAAAGTTCAAGGATTTGTAACTCCTTATATTGCTAAAATACCTCTTTGTAACATGGTTTTATCATCCTTCCTTAGTAAGGAAGTTGATCTAGTAGGAATTCTAGAATCATTAATATTATCTGTCTCTCCACCCCAACAAAACATAGACTCGGCCAAGGAATCTATTCATTACTAAAATTAATAACTTATAAATGAAACATATAAGATGAATTCCATTATCAAACTCATTATATACAGAATTAAGTCTAGTATTAATAATGTACCTCCCACATGTTCCTATAAAAACCATTAACCTTGATCTAGACAAATTATAGGGGAGGCTTTGATCCACTAACCTCCAAACAAATACTAGGAGTGATATGATGATATAGTCATTTCACTATCATCTATAAGAATAGCTAATGAACAATAAAATTCATTATCATTTTTAGGATAAATAGAATTTTGAAGGGTAGTGGAAGATCAGGAATATATACCCAAATCACTGAATAAGGTATATTTTGATTCATATAGATGTCAAAGTAAAAATAGATTATATATAAATTAACAAATATGAAGTGAGGATCCTCAATATATGAATAAATCAGTTCACGTTCATTTGAGAAAGGGATTATGATGTTTTGAGAATAATTCATCTCTACTAATGTGTGTTACTATAAGTCCCATGATTTATTGATATACCTATAAAATCATCAAATTAAGGTCATTATTATACAAACTTTGCAATAAGAGAGTGCCAAAATAAGTAATTCGCTTATGAGAACTCTAATGGGGAAATTAGAAGTGTAGAACACCATTAAGGTAATAAATGACTTCAAAACACAATCATATAGTATGAAATTAAGGATGGAATTTAGTATTTGTGAAGGGGATTGAATCGTGAGTTGGAACCTCCTATGCCAATGGCAGGTGAGTGGGGATTCACCATCCCCCCACAAGTGGGGAGTGGTACGTTGACCACCATTCAGATCCCAAGATCAATAGAAAAAATGTATCATTAGAAAAGTTTTTATGTACTCACCATGACTGTTAAAGGTTTATTTATCAAGATGTAATATGAAGGGGAGTCAATACCATATTAGAATAGTTGTATTTGTTTGATAGAATACATCCTTTATCAAAAACCTCAAAGGATTCCCAAGAAAGAAAAAAGGTAAGATATTGAAAATTTGTATGGAAGGATAAAAAAGTATCATCATATATATAATAATTACATAGATATTTTACTATGAGAAATTAAGCCATTGGTGAAAACATGTAAATACCAATGAAATCTTGTACTAAAATTTTTTCTGCAAATAATAAGAATGCATGCAAGAAGATGACCAAAACTTTTCCTGATGAATTCATGAACATATGGAATATATGGAAATAGAAAGGAATATTGATTATGATTAAATGAATTAATGTTATTTTATTTCTAAAGTTTTAATGATTATACTGTCTAAGATAATGTTAAAGATATCAGGAATACAATGTTAAAAAATGAAATCATTTATTTAAAATCAAGGGTAAATCACTCAATATTTTAAATCTATAAATAAATGATTATCATGATGGAGATCCAAGTCTCATAAATGTTTCTCTTATTAATGAGTTGATGGATACTTTCTTTATTCTAATACTTGTGTATTTGTACTAACTTGTACTGAGAATTAATGTTGATATATGAAAATGGAGAAAACATTTAATGTTGTAAAAATTATACAACATGATATATTTATCCATTATAGAATACATAAAATGATAGGATGTTTTCTCCTTGCCACACTACATTTACAACATCTCAGTTTTATGAGGTTACAACTAATATAATGAATTCTTGGATCATTCCTTTAATAAAATTGGACATATTAAATAGTATTAAAGGTAATAACTTATGTGAGATCTATTATGAAGGGATAATCTTTCAAAATAATATTTGTTTCATATTAACAAATAATTCTATAAATACCAAGAAACACATGGATATTGAGGTATGATAATAATGTTCTAATTCTATTTTTGGTATATGTTAAATATTTCTATTAAGTAAAAAAATAAAATATTTTAATACATTCTTACAGGTGGATTTTTTTAATATGTTTGATAAATATGAGTGCATGTTATGTATTTCTTGAAAAAAAATTAAATATCCCTTAGAAAGTGAATTTTAGTAAGTATCTAAAAGTATATTGTATATAGACTAATTAATTATATAAATTTATCACCGTTTTTTCTACACTAAGAATCAATCACATTGAATTATATTTTATTAATTAATGGAAAATTGTAATTAAAATTTGGTTCCACCTTTACCTTATTGTAAATTAATTGATTCTCTCATTAATAGATATAGAAAAACAATTAAGCATAAAAAAGGGAAGAATGTTATTTTTTTAAATTAATAATGTTGAAAATATGAGAAATATTTTAGATTGAGAAAATACCTTTTAATTTGTTATCAATAAGGGAGATAATGTAAAATTCTTGGAGAATAATAAACATTTATTATACCTTGAAGTTGAATGGGTATTGAAAATAGATCCATATATGGGTATTGAAGAAAATATATGGATTAAAATAGAATGTTTTGTATTTAATTCAATATAGTTGTGTAAAGGAAATTAAATCTTTGAGGAAATATGGTGATGAAATAATATCCCAAATAAGATGAATATTCTTCCCATACATTGAATGTTAATGATGTTTGAGATGTTTTTGTCTTATAATAACTTGTTAGAATGATTTTATGTATCCCCTAAAAACATCATGATTATAAAGATGATCTTCATGTCTATGAAATGGGTTGATTTTATGAGTAGAATCAATATCTACAATAGTTTATAATGAATTAGAAATGTTAGATTTTTTATATCTTTAGATATTGTAATTAAAATAAATAAAATGATATATGAAATTATGAGAATCCATCCATAGAGAATGGATCTTAAATGTTTCTAAATATAAATAAGATCACAGTGATTTAGGTTTCATAATGATGATTTATAATGGTAATTAATGGGGTAATGATGGTCATTAATGTGCTCTAAATCGAGTTATTAAATTCTAAAAATAACTTAAATTTAAATTGAAGATATTTAGAGATATTCTTATATTTTTTAATGTTATTTGAGGACATTTGAGATGTTATTGAATTATTTGGAAAGTGTTTCAATAGGATAGATGGGTTGGATAAGTTTTTGAGGTAATTTTAGTTATGTTGGATGAATTAAAGAAGTGATGGTTTCTTGTGAATTTGACAATGTCACCATCCTCATAAGGTTCATTTGAGAAATCATAAGTTTAACCTTGAAGACTATAAGGTTAATTAAAGACTTTTTATGGATGAATTAAAAAAATTTAAGGATAACTCTAAACTTTGTACGGTTAATTATGTTAATAATTACAATAAAATAAAAAGGTTAAAAAAATTAGGGTTCATTTAGAAAATCTTAAGGTCCACTCTGAAATAAAAAATAGTTCATTTGGAACATCATAAGTTTCAATCAAATTTTATAAGGTTGTGTTAGAGTTAATTAGATTGATTTAAAAATTCCTATGATTTATCTAAGAACAAAGGGGACATTATAAGGTTTGTATTGGAATGTTTATAAGGTTTATTCTGGATGAAAAGGAAACTTTTTATAGTTCACTGGAAAGCTATTAAGGTTCATTTATAAATTTGTAAGGTTTATATTGTCTTATGAATTTGTATCTGAGTAGAATTGTGGTAAAGGAATATAACCATATGAAATAGTAACTATCTGAGAATTGAAAAATGAATTACCTCACACAAAAAAGGAAGTGTACATTGTAAGGTTCATATTACTTTAAAACTTTTTAAGGACTATATTTATATAATAAAATATTTTTAAGAATGATAAGATCATGTAATGAAAAAACTATTATTCAAGATCAAAATATCATGATGCTTTTTTGATTTTTTATTAAAATATTTATTTATAGAAAATTAAATAAGATGAGAATGAGTAAATTATTTTTCTTTTTAATCTATGATTTTTAGGTTTGAAATTATGAAAATAATTATTTTTTATCATATCATAATGAAATTTTTAAAAATTAAATATGATGATTCTTGGTCAGTTGTATGATGATCTAAATATCACATAAAATTTTTTTAATTCAGTTTTAATGATTGAAAATAGGATGATCACATAGAGAATAAGAATATATAACTTTTTGGAAATATTAGAATTATAAAATAAAGCTGAATCATGTATGATTATTTCATATGCACTCGTTTCATGAATAGATATTTCATGTCATAACATATGATTGTTATATATTATTATACAATCGTAATTAATTTTTTATATGGATTTTGTTGAATATTTTGTGAAATATAATCTCTATCATTTTTACTAAGTTAAATAGAGACATATTTAAGATAGAATATGTGATTTTATGTGGGAATGAAATTAGAAAATGGTTTTACTTTAATTTCAGTGAAGATAAAAAATTGAGGTAAAATGAATATTTATGAACATGGGAGCACACTCGTGTTACTTCATTATGAAAAATGTGTTGGAGAGTCATCTTATGATATTGAAAAAGATTATATATATATACAAATTTATCATATCAAAAATATAATTTATGATTAAAAAATAAAAAATGCGTGAAAAGTAATGGGAAACATATTTCTAATGTGATAAATATAAGATATAACTAGATATATTATTCTTGAAGTAGAACCTTACAGGTATAGAAGAAGAATAATCTAAATATATTTCATTGAAGCTGATATAATGTACCAAAGTTTCATATAAATAGAAAAAATAAAAATATATTGCGATATATTTTATATGATACTTAATAATGTATAATTAAATAATATAGGAGTTGATAGAAATGTTGAGACTACTACATTTGTTCATGATTTATCTATTGAATCCCTTGAAAAATACTGAGGAGATACTAAGTTTAAATATCATAGTTTTCTCTTTTGTTGAGGGAATATAGTGGGATAATTCTATACAATATCTAGAATATTTGATATTTAAAGAGATCAAGTTATATAAAGTAATAAAGAACATCTACATGTATTCAAAGACTCTTTTGATGAATGATATCTACTCATATTGATACAGTGACATCCTATGTAGACTTAAAATCTACTTTTATAGGTATTAATTCTTTTTTATAAATTATTTGGATGATGTAAATTTTGTGGGATTATGAGTAATATGTTGGGATGTTATGTAAGTGAGTGTTTCACTATGGGTTTATGATAATTACTTCCCCCACAACTTTTATTTTATAATAATATTATTAGTATATAATTCATGAATGAAGGTGAATAATTGATCATAAATAAGAGTAGGTTTCACACAATGGTGGTGAACCTTTTAAAAATGTTGTGTGTTTCCCTTTACTTTAAATTTTTCACTTCTTTATGTAGTTCTATATTAGGAAGAGACAAATATATCGATTTAAATATTGATAGTTTATTGTGTTATGATACTAAGATTGGATATTTTCATTTTTCAATGGGAATTCAAAATAATTTAGTCACACCTGATTTAGCCCCACACCCCCACCTTAGTTTACTAAATTTTCCTTTAGGAATCTGACATATATGTCATGAACAACAATAACCTAAAAATAAAAACTTAATTTGTATATTTAATAAATTTATAACCCACAAATTATATTAACCTTATTTAATTTTATTCAAATTGTTTTATGATATAATAAAATATCCAAATGTTTATGGAAAAACTATATCAACTATCTGTATAGAATCCCAATTCTCCTATAACTTTATAACACCATATATTATCGCAACACATTCTACATTATAACTTCGATGACATAAGTAATAAATAGTTCATAGGTTTTAAAATACAAATAATTAGGTATTCATATACCAGGCATAATCGTTACACTTATTATTGATCAACCGCTTTTATATCATTTCACCCACATCATTATTAATATTAACTAATTTCCTTTAGATTTACCAAAATTTATCAAAATTCTATTAACCCGTCCTTCCATGTAAATAAATGTAATTTTTTATATATATCCCTATTAATCATATTATCTCTTTTTAATTTCATAAGAACCATATTATTTACTAAAAAAATGCATCCAAAAAATATGAAAATTCACTAAACACGCAAAATAGAAACATTATAATCCACTACCTATTCAATATTTGTCCTCTTTGAAAAAAAATTGTAAATCCTAAATTATAAGTCTTTAAAATACATATTGAAATAAAAAAACCATAATCCATTAATCCATATGTATAATCCTCTAAATAAATATTTGCATTAATGATATCACCATGCTTCCATAAAAAATATTAAAAAGATTTGACATTTCATTTATCTATGATTTTATTTTAAGAGATGTTGAAAGTTAAAATATTCAGTTTTTAGGTTATTCAAAATATTTTTAATCAAGTTTACTAAAAACTGGGTAATTCACATATTAAAAATAATATTTTTTTTAGTTAATTCCTAATATAAAAATTATGACATGTTTCATATAACTTCCATAAAATCCATGAGCTCTTTTTAAAATAAATTCACACA
Organism: Viscum album; assembly: GCA_963277665.1. NCBI lineage: Eukaryota > Viridiplantae > Streptophyta > Magnoliopsida > Santalales > Viscaceae > Viscum > Viscum album. Next base: position 1,284,679,265 of record OY728138.1, on the reverse strand, counting down.
TATATTTATGTGAGAAGTACATGTTTTAAAACCCCTCCATAATCTATGAAAAGTTTTGTTTCTCAAGTTGAATCATAGAAATCTCTAATATCTAAAAATCATTAATTATGATTTTTTTCAAAAAAACAAAGAGTGTTTCTTATACCAAAAATTACAATATATATGCCAAAATTCTATTTAAACCACTTCTAATAACTAAATTATTCTCAACTAAACCATCACATTTTCAAAAATACGATAATGTATTTTCTAAGTTTTTTAAACTAATAACTCCATCATTCTCCATATCCTCCATACCAAAAAACACATCCCCAAACCATTATTTCCTATAACTGACCACAAAAAGTAAATTCATAAACAAGATATGATTTTCATGTTAGATTAAATTTCTCTCAAAACATGATTATTATCCTTACTATTTTGATGAATTTTTTATAAGCCTCATGAAAATGATATTAAATTAACTTATTAATGTATATAGTATCATACATGAGGTTCTCACTATCAAAATGAAAATACTAAATTATTTTTTCAATTTATTTTATATTATATTTCACTCATTAATATTTAAATGATAGAAAAATGCAATGTTTTGGGTTTTTAATAAAGGAAAAGTGAAGAATAATGAAATGTTAGAAGAATAGTGGATACTCAATAGATGTTTCCCAAGTTTCTATTCATCATTATTAACCTGTGATTTTTTTAATTTCATCATCACTTAGTGGCTGAACTAAATACCATTTAGTTAACCATATATTAATATCTCTCAATTTTATATTTTCAAATACTGGTAATGCTAGTGAACTGCATCTTTTATTTTTTCATGTGAACTATCCAAAATAAATAAACATTATCATATAGATATTTAAATTGTAATTCATTCGATCCTACCCCATGAAAGGTTCTTAAGCTCATTCTATATCCATCAATAAGTAGTATTCCAAGTAGAATATCTTAAAATGTATAGTTGCAACTATTTACTATTCATCTATAGTCCACTAAAATACATTGGATAAAGAGTGGGATAAGGAAAAGAATATTTTAATATAATTATAGTAAAATAGGAAATACATTGGTTTGATAATAGTATATTACTGATGATTACTAACTCCCTACTCAATCCTCCAATTATAAATTCTCAGAGTAGAAAAAAACTAAAAGAGGGAAATATTAATAATAAAATTTCAGGAAGAAAAACATGTTCATCTCCTTCAAATAAAACCATCGAGGATACCACTTTATAATAGTGTTATAAAAAATAATGTTATATTTTGTATAAAGAAAAATTAAACAAAAATAAATACAAATAAATTATAATTTTCTTTCAAATATATGGAACATGTTTTTATTAGGATTATATCATACATTTTAGGACCACCACGATCATTATAATTTTTTGGATCAATATACATATCTTATAAAAACATTAAATTTAGTGAAATTATTTTAAATCTTTTAAGATTTCTATATTCAAAAATTATTGAATTTATCCAATATCAATGCGAATTTAAATTCCATTGACCCAGAATATCCACTATAATTTTTCCCATAAAAATTGAATCTCATCTTAATTTTAAATAAACAAGTATTACAGGATTCGATTTGTGAATAACCATTTATATTTTATTATATTTTCATGAGGTGATTTTTTTAATTATCATTATCATATGAACCATTTAATGTTTTCATGTGTGAAACTAATGTACCTGACTTATTTCCATGGAAAATGATATCTTTTAACCATAATTGAGGATTCTTATTTAATTTTATAATAAATGATATTAAAATTTATGATCTACTAACCTATATTCCAATTTAAAAGTCAAAAAATTAAATACCATTGAATTTTAAATTGTGGAATTTATATTTCCCAAAAATCATCAAGTCATGATACCAATATTTATATAAATAAATTATAGATTCCTTTATTTGCACTATTTTTTTGAAATTAGTGGTTTGGGTTATTTTATGATATTTCTATACCATCACTTTTAATATTTTTTTACCACTGATATTCATAACAATCATTTTTTATTAGGATGTAAGTAGTGAAAATTCATATTGTTTTTTATGTTATCTATTCTCCTCATTTACATAACCTATGAATTCTTAACTTATATAACCCAGGATTTAATTATGGTAAGTGAAAAAATATAGAAAAATTAACATTTGAAAATTTTATTGAACAAAAATTAAAATTTTATAGGATGAATATCAATTTTGAACTTACTATGTCAAAATAACCATAAAATAAATTTTTTAAATTTTTCTTTAAAAAACTATTATGAATAATTGAAAAATTGACATTTAACAAATAGTTATTTAATTTAAAATAATTTGATATAATATATATATAATTTACCATGTATTTATTATCAACATTTTCTGAATGATTAAATGATCTTTTGGAGGTAAAGGGGATATTTATCATAAAATTGTTTTCAAGTACCTAATGTTTTCCCTTTTTAATTAATAAATGTAAAATCTAAAAATGCATTATTTAAATGAAATTTATATTTTATATATCTAAATATATGGAATTAAATTCATATAATGATGATTATTCTTCATATAGTTAATTTAATTATATCATATGTTAGAAAAATACATTATTATGAAAACCCATTTTTCTTCATGTTTTGAAGGTTTATTTATAAATTAATTTATTCAAATTATAATAATGTAATTTAATAAAAAAATTCAATATTTTTAATAATAATGCCCAAAATTTATAATGAGTTCAATTTAATTTTATTCTATTATTAACTGTAAAAATTATATATATTGGTTCCCATGGTTAATGTTAAAAAAACCTTTATTGGGGGTTAATCTAAAATGATATGGGTTAAAATGATCAAAAAACATATCTAAATATTATTGTTTAAAAACAATTGACCTTATAAAATTTAAACTTCAAAATGGACTTTATTTTGAGCAATTTTTCTATGAAAGTGACAAAATAGTATTTAAATGTTTGAAAAATTAAAAGTGTACAACCCACCTCAATAATAAAATAGAACCTCCTCCTCTCAATTATTCACACCATGTGAATTGTGTATCTTGAAATAACCTTGAAAAATATCTTCCAAAAATATTTATCCATGTTATATTGGTCTTTTTATTACTAATCAATCAATCTTGGGGTTATTAAGAGGATATTTAAAGGATCACTTTCAAAGATGAGGTAATTTTCTTAACCGAACAATTTCATTTTTCTTCTTATTTTTCCAATTTTAATTATGTAATAACCATTAAAATATAATAAAACTATTATATACCATTTATTAATATATTATTATATTGATATTACAATATTTATCCATCTCATTCTCCTTCAAATTGGATACAAATTTGTCTCTCGTGCGTACAACAAACTACTGCACCATGAACCGATGTAATTTGTTTCCATCACTGCCTCACCTAGATAGTCATAATGATATAACTAATTTATATATATGATAATTATGGAAGAATTATTATTTTTTAAATAAATTATATCATGTAACTACTTACACATTCACTCATTAAAAATCATAATGCCTCTCGTGCATACATGTGGACTACCACTTCCCCAAAATGATGTGATTTATTTTTCATGTTTGCTTTTCATATATGATTAAAAATATGTATATATAGAATATGTATTATTTTTATATCATTATTAAAATTTTGAATATAACATAATGACGATCAAGACACAATGACTATAACTTCTTAATCAAAACAAATTCAGAAATGAAGCTTTAACACCTAAAGCAATGATAATAATGAAAGATTATTAACAAATTGGAGATAAGATTTTATAAGTAGATCATATATGATATTATATATATATATATATGGTTTTATTATGTAATTATACATAATAAAAATTTATTATATAGGATCTTAAATCATGTTCAACAAATTGGAGGCATTTCTGCTCCATCAAGACATATTCAGTATTATGCACCTATTATATTTTATGTGGAATAAATAATAAAACTTATATATATATAATTAATATATTTTTATTCATGGTAATTAATGTTTCAATTCAAGTTTACTCAGTCGTGTTTTTCCAATTAAAATTTTACAAAATAGGTAAGAAATTTTTTTACAGTCTATTTTCTATGGATTTCTTATATTTTTGTTGAAGGGATTTTATAATATATCATTCATGAACATAATATATTCTCTTATACTCAAGAAATTTAATATTTTTCCATTTTTTATAACTTTTCCTATCTTTTTAACTTCAAACAAATAATTAAATGTTTAAAAGAAAATTTTATCATATTTTACTTTTTGATCGGGCCATTTTTCTCCTATTCCCACATTTTTCAAAATTGTTTTTCAAAAGTAAATTTTATTTTTTGAATATATTAATTAAGTAAATTTTGTATAATTATTTAATTATTAAAAGTTTTTTAAGGAATATATCTTTTTTTTTGAATTTCCCATTTTTTACTTTCTTTAAATATATTCCAAATAAATTTTTCCTTTTAACATATATGATGTTAATATATTTTTCATCCACCATAACCATTTTACACAATTTATCTTATTATATTATTTTCCCATTTTTTTTAAATGAAAACTTATTTTAAATATTTTTCTTCCATTTTTTTCTATTTTCTAATAGACATTATTTTATGATAAAAACTATATTTCTTATGAATTTATTTTAATCTTTTATCTCTTATAAATTTTGTGGTTGTTAACTTTATTTTAAAATATTTTGTTTATTGTGGTCATATTTAACTATAAATTACATTTCTATTCCATATCCATATTTTTTGTATCATTGAAATTATTGTTTTCTAATCCATATTCTATTTCCACATACTGTTTTTTACTATAAAAGTTATTTCATTGACTTGGGAAATATTGATATTCTATATTATTTACTCAATATGGTTAATTTTTGATAAGTCATATTCATTATGAATTAAATTGATCCCTCAATTAATGAGGAATTCATTGGACATGCAGTTATAGGTGGGTCCTGATTATAGGTTTCCCCTTGATGCATCAATAGGACTCATGAGACAAATCAATTGGTTGGCCGTAATAAATGGGTTTTTGTGTATACCTACACATATTTAAAAATATCTTCTCACGCGGTAATAAGAAACTATTTTATTGAATATTTTATTGATAATGAGGGATATAATTTCCTCACATTTTGTTAATTATGTTTATTAAAAAAATATTTTCTATTAGATCATTCATTTAAAAATTTAATGAAAATTATAGTTTTTTCATTGATATTACAATGTAATATTATGGCCATAAATATTTTTATTTTATTATATAAACATAAAATTTTTGAACTGTGTTACCTAATAAATGGGAAAAAACTTTCATTCAAGACATCTGAGTTAAATCATTCATTTTATTGGATTAAAAGGTCCCTGAAGTCAAAGATGATCTGAACTCACTAGATTAGACACCAATTAAGTATTTTTGCCATAAACTCATCATTCATTATTGTATTGGGCCCAGATTTGTATAGAATATAGGTAACCCAATTTATCCTAAATAATAATTATTCAAGGATACTTTTCCGATGAGTTTAGGAGGTAAAATTGTTGTTTCAAGTTTTCTTAAATTATTTGGGTGAATTTCCACATTCACACTTGAAACCTATTAAAACCTAGCCTCCCCTTCACTCTATAAATATATAAATCTCTCATTTTTATGGTGATGAACATAAAATATAGGATTGGGATCATATGATAAGTGGTTCCATCCCATTTTAATTCACTATTTTAGGAGGTAATCTTTCATTATATGACCTCCTCTAAATTTCTCTTTTTTCATCTTCGATGTTGAAATGTTTTTGTTCTTACAATAAGCATATTATTTCCACTTCTATTTATTTTATTTTAATTAAATTTTATTTTTAGATTATCATACTATTATATAGTAAATATATAGTAGAAATTTTATTTTGTTTTACCCTTTCCATGGCCTTTCTAAATGCAAAATGTTTCTTTGATGAATTTAACGCCCATGCAAGAGTGACTTTTCTTAGTAATTGATATAATTATCACCTTATTCACTTATATGTTTTTAATAAATGAACTAATTTAATTAACATAATATGATACATGTATTGAGTTTTAAAATTAAACTTAACTAAGTAAGAAATAGGATAATTAACACAATACTTGTACGGTCGAGTAATGTGTGAATTTTGAAGGTGCGGTCTTAATCAGAAAAAAAAACATGGGATAAATTTCTAGAGTTAAAATATAATCCTTAAACTAAATTATTACTAAATTATAGTATTTATATGATCCCTAATTCCCCACTAACCATAACTTATCCTTGAAATAATGATCAAATAATGGTGTTACAGTTTCATGTTCTAAAGCTAGCCTATGATTTGATTCATTTCATATTTGTGGTTTAGATAATTATCATAGGGTTAGATGGTTATAAAATTAGGGGATCAAAATTTAGTACATGTTAAATTTTAATCATAATGATGGATTATTTAGTATATAGGTAGAGTTATATCGATTTTTCTTTCTAAAAATTATTTTCTAAAAAAAATTTCTTATTGCATTTTCTCAATCTCATTTCAAAAATAAAAAGAAAAAATTAAAAACATATTCAATCATAATTCTCTTAGATTTATAAATGATAAAAACCACATACTTTTAATTAATTTTTTATGTCATTTTATTTTATTTTCAAAATAAATTTAATAATTTGTTTTAAATTACTTCTTCTTTTAAGAGATAACCATGGCCAACCACTCTATTGCACCTAAATAACCTAAAACCAAACCTCATTAGGGAGATCCCACAACAGTGACATTGAAATTGGTTCCATTTATAAGATGGAAATTAATTTATTCAACTAATTAGTGGAATTTTTATTTTTATTTTTATTTTTATTCTGTTATTTTATTTTCTTCTTTATTTTTTCTTTCCCTTTCTCAATTTTTTTATTTTATTTTTTTCCCTTCTTGGAAAATTATCTCAAAATTCTTGTTTTTTATTGTGGTTAATTTTTCATAATTTAATTTATCTTTTATTTATGACATGAACTAATCCCAAGGATCTCTTTGATCTGGACCCTGAGATTTAATGTAGCCTTCGGGCTCGAATCAGACAATATCAGTTTATGGGAAGTTTCAACATTCAAATAGTTAGAGAATTCCTCAATTTTAGGAACACTTGATTTGAAAAAACTTCTAAATCAAACATAAAATAAGAGCCAATTTCATCAAATAATAATAATGAACATAATAGAACTATTCAAGAATTGGTTGCACGTAATATTAACTATTAACCAAATTATATTAGATATCAAAATCTCGAATCATATATTGAACTAATATCAGGGTTAATTCACATTCTTCAAAAATTTCATGGATTATCTGGTGAGGATCCACAAAAAAATTTATAAGAATTAAATGGGGTTTTTTCAACCCTAAATCAAAGAAATTACTTTGTGGATTAAATAAAACTAAGATCAGTCTCATTCTCACTTTATGGAACAACAAAATATTATATGTATTGTTTACAACATGAAGATGTAACTTGTTGAAATGATTTGAACCATATTTTATTGACGATATATTTTCCAGCATCAAGGACCACTTCCATTAAAAAAGAGAACTCAAGAATTAATAAATCTAAAGGGGAGTCAATGTTTGATTATTGGGAGTGATTTAAGAAAATATGTTCAAGCTGCCTGTATCAACAAGTTAGTGAGAAACTCATCATTCAATACTTATAAGAAGGCCTCATTATTGTGGGAGTAATATGGCAGATGTTGCTGCTGGAGCATAATTGGATCAAAAAAAACTATATGTTGCACATACATTGATTGAATATATGTAAAAAAACTCCCAGTAATTTTATGATCGAGATACACCACTTGTTAGAGGAGTACATCGGGTATTTCCATCTTCTACTAACAATCATATGGTTCGTACTATTTTAAAATAACTGAATAATATGGTAAAATAGACTTCTTTTTCTCAAAATACATCCCTTCCCACTATTATAAGGCCTTATGGCTATTTCATTCAAACAGACCACCCAACTGATTGTTTCTCCATACTATAAGAGATGGAGGATTGGGTGGAAATATTCCCTATGAGACTATACTAACAGTAACAACAACCACATCCCTAGAAGAAGTATGATTCCTTGTAATGAACATAAAAAAAGTATGGAAAGATAAATAGGACATGATCTGTAGATCTAAACATAAAAAAGGCCCCCTATTCATGAAAACTTCCTACAGCCTCTGGATTACCAATAGGTTTTTCAATAACCCCAAAGGATATTTGAACCCCAAGAAACAGCAAGTCAAAATCAAGGTAATTCATATCCAAAGGTAGATTATGATATAGATTATCTTTTGAAACAAATATTTCATAATAAATATAATGATATGAAGAGATAAGGTTAATATTTGAGGGGGTTGAAGACCCAAATGAGACAAATTTCCATCACTCTCCATGAACCAGTAAGTATGAAGTCTGAAAATATACCTTCATAACCTACACCAAATCCCAAGGGGAATTCCAGTGCCAAAATATTTAGTAGTGGGAAGAAAACAATTGATACATCTTCACCTATCATTACACCAGGATTCGCCTCAAATCTAGAGAAGCCCCATCCAAGACTAGGTGATGAGAAGTCCAAGGAAAAAAGAAAAACATAAGCTGATGACTGATGATGTTCCTTCTAAACCCATTCCATTTCCAAATAGAATAGTAAAAACCAATAAATGGATTAACTGGTGGTGAAAATGGGGGTTTTGATACATTCAAGCGTGTTGAGATCAATATCTGTCTACTTAAAGTAGTTATGAAAATTTGAAGGTATGCCAAATTATTAAATGAAATTTGTACCAATTAAATATGGTTAAAGGGGGATTAAAAGGTAAATCTTGTTAGTAATGTGTCATCAATCATTACACAAACTCAAGAAATTCCAAAATAGAAAAAGGGTCTAGGAAAATTCACCCAACCATGACCCATAGGGATGTTACACTTTTCTAATGCTTTATGTGATTTCATAGATTCTATAAATGGGATGCCTCACTCTGTATTCTCTTCCTTAATTTTTGGTGATTGGAATCCGATGAGAGTAGTGGAGTAATTGGTGAATAGAGATACAATATATCTAGTGTGATTCCTTGAGGATGTACTTGTTTGGGAAGGATAAAGTATCATTTTGGATGATTTCAACTTTCTTAACATGGAGGATGATTTGGTGAATTCTCATGATCTCACTATCATAGGTTGGAACTTCCTCAAAACTCCATAAATTATTATAAATTTTCATGAGGGTTCACTTTCCATGGAGTTTTCAGATGAAGTTGTGATATTTAATGTTATGTACTCCCTAAAGTACCCCTCATACGACCATTCTTCTTTTGTTATCTTTCATTTTGAACCACCATGTAAAAACCCCTTGGATTTTGATTATCCTATTTTTCGAGAGTGAATGTGAATTGGTTATTGTTTTATATCTACGATAACTTCCAACCCTATTTCTAATGCACAAACCTATCATGGATTTTATTTTTATGTGGATTCATATTCTGATCTTGATCATATTCTGATCTCGATCATATTAACCCTAATTATAACATGGTTGTTGAGTATACATATATATTTGATGAATTATTCTCTAATTTAGATTATGTTTATTATGATTCTAAGGTTCATTGTTAACATATTTCATTTCCTTTAATGTCTCTATCCATACCACACCCCCATTCAATGGAATTCAATCCATTTCCACCAAATCTCAAATTCTCATACTTGTTGAGTGGTGAGAGATTAAATGTTATTATTAATAACAATATCCGTTTTGAACATAAAGAAAAACTATTTAATCTTCTATGGGAGAACATTAGGAAAACTGGGATGACCTTGGATAACATATTTGGTATTTTTCACTCATTTTTCATGCATATGGTTCTTTTGGAGGATAGGGATGAACCAGTTAGGTAGCCATAAAGGATACATAATCCAACTCTTTTGGAATTAATTAGAAGAGAAGTTGAAAAATTGCATAAGGTGGGTATTATCTATCCCATTTTCGATTCCTATTGGGTGAGTCATATTCATATTGTGCCTAAGAAAAGTGCTTTCACTATTGTTAGAATTGATATAGAGGAATTAGTTCTAATAGGGGTGAAAAATAGTTATAATGTGTGTATTGATTATGGGAAACTAAATCAATACACTCCCAAGGACCATTTCCCCCCTCCCATTTGTTGATAACATGCTTATGATACTAGTTGGGAATACACACCATTGTTTCTTGGATGGATTTTTTGGATATTTTCTGGTTCCTGTAGCTCCAAAAGATCAAGAAAATACAACATTCTCCTGAACATTTTTTACATTTTCCTACTAAAGGATTCCATTTAGACATTTCAATTCCCTAGGTACCTTCTAAAGAGGCATGGTGGGTGTTTTTTCAGATTTCATTGAGACCTAAATGAAGGTATTAATGGAAGATTTTACAGCATATGGATATTCATTTGATGAATGTATCAGTAGTTTGGGAAGGGGGTTAAATCTTTGTATTGAGACGAATCTGGTTTTGATCTTTGAAAAGTTTCATTTTATGGAAGAGAATGGAATTTTCTTATGACATGTAGTGTCAAAACATACTATAGATGTTGATTTATTTAAGGTATATATTATTTAGTTCTTTCTGTACCTTTATGTGGGTGTGATATTAGATCATTCCAAGGGAATTCTTGATTTTATTGACGCTTTATCTGAGATTTTAGTAAGAATTATCTACACATTTCACAATTTCTTCAAAAAGATATTGACTTAATTTTAGAATATTCTTATAGGGTATCATTTTAGGAGTTAAAGAATCATCTAAAGACTCCATTTATCATACATACCCCATGGTTGGACTTTCCATTTGATCTTATGTTTGATTATTCAAATTTCTATGTTGGGGATGTCTTATCACATAGAGTGGATGAATGATCTCATGTGATCACATATGTTTAGATAACATTGGATTAAGCCAAATAAAACTACACAACCATGAAAAAAGAGTTTCTTACTTTCATATTGGATTTAGATAATTTTAGTTCTTATTTATTGGGCTATAATGCAGGTTTCTTTCCTACCATATAGCTCTGAGGTGCCTCTTGAAGAAACATGATGCAAATCCCAGACTTATCTGATTGATGCTTCTTCTTCAATAATTCTATATTGAGATAATAGATAAGAAGGGGTCGTAAAACATGGTGGAGGACCACTTTATTAGGAATACTCACACAATAGAGGATGAAACTTTGAACCAAGTACATCTACAAGACACTTTTCTGAATGAGCAATTTTTCCACTCTCAGGTACACATCCTTGATATGTGGATTTAGTGAACAACCTTTATGATTCTAAAATTCTTACAAATTGAAAGAAACATCAAGTCTAAATATTAAATAGGGATTATAATTTTTATATAGGGATAATACCTACATATAGAGCATGTGTAGTGATCAATATATAAGGATGTGTGTTCCTGATCATGAGTTTGAGTCTGTTCTACATTTATTCAATACACATTCATGTGGATGAAACATTATACCCCAAAGAACAACTAATAATTTCATAGACTCTGGATTATATTTTTTTTATCTTGTTTCATGATGCCCATGCGTTTTGTAAGTAAGGCTCTCATTTCCAATACAAAGGAAACATTTTAAGGAGACAAAAGATGGACCAACAACCCATATTATTAAGATATATTTTTTATGTATGGGGTATTCATTTTATTTTTCCCTTTTCATGTTCATTTGTTTTTTTAATATTTTCATTTCCATTGATTATGTTAGAAAATGGGTGGATTCTAAGGCCACCAAGACTAATAATTAACCTATTTTAGTCTATTTTGTCAAGGAAATCATTTTTTGGATGTTTGTAGTACCAAAGTATATCATCAATGATCAAGGGACACACTTTTTCAATCAGAATTCGGATTCCCTGCTTTGGAAGTATGGAGTGACACAAACAATAACGATATTGTACCACCCAAAAACAAATTTCTAGGATGATGTTTGAAATTGGGAATGGAAACATATTTTGGAGAAAACCCTGAAACTGAATATAAAGCATTGGATCAAGCACTTGGATAATATGTGGTGTTATTATAGGACATAATATTGGACTCCCATCAGTATGCCCCCATTTTGAATTATTTTTGGGAAGTTCTATCATCTCCCTGTGGAGGTTAAGCATTAGACATATTGGGATATAAAGAAATGCAACATGGATTTGGCTCATTCTGAAATTCAATGGAAGATAAAAATTCCATATCATGAGGAGATTCGATTGTCATAATATGGTAAATAAATTCTTTATAATGAATGGACCAAAGAATATCATGATAAAATTATCCAAAAAAGATATTTTCATATAGGAGATTAATTCCTACTCTATATATCATGACTGAAGATTATTTCTAGTAAGTTGTGTTCCATATGGTTACATCCTTATGTTATTTCTAATTTTTTTCCCTTATGGTTCAGTGGATATCAAACAAGAGGACATATGAAGGATCGTTACAATCAATGGGAAATGTTTTAACCAATACATTGAGGGATTTCCTTCTAATGTAGTTGATTTCATCACACTTCATGAATCCATTATCACTTGAGAATATCACATTGTTCCTAACCCTTTCAATTTTATAATATTTGACCTATTTTAAATTATACATTTCATGTGCACATATCATCTAAAGGGTTCGCATTAAGGAAAATGAAATATTTTAAGAGTGGGGGAGGGGACAACATTTTTTGGTAGATATTAAAGATTTTCACTTTTGTGTTTTTTGTTTGTTTTCTATTATGGTTTTAGTTAAATTTAAAAAAAAATTATATGAAATTTTCATTTACATGTGGAACATAAGAAAAATAGATGGTCCAAAATTCATTGGTATGATGATAAGAATGAGAAAGATTTTAGTATCAACGGTTCATTCTTATAAAAATATAAATCATTGATGATATGATTGGTTGTGTCATTATAAAAGATTTTATATTTTGACACCATTTTCTGGGATATTTGTTCATGTTAAATTATGCCCTTGATTTATCCATGTTAATTTTCACACAAACACGAATTATGCAATTTTTCATACATAATTGAAGGAAGATCCAAATTAGGTAAAACATTTCATCTTATATCAATGGTTGGTCCATAAATTAATTTCTATTTTGATCAATTTCTTTAATGTACCCAATTGATCTATGCTTGTGTTCCACATATCCAACAACTATACAGCCTAAAAAACTCAAAGATAAAAAAATGTCAAATAAAAAAATATCTTCATAAAAAGGGTAGTGATGAAATGTAAAATATATATGGATATCTGGTTTGAGAGCTTAAGGATTCACTTTTGGGAATTATTAAGTGAGTGGGTATTGAATTTTTTTAAAATGGAATGCAGAAGAGGTTCGATGAATTAAACTATGTAGAAAGAATTATTATTCTTAACCTAATTATACTAAATAATGGGTGGAGATATGAGCTTGAAATGGTTGGCACACACACAAATGGGGAATTAATTGAATGATAGAACTATAACTTTTGTCTCTGTAATTAGATTTACTAATCTAATTATATTTTATTTTGATAAAATTTACAAGATAATTACATTCAAATATATTGATATTGACTCTTAATGGAATTATTACATTTAAAATATTTCCATTGTGGATCGAGAAATATGAAAATCCATTTCTTGTCACATTGTTTTTAGAATACATGATATGAGATTTCTCCCAGGAGTGAAAAAGGGTAAGTGTGGGGGGTTGATAAGACAAAATTTTATTGAATATTTTATTGATTATAAATTACTTTATTTCCTCAAATTGTGTTCAATTTGTGTATTTATTATGTATTTGGGAATAGATCATTCATTGGAAAATTTGATGAAAATTACAGTTTATTCCTTTAGAGTGATCTATAGTATTACGACAATAAATTCTTTTAGGTGTATTACTTGAACATAAAATTTTGTAACGGTTTTCCTAACTTAATGGGTACAACTTTCATTCATGTGATCTAAAATAAATCGTGCATTTTATTGAAGGATAAGGGTCATTAATTCAAAGATGAGTTGGACTCACCATATTGGACACAAGTTCAGTATTTAGAAAATAATTTCATAATAAATGATTTTATTGGGCACAATTTTGGAGAGAAGATAGAGAACAAAATTTCTCAAATATATTCTTCTGGGAAGAAAATCTAGTACATGCTCTTTTATGTCAAATAGTCAGTTCAAGTAGTATTAAATTATTTTTCTAAAGTTCCGCATTCACAATTAAAACCTCTTATAACCTAGCCTCCACCCTACTCTATAAATATGTATTTTCCTAAATTTTTGGGTATTGGAATTGAAATAGATAATTGGGATCACAAGATAAGTAGTTCCTTTCAATTTATATTCATTATTTGAGGAGGTAAGCTTTTAAGATATGGTCTCCTTTAAAATTATCTTCTTTTCCTATTCTTTGTTTTAATGATTTTTAATACAATAAAATTCTTATTCACTCTTATATTTATTAAATATTGTTAAAAAAATTATACTCATTCTCTTGGAATAAAATCTTGAGTATAATATTTAATGTGTTATATCCTTTCTATGACCTTTGTGAATGAAAAATGTTTCTATGATGACTGTACATCCCATGAAAGAGGACATTTTATTAGTAATCGATATAATTATCACCTGGTTCATTTTTTTGAATTAATGAGATAATTTAATTCAAATAAAATGATCCATCAAATTATTTTTTAAATTAAATGAAACTGAGAAATAAATTGATCAATTATCTCAAAACTCATGAGGTCGAGTAATGTGTGAATTGTGACAGCACCATCTAAATAGGTAAAAAACAACCACATGGGATAAATTTTTAGAGTTAAAATATAATCCCTAAACTAAATTAAACCTAAATTATGGTATGTATTTTATCCCTAATTCACCACTACCAATAATCTATCCTTGGAACAAAAATCAAAGAAGAGATCAACGATTTCATGTTCTGAAGCTAACCTAGGGTTTAATTTATTTCATCATTATGGTTTAGTTAATTATTCTAGGGTTTGAGGGTTAACTAATTATGGGACCATGATTAGTTTAATGTTAAATTTGAATGATAATGATGAATTATCAATTAAAGAGGTATAGTTAGACTGATAATTCATTCTAAAAATAGTTTTCTAAAAAAGTTTCTTCTCATTGTGATTTCTCAAACTCATTTCAAAAATAAAATAAACAACATAGAATATTTTTCCAAAATACTTATTCTAGTACTATAAATGATAAAAAACCACCCATACATTTAAGTAGTGTTTTTATGTTATTTTATTTTATTTTAAAAATACCTTTAATTTGATATTTTAAATTACTTTGTCCTTTCACAGATGACCTTGGTCAGCCACAATGTTTCACCTAAATAACCCAAATCTAAACATCATTTGAGAGTTCCCACGAAAGTACATTTCACATGGCATTGGTCAAGACTTCAGAAATTAGGAATTTCTTTAATTGATAATTTATTTTTTATTATCCATGATATTACTAAATTAATATTATCCAGAAGATCTTTTCATGCTTAAGTTATTGTTTAAATACCATGTGTTTTTAGTTATTTACCTCCATCTTGACTATTCATTATTTATTCATTATAGATTAAGTTATGCATAACCCTTAATAAGAATTTAACCTCACCCTTATTTTTTAACATTCCTTATGATAAGAGGATGGAATCTTTGAATGAGTTTAAAGAATTTATAATATTTAATTTTATTATGTTTTATATTTTATTTCAAATGTAAAAAGGGATACATGTATATAACACATTTATCATCACTAATAAACTTATCAATCCTTGGTGATGTGATCTATTGTATTATATGATAATGTAATAATGGAGACACAAGCTCTTGGTTTCTAGATTCAGGTTTGTTACATAAATATTAACATATATAGTAGCCAATCATCACATAAATAGTGGATATAAATCCTAATTCTCTCTTATGTAGCCCTCAAAATCAATCATTATCACTTATTTAGCTTTTAATTTAAATATAAAAGTCATTCACGGTCATATTTTATTGTTTTTTAATTTCATAATTATCACTTTGGAGTCTTGATTGTCAATATTGATTTTTTTTTCTATTCATTACAAAAACATTATAATCATCATGATAAATTTATTTCTTATTTATGATCAACCAAGAAATTAAATTTCTATATTTATAATCAACTTGGATCTTCTGTATATATGAAAATTTAGAATAACAAGTTCAATTACACAGTCATTTCATAAATGAATTACATGGATAACCATGGAATTAATTTTTCTTAAAATTTTAATCCATTAATAAATTTTCCAATAATTATTGATGTGAGATAAATAAGTTTAAATCATATGAATATAAATTTATATTTATATTTATTTCATATAAAATACCTAATTATATTAATTAAACATTTAGGATAATATAACATGAAATTATAAAAATGTTATTGATGTCGATTATTTTAATATTATGGGGAAATAAATTTACATGAAAGAAAAGTATAAAAAAAGAAAAAAAATAGATTTATTTACACAAACATTATTTTATTTTCTTAACTCTAGGAAAAAGTAATCAATGAATTCAAATGAAAATAAATTCCTAAATTAGACATGAAAACAAAAGATAAGGTTAATAAAATGTGGTGGATATTTAATCTGAGAAATCCATCAGCCTTCCTAAATGGTCGTAAATTCATAATTTTTGTTCCCTTTCACTCAAATATTTCCACATTTATTTAATATCTATTCCCCCTTATAAAAAACATAATTGGAAATAATTTTAGTTGTACCTCATGAATTACTTATTTAGAGTTATGATCAACCCTAAAGTACATATATCTTGTTCATTGGCTTTAAATGCATTGAAATGCCAACTATCATGGAAAAAGTAAACAATAACCATGAAAATATTTGATAAAGAACTTTTCAGGTTATGGTTTGGTGGGTAATGATATCAAAAATCAAAATCCTCAATTAAGAGTCTCTTCTCTTAATGTACAGTGAAAGATATACAATTATCAATTTAGTGGAAAATTCCTTTCTCACTTTCCTTTACAAAATTATCACACAAGATTATATATTTCTCTTTTGTATAAATAGTTCACAAGTCATGATAATTAAAGAAATAAATTATTTTTTCTCAATTATTCATTTATAAATTTCTAATTTTTAAATTTTTATACACATTTTTTCTTTACATAATAAGAGGGATAAAAATTTATAAGTAAAATTTGTTGGAACCTTGGTCGATATATGCTTGAATTGGAGTATGTTTTGTGTTTGTTATCAATCCTCAGTGGAAGTTCAGAATGTGGGACAGTAAATTGATCATAAAGTTTAAGCAGACAACAGTATTGAAGGTGGCGCCATTTCCCATTATTTTCCAATTTTTTGGGCTTGAAAATTCAGAAAATGAAAACACGGATTGTAGGTAAAGGAGGTGCGTGTAAAGAGGAATTGGTGTGAGAAAAAAATCAGTTGTGCGTGAAATATTTTAGTTCTGCGTAAAAAACAAAAACGAGCGTGAAAAACAACGGTGTGTGTGAAAAACAGCGGCGTGTGAGAAAAACAGTGGTGTGTGCAAAAAACAGCAGTGTGCACGAAATAATGGACAGAGATTTTTCGCGCAAGAGGTTTTTTGTAATCAGAACATCGAAAAATGGAAAAGGCATGGGCTGTGCGAAAAACATGGAGACGTGTACAAAAAACGATTCTTGTATGAAAAGTATTGCATGCCGAATGAGAGGTTTTTCGCGCCAAGATGGGTTTTGTGGGTGGGGTTATGAGATGCCTATAAATAAGAGGTGACCCCCCCTCACTCCATATAGTTGAAGTCTTATAGAAGATCCGAGGAATGATACATGTAAAAGGTTCGTGTAAAGGGAGTTGCGTGAGAAAGTTTGAGTTGTGCAAAAAAGTATGAGGTGTGTGAAAAAAATTGAGTTGCACAGAAAATGGTTATGCTACGCGAAAATGCAACAATTGCGCGAAAAAATTGAGTATGCGTGAAGAACTCCGAGCAACGTGAATAAGGGAAAGCAGCGCGAAAAAGGTGTTGTGCCTAAAGCTGTACATAAAAGAGGTTGTTGCGCGAAATATTTTCCATGCGAAAATCAAGTATTTCGCGCAAAATTGAGATATTTCGTGAAAAGGGTAGGAGTTGCATGAAATCTTCAGTATAACATGTTTGTGGATTTTTTATTATTCGGTTCAGTGGTTTAGTGTGTTCAAGTGCATCAATTTAGGTCTTCAATGCAAGCATAGTCTCATGCTAAGCATAGGAAAAGACTTCAATGCGAATCTATTGAAGAGATCTTCATGTCTATCTACTGACTGAGACTTCACCAAAGGCAGTGTGCGAGGGGGGTCAGTGGGAGTGACCCGAGGGACGCAGTGGGCTATCCCTGACCATTTATAAAGGCAATGAGTCTGGGATAGATTGACTGTTCCTGAACAATTGTAATCCCCAACTAGTGAAGAATTGTGGAATTAGGTACGACCGACAACCTGTCGGTATATGCTCCTTAGACGTAGCTCTTAGAGGTGAACCAAGTAAACCATGTTGTGTCATCTCTTTTCATGTGAATGCTTGATTTTTGATCATATCCATAATATAGGTTTCACTAGTTCCTACCAATGTGGGAACAAGATCCATCATTTTAAAAGAAAAGATGACAACCTGATTCACCCATCCCCTCTCAGGGTGTCTTAGGGTCCTACAAAATGGAATTTTAAACCTTGTTGAACATTACCAATAACAACACCCCACACTCTCTCCATAATAAATATAATACCTACCAATTTAAAGAGAAGAAACAAACTTTCCCACACACTTTTCTAAATTTAATTTATTCAAAATAATAATATATGGTATTTAATTTAAATAATTAGACATGTCGTATATCTTACTAAACCAATGTATATATCTTATAAGTATTTGATGAGAAGATAAAGTGTCAAGGTGGTACCAATGAATTTAAAAAGGCTAAAAATCAGTAATATACTGAATCATTTTAATGTTACATGAATATTTCAGTTTTAAAAAATAACAATGAAAGAAATAGTAGATAACATCTACCAATTCTCCCAAGAAAGAGGGTCTTGGATAGAATTTTTCAAAATCAATTTATATTACCTCTCATTAATATGATTTTAATGCTGGAAAATAAATTATATCATAACTAAAAAAATTTAGTCAATTGATTAAAATTTCAAAGAATTAAAATCATTGAAATGAGACACATAAACAATCCCAAATAAATATGATTTCAAAATCAGAAAATTTCTCACTAATAAAAATTTATTTGAATCATTATGGTATCTTTAAGTTCATTTTTTAAATATAATTTACATTTTACTGAAAAATCACAAAAAAACATAATTTGAAAAAAAAATACTAATACATATTCATCTCCACTCACACATGAATTTGTTGAATTTTTCTAAATATTACCCAAAAATGTATTACAATTCAAAAAATAATAAAATATTGGACTATGTGCATAATAATGGGGAAGAAATATATAACCTTGTGTTAATGTCTAGCAGATATAGCGGTAAAGTGATCTCATGTCCATCTATAAATGTTACCAATAGAAAAAAATTATTATTATTTGAATAAAATATAATATAAAGTAAATAAAAATTTTAAAAAATAAGGTAAACTTGGGTGTTCACTGATAAAGTGTTGTGTTTATACTATCTATAACTAGACCATTGGAAAAACTATCTCCATTTAACAAGGGGATGTGGTTTCCTTAATTTATATCACCACACATTCTTACACCCCAATGTTTCATATAATATATTTAATATATAAATACCCATAGTGAAATGAAAATGTGACCCCCCAAATCAAGTGACAAATATATAGCTTAGTAGGAAAATAAATATATAGGGATCCTCAATTTATTCACTTTAATTGGATTAGAATTTTTATTTGAAAACACTTATATATGGAACTATATCTCTATATCGACTTCATCATATTACATAAGAATAAATATAATAGGATCATCCATGTGTGCTTCAGTTTATTCAAAATAATTTTTTCTACAAAGCATTTTAAAAATCTTTTATCCTCTTCTTATTCATCTAAAAAATATATAGCATGTAATATATTTTCTCAGTATTTAATATAAAACTATGAAGGATCTATTTTCACTTATTTGTGTATGAAAGTTTACCAGTTTTTATCCAATTTTTATTTAACTCTCTCAAATTCCATAACTATTTTTATATTTTTTTCAGGAAATGGTCCTTAATGGTATATCAATGGCCCATGTAATGGTTGAAACTTGTGTAGCTTTTCATCAACCACTATAACATCAAAATTTATATAGATATTTTATTCTTTTTCTTTTTATTTCCCTCACCTTTTTATTATTATATCATAGATAATATAAATGATTTGTACTTTCCACCTCCTTTCACCTGAATTTCATTCTTCCTCCTTAATTAATTTTATAGGAGTTTCTTATAAAGACATACATCTATAAAATTTGTATAAATTTTTAAGGAATCTTATTTTTTGATTCGCTAAGAGGATCATTTTGAAAATATGTATTTATAATATAATTTTGAGTGTTGTGAAATCTTAAGATATGACTTTTTTATGTGATTCAAGACTTTGTTAGTGGTATAGGTGCTCATGTGAGATTTTGACAAGGGTCAGGTGGATCGATAGAATAATTTAATACTATTGAATCCATTCACAATGTGAACCATGGGGTTCAGAACATCAATTGGGATAGCCGTGTATATTTTCTCTATGACTTAAGTATTTCATGGTGGGAACCATGGTTCACATCATGAATGGAGTTTTGTGAGGTAGGAGCCCTCTTCCCCATGTTTTTCAAATAATTAATCTCTTGTTAATTTTTTGAATGGTGTACTAGCTGTGTTTTTTAGTTGGGAGAAATCTAATCTTTTAGGATATGACTCTCTTGTGATTTTAGGTGCAATAGAGGATAAAGATAGTTTATATACCATTGTCTCTCCCAACCTACACACTCATTAATCCCTTTTTATAGGGGATGGTTTTGGATAAAATATAGCAGTGATTCAAGGTATGATATTCTATTTTCATCTTTGTTCTCCATTTTATCTGTTGGACACTTATTTCAAATCAACTTTAGCTAGGGTTTAACTGTTATTTTCTCAATATTATTGTCGAATTCATATGATATTTGTGGTGAATTTACTTAGAATAGGTAGAGGATATCCTAAGGTAGTATATGTATGTTGTCAAATTTCGTTTTTATATAGGTTCATAATCATATGAATATGGAAATGGATTTAGACAAATATTAAATTGATTTGGATATTTAATTGGTTTCACTTGTTATGTATTTTTTCCAATATAGTGATTGGAGTGAACCCTAGACCTTCTATGGATTGTTGATCATAGTTTTAGTGCGACGAGGTCGAATAATAAGTTAGATGATTGTTTTTTCAAATTGAATCAAATTATGGATTAATTTATATATTTTATAATTAATTGTAATTTATTATAATTTATTGAAGTGGGAATTTTTCTTTGTGATATGTTCTTATATGATGTTTTGATCATGGAAGAAACTTGAAATATCCTTAAAAGAGCTATCGAGCTATGAAATTAAAAATGGGAGGAATTTTTATTTAGTTAGGTGGTCTTTAAGAAACGTCTTATGGTATTTATATATATATTTTTTGTGTGGAGTGTGATATTAATTCTCACTTTAGATTATTTTTTAGTTTTTAAAATTATAAAAAAAATTCAAATTGAATTAAAAACCAATGGATAGAAGGAACAAGGTTCTAAGGGATATGATGAACCTTTTTTCATTGGTTTGATTCCTTTACTATTAATGGATGAGGTCTTGATCACACTTTAGTTCCATGGGATTGATGGGAACCTTAAGGGGTGTGAATTCAATGGGTTTAATGAACATAGTGTCCCTTACTACAGGTTCCTTGGTGACACCCACATAGAGGGGAGCATTAGACTGATTATTATTGGCCTGAGTAAGCTAGGTGATAACCTTGACATTCCTTGGAGACTTCAAGATATAAATGATGAGTGTGTTGTGGGTGTTAATCCCATTAAAAGGCATGTTTTTTTCATCATAGTTAAAATATATAGATTCTGATGTATAAGTTGGTTGATAGGGTCGACCTAGAAAAACTTTAGTAGTGATATGGGTGGTCTGCCATCTCTTGAGACTAAAGCCATAAGGGATCATGTTTTATAAGGACGGTGAGGTCTTGATCCTCTGATGAATGTGAGGAGGTTTTTTATTCCTTTATATAATAGGTGATGACCCGAGAGATTTGTCTGAGTTGAGGGATCCCATGATGGGGGGTCCAAGTTTGATGTGAACTAGGGGATGTTGGTTGGTGACTTGATGGAGTAATGACCTCGAATAGGGTGTGTGTGGGAATGGTTAGTGATGATTGTGGGTTTCACCTTAATAGTTAGATCAATTATGTGACTAATATGGTTATAATTATTATTACTATTCATTCACTTGTGATTCCAAACTCTTTAATGTGGTGTTGTTTCCAGAAGATGATTGACTCATTTGAAATTTTGTATATGAGATAATTCATTTGGGACACAATGCCCAATGAGATGTACTAAGATAAATGGAATGAATAGTCCCAAATCCAAGGATTTGGATACTAAGAATGGAACTACTAAATTCCATAGTATTCCTAGTAATTGGTCATTGAGAATATTTTTAATGATTTCCTTGTTATTGGTCCATGGAATTGGGGTAGGGTATGTGACCAACAAATGCATATGATATAGTTTAGAATGAATTTGATATGATTATTTGATTTATATGTAAAGTTGTTTTAGAATAACTTATATATGTTACTTGGATTCTGATATGATATGGTGTGGATTCCTTCTATAGGCTACTTGGTTCGTATGTGAAATTGGTTGGGAATTAATTAGACATTATCTTTGGGTTTGGTGGTGCTATCGGTTCGAATTCCTCAGACATACTCTTGGGATTTAAATGATATACTATATATATTACCTAATACCTACTCATAGTAATTTTTCATTGATCTTGATGCTACTATATTTCCTAATATTCTCTCTTAGAAATCAGTTGTGAGCTAGATATTGGTAGTCACAATTACATGTTGTGCTCATATATAGTATGGAATTGGATGAAGTAGGTTTGGGTTGATCATGAGTGTATCTATAAAACATGAGGATAAATGATGGTTATTTTATTTATATATATGTATCTATATTTATTTTTTTCATCATGTCAAGTATTAAATTTTAATTCATTACTAGTTTTTTATGGGATTGCATTGGTGGTACCCTGTTGAGTTGAACTCACACCCTAATCGAGTGTCCATGAAAAAGGGTCACCAGAGTAGATCTCATTATTTATAGTTTCAGTTTGGAATGAGGCATCAGATTGGATCATTCTATTAAATAGCTATGTTGGATTGGATTTTGGGATAATGTGAGTCTTAAGGGTGTTAGTAGAATATAAGTTCAGTTTATTCTTTTACTTTATCATTTTATTCATTTTGTATATGTGTCTAGATCGATGGGTTGCTAGTGGGTCTGTATGAATGATGATTCCATATTATAATTATTACAACATGATTATATTTATTTTTTATTAATACTCTAATAATTATTATTATATATTCCCATTGTTTAGTTTTTCATGTTACTACACACTTTAATGAAGGGGTATAGTCTCCCCATGTTTACACCCTAGACCACCGCTACTCGTCCGAAGCCTCTAGAATATGGGAATGAATTTCTAAGGTCATGCGGAAACCTTATATAACTACATATTAGAGTGAATAGGATAGGGATGTCACAAAGTGGTATCAAATATTTTACGTGACTCATATCACATAGGACATTAGACATTTTTTCTTTTTATTTAGGAGATATGGTATACATGTGATATAGCAATTTGTTGGAAAATATTATGGATATTATTCTAGTTTTTTTCAAAAACCCTTCCTAATAAGAATTAAAGGTTACCGATTATATGATATTTTCATTATTGGTTTCCAATTTTACATTTTTATAATTTCACATAGCATGATCCACTTGGAGTCTCTTTGATTTTATGACTTACTATAGTTTTATCTATTTTTGAAATGGATAGAGGCCAATGTTTATGAAGAATAAAAGGAATTTAGGATTCACATGAAATATTCCTGATTATGTATGATTGATATTGCTGATGATAAGGGTTTAGTAATTTAAAGTGTCAATAATAACCTAAACATAATTTTCCCAAATAGCATTTTAGGGATATTCTACTCAGGAAAACCACAATATAAGTTTTCTTCCAATGAGTATCCTTGTGGATTTATAGTGACATGTTTTTTAGAGTCTATTATACAATCCCTCTATATAAGGTATCTGTAGTGACCCTAATGGGTCAGTAAAGGAACTAGTTTCCATGGTTATAAACACATAAATAGTTCTTGTTCTGAAAATAAATTGTAGGTTTTGTTATTTAAATTAATGGTAATATCCAATATGGTGTTTTTCTATATATATTTGGGGTGTAATTATACTTAATAGAACCCTATGTCTATGGGATACATGACATAGATCTTTGTAGGATGATGTTGTTATATATAAGTATATAATAACATGTGATAATTTGATCTTCGAGGCGGAGGTTCTTATATTTGGAGACCCAGTGAGGATCAACCTTAGATTTTTATTCTTAAGGGGGGTTACCATATACTGATTTTGGATGAAAATTAGTTCCTTAGTACTTTGATAATTTGGAAGGTGATTTCTATATGTATATATATGAATATATGAGGCTATGATTCACAATGAGGTAGTCTCGTATGAATTTTCCTACTGATAATCAGTTCCCTGGTTGGTTTATGATTTATCATGGGATGTCTATTGTGTGTGGGACCTAAATTAGGTAGTTTATAAAGTGATTTTCTTTATTAAGAAGATATGATAAAAGATAGGTGACACCCATGAGGTATGACCTATGAGAGATAGGATGTATGGACTAGGTTAGAGATACTATTGAGATTTGAGTTGTGCTATATGGGGGGTAACACGATAAAGGGATTAGCCTAAGCTTGTTATTTCTTTAGAAACAAGAAGCATGGGTAAATTCTTTTGGTTAAGATAATAGTGCATGAAGATGATACTTGGTATCTAATATAGTAATAGTGATTCCTTATAAAATATTGAATGATAATGATTAAGGGTGGTTGAATCATGACTGATCTGACATGAATGGAAGGTATGGTCAGCTGGGTAATGGCTAGTGAGATTCCTTATATCATTAGGATTAAAAGAACATAATGTGAGTTTAGTATCAAATCTAGAATACAAGGGTGGTATTAGAAATATTTCAAGACCTATTTATTTTGGATAATCCTTTGATGTAATGTTAAGAGCATTGGTAGATTCTTCTAGTAATAACGATGTTGGTTGGAATGTGATCGCATGATATAACGATGAATGTTTAGATCCCTCGATTTTGAAGAGCGGAATTGAAGGAGGTTTTGGATAAATGAGAATTAAATTCCAATAGATCATTTTTAGAGATTATTTGTGTGATCCTAGGCACAATGAGATATGTCTTATTATATTGTTATATGGGTTATGTGATTGGGTTGTATAAGAGAATATGCATGTTGTGTTTAATTGAGACAGAAGAAGTCTGTTCTCATTACACATAGTGCTACTTGAATTATGAGTTAGAAAGAAAATGAATAAAGGATGAGGGACGGTGGATTTTATGTAGTATATTTTATCATAGTGTCTATGGGTTTTTATGAGAATTATAATTGTCTCCTTTGTGATAACGATGACATCTAGGATGGATGGTGTTAGTATTGATTGGATGGGTGGGTGTGGATTTTGGGGGAAGACACACATGTGATTATGAAACTCATTAAGGATGAAATCAAGGATCAAAATAAGAAAATACATAGAGTGGGTAATATAACATTTTATGTGGGAAGTTGTAATCCTCATAATCAATGTAATTTTAATATCTTTAGTGGATAAAACTCCTAGTGAGTCAAGAATAGTTAGTTGATGATGTTTCATATTATTCCTCAGGTTAGTGTGGGGCATACATGTATAGACATTAAGTGTCTTAATGGTTGGATCATGGGTAATATATGATGAGTGAGACATTTCATTGAATGGTCTTGGTGGATTTTGGATGCTAGTGAATGAGTGGAAGTGACTTTATCTATTTCCATTGTATATACAAGAATTGATATTTAGATGTAATTTTGGAAGGAGTTTGAGAATTGGAATAAGGATTAGGATGGTTTTGGTGTGATCCAAGGGTGTTTCATATCAATGGTGCATCAGTGCTTGGGGTGAGTGAATGGTGGTCAATTTTGGTTGGTTGTGGACCCAACTAGTGAATGAGACACTATTTCATGTTTACATATAAGTGGGGTGTTTAGAATGGTCATGACATGCCTTTGGGTGTTTGAGTATCATGATCAGGTAATGGTGATATAACATAGGTGGGTGAAGCCAATAATTTCTTAGAAATTTCATCCAGAGGATTTCAAACTTATGATTCCATATATTATTGGTCTGGTGAAATGGGAACTTCACCAAGCATGTTGTTGGACCACTAGAAATGAATTTTTGTAGGCTTTAAATGGTGTAGAGAGTAGCATATCAAGAATTATCCTTTATGAGTTTATTCATATTGTTTATAGAATCATAATATTGGGGATAAATTAAATTGAGACACCTTAGTGTCTTGGGATATATGGGTGTAGGTGAGAAACACCTCAATGCATCAGTAATGGTGATGAGTGGGTAGTTATTTTTTCATGAATAGTACACCTCATGTTTGGAGTTATGTTGTCATATCTCATTCAGCATTCTTCTATGGGTTATCACTATATCAGTGTTTCACTGATGGTGATGAATGGGTGGAATGATTTTTTGAGAAATAGTGTGCCTCATGATTATAGTTATAAAACCATAACTCTTTTAGCATTCTAGAAAGCAACTCTCTAAATAGAGAGTGATTTAGAAACCTATATAGGTAAAAATAAATATTTAATGACTATAAAGTATTTTTGAATATGAGGGGTGTTATGGTGGGGAGGTTATAACTAACCATCTTCATATAGTTTGTGGATATTAAGACGTATTTTTTATTTTTTATTTTGGTAATGGGGTCATTTTGAAAATTGATATTTGGATTGGAATTTCATGTATTAGGAAATATCAAGAAATTTTTTTTGGACATGTTGAAAGACCCACATGGTGGTATAGGCTCTCAAGTGAGTTTCTAAGAAGGTTCGGTGGCCATAGAGCTGAATTTTTAATTACTACATCCATTCACATCAGGAACTATAGTGTACATATTGTTAATGGGACTAGAAAAGGTATTTAACCCTGTGGATTTTGAATTTCATGATATGAACCATGGTTCATGTCATGAATAAATTTTTACTATAGATGGATCCCTCCCCATGAGTATTTCATGAGTAATCCCTCTATTCACACTATAAAGCCAGTCTTGGTTGTGTCTTTTTAGACTGAAGAAATAACATTTTTCTCGGGTTTTACCTATAATTATATTATGGAAATGAGGGGACTGAGAGAGGCCATTTTCATCCAAATATCCCCTCCCACACCCTCCTTTGACCCCCCCCCCATGAGATGTGATCTTTTGGTTATGCTCTAGGGGTGATTCATGGTATGATCTTCTATTTTAATCATCTAAATTCATTTTGGTTGATGGACATCTATTTACATTCGATTTTGGGTAGGGTTTAACAATGACTTCCACCTAATAATGGTTGAAAACATCTGACATTTATTGGTATATATCTCAAATAAAAGTATAGGAAATCCCTAAAATGAATTTTCATCCCATCGCATGTTGTTTTGAGAGGTAGATTTTCATATTGTTTTTTTAATGTATTTGGCCTAAATTAAATTGATTTCCTGATTAAATTTGTTCTTTTTTATTATTGATTTTTTCCTAGGATGGTGATGGTATTTCACTATGGACCTTCTGTGGTTGGTTGGTGATGGACTAATTGTGATAAGGTCTACTGGTGAGTTATTTTGGAATTATACCTAATTGAATAAAATTAGAGATTTAGTTATAAGTTTTATAATTAATTATAAATGATTATAATTTGTTGAAGTGGGTTATATGGTGAGAGATTGTTGCATGGATGATATTGTGATCATAGATGGGACTCGGTTAATAATGGGAAATGATTTTTGGGTGTTTAATTAGAAATATAACTACTATTAAATAAGGTATGTGATCCAAAATCACTGACCTATGGTATTTATGCCCTTTATTTTTGTATCATGTAATTTGATGTCATTTCATTAATGGAATTTAACCTATTTAAATTATATAATTTTTTTCAAATTTAATTTAATTTTCTGTATAGTTAAAACAAGGTTTCAAGATCCTTGATGGACCCTTGTGATCCAACTTAATGCCTATATTGTCAATGGTTATGGCCTTGACCACAATAGAGATCCTTGAGATAAATGGGGATGCTGAGGGATGTGAATTTGATAAGTTTAATGAATATAGTGAAAATTTGTATGGTTGGATTAATTTCGCCTTATAGATCTTAGTATTGGACTTAGAATAATTTGTTTGAGTAAGGAATGTGAGAGACATGATATTCCATGGAGCCTTTGGGCTAGTTGTGATATGCATTGGTTGAGTGTTCCACCCCCCACAATGTATTTCAAGGGTGGGTAAACTCTATGGAGATTGGTGTATAGGTTGGGAGAGAGGTCCATCTTGAGATAGCTGGGGTAGAAATATAGGTGATGTTTCAACCCTTGAGACTGATTTCATAATTTCATGTCATATGAGGCCTTATTATATTTATGAATATGCAGAGGGACATGATGCCCTTTATGTGATGTGTGATAAACCAAGAGAGGTGTTTGAGATGATGGAACCCATGATGGGTGTCCGAGCTTGATGTGTCCTAGGGGATCATGGTAGGTTCTCTGATGGTGTAAAATCCCCTAATATGGTTCATGTGGGAATTCATAGTGATTATTTTAGATTTCAACTTAGAATCTGAATTGAAAATGAGCATTATATGGTTTTAATTATGAAAACAGGTTGTAAACTTCAGAGGCTGACCTATGCTATGTGGTAGGAGTTAAGGAAGATGACCAACCCTCTTGAGATGTGTTATAGGATATTTCTCAGACATGATGCACTTATAATCGAGATTTGTTGAGATAAATTTGATTCCAAGGATGTGCTCCTAGGATCTGACTATTTATCATGACATTACATGATTACTTGAAGAGTTTGGTAATCGTTTTTTAAGATTCATACTAATGATTTCCTTAGAATTGGTACTTGAATTCAAGGTAGGTACTGTGATCCCTCATATAGATTGATATAGTTTATAATTATTTAGACACTCTCCCATGATTTATATGTGAAATGGGTTTATAATTCATTATGCACGCTTCGTGGATTCAGATGCGATATGGTTTGGAATTCCATAGACATGATATTTAGATTTATATGTGAAATGAGTTTATAGATCCTTGCACATTATCCATATATTTAGATGTGCTATCAGTTGGAATGCATTTGAAATACTCCTTAGATTTAAATGTGATATTATATGAATTTCATAAGACCTTCTCTTAATAATCGTCCATTATGATTGATGCTACACGATTTCCTAGTAGTTGATCCTAAGAATTGGTGTTGGGGATGATCTTGTATTTCATGATTATGTGATGTGTTTAGATACACTTTAACACCAGTAAAAGTAGGTATGTGTAATTCTATATGGTTACATTTGAACTTGAGTATCTATGGTGGTTATTTTATTTACACATCTATAGTTTTATTCATTTTTTCAAGAATGTCACATGTACTCATACACTGAATTCCTAGCTAGGTATAAAACGATTTTGGTGGTTCTCTACTGATTTTCACTCACATGCTACTCATGTGTCCATAGTAAATAGGTATTTGAGGTGATCTCACTATTTATAGGTTCATGTTAGATTGAGGCTTGAGATTAGATCATTCAACTTGATGGATTAGATATATTTATGATTGAAATGAGGTGTGTCTCAATGGTAGTAGTAGGTCATCAATGAATATTAATCATTAACTTTATTATTTTATTCATTTTTGTATGTGGTAAACCCGGTGGGTGGATAGTGAGTTTGTGTGACTATATTCTTTATTATTTCATTAATTACAGAATGCTTCTATTTATTTTGTTATGCATGGTCTAATTTTTATTATTATACATTCCATTGGATTTTTTTATTATTATGAACTCTGATATAGGGGAATATTCTACCCATATTAATAAAAAAACCCAAAATACTACTCAGTAACCTTTAGTGTATGTAAAGGGGAAACTATGGTCACATGGTGACCTAGTCTGATTACTATTCAGTGTGAACTAGAATGGGGAAGTCGTATCTATCTTCTTGTTCCTTCAGGATTTTTCTTAAGGGTTCATTGGTCCTTGGAGTTTTTTCTAAATTAAGGGATGTTGTTATTGTAGTTTTTTTCCAAAACTCATAATTAAAATCATAGACTTTATTATTATGTGGGATTATGTAGTGTAAATGTTTTGTACTACTACCATTCATATCCTCTCACATATATCACTTGTTTTTATTCTCATGGAAAAAATATTGGGCTTCATATTGATTCATTACTAGTTGTGTAACAAATTAATTGTTCTCAAACACATTTGTATACAATAGTTGAGTCATTTAGAAATATATTGAAATTAATAGTTCATAAATTCAATAAAGGACTAAAATAAAACAAATAAAAATAAATTAAAAGACAAAAAAACAGGGGTAGTGGTTAATCAATTGGAAAATGGTTCCAAACTTTTAATGAAGCTATTTCATACCTCAAAATGTAATATAAAATATAATAAGTAATGAATCGTATTAGTAAATGGTAGGTAGTCTCTTAAAGAGTTATATAAGAACTCAATTTACTTTTTATCACTAATTATATTTTTTTTATTTCTGATTATTTTTATGAGATAAAGATAATTTTTTAAGTTTTTTATAAAATAAAATATACTAGAATATTAAAAAATATTATATAAATAGTTCCTGATCCCAATTTTGTTTTCTTAATTACATCTCATTTTTATTAACCTATTTTTATTCTAATTTTATTCTCCCTATGTGGATAAACACAAAATTATTTTCTCTTTCAAGTTGAAAGATTTTATATTATAGTATAATAAATAATCATTTCATTAAAAAAAGTCATTGAACAATACATGTCTTTTTATTTCATTATAGTAGTATAAGAAAACTAGAGATTTACATTCAATGGAACAATTATAAACAGTTTTATGGAATATAATACAAAAAATGGACAAACCAAAATCTTTAACTATGGTGGATCATATATTTTTTTAAACAAGTACCGAAGGAGGAAATGATATTCCATTTTCCACAACCTCAATTTCTCGAGACTAAATCAAAAAATTATAAAATAGGTTTTTCATATTTACTATAAACACTACATATCCCACATTAATCTTCACATAAACTCATTGATCATGGTTTTACTCTCTCTTTACTTCTTAGGGTTCTTTCCCATAATATCATATGGTTATATTAGCTTTATAAAATATTAGGAAGATACCAAAAAGGGAATGGGTTTTTAATCTTTTGTATTCATTTTTCTTTTGTAATACTTTAAATTTTATTTAAATTTTCATTTCTGTTATTTTTTTATTAATTATTATAAATTATTTATTCTAAAAATGAGGTAATATTATTCATTCTCATTAAACCGCCATTATATGTTTCTATAATTACATAGTATTTTTGTATCCATAATCTATATTTTCTAAATCCCTATGTATGTGTTTTATTTTTAATCTTGTGGTATTAACATTTCTAAGAGGATAAAACTATCTATTTTAGTTAAAGTTATGTTTGTTTTAACCTCAATTAGTTACATTATATATTATGCTTAATTCTGGAATATGTGAACCTCTCGTATCGATTCTATATGTATAGGTTTCTCTTTCTCAAAGAAGTTCTATATCCCCAGCGCATATAAAATTTCTGTGATTAGATAATCCAATTATTATAGGGGGCTCCTATCATTGATTTTCTCTCCTACCTTTATAAACTCATTTATTCAATGACTATTTTATATTTTTTTAATTATATGATGAAATTATCCTACCCTACTACTCCATTATAATCCCTATGTTAAAGATACATTCCTTTTAATTGTGAATATCCTATTAAGTTTATGAATTTATTAATGGATATTCATATAAAAAACACGGTATTCCATTAACCCGGGAAACCATAACAATCCATATATCCATTATTTCTATAAACATAATCATTTAATATTATATACGTCAATGTATGATGTTCTATAAGAAACATTGTGATATGTTTTGTTAGACATTAATTTCATATGATGGATGAAATGGAATTAGTTTGTGATGGGTGGGGTTAGGATTTATTTATATTGATGATACAATAGTAGGTCTCATGAGACAAACTATGTTAGGGTAATTTGAGTAACCTCGCCCTATATTTATGATGTATTGACACAAGGTCTCAACAGTATGGTTATGATGTCTAACGTTATGCATTCCATCACCCCAAGATCATTTATTATTATCCTGGTGATTATTTATTTCCATTTTTATATCATCCATGGAAATATTATGTTCACGTTATCAATTATATCGAATAATTTGACTATTTTTTCATTTCATAATATGTGTGTCTTATTAATGTCATGTTAGCTTATGTTGTATGTTATCCCTTACTGAGTTACTGAGCTTACTGTTATATTGTTTCCCATTTACAAAGTAAACTATGGATAATACTATTTCTGACCAATGGATAAGCATGGAGAAAAAATAAGTTTTCTTGTCTTTTTAAATTATACTTTATGTTTCCAATGTAATGTATTATTCACACATTTATATTTTCTTCTAAATCTATTCAATTATGCGATCATGTGTAATGTGATATTATTTATTATGTATCATTGAAACAAAAAACAACTAGATCTAATTTAAAATATTTGTAATTCGAATAATTATTATTATAAAATATTTAATAGAAACCTTAAGAACTTGATTTAGAATAATATAGTTTGATATTTAAACATTTTGGTAAACCCTAATGAAATTTTAAAAAAATTGAATAGATAAAATATATGATATTAATTTGTGAAAAATGAATATAAATTATATTATATGATTCAAACATTATAATTTTATTCATGAACCAATTAGTATATGTTATTATTTAGAAAATTTTTAAATAGAAGGAATGGAAACTATGTCAACACCCATAATCATTGTAGGGATTCCCCTACTAAGAAAATGAATAAATCTAGTGTGGTAGATGAATATATTATCACTATATCAAGATTTATACACTAGGTTATAAAAAATATCCTTTATTGTATGGAAAAATTTATTTCCTCTTAATAGGGTATGGAAAAATTAGATCATTTCATGATGCAACAACTAACACATTTCAATAGAACACCTAATCTACTAATTATATTACACTAGATAATGTATTTATAGAATATATTCATTTAATTATGATGTGTTGAAAGGGGAAAGATTATATGTTTGAATATATTCTAAGTGGTGATTCTAATCAATGTTAGTCATCGATCCAAATCACTAGGAAAGAATAAAAGATATATTACATTGAATAGATATCGTTTAAACTATAATTCATTATTACGTTTTTTCCTTGAGAGTGACTATAACATATGAATTTTGACTTAAATATATAAGATAAAAGGAAAAAATAAATTGTTTTTTAGGATGATTCTAACATTATATGGTTAGTGAGATATGTTATAAATTATATAAAAGTCAATAATGAAAGATCAACTACTTATTTAATGGGATAAACACATGTCTTTAAATATAATTAGTCCCCTAATAATTTTTTATATGTGGAGATAGTGAAAAGTTCCATCAAGAAATAGAAGGATTATTCTAGGTCCAATATTTTCAATAGAACATAAATAGGACATGAATAGGGGTTAATTACATAAAGAATGAACTTGGTGTGGGAGGGGAATTTAAGGGTGGAATTTACTACGCGAAACAATTATATGAATAGACACTAAAAGGCATTCTTTAAGGTCTTGGGAGTTTTTTTTAATTTTGGATATAAAGTCTATCAACCATGTATGTGAAAAGGAAAGAGATAATCTAATAATGTCCAACATTTCAAGTTTAATAATTTGGTACATTATTCTATTCAATTCTATAAGTGTTAAAGAAATAGTCATTAAAATATGTTAAAGGATAAAGGTAAGAATTATTTAATTATTATGAAATAAATTGAAGTCCTAATTGATGTGAAAAAATGTCTGTTAATTATAATATCAAAGTTATGTAAGGCATTATTTAATTCTAGATCTATGTAATATTTTAAATCATTCATGTTTTCTAGGAAAATTGAATCATCCCCAAATATATTAAGGAGGAGTTATCAGTTAAATAAAATAGTTCAAATCTTATTGTCAAGTAAATATATTGGGATATTTTAATTAATATGAATGGTATTTATCAGGTTGTAATCCTAATGATTATACCAATTGTCAAATTTGACATGTTTCATATGATTAATTGGACCAAAAAGTATAATTCATGAATTTATTTCAAGAGAAATAGATTATAATATATAAGGAAAGCATAGGATCCATTACTTTTATAGGAGGGAATTTATTGGATGAGGTTTTTCGTGAACCACCTCACATACCACATATTAATGAATTTATCAGAGAACAATAAGATCAAATAAATTAAATTAATGAGAAGAGGATCTTAATAATATAAGATGAATCTGTTTTAAAGGATTTTATTGTTGTATTTCTTTAGTAATTTCCTAGATACGCTTCTAATTGTAACGTTTAATTTTCCATTGACCTCAACTATTATTCGACACCTATATCTAAAAACTCTACATATAATTACATCATTAGAATTGATGGAATTAAATGTATAATTACAGGAGTTGTGTAATATGACATTCATACACCCTATTTTATTACTTTGGATATAGCCCTTCATATTTATAATTAATAAAGATGGGTCTATGATATCATAAAATGATTTTTGGAAATCTATGTCACTATTATTATGAAAAAATTTCATTTACCATACATTGATGACTTGTTTAATAATGTTCAAGTGGATCAATACTTCTGCAAAATTGATCTTTTTTCAAGTTATCATAAATTAAAAGTAAAGAAACATGATTTAACTACGGATTAATTTTCACCCGATCTATGGGAATTAGGACTTCACAATAATAACTTTCTGATTAATTAATTCATCATTAGTGTTGTTGGATTTGATGAATATAGTATTTTAGGATTATCTTCATAATTTTTTTTGTTATTTATTGTTGATATGGTCATATTTTCTAAGAGATATAATGAAAATGAAAAGGATATATGGACTTTTTAGACCATTAATGAAAATTTGTAATATGGAAAATTTAGTAAGTATTATTTGTATCTTTGACATGTATCATTTCATAGCCATATTATATTTAATAATTGGACGTCTGTGGGACCATAAAATACCATGCTGGTAGAAGAATGTCCAACACTAATCAATATAACTAATATCCAATATTTACATAACTTAACTCATTATTATCGGTGATTTATTTAAAAAATTGCTTAATTAACTAACTTGTTGACCATATTGTCATGTAAGGGGGTCAAATTCCCATGTTATAAAAAATGTGAATAAATATTTAAAAAAAATATTTGAAATTAACCAAGTCACTATTATTGACTTTATCATTAAGAATTTATGGATTTATTATATATAGTGATGTATAAAAGAAAGGATTGGGATGTATCCTTATACACAATTATAGACATTTTATTTTTTCATCAAGATAATTGAACACCCATGAACAAAACAATCCAACACATGCTCCAAAGTTTCAAGTATTAATCTTTTCATTAAATATATAAAGAGACTCTTTGTATGGTAAAATATGTGACTCATATAGGGTTTAAAATAGTTTTAAGAATATATTCACACAAAAAGTGATCAAAATGAGACAAAGGAGATATATAAAACAACTCAAGGACTATTACCATTAAATAAAACAAGGCCAAAGGGAGGAAACAAATTAGAATATTAATTTAGTGGGAAGGATCATGGTGTTATATTTATGATAAGGATGGACAAGGATCCAATATTAAATGATTTAAAAAATATAGAAATAAAAATTATTAGGTAAAGGGGAACATTATTCCTTTTACATGTAACTTCCCATCCATCTTTACTAAAGATGATAAAGAATTCTGAACAAGTTAACAAGCGTTAAAAATAATATTAAGTCCATGAAGGAAGGATATTGATATAATTTTACTATGAAGACATATTTTTGATGTTTGAAAAGATATTATGCGTTTTGTCTTTACATGAGATATAGAGGAAATTTTTAGATGAAGCTCATAGATTAAATTTAACTAAAAACACTAGTAACACAAAGATTTAATGTTTTTTAAAATAACACTTCAAGTTAGATAACATGAATTATGAAATTGATGTTTATGGTAAAAGATTCCTAGAATAACAATAAGTAAAGGATGATAGAAAACTATGAAAGTGTTTTATACAACCAATATCAATAAAAATATTCATGTGGGAAAATATCACAAGGAATTATCTAAATAGATTCCTTAAGACATCTAGGAAAGATGAAATACGGTTTTTATGGGATTTTCTTACAATTTATATGAATCTCTTTGTAATAAAAAAGGATATACCTCTTGAGTGACTTTCATAACTCTATTAATAATGTTGTGAGTAATTATGGAGAACCTATATTAATTTCTTCTGATCATGACCCTAATCTCACATAAAACATTTATAAAGTTATTTGATATAACATTAAGATAAAATTGAGCAACACCTATCATCCTCGGATAGATATGTGACCCAAAAGGATATAAAACCATTTGAGTATGTGATGAGTTCATTCTCACTAGGCTTCTAAGGAGATTGGGACTAGTATCTACCTATGGTATAATTTTAATACAATGATATTTTTTATTAGGGAATTAAAATTGAAATGTATGAAGCTTGATAGGGGAAAATATTCCATTCTCCAACCTACTAAGATAAAGGTGGATAAAGAAGGATTGTAGGTCCAGAATTAGTTAATGATACAATATAGAATGTGTGAGTTATCTATAATAATATCAATATGGATCACAGTATGTAAAAAATTTATATTAATCATCGTAGAAAAAATGTAGAGTTTCATATAGTGGATCAAGTCTCCTTGAAGTTATCACCAAGGATGAGGATTTTAATGTTTAGTAACAAAGGGAATCTGTATTCGTGGTACATTAGCCCTTTTTAGATTTTATGGAAAATTAATGTTGTTTCTTATGATTTGGATATTCCACCTAATGAATCTAAGGCATACGACATCTTCAATGTATCAATATTAAGGAAGTAAATTTTAATCCCGATACTTATATTCACCACTAATGAAATATAGCTTGAACATAACTTTTAATATGATGATAATCTTGTCAAGATTCTTGATACTAGATAGAAATTATTTCAAAATATTAAAACAAATCTAGTGAACACAATTTTGATGAATTAAAATATAGAGGGACTGATGTGGTACCCTGAGGAAGAAATAAAAAAAGAATTACACATATTTTATCATAAATTTATTAATACCTAAAACTTTGTGTATTAAATTATTTAAGAGGTGGAAATATAAGACTCTAGATTATAATTTAATAAAGAAACCTTTCATTCTGACAGTAATCACATAATCCAAGCCCTTTTATTTTATAATAGTTTTGAACACAACTGAAGAGATATATTTACTAAAACAACAATAAAAAGTGTTATAAAAGAGATAAAAATATATTCATAAACTATAATATTGTACTCCATGTGAAAATATTAAATAAAATTTTAAAAAATGTTATTATACTATGAATAAAACTATAATAAATTAAATGGACATGATAGATAAAATAAGGGAATTATATGAATAGTTTTATAATTTAAAAAAGTGTATTTATAATTGGTAATATGACCATTGTAATGGTAATGTGACTATTATAATAGAAATATGGTAATATAACCATTATAATAGTATTGTGACTACTTTGTGTTACATACATAAACCCAATAAAAAAAATCCCATAGTAATAGTATAAATAATAAATATAAATAATTTATATTAATCAATGAAATATCATGTACATAAATATATATATCTTAGAATAATACATAAAATTTTATCGCTAAATGCTTGTTTTAAAATACTCTAAAAGTTTTATTATATAATTAAAATTTTCTTGTAAAAAATTATTTTCATAAAAATAAATTCACATTTTGAATCAACATATTGAAAGTAGCTAATGGTGAATTTTTTATAATTTATTGGTATAATTACATTTTTTGAGTGAATTGAAAAAAATTGTATCCATATAATTTGGGTACTTTGATTTCATTTGGATATAAAATTGATTTAATGGATATTATAAATGTACCCACAAAATTTAAGATGTTTATTCATTAAAATAATTCTTTTTAAAAAATAAATCAATTTTTAAAACCCATAAAGAATTTTCTAAAGTCTAAAATAAATTTTCATGTTCAAAAAATAATCCTTTATGATAAACTGGAATTTTTATATCTAATATAATATAATTAAAGGTTTTTTAGGTATTTTAATAATAAATTTAAAAATCCATGATATAAAGGTCAAATAAAATGATCTAAACCCATTTGTAATACAATGGTATTTAGTTTTCCATAACCTAGATTTTTAGACCCAAAATCTAAAAATTATGAAACAATTATTATAAATTTTCTATAAATACCCTCGAATATTCCCATTTATCTCCACTATGAATCCATTAAACATGGTTCACCTCTCGTTTTTTCTTAATAGTCTTTCTAATATACTCTTAAATATCAATGGAGTTCTTTTAAAACTATTTTGAAGATTCTTAGAAAAGTGGATATTTTTTATCTTTTATCTTCATTTCTCTTTTACGATCATTCTTAGTTTCCTTACATTTATATATAAATTATTGTTATTCTACATTATTATACTTTCATTATTATAAAAAATGTTTTATTACCATTATATCTTAGTATAACACTTTGATATGTCAATACAAATCAAAAATATTTCTAAATACACAATCTTCATTAACCAAATACCTATGTATGCCATGTATTTTTGGTATAGTTGATATTTCTAGCTATGATGATGGCGAGAGCAGGGAGATTCTGAGATTCTGATGGCGAATCCTCGTTTATCTGGCTGCGATCTTGATTTCTCAAATGGATCTGTTTAACCCTGAATTGGAACTGGCTTTTCTGAATGACCGAAATCTCCTGAAGAATCCGGATGAAATTGCAAATCAATGAGAACCCTCGGGATGGAAGAAGACGGGTCTAACATTCGCGGAAGCCCTCTCAGGATCCAGAGAGCTAGTCTAGGATGATCATCACAGGTCATCTATTATCACTCGACTTGACAATGGAGGTTTTTCTGTTGAGGCAAATCTGGAAGCCCACGAGAAATAGATTAATTTATTTAATTTTTCGATATTAGGTCAAGTTATATATTCAAAAGGCGACAGACCCTGGTCATATGTAGCGCTCAAAAATAGAATCTCTCGTTGTTAGAGTAATAGGTATTGGAAGCTTATACCCATAAGGAGAGGTTTTTTCACATTGTTCTACAATCTAGGGAGGCATTGAATTCCTCCTCAAGTGTGGGAAACCTGCATCTGATGCCAGGGCTTCTCAGATTATCAGATTGGGATGTTAATTTCAACCCCTTTAACCTCAAGAAATCTAATTCCCAGTTTTAGGTAAAGCTACATGGATTGAACTGGGCGTACTGGCATCCAAGTATATTGAATGATATTTCCTTCTGCCTTGGCGCTCCAATTTTCATAGATCAAAGGACTGTGGAGGGGTATCTTGGTTTCTTTGCCCGCATATTGGTTGATATCAATCTTGAATTAAAGAGTCCTGATAGAATATCTTTCAATGCGAATGGAAACAGATCAGAGGTAAAAATCGAGTATGAGAATGTTCCATCTTTCTGTGAGGTTTGCAA
This sequence comes from Viscum album, assembly GCA_963277665.1. Taxonomy (NCBI): domain Eukaryota; kingdom Viridiplantae; phylum Streptophyta; class Magnoliopsida; order Santalales; family Viscaceae; genus Viscum; species Viscum album. The sequence continues at coordinate 1,284,639,010 of OY728138.1, read as the reverse complement.
AATGGTTGGACACTCCATATCCAATTGCAGAACCTTGCAGAAGAAGGTCAATGTATCGAAAAACATGGAATGGAATGTTTTTAACAAGAGCAAGAAGGGCAGAAATTATGGTGAGGAGAAGATGGGTGCCTCTAAAAATCAAGCATGTCCCACTAAAAGACAAGAAGGTCCCTCTCAAGTTACTCTAATGAATCGGTAGGATCAACCATCTACTACTCCTGAAGTGGACCTGAATATTTTTCAGATAAATGACCCTAGAAAAGAAAAATCTGGTTCTCTAAAGAAGAAACAATCCTGGGTGGACAAGGTGGAGGAGGAAGAGACCGAAGAGGCATCAGCTGACATCCTTGCAGAAAATGACATCAAGATCAGTCATGATCTAGATTGTGAAATCTCAAATGAAATATTCCACTTGGCTATGAAAATGCAACAGGAAGTGGAGGATGAATTTATCTGTGTGGAATATTCCAATGAAATCAGCAGGATGGTATGTCTAATGGCTGGATAGAATCCAAATGAAGAGTCACAAGAGGGTATATTCATATTGGAAGATCTCCCTTCTTAGAAGCGAACTATTCCTAGTTCCCCAGATCCCGTAGAGCTGCAGGTGCCCGGCAACCTTAGTGGCAGCTCGTCTATTAGTCAAAGGATATTTTATGAATGAATTACCCTCGACCTAAGAATTCACAAGGAAAGGAACATGGATCTTTATAGTCTCTCGTGAGTGAAGTGAAACCTAGATATGTCTCCAAACCTGCTGATAACAGCAGCAATTCCGAGCAGGGAAACCTGGCAGATCTTGAGCATAAAGATCTGATTGGTACAAGTAATTCTGGATGAAATAAAACAGCAGATATTTATGACTTATTGGAAAGTTCCCATGTAACCAAAAAGAAGGCAGGATGTCCACCCAAAAAAAAAGGTGGAAAAGTCACAAGGGGTGCCAGCCTTGGAGTAATTTTCAAATGATGTTTCTTTTTTTGGAACTGTCAAGGCCTAGGGAATCTAGAAACCATTATATCCATTAAGATTTTTATTCGGAGGTATCAACCTTCCCTAATTGGCCTCTCTGCGCTCAAAAAGGTCTTTCTTGCTAATATTGACAGCTTCGAGAAGTTAGGATATTCTCTAATCAACACCAATAGTAGTCTATCTGATGTGAAGGGACTCTGGGTCTTAGCTCATTCATCTATGTTCAGCACTCAAATGGTTATTCCACATGAGCAACAGGTCGCCTGCTCCTTTAATTTCCTCAGTCATGACTTTGTTTGCACCTATGTTTATGCAAGTAACAGTTATCCTGATTGTAGGGTCCTCTAGGAGGAATTGAGAGTTCTGAATTCTCGCATCTCTAGTCCATGGATTATTTTAGGGGAATTTAATGCAATTCTTCATTCGGATGAAAAAATGGGGGCTTCCACCAGTGCCACATCCTCCATAGAATTCCGATCATGCATTGATCAAAATGATCTGATTGAGGTCAATATGGTTGGTGCTAAATACAATTGATACCGGAAGAATTTAAATAGTTTTTTTGCCAACAAAATTGACAGGGCCTTTATCAATGGGGTTTCTTTTGATACTTTGGGCTCCATTTCTTGTTCAACTCTTGCAAGGCTTAATTTTGATCATCACCGGATCCTAATGGAACATTCGGAGATGTAATCCAATCTTCCTTTCCCCTTTCGGTTTAATAAAGCCTAGGTTACACATCCAGATTGCTGGGTCATTGTGCAGAATACATGGAACTCTGTGGATTGTAGGAATGGGGTCTTTGATTGCATCACCAAGATTAAGAAAGGATCGCTTCAACTCCCTTGATTCAGATATTCTTTCTCTCGAGACATCCCTCCAGAATCTTCATGAGCTCAATACATCCAGTGATTTTTCTAATGGGTGTTTGGAAGAAGCTAATTTAATCTCCAAAATCAACAAGATGGTTAACTTAAACGACTCCTTGCAAAGGGACTCTTTCAAAGTGAAATGGTTAAAGGATGGTGATAGGAACTCGAAATTTTTCAATGCTCTACAAAAAATCAGAAGGTTGTCCAAGCCCCTCTCTCTGATCAAAAATGGGAACAGCATGACTGATAATATAAAGGATCTAGCTGATCATCTCATTCCTTACTTCAAGAGACTCTTCAATGGGTCTCATTCCACCACTTATCCCATGGGTGGTGTGATTCCAAGGCTTGTGAATCTGGAGGATAATGACGGCCTTACTGCTATTCCTCTTGAACCTGAAATAAGGGATGTTGTCTTCAGTCTAAAACCTGAGAGCTCTCCTGGACCAGATGGATTTGGTAATTTCTTTTTTCAAACATTCTGGGATATCATTCCTGACGATGTTTGTAGGTTGGTATTTCATTTCTTCAGGGGGGTATCTACCAAAATGGTTGAATGCTCAATTTATTACTCTTATTCTGAATGTGGATAATGCAAATGAAATTCACCTCTTCAGGTTCGTTGCTCTAGTCAACACTGTTTACAAAATCATTTGTAAAATTCTTGCCATCATGCTTTCAAGTATTGCTAGTAATATTGTCTCTGCAAACTAGTTTGGCTTCATTAAAGAGAGATTGATTCGGGATTGTTTAAATACTACCTCGGAGTGCGTAAATCTCATCAAAAGTCTCGTCATGGGTGGCAATATTTCCCTCAAGATGGACATCAGGAAAGCCTTTGACACAATGGACTGGGGTTTTATTTGTAGGGTTCCTAATATGTATGGCTTTGCCGGTGTCTTCATCAGTTGGATCAAATATATTTTATGTTGTTCCCATGTTTCAGTCCTTATCAATGGATCCCCAGAAGGATACATTGAATTCTCAAGATGGATAAGGCAGGGTGATCCCTTATCAGCTGTTATTTTCTCTATTTCTAAGGACTATCTCAGCATAATTTTCACTATTATGGCTGGCAATGGGAAGTTGAAGACCATTCACACTGGAAGAGGGTCGGTTGCTCCATCTCATCTTTTATATGCTGATGATATTATCCTCTTTACTCAGGGGGACAAGAGAAACATCATGAATATCAAGAGGGCTCTTCTCCATAGTGAGTTGGTTTATTGACAGAAGATTAGTTGGAATAAGTCATTTGTTTATTTTGGAAGGAACTTATCTCCAGCCAGGAAGAATGACATCATGAGAGAGATGGGGATTTGGGAGGGTGCTCTTCCCTTCACATACATAGGGGTGCCTATATTTTGGGGGAGACCAAAAGTTTGCTACTTCTCTACTATTTTCAGCATGATAAGAAGACAGCTATCAACATGGAAGGGTAAATCTTTATCCATGGCAGGAAGAGTGTGTCTTGTGAAATCTATCATCACTTAAAAAGTTGTATACTCTTTTATGGTATATAAATGGCTGATTTATTTACCCAAGAGTGTCATTTTATCTATCAAGATTTTTATCTGGAGCGGTAGTGTTACTGATTGGAGGCTTGCAACAGTCTCTTGGAACATGGAATGTAAGCCTTATGATGAAGGGGGCTTGTGTATCAAGAATCTTGGATGCTTCAATGACTCCATGCAAGCTTCTTTTATTTGGAGGCTTATGAATACAAATTCTGAGGCTATATCCTTTCTTAGGGCCAGGTTCTTGCATAGGCTTAAGACAGGGAATTTCAATTACATTTCCTCCTCGGTTTGGACTTCCATCAGGAGAATCTTCTCCAGAATTGATGTTGACTCCCGCTGGTTGGTCTTGAGGGACTCTTTTCTTCAGTTCTAGAAATTTAACTGAATTGGTAGCAGATTATAGGACATGGTCTTTGGGGACAGCTCTAATCTGTATTTTAATTTGTCAATTAAAGATCAACTTGCAGGCATGGATGGTCTTCCCAACCAGGTTAGTCACATAATGGAGCAGTACTGTTTTCCCTCTCATGGTGATTTTTGGGATTGGGAGCTGGTTTCTAATGATATTATTTATCCAAAGTGTTTCTACTAGAAGATTATTGGTAACATGTCTGGTTTTCAATGGATGGCTTTCCTGAGCAAGGGATTTCTCAGGCCTACTCAGGCCATGTTTGCATGGAGGCCTGCTCACAAAAGGCTTCCAAGTGATGGATTTATTCAGATCTATGGAATCCCTATCTGCTCAAGGTGTGTTATGTGTCATAAGCATAGGTAAGACATAAATCATCTATTCATCACTTGTGTTGTGGCCTCAGAAATGTGGGAAGCGGTGTTTAACGTCTTAGAAGTGGATTTTCCTCATGACAATTCAATTGGAGACTTCATGAAGCGATGTCCTGAGCTGAAACTCTCACCTCAGGTTGCCTCTATTTTATTATATGTTGCAGAGGAACTGTTGTAAATCCTATGGCTTTACAGGAACAAAGCCCTTTATGCACAGCAAACTTTTCACGATGGGAATGCTTTGGTGGGTCTTCTTGCTACTGCACACGACGTCGCTATTCTAGGAGGCAGGTACTGTGCGAACTCTCTTCATGATTGGTTTGTCCTATCTCAGGTTGGGGTTAAAGGAAATTTCAGGCCACCTACTCGTACGCTTGAAGTATTATGGAAACCTCCCTTTCATGGATGGATTAAGGTAAATTCATATGGTTCCTTGAAAGGTAACCCAGGTTTTGTAGGTTTTGGTGCGGTTTTTAGAGATCACAAAGGGTATGTTCTTGGCTGTTTATATGGTTCGTGTGGCTTTGCTTCTGCTCTTAAAGCAGAGATGCATGGAGTCATGGAGGCCATTGAACATGATAACCATAGGGGTTGGATCAAATTATGGATCGAATGTGACTCCACGTCCGTGGTTATGGCACTTCGGACAAGTTCTCTTCATCTTTCTTTGAAGTTGACCAATCAATGGACAAGGTGCATGGACCTAATCTTCTCAAAGGATCATATCTTCACTCATGCTTATCGATAGGCGAACTCTTTGGTGGGTGGTATTGCAAGTAAAGGAGTTAATGGTCTAGAATCTCAAGGGTAGGATCAGATATTGGATGAACTACTTCCTATCATTAGGAAGGATCAATGTAAATCCCCTACTTTCAGACTGGTGCAATCTCTCTTTTTTTATTCATAAAGGGATCCTGCTTTTCTAGGCAGGGTCTTCATCTTCTCAAAAAAAATATTGCTAGGTATTTTTTTGAATAAGGATACTTTGGTAACAATATGATGTGTATTGTTAGCCATTAATCTCATATGGTGGATTTATTTTACTTATTAAAAGATGAGTGGGGATTATTATTATATATCCCATTAATACATTTGTGGGAATCCTGAGACAAACTAGCTTAGGGTAATGGTGTCATTTTTACCCTTTATTTATGATATATTGGAATAATACCTCAATAGTTTGTTTATGATGTCTTATATTAGGCATTCCATAACTATGAGATTATTTATTGTTATCCATGTGATTATTTATTTCAATTTTTTTTCATTTATAAATATTATGATTAGGTTATCAGTTATAAAGCATTATTTGATTATTTATTCTTGCCATATTTTTTATATTTTTCTTATGAAAAGTTATAATTCACTATATTTTATCATATATAGACCTCCTGATAATACCGTTTAAATGTTTCCTCTATTTATCAAAGAAACAAGGGGAAACATTATTCATGGTATAAAGATAATAATGGATAAATAAAAAAGTTTCAAATATTATTGTAAGGTACTTAGGTTTTCAATGTAATATATTATTCATGTAGGTATTCATTATCATGACACAACTAAATTGTGTGATCTTGTGTTATATGATATTATGTTTTGTGTTCCATTGTAATAAATAACCCATGGCTCTAAGTAACTAGAGTTGGGGTTGTTATGAATTTATTATTGTCTCCTAATTTTAAGTGCTATAATATGGGGAATGTGAGTGAATTAACCATTATATTTTATTATATGAATTAGCTTGTGTCACCCAGATCTGTCACATAATGAGTGAAATAATGATTTATTTGATTATATTACTTGAGAAACCCTTAGTTGAGTGATGTATCTATAAAGAAAAGTAAATACCTAAGTATTGTATCCAAAACACACCAGGTCGTATCTATGAATTAAAAACCTATGATCCACTAAACTCCACCATATGATATATGGAACATGGAATTTAATATTTTAATATAATTATAGTAACATAAGAAATCTACCAGTGTGATAATAATTGAAGACTTTAGACCACCAACTCCTCACTCAAACCATGCACTATAAATTCTCAGAGTAAAAAACAAAACTAAAACAAATAAATATTTTTATTAATAACTCTATAATAAGTTTAGTTTTATCCCTTAAAATCAAACCACTATGGTTATATATCTATATTGGAGTTAAAAAATATAGGGGGAGAAAAAATTACTATGAAAACAAAAAATTCATAAAATAAAAGAAAACATTAAAACTAATACAAATACCTAGAACATGTATTTATAATGGTTAACTTTACATTCATATAACTATAAGAATCCATATATTTTTATGGTCGAAATCGATGTTTCTTAGAGCTACATATGATTATTTCACATGGTTTTTCAACTTATAAAATCTCTATTTTCCAAGCTCGTTGACCTCACATCATTATTGACATAAACATAAATTTATATAACATGAAATTTCTTTGATGATATTTTCTTATAAAAATGAATCTAATTTATTTTTAGATAATTAATGATTAATTTATATGATATATTAAAATCCATTAAATTTGGAATCCTTGAATTATTATATTGGATTTGTGGATATATTTGGGATGAGATCTGTTTAAAATAATCACATGATGAACTAATTCACCGGAGCTTCTTTTCTTATAATATAGAGTTTATTAATCATAATTGATGGGTCTTTGCTTATTTTAAGATAAATTATATAATAATTTATGATCTACTAATCTTTAGTCTAGAAAAAGAGTCAAAACTGGTTATATCATTGAGTTATAAATATAGAAATGTTTATTTATTATCATAAACTTCCCTGGAATCATTGAGTTTTAATGTTGGTATACATATCATAATGGAAATTTCTACCACATGCATTGATTATGTACAATAGGGGGTTATGGGTTTTATGATATGTTCATATCAATATATTCAATATCATCCTATCCATTAAAATGAATTTTAATCTTTTTTGAATTTTATTTGGGTAGTGACATTGGCATGTCCCAACCTATGTTATCCATTCCTCTCACATGCATGACTTAAAAAAATCTTCAATCTTCACATATGAAAAATCTGATAATCACTTATATAGTGGATAAAAAATTCATTTTTCACCCATATAGCCTTCAAAATTATTCGTTATCTCTTTGAAAGATTTTTTTGAAATTTAAATATCATTCATGATCACATTATGTTTATTTTGGTTCTCCTTGGTAACCTAGGAAGATTCATATTTTAGTTCAATTTGATTTGTATTTTTTACAGTCACTTCATAGGCTTCACTGTTCGCATAATTTTTCTTTGTGATTAATGAATTTATAAAGGATCTACAAATTATAACATAAGGTAAATATAAAAATGTTTATGTAGTAAAGTAAAATTTTTATATTCTAAAAGACATTATTTGGAATTTTATTTAATCCACACTACAAAATATTTTATTAAATTTTATAAAAGATTAAATAAAATGAAGATAAAATATTTTGTTTATATAAAATGTTTACATAAAGTCTAAAATGTCTATATAACTATAAAAGTGATCATAAATATCTTATATTTTGAAATGTAATGATGTTTATATAAAATACAATGTGAAATGATAATATTTAAGGGTATATATTGAAATAAATATGAAATGTAAATGTTTTTTTATGGAATGTATATAAATACTTTTTAAATTATAAATTATTTATTTATAAAGTATTCATAATTATTTTCTGATTTTTAAATTTGTTAATTGTTCATTTATTTAATAATTCCCTATTTCTTTGTTATTCATGACAATTATTTTTTTATATTATGAAGGGATGTAATTTTTTTATTTTGTTAAATTACTTTTTTAAAATTTCAGGCCATGCATATATGGAGTTACATTCTTGGTATGACATAATTTTTAGAAACATTCAATCATAACATTTATTTTTTTATGGGTTGTGATCTTTAAAGTAAAAGTTCCTTATGATTTTTGAATGCTAAGTGTAATAATTGTATTTTAATTGAGGACTCTATTGAGTATTAATCCATGGATAGTGGGACTTTGGTTCAGACTTCTCACTAGCATGGCTGATAATGATTTATCTAGAAAACTGGAAGTTATTAAACTATCCCACCATGATTTATCTTGTAGCATTTTTTTATAATAATAAAATCCTTTAGTTGAAATGGTTTCATGTAACATATAAATGAGAGGCATTTACATATGTGTACAAGTAATTTAATTCTCTTTTTTTGGTAAGTAACATAAATCATGAGTTATATAATGTTTCATGCCTTAATTATCAATGAACTTATTAATATTGTAGAAGGTATATGATAAAAATATAATTCCTTGGAAGTATGAATATATAAAAAGAATATATTAGATCATATGGTGACTTTTAAAACCCTTTAAAAATACTAAGTGAATGATTCTTTCCAAATAAAACACTCATTAAGACCTCAATCATTCAATTTGGGTAACCCTTAAGGTTAAATGCATATGGATTATTTTATATCAGGCAATAAATATATAGTAAACCCAAAAGGTTAAGGGTCAATTCATGGAGAGGTATTTAGGCAACACTTAGCTAGGAAAACATAATGGTTATAATACCATAAGAATATAGTTTTCATAATCCATATGATGGATTTTTTAAGGATGTTTACACTCAATTATCCAAGAGACATATATGATATGACTACTATCATTTTCTACCTAAATATATATGAAATGGGAAAATTATAAAGATAAACCAAAGAATACTAAAATATGGATCTTAGAAAACTAATGGATTTGATGCAATTGAAAATGTATTTTCATTTTAGTGGATATTTTTTTTAATAAAATCCATTATTAATGATGTAAAACATTTTAATTGTCTAAAAAATCATTTTTCATTGATAATTTTGAAATGGAATCATTAAATTTTTCATCGAGATCGATTCTTGAGAAGAAAAGTCTCAACAATAGCATCTTCTTAGATAGGAATATGAATTTAATAATTTCTCAAAAATAATTTTGAAAATTCAATGTGTTAGATAAAAACAATCCCTAGGAAATATTCCATTGATGAATCTAGTTAATTATATTTAAAATTATATTAATAATGATACGTATTTACATGGTGTATCTATATTCATTCTTATTTCTAAAGATCTCAAGCTTCAAAATAAACATGAGAATATGGATCCTTTTTTATGATAGATATCCTTAAAAGTCCCTATATATACAGGTATGGACATAAGTGATAGGATGTTTTAAAAAACTCTTTTGGTATAATATGGATAAGATCACTTCGATTTAAACTCATATGATCCTTATGATTGGGTATGTAAATAACATGTTGAGGTTGGGGTCACCACTATGTATTGATCTATACATGGACTTCATTATACAATCAATATGACAATGGATATAACAAATTATTGTGAACTACAACATTAATTATTTCAATAAATTTTTGACTGATCCCATTAATATGATTAGGATTTCCAAGTAGGATATTGAAGTTCTAAGACAATGTTCCTATTGAGCATATGTGGATTCAAAAAAAATAAATTTTTTATGATAAAAAACACCCACATTTATGTTACTAAATAATTTACTTTTTAGTGAATTTTATGAAATTATTATTTGTCAGAATATTTTTATGGAATCAAATTCAAGTCATTGATCTAATGGTATTATTTATTTAAATTTTCAGGACATTTGTAAACATATTCGGGTATCACTATGTGTACCCTACATTTGAAACAACATGTGTGAATTATATACCCTACGATGCTGGGAAAGTATGGTTAAGAAACCAAACATTTGAAATAGCATGTATGGATCATGTACCGTACATGTTCGGGAATGTACGGTTAAGAAACCCCTCATTTATGAAGAACCCTATGTTTGAGTAAAAAAGCATATGGTACATCAACCCTACTTTTATAATCAACCATACATTTTCAACCCTATGTTTGGTGTTTTTTCAACACATGAAGGAACCCTATGTTTGACTATTCAATGATAGAGTCTTAATTAAAGATATTTTCCATGATTTATTTAACAGTATCGATGGAAGTAAGTATCATTTTAAATCTATTTAGTTAATGATTAAACTAACTATATTCAATAGATTACATCATTACTATTATTTTGGTAAGTTACGATTCTCTTGACTAATTTTGAATCCAAATATTCATGATTTATTGTGTGATATTTAAGGAGCTAGTTTGAACTTGATTTTTCCGACCAATTGTAAAAATATTGGTATTCTATTCATCGGAAAAATATACATAATCGATAACATAATATATAACTAAAAAAGGTCATGTGTTGTTCCCGTTAAAGATATACTTTGGAAACATACATGTTCTAATATATCTTATTTACTCGTTGTTGTTATTATTGCCATTGCTATAGTATTTTATTGTTACATATTCTTATATACGAATAAAAAATCATTTTACATAGATACACTTTGGAGACATAAATGTTTAAACATCACTACAGTGTTTTCTCTATCACTATTTGAAAAACTAATGTACGACGTTGAAGAAATATTTTTTATTTTATGTTATTTAAGATCTATTACATATATTAGTTGCTTCTATAATTTTGAAGATTAATGTTTTCCCATGCTAAATCAATCTCTATTAATTTGGTGGAGTTTTGATTGCTCGGACTTATTCTTAGTTAAGTGTCAGCTTCTTACACTAAGCTATGGATTTACAGTTCCCTATAAAAGAACCATAAATCTTGTAAAATCCTTATAAGGTTTCAACTACCTACACCCATTTATTCTTGTAAATTTCATAGGATATGGGTACTGGATAGTAAAAATCCCCATGCTCATGGAGTTGAGAATTGGTGGAGTGGAATAGGGAATTTTTGTGCCATGAACAACTATACAACGCTGTGTTAATTTCATTTATTTATTTCCATAGGTCACTAAACATTTAGAGAAATTTAAAGTCTATATTCATAATAAGTGTGTCATTTTGAATTTTTTAATGTTTTTGAGAAATAAAATTCACCCCCACACTTTTCTCTTCTACTTTCTCATCACCATATCAAACTAAAAATTGGTATCCAAGGTAGTACCTTATTTCTATATTTCTCATTTTATAAATCCTTGAATATTTTCTTGGATCTATCTAATACAAAAAATTAATATCAAATCTGATGCTCCAACAATCCTGAGTTAAAAGATATATAAGAAGACATCTTGAAATGGCTGATTCTAGAAAAGGTTTGTCGATGTTTTTTTCACCATATTTTAATGGTGAAATTATGGATGTTATAAATCTCGTATGGTTATTTATTCAAAAAAACAAGGAATAAGGGTTTATTTGAAGGCTTCTAAGCCTTATGAAATTCATAAAACAATTTAAAATATTAGAATAATGATTAACATGATAATATGATCTCAATTCAAAATACATGAATGTTTTTGTGTGTGGTTTAGGAGCTGATGAATTTGATTGAGTATCTTAATTTCCTACTCTATATGATATGTAGAAGACTATTTTGGTTGAATATGAAGGAACTAAAAATATCATACAATTAAGGTACACTACTATGAAACTAAATATTGATAATTTCAAAATGTATGAGAAAGAAACAGTCACCCAAAAGAATGAGAAGTTGAAAAAAATTATCAATGTTGTTGCTACTTTAGGAAATCCAATTTCACAATCAGATCAAGCATTAACAATACTAGGATTACTACCCTCTAAGGGTAATGGAATTTTTGTAGCTATAAATCAATATACACCAGTGACAAATTTAGATATGAACAAGTATATTGAGATTTAATGATGTATGAAGAAGAGATATAGGCTGAAGCTGAAAATCATATATTACATGAAGGATATTATCTCAAAGCTACCATGGATGAATCATTTGATTCAATTCATCCATATTTAGATAAATCTCTATCAGATATTTCTATAAAATTTGAGAAATTTTACATAAAAAAAGAAAGGGGTTGAAAAAAAATATTTTGTGAACAAAAGAAAACGTTCATATAAAGGATAAATTTCTTTTACTGAAAGTTAAAAGAAAATCCTATTATAATAGAAAATTCAATAAAATTATAAAATCTCCTAGGATTAATTCTTCTAGTTCACATGATAACTCTATATATTCTATGGTTAGGAATAAAATGAAAATTCTATGTCTTATGGATCATACTGATGAGGTACAATATTTTTACTCTAGGGACTGTAGTTGTGAAAAAATATCATATAATGAATTAAATAGGTATTGTTTTACTTCTAAAGATAAATATGAATCCTTAAAGAAATATTGAAAAGAACTTATAAAATATTATGATAATGCTCAATTAGATAATGAGACTTTATCAAAACATATTATAGATTTAATGTATAATTATTCAGTGAAAAATCAGGATTTTCATGAGAGTAAGATTTAATAATTATTGGATAAATATGATAATTTGAAACAAGGTTATAGTATTCTAAAAAAATAAAAATATTTAGATCAAATACATGTAAAAAATTAAATTAAAAAAAATGGAATATGAAGCAAGGGTGGAATACCAAAAATGTATTGAAATTATTTTTTAACTGGTTTAAATATAAAAAACATCTCTATAATAAAAATTTTTCATTGTGGTAATAATGGTCATTATAAAAATGAATTCTGATTTTTAAAACATCAAATTTTTATTTTTTGAAATTTTTATTTCTCAAAAAAATTGGTCAATTTGAATAATATAATTCCTACTCAAAATAAATATGTTTGGTTACCTAGGAATTTAATTTTTAACACTATTGGACCCAAAAGCATATGGGTACCAAAAAGAACTTTCCTTTGTTGTTTTTTGGGATTACAACTCTAAATTGTATCCTTAAATCATTAAGTGTTTGATCGATTGGTATATGATGTCTGTACAAAAAGAGTGAACAACCCTAAAGTAGTTCATTACCAAAAAATTCTCAGTACTAAAATCACTTATCTTAGAAGTATTTCATTATTAAATTTATATGATTTTGGTACATTAACCACTTTATACAGGGAAGAGATATCTTCTATAATTTTATAAAGACTCTTATTTATTATATATTAGTTTATTTTGGTATAATTCATTTAATAATGACTTCAAATATATTTAAAACTTTGTTTTAATACATATAAAATACCGCACCTATTTAGAATTATGAATTTTTTTTAAAAACTATAGAAATATTAATATTTTTGGTTTTCATAATTTTACTGGTTTACCTAACTGGAATTCCTTGCTTATATAATATGTATTTTCAAAAAATAAAATCTATAATAAGTATTCTTTATTTTCTTCCTAAGGAATATGAAAGGTCGTCTCTACATAACATTTCATCTTCTTCTTTAAAAAAATATTTATATAGCTTATTATTCAGAATAAATTGTTCAAAGGCTTATCAAAAATAGTCATAGAATGATGAAGTGGTCAAGTACTTCCCATTTAGAAGAAAATAGTTCTTATAAAATGAAGATAGGTAATCCTTTGTTTTTTTAAAAATAAATATATTTTTCTTATGTTGATGATTCATTTGAAATGTCTTTTTAAATAAATAAGGAAGATTATAGTCCTAATGGACTGAAAGTCGCTTCATCTTAAATATCTTATGTAAAGAATCTATTTAAATTTAGTACTTTGAATGAATAAAATGAGAAGCTAAAATCTACTTTGGATGCATCTATAAATTTGTATGAGGTACTAAAAAAATCATCTATATAGAAAATGGTTTTGGATTTGTTACAATGAGTATATCATAATGTAAAATATAGTTTGATATTGAAAGTATACTTTGGTGATTTCATGGTAAAAATTATTAGTCAAATAGAGTTACTTGGAAGGGAATCTTTTACCAAGATAGATATTGACAAACTGAATCTGTTTCTTGTTGAACAGTGTTCATCTTCTTCATATAAAAAAATAACATATGTTCCAAATAGATTAAATAAACTATCAAGATATTTTGTTTCCTTATGTGGTGGATTAAAATGTTTATAAAGTTAATAATGAAAATCTACTTATTTTTAACCCTTCTTTCTTATTTTATGTTAATTTATAATCAATGTTATATGTACTATTTTTAATAAATGTTTTTTTGTAAAAATAAGTGTCATTAGTTAGTTCGTAATATCTTTTGGTATTTATATTAAATGATAATGTACATAATATTTAATTTTCTCATAAATAAATCTATTATTGTGAGTAAAAATAAAAATAATAGATTTATTTTTTATTTTAATTATCTATGAAAAAAATTTGTTTTAAATATTTTAATTCATTGAAAATCCTATATGCTATGATTCTGGGGGATTTTTAATTAAATAATCATTTCCATTAAGTACTCTATTTTAATATGATCCTTTCTTAATTTTATATACATGTTTAAAACATGAATTTAAGGAATTTTTATTTCAAATAATCTTTACTCATATCTTTTTGATGTCAAAAAGGGGGATATGTTGATATTTTTAATTTTATGGGGGGAGGAAGTTTTATAGTTTTATATTTTTTATGTTATGATTAAAAATTTGGTGAAATTTATCCTTAACATAGTGTAGAAATTTTGATCTTTATAATAGGGGGAATTTTCCTACAAATAAAAAATCATGTATAGGGATAATGAGGGAGAAGTTACCTTTACGAACTAAATATTTTAAATTTAACAAGAGGGAGAAATTTATTTTTGTTTTTCTAATTTTTTTAAATTCAATGTATTTTTTCATGGGTTTTGTGATCATCAAAAAATGGGAGATTCATGAGAATGTGTTTATTCAATAGTTTCTTTAATTTCAATATGGTTTTGATGCTCATAAATTCCTACATTTATATTACTAATGAATTTACATCAAAGTTAATTTCAAGAAATTATTATTCATCAAAAAATTTATTCTATAATTATACTCTAGTAATTGATCCACTATAAATATTTTTTGAAATATTTAGGACATGTTTAAAGGTATTCTAGAAACAATAATCATACACTATGTTTAAGATAACATGCATGGATTATATACCCTACTCTATCCGGTGGTTTTGGTTAGGAAACCATATATTTGAAATAGAATGTATGGATCAGGTACCCTGCATTGTTAAGAAAGTATGGATAAGAAACCGTACATTTATAAAGAACCCTATGTTTGAGGAAATAATCATATTGTACATCAAGCCTACTTTTTTTATCAACTTATATTTCCAACCATACATTTGGTGTTTTTTCATCACATGAAATAACCCTACATTTTATTATTTGATATTGGAGTTTTCATTAAAGATGTTATTTTAATGTATAAAATGGTATTGATGGAAGTAAATAACATTTTAAATCTATTTTATGGTTTATTAAATGCTCATATTCAACAGATTAAATCATTACTATTTTCTAGGAAGATATAATCCTCTAGAATGTTTTTGAATTAGAATATTTATGATTTATTGTGTGATATTTCTAGAGCTAGTTCAACCTGGAGTAGTTCGACCTAATGTATAAATATTGAGATTCTCTTAATTAGAAAAAATATACATAAAAGAGAATAAAATATAAATATTATAAAAAGTTGTGTAAAATTTCCTTCATAGCAACACATTCAAGAAATACATGTTTTGATCTATGTGATCAAATCACAATTTTTTTATCTCTACTACTGCATTTTATTATTACGTCTTCTTCTACAAGAATGAAAAATCATTTATCAGAGATTCACTTTGGAGAAATACATGTTTAAGCATTTGTCTGGTGTTTTTTCTATTGTTATTTAAATAATGCATGTGTGACATTAAAGATCTATTTTCTACTTTGTGTTATTGAATATATATTGCATCTATCAGTTGCTTATGTAACTGTGAAGGTTAATTTTTTTTATCAACAAAATCAATCTCTATTGATTTGGTGTAGTTTCGCTTGCTTGGACTAGTCATGGTTAAGTGTCACCTTCTTATACTAGGTTTTGGATTTATGGTTCCCTATAGAATAACACAAAGTACTTGTAAAATCCATTAAATGACTCAACTACCTGCCCTTATTTTTTCTTGTAAAGGTATTATGATAAGAGGACATGGTAGTGAAAATATCCAAGATCATAGAGTAGAGTGTTTGTAAACTGGACTAGGGTATTTTATGCCTTGAACCACTTTGTGTTATTGTATTCATTTTCTTTATTTATTTTCACTGCTCACTCATCTTTTAGAGGGAATGAAATTTTCTCCTCATAAATAGATTGGTATTCTAAATTTATTAATATTTTAGAGGAAAACCATTACCCCCCCCTCTTGTTTCTTTTTCTTCATCCTTGCCATCCCAACATAACTATTCCATGATGACAGTATGGAATGAAAAGGTTAAATAAATCTAGAAAGTGAATAAGATGGTTTATAGAAAACTTTCACTAACTTATTTTAAAAAAAATAAATGAGATTAATTTAAATAAAATATTTTACATTATAGAAAAACTATCCATTAGAGAAAAAATCATCCAAAATATTGGAAGCTATGTAAGAAAATACAAAGAGATTTTATAATGGGTGTTAATGTTATTAAAATAAATTCTTATGTTTCTAAGGGTATATGATTCCAATCATATATTATGAAAATGTTGTAAATATTTATTGGTGTTTAAAAGTAAATAATAGTTGATAGATGGAGCTTGATGTCTGCATTCTAATAATGAAGAAAAGGATTTCTATATTAAGCATTTGGATTAAAAATATTAATGAAAATATCAAATAATAAAATATTTGTGTTATATATCATTTAAATTTTCTTGTTTGATAATATATTAGTTTTAAATCAATGTGTTTTTAAATAAAATGAGAGTATTTATTTTAATCCACATTATTTATGAATTATAAAAATATATAAAAGGGTTTTAAAATAAGGGATAAAAACATTTTCCTCTAGGATAAATGTTTTTATCAAGAAAATTTGATCAAATATTAGTGAAATAGTTCCTGCAACCCAAAAATGGAATATTTTAAAGAATAAAATCATTTTTAAGAATATTTATATAAACCAAAAAAATACTATATAATATGTCATATCCCAAGTATTAGTATGATTTTTTCCCAAATTATATATCCATCATAATATACTTTTCTTTTATTTCTAAAAAATTTAACTCTTATATAAAATAAGTAATGTTTTCATTCAATAAGATAAAATATTAAAATAAAAAATAAAATAAACAAAAATTAATTAAAATAAACATATATAAAATATAATTATAAAAACTAAAATCTGATAAAAAATGGTTAAATAAAAGTAATGTAATCATGAATTATACATCCTTATGGTATCATATGATGATCATACCACTAAGTGTAACTATAAAAATGATGAAAAACATTAGAATGATTTTATAAATTTTGATGAATAAATGAGTGAAAGGAATGAATAATATTTAGGTAAATGTATAATGTTATATATTTGAACATAAAAGGGTAATATGAATGTCATATGGTCATTGGATATATTTCTATTGGATGTAGTTAATATGTATACATATAGATCATGGTTATACTAAAGTAATTATAATGTAGATATAATCTTTATGTTGAAGTTAATAATGTATTAGAAATAATATATTTAATATTTATTTGATTTATGATAAATATTTATCAAATATAAAAAAATATCATTAATTGAATGCCTCGTAATTGGAAAGAATGAATAATATAACCATTTATTATTAAAAAAGATATTTTTATAAAAAACATTATGTGTTATGTGTTTTAATATTAAAATTCATTTTTCAAACAATTAGAAGTTTATTTTAGTAAATTGGATATGAAATTTTGAATCTATACATCAATATTAAATAATATAGTAAATATCGATTTTTGGGGTGGAAATAAATTATCGAGGTAAAAACTGAAGTACAAAAATAAATGAAAAGATGAGATAAATAGTAAAAATAATGAATAATGTAATATAGTATCTCTAAAAATTATCAATAAAATTTATATATAAGGTAATTAATTTTCAATATTATATCCCAAAATATTTTTTCACACTTTCCTTTCAAAATTTCATTCTATGTACTTTATGTAATTATTATACCACTCATTCTCATCTAATAATGGGGCTTCACTCCACTAATTTCCAGACACAACTAAAGTTCTGTTCTATATACATAATATTACTAAAATATATCCAGATAAAGTCTTTATCAAATTTATAATTTCATAGTTTTATGAAGAAACCAAAATTCCTCCAAATAACTAATTTTTACAAGAGGAAACTCAAAGTTCTTTTTGATATAAAATTATTATTTTTCTTTTTTTATTTTAAATTTAAATATAATTTATTCGTGCATCACATTTAAAAAATTTAGAACATCTAAATAACATTAGTATAATTATATAATTATTTTATTATAATTCAATCACTTAATATTCAAAGTCATCCATTAATTATATTATGTCATTATTTGGGTTGGTTTAACAACTTACATGGATTACGCTTTAAAATTTCCATCATGAATGAATATAAATATAAAAAATGTTCATAATTTGTGGTATTAATGACGAAATTATGATATGATTAAAAATATATAATGGTAATATTCCCATTAATATTTCTTATAAAGGAACTCTTTATCATTAGTATTTTTACTAAAACATGTATGTTATAGATTTTTTCATAGAAAACTATAGACATACATGCCATTGATTGAACCTGGAACATTTTAATTCATTTAAAAATGAATAATCCAATACCATAAATAATTTATATATTTTTTACTTATCAACATGTAATTATGATCAAGACCACCACACTGAAATAAGTAGATAATGATTAGAACTGCTAACACTCGACGACCAATATATAATTTGAATAATTAATAAATAATAAATAAATAAATATAAGTGATGAATATGTTAAATAAATAAAAATTATAATATTAAATATTGTGTTATTCGGTTTATGTTGATTATATATGGGTTTAATGAATCTCTAAAAGAGTCTAGAGTGAAGGTGAGAGATTTTCTCCACCAATTGACACTCTTTTGTGTTAAAATTCATTATTCTCACCTATTATTATTATATTTTTTATATTATTGGATATAGGATTATATTAATCAATTTACTCATTAAATTTTTGTATTTACAATTTCTCCTCATATTAATTCTTTTAGTTGTACATAATAACATGTAAAGAATGATGTCTTTGATGAGTTAATTTTTAATATCTCTTAATTATTGATATTTTCTATGTCCAATATTCCATTGAAAAATATTTATTAAAGTTTCTATTTAAATATATATATTCTTTATATTCTAACTATTTTTGGTTTTTTTAATTCTTTTATTTTTTCCCTTTGACTTATCCATGCATTTTCTCATTTTTAATGTTTTTAAGGGAAATTTATATTAGAATCTCTCATAACATGATTTTTCCCATCTATATCCCTATACTTTCCCTTTTATATATGATTTTTTTCGGAAATATTTTTATGTTAAGTCCACTAATTTAATTATATTACCTTTTATTTAAATTATTTTCTTTTAAAATATATTTCATATACTATTAAAATTCTAAACAGACTGCTTTTAAAATTTTTAACAAATTTCCTCTATTTTTTTTATCTAGATTCATTTTAAATCATTTAATTACTATTATTGTTAAATTTTAAAATTAATAATTCCTTATAAAAAATTATTGATTTTATATTCTTTCTTAAAAGTGTAATTTTTCATATTTGTAACTATTTATATACAATATAGAAACTCAATACTTTTTAATAAAATCGCCTATAATTTCTTATATGCCACTAAATATAATTTCATCTATGTCAATATACTTTTAATATTTACTCTTCGATCATTCTAATTGTTATATTTCCTCTAATTTCATTGTTTTTATAAGTGTTTATTATTCCAAATTAAGCCATTGATTCATAACCCAAATGTATATGTATCTTGAGTGGTATAGAAACAAAATATTTGTGATAGGGTTGACCCATCACCGTCATTATCTTACCTTATCATCAACCATTCATTAGATACATTTTTCAACCAATACCTTTCCATTGTGAATACCATATATTTGATTATTCTTATTAACGGTTGCTCAACTAGATATCTATAATAATAAATTTTTTAGGGAAAACTATTGATGTGACAATATATCCTTATTTTCTATATAAGAAACCATTATAAATGATATCATTAATTATTTATCCATATATTTATATATTATTAATCATATAACATTATTATGTTATTAAATGTATTAGATTATTTATGTGAGTATTAGGTCTCATAAGAAAGATAATGTGGGGAAATCAGAGTGTCTATATAGTTAATATAGGATTCCCTATAATAAGGCCATGATAGTATCATTATGATTTATTGGGAAAATTCATGACAATATGATCATGATGTTCAATATTATACATTCCCATTTCTATGAAATGTATAAGAAGAATAATGTGGTGTGTGGTACTATAAATATATACCACTATAATGAATTGAGTAAATATTTACACCTCAATAGATAAAAACATTAAGGGACATGTGTGGTTATCCTAGTCAACTATGTTATGAGAAATGGGTGGTTAGCTATGTCACCAATGATTTAATTGTCTTCATGGTTAAATATAACATATGCTTAATATATCATATGATTATTTATATTCTAAATTATTTTGTCATTTAATATCATTATTCTATGATTCATGTTTATGTTTTAATGGTTCATGTTTAAATCAACATGATTTCATTATAATATTATTATATTCCTTAATTGTGTTTTATAAATGTAGATTCATTTATTCACACTCATTTTTAATATTATTTATGATTTCCCATTTTTCTATAATTGATATCTATTGTGTTTTTCACTATTAAACATCTGATCTCACTTCTTTATAATATTTCATTATTTCCTGTAGAATTTCTATAT
Source organism: Viscum album (assembly GCA_963277665.1). NCBI lineage: Eukaryota > Viridiplantae > Streptophyta > Magnoliopsida > Santalales > Viscaceae > Viscum > Viscum album. Next base: position 1,284,617,985 of record OY728138.1, on the reverse strand, counting down.
AGGGATATGTCTTGGAGGGATTCATTTGTGAAGATTTTTTTTGGAATAAATTGATATAATAAGAAGTATAAGTATCTAATATGCATTAAAGTAAACCATTAGATTATATGAGTGAATTTTAATATTTATAGGATATACATAACTCAAAAAATGATATTTTTGGTTTTGATTCATCTCAACTAGTGTCAAAGAATTAGTGAAAAATATATAGTTGTGGAACCAGATCTAGGAATACTAGTTTAGGAATTCATAAATTGGAATCAAACCTGGGTTTAGTAATTTTTTAGTTTTTTTAAAAACATTAAGAAGATAAAACATAAATCATCTTATCTTGACCCAAATGTGTCATTATTTTGGACATATAAGGAAAAACTTCTCAAATTAAAATTATTATTTACATTTATTTTATTAGATATTATCATTAATCACACTAACCACTTTTTTTTTATTCAATGGATGGAACTAGGGGGAATCATTTGAATAAATAATTTTCTTAATAATCCAATGATCTTACTCAAAATTCAACAAATGGGATGGTATCCAATGAGTAAAACATTATGGTTATGCTCACCCAGCTATCTTAGGTAGTGAATAAAAACATAGACATTGTATAACTCCAAACTACATAGAATAAAAAATGGCATATAATCATTTCCTTCGTAAAATAATGACCACACTCCTTTAATGTATTTTTTCATCCATAATAGAAATGAAATTGATAAACATAATAATAAAATATTTTTGTTTTTGTTTATTCATGAAAAAAATTATCTTTTTCATTCATTATTTCAAATGTGAATTACATTTTTATAAAAAATTAGAGGAAAACAATAAATAAAATAATAAAATTAAACTTGTAGAATGGGTAGATTTCAATAAAATATTTTCTTCATTATATCTATTCTAAAATATTAATATAAATACATAAACTCGAGAAGATAAAAAATTTATCTATAAAGTATTTTGTGGAAAATATTACAAGAAATTCAAGGTACTTCACTGAACACTCATTCAAAAGCATGATTTTTATTACCTAAAATATAAATGCAAAAATGGTTTAGGCTAATGGAAATATAAATATATGTCTACTTTTATGGAACATATGAGTTTTCTATTCTTACTTAAAATAGTTAAGTTTAGTTCTCCATAGAACATATATCTTGATTCATGCCAATTTTAATGATACCCTTAAATTTATTTCATTGGTGAAAGTAAATTAAAAGTTTTAAGGATGAGATTTAAAAATGGTATAAAAAGTAACATACAATGTTTTAGTATGAATTTTTCTCTTAATTTATATATTAAACATAATATATTTTTTCTATATAATTGAACTCATTTATGAAATAAATCATTCACTGTAAAAATATAAATTAGACAATGAATAATTTCAATAAGGTCAAATATTACAACACAAAATAAAATAATCATTATTAATTTATAAGAGATATATGTATAATATAATTATGAATACTATAATATGATAATAAACAAAATTAAATAATATGACAACAATCTTGATGTATTCTTTCTTATGGTATCCTATGAGAGTCATGCAACAAAGTATAACAATGTAAAGAGTAAAAAAACATTAGAATGTTGATAACAATTTTGAGGAAGAATGAAGGAATGTAATGAATATTTTTTAGATAGTTTTTTAAGGTTGCATATAGAAATGGAATTGGTAATGAGGTCATTATATGGTCAATGAATATATGGTCATGGATATAATTGTTGGCTATGCATATAATTGACGGGTATACTAAATGTGTTTTAATTGGAATTTAATCCTTATATATAAGTGGGTAAAAACTGATAAATAATATCTTTTACATCCATTAGACTTGTAATAAATAATTATGGGATAAAATAAAGTGATAATAATTCATTGGTGAAAAATATAGTTTTCGGAAAAAATTGGTATTTTTATACATTATGTATTTCTATTTTAATAAATTAAAACAATTACATTTACATATTTATTTTAATAAACTATATTATATATATATATATATATATAAATTAACATTTACGGTAGTCTTATAAATTTATATAAAATTATAATAAAATAATTTATTATTTTAAAGCTATTTTATAAAATAATTTATTTTTTCATGTGTTATAAAATTTGTATATTAAATCAAATTATTATTACATTAATGTATTTATTTTATTAAAATTTATTTTATATTTAGAATCAACACATGAAATTTAGGTAATAGTATAAATTTAAATTTTTTGGAAAAACGAATTTACTTAGGTAAAAATTAAATTATGATGGTAATGGGTAAATTGAGGCAAATGGTTAAAATAATACATAAGTAATAAAATATATCTCATTTTTATCAATTAAATTTAATTATTAGGTAATTAATTAAATATGTTTCTTTTCTCCATATTTGAGTCACTTTCTTTTAAAATTACATTACTTTCCCACAAAGAATGAATAATTTAAAAAATGTCACTCATTATCATCTATAAATAGAGATTTCTAGAAATCATTGAGAGATGCACCTATAGTTTTGTTATGAAGCCTCATTCTTTGGAAATTATCATCTATTAAATTCTACTCCTCATTTTTAATTCTTTTATTTCATAAGTAATCCCTATTTTCTCCTAACAAGTGTGGTTTCCATGGGAAAATAAATGTTATTCTTTATAAGTAAAGATTCCTTTTATTTTTTTGTTTTATCTTCAAATCCCATTTTTCCTATTGGATATAAATTACCAATTCTATATGATATAAATAACTTCATTATACCTCTTTAATAATTCTATTATATAAAAAATTACTTCATATTCATACTCGTCCATTAATTATAGCATGTTCAATTTTGGGTTGATTTAACCATCTAAATGGATGATGCTATCAATGTTTCGTCAAGGATGGTTATAAAAATCATTACAGGTAATTTATGATATTAATTATGAAATTATATTTTTCTATAACTCTTTAATGGTAACATTCAAATGAATATTCACTATAAAGTAACATTTTGTGATTAGTAATATAACTAAAATGAGTGTGTAATGGATTTCACCATGGAAAGCATACACATTACTACCATTGAATGAAAGTGGGGATTTATAAATAATAAAAATATTATTATTATTATTATTATTATTATATTTTCTTTAATAATCTAGATATGATGTAATTATGAACATGGAATGATGAGTGAGATAGAAACATTGAAATGAGTAGGGAATGATTGGAACTACTAACACCCAATTACCAATACTAACTATGACTAATTAATAAATGTAAATAAGTGATTCAAGAAAAATTAAAGGTAACTAATATTATGAAATATACTATAAAATATTCTAAATTTATTATATTGGGGGTTAAAATATGTCCAATCAAATCTGGAGTTAAGGTAATGGGTATTCTCCACCTATTAACTCTTTTTGGGTTTGAATTCATTCTTCATACCCATTATTATTTTATTTATTTTCTATAATATGGTATTATAATATTATATTTTCCCTTTAATTTATACAATTTTCCCTTCTTCTATATATTCTTTCAATCATTTTTCCATAATACCTTACAAATTATGGTGTTTATCATGGGTTCATTTTTTATCTATATTCTTCATTGATATACATTATGTATAATATTTCATTGTAATATTCATATTAAAATTTTATTTAAATTCCCATATTCTTTTAATTTTTCATTTATTTAAAGTTTAACCATTGATTAATTCATACATGAACCATTTTGTTGTTTGTAAAGGTTAATTTTCATTGATATCTCCATTAACTTGATCTTTATCTTGTATATCCATGTTCCTACACTTATATTAATGAAACTTTATGGGAAATATTTTTATATAAAGTTATCTGAATTCATTATACTCCCTTTTTTATATTACTTTCATTCTGAAAATATCTTACAAACATTAATAGTGCTAAAGTGGCTTCTTCAAAAATTTCATGAAATTTTCTTCTCTTATTAATATTCATTTTCATTATATTTATTTATATCATTATTTATTTCTCAAAATATCATTTTATTATAAAATAATTATTTATTTTATTTTATTTCATGAAAATTATATTTTTATTATTTTTAACTATTTTAACATTTCGTAAAAACTAAGAAAATATTTTTTTAAATATTCAGACATTTATTATCTTCCACAAAATTATTTTTTATCTATGTCAACAAAATTTTAAATTCTACCCATTTAACATTACATTTATTATATTTCCTCTCATTTCATATTTTTCATAAGTGGTTCCTATACTGAAATAGTCCCTTTATTTATTATCCAAATTTATATGCATCCATAGTGTATTTTAAATTTCATCTCTATGATAATATTAATCCATAATTTCCTTTATCTTATATTTTTTATTAATAAATTATAAGGACAAAAATTAAAAAAATACCTTTTAATATTAAAAGCCCAATATTTCTTTTTTATAAGTGGTGTTCATCTCGATAGTCATATAATTTTATTGACTGTAAAAAACTACTGTTATGAGAATATAACATTTTATTCTATACAAGTTATATGTCTATATTCAATCATTGATTACTAATCCATTTATTATTTTTTTGTTCATTATTGAACATTATTATGAAATAAGATGAATTAGAAGAATTATGTGACATGAAGGTTTTAGAAGATAATTATAGTGGGGTAATGGGTGTGTTATTAACTTTTATGTATCGTGTCTTATAACAAATCCCTGATGTTATTTTTATTATGTATTAGTTAAAGTCTGTGAAGATATGATTAAAATTTTCCCAAGTTTTGAATTTAAATTTTAATAGAATAAATTATAATAATAATTTTATAGATGGACATAAAATTATATAGTCCTCTAATTCGTTGATTAAAGTATTAAATCTAATGATATTTCCATGTTATAAGTCTTGGGTACTTATCCCAATCCATTATTTTATGTGGAAAATTTGATTATTCTAGCAAGTAAAGATATAATTATCTTGGTCATTAACATTAACATATTCTTATGATGTTATTTGATTATATATATTCCATATTATTTTGTAATTTCACATTCTTTTTCTATGTTTATGTTTATGCTTTTATGGTTAATATTTAACATAGCTTTATTCCTATATATTATTATTATACATGTCGATTTTTTTACTAACAATATATTTATTTTATTCTAAACCCTTTAGGATCTTATTTATGATCGCCTGTGTTTCTTCAATTGTTATCTCTTATAATTTACAACTTTCTAAGTGTATGAGATCACTCACTTATTATGTATCCCTTTTCCCTATAAATTTATACGTATGAATATGAATAGGAGGGATTAATGTATCGATATATTTTTATAAAAAAGATATTTAATATGCTGAATAAGTGAATAAACCTTAAATAAAATAAACATTTATATTCTATTGGTGCGTTTTAATATTAAGATGATATTTATAACCATATGAAATTATTAATATAGTCTTCAATCATCCTAGTTAGTATTATAGATTCAATGAGACATTTATATATTATAGCACTCGATCTAGGAGTGTAGTCTAGGTTATATTAATAATATATTGTTGTCAGTAGTTTACTTTTGAAATATAATCATAAATAATATATGTTTTATTTCATAATTTCAAATATTTTTTATCATAGAAAGATATTTGTATGAAAATATAGTTTCTAATATACTTGTGAGAGTACTTTTGGACAAATAGATGTTAAAAATATAACAGATAAAAGAATATTCTAGTCTAATTCATTGTGAAAAAACACAATATAGCCAATAATGTGTAATATATTTTGGTAAAGAATGTTATTTATATAAATAGTTACATTTAAATTTTATACCAAATGATATTAAATAAAATTTTGAAATTTTTGAAAGGTTCCAAGATAATAATGTTGAACATAGAAAGACTTATGAGTATTAAGACAACATAAGTGATTAAGGTAAAAAAATTTGATATCTTGAAGTAAATTATGAATTTTTTATTTAAGGATTTGAACATAAGTATTCTAAATAATTATCTAACCATTATTCAACTAATTTCTATTCATAGATATTTTTCATTAAAGGAGTGAAGTGTGGGGATTTATTATATGATCACATGGGTACATTGAAGAAACAATATAATTATATATTTATTTGAATCAAAACCTTAAATTTGAAGAAAAAATGGTCTCTTTGGAATTATATTGTACCAGATATTATTAGATTGAGACTTATTTAGAGTTTTTCTAGTATTCTTAAAATATTTTATGAATAAAAAATTTATCATTTTGTCTAAATGTAAGTCTTCAATTTGTTAGTCATTCATGTTAACTGCATTTATTTCTAAAAGTGAAATAATAAAAACCACTTAAAGTATAACTTTTCAATATATCTAATTAATGATTATCGTGTTAAAATATAGGTTTTAATGACATTTAAAGATATTTGTGGGTTTGGTTTTCATATAGATACATGGAATTCACTCATGAAGTATAAAAGGTGTTTTGTGTTCTGGATTACTAATTATTTTACCACAAGAAGTATCAAACACAATTTGTTTCGTATACAAGTGGTTTTCTTTTAGTATTTAATCCCTCTTATATAAGGTTTACATGATAAATAAGATGATAATATCCATGCATAGATATCTTTATTACACTATCCTTAAGTCTGACTTAATCGGAGGGTGGATGGGTATGTAACTAATTATATCATCGGTTAATGTTTAACCAATTTGGGATTTTACCTCTTATATGATAAATATGAAATATTTACCCCCACATTATATAGACTAACGATGTATATGTATAAGTACCTGGCATTCAAAATTATATAATATTGAGTTTTATTCAATAATTTACTTTATTTGACATTGAGGATCATTTCATGTTTATAGTTTTAGATATTTAATCCATAACTTTTACAAAATAACTCAAATATTAAAAAGTATGCACTTCTACTCACTTTCCATTTTTTCAAATGAAAAACATTCTAAAATAAAACATGAATATTTTTTCGTGATATAAATATTCAAAACATTCATCTTGAATTCTTCCTTTCTCTTACCCATCATTATACCCTATGGAAAATATTTTAAAACATGGTATGAGAACAAAACTCCAAATAAGGGATATAAAATAAAGAATTAAACCCTTATTCCATGAATATTTTATGCTCATTAAACATTTTTCACAAAATTATACTTTTCACCCATAAAACACAAAACCTTTAGCTTACCTCATGAAACCATAGTATTCCTATAAAACTTATAGAAATCTAAAATCATAAAGTAAACTTGTGGAATCCATATCATTATTACATTATATCATTCATGGATACATTGGGAGTATCCTTCATGGTTATGTTTAGAATACCCATCATAGTATATTCACAAAATATCTTAAGATAACCACAACTAGTTGACTCTATATCATTACCCACATAATTGGAGAGATCTCATAGTCTCACCCACACTCGGTTTATCACGAAACAACTCGTATCCATCAACAATGCCTAAGAACCAAGACATAAGCACAACACATAAATCATGCATAATGGAAAAAATAACATTTCCATATTTTATTCACAATATACCATTTCACGATATTGATATAATAAATCTATTTCAAAAAAAAATTCAATAATAAAATACCAAAAAAGGAAAAATATTGTTTATTTTTATTTTAAAAGCATTAAGACTTGTATATAAATCCAAATATCAAATAATGGTCACAACGGTGGAAAAGTCATTGTCGCCATATATGTTAAAAAACATTCCTTTTTTTTTATTAAAATACTTTGTATGAAAATATTCTTTTTGAGAAAATTAGACTAAAATTAAAAGGAAAATGGTTTTATTATACACAATATAGAAGAAGGTGGTGTATATTATCAAAATATGAATCAATAAAAGAAGATTGAGATGAATTCCTTTACCTCGAGTTCAACTTGTCCTGTTCATTATTTATCTTCTTGAATAATATGCATAGGTTAATTTATACTTTCTTGATAACTTTTTTATTTTTTATTATTCCTTTTATATCAATTATTACCATGTTATAACAATTACATAATTATTTAAGTTCATATTTGATGTTTTGTTGATATTCGGTACTTGAGTTGAAAATAAAATCGTTATGATGTTAATGGTGCATGTGGTCATAAGTCCATAATATCAAGAATAATATCTATGACATAATTATAACTTTTATAAATTAATTATACTTTTAAATATAAACATTAATAATGGTTATGAGAAATGAGAAACGTTATAATCATGGAGGCGGTAGGTTATATATAAGCCCGAGTGACATTTCCATTTTTTATTTATCATTATGGAAAGAAGAATGTATTATTTCAACTTTCCAGAATGATACTAACATAAATAATATCATATTAATCATTTAAATATACATATATATATATATATATATTATAAAAATGATGTTGTGATTAAAAATGAATTACAATTCTTTGGGGATGTGGTAGTTCACATGTACGCACGAACGACATTATCATTTTTAGGTGCATGGAAAGTAAGAAATTAATAGATATATTATTATATTATAATGATTAATATTTCATTAATATCCCATTTTAACATTAATTCCAAAATTATAACCTTTCATGAGAGAGGGTTAGGTAATATAATTATATCGGTTTATGGAGGTGATAGTTCACACATATGCATGAACGATTTATTATTTTCCCATTTTATGGAATTGGATATATATTTAGGTTATGATATAAATATAATAACATATAATTATATTGAGGATACTAGAGTTATTATTCCATCATATAATAATAAGATTTGTAGGAAGTAAAAGAATAAATAAAATAGAAACACTTAAAAATAAAACATACATTTCATTTGGATAATCACCTTTCTTAACACCTAACCACCACTAAGAAGAGTGTTTTTCCAAAGATAATGACTATGGAATGTTGGTATTGATTCTAGGAATGGTATTGGGTAGAGATAGGTCAAACCAAAACTTTTATGATGTGTAAGTAATAGATAAAAAGTGTTCCTTTTTATAGGAGAGGGGAGGGGCACTCTTAGAATTATTAAAATTATTAAATTAATATAAATTAATTTTTTATTAAAAATGGTTAAATATTGATTAATTTAAAATATATGTTGTTTATAGGTCTAAAAATAATCATCCGATGAAAATTATACATGTTTTGTTATTATTTTTAATCCTTATCATTTTATTTTAACCCCATTTAACTCTTACCATTTTATCAAGTAATTTACACTATGAGGGTTAAATTAATTACCATAACAAATAAAATGACAAATGAACGAGTAATTAATGGAATTTTTACACCTAAATAAACTATTTGGTCAATTAATAAAATTATAGAAATTGTATATCATTTAATTAAGTATTTTATGTTTTATAATATGAATTATGCCAATTTTAAAAATATTCATTACTTGACATTTTAAAAACTAATAACAACTTGATTCATTAAAAAATAATAATTTAAAACTTCAATAACATTCCAAATTCATCCATTAATGTTTTGTAAGGATTCAAATATTCCAAATTATATTTATTTTAATATTATTAATATCATTTATTTGGTTCTTCCATTAATAAATTTGTTATTACATTATAATTGTATCATAATTTAATTAAATAATTTAATGTATAATTTTTTTTAGCAAATTATAATTATGTGGATAAAAATGTCATATTTGAAATGAATATTTATTATCGAAGTTATAATTTATATAACTTTATATTAAAAATGATTAACTTATTAAAAATATGAGTATGACATTTTTAACATATCTTAAAATTAAATATAATAAATTTCATATTTCTTCTAATGTGGCTTAAAAATGTTATTGTTACTTAATAATTTTAATTTATGTCTAACCCCACTCATCTAATGTAATTAGTAAATGTATTATATTAATTTTATAATAATATAATATTATTTTTTCCTTTAATTACCCAATTTACCCTTAACTGTGGAAAATAAAATACAAAAGTTACCATTCACCAAAAATTAATTTGATACTATTATATAAAACTTTTAAACTTAAGTTGAGATAAATGATAAAAAATATTTAATTATACTTTAAAAAAAATTAAAATTATAATCTAACTATATAAATAATTTGGGCCAAAAAAAGAAGTTTTGGATTAAAATGTAGTATTTTTCACTATTGATTAAAAAATGAAATTTATCAGAAAAAATAACAAACATTAAAAAAAAAATAATTTCTTCATACTGAGATTCTAATGAATAAGGTTATTTTATCAAATTTAACTTATAAAAATTTCAAAAACTAGATTTAAAACGGTTTCACCATCAATAAGTGGTAAAACTTCCTTTTAAAATATTAGACCTTTTTATTATTGAAATTAATTTTATTATTATTTGAAGCCCACAATATTTATTTAAATAAAGTATAAACATTTAATAAACATGTGTAAACATAATATAGATAGTTATATTCATTCCCAACATTGCAATGGCTAGGAAATCAATAGCATTTAAAATAATAATATTAATATATTATTAATTTTTTTTATAACTTAGTCTTGTGTCCAATGTAATATTTCATTGAAATTAATTATTATGTTTTAGGTATACTATGGGACATAACATCCTAGTTAATCTAAAATCACAATATAATTCATAAATATTAATAGAAATGAAAAATTATTATTCTATAATTACCTGGGATGTTATATCCTTCCCTCTTTTGTAAATTGTGACACCAAAATTTAAAATTTGGCCCTTGTAACTAAGGTTTCACTTTTCTATATTACTTAATTGGAATCCCATATAAGAAAAATATTAATTAAAACCTCTAATTTGAAAAAATAGAATATGAAGTACAAAGGTCACTTAATATATCAAATACTAGGGTTTCATGTAGAAAAATGGATATGGAAGAGAAAACCAACCATTGTGCTCTGATAGAGAGTGATAGAAAACATTTTCAAAAGGAAGTTACTAATCAAAACACAAAATAAAAATGTGATGGGTTAAATGGTATTTGATTTCATAATAGGAAAAGTAAATGGAAAAAAATTAATATCATTTTCATAAAGTTAAGGAATTATTTTACTACTTATACTATGAACAAAAAGAAATATACACACTATAAAAGTAGAGTTTCATCCACTAATAAAATTCCACCACAAATCATATTTTTTTTCAAATAGTGAGTATTAAAGATGAATAAACTTCTATATAATCACATAATCTAAAAAATATTAACTATACATTTCCCCTATCATGAAACATTAACAAAAAAAATTTAGGATATGATAATATAATTCTCCAAAATGAATAATCCTTTAAATGATAAAAACTATATCAATCTCTAAAATTCAACATTGATACCCAAAGTTCAACATAAACCATTCAAATAACAAATATCCTTAAAATTGATCAAAATAATCCAAACTAATATCAGAACCAAAAATTCAAAAGGACTTGATCACATAGTCTTCCAAGATAAATTTTAACATTTTTTTGCAATAACATCAACCCCTATTAATGTCTCATACCAAAATGTAATTATACTATTCAAATATTCTCTATTATAGGTTAATCATTTCCATAAATAAATTAATTCCTAATAAGTGCACAATTAAAATCATATATACTTCCAATATATAGTTAAACCATCAATCCTCAATTAAATTCCCAAAGAATTCTATTTACCTTAATCATATAAAGTTTCTAAAATATTGAATGTCTTCTAAAATAACATTTATCACTTAATCCCCAAATAATTTTATAATAACATAGATATGAATTTGGTAAAACAAAATTTCCCAAAATCAACTTATTCTAATTCCATTAACTCGTTTAACAAAAAATAAAAACTCATACTAACCAGGGACTTCACATAGTCTAGTGGAAGGCTATAAAGCTTTGTCACCTGTTGGTTGTGGGTTCGATTCCTGCAGCCTTTTCTGGAATGATGGGTTTGTCACCATTCTAATGGTTTTTCCTTTTTTCAAAAACTAACTAATTATTATAACATTACCAAAATATGATATAATAATAAAAATTGACCAGTATATGTTTTTACCTCAGCTATTATCTCATACCTTTCATTTTACAACCCAAAATATAATAAACCATAATTACCTCAAAATCAAGGATCATATAAACCCTAATCGTTATTAATACCTTTATAATCATTCCCACACAATAAAATAAAATTATTACTGGAATAAAATTTTCACATAACAACCTTAAAGGATATGCATACTAAAAAAATTATTCCAAATTAATCCCAGCATAAAAAAATAGAATTAATACTTTTAAACATTTTGTTATCCATAAATCTCAAATTCCAAAAATGTAGAAATATAAATAATCTAGAATTTTCCAGGATTTTATATATTATACATTAACAATTATTTCCTAAAAAAATATTAATCATTTACTAAGATTCAATAATTTCAACACATGATTCAAGAAATACTCCATACGTTTCAGATGTCATTTTTAGTTTCCTCATCATCAATTGTAATGGAATGAGGTTTGGAGAAACATGTATTTAATCATTATAGAAAGAAAAAATGTATTATTTTAACTTTAAAAAATGATAATAACATAATTAATTTCATATTAATCATTTAAATATACTTATATATATCATAAAGATTATTTAGTAAATAAAAAAATAATCACATTGCTTCGTGGAGGTGATAGTTCACATGTACGCACGAATGACATTATCATTTTTATGTGCATGGAGAGTAAGAAATTAATTGATATATTATTATTTTATAATGATAAATATTTCATTAATATCACATGTGATAATTAATTTCATAATTATAACAAGTCATGAGTGAAGGTTGTCAAAAATGAATTATATCGGTTTGTTGAGGTGATAGTTCACACGTACGCACGAATGATTAATTATGTTATCATTTGATGGAATTGGAGATGTATTTATGTGATTATATTAAAATAATAAAATATAAGTATATTTAGGATAATTTAGTTATTATATCATCATGGATGTATAATATTTGATATAATTAGAAGAAGAAATAAAATATAAACACTTAAATAAAATATTACATTTCCTTTGGATTATCACCTTTCTTAACACGTTAACACCTAAAAGTATGGTTTTATACCTAAACTAAGGCATCTATAATGTAAATAGGAATTCTAGGTTGTGTTTTGGGTAGATCTTGGCCGAAATAAAAGGTTTTTGAAGTGTAAGGAATAGAGAAGAAGTGTTTTATTTATAGGAGAGGGGTGGGGCATTCTTGGAATTATAAAAAGTATTCAATTAGTCTAAATTCCTTTTCTATTCTAAATGGGTCAAAATTGATTAATATATAATATAGGATGCATATGGGTCTAAATATAATCATCCAACTAAAATTAAATAAGTTTGAATATTTTTTTATTCCTTATATTTTTTCTTTAAACCCTTTCAACTCTCACTATTTTATAATGTAATTTACAGTTTAAGGGTTAGATTAATTTCCATAACATGCCAAATGACCAATTAATGTGTCATTAATGAACTTTTTTGACTTAACTAAACTATTTGTATGAATATTAGATTTTTATTATTTTTATATCATTTAATTAAATATTTTATATTCTAAAATATGAATTATGTCAATTTTGACACTATTCATTACATACCTTTTTAAAAAAATTTGAAAACATTATTTCTTTTAAAATATACTTTAACAAATCAATAAAAAGTCAAAATATTCCAAAACATTTTTTTTATTATATAAAATATCTAAAATTATAATTATTTTATTATTAGTAATATCGTTTATTTGATTCTTCCTTCAATAAATATGTTATTGCATCATCGTTGTGTCATAATTGAATTTAATTATATAATATCAAAAAATTTTAAATAAATTATAATTATGAATATAAACATTTTATCATTAAAATAACTAATTATAATATAATTTATACTTTATATAACTTTATATTAAAAATGATTCCTTTATTAAAAATATGAGTATGCCATTTTAATCTTATCTTCAAATAAAATATAATAAATTTCATATTCTTAACGAAGTGGATTCCAAGGTTTTAACTTCATCCTATGGTTGACATAGGTCAAAAAAAATCAACCATTGGCATTTTGATAACTGTTAGACTAATTTTACAATATTATAATCTTATTTTTACCTTTCATTACCCAATTTACCTTTACGCATGGTAAATAAAATAAAAAAGTTATTATTCACCAAAAATTATGTTAATCCTATTAGATCAAAATTTTCATAAATATTACAACCATTTATTTCTATTTTTTTATATTCAATTCATAGAAGTGGCTAAATTGCGTTTAACACTAATCTCGTAGGTGTGGAGAAAAGAATGGTAAAAGAGATGTTCAAAAATTCTAATAAGTTTCTATATCTAATTTCAGTATAAAAATTATTTCAAATAGCTAAATTGGGTTAAATGACAAAAAATATATTTAATTATACTTTAAACCCAATTAAAAATATATTCTAATTATTTAAATAATTTAGAGGAAAAGTTAGTTTTGGATTAAAATCCCGTACTTTTCACTATTCATTAAAATATAAAATTTATTTGAAAAATATTTAAAATTAAAATAAAGTAAATTTAGATAGCTATATTCTTAAGAATAAGTTAATTTTTTTAAATATAACTTATAAAAGTGTCAAAACTAAATTTAAAAATATATCGACATCAATAGGCTGTAAAACTACCTTTAAAAAATATTTGAGCTTTTTATGCTTAAAATTGGATTTATTCTTATTTTCAGCATATTAAATTTATTGTAATAAATTAAAAAAATTAATAAAAATGTGTAAACGTAATATAGTTGGTTTTTTAATTCCCTCCAATATAATGGCTAGGTGATAACCACCACTTAAAATATGAATATTAATAATATATTATTTTTTGGTATAACTCTGTCTTGTGGGCAGCATACGATTTCAGAGAAACCCATTGTTGTGTGTTGGGTATGCTATCAGACTGAGCATTACTATTAAGATAAAATCACTCTCTATTTTATAAATATTCATATATATTAAAAAATATTATTCTATAATTACCTAGGATGATAAAATATGGTTATGCCTATATAGGTGATATTTGTTATGTTTGTTTGTTTGGGTGATGTCGTTATAATGTGATAATTTATTTTAGTGAATTTCACGTAATATGTTCATCCATCTGGTCAGTACAAACTTAGTGAATTAGGAATATATGGATAGGATAAATTATATTGACATAGTCCATGTCTCATTTCCATTTTATTTCTTCATAAAGGGAATTATATGATTATATATATTTTATATGATTTATCTTGGGGACACGTATATGAATATACATGTGTTTTATGGAGATAATTCCAAATACCATTGTATTTTTAGTAGTTACTTTCAATTTATATACACCAATCTTAACTTACAATTACATATTGGATAATTTGTAATTTTAATCAATGTTAAAAAGCATAGTGGTATCACACAATGTGGTTATGTGACTGAGGATTAAATTTTTTAACAAAGTATTTTGTGAGAACATTTAAAAGATTACTTATAATTGTTTTTTAGATATAAAATCTAATTTTTTCATGTTTTTTTATAAATTTGGTACATATGAAGTAACATGTTGAAAAAAATAATGACATACTTTCTAAAATGAGTTTTGTTATCTATATAAAATGAATTTTAGATATGTGTTTAAAAAGTGTTACATATGATATGACATAAGTTGAATGTGCACTAAGTCTCTGAGGATTTAGTGAAATTGATATGTCATTATAAAAATTCACAAAATCTAATCCATGAAATGGTGGTATAAATCATGTTTTGGTTTATTTAGGTGTAAAACCTAATGTGCCAAGATCACTACACTATGGTTTTTGGAATGATTATACATTATTTACATGATAACATGTGACTCTCCCACATTCACCTATTATAAGTGATCGTGATTTGTCATATCATCATGTAATTATTATTTCAATAGCATTAACATATTAATTAATACAATAGATTACATTAATTAATTATTAGTTACAAAGAGTCTTAAATTATCAAATATTTCTTAAATTTTTCATTCAATACTTGAATGTTTGAGAATTATTTGTAATCATGGAATTTTTTTCATATGTCTATATACATGGGCTCATGGTTTTTGAGTTTGTAGTATTTAAGATAATGATTTGACGATATTAAAACTCTTAATCCAGATGTAACTCAAAATATCTCTCAAAAAACATTCACATTCCCTTTACAAAATGCTCACATTGAATATATGGAAGATAATATCCTTATCAAGAATTTAGTGATTTATATAGCATCTGTATTGATCATTTTGTCGAGTGAATCAAATTAGAAATGTTTTTTACTAAAATTTTTGTAGAATAATATGAACCCTAGTTCATATCTTGACATATCCTTAGAACATCAATTTTAAAAAAATATTCTTTGATTATGGAAAATAGGAATGGGATTGTTGATTTTTTTTTTAAATTTTAGAGGAATGTTTATATATGCATGTGATAAAAGAAAGAAAAAATTAAAATATTTGATTATGTGTGATCAACCTGGGGAAATCTCATGATGATCATCTTTCATTGCATCAAAAGATAGAGTTTAGATCTTGAAATCCCTAGTTTGTAACACATGTAACTATATTTTTACTAATTTAATACTATGATATCTCTTAGGATTCGATTGGAAATGAAAATTGATTCACTGAATACCACCAATAATTGGGTGATTTGTGTCCAAATTCAAAATAAAAACACCCCAATGGAACACCTAATGAAATCAATTTTTTCCATGTTTTTATTCAATTTCAGTGTGATTACATGACATAAATTTACATGTATATGGTTGCATTTATTTTTATTCTATATACCAAAATTAATCACACAAACACCTTAATTAAAATGGGGAACAAGAATTAGCTAATGGTGTGTGAAACATCACATGAATGGGTACTCTAAAACATTATCATATTAGTATGATTATGATATACTATTATATAACTCAATTAAAAAATAAGATAAAATGAAGAAACAAACATCTGAACCTGTAATTTAAAATATCATTAATATAATACAAACATAAAGCTCAAGATTTACTTCATGTTCCTCCCTGTGTGATCACAAGGTTTTTAGAACACCATGGAAGGGGATTAGGCCATATATAATGATGAGGCATGTCCTAATAACTAAAAAATCACCCTATTGTTGATAATATATTTACAATGATGAGGTGAGTAATTTTATGTAAAATTACATTCCATTTTTTTCAAAAACCATGTCATGTTTATATGATACTAGGTGGGTTGTTAATTGAAGGCTTTAACCCTATAATTTGTATAAATATTTTATAGACTTAATCAGTTAATATTTAAGTGAAATTAAGGGAGTTATGGTCATTCAAGTTAGTTGTCCAATGGAGGTGGAATTATCCCAATTGGATATCCAAATATAGTGTTATAATCCAACAAATATTGGTAGTTCCAATCTTTATCACCCATAGTTTCTTTACTTTGAGGGCCTATTTTCGGCCTCTTGTTATACGATCCATTATTTAGTCTATTTGGATGAATTGAATCCCCATGATAATATAATTATAGAAAATAAATTTTGACATATGGATGACTTTATATAATGTAGTGATAAAAATAGTGAACTTTTATCAAATTGGTCTATTGTGAAATTTCATCTTTTTAAGCTTATTTCCAACACATGAATAGATTGGAATTATGGAGTGATCATTAATAAGGTTTTTTATATAATAAATTATATTAAAACATAAATTTTCTCCCTCAAACCCCATGGAAAACATACCATTATGATCATTGATGATTGTCTTTATTGTTTTAAGGAGTGACCTTCTATGTATAAGAGTGGCATGTCCTAAGGTCAGAAAATCATTCGTCAAAAAGACATAATAGTCTGCAAGGAAGGTGAGACTATTCACTCTTAAGAGGACATCATTGATCACTCCAATTGGGTGTGGTTTTCTTCATTTTTAAATTTTAGTGATGATTCATTTTTGTTTAATCTCTCCAACCTATAGATAAATATACACATATTGAGGAATCACATTAATCAAAGTATCTAAATCAACCATTTTCTCAAAAAATAATATCTCCAAAATAGTTCAAGGTATCATTAAAGTTCATAGATCCTTTATTTTCTTTAATATCTAGTTGTATCAAAGTCAAGAAATTTATTCCAAGGTTTACTCTCTTATTCCCCTTTAGTCATTGTTTGTGCGTGCAAATTTATTTAAGAAATTTTACATAATAGGGAATTTTTTTTAACTGTATATAAGATAGTAATGTTAATGTGTACCTTTATTAATGTATCCATGATCTATTTATCAATTTAATTTTAAAATATTTTATTATATTGAGATATTATTTGGGTAAAGGGAAGAGGAATGGATTGTTTTAGGGAAACCTCAATGGTAACTTTTTTACCCATTTTGTTTTCTTTTTTCATCACTTGAATATTTAATGGGTAGAAAATGAGTTTTTTCAATAGATGGACGTACCCATTGATTAGAATCATTACATGTAAAAATTTCTTTACGAGTATGGATTTTGATATCAAATACATCACTTTTGTATTTGGGATTAGAAACAGGTTTGTATGATAGTTTCCCAAAACATTTCATCTTTATCTCATTGATGGTGTTTTCCAGTTGTCCTACATGAGTTCATTGGAATTGAATAGATAAGTTTTTAGTTTATTTAGAACAAGAGGTTTTGGTTTTCCATTTTCTTCACCATGTCCTCAAGTCTTGGTTCAAAGTTTGGAGGAGGAGGGATATTCTATAAATTTTAAGGATAATAATGATGAGTACCATATCCTTGTTGATACAATTTCTATTTTTGGTAGCTTGAGTTTCCTCCTTAATGGTATTATACTAGCTCTTTCAACCTAGGGTTTGGATTTTTCAAGAATGATTCTTTATTTAATGGTGTTAAACATGGAAATGGACACCCAGGAAATACTATTACATAAGACTAAGATGAATCCTAAAGTTAGTGGCACTAATCAAAGAAATGACTGTTATTAGAACAAATACCACAAATTCAATGGAATATGGGGATATTGTGAATTAAATTTAACCTTATATAATTGTATTATAAGGTTATTAATTTAATCAAGTTTATTATCTACTTTTTCTAGGAATGAATGGATTACCTTATTAACTCCTCAATTGGGTGCAATTTCTCATGTATCAAATTGTTGTTCACTTTCAGCCAGTTATTTTATCTTAGACACACCTCCCAGCATAATAAAGTCTATAGACTAATGGAATGGTTTTAAAATGGTTAAGAAGATACTATTTCATAAAATATAAAACGAATGTTTATGAAAACATATAATGAAAATTCAACATAACCAAATAGTATTAGAGGTATACCCAAAACTATTATACAAATAAATAGTGTGCCAAGAGATAATTCCACTCTATATAATATTAATGTAAGTAGTTTAAATAATGTTACATTATAAAACTAGAATATAAAATAGAACAAAAATATTGAATAAATTTTATTAAAAGATAATAAAATCGAAAAATTTGTTGATATGTATGTAACACAACTATATATTTACAGTACAATGGCCTATATCCTAACACACTAGACCGTATCCTTCCAAATCCATGACCTATGAAACAATTATCTTCATGATATTCACATCTAGATCTATGATGATACTTTTTTTGTGAAATTGAAACATGAATATTTACCCACATACATAGAAACCCATGTCATTTATGTGGTTCAATAATGATCCAATGCCTAATTAATATTTTACCACTCAACTTGAATCATGGAGTTCTAGTGATCAAGTAAATACATGTGAAATTATGTGGTGAATGCATGTTTATGGTTAGTGTTACTCAACCCACCCAAAGATCATAACCCATAAAAGTTAATATAAATTCATACTGATATAAAAAACATGGCCTAAGGACACGCATTTTAATAACCCAGATTTTCCTTGTCTAAACCATTATAATATTTAAAATAATAGTTTAAAAATTGGTTTTTGAGCCGTTTTCATAAAATTAGCATTGTGGATTCATCAATATATTATAATAAATATAAAATAATATTTTTACTTGGTGTGAATGAGTGTTCGTATGATAATTAATTTTCCATATAAAATGATCAATGGATTGGAAAAATAACATTTTAGTTGTATTAGTAATATGGAATTTACCCTAGGTGTGGTGTAACTTCATTTCAAATTTATGCCCCCAATCACGGACAATCATGGGCATAATTAATTAATTTATTATATCTTTAAACTATGACTCCCACAATTTAATCATATTTATCCCACTCATTTATGGTTAAGAACCAATGATGAAAATCCTAATTAGATAGAGAGAATGAGTGGGCTGAAATAATTGAACAAATGAGGAGTGGATGAACATGTTCTTTGGGGAGAGAATCCCAATGGTACCTGGTTCATATACCGTCACCACCAATGTACAATACCAATCAAGTTAGTGATCATTATTTTAAATTATTCACTTTTTTATTTATGATTTTTATCCTAGAATTTTATTCTTGAATTATTTTCCACAATTTCATATCCTTGGTAAATCAATTGTTAATTATGTTTTCAAATTATAATTTTTTAGGAAATCTATCATTTTTAGAAAATAGGACCTAGAATTTTAGTGTTCATAAAATTTCATCGACAACTAATAATTCTATCAAAGGGGTTTCCTTTTTTTCATTCCTCATTATTCCCCCTTTTCATCACATATTTCCAATCAGCGTCTGAAATGGATGATGGTTTAATAAAATTGATGTTTTTCAGTGAATTATATGAATCCATGCCTATGAAGGATGGGTTTTAGTAAAAAAAATGTCTTTCTAGGAATAATATACATTCTACAGGTTATGAGTGGTTATAGAGAGGAATTTAGATACAAGACTAGAAAGGAATGTTGTGTGTCTAGCATCAGGGAGTTATGTGAATCTATTTTGAGTGTTGTTTTGATGAATAAGGGTCGAAAATGGGCCTAAAAGGTGTGATGGGGATATTTTGGGTTAAAAATAAAATTTTAAGTATAATGAAGGGTGGTTTTAGTGGAAAATACATGATTATCAGTGAGTTTTATATTTTGATCTCAATGAAACAGTCACATGACATGTACTTTAGAGCCACATGCCATATATCATGCTGGAAAGAAAGGTTGGGGTCTATATCTTTATAAAATCACAGTGTTTGTACATTAACTACACATGTAATGTGGGATTGGGAGGAACAACTTAGCATGTAAATGGAGACACACCTAGGTATCCAATTAAACATAATTGACTTTTCCTTCTAGTGGTACACATCAAGTAAGCTGGTTGGGAATACATATCATGTACCCTTCCTAGGAAACAGAGTGCACCATGGCCCCTTACACAACATAGGATGTGGTGGTACAAGATGATTACCCCCATGGGTCCTAAATTTCATGAGAAACATCCATCATATTTTAAAAGTTTCCCCACCTATAATATAGTCATAAATACATGAAAAAACTTCTCTACATTGGATACACGATGTGTACCCCTAGAGTACATTACACGAACATTCAATTAATAAAGGTTTTTAGTATGTCCTTTTCATAGACTCATATATTAACACACAAAGGGATTATATTGAGAATTTTTCCATGTATAACAAGATGGTGCATCCCTATCCGACATCTGAGGTGATATTTTAGGTGATTTGTGTAGTATAATGTCATTATCTTTTAGGGATGATGATATGTATTGAGAATGATTATCAGAAAATATACGGGGTTAAGAATTCCCCTCATAGCATACTAGATATAGGTTACGGGTCCTAATATTCCTCTTAGAGTTTGGTACTCCCCCACCAACTCGAGGTGTGAGTCTTTGAGATTAGGCATGGGGTTAGTACTTCCATGGATCCAAAAAGGTTCGGGTCCCCCACACATTATTAATAGTATTATAAACTTTTCTAATAATGTGGTGAATAGGTACTCTATCTATGAAGTCAATCACTCTATTATCTAAGGTACTCTACTTAGGGAGGCATGGGTAATTTATCTACTGATTTAGGTACTCCCTTATTAAACATACTCTACTTAGTGTCTCAGGGGTCCTCTACAAAGGTTGGTTACAATCTTAACAATAACAAATAATTTGTGAGGTTTGTGTCCCCAATTATAGTTTTTAGTGGTTAAATGGGTTTAAAAGATAGGATGTTTAGATTGTGGGGTTTTTTCTCAGGTCTGGTTCTTCTATAGTTGGGAAATATTGAGTGGGAGTTTATTTTACATCTTGAATTGTTTACCATTAAATTTAATTTGAGTATCTTCTTGAATTTGTGGTTTTGAGTGAATTTTCCTTCCAATGTATTCTTCATGTTTTTCAGGGCCTTTGACAGGGCATGTATATTATCAACCCTATATGGGTGGTTTGTCCATATATTTTATGTATTAAATAAAAAATATATATTTTAGAAGTGATATTTGTGAAATGGTGTAAGTGGAGTGGAATCTTAGTTTTATTTTGAGGTGATAGAAGCTATGGGAGTTTTTTTTCCATGATCAATTCATCATTGAGTCATCTTCACATTCCAACTATGTTCGGTTAGTTTTACATTTGGGGATTTGTGCCTTATTTTTTATTTTAGTTTTTGACATTTCAATTTCTCATACATCTTAGATAATTAGTATGTGATTCAATCATTTTATATTATATTGTATTTTTTATTATCCTGCCTAATTTATTATATCCTATGTAGAATTTTTTGGTTTTTTATTGGCACATTAGTCTAAGTCCTCATATCTTGTTTTATATACCAACTCATTTTTAAGGACCAAGATTTTTATTAATATAAATTTCCATTCATATAACTATGTCATATTTAGTAATGTTGTATTAACCACATGAAACACATGATGAAAAAAACAAAATTTTATTATAATAATTTTAATTCTACATTTATATAATATAAATGTCCATAAGAATTGAAAATATTAAAATGGGATTAAAAAATATAAAATGAGATTACAAAAATAGAAAAATATGGATTCTCTCTATCCACAAAAATAACTAGAATCATGAAAAACACTGTAAAATTTAGAAAATGTATTTGTAATACACTATTCAATAGGAAAATTCATGTATATATAACCATGATATAAAATAATAGTTAATGAAATATGAGGTATTATAGGAAGTAGGGAACACATATAACTATTACAAATTTTACCATTGGAATGGAAATCTGATTATTAAAATAGTAACCTTGCAATTATAATAGTACCACACCTAATTAAGTGTCAAATAATATTTATGTGTCTTATATAATTAAAATATGATATATTTATACTATGATAAAAGTAAATAAATGTTTCAAAAGTTAATGATTAAGTATTATTATTTTCATAAAACATAAATGTTTTAATTGAAATTTTATAATAAATATAATGATTTAAAAAATGTTTATATTCATAAAATGGAATTATAAATTAAAATTATGTTGTATAATAATGATAAGATAATTTTGTGAAACTATAGTAATTTTTCAAAGACTAATAAAAGCTTTCATAATATTCAAATTATTGTTTTTGAAATAAATAGATATTTTATTTAAAAATTAAATTTCTTATATTTAGAAAATTATTTTACTAAAAGGGATTTAATTTTTAAAATATAAACATAGAAAATTGGTTAGGTTTAATTATTGGTATTTTTCAAAAATAGTTGACATTTGTGAATAGTAAAATACGGTAAATTACGGTATTTAACATTATAAGGTAAATACTTTAATTTTTGAGTCATGGATAATGTAAGAAACCATTAGATATAAATGAAAATAACCATATTCTATATATAGAAACAATAATAAATATTATTGATAGTATTGAGTTAAAATAATAAACTAATGAATAAAATATTCAAAAACCTTCCTCTTATCCTCTTATAAATACCACCCCTTATCCTCACAACCTTTTTTCCAGGATCTTTCTGAAATTATATCCAATTCCATTAAAATAATTTCCCCCACTTTATATTTCTTATTGTCTCGCCAAAACACCATTTTAAGTTTCCTTAAGGAGTAATTCAATGAGAAAATAGTTAATTGGTAATATTTTTAGTTAAATCCTTTTAAATTATTTTATAATTATAAGATATCCCCTCCTACATCACCCAAAATAACATAAAGAATAATGTTTTATAAATATAATATAATTTTAGTTTATTTTTTTGGATACCCATATTATACCCCTTTATCATATCTTAAACAAAAACATTTTTTACAATATGGTTGGTTCACCGCATCCATGAACAACATACTTCATTTTTTTCCACCACTATCACATATAATTATAAAAATAATAATAATGTTATATATTATTATAGTAAGTATTTTATAAATTATTTCTTGTTATTTAGTGTTTAAATATTAATTGAATTTATTAAATTGAATCTATTCTGGGATGATTGGTAAAATGGCCACAACATACTAACCACATAACATTAACATTTTTAATAAGTAGATAATATATTTGTTATAAAAAATAGATATATGAATCTATTTAAATTTATGAAAATAATATAAATAATTATCCATAATTTTTTTGACCACGAAACCATGAAACATATTCTCTCATAATAATGAAATTAATATTTATATATCTGTAAAAAATTTATAAATGAACACAATAATATTGCGGAAAATAAAATATTGATGTAAAATGTTCTAAATTAGTTTATTAAAGACTATATGTTTATTAGTAAGACATTATGTTAAAGTGCAAAGAAATTCTGAAACACAAGGAATCATATTTTGCTTTACTACCCTGTTTTCTTTGGGGTTATGCTTTCTCAATTAAATAACTTTTCTCTCTAATATTATTAATTTCATATTCTATTTTCTATATATATATATCCTAGATGTATTTAACTATATTACTTCATCTATCTTTGATGGTATATAAATGTTTTAATGTTTCATATCTTAGTTTATTTCAAAAATCCGATTAAATGGAATATATCAATTTTCATTTCCATTTAAAAGTTACACTCAGTAAATTTTTTTAAAAAATCTTTTCTATATAAAAACAATAATTTTAAAATGGTAAGACATTAATTTTCAAGAATTATTTTATTATATTTTTCATGGATAAATTTATGATATTCCATTTGATTATTCTTTATGACATGATTATGATCCTTATTTGTATGCCTTATGATTGATTTCCTTTTATGGAATGAATAAGTATTTACATGTTATAATGGGTGTTATTAGATATCACTCCAATTAATTGTGTAGTTTTTTAGTCTCATTAGGTTATATTTATGAAATTAGTTAGTGAACCTAATCTATAATGAGACACTACCCACTATGTGTTGTTGTCTTGGAAGTTAGCCCTAACTTATTCTTATGTCATGTTTTATGTTACTACAACATTACTATATTTCAATAATATTATGATTTTTTTTTATTTTGGTTATGTATCCTTATTATTAATCATTATACATTACATTTATGTTATAATGTTATGTATTTTAAATCATAAATTATGCTCCATTTCCATGATTATTCCTTTGTTATGTTTTATAGCTCACCCATTTATTTTATGTATTCCCCATGTTATCCTATGAAGTTTAAGAATGTAAAATTGATTTAGGAGATAATTTTGTAGAATTAGATAAATATGTTGTCTTTAAATTTCATATTGTTATTTTATATACCTAGTCTCCCAAAGACACTATGCCTTTTTAATCTATCATCACCTGATTTACAATAGATATTCCATTTTTCTCACCTAGATTCACACTCATGAGCCATATTCTTTAGAACATTTACACTCTTTATAAACCATTAAGAAGGACATGAATATATTTTTAGTTTGGAAAACCTAATTGGAAAATTAACCTAGATGACCATGATTGAATGATAGAGATGCATAAGTTAGGATATTATATTTGTTTATAATTTATTCATTATAAGGTTTTATTTTCCTTTTTATATTGTGTTTAGTTAAGTATTCTAAACACTTATTTTATTTTTACATTTTTAGATAGTGGTGTAAAATAGAATAATCCATGCTAAAAACCAATGTGTTAGGCAATGTAATGATTCCCCTAAAATATTCCTTATATGATGGGAGTAGGATTTTAGAAATCCATGGTAGTATAGGCTCAAATATATCATGTTATGAATAATAACATGAATCATGTGAAACACCCACCTTGTCCTAAGAATGAGAATTTTGCGATTATATCATTTATGTTATAAAGGCCTCCAAAATCTAGTGTCTATTTTAATCCCCTCATCGTGGAATTATAGATTAACTCCATTGAGAATACATTTTATATCCTATAAATATCAGTATAAGATAAATTCATGATGGATGCTTGTTTTTTTGATGGGTAATATGATCAGTGGTGGACACTAATCAATAGAAAAATATACAATGTGGAAATTGATTCCCTTGAATGGGATTGACTCAAAGAATTACTTTTTGATAAATATTTTCCCCAAACTCTCTATACTAAAATATAGAGGTATTTCCTCAGACTAAAGAAAATCTATGATGATTCTATGAGGGATTATACGTAAAACTTCAAAATACATGTACGGTATTCCTTCAGTTCATCATCAACACTAGAATTCAGGTGGACCATTTCTTCAATGGATTAATGTTAAGTCTTCAAAGATCGTTGGAGATCTGATACTTTAATAACTATGAATAGATTTGTTGTTTTCTACTAGAGGTTTCTATGGATATTGGAAACACTTATGGTTCTCAAGTGTATGGATATAAAATTCATAAAATTGAGTTTTATCTAGGAGTATTAGAATATAAAACCCACGGTGGAAAGAAACCCCACTTACCCAGATGTCAAAATTGTGGAGAGAATCATCTGAGAAACTATCTCAATAAAAACAGTAAATTCTTCAATTGTGGAAAATAGGGGAATCATCCTAATAAATTTGTAATGAAGATGAATAATCATACAAGTGTTACAGGAGAAATGATGGTTCAGATCAATACTCAACTAGTTATCCAATATTTTAACTATAATGAACACAAGAATTATGTGAACCGATACCCTAAACCAAGATTTTTCAAAGATAATCAATGATTACTACCTCCACGGAAGTAAGGGAATATATTATCACTACTTCTTAGGTTGATCCCAATAATGATGTGGTGTGAGGTATGGCATATATTCATTCAATAATAGAGAATGTATTATTTTATTATGGTTTTATATATTATTTTACATATTTAATGTTCAGGTGAACTATTCACACACCACATCAAAACATGGGGACTGAGCTATCTGCAAGAAAAAATGGGTATATTATTTCATCCCAAGTATATAAACCCTCTATATTTAGTTTTTGTAGATTGAATCTTCCATTAAATATCATCATACTTCTTTTAGTGATTCTTGATTCTATATGGGGCCATGATTGGTTATCCATATATAAATCCAACATCAACTGTTTTGAAAGGGATATCAATATTCACATCCCAAGTCATCATTTGATTATGTATAAGTTTAAGTAGGAGGATGAATATCCATTTTAATCTCCTATACATGTGTGGAAATTATTACCACATGATCAATAATATCTAGATTAAATGATTGCGACTAGTGATAGAATTATTCTTGAATAATTTTCTGGTCATCCTTGAAGAATTTCTTGGTCTTCCTCTGGATAGAGAGTTTGAGTACTCAATTAATGTTATACCTCGATATATTCCAATATACAAGACTCTTTATTGAATTTCCACCATTTAGTTAGAATAACTAAAGAATCTATTACAAGATAATTTGGAAAATGATTGTATACACTCGGGTCCTTCACAATGGCTTGTGTTAGTCCCCTTCATCAAGAAGAAATATAGATCAATGTTCCCTTATATTTATTATCCTTTAATAAAAAATCAATATAAATAATAAGTATCCCCTTTCATGGATATATGAATTGTTTAATAAAATTTTTGGGGTGCAGTATTTCTCTAAGGTGTACATTCGGTCAGGATATCACCAATTAATGCTGAATAAAGAAGATATTCTAAAGATTTACATTAAAGCAATGTATGGACACTATGAATTCCTAGTGATTACCTTTGGACCCACTAATTATCTAACAATATTTATGGATTCAATTAACAGATTATATAGAGATTTCTGGTAAGATGAATTGATATATACATTTTTTATACATTTATTAAAGTTTTAATGAAGCTTTATTCTATAATACATTGGGTTTTGGTTTTTTACCACAATTAAGAATTTAGTACTCAATGAAAAAGTTGTTCAAAATAGAAAAAATAGGATTTAAACCTCATTAAATGATTTCATGGTGTGTATTAATCATTCAAAGCATCCCTGATTCCAAAGTCTAACCCATGAATATTTATATGACATAAATTTAGTACACGATGTGTAAATATAATAAACATCATGGCATCTTCAAAATAAGAATACCACTGAATGTACATGATGTGAATTAAATAAAATACCAGAATTGAATTCATGAAATAGAATTTACAATATGTTTAATGTTTAAGATCTCATCATTCTAAAGATATAGGTTGTGGATTTTGTAAATACTATATTTTTTCGAGAATATTACAGATCTAAATTACAATGTGTAAAATCCAATTACACATCAAGTACAAGTTGATATAGATGACACTTAAACACAATAAATGAAATAAATATGTCACATGTATTATAATTTTTGAGTCTATAAATATGTTAGCACCTCCTCCATGTACAAATAGTTGAGTAGTGTTGGACCACTTCATTATTTTCTTCACTATTTATTCTCTATTTTTTCTCTTTTTCTTCTCTATTTTTATTATGAAATTATTTTTAATTCATTCCTTTACCATTTTTATCAATTTTAGTTATTTTTACCATTCATTATATATCTGTGATTTCCATTCTATGTTTGTCTTTATTCCACCTCATGATTCAATGTTCGTTTGTAATATTGATCATCATTCAAAATCAAGGATTTTTATTTCATTCTAGTTTATTCACCCAACTAACATTTGATTGAATATAAAATTATTTAAAGTGTGTATTGTATTATTATGGTTTTTTATTATTATAAAAATCATTTTTCTCACTCTCTCACTTTTTATTTGATATCTTCATGCACAGCTAATGTATCACCCTGAGTTTTTATGAATTATTTTTTCAAATAAAATATATTTCATTGATGGATTGCATTGAATGCCACACCATGTGAATCATGGTTCATATTAAACTCTATGTTAAAATTTCACAACACACAACACGGATTTTAGTGGTGGTACATGAAACACTGTTTTTTTCTTATGTTACACAGAATACCAAATTTTACAAAACAACAATATACTATTATTATTATTATTTATTATGATAATTATTAACTAGCCATTGGAATTATGAGAATTAATAGGATGAAAAAAATATTAAAATATATATTTTTCACATTTCTATTATTTATCTATAAATTAGAAACTAAATAATAATCATTTAAAAGAAAAATAAATATTTTTTGAAATACAGCGTCTTTTCTAAAAAATGGGTTAATCATGCTTAGAAAACATAATTTAAAATTAAATATTAACAATTTAAGAAATTTATTTTAAAAAATAAATTTCAATTTTGAAATCTTAATATCAAAATTATCATTGGGTGATTTTTTTTTATTTTTCAGAGAACTTTCATTTTTTTGACGAATAGTGAAAAATAATAACTTTTAATTAAAAACTACCTCTTCATTTAAATAATTAATAATGTTAAACAATATTTTGAATTGGTTTTAGAGTAATAATATTTCAATAATACATCTATTAATCCAATTTAGGTTATTGGACTCATTTTTATATTGAATTTTGATATAAAAACATTTTATAATTTTAACCATTCTCTCTTTAAAATCCCACTTTCTTGATAGATTAGTGGGATTAATTTTAAATTAATATTTTCCAATTATATGATTTGAATTTAGAAAAACTGATTCTATATTTGGAATCAAAATAAATTATTATTTATGGCATGTTTAACTTAATTTTTTTACAATATTTATTAGTGAAAATAGTTAAAAATATTGAAAGTGGTTAAGGAAAAAATGAGTTTACCTAGTCGTTAAACTTGGAATATAATATGTAAGAATGAACCGGACTTTTTTGAAACCCATTTTTTGGACCTACTTAGACCCTTATGACTCTGGGATCTAATTTTATGAGTTTTGCAACACTCTTATTAGAATGTGACCAATATAATATGTTAAGTATAGAAGAAGACAAAAAATATATCCATTTATTCCTTTTAATATCAATAATTCTTTAGAATAGGGAAAATTTAAATTGGTTCAATAATAAATATTATTTTGGAAGAAATTTTATTTTTTCTTATCAAGATATTTTTCCTAAATATTTTAGATATGATATAATTACATTACATTCATAAGAAACCCCAAGGTATAAATTATTTAGTTAATAAATAAATAAATCAAATGTAGCTAAAACATTAAAAGTTAAGTAAATTGAATGAATTATTTTATTATACTATTTTTCGTTAAGAATGTATCATTTTACATAGTGTAAAAAGGGATTTTATTTCCATTATTATCTTGTAATATTTTTAAATTAAATTACATAAATAATGTGAAAATTGACATTAATGTAATTTTATAATAAATAATATTTTATTAATTGATATAAAATTAATAAAAATATATTTATGTGAATTTATTTTCAAATATTATTAAATGTAATATATGTTCCATTTATGGAGCAAATTTTTTATTATAATGAAAAAATTTACTGTTAAATAGAAAAAACTTGGTTAGCACGGTTACAGTTCAAGCAATGTTTTTGCACGTTACATGCGCTTGTGTTACAGTTAATTTCCATCACACTTAGAAATTATACATTATAAATTAGATTTAATATTTCTAAGTAGTGAGTCCAAATTAGCGAATAAGTATCACTCTATCTTAGTGTCATAACCCAAACAAAGCTGGGGCTCGAGTCACAAATACCCCAATCCTACCGCTATAGGTTAGGGGAAGGTGACCAATGTTGAAGGAATATTTAACATGGGGAGGCATTTTATTAAGTACCTGTATTCACAAACACATTTTATATCAATGAAAAAGTGTAGAGGGGGTAAAATAAATATAATTAAAATACTATGGTAACAGCCATGCATGAAATATCTCTAGACAGTACATGGATACGATAGTGTAAACTGAAAAGTAAAGGGGGAAAATACACACCCAAATAGAAATATATCCAAATGTAAAAATACTAGAAAAATAATCTACTGAGAGAGACCATCTCCTGATCTCCAAGATGCAACTACCATACATGGTCTTAAGTACCAGGTATCCTTGAGATCCTCTGAAATCACTACCAACCTTTACATTATCTTCATGAGACAAGACACATGTGCAAAAATACCATTCAGGGGTGAGTATATACACACCCATTAGGATTTCCCAAAATATGAAGGGGAATAGTAAGAGATACAACTAGAATATAAATATTTTAGATTGTAATAATTTTCAGAAATAAATGAAAGAGAACAGCTCAACCTGAACCAAGAGTGAATGTAACCTAATCCAAACACAACAAGCTCAACACAGTTTGTAGATGGACTGCATGTCGAGTTTTTTCCACCTATATCATGAATGTATCCTCATAAAATCATGAGAATCTAAACATGAAAGATACATGGCATACCTCCTGAGTCTTCGAATCTCAAGGAAATACAGTATCCAAATCCAAAGATAAGGATACCAATGAATATATATATATATGCTAAGTAAAAATAAAACCAAATGGGGGAGAGAAATAGAGAATCTCCATATCATAACTCATACTGCTAAGTAGAGTCACCAATAGTACCAAAGGTCCATCAATGATGACCAGCATCTCATGTGTATTATTAGAAGTAATCATCCAAGTCAAGACATGTCTTGGCACTATTCTGCATAGTTGAGGTGACACAATATCTAGGTAGGGGACCCATGCCCTAGTAAAATAGGAGTGTTCCACTTTGACAGTCGATATAAGACCCATGTCATTCCCATTAAGAGGGTTCCACTAAGGTGGTAGAGGACCCATGCCTAGCCCAGTTGGAGGATTCAATACTAGAAGTCATTGAGGACCCATACCAATCTCAACTGGAGGGTTCCACTTTGGAATATTGTAGAGGATCCATGCCTGATGATGATTGTAGGGTTCCACTCTAGTCATCGTGGACCCATTCCCAACTAAACTAGAGGGGTACACTTAGGAATCCATCGAGGACCAATGCTCAGATCGACTTGAGGGTTTCAATCTGAATGTCTATAGAGGACCCATGCCATGTTCTGATAGGAGGGTTCCACTATAGTCTTCAAGGACCCATGCCAATCTTGGATAGAGGATTCCACTCATAAAGATGTCAAGGACCCATGCTCAGACCAGTTGGAGGGTTCTATAGGGGAAGTCGTCAATGAGCCATTCCCATCCCATCAATAGGGTTACTCTTGGGAAGTATGTAGAGGACCCATTCCCTATATAATAAGAGGGTTCAACTCTATTCATGGACGACTCATGCCCATCCCAGCTAGAGGGTTCCACTAAGAAAGTTAGTGGTGATCCTACATGATTACTACCATCATCGAGTATCGCCTAACCAAGCATGATGCTCAGGACATTCTATACCATATCTCAAATCCATAACCGAGGGAACCATTGTGTTCAACATAGAAAAACACTCAAGATAGTCTACATGCGGCCTAAAATATGAGTTCAAACAAATGAGATACCGAACCTTGATGTTTCTTAAAAATGAACTAAATAGTACATGGTGTGTGGCCCCTATCTACTGCCTGGATGTGTCCTTGGCTAGCACATGGATACTAATACATGTAAAAGTGCATTCCATTTAGGTGGACTACATGATGTTTTTTCAAACAATATGTGATCGTTTCATGTCCTTCTAGACATGTCAGTGTACTTTGGTACACAACTGTGTACCAGTCCATATATTCCCATACAAAGTCCTACTCATGTGATCCACCCCACAGATCATCCACTTGAGGATTAGGTGCATATTGTGCAGGATGGCTACATGTCGTGTCATCCTTTTAAT
The DNA here is from genome assembly GCA_963277665.1 of Viscum album. Classification (NCBI taxonomy): domain Eukaryota; kingdom Viridiplantae; phylum Streptophyta; class Magnoliopsida; order Santalales; family Viscaceae; genus Viscum; species Viscum album. Next base: position 1,284,584,856 of record OY728138.1, on the reverse strand, counting down.
TTTCAAAACCAGTATATGCCGCATTCAGGGGGGCTACACACCATGTGTTCATCATGGTATACATCATGTAGTCGGGTTTTCACCGTTTTTTAGATATTCATTATAAGATCCAAACCTAATCACTTCCATTTATTTTCACCTCATTTCCAACCTTGTTTTTTGGATCTAGTCCAGATCATTTATTTTCAGCCATCCGTTGGTAGGAAATCTGATCCTGTCATTCATTAGTTGTCCATTACACTTTAAGAATTCCCATGATACTCCCTTCATTGATTATTCGTCTACCTATCATACAAATTATCATCAAAAACCAACAAACATACTAGATATATCACTTTTTTCATCAATCCATGTCTCATTCTTTGATATTTTACCATTTTTAGGGACTGATCAGGCTTAGTACCACTGGGAAATGTTGAATCGGGACATCAATGTCTAACTGGTGAAAAATGAAAAGAAATTGAGGTATAAAAGCACAATAATATATTTTTAATCATATTCTTTCAAGTGTTGCAGGAAAACTATAAAACATATAGAAATATGGGTTTGAAAAATAGTAAATACAATAATTTAATCGATTCACAGGCACATGGAAAGGCTGTAATTAGTGAAGATCAATAGAAGAGATTGATCATATCAATAAATTTAATAAAAATGGGCATAAACCAAAATTTGATTAGACATACCTTGATATTGGATCATTAGTCATTGAAGATCATGCTCTCTAATGATTGATTGACATCATTTCATTCACTGTGCTCGGATCTACTCTGATCTGACATTTCATCATCATATGAGGTGATTTGTAAATAAAAGGGTGAAGATGAAGCTCTCAAAATATCCTAGGATTATGAGTCTAACCCTAGGTGAATCTCCATGTAAGTATACATATAGAGATTTATTCTAAGTCAAAATTCATGAAATAATTAATTAATTAATCCCCTCAACGTACTTCCAACAAGAGAGATGTCTGAACACCACCGCACCGACCAATTTTTGGTCACTCTGAGGGTAAAAATTAAATTCCAGACTCAACTGTGGTCTCAGATTTCTGATTCAATCTTCCAGTTAATTTTTATCCCATTTTCATTATCAACATCCCATGCGTAATATAAAATATATTTAATATTTCTATAAAATAAATTTTGGGCACACTGAGCCTCAGAATCACACTTTATCTCAACACATAGCTATGGAAATATATATATATATATATATATATATATATATATTTAATACTTACAAGGAAAGAACTAGGTCTCTACACTTTGTCTTAAAGAATAAATTTCTTAGGTTATAAAACTATTTAACATGATGAAAAAACAAAAATGGAAAACTAAGGAAAACCTATATGATAAGGAATGTAATGTTTAAAACAAGTGTATAAATTTTTTATGTAGGTTTTTATATATTATATAATACATACATTCCATTAATTATGAATTTTGGATATACTTTTGGTAATATTAACCTCCTAATATCGAATACTTTTGAGTATTTCCAAGTTTTCCACCCACCTCCCTTATAAAAGGCTACCCTATCTCCCCCTCTATTCACATTTCTCATGGAATTTGGATCAGTCATGACCTATCAAATATATTTCCAAATTCTCTCATATAATACTAGAATCATTAATTTTATCATAAATACAAACATGAAAGTCCTTTGGTGCAAACCAATTAGAGATACCCGAAGAAGAGATAACACTCTTGAATAAAAGTTTTGGTTTTATTCCACACACCAACCCCTAAAAAATTATATAATGATTACATAATAAAATAAGTATATTCCATATAATAATATTTTTTTTTCTATTATGGTTATGACCAAAAACCATGTACACTTCCATCAAATGGGTTAAAAAATCATTATTTGTGCGTATTGTGGACTATCGCATCGCGAACTGATGTCGTAAAGTTTTTCCATTAAAACCTATCAGGGTTAGAAATAATGATGGTTATATTATTTATATATAATATATATGATATTTTTGATATTTTAAGTCTTTTTAATTATTATATCACAAAAACCTTCCTGATTTTCATTTTGTGTGAATATAATAACATCATTTGTGTGTATGGAGGACAACCACCTCACAAAGTGATGTGATTCATTCAGGATTTATATGGAATTTATTAAAGATGGGTTTAATAAAAAAAATGTTATATAAATTACATAATATTTATAATTTAATGATAATATATATATAATAAACCACCAGTATTTTAATATGAAAAGAAAATAGAAACAACATTCATGCATATATATGGCCTACCGTCTCCATGAACAGTGTATTTCATTTCCAGTCACTAAATTTTATCGGTTACTCTAAATAAATATATAATGGATATATAATAAATTTATATAATGTTTTACATTCTATAAATGATGAAATAATGATCAAAAAAGTGGACCATAAACAAAACGTCGAGACTTATACGAAAAACAAAGCGGTTATTACACAAAACAACAATTTTACATGGGATTGATAATAAATGGATTATAAAGTCATAATTAAATCATATATAGTTGGATATATATTAATATTTTTAAATAATATATTTATAATAGACTTATATTGGTCACACATGAGTTTTGAATGTGTATGAAGGAAATTAACACTTAAGGTAAAAGGATTTCAAGTCTCACTTTTATTTCTGATAGACTAATGTCATATTCACCACTTGTTTCATTTTTTTGGTGTATATATTGACCTATTACATGAAATATATTTAATATGCCTAATTTATTTACAATTAATGTTTCTTATGATTTTATTATTTTATAGGGATTACGATTCAAAACTTACTCCTGCAGTAAAGGATTTTTTGTCTCACTTTTATTTTCTTTGAGACACAAGCCATGATCACCACAAATTTATTTTATACGGTGTATGTAATAACCATAAACGTATTTTATGATTATTATAATTAAAAATAGTTGTATTTATATATAAATTTCAGGATCTATCTTTCATGTGTTCTTTTTCCAAATGTTACCAAATCAGTAAAGGAATTTTTCACAATTTTCTTTCCTTGGGATGTATGTTTTGATATGCACCTATATTCTTTCATGAGTTCTATATATAACCCATTTTACATGTAATACCATGACCTAATATATCCTCCTGATATTTTATGTTTTATTTTATGTTATTCCTTTATGGGTATTATGATTCCAATTCATTAAAATGGTAATCATTTTATGTTATAATCTCATTGTTTAACAGGATTTCTAAGGATTGTGCTTCCAATGTTGAGATCTCAGGATATAGATCTAATGAATTATCATGAAATTATTTATAATATATTTATTCGTGATATATCAAAGTAATTTTACCCTTTTCCACTCTTTTTTACTTATGATAATTATGAAAAAAAATTTAGAACATCTGATCTTATTTCTCTCTTCAGTTAGAAATATGTTTTATTCAGAACCCATGTTTTCTAAAAATGTTTTCAAAAAATGTTTTTAATAATATTTTGAGATCATTTTTAATTAAAACGATTTTTAAGATATTTTATGTTTTAAAAAGTGTTTAATTTTTTTTTCAAATATTCTTTTACATGTTTTTGAGGTTATTTTCAAAGAAAATAGTTTTAAAAATGCTTTATGTTTTGAAAATCAGTTTTGAAAGCGAAAATCATTTTTTCCTAAAGAAATTATTAAATGATTTTTAAAGATTAATATATATGTTTTCATAGTGTTTTTCAAAGAAAATGACTCAGAATATTTTTTATTTCTTTGAAATTTATTTTTAATGAATGTTTATTTTCCTTAAGAAATGCTCCAACTAATTTTTCAAAATCATTGTCCATCAAATATAACATCCTATGATATAGTTTATTATTTTTTGGGGATATGATCCAAGGGTAAAATTATTATTTTTTCTCTGAATGGTTTTTGTTTATTATGACTAGTTTTTTATTTAACCCTTTTTTCCATAGGTTAATCATGATTATAGAAGTTTGACATGAAACCCATTTCTTTTCCTAGGATTAATCAAGTTATAAATGGTAAAATTATTTTTTATGATGATATAAAAGTTATTTTTAATTTATTTATGTTGTGGTTCTTGGGCATAGATTATATTATAGGGTGGACCAGATGGAATCAAGTAAACCCATTATAACTTATACGATGGCGGGGAAGATAATATCAGGTAAGCCCATTACAGCATATATGATGGGGAAACCCATATAGATCTATAATGAATTAGTTAAAAATATATACCTCTCTCATGTGATAGAAAATAATATAATAGGAAGTGAATGTAGTTCAGTAATATAGTGATGGAATGGGAAGTGAAATAAGTTTAGTAATACAGGGCAGGAACCAGAAGTGAACCCAATTCCATAATACAGGGTTGAAATAGGGAGTGATCCTGGTTCAATAAAAGGAATTTTCTAGCTATGATTGTCTTGGTGGTGATCCTTGACTAATATAGAAATTATTTTCTTATCTTATTTGACTTCCATAATTATAGGTCTTATTCCTATATTATGCTCTCACATATTATTCTCTTGACTCCCTTAGGATTCAGGTCTTATTATATACCAAACATTATTCCATGACTCATCTATATGATCTTAAAGGTAAGATATTTAAATGTTATTCTCATGTTCTCATGCCCTTATGGTCATTTTATCCTCTTGTATCTCCTTTATTTACCCTTACTAAGCATATGATCTCACCCTTTCTTAATTATTATTTCCCCAGGTTATGAAAAATGGTTTTAAGTAGGAGTACTATATGGGATGATATTTGTGGGAAACATTGAAGATCTTTCTCCAAGTTAGAAGATTGTGTTCTATGTTTCTAAATACACTAAACTATTATGGTCCTTGAGAATGTAATTTTTTAATGTGGTGTTTATTCTTCTATAATTATTTAATATCTATGAATGATATCCTAGGTTGCTATAACAAATATTCTTAGGGTTATGGGTCAAGAGTAATGGTGTTTCTAAACATAATGAATCTATAAATCTAACCTTAGTAATCATGTGACTAGTAATTAGGATAATAAAAATTATTAATCTTGATCTTTTTTGTAACCTTGATTATGGTGGTTCAATTAAACTATCCTTACCTAATTAGAGTTGAGTAGGATATGACCATAAATGTAAAAATTTATTCCATTGAAGCTAAGCATACTGCATCTAGGTTGGTAACTATATCCTAATCAAGGAATAGTTAAAGATTAGGTTGATCCAATTGGTTTCACCCTAACCAATTAGGGACCCTTACACTTCTTCACAACCTAATCCATATGTATTTTCTAAGTTAGATTTTGGATGATCCTTTGTATAAAACCTAAAATTGACCTTGATTCCTATAATCTTTCCAGAATATAAATCCATGCAATGTAATTCTACAAAAACCAAACCTAAAGAGATATCATGAGGAATCATTACTTATGTTTGGAATTTATGGGTTGACTACCTTTTGTTTTTTTCTTATGGGTTTTACCCTACACTTCCAATTAACTATTCCATTATAGTTAATTTTATTTTGGGATAAAAAATTCTAAATTTGATCGACACTCATTCGGAATTAATGATGATCCATGAGCTGTTCAAATTGTTAACGCCGTTTTCGAAGAAAATTTTTTGCTTATCCAAAGAATCCATTGGATAAAACCTATTATTACCACACCCCACAATTTATTATTTTCCCTTACAATTTTTTTACAAGTAATTTAATCATGAACTAAAATATGATTCAGCTTTTCTCCAGCTTTGTGCATGTGCCAGGGTCCCCTGACTCATTCTATGAGCCTGGATTCAAATGAAATACTTCATATCATTCCCGATATTCTTAGATCTATTATTTCTTTATGATTAATAACAATGTATGAATGTAATGTCCTTGCACTACCTCACAATCCAAACCTCCATTATGTTCCCCTAAAAAGAAAGGATTGAAATCTCTATTTTTAGGATTTCACCATCTTGAACTATGGTTTTCTGTCCATTAGTGGTGTTATTCCCAACATTGTGTTCCCGCCTATCTAGGTGAAAAACATTGAAATCAAACTTTGACTCATCCACATGATCCATAACATGGGGTAGTTTAGTGGACTTCAAAGAAAAGATCCCCATGAATAGATTTCAAATTTTTTAGAATCTTGTGACACAATTCAGAATCATGGTGTATCATTTCATTCCATGAGACATAACATTTTCTCATTCTTCTTATGCGATTGAGAAAAGGATTTTCTAAAAAGCCAAGTGTTATAGTCAATCCCGACTTGGGAAGATTTATAAATGAAATTTATGGATAAATAACTCCCACCAGGGCAAACCTGGAAGCTTAGGAATGAGATTCAAAACATTTTTCTAGGTGGACAACGAGTTAGCTTTGGAATCTCGGGATAATTTTAAAGAGAAAACATGTAAGTTCCCACATCACCGACTTAATGTGTGGCTATAACTATAGAACTTTTGTTAGAGACTCCAACCTGCTACTCGCATAGTTTTCGATGCCACTACTGATAGAGGGATCAAGCTCAATATGGAAAAAATTGGAAGAGAACTTCTAAGAGAGGTATACCACATTGGCAGTGTGTGGAATAGAGATCTGGGACTACCTTGGTAAAGAATACATCAAGTAGAGGAGAATACCTATTGTAAATACCCGAGTCCGGAGCCCCTCCATTGGTGCTCCGTACCCAGTTCGCCACATGACCTCAAGCGTGTTTCCATGAATGCCAGAGGCTGCCGACTAGCAGCGAGGGACTTGGTGAGTCGGTGGGGAAACTATGCCCTCATTCAGTAAGGTATACAAGGTAAGAAAAAAACAATAAACAGCGGAAGTAGTAAATAATATGCATAACAACGAAAACCAAACAGCGGAAGCAATGTAGATATATAACTATGATGACAATGATGCAGTAGGTACAAGTATCAAAGGAAAATAGATAACACAAAAATGGTCTGAAATACAACTGAAACCAAGTGGAAAAGAAAACAAAGTAAGCTCCTCAGCATTGCGAGCCATGGCTCGGTCCCATGCTCCCCATCTCCTGATGCAGTCAAGATCCTCAAGTGGAAGGGCGCTTGCCCTTATCTATACCTGCATCAACATAGTCTACCTGGCCCCAAAACCATGGCCCAAACAGGGTGTGAGATTCAATCCCAGTAGGCAATCACCCAAAGATTTGTGCCTAACAGTCAATGAATACATGGCAGTAATAAAACAACAAGCAGTAAACATAAAAGCACAAGCAGCTACAATCCATAGTTATGGAAAACAAGTACACAAGTAAACAGTCAGCAACAAGAAGATAACAGGTAACCCTCTGGGTAGCTCTCACATCCTAACCCCTATGGTTCAACCTATAGTACTAGAAACCCTCTGGGAGGCACACACAGTCTCACTCCTCTGGTTCAGCTATGAAATTAAGAAGACTCTCTGGGGAAGCAATCACCATCAATTCCCCATATAGTCTCGTATCATGATAAAGGCTCTCCAGGGAATCACTCAACATCAATTCCCCTTGTGGCCTGCGTCGTGGATCTACAGACTCTCTGGGGAAGCACTCAACGTCAATTCCCCCTATAGTCTCGCATCGTAATTAAAAGACACTATGGAGAATCCCTTCCGTCAATTCTCCCTTTGGTATACTACTCTGGGTTCTCACAGTCCTGAGTATAACTAAACAAGCTCAGCATGAGCGTATCATCCAAGTAAACCTCAATAACTACTTGGCTATCAACTAAGGCTCAACAGTATAACAAAAGAGATAGTTCCACTATCCTACACAAGGTATGGCAGCTGGAAAAACGCCCAATAGGAAAAACAAGCATGGCCAAGCAACCTGGGCACAAAAACAATTACTCTACTCACAAGAAATAACCTCTACTAAAGCAATCAAGCAAAGCACGCAAACAATAAGGGCAAAACAGGAAACACCCAATACCCCGTTCAAGGGTATTGGTGAAATTTGCACATAATATTCATCAACATTCTACGGAAACGCACAAATCACCTACCTCGATCCTAGGAGATCGATATATGTGAACCTTGATGACAGATTCCCCTTAGAATGACGTAGATCACTGCAATTCCAATTCAATCGACCATGCTCAAATCAGAGGATGGATAGCGAGGCGGGAGCCTGTCGAAGATCCATCCGTATGGTTGCTCTCAGACGGATGAAAACTGAAGAAGAAGATGAAACTGGGGGTTAGGCATGACCCCTGCCCGTTTAATAAAAAAAGAAGGTACACGACATGTACTTCTTGAGTACACGGCGTGTACTTCAATTTTCCGTAATCCAAATTAACTAGCCTCTATCTCAGCATTACACACCGTGTGTGTGGCCCGGACACAGCCAGCACACCACTTCGAGCCAGGGAAGAGTACACGGCATGTACTCAGAAAGTACACGACATGTACTTCTGAAATTTTTAGAAAATTTATTTTCCTTAAAAACTCCAGAAAAAGGGAAAACATACCTGAAAAGAAGATCCAGGTTCTTACAAACTTCCCCCCTTAAATAGGAAAAGACCACCTGCGGAGAACCTTCATACTGCGATCGAAAATACGGATAGGATGCTCCTCAAACGATGCATCTGCTTCAATATCGACTTCCTCGGGCTGAAAGACGTGAGATGGGTTGGAAAAGTAATGTCAGAGCTGAGAGACGTGGAGGACGTCGTGTATGGCTCAATACCTCTGAGTTTTCTGCAACTGATAGGCGACCGGACCCACTCACTCCAAGACCTCAAATGGCCCGACGTACCGCGGTGAAAGCTTACCCTGTCTCCAAATCCTCTTGTGTCCCAACCTCAGTGCGATACATAAGAAAACCTGATCTCCGACCTCAAACTCCAGAGGTCATTTCCGCTGATCAGCATAAGACTTCTGTCGAGACTGTGCTGTAGCCATACTCTTCCGAATCATCTCTATCTGCTCTGATGTCTCCAGAGCAAGACAAGGTCCCAGCAAAGCTACCTCTCCTGCCTCCAGCCAGCATAAGGGTGATTGGCATGACCTACCGTACAAAGCCTCATATGGTACCATCTAAATGGTCGCCTGGAAACTATTGTTGTAGGCGAACTCCACCAGAGGGATATGCTTCTACCAAGAACCGCCAAAGTCAAGGATGCAAGCCTGGAGCATATCCTCAAGCACCTGGATCATGCTCTCGGACTGGCCATTAGTCTAGGGATGGTAAGCTGTACTCAAAAATACCTATGTACCCAAGGCTTTCTGAAGTCCCTGCCAGAACCGAGAGGTAAAGCGCGCATCTCTGTCTGAAATAATATAGCACGGAACTCCATGCAGATGAACGATCTCTCTGATGTAAAGTCATCCCAGGTCATCAACATTGAAGTTCTCCTTAATCGGAAAGAAGTGAGAAAATTTCGTAAGCCTGTCAATGACAACCCAAACATCATCATTTCCCTGAGGCGATCTCGGCAACCCAGTCATGAAGTCCATCGAAACATCGTTCCACTTCCAATTCAGAATGGGTAGCTATTGTAGAAGTCTTGCTGGTCGCTGATGCTATGCTTTCACCTACTGACAAGTAGAACATCCCATGAAAAAACCAACAACATCCTTCTTCATACCTGGCCACCAGTATTGGAGATGAAGATCCCGATACATCTTGGTGACGCTAGGATAAACTACCCAAACAGAGGAATGGAAATCCCACATCAGCTCCTCACGTATGTATGCTAGCACCCATACGCGTCCTTGGAAATGCAAGATCTCATCCTCGCCCACTGCCCATCTAGGAAAAGGGTCCTCTCCTGAAACACTCTCCCGCAAGACTAAGCCTTCCGAGTCTGATAGCTGCCTCATCCGTACCCGATCAAGTAGCGTGGAGGTAACAGCTACAGAAGATAGAAAAGTCGGTCCCTGTCTGTCGTGCACCTCCATATGCATCTCAGAGAACAGATCCATCAGCTTCCACTCACTAATGGCCTCCTGAACTACCTGAATCTGAGTTCTCCTGCTCAACGCATCTGCCACGACATTGCCCTTTCCCAGCATATAGCATGCTCGAAGTCAAAAGACTGAAGATACTCAACCCACTTGCGCTGCCTCAGATTCAGATCACACTGAGTGAAGATATATTTGAGACTCTTGTGGTCAGTGAAGACCACAAGATGCTCTCCCAGAATATAGTGTCTCCAAAAGCACAAGGCATGAACAATAGCTGCCAACTGCAGATCGTGCGTAGGGTAGTTCCTCTCATGTTGCCTTAACTGCTGAGACCCATACGCAACGACTCCATCTCCCTGCATAAGCAAAAATTCTAGCCCGATACCCGAAGCATCACAGTAAACAATGTAACTTTTGCCTGGATCCGACAAGACTAGTATCGGTGCTGATGTCAACCTCCCTTTCATCTCCTAAAAGGATGACTCACAAGAATCTGACTATAAGAACTTCACCCCCTTCTTGGTCAGACCTGTCAAAGGTACTGCTAGACGAGAAAAGTCCTGAATGAAGCGTCTGTAGTATCCAGCCAGCCCTAGGAAACTCCATACCTCAAAGAAATTCTTCGTCTACTCCCAGGAAACTATAGCTCTCACTTTCTCTAGGTCCATAGATACTCCTGCCTCTGAGATGATGTGACCCAATAAGTGAATCTGATCCATCCAGAAGTGGAACATCGAGAGTTTAACATAAAGCAGATGCTCTCTCAGTGTACTCAGAACGATCTCAAGATGTGTGTCATGGTCGTGTCGAGTGTGAGAGTACACCAATATATCGTCCAAGAAGAATACGATGAAGGAATCCAAGCAAGGATGGAACACTCAGTTCATCAGTGCCATGAAAACTTTAGGTGCGTTTGTGTGTCCGAAAGGCATGACTGTATACTTGTAAAGACCGTACCTACTCCTGATGGATGTCAGGGGTACATCTGATGGTCTAATGCACAAATGATGATAACCAGACCTCAATTCAATCTTTGAGAACACCCGGGCTCCTAGGAGCTGATCGAAAACGTTATCAATCCATGGTAAGGGATATCTGTTCTTGACCGTCAACTGGTTCAGCTTCCGATAATCCACACAAAGCCGAAGGGTACCGTCTGCCTTCTTCGCAAACAGAATAGGCGAACCCCAAGGAGAAGTACTGGGTTGGATGAAACCCTTATCCTTTAGCTCCTCCAACTGCTCCTTGAGCTCCTGCAACTCAGGTTTGGCCATCCTATATAAAGGAATGGACACCGATTCTGCTCCTGGAACGAGCTCAATAGAGAAGTCTACCTCACGCTCCGGAGGTAAACGCGAAAAGTCCTCTGGAAATACATCCCTAAAGAGATCCACTACTGGAGGAAAGTCCAACTGTGGAGTCCCCTGATCATCCAGATAATGACTAGCAATCTTGGTTTTCACCCCTCCTAGCCCAAGATGCTTGAGTCTCACCCGACTCACCCAAACGTCCCATTCGCCTCTATGAAGGAAAGATTCACCTTCTGGTGAAATGAAACTGACTATGCGGCGATAATAGTCAACAACTGCCTGGATGGGAATCAACCAATCTATGTCAAGAATGACATCATAGCCTGTCATCTATAGGACATAGAGATCCCATAAGAAGTGATACCCTTCAACCTCGAGAGGGAACTCTCTACACTAGCGTACACTAGATGTCCTCATTCCCAAAGGTGTGTCTAGTGTCAATGAGTCGGCAGAAGAAAAGATGTAGAGTCCAAGGCTCTCCACAACAACAACAGAGATAAAACTATGCATAGCACCAGTATCAAAAAGGGATGATGATAAAACTGAGGCTACTAAAATCATACCTCGAACAGTAGAAGGGCCGAGATCCTGCTCATGATAAGCCTACTCCACGGCGAAAGACTGGCCCATGCCGCAACCCTGCGCCCCTGGATGACCACTCTGGGCTGAACCTCCCTGCTGGTGTTGAGGAACTGGTGGCTAACTACCATGGCCTCTACCTCCACCTCATCCCTAATGGTCAAAAGAACTCCAGTTTCCCGACTGGTGAGAAACTGGTGGGGCTGCTATTGAACTAGGAGTCATGGAAGAACCCCGGTCACCAGCTGTTGGTGAGAAAACCTAGAAGAAATGCTAAAGGTGACCCATCTTGCCTCAATATCGGCACTCCATGGGGTCCCTCTGGCATTGCGACCTCGTGTCCCCTATCCGACCACACTGGTAGCATGACACCTAACTGCCTGATGATGTGTCGCACTTCCTCAAATCACTGAGTGTAGGCTCTCTACGGCGCTTCTTGCTGTCATCTGGAGGCAAACTAGCTCTGAAAGCAGACCCTCCCTGGCTCGCAGCTCCAGAGTCTCTCAGATTGTGCTCTGCAATCAGTGCCTGGTTGACGATGGAAGTAATGGATGTCAGCTGGAAGATGTTCACCTGCGAGCAGATCTCCCGCCTGAGTCCATCCTCAAACTTTCTCGCCAAGAACACCCCACTCCCATCTCGAAGGGGTGTAAAATGATGCAGCTCAGTGAAATGAGAGGAATAATCCATGACATATAGATTACCCTACTCTAAACTCATGAACTCCTGGGCTCGATCGGCCCTCAGGGTCTCCGGGTATAAGTGGTCACAAAACCCGCGCTGGAACTCCTCCCAAACCATAGCCTGCTGCTGACCCGCCTGTGAGATCACATCCCACCACCTCTTGGCGGAGTCTCGGCGCATGTAGGTGGTGATCTTGACCCACCTCTCTGGAGGCATCTCTAGATGATCGAATATAGTCAGCATGGCTTCCAGCCATGACTCTACAGCCTGAGGTCCTCCCTCCCATGAGAACGTGGGAGGATGCTGCTGCTGAAAGACCCGCGTCAAGTCTGCCATATACGAGGCAGGAGGTGGTGCTCCCTATAAGGCTTGCATCATCGTCATGAAACCTTCCCTGAACTGCGCATCAGTGCCCGTGACTGGTATAACAACCGGTGCCATGGCTGGCTCGGTTGGGGGATCGGTAGGAAGTCTCTGATCAGCCCTGTCTGGCGTCTGATCACTGCCTGACGACAGACGTATGACCGGAGGACGTCTCGGAGGCATAGCTCTAAAAGATCAAAAGCACACCTTAGATCAGGAAAACAAGGACAGAGAACACATGATTACTAAATAGAAACAGGAGAAGAAAACACACAAGATTGCAAAACATGACTACACGGCGTGAATAAAAACTACACGGCGTGTCTACTTAAGCCACTGACATGGGCGTGTACTCCTTCCCTACAAGTCGTGTACACTTCAAACTATATAGCGTGTTGACCACCCATACATGGCGTGTAATTGAAAACTATTCCCCTGCCCGAGTCTCCTTACATGGCTAACCCACACGGTCCGACTCAACCCGAGGCTACACGGCGTGTTCGAAAAAAACATGGCGTGTACTAGACAAGGCTTCGGTGGCCTGTGTTGTTAAGTACATGGCCGTCTACACAGCTGGACCTTACATGGCGTGCTCCGAACAAGCACAGTGTGCATAGGCGAAGGCGACACCATCCCGTGTTGTTCATGACACTACCGGGTGCTTGGGCAAGACTACACGACGTGTCCCGAACAAACACGGCATGCGGAAATGAAGGTCACGCCGGCTCGTGTTGTTCGTGACACGATCGGGTACCTGGACAGGACTACATGGTGTGTTCCCTATAAACACAACATGTTCTACCCGAGCTTCCCTGGCCCGTGTTGTTAGTGACATGGCCTGAAAACTACACGACGTGTATCCAAAAAGTACACACCGTGTAATCTGGGTTTTTCTGGGCAGTAGCTCAGAAACTGCGAAGAATTCCAAAAACACTAAAGACAAGGGAAAAGGTCCCAAATTCAGATCCGTGAGGGCCCATAACACCTCAATAACCAAAATTTAGTGTTCATTTTAATCAAGGAACAAAACAAATAGTTTTCTAGCATAACAACAGAGAATATATCAAGCATCTATCACAACAGCACGCATAATCTACACAGAGCCTATCACAACAGCATGCAATCGCTAATGCACCCTAGATGGCATGGCAAGAATGCATGGAATGTGATTTCCAAAAGTTTTTATATGATTCATGAGATGTAATACCCTCATCTCATCGGGTTGCGACAGAAATAGAACCAAAATATCAAAATAATAATAGCACAAGCCATGTGAATCACTCTAGGTCAAATCAGGTCAACCATAAAACCTCAAAACTAGAAACAACAATTAACGAGGTAGTATGGATTTTCCCTGTACACGGGTTAGCTACTCCCGATCACAGCTTAATTCCAATTACTGAATCTGTATTATCCCTGGATAAGGTCTACAAAGAGTAAAGCAAGAGAAAAGAACTCCTCTGATACCACTGTGTAACGACCCGAGTCCGGAGCCCCTCCACTGGTGCCCCGTACCCGGTTCACCACATGACCTCAAGCGCGTTTCCTCGAACGCCAGAGGCTGCCGACTAGCAGTGAGGGCCTTGGTGAGTCGGTGGTGAAACTATGCACTCATTCGGTAAGGTATACAAGGTAAGAAAACAATAATAAACAGCGGAAGCAGTAAAAAACATGCATAACAGTAGAAACCAAATAGCGGAAGCAATGTAGATATATAACTATGATGGAAATGATGCAATAGGTACAATTATCTAAGGAAAATAGCAAAAACAACAATGTTCTGAAATACAACTGAACCCAAGTGCAAAAGAAAATAAAGTAAGCTCCTCTGCATCGCGAGCCACGGCTCGGTCCCATGATCCCCAGCTTTTGATGCAGTCAAGATCCTGAATTGGAAGGGTGCTTGCCCTTATCTATACCTGCAGCAACATAGTCTTCTTGGGCCCAAAAGCATGGCCCAAACAGGGTGTGAGATTCAATCCCAGTTGTAAATCACCCAAATATTTGTGCTTAATAGTCAATGAATACATGGCAGTAATAAAACAAGAAGTAGTAAACAGAAAATCACAAGCAGCTACAATCCACAGTTCTGGAAAACAAGTACACAAGTAAACAATCACCAAAAAGAAGATAACAGGTAACCCTCTGGGTAGCTCTCAGAGCCTAACCCCTATGGTTCAACCTATATTACTAGCAACCCTCTGGGAGGCACACACAGTCTCATTCCTCTGGTTCATCTATGCAATTATGCAGACTCTCTGGGGAAGCACTCACCGTCAATTCCCTGTATAGTCTCGTATTGTGCTAAAGGCTCTCTAGGGAAGCACTCAACATCACTTCCCCCTGTGGACTACGTCGTGGATCTACAGACTCTTTGGGGAAGCACTCAATATAAATTCCCTCTATAGTCTCGCATCGTAATTAAAAGTCACTCTGGAGAATCCCCTCTGTCAATTCTCTCTTTGGTCTACTAATCTAGGTTCTCACAGTCCTGAGTATAACTAAACATGCTCAGTGCGCGTGTATCATCCATGTAAACCTCAATAACTACTTGGCTATCAAATAAAGCTCAACAGTATAACAAAAGAGACAGTTCCACTATCCTACACAAGGTATGGCAACTGGAAAAATGCCCAACAGGCAAAACAATCATGGAAAAGCAACCTGAGCACAAAAACAATTACTCTAATCACAAGCAATAACCTCTACTAAAGAAATCAAGCAAAGAAGGAAAACAACAAGGGAAAAATAAGAAACATGCAATACCCCATTCAAGGGTATTGGTGGAATTTGAACATAATATTCATCAACTTTCTACGGAAAGGTACAAACAACCTACCTCGATCCTAGGAGATCAATATACGTGAACCTCGATGATAGATTCCCCTTATAACGATGTAGATCGCTACGATTCCAATGCAATCGACTGTGCTTGAGTCAGAGGACGGACGGTGGGGCGGGAGCTCGTCGAAGATCTGGCCATACAGTCGCTCTCAGATGGACAAAAACTGAAGAAGAAGACGAAACTAGGGGTTAGGCGCGACCTCGGTCCATTTAATAAAAAAAGAAAGTACACAGTGTGTACTTCTTGAGTACATGGTGTGTACTTCAATTTTCTATACTCTAAATTAACTGACCTCCACCTCAACCTTACACACCGTGTGTGTGGCCCGTACACGGCTAGCACATGGCTTTGAGCCGGGGAAGAGTACACAACGTGTACTCAGAAAGTACACGGCGTGTACTTCTGAAATTTCCAGAAAATTTATTTTCCTTAAAAACTCCATAAAAAGGGAAAACATACCTGAAAAGAAGATTCAGTTTCTTACACCTATCACACAACATAAGTAGATTCTTTGAAAAAGAGGCTTGATTTGTTTCAACTAATTCCTCCAACACCACCACCTCCTACCCCTATTATATAAATCCGATCATATGAAATGGGAAGAGGCCCATACCCATACCAGTATTGTTGGGTAGGAATATAGGATCCTCACATCCAAGATTGTAAATAAATTAATCAAAATCAACAAAATCAACATTCCTAGTATCCCCAATCATGCTAGTAGCAGTACTATTAGCATATATTGGCCCAACATCTATAGTAACTTAATGAAGGCTATTATCAATAGAGGATTCGAAATGGTCCTCCAATGAATTAGATAGCACCTTTTCAGCCACAAAAAAATCTTGTTCCACAACAAAAAAAAACCCCCACAACCCTTTCCTCATATAACTCATAAACTATTCTAGTAATCTCCATTGAGACCACCACAACAAGCCCCACCTCTATTATTTAAACTTGAAAACTTTTTCACCACCTATATTCAAAATGTGAATCAGAGGATGAAAACCCAATAGACTGAAATGAAGAATCAAAGGGTTTTCCTCTAAAACCATAAGTACCAAGTGGTAAAAATCTCAAATACATAATCATAATGATTACTTGTTATGTTACACAGTAATACTGATATACACCCAAGATAGGAGGTGAAGGATATAAATCATAGTAGTAAAAAACTGATATACTTTCTGATAAACAAAGGTAATGGGAAGAGGTTTAAAGAACCTAAGAAACATGTGAAAATTATTAGAAAGGATGATGATAATAGAACATTAAAATCCAGTCAAGAACTAAACATAGATTCACAGCCAAATGAAGAAGCTATGATACAAGAATTACTAGAAAAAGAAGACGTATATGTGGAACTTCCATCTTACAAACCCTATCTTCTATTCCTAGAAAAGATGGGATATGAAAATATCTAGGGTAAATATAAGATTTTTTTTATTTTCGTTAAAATTACCCATCATTATCCCCTTTACTGAATTTTTATCTCAAATTTATTTATATAAACAATTATTAAAATAATCTCTTTCCAATAAGAAGAAAATGGAGTACCAACAAGTCATATCCTTAAATGAAGATTTATCTACTATCATACAATGGAAGTTTCTACCTATGATGTGATACCATGGAAGTTTCTCTATTCCATTTACAATAGGGGCATACAAATTTGGAAGAACATTATATTATCTTTGCACAGGCATCAATATCATGTTGATGAGCATCTTTTGAAAACTAGGACATGAAAAACTAAATCCAATGAGAGTGTCACTACAACTAGATGACCAATTAGTTAAGTAACTTCAAGATATTCTCAATGATGTCTTAATCAAAGTTGAAAATTTCATCTTTCCTATATATTATCTCATATTAGACATAGAAGAAGAAAGAATTGTTCTTATTATCCTAGGATGTCCATTTCTAACAACTGGGAAAGAACTGATTTTTGTGAATCAAGGGATACAAATATTCAAAGTAGGAGATGAAAAATTATTGTTTGATTTAGTTATTGCTACCAAGAAGACTGATGACACATTCAACTATCATTCCATTTTACTAACTGATAAGGGAGATGATTTTATAGCTATCTTGGATGAGAGTGAGAGCATGTACCCTAATAAAGTTGAAGGTAGTGAATATGGGGACGTAAATTAAATTAAACCCTTAACAAGGGATATTATCCCACCATATATACCCTTGGTAATTAAAATCCCCATTCTAGAATTAAAACCTCTACCGAGCACCCCAAATAAATCATTCTTATAGACTAAAACAATACTAAAAATCAGTATCAGTGAAGAAAAAATCCATGTACCAGAAAAAACCCATTAAAGTCTTTAAAATACACAAAAATTCAATTTCCTAGGTAGTAGACAAAATTAAAGGGATCCACCTCATGATATGCATCATCAATATTTTATTGGAAGAAGGTCTTAAGCCCAAACATCAACCCCAGAGGTGAATCGCCCCTCAAATATAAAAATTATTCAATAAAGAAGTACTCAATCTTCTAGAAACTTGGATAGTATCTATAATCATTGAAAAAGAATGTGTTAGTCTACTACAAGTCATCCCTAATAAAGGTAGCTTAACAACTATTAAAAATAATGAAAAGGGGTTAATCTCAATTTGTACCATCATTGGATAGTGAGCAGGCATTGACTATAGAAACTCCAAAATAGAAACCCAAAAGGATAACTACCAATTACCATTCATGGATCAAATTCTTGAGATACTAGCTGGGCATGAATTATATTACTTCTGATATTGCTACTCTGGGTACAATAAAATAGTTATCGAACCAACAGACTACTCTAACTATGTTTATATATATTTTTTGGAACCTTCATCTGTAGAATAATGTCATTTAGAATGTTCAATTAACCAACTACTTTTAAATGATGCATAAAACAATATTTCATGATATGGGGGAGGAATTATTGTAGATATTTATGGATGATTTCCCAATTTGTGGAATATATTTTGAACTCTGTATTAGTAATTTGGATGTAATTTAAACATTTTGCAAAGAAAAACTCATAGTATTAATCTTTGTAAAATTCCACTTTATTGTCCAAGGAGGCATATTCCTCATACACAAAATATAAAATAAATTCTTGGAAGTTGATTCATATAAAATTAAATTTATTAAATATTTATCTAATCCCACAACTATAAAAGGAATTAGTATTTTTCTAGGCCACATGGGATTCTATCACCACTTCATACAAGAAATTGTGAAAGTAACCTTCTTATTGAAACATCTCTTGTCGTAGGATGCTCATTTTTATTTCACAGAAGAGTATCATTAGGAATTAAGCACTTTAAATAACAGTGTTGTGGCTACTCTAGTCAATATATCACTGGATTAGGACAAGGACTTCGAGTTGATTTATAATGTAGACAATTTTTTTGTAAGCACTATTTTAGGACAGTGAGTCGAAAAAATCTTTCGCCCAATTTATTATTACATCCATATGATTAATGAATCATAGGTAAATTACATGACAACTAAAAAGAAACTACCGATGATCATCTATTCCTTTGAAAATTTTAATACATACATCATGCTATCCAAAGTAGTAGTCTATACTGATCATGCAATACTTAAATATCTATTTAGTAAAAAGGATTCCAAACTACATATATTATAATGGATCCTACTACTGAAAAAGTTTTATATATTCATTAAGTATGCCAATGGCACTTATAATTTCATTTCTAATCATTTATCTAGACTCCCACTCACCAATATTGAGGATGATAACAATATAAGCATCAAGGATGACTTCCTTGATGAAATATTGTTCAGAATAAAAATTTAATCATGCTCATGGTTTTATGGTATTGAAAATTATCTTTCCATGGGATCAGTCTTCCCACAATTCCCCTATCAAAAAAAAAATAATTTTTTAGTTGACGATTCACATTAATACCAGGATGATAATATTCTATTTAAGAATTGTGTACATGGATTATTGTGGCGTTTTATCCCATAAAACGAAATAAAAATCAAACTCAATTTCTGTCACACCTCACCATCTGGAGGGTATGATCTACCTGAACGTACCATGTCTAAAATCCCCCAGAGTGGATTATTATGGCCAAAACTCCATCATGATGATTGTAACTTCTTGCAAATCTATGATCTATGATAATGAATATGAATCATTGGGAAAATAAATCAAATGTCCCAAAATATCATCCTATATGTTGAACTCTTAGACATATGGGGAATCAATTTAATGAATCAATTAACAAACTCTCATTGTAAATTTTATATCCTAGTCAATGTTGAATAAATATCCATGGGGTAAAAGTTTAGGATTCCTGTCATGACTCGTTAAAATTGGTCATGATTTTTTTTAATAAAAATATCATTCCTATATTATAATTTCCCCAATTAATTATTAGTAATTAGGGAACTCACTTTTCCAAAATTTATGTGGAAGTATGTCTATAAAACAATTTAATTTGATATAATACTAGAACTTCCTACCACCTACAGAGTAAAAGGCATGTTGGATTTTCTAAAATAGAGATTAAATAAATTCTATAGAATACATTGAACATAAATAGCTAGGAATAAAATGTAAAATTAGACTATGCACTTTGGGAGTTTTGAAAAACAAATAAATTCCCCTCGGCACTACTCGGTTCCAACTTGTATATGGAAGGTCTTTCCATCTACCAATAGATCCAGATCATCTCCACTATTGGGAAATAATAAAGTTAAAAATATATTGACAAAAATCTAGGGTATTAAAAATTCTATAGATAGATTAAGTTGAAGAAATTAGAAAGGATACTTAATATAATTATATGATCTATAAATAAAATACAAATAAATGGAATGGACAATGAATTACACACAAAATATTCACACTTAGAGAAAATGTTTTGGTATTCAATTCCGGATTGAAATTGTTCCCCAGAAAGATGAAATATTGATGGTCATGTCCATTAGAAGTAATCAACTTTTTCCCCTATAGGGTGATGGAAATTCAAAAAAAATAGAGAACCACCCTTTAAAGTAAATGGAAATAGGTTAAATATTTATCAATATATATTCCATGAGGGGTTTTTTGTTAATTTAAAAAATATCTGAATTGAAGCATGTATATCTCCCAATATTAAACAATGTTTTGGGTTGGAGGAAACCCAATATTGGTCAAAAAGGTTAATTTGGATTTTATGAAGATTTAGTGATGATGGAATCATAGGAAAGAGGTCTTGGAACAAAGGATTCACAATATTCAAAATACACACTATGTAATCATTACATGGCATGTATATGTCAGGGGGCCAAAAAATTAAAAATAATGGACATTAAAAATAATGTATTAATATACAATGTGAAAATTTGGGGTGTCATTAAAATGTCATGAACCCTAGGCTCACGACCACCATCCCCCCTCTTTTCTTCTCCTACAAACGAATACCACTCCATTTAATCCCCTCCTCCTCCATCACTATTAGTAATACTTCCCTCCCATCCCATATTGTCCTCCTCCCCTCATCTCTATTCCATTCCTCCACCTTCCCTTCTCCATGTTATCTTTGTAATTTTCCATAACTCAGACAATCGACACTTTATCCTCCAAATTTGAACCCAAGTGTAATGATCCTCCTACATTGAAGAGCCTAGCGGTTTCTACTCCTCAACACCCCACTAAGACATCCACACCATCCTCTTATGTATCCTCTTCTAGGAATTTGTCCTTCAAGGAGTTTTAGTTGTCTTCTTGATGGTCATATGGTGTTTCCCAATACCCGCATCTACAACCATGACTACATTTCTCAGAACCCTAGCATCAGGTTAGTTTGTTCCATCTAAAGGATAATCCTATGAGGACCAAAAAGACCTTGACCTCACCATGCTCAAGAATATCTAGGATCATATAGAGGTAGTTGACCTCATTGGCTTGATGAACCTCTCTACCACAACCCAGGTGCATGAGGAGATCTTCCATGTGTTCCATGACACCTTCGAGCTCACTATCACCCAGATCACATTTAGGGGCAGAGGTAGGACTTAGAAGCTCACCCTCTGAGACTTCAGTGTTGAGCTCAGCAACTACTCATCCAATTTTTTTTCCTCACCAATTTCACCAACAATGAATCTTGATCTAGCAAGGCAGATACGATATGGAATTGGGTGTTGATCACTCTGGATACCTATAGTTTTCACTACCCTCACACAATGAAGAGAACCTAGCTTAGAGTGTCACCTTGTGGATCATGCAATGGGTTCTGGACCATATATGGATGGCCTGAGGAGATTCACATGGAATCATTATCTATATTAATTTGATCATACGTTCTTTATACACGTGTGGACATATTTTTAACATGGAATTCTAGTTTTCTATTTATATTGAGTCCTAGGTGTGCAGGACCCAAGTTACACTGATGGGATGGAGATTCATTACCCACCTGGCCCAGAATCTCGGCGTCTTTGACACCACCCATCCCCTCACATATCTTGGCCATATTGAGTCAAATTACCTCCATATACACCATAATATTTGGATGTTATGGAAGTATGGGAGTGTCTACCAATGAGAACTAGAGTACCTAAAGTATGCGGATGAGGAACCCGCCAATTAAGACCCATTACTGGAATCACCTACCCATACCTCAACCATATCTTCCTCTACCACCACCCCATCTCCTTCCCCTTATATAACTAAGGCCCCACCCCCTTCTTCTACTACCACACCACCACCCCCATCCACATATTCACCTACCCCACTACTTCCCCCCTGATATCCAGTTGATTCTCTAGTACCATATGGAGAATTAGAGGTATATATTTAATCTTCTATGAATTCCATTCATAACACCATCTCACTTCACCACCCATCCCCCTCCACCAATCTATTTATCTTCCAATACACCCCCACATGTTGACCCCTCTTCTACATCTATCACCACACCACATCCTGACCAGACTGACCTACCACCTGAACTCATAGAACTTTCCACCAGTCCAGAGTTCCTATCAGAGCTAGTTCACCAGGGTAACATCCCTACACTTTCATATTCTTCCAAGGTTCCTTTAATAAAGTTGGATGCCAATAAAATGACCTCAGTATAGATCAGAACAACACTCCACCACTTCTGATCGATCCAACCACTAGTACCATGGAGAATACATTAGATTTTGATGATCCTTCCTTCACCTCCATAGATGAGATATATCTGGAAGGACCGATCTAGAGACTTGTTTTTAGGGAGGGGACTTCTTCTGTGGCTAATGGTGACTCCACCCATACTATTTAGTTATGTCCTCATACCCTTCTATTGTACAATGTTTTCATGCCTTTTTTGGTAATCTATTTGTATTCCCATTTTCACAAATGTATCATTTATCATATATTTTGTTAGGATATAGTATTTTGGAAACACTTCTTACTTTTTTTTATTATTATTTTTACTTCTGCATAATTTTACCCATGTTTAGATCTACTTCATACCATATGGTCATTGATGAGACTATAATGACACCATCTAGCCTCCCACATGTCATGTGTCCATATCTAGATGACATAAAGAGATATCTTCAGTAGCTCCAGCTCCAAATCCATACTCAATAGGAGACTCCACTATTATTTTCATGTATTCACTACTTCAAAATGATCATTTTGGGCAACCCATTTTTGAGGTGGTTAACCCCACCAAGCACCCCCATGAGCATGATTGTACCACCAACAGTTCCTACATAAGGTAGAGGACATCTAAGTTGATGGATGGAATTGATTGATATTCATGTCCATACATCTATCCAAAAATTTCATAGTTAGTTCTTTATGGGAGGCAACCCATATTTTTTCTATATTTTTCTGTGTGCATATAACCTTTTGTTTCCCTTTTTATCATTTTTTTCATCCATCCCAAAACTTGTTTGTTGTCCATTATTTCATTTATCTAAGATAAATTCACATACCAATGACTATACGACTAACCATTAATTTAATTACATTTTTATTAACCCATGTGTACTATTGGTTTATCCAGTGTAGGTAATGTGTCTCAATATATTCTTTTCGGTAGCACAATTTAGAAGCAACATCCAAAAAATTCTCCATGAAATGATTTTCATTTTAGGGATCACTTAGTTCTCTAATTTCAATTAATAATTTCCATTTAATTTTTGTTTATTCTATAATTTCTCTCTCTCCCATGTCCCTTTCTAGAATAGTTTGGACGGTATCTCATTTTAAGTTTGGTGGAGTCCTTATTGAGCATTATTGTCAGTATACTATGTTTATTTCCTATTTTATTTAGTCTATGGGACATTTTTCATTAAAATAATGTTTTAAAAATAAATAAAATTGCACCCATTTAAATAAAATACAAATTTTTGTTTTATATTGTTGAAATCCATTTTTATTCCTCTTTAAATTTTTAGCATGATTACTGAGTTGAGAAATTTAATTTCAATTTTGGATTCTATGAATTTATTTTGATTGAATTTTTAATGGATACTATTCCATGAATAGTTTCTAGTTATTGTATACTCACATTCTTGAGAGGATTATAGACCTACATTGTCAAATTATTTTCTAACAATATTTCTTGAGTGATAATTGGGGCATATAAACCTATCAGAACTTGCATTGGAATCTTATTGAAACTATGACTAAACAAATACATTGTGAAAATTATTGAGAAAATATTTTATTATCTCATTTTCTTGAGACTTTCCTCTACATCTATCCTTATTCTACTTGTAGTATCCATGAATTTCCATGTCAAGGTGGATCCTATTTAAGACTATTATCCCTTCCAACCCCACTATTGGTATGATACATGATTGTCTTTTCAGAAAGTGTGGGTAATTTTTCACTACGGATAGACATGGTATATTGTAATTAAAGATATTCACATTGATATTTTCACTATATTTTAATGACATGGTTTATGATTACATTTTTTATTTTCTATGCTTAACCTATTCCTTGTTAAAAATAATGATAATAATAATAAAATTGTTTGTGTAGTAGGAAGGTAAAAAATCACCATTACCAGACCAATGAATATTATGATGGTTCATATATTCTTAGTTGGTGGATCTGATATATATCCTAGACATGTGTTTTAAAAAATAAATAAAATGAAAAATAAAAAGGAATTGGGTACATTATTTATTCTTACATGATATATTCATAGACCCACATTGATTTGTTTGGATCATAAATACTTCATTTTTGTATTACAGGATTTACTTCATTTAACTGTTTATTGTTTTCATGCATCATAATATAGATCTAACACTTCATGAAAATCGCTTGTTTGCGGTGGTTTTTTTTATTTGGCGGTGGTTTAAACCACCACCAAATGTTTCTATTATGGATTCAAAAAACTACCACTAAAGTTAGTGTCAACATCCATCATGTGTTGGTTTTTTCTATTTAGAGGTGGATTCTATTAATCATAATATGACACATATTTAATGAAGGCTTGTTTCATTTTATTAGAGATTTTATGGCTGGAAAAACATCGATGATTTAGAGGCGATTTAAACCGCTGCTGAATCCTAAATATTTTTTCATTTGAAACTGCAACAAAAATGAAAAATAAAACACTGCTAAATAATATTGACTTTATTTACTGGTAGTTTGGTCCAACACTAGAAATATTATATAGTAGTGGTTTAAAAAATCTCTATACAATAATATGGAATATTTTGTGGTGGTCTAAACCACCCCTATATGCTACTTTTCAAAAAAAAATGAAACTGTAAATTCTGCAGCACCAGAATAGCACCCAATCCGGGATGAAAACAAAACAATAATGAAAAGTGGAATAAACACATATAAACCATCACCTAAATAAATTTATAACTATTAATAACAATATCTACATTAATTTAAAAATTCATTAATAATTATATCATAACATTAAAATTTTACTAATTCCCTTAAAATTATAGAAATTACATAATCACTTGGATAGAGACTATTCTGAAATGTAAGGGAAATATAAGTATCCCTACCAAAAACCATAACATGGTTTCTGAATCACCAAATTATTGTTATTTTGTCACAATTTTAGTTTCACATCATCTTTAAATCCAAATAGAACACTAATCACCACCCAATGAACTTTGCCTGACATCCTCTCCATCTCCGTCTCCACTTCCTGATACCGGAATTTAAATGAACATTATATTGAAAATTAAATAGTGTTGTGTATTTTTATTTAAACATAAAACAAATAAAATTTTGTGAAATAAATGATTTTGAAGTTATGTGATATACCTCCTCAGCACCATCCATCGATGAAATATCACTGGGGGTAGATCTAGTCATATTTTGATATAAATCAATTAATGCATTCTGAAAAGTTGATATATGATCCCGAGGTTCCTAATTATTTAATTGAATATAAACAAAATATTTATGAGCATCATGAGGTAGGGATTAAATACAAGCAAAAGTATATACAACTACAATCCCTGACGTCCTTCTA
This sequence comes from Viscum album, assembly GCA_963277665.1. Lineage (NCBI taxonomy): Eukaryota > Viridiplantae > Streptophyta > Magnoliopsida > Santalales > Viscaceae > Viscum > Viscum album. The sequence continues at coordinate 1,284,558,697 of OY728138.1, read as the reverse complement.
AAGGCCTCAGATGGTAATGGTCCCACACTCATCCCACATACTCAACTAGGATGCTTCTTCCCAAGGACATGACCAAGTGGCTCTTCCTAGTAGACTGAGAAGAAATGTGTAGGAATAGCATCACATTGTTCATTAATTTTTATTTATAAATAAAATATCAGTCATATTTTAAGTAATACATAATAACATAGTGACAAATGACAATAAGTTATTATAATGAAGTATGAATTCATAACCAAAATTATTTTATAAGCTGATTAACATTAGTCCCACAAGATTTTATTTGAACATCCGGCCACAGTTTTGTTCAAGAGACATGTTTCCCTAAATTATGTGACTTCTTTAAACATTGATAAATCAATATTTTAATATATTAAATCAGAAATATTTTCTTAAAAAATTTTAAACTAATGAAAAGTCTACTGGGTTCGATCGGCTTCTAGAAAAACTCTTTGAATTGATAGTGTGAGGGATGATTTTTTTAGCTTGACTTGATGCATTCTTCCTTCAAACATCCTGAAATAAATAAAATGTAATTTAATAGTAATGTATGCAATTTCATCTCTTTACCATATGTATGTATAAATGTAAATTGAAATAAATATAATAATATATATTTAAATACCACAAGATTTTCATGATGATGGTTATCAACAAAAACCTACAATTGATCTCTAGGTACCCTTAAGAGTACCCTATCATATAGTTGTTGGGTTTTTAATGAAGTATTGTTGAATTCATTCCATATTATACATTTAAAATCCTTCTATTTATTAACCAAAATTTTCAATGTCCACTTTCATTCTATAAGATCAGCAACGGTAAAGTAAAAAAACATCTTTATAAAGATATTCATTTATTAAATATTAGAATTTAATAACATAATGTAATTAAATTACACCATAATTTAATAAAATTACTTTTATCTTTTAATCAAAAACATAATTTTTCCATGATTTAGGCATATACATTGAATCAACATATGTAATCGTAAGGCTAATCAGATCTACTACAATCTGGCCTAGAATCTGGAAAAATAATCTCGTGGTATCATTCATTGGGACCCCATAGTAGTCAAATGGGACAGCTATCTTCATTCCATTCATATTCTATACATTTTAACTTTTTATATTTCTCTGTATAGTATATTTGTTTCCATATTTTAGGAAAAAAGTGTTAGTAGTATAAAAAAGTAAAATAAAATTATTTACATGAAAATTTGTACCTATAACTATCACCCTCCAATATCCCCAGGAAGAAACAAGAGTGACGACATCTTCCCCCGCTACTGAGCTTGCTGAATGGGGAGGCATTGGCTAAGCTTCTGATGGTACATTAATGAAGGGTGTTCCAAGATATGTGAGAATGGATGGTGTAAGAGATGTTGTAGGGGGAAGTGGAGGGTTTATCGGGCATTGTAGGGAGGGAGACTGGTGGATAATCATCTTTTGGTATGGTCGAGGAAAAATAAAATGATATTTGACTCGAATTAGTAAAATAATTATTCATTTTTATTCATATCATTTAATCAAATAAAATTAACTTCATAACATATATTTCAAACAAAATCATAAAAAAATAGAAATGATAACATATATACATTACTGAAAAACAAAATATAAATAGGGATGAAAATGATTGATTGCACATATAACCTAAGTGGTTGATAAATGAATGGATTAATACACATACAATCATTTTTTCCTTCAATTATTTATTTTTTACTTCTCCATAATTACATCACTTACTCCATCCACCCTTACAAGACAAATATTTTCAATATCAAGATGGAAAAAAATATCACCTTTTTCTATTGATTGGATTTAATTTCAAAGGTAAAATCTTCTAATTCATCACCCATATTATACAAATCTCTTTGTTTTACGTGAACAACTACCCTCCACATTTCATCCAAGACATCAACCACATAATATTATATTTTCACTTGTGATGATAGTATTTATAGATCATGTACTTCCTGATCACCAACATCCATCAAGCGAGAGAAGATTACAGAAGTAAATTGAAAAAAATATCTTTTAACACCCATAATAATATCAACCCACTTGAATTTGAATAAAACAATTGAAAAATTCATTTGGTAGTTTAATTTGATAATACCAGTCAACATTCTACAGTATACAAATTCATAAACCATAAATATACTACTATTTTGTGTTTTCAAACCCTCTTCTAGGTAGATCTTATGAAATTTGAATCCATTCACATTGTAATCATCGAACTTTCTAGCCTTTTTTAGAGGAACAAGATCCAAAAACATCAAATCTTCTGAAAACTCATATCGAGTATCAGTATTAAAGATCTAAAAAAGTAATATACATTATTAAATTTATAAAATATTTGTTTCAAACTAATATACTTACTGATTTTAATATTTATGAACTTACACGATGTGAAAACCATTCTAAAATCTCTTTTTTATCATCTTTTTCATTATATTTCTCATTTTATGTTCAGCCTCAAATTTTTCTATTTATTTGTATCATGATCTCTTCAATAAATGGATATACTATTTAACTAATCAGTAACACATATCAATGTGATTGTAAAAATTCCATTTCTATGTGTATTGATTTTGGGCTCCTCCCAACTGATCATCCAATAGTAGAAAATATTTTTGATTTTCCATGTAGTTGATATTGATTTTATGTATCATCATCACGTCCAACTCAATTAAATCTTGTCTCAATATCATCCGTGTATCTAGAACAGAAGGTAAGACACTCCTCTTCCAAATATCCTTTATAAATAGAATATTCAAGCTGAGCATTATGTTTCACATATGATTTCAAATGACAAAGATATATTAAAAATAAAATAAATAAAATATAATTGTTTATTTAATAATTTTTCAAGAATAGATTATTTAAGATGAAAAAACATATAAATAAAGTACCTCACAATTTTATATATCCATCGATAATGTAGGGGGAAGCCTAATTTAGATTCCTCAACCAGATTCATAGTCATGTGCCTAATTATAGTAAAAATGATGGAGGAAAGATCATCTCTATTGTACAAAGTTCCAGTAAAAATCACTCTGAAGGTTTTCAATCTCAAATTTTTATAGAATTTTTCACAAAGTTTCTTGAAGATTTTATAAAATTGGAGTATAATAGTATAATTATTTTCCATTAATAATGTACACAATTATAATAGAAATAACTGTTGTAACAAAATATGTAAATCATGACATTTCAATCCATGTAACCTCTAATGAGGTGAGTCAACAAACCTTGAGATGTTACTTGAATACCAATCAGAAACCTTCACATGTTTTAAAATTCGAATGAATATATCTTTATGCCACGACCCCCTCCCCACAAGGTGAACCCATCCTGGTCCAAAAAATGGGAGAAGGGTGATAGTGACACCCGAGTCCTGCCTCTAGTATGCCCTAGGATAGCGACTATAATTGAGGTTATAGTTAACACATATATGGGAGACATTTCCATCTAAGAGAACACATGTGGAAGAGAGATATTAGACAGACACCAACCAACTCCTTCATAAACTACAATATAAAATAAAATCCAAGGAGCATATATGAAATGTCATTAAAAAAAATACAACTGAAAGGGACAACTAGATATTCCAAAAGAAGGGTAAAGATGATGGTGGCCATGAAGCCCAAATAGCTCCTTCTAAACCACAAGTTAGTAGTAACTAGCATGGTATCAAACCTTCTCTAATTAACCTAGAAATTGGTTTATATATAGGTAGGGTGAGTATATAACAGTATACATAGAATGATCCTCCCTAGATCCTGTCATACAAAAGGTAAATAAATTATTTTAATGAAAAGTGAATAATAAGTGAAATTGAAATGATACTGAAATAGGTATACTAAGTTCCCAGTCTCAACATTGATTCTATCACTAAGTATCTCAAAGAAGATCACATGATATAATAAATAATATCAAGGGTACCCTACTACCACTTCCCTATTAGTTTCCCACTCTGCCTCAATGACTAACACCCTTAGTATCTCTCTCTAAAAAGGATAGCCCGTAGACACTTGGGAAAAGCACCACAATATGCACCTCGTGCAACACACCACCATTTCCACATAACTAAAAGTAACCCAGAAGTTTTTGGGATCCACCAAATACCATATAAAATGTATCATACATCGAGTATTATACCTCAATCAATCACATTCCATACACCTCGTAAGGATCCTCAATCCATTACAGCCTAGTCACATTATACCTATAATAGTCCTTAGGAAACTATATCCAGAATACATGTGTGTGAAATAACCACAATACATTGAATCTCTCTACAAAAATACATGGTAAATAATAACTATCATTCATACCATAATAAGTAATTACCAAGAGAAGATAATGGGTGCCAAAGGGGGTAGTCATCCATCCATCCTCCCACTGGTATGTTGGGGAAAAACCCCAAGGGATCAGAATCCCCGAGGTGTCAGTTTCCCTAACTGACAGGGTGGAGTAGTATATAAAATCACAAAAAATACATAATATAATATATCTTTTAACCAAACTGTGGTCATATCCTAGGCTCATACTCAATATCATATAACGTCTCTCAAACTCCTGGCTACCACTACTAAGACTAGATATCCTATAAGCACACAACCTTTTAAATAGTTTCCCAAAGTTATCTTTTTTCTTTTTCATCAGTTTCAATTTACATTAATTAATTCGTTAACCATTAACTAACCATTAAAATTTTCCACATTACATTTCAATACCATTTCTACAAATATGCATTCCCTCCAAGGATAAGCCAACCGAGTCCATGACTTCTCAAAATTACAACCTCGAGATTGCATCCCCGCAAGATCCAACCCCGTGGGTTAAAATTTTATTCATTTATTAACATTATTACTTTCCATATTACTAGGTAATATTGGAAAAATTATAAAAAAGATATTACAATGGTATCAACATGGTGAGTAGGTGAACTAACCATCGAGTCTTCACCACCTATAGCAGGATCATAGACTCATCCAACTTCAAGAAGCTGAACAAAGAAATGGTGTGGCATACCCCACGAGTATTCGCCTCTATTAGAAGGATTGTAACAAAAACCATTGGCCTAAAGTAGTGGGTAATGGAAACCAAATAAATAATAACATGGTCATCATCCAAGAAACTAATTCACGCAAGAATCTAGATTTCATATCAACAGGTAATCTTGACATCAACCTGTTTTTTCATCTCTAGTGTCTTCCTCAATACCCACAAGAATAACTGGTGCATCTTGTCACTCCAGGCATTAACTTCTTCTACAAACACTGGGCCTACCTAACCCTCATACCACAATATCCCTCTAGGATCGTCCATCCAAGACTCAAAAAATCATTCACGCCTCCCCACCCCACATACCACAACTTCTGTCCTAGCACATCTATCCCAAGCTCACAACACATCACAAGTAGATTGAAAAAACACAGAAATCAAGCTATTGGACCTAAATAAAGGAATACATCCTTCACACACAATGATCTCTAACTGCTTCAAAGTACAAGGCACTCAGCCTTTACATGTAGTTTGGAAACGCATACCTTGTGAAGAAATTATCTTTTATCATGCAACTGGTTCTTATTTCATCTGGAATTAAATGATTCATTATTCACAGGTTCCAACTATGGGAAACCTAAGAAACATGCTATCCCAAGGTATCACTAAATAATTAAACAATTTATTTCACATGCCTTTGATTATATTATAAAAAATCATCATCATGCTTCAGGTTCATTAACCAATTAAACTAAACATGAACATTTTCATCAATTTCATTATCATCAAATTACAACAAAAAACATATTCATTAAACATGCCTCTTTAATATCTTTTCTAATTAATTATCAATTATTTCCAGATTTATGTTCTATACAAATTTCCATCAATAAAAAATAATAAACCAATAAAGGCACAGATATCATATTATATTGCAAATCAAGGGGGAAATTTTTATCATGCTACAAAGCGTCAACATCGTTATGTGATCGATACCAATTCTTTAATCTAGTTCATGTAATTATTAGGTCAATTTCATTTCGATCCAAAGGATAAATCATTCTATCTCTAACATTAAATATAAATAAATAGAGAAGAAACAAATCCCTTAACTCAAAAGGTCTTCAGCATTCTTTGCCTGAAAATGGACCACACAACGGATCTCTGATCACTTCTCCCATAATAACTTCATACACCTGAGGATGTCATGGCACAACTCCATAAACAAAAACTAAGAGAAAAACCATTAGAACCATGGTTAATTAAACTCCATAGTATGGTGAGAAGATACGAGAGGATTAAATATAAAACCGGGAGAAACCACAAGAAAACTAAGTAAGAACACATGTTGGATCACTGTGGATTGAAGATAGATTCCCAAAGATCGATCCCCATTGAAGTGAATCCAAAAAAGGTTGAAGGAAAGGTATACTAGATGCTGGAAAACTAGAGAATATATAGGTTTTCACAACCAGAGCATTTGGAAATCTTTTAAAACAAATAGCATCGGGGAATTACATGGTGTGTGACCCCCTTTCAATTCGTGTAATTTTAAGGGTATGTTTTCCACTAGAAAATCATGTCAACTCTTCACTTTAATTTATTTTTCATACCCCGATATTTTACATGATGTGAAACACACTTTCTTATTTTGTAAATTTTCTTGACCTGAAAACCTCCCTACCTCCATCTTCTAGAAGCAGAACTACTCCAGAATTCCTCTAAGCCTCCATTAGGGACCTCAAGACTCATAAACACATACATGGTCGATCCATGTGGATACATACCCTTACATTACATAAATATAAAAAACATTATTTTCCTAAAGCATCCAAAACCCACCCAGAGAAGAAATAGAAAACGATCATCCAAACAGGCACCCCGCGAGATACCTATCAAGGCTCTCGTCACTATAGGAGCTCAACCACCACACCAGGGAACAACGTAAACCCACAAAAGACCTCAAAAATATCATAAACACTCTATCAAGGGAGGTAACTCTCAAAATAGAAAAATACACAACCAGAAACAAGAGAATACAATCTCCCAACCATAAAAGTTAAACAACTAGAAAACGAACAACATTACAAGAGAAGTGCGAAACATCAAACAGATCGGGGTACTGAGTGTGTGTCTGTGACTTTCATTCCCATTTAATCTCCTACACACCACCATGACTCTAAAATACACAATGTAAGGGGATAGTACACCCACACAACACCTTCTCCTAGTGGTCCTGGATCTCTATAAGTCGCTCCTCGAAGGTCGCATCATTATCAATATAAACCTCTCTCCAATCAATGACGTGAGAGTCTTTAGAAAGATAAATATGTCACTACCTTATGTGAAAACATCATGTATCAAACTCATCTATGGGGGAAGAAATATCTGATACACCTCGGCTCCAACAATAGCTAACACTTCAAAAGGCCCAATAAACCGGGAATAAATCTCACTCCCATGACCAAACCATCACTACCCCTGATGGAGGGTCACCTTTAGAAACACATGATCCCCAATGTCAAACTCTAGAGTTCTCCTCCTATTATCGGCATAAGATTTATGATGATTCGGAACTGATTTAATCCTCTCAGGGATCACTTGAACCATCTATATTGTATTTTGTACCAATTTTGGCCTGAGAATTTCTGACTCTCTAACCCCAGTCTAGTATAATGGATAATGGAATGGTCATCCATAAAAGGATTTGAACAGTTCCATACCAATATTGGAGTGAAAACAATTTTTTGTGTGAACTCTACCAATGGTAGGTTCCTCATCCATGAACTTCCAAAATCTAGGACACAAGAACACAACATGTCTTCAAGATTATGGATGGTCTGCTCTGTCTGACCATGTATTTGCAGATGAAAAGTAGTGTTAAGTAATAGTAGAGAACAAAAAAATTTATAGAGAATTATATTCACCCTAGAGGTAAAATGAGGATCTCAATCAGAAATGTTCATCCTCAGTACCCTGTGGAGTCTCACAACTTTTTCCAGATACTACCTTGACAGAACCTTCAGTAAGATTGACTCCTTGATCACTATAAAGTGGGATGATTTTTTAGACAATCCATTTATATCCCTATAGCATCATATCCTCCCTAAGCTCGAGGTAACCTGGTAACAAAGTCTATTGAGATATCCTCGCACTTTCATTGAGGATCATCTATTGGCTGTAGAAAACCACTGGGACAACGGTGCAATTCCATCACCTGTTGGAAAACCAAGTATCAAGACACAAACCTTTCAACTTCATGCTTCAACCCAGGTCAACAAACCTGAACTCTCAAATCTCATAACAACTTTGTCACACCAAGATTTACCGCCAATGGAAAACTATGTAACTCTATGAGAACCATCTCACACATCACCAAAGTAATGAAAATCCTTCCCTGGAACAACACCCAATGTTGTTCATCCTCAAACCAACTATCAGGGGTCTCACCAAAAACAACTCGATCTCTCCATACCTCCACCTCTAGATCCCCCAATGGGGACTCTTACACCTACTGAACTAGATTTAACTACCTTTTCCTCTAAAAACAACAACCTCTTCCCCCAGACTTCTCCTATATCTAGGGGAATATTGAAATTTCTTCCATCACTATTTTGGAATCACCTGATTCATGCACTGCATCACTACACTACTTCCTTCTCAACCCATTAGCTAAAACATTCCCTTTTTTTGAGGTTATATGAAATCTCAAAGTTTTATTCCTGTAAGAACTCCATCCATAAACATTGATGAAAGTTCATGCCATGCTGGGAGAAAACATATTGTAGGCTCTTATGATCAGTTAAGAACCCAAAACGCTCACCTATAAGGTAATGTATCCACAACTCCAATGATGAAATCACCACAAAAAACTCAAGATCATGGGTTTCATAGATATTTTTATGGGGACATAACTATCGAGACCCATAAGAAATGATTGATCTATGTTGGATTAGAACACATCCCAAACCAAGATGTGGAGCATCATAGAAAATTTCAAAGAAAACTCTTTCTACTAGTAGAAAAAGATCTAGATCATTCACCAGATTTTCCATCAGATACTTAAAAGATGTTTGACACTGACCGATACATAAGAAAACTGGATCCCTTCTAGTAAACATTGTCAGATGAGTCACAACCCAATAGAAATCGACAATGAACCTCCTATAATATCCTGTAATACAAATGAATATTGTTACTTATAAGACTATCTTGGGGGCTTCCCAAGACACAACTAATTCTATATTGGATGGATCCATAGATTTTCCCTATTGGGATACAACATGCCCCATGAAACAGACTTCTTGATCCCAAAACTCACCCTTTGGAAACTTCCCAAAAAACTTCTCACAATGTAGAAATCCCAAAATATCACATAGATTATCTGCATTATCCTCCTTAGACATGATGTAAACAAGTATTTCGTCGATTAAAACAACCATGAACTTATCTAGGAACTCACAGAACACAAAATTAATTATCCCCATGAACACCACTTTAGAATTCATCGCACCGAACGGCCTTACAACAAACTCGTATTTCCCATGATGAAAATGGACATCAGTATTTGGGATATCCTCATAATTTACATGCATATGATGATATCCTAACCAAAAATAGATCTTTGAGAACTAATTTTTACCCTTTATTTGAACGAAAAAAACATTAATCCATGGAAGAGGGTATTGGTTCTTCATTATCACTTGGTTCAAGCAATGATAATTGATATGTAACTGCAATATTACATTAGCCTTCTTTACGGAAAAAAATAGTGCACCCCAAGATGACACACTTGGTTAAACAAAACTACATGGAAATAGAATTTCAATGTGTATATGTGGCTCTTGAAACTCTGAATGTTCCATCCTATATAGATACATCGTGATAGGAGACACGCCTGGCTGTAGTTTGATCCCAAACATGATCTCTCATCAAGGGGGTAATTCTACAACCACCTCTGGGAAGACATCATTGTACTCTTCTATGTCCCTAGGAAACTCCATCTTCAGAACATGTAATGAACATAGAATCAGCTCAACCATCAAGAATTATATGTAAGAAGCCCACCTCTGACCCATCTGAGGGTCTCACTCACCAAAAAAGACTATTGGCTCTCCATCAACATCAAAGAACACAACCCACCTCCTAAAGAAATCCTTGATATCATACACCAAATAAAACCAATACATGATGATGATGATGTCATATGTTGTATCTATAAACATTATAAACCTTCCCAAGAGTGGAATTTCCCCAATACTAGCTTATATTATCTACATAATTCACACAATTCATATCGTCCTACAACAAACATAGTCAATGCCAAGGGAACTGGAAGTCTCTCAAACTAATGTCATGAAGAATAGAAAACGGTAGGTGATGTGAAGGAATGAGTTGATCCTAGATCAAACAAGGTATCCACCCAAGTAGAAAACATGAAAATGGTGCCTTGAATGACCTCTGGCTTTCTTGGTTCTAGCAACGCTAAAGCATGAAGCTGGCCATGACCTACTCTAAGGACTCTCTAACCCTAATGATGACCACCTCCATAGATTTTCTCTGAACTTTGAGTATGGGGAGAGTCGTGTGGTTTTCCTCTACCTACCCCAACTACTCTCTACTGATCCCAAACTAAATCAACCTACTACTGTGGTCTATGCTGGAACATCCTCAGTAGAGGAACCTAAAGAGGATAAAATGGGACACGTTTACTACTCAGAAAGGTTCTCCACTATTACCAGTTATGACCTCATTCTTCACAAGAAAAAACATGCGTCTAATCCCTTGGAATAGGCTTGAGAGATTCCACTCCCATATAAATGAGACATTGATGGATGAGACATACCCTTGGATGGTCGAAAGATTTTCTTTCCTGATAACCAGTAACCTCGGACTACAACTCTACTTCATGAGGAATCCTGATGAATCCCCTCTCATGACGATCTGATTATGGATAATTCCATATTGATGATATCTTCTTTAACTAAAACCATGATATATTTCTCAAACATAAACGCGGTGACATGACATTGGATATATGGATGAAAATCCTCCTCAAAATTCTGCACCCGACCTCCTCATCTTGCAACAGGTCTGAAGCATATCATAAAAGGTTCCTGAAATGGATCCTAAACACTCGCACACTGGAGCGCCTCTACTGAAGGCTAAGAAGATCCTAGTGACTGGCCTCCATCAATTTTCGATGAAAGAAACTCATCTCTAAACTAGTGTCAAAACTCCTCCCATGAGATTGTTGACTCCTCATGATCTCCAAGGAATAAGAACCATCACTGCCGCATTGCACCATGCAGCATCATCACAGCCAATGATACCCATTTCTCTTTCCGATCACAGATCGAATTGAAGGATATCTCAACCTCCTACAACCAGTATATTGTGACTTCTTCTGAAATGGATCACATAAACCCTTGCAGACTCTAGTGTCCTCCTCAATTGTTCTTTATCATCGACCTCTACTCTGTGGTCATATGCTATCGTAACCTACTAAACATATTATGGGTAAACCTGATGAGGACATCGACATAGAGACATACCTGCATAAGAATAAACAATTATATCTCCTAAACCTGGAATATGGAAGACATTAACATTAATTAATTGTTTTATTTAATTCATTTTAGGTTAACTTATCCCAAGGTCTATCTATTCAGACACTTTTGCAAAGAAGATTTCTGCATGATCTTTTCCTTGGTCTCTACCCTTTAACCTATATCAAATAATTTAGTAACCGTTGTAAGATTAAATTCCATGAATCAGATTATAGGGGACTCTAGATACCCCTATCACAACTGGTCTCCCATGTTTACAACACTTTATAAACTTATCTGACCCCATTTCCCTACCAACCCATGCATCCTCACATGTTCCTAACTTCAAACTTTATTTTACCCCACAACCATACCTCTTATGCTACTCTGTCACGACCCCCTCCCCAAAATGTGTACCCCTCCATGTTGGAAATGGGAGAAGAGATAAAGTAACATAAAATCCCACATCTAGTAGGTCCTGGGTTGGTAACTAGAATCAAGGGTATAATAAACATAGAGATGAGAGACATTTCCCTCTAAGAGAACACATTTTGAATAGAGAGGTAAGATTGAAACTAACCAAATCTTACATATAATATAATAAAAAATAAAATCTAAGGTTCACATAAGTAATGTCATGAAAAAAATACTATAACTGAAATGGAAAACTACAAGTACCAAAATAAAGGTAAAGATGACAGCGTCCTCAAATTCCAAATAGATTATATTAAACCCCATGATAGTGGTAACCAACCTGATCTTTAACCTACATTAAATGACATAATAATAGTTTATATACACCTAGGTTGAGTATAATAGTATACTCAATAGGATCCTCCATGATGCCTTTTTTGAAAAAGGTTAAGAAAGCATGCTAAAGCATAGTAAACAAAAAGTGATACAAACTCATCACCAAAATAGGTATACTAATTTCCCATCCTCATCATGGCTAATCTCACCATGTATTGCATATAAGAGCATATGATATAATAACTAATATCAAGGGTACCCCACTACCACTTCCCCACTAGTTGGAACTCTTCCCCAATGTTGCACGTCCTAAGCATCTCTCTCCAGAAAGGCTAGCTCGCAGACACCTCGGTGAAGCACCAAAACATACACCTCATGCAATACACCACCACGTCCATGTAACCAAAAGTAACCAGGTGGTTTCTAAGAACCACCACCACCCATATAACATGTACCAAACATTGAGTATTATACCTCAAGCCATCACATCCCATACATTGAGTAAGGATCCTTAACCATCACTGCCTATACATGTTATACCTATAGTATTCCTTAGGAAACTATATCCAGAACATATGCGTGTGAAATAACAACAATCCATTACATCCCTCTACATATATATATGGTAAAAATTAACTGGCATGCATACCATCACAAGTAACTACCAAGAGAAGAGAGTGGAGCCAAAGGGGTTATTCAGTAATCTAACCTTCCATTAGGATGTGGGGGAAAACACCCCCCAGGGCTCAGAATCCCTGGGGTGTCAGTTTACCTATTCGAAAGGGTGGAGTAGCATATAGAAACACAAAAATTATATGATATAATATATCTCACAACCACACTATGGGAATATACTAGTCTTAGACTCAACTACAACCAACATCTCTCAGACTCTAGGCATCCACTAGTAAGACGAGATATCCTATAAGAACACATCCATTTAAGGAGATATATTAAGTTATCTTATTCTTTTTCATCATATTTACTTTACATTAAATAATTCTTTAACAATTAAATAATTATTAAAATTTTACACATTACATGTCATTACTATTTCAATAAAATCCATACCCTCCAAGTGTACAGAAATTGAGCCCATGGCTTCTTGGAATTACAACCTCAATATTACATTCCAGCAAGCTCAAACTCCATGGTTTAAAATTTTATTCATTTAATAAAAAATTACTTTTCATATTACCAGGTATTCCAGGAAAACATTCTAAACTACCAAATAGAAGGGGATAAACATAGTGAGTATGTGAACTACACATCAAATCTTCACCACCTATAGTAGGAGCGTAGAATCATCCAACCTCGAGGATCAAAACATGGAAATCATGTGGAATACCCCACACATATTTTCTTCTCTTATATGGAGAGTAACCAAAATCATATGCCTCAAACAGTGGGGAAAGGAAAGAAGATAAACAACAACACGATCATTATATGAGAAATAGATTCAAACAAGAACCAATCTTTGATATCAATGGTTAATCTTAACTTCAACTGGTTCTTCTTTCTCTGGTGTCTTTTTCGATACCTATATGCATATACGGATGCTTCTCGCCACACCATGCATCAATTATTTCCACAAAAACAAGGCCTCCCCACCCCACATCCCACAACATACCTCCAATATCAACCATCCCAGTATCACAACACATCACAATTAGTAGGAAAAAAATAGAGAAATAAAAATCTTAGCCCTAAAGCATGAAATCTGGCCTTCACACACAACGATCTATCGTAGCTCTTCAGAAAAAGGACGTCAACCTTTACAAGCAAGCAGTAACTCATGCCCTACAAAGGAATTATTTTTATCAAATTATTGGTTATTATTCCATATTTAATTAACCAATTCATTATTCATGGGTTCCAAGTATGGGAAAAATCCACAAGATATCCCAAGTTATCATAAATTAATTTAACAATTAATTTAAAATTACTTTAATTATTTTATCAACAGGAATCATCATGCTTTGAGTTCATTAAAAGGTCCAATTAAACATGAACACTTCAATAAATTTGATTATAAAAAAATTACAACAAAGATTGGGTTCATTAAAAATTCTTCTTCAATATTTTAGCTAGTTAATTATCAATTAATTTCAAATTTATGATATTTTCCAATTTACATCAAGAAAAAAAAGTAAAACCAAGAAAGTCATAGATTTCACAATATCTAGAAAATATAGAGGTGAACTATTATAATGATACAAAGAATCAATATCTATAGAGACACTTTTTTCCTTATAAAACTTTGTAATATTTCTACATATATTTATAGATCTAGGAGCTAATACGGTGTGCGATTTTGAGGCCCGGTGAGCCCGAAATAAATTTTATAGAAATATTAATCATATTTTATACTACGAATGAGATGAAAATAGTATATATATTAAATGGTAGATCATATTAGAAATTTTATGGCACGGTTGCGTCTAGAGCATGGTGTTTACCCTAGGTGGGACAAAACTTTTTTCAGAATTAGCCTTATGTAGAAAAAATCATGGAAGGCATAACCATAAATAAAATAATTAGATATAATTATTTTATCTTAGACATTAATTCAGATAAATTTTGAACAGAGACTCAGATTGGAAATCTGAGACTACCATTGGGTTTCTAGTGGAGTGTTTACCCTAGGGTAGATCTCAGGTGAGAGGGTACGGATGTTTCGGATTTTGTGACCACTAATGGTTTCCTATAAATATGAATTTAATGAAATGAACAAGGGTTTGGATCATTTCCTTCCATGGCCAGAGGAGCTACATCCACTCCATTCGATGGAAAATCGATGTCAGATCCTTGGTGGATTGTGAAGAGATTGCAGATCCGAATACATTAGAGCACAATAAATGCAATGGCGGATCCAAAATCTAGGTAGGTTTCTTCTTTCAGTTTTTTCATTCCTCGATTGATGCTTTGGTTGTCAAAATTGAGTTATAGTCGTTTTCATTGCTTCGAAAACCTTTTTTTATGGCCTTGATAACAGTGACATAAACCGTTTCAATTATGTATTGTTCTTTCTTCATGTTCTTCATCTGTTATTCATTGTTCATCATTGTTATCATTTTTATAGGATGAAATGTTATCCAAATGTCGAGTGGAGAATGGATTTGTGAAGGTCGTGATTCGAGGTTTCTGGATCTATGATGGTTTCGAGTTTTGCGCACTGGAGGAGGTGCAAAAGTGAGTGGAAGCGGTGCCAACTTTTCATCCTATTGAAACAGTGATGGATCTTTGAGACGAGGCTGAATCTATGAATATCACATCCTCAGCTTTCTAGATCTAGTATTGGATCCTTTTTCGATCACTGAGGTATTCTTAGTGGTCTGTAGAAGTTCCGCAGTGACTAGTGGAGGCCGTTGGTGGCAGGCTGCATGGAACAAGTGGAAACTTTACTAAGTGTAGGTGGCTATGGTAGGTGTGGGCCATGGTGGTTGGGTTTAGGCAGTGGGGCAGTGAAGCTACAGTAGGCCACGACGACTGGGCTAGGGTGAGGCAGCCAAACCGGACCAGAGTAGGTCGGGGCATCTTCAAACCCCAATATATCCTAAACCATGCATTTATTTTACATGATGTGTATAGAAACATGGACCTTACTTCGAGGTAGATCTTTGTAGGCTAGTTTGAGAACTTTATGTTTTGGATTGAGGCTTCGATGCATGAAACATCTAATAATAATAATAATAATAATAATATTATTATTATTATATAGAGATTCTTGTATTAGATATATCCCCTACATCCGACATTCGAAGGTTGCACCATTAGAGGTGTTGTGATCCTGTAATTGAGGCAGAAGTTTCAAGACTAACTTTGAGCACTTTGCCCAAAATCGAGGAGCGGGTCCCACAAGGCTTGTTTCAGATGTTTCGATGAAATGTTACTTTTTCACTAGGTGTCCATTTGGGATGAATGAATATCCAATCCTGTGTGTTTTTTTGTGAGGATTGCAATAGTGTGATATGTCTGATGTATTCTGGGACTGAGGTGAGGGCCCCATGAAGCATTGTTCATGTATGATACTGAGAGATGCAGCTTCTTCATCGAGAGTCTGTTTCGGGTGAACGAATAGTCGATCTTGTGCATTTTTTGAAAGGATCATGAAAGTGTGATCTATTGGTTGATATGGGTCCATTTTAAGATACATGTCGGTACAATTACATTTTCACCCTTCAGATCAACAATGAGCATCGTACACCCATCATCCTTTTTGGATATAGGTTTCATGTACTCTATGACTACACTGTAATGAATAGGGGTACTTCATCATAGTTTAGTACCCTGAGTATGGATAGGTACATATCTAGGCATCCAGGAGGAGTCTCACATCATGTGGGCCCTATATGCACCATGTACCTTTTTATAAATCTTCTCTCTCTCATATCGATTTTTTTTGGACTCAGATTTTGGCCCACAAGTAGCCTATATTGAGTGTTTTCCTTCATGTAGAACATGATGGTTCCCTCCGTAGTGGATTTCGAGTTATGAAGTGAGATGTTCTGGGCATGAATCCTTTTTAGGTGATATATGGTGACAACTATGATTGAGTAGTGACGCACAGTGTAGTTCCTTAATGCTTTCCAAGAGGTACCATCCAACAGGGATGGCCAGATCAGTTCCTCGATGCTATCCGAGAGGTATGATATAGTAGGGATAAACATTGTAGTTCATCAATGCTTTCTGATAGGTTCCATTCAATAGGGATAGCTAGTGTAGTTCCTCAATTCTTTCCAAGAGGTACCATATGGTAGGTATGGACAGTGTAGCTTCCCTACAGTTACTTCTGAGTAGAACTATTTAGTTGAGCTGGGAAAGGTTCCTCAACCTATTCTAGAGTCGAACCATCCCATCAGGCTAGGCATAGGTCTTCAACGACACTATATTGGAACCCTCTAGCTAGGCTGGGCATGGGTCCTCGACCTATTTTGAGTGGAACCCTCTAATCGGGCTGAGCATGGGTTTTCAACCGTGTGGCCCAACCTACAGTCATTATGGATCAGTGGTGAGATATACTTTGATGTTACATAGGACTCATGAGTAAGAGGGGATCTTTCCCCACCAAGAGGAATCCTTACAATGTTACCTAAATTCATGTTTGTGAGATAGACCCACATCAAGAGGATAGTATCAAGGTGTGGTGTTTGATCCCCTGTGACTTTCTGTTTAGGGAAGATGTGAGGAATTATGGGTATCGATAGTGGTTACTTCAAAGACTATTGTCAACTCTTTTTTTGGGTTGAGCTTTGAGGTGTAGATCCCCTTAGTCCCTTTTTTGGGTTCCATTTACTAAGAATATATATAAATATATAAATATATATATATAATATTGTATTACCCACCCCTTGGGTTATGGTTACTCTCCTTCTATGAGTGGTGAATATGAACGGGGTATGCCACATTCTTTCTGTGTCTAGCTCCTCATGGTTGGATGACTCTACTCTTCTACTATATATAGAAAAGACTCGATGAGAAGTTAATTTTCTCACCATTTCAAGATCCTTGTTTGTATAAGATCTTACTTCACTCTTTGGTTGGGTTTAGTTGTACTCTTTAATGTACATTGTTCTATCTATTCTTTCCTCTTTAGTTTCATCTCTTACTACTCCCCCTTTGACTTTTTGGGGAGTCCAACTGAGTATTTTTATACTAACCCCTACATGGGATTTTCCTACATATATCATGCCATATAAAATGATAGACAAGTTTATCTTGACTTCAAAGGAGCTTATAGATACAGTTTCTTGACCACGTACGGTGGTCGTAGCTTGGGATCCCGGAGTGGGGATCTCTCAGCTATTTTACTTTTTAGTTACTTCTGTTTTGTGAAAATTTTCTGGTTAGGCATGTTTTCTTACCCTTTCCCTTTCAGTTGACATTTCTATACTTTTACTATTTATAGGTTGATTCCTGTTTTTTGTTTATATATAGAAGTGTTTTATCTTGTTTTCCATTCCCACTACATTTTTCATTGAGTTGTCTGTATGTGTGTATAGGTTCTTAGTCAATGGCCTCCCTGTGTATTTTTTGCCTTCAGCACTTGTCGCCACCCCTAGCCAATGGAGGTGGGCTTGGGGTAGTTGCATCTGGAGCCCCTATATGGATTGGTTCTTGACAACATCGTTATGAAATTAATACCAATTCCTTAATCTAGTTTAAGTAATTATTAGGTCAATTTCATTTAGATCCAAATGATAAATCATGTTAGCTATATGATTTCATGTAAATAAATAGAGAAACAATGAATCCACTACCTAAAAGGTCATCGAAGTTCTTCACACAAGAATGGTACATGAAACAAATCTATGATCACCTATCCCACAAGAACTGCATCCACTTGAGGACTCGGTGGGACAACCACACCAACAAAAACCTAGAGAAACGCCATTAAAACTATCAGTAATAAAACCAAATAGAATTAAAAGAAGATATGAGAGAAAACAAGAAAAAATTGAGAGAAACCGCTATAAATTGAAGGAATTACGCTTCTGGGATCACCATGGAATGAATATAGAAGCCCCAATGAATAATACCCCTCGAAGAGAATCCAAAATGTTTTGAAGGATAGATCTATCATCTGTCGGAAAATGAGAGTTTCCATATGGTTTGACAACATGAGTGAAAGGAAATGATAAAAAAACTTACAGCATCAGGGAATTACACGACATGTAATCCCCTTTCACTTCATGTAATTCTTGGGGTTCATCTTATTCCAAAGAAACACATCGCCTCTTCACTTTGTTTTATTTTTCAAACCCTGATATGTTACATGGCATGAAACACTATTTCACAACATATAACTTTTCACGACCTAAAATTATCCTTGCTTTCAGCTTGTGGCTGTCGAACTACTCCAGACTTCCTTCGAGCCTCCTCAGGGCACCTCAAGCCTTGGAAACATACAATGGGTTGTTCCAAATCAATTCGGGGCATTACACTTTATCCCTATTTTTCATTGAAAAAAATGTCAGAGCATACTTTCCATTCTTATTTGGATAGATACCATTCTTTATGTTCATTATTTCTAAGTCATTGCAAGCATAGATATTGTACTTCAATTTTCCATGATCATTAAGAAATTTGAAGATTAAATTTTAACAAAAAATATTCTCAATATGCATAAAAACTAGATTATTCCACAATAAATTAATTTCCCTATACGGATGTTTGAAGAATATTATTTTTTTCTTCCATTGTTGCATTCCGATTTCACTTGCTGATGATCTTAGAACTTGTTACCCACTATCATTAAAATGATGGACCTTACCAAATTTTGTTTCATCATTTCCATGTTATGCTAATATTACAAAACCTATCAATAACTTTTGATGTGGTATACGATCAATAGAACCATTGAATTTTGATTTGGTCAACCAAAATCTTTGAGTTTCATCATAAAATACTTGATGAAATAAGAAGCACCATTTTTACTCTAAGGTAGTTGTTTAGGCTCAAAATCAAAGCTATAAATAATACAAGACAATCCCATGTAAGTGTTCTTACCAACTAAATTACCATATCCATGTAAGTCTCAAATGGTCCACATTTTAGAATTTTTCAATTTAAAAATAATTCTAGATGATACATCATATGTCTCAGCGTAGTTGCTTCCTAAATCCTGTAATTCTTCAATTTGAGGCTAAAATTAGACATCAATGTCATTTCTAGTAATTTTTTATCCAATAATAGTCATCAAAATGATTAAATAAGTTTTTTGAATACACATCCACAGAAAAATATTGTAAGGGATAAAAATAACTAGCCAAATTCTACTGTTGGTGCTCAAAGTCTCAAATGGGTTTAATCTATTGGAATCCAATCCCAATCTCGCATTCATAGGATCAGAAGATAAATATTGATGTAATGAATCAAATTTATTCCACAATTTTGAATCTATTGGATACTGAATTAACCAATCATTGTTATTATCTATATAATTCCACATCATGTTCTTAGTGATTTTTGATGATATGAATAATCTTTTTAATCAAGGATTTAAAAGAAAATTGACACAAAAACTTTTTAGGGTTTTTTCTTTTCTTCATATTTATAGTTGAATATTGATTTTGAATTCCATCATCACCCATTGACTACCATCTAGAAGAAGAAAATTTCTTTCAATCTTGTATTCTTGAATCCTCCCCCAAATAAAACATAAAATCATTGGGGTAAGCATGTATTTTTATATAATTTAGACCCATCTTGTAAAAAAAATTCTTATCATTAAAATACTCATGGATATTATCTTTATGAAATGCAACACACAATAATTCCAATATCATGGAAATATCATTATTTGTAATTCCACATAGGACTTTGATATAGAATAAATTTAGTAGAAAATAATGTTTTGAATATTTCAAACATCCACTATAAAATTCATTATTTCTATCACCAACTAAACCATGAAACACATTTTTCCTCTTGGTGAAGTTTTCTCTAAAATTAGACTCCATAGAATCAATCGGAGGATCCAATGATATATTAAAATCTTTATCTGGTTATCCTATGGTTACAAAAAAATAACTTATAATGTTTCTATTTATATCACCCTTAACTGGTTGTTCTAATATGTTTTTATTTTGATGTTGTGGTCGGGAAATTATCAATTAATCATTTATAAAGATTTTCATTTCATTTTCTGTTATTGACAATGTTGGGGGATCATTATTTCGATTGACATTAGTGTTCAAACATTATGTAATGTTTGATTCTCCATTAAAAATCATACAAAAATATAGATAAGGTAATTTTTTCAATATCAGGTGTTCATAAACATCATCTCCCTTCAACCATATTCTAAATTTACATTTTGTACATGGACATATTATTCTTTTATCAACAGATTGGAAATTGAAAAATCTTGAAACTTCTCCAAACCATTAGCATATTAAGGTGTGTTCATCGGTAATGTGATCCAACTTTTATCAATATATATCACAATGTACCTAAAATTCATTTGAAAAGATTAAAACACATAAGTATTACAAATTAGGAAAAGTTATAATGGTAAAATTTCATAAAGTGGAATTAGTTGGAATTAAATATATTTTAACTTTAATTAAAATGAAAATTCTTTGAATGAATAGATAATGAATGGAAATATAAAGGGGTTTTGGCTATTGAGTACTTTCCTAGAATTGAGAAATAGTTCTATAAATTATATCATAACCCATATCATATACCAAATAAGTATCCCATCTTAAAGGTTTTTCTTTTTAGTAAGTATGGTCATCTCATTTTTCATAAACATCTATACACAGCTAAGACTATCACTGAATTATTTTTGAAAGAAGTGGTGTGATTGCACAGGATTCCTTCTGTTATTATCAGTGACAAAGTCCCACCTTTTTCCAGCCAATTTTGGAAAGAATTATTCAAATTACAAGGGAAAACATTGAAAATGAGTTTGACGTACCATATACAATGTGATGGGAAACATTAGGTGGTCATATAATGTTTATAATTTTATTTATGATGTTTCTCTTAAGACCACCCTAAACACCAAGAACACTAGTTACCTAGGGTAGAATATCACTATAACATGGCTTATCATGCCTCAATTGGATAGATACCATTTGATGTTGTGTGTGGAAAAACAATATACTTTCCTAAATTATTTAAATAGAGACACAATCATTGAAGTAGTAGCTGTGATATTAAGCGATTGGATGATTACCGAAAGTGGATATGAATAAATTTTCATCAAGCTTTGAAAATCATGGAAAAATATACCAACCATTTATGTAGACTAGAGCGTTTTATGATCAGGGACTTCGTATAGTTTAATTTATAGCCTAATAAAATAGGAGTGTTTCTAAAATAAATCCAAAACATAAAACTAGGTATTTTTTCCATTTAATGTGGTTGAAAGCATGGGATTTGTTACTTATCATATGAAGATTCTGGTTAATATAAAAATGTACCTTTTCTTTCATGTCTCACAATTAAAAGTACCAAGGAACACGGATATTTCCATAAGAATTTATAGCTGAGCAATAATATCATGTTTCAATTCATGCTGAAATAACTCATGTGTGAAAACTGATGTGGCTGATTTAGAGGAATGGTCAGACAAAAGATGAAGTAACCTAAGAGAAAACAGATAACAATGTCACACTGATGTTGGCATAATATTTTTTTTTTAAAAATGAAACAAAATATTATTTTCATTAATTTATCTCTATTATAATAGAGGAATACTATGATTACATAAAAATAGGGTGGACCACACTGGAAGACTCATATATGAGTTAATTTAAGATTTTGTAAAGATAGAAGGTCTAATAAGAGGAAATAACTACAAGAATCAATTCCTAGACTAAAAACATGATTAACTTAATAATAAATTTTAGTGATAGATAATAGCATCAAGAACCACATTAGTAAGAATATATATATCCAAAATAACAACAATGGGGGAAAGCTACAACACAAATCATCCACAAGTGAAACATGGAATGGTATCAAAGCACATGGGTAAAAAACCATGAATAATAAATCATTGAAACAAATGAAAAACATGAGAACCATTAAAAAAGAACAATAGATAATCACAATCATAGTTTATGAATAAAAAACAAAATTGATAAAAAATGTAGCATACCAAAAGAAGTCATAGGGAGGAAAAACCACAACATGTGAAATAGGAAAATAAATTCCATAACATCACAACACAAGAACATGAAAAAAATGAAACTATATAGAATATATAAGGTAAATTATAATGAGAAATTTGAGGTGAACATTGAATTGGAAAAATTCAAAGAGAAGAAGTTTCATACCGATGAAGAATGAAAAATCCTCTAACTTTTCTTGAAAGAGAGTAAAAAAGAACTACTAAAAAATGAATATGTTGTATTGTATGATTTATCTCACGTACAAGGAGAGAAAGAGATGCTGATATTGGCTATCATAAGGCCCACTTGGCTGGATTCTCAAATTGTAAAGGATGAGGCATGAAGAGACTCATAGATGCAGACATTAGTTTGGGTTGCACAAGAAGGGACAGTAACCCAGAAGAATTATTCACTATAAGGAGGAATGTTGTATTACAAGAACCGATTAGTGTTAACAAAGTAGTCAGAACTGATTCTCATATTATTATAGTATTACCATTCCTCTCTAGTTGGGGGGGTATTTAGCATATTTTATGATGTATAAGGGGCTTGATAATTATGTTTATTAGCATGGAATGAAACAAGAAATAAATAAGTTTCCCTTCTGTAAATTATTTCCCATCAAAAATCATATACCAAACAAGTACCCATCTTAAATTTGTTTCTATTAAAATTAAAAAACATCGAAAAACATATCACCTCAATTAAAATACTTTTTGACAATAATAATAAAAAATCAATTAATTTCAATTTCCTTAATTCATTTTAATATTAAGAAGAATATTTACAATAAAAATCACCATTAAAAAGATATATCTATAATTTTCAATGCAACCACAATGATTAAATGTCAATTTTATAAATAAAAAACATTTTAACTTTTATCCTTCAAGAATATGATAATTATTCCTAATTTTTTAAACATTTTGCATGGAATACATTTAGAATTTAACTATAAAATTACATTTATTTTATTTCATTATCAATAGAATTCAAGGTTTCTCTTAATTTCAAATGAATCATGGATATAGTAATAAAAATTCATCAAAATGTTCAATTAATTGAAGAAATGATATAAAAATATACATGAAAAAATTTATCTAATAATGTCCCATAAAATTCTCCTACACTTAACATATTGTTTGTCCACAATTATTTAATACCATATCCTAGAAAAATTACGGTATTTATTTAAACAAAATGTGTAATTCATGTTCAATAGAATTTTTCAAAAGTATTTATCTTTATGAAATCCAACTAGAATTAAAAATTATCACTTTATTAAATAAAAATTATTTTTTTTCTCAAGTTTATAATTTAAAATTCTAATAAAATTAGTAATTTATTAATGAATATGAAAATGTTTATTTCTTTCAGTCTGTATTCCTTTATATTTCTCTCAATGATTGGGAACATAAACCATACCAAAAATTCCAAAAAACATGTAAATTCATTAGCTAATGCATACTGCCAACACATCCAATAAATGAAAATAAAAAATTAAATACTAAAAAACTACAATGAAAACATAGAGCATATGTAGAATGGGAAATAATTTTCTTAGAGTAATCAAAATCGAGATAGAAAACCGTAGACTAAAACTCAAAATGAAAAGGATGATAGAAATAAAACCTATATGACCTCACCTCCAGTGTGGGATCGAGTGAAGGAAATGACAGGGAGAAGGATCAGGTGAGGAAAATGACTCAAGAGCGGGAATGGGTGGGGGAGACAAGTCCGGGGTCTGTGATCGCAGTGTCAGTAAGGGATATGGGGCACAGGATCAGAGGGCCCATGAGATACGTGAGCACTGAAGAGGGGGGAAGCACGATGGTGCTAGGGTTTGAGGTCGGGGTGAAGGGGATCTCGGGTGAGAAGTGTCGGGGGATAAGGGTGGGGTGCAGGGGGGAGGTTCTTTTTTAATAAACAAATATTATTTAGAGGTTTATCATAAAAAACTACCATGAAATCAGTTAATGTTTTTTAGTGAAATTTTAGTAAACTGTCTTTGAAAACCCTCTACTAAACAACAAATATGTTATAGTGTTATCCTTTTTTAAACATGTTTCTTACTATCTACCTACCTACCCCCATCCTTATATTCACTTGAACCTTATTTTTGAATCCCTCATGATTAATTTGTATTTTTCTTTACAATGTGGAGATGTTAGAACCAATACATTTTATGGTGTGGAAAATGTATTTAGGGTATAAGCATATGTCCAGTTACATTTTACATTGAGTGATAAGATAAAATTCATTATTATTTAAATTGAAATATGGATTTAGTTTTTGACGAAAAGTTAAGAAATTATATTTAAAAAAAGAAAGAATCTGAATAAATAATTTAACTGTGAGGCATGACTGATTTTCTCTACATGATTACTAGAGGACTTGAATTTTCCACTAGCAATAAGTTGTTTTCTGAGTTATAATATATGTTTCTTGATATAAACATTATTTCATTTGGAATTCCTGTTAATATGTTTTTTACTTGAGGGTAGTTAATTTTTCTAGTGTGGGATAATTTTATCATTTAAATTTTTAAATACAATTTGGATATATATATTTAAAACTTAATCACACTTTATTTGATAATGAACTAGGTTTTTATTTGTTTTTGTAGTAATTAGGAATTAAAAACTCTAAGAAAAAGTTTCTAAAAATAGAAAAAATAGGCTATAAACGTCATAAAAGGAGTTCACAACCTATATTCCTCATTCATAGCATCCCTGAGTCCAAATTGAAACCTGTGAATATTTACTTGACCTGAATTCAGTAGAAAAAATATAAATACATTACACATAACAAGACCCTAAAAATCAGAATCCCACTGAATTTACATGTTGTTAAGGAAATAGAAGACATGAGTAGAATTCATGATTTACAGAATTTACATGATGTGAAATGTTTGATATCTAGTCCTTTTAAAGCTGGAGAATGTGTATTTCACAAAAAATGGAAAATATTGAGGATCTGAAGTACATTATGTGAAATCCACTCATATGTTTTGTACAAGTTGATTCATATTCCACTTTAAACCAATACAAAATGGGAATACGTTACACATGATGTACTTTTTGAGTCTATAATTATGTGAGAACCCCTATTGTGTAAAGAGAGTTGGGCAGTGTAGGACCATTTCATTATTTTATTTTATATTTATTCTCATTTTCCCTTATGAAATCAGTTTTAATTCATTCCATTACCATTTTTATAAATTTTTTTGAAGTAGGTTTTCATTCTAAATCTGTGATTATTGTTACATGTATACTTTCATTCTATCTTGTGATTCAACATTTGTTTTTAATAACGATCACCGTTCAACATCAATGATTTTTTTACTTCCTTGTTCATTCATCCAATTAAGTTTTTTATTGACTCTCAATTTTTTCAAGTTTGGATTGTGTTATTGTATATTTTTTTATTATTATGCAAATCATGTTTCCCACTTTATCTCTCTTTTTTGATTAATTCATGCATGACTAATCCAATTAGGGTTACGAGTCAAGAGTAATGGGTGTTTCTAAACTTAATGAATCTATAAAATGAACCTTAGTAACCCTATGGATAGTAATTTGGTTTAAAAATATAGTTAATCACATTCTTTTATGAAAACCTGACCATGGGTGTGTAATTGAATGAACCTAACCTAGTTGGAGTTGAGATTACTATAATCATTAGCATATGAAAATTTCTTCCATATGAGCTAAACATAATACATTTAGGTTTTTTTATATCTGGACCAAGGAATAGTTTTATCTTAGGTCAATCCAATTTGTTTGACCTTAATTAATTGGTGAAACGTTCACCACTTCATAGACTAATCTATAAGAATTTTCCAATCTAGATTTAGGATTATCCTTTTCATAAACCCTAAAATTTACCATGATCTCTATTCAATTTGTTTAATTAAAATCCAATCTTCATAATTATAGAAAAACTAAACCTAAAGTGAGATCATGAGTAATCAAACCTTAGGATTTCAATTTATTGGTCA
Source organism: Viscum album (assembly GCA_963277665.1). NCBI lineage: Eukaryota > Viridiplantae > Streptophyta > Magnoliopsida > Santalales > Viscaceae > Viscum > Viscum album. Next base: position 1,284,531,759 of record OY728138.1, on the reverse strand, counting down.
TGTGCCTACAAATTGTCCCTATGTTGTTTACCCCACACTAGCACCTTACTAATCATTTGTAGTTGAGTGTAGTTTGGGATATATTCGACCCCCGTGAAATTTTTATCTTGTGTTATTTCCTGTATTTCTCATTATTTTAATAAATGTTTTTAATTTTCAGTCAGTAGTTTGGGATATAAAATTTTAAATCTAATAAATTCTTGTTTATAATTAACAATGATATATGGTAGTCTTTATAGATGACATCATAATATAATCCCAGAAAAAATAAGATAATTTAAATAATATGCTAAAGGATTGGAAAAACGGGAGTCTATATGCAATGTATAGTGAATGTGAATTCAATATGGGGGAAGTATCATTTTTTGGCATGTTATCACTAGTAAAGGGATATCTATGGACCCTTTCAAGACAAAGGAAATTAAGGCGTTGACCAAACCAACATCTGTAATGGAGATTCATAGTTTTATTGGATTATATAAGTTTTACTAATGATTTTTGAGAAACTTATTATAAATTTATATCCCTATAACCAAGATAAATCATAAGGGATTATCATTTTTATAGAGAATTTAATGAGAACATAGCCTTACAGAGTTGAAAACAAGTGTATCACTGCACTACTGCTTATACCTCCCACAATTGTGGAACTATTTTTAGTATACCACACTGCTTCAAAAAAGGTATTAGGATTTGTGTTGATGAAAAATGACAAATTGATATCTTTTACATCAATGTTGTTGAATGTTTATGAGTAGAACTATTCAGCATAAGATATGGATTTAGTTTTAGTAATCTTCAAGTTGAAAATTGGTTGGAATTATCTCTATGGGGGAAGTATGACATATATACGGATCATAAGATCCTCTAGTATGTATTCTCATAAAATGATCTTAATATTAACTATAAAATATGTTTATATATGATCAAGGATTATGTAACACCCCAATTTTGAATAGTAAATTATCTTTAATATCTTGTGTTGCACGCAACACCGCCTTAGCGTGCATAACAAGCCAGATTGAGTTTCTGTGAAACAACACTTTAGTGTCAAAATTATTTAAATGATCTATTTATAACTTATCCATTAAATGTAGTAATATAATTATTAATTAATAGTTTTTTAATGTTATTTATAAATTTTTCATGTAAATAAATCATATTAATAATGAAATGTAATAGTTTTATTAAAATATTTATATGTTTAGAAATACTATTTTCTTAAAAGAAATATTTTTTATGTAATTTTGTGAACAATTATAAATTAATTTTAGACAATCATAGAAATTTAATTTGGTAAAATAGACATCATTTTTTATTTCCTAATATCACAATTATCTTATGTCAATGTTTTGGTATTTTTTTTAAAACATTCAATTTTTTATTAATAGTGAAAACCAATGCATTGTTGTTAAAAAACTGATATTTTCATTTAGATAATTATTTTACTTTATATTGAGTCACAATAGATAAATAATACATATATTAAACCAATATAGGTCATTGGAATCATTTTTATAATAGAATTATATTTAAAAATTCGTTCTATTTTTTTAATGTCTTTTTACCCGCCTTCTTGCCACATTTGCAGATTAACATTAAATGTAATTTTACCACTTCTATGAAATGAATTTAAAAAATTCAACATAAAAGGTTTAAAACAGTATGAAAAACATGGTCTAATATAATCAAAATATGTTTTTTGTCAATAGTAAATTTTTAATTTTTTTTACCACGGTTAAAGGTAAATAAGATAATTAAAGGTAAAAATAATATTGTAATAATATAAAATTACCCTAACATCCATCCATAGAAGTCATATTTTTATTAAAATGAAAAGTATAAAAATGAATCCCAAGGATTAGGGAGGTATAAAGTAGTTCAGACTGAGGGTATCCCCTCTAATCAAATTTACAACCTCTAGTTTCAAACAATTAAAAGAGATAAGGAAAGTGTTGTTTGAGCTTAGACCTAAAAGAGTATCCATGTAGTCCACAACTTTGTTTCCCTCATGCCATCTATGGTTGACTTCAATGTTGTTGTGAAGAAAAGATATATATTTCCTGATGGTATAAGGAATGGACCAAGGAGTAGTTCCATTACCATGAAATGCATCATGAAGAACAAAGGAGTCGGTATCCACTTTGGTAAGAGCCAGATTCTTCTGAGTGAAAAGTAAGATCCCAGTAAGCATTGTTTTGGAATAAGCCAATATGGAGATAAAATTTCCTAAAAAACAATGTGAAATTCATCAAAATATTCCCTCTATTATCACGAACCCCCCCACCCCTCGTTATACCCATGGAGCCGGACCCATCCATGTTCTGTTTGCATCCCAAACTAGGTGGATTCCAACAGATCCATTTCCCTTGAAAATAATTTGATAAAGGTATAGAGAAGGGATAAAAATACTTGGGGAAACTGAGAGAGGGATCCACCCACCAATATTTGATGAGAGATACCATGTGTAATAATAAGAAAAAAACTCTCGCAATGATGGACCTCACCGTGGAGATAGAACCTTCCAACCTCACCTGTTTTATGGATTTCAAAATATAGAAACACCCAACACCGAGAATCACAGAATGAGCTATACATTTCTTATCAGCTCCCATCGATCCGTGGAACTATCTCTCCAAGAACAGAACTCTATTATTCTCATTAGTGGAAAAGTCTAGGAATCCTCCAAAATATGACGACATGGCATGAGCCCATTCCCCCTCAAAAAATAAATTATCAGAGATTTTCTCTAGCCTGTTTCTACAGCAAAGTCACCCAGAAGACATGCTATCCGCAACTTCTTAATATTCTCATCAATAGAAAGTGGATGGTTCCTGAGGTGCCATGAAAGGAAGTTGAACTTAACTGGGATTCTATTTCACCATACCATATCATTCCAACTCTCTTAGTTATCCTGCGATGAAATCATCTTGTGCAACTCCCTGATTGAAAAAACACCTGAAGAAGAAGGATTGAACACATACTTATCTGGATCTGAGTTGAACTCAGTGGACTAAATCAGAGTCTGTTAATCCCAATCAAAAATAGCCTTGGTAAAGATGGGATGTTATTTTTCTTCCTTAACCAAGATCAGAGGAGCATGGCACCTTGGGAACATGATAATAGAGCATTTCCAATTTTGATTCCAGAAGAAGAGCTCCCTTATGAAAACAATCCACTGAGAGCTGTTGAGAAGAAACTGATATTGAGGCTAAATCTTTGACCATAAGGGGGATGAATATCTGCAAACAACCACCACACTATCCCCGTAAACATGAGACATGGAGTACCCCAAAGACTTTGTTCCTCAACTATTTCCCATGTGAGTTTGGTGTGTATGAAATGAATAGTGATTTTGAGACTCCTAACATTGATCCCACCTTTGAGGATGGGTCTCACCAACCTTCCCCCTGAGGCCCTGTGTCTCCTACCTTCAGAATTATCATCACATAAAAAGTAACATAAAACCTTATTAATTGTGTTAATCACTGTTTAAGGAAGATTGTTTGAAGCCAACACATGTATTGGAATAGGAGAAAAAATACTATTAACCAAAGCTATACGACCCCTAAATAAAAGATATTGATTTTTCCAGTTAAGAACCTATTATTTTATCCTATAAACAGTATGATCAAAATCATGTACACAAATTCTACCGAAATATATTGGTGTTCCCAGGTACTCCATCAGTAAGTAACCTTGTTTCATTTTCATGTGGATACATAGGGAGGAAACCCTCCTGGGGGTGATCTTGTGAGATATGTAGATGCTTATCTTGGTTTTACTGATAACTTTCTCACTAAAATAACTATAATCCTCTAGTATTTTCTTGATTCCTCGAATAGAGCATCTATAACTATTAGTGAAGACAATGGTATCATCAGCGAACATCAAATGAGAGATCTTAGTGATTCTATTCTTTCTCCTACAGGGAAGGATTTTTCCTTAAGACAGGCGATGGTTTATGATTTTGCTAAGTGAGTCATGGGCCATGATTAATAAACTTGGGGATAAAGGGTCTCCCTGTTGAAGACCTCTTGTAGCCTTAAAGAAACAATGTCTCTTCCCCAGAACAGATACTTCCATCCATGAGGAGCTAATGCTTCTGAAGATAACATCCACTGCCCTGGAAAAGAGCCCCATCACAGAGGTAACCCTATTAAAAAAACTCCACTCAATTCTATAATAAGCCTTTTTCATGTCAAAATTTATAGCCATATTGGATCTGTGAGTCTTGAAGTTTTTTTCCCTAACCATCTCCTAGGAGAGTGTAATTTCCCCTTATATAGAGTGGAACTTCACGAATCTATAATACTCGATTGAGATCCACCCTGGTAGATGTTTGGATAGCCCCTAGTTTATTACACTTTCTAGGATATTGTAAGGGAAGTTGTTGAGGCTCACCAGTCTATAATGGGTAAGGGATGATGATTCCTTTTTCTTTGGTATGAGAACCAGGTTTGTGGCATTGGAACCCCAAGAGAGGTACCCTCTTCGAAAATTTCCTAGATTACATCAATTATATCCTTATTAATGACATCCCATGGCCCCCTATAAAATGATCCTAGGAATATTTCAGGGCCAGGTGCAGTATCTGGGTTTAGATTTTTCATGGCTTTGAATATTTCTTTCTCACTGGGAATCACCTTTAGGCCCTCATTGTCTTGAGATGAAACTGTGGTTGGGAGCGCCTCCCACAGTCCAGCGTTGCCATTGGGATACCCATTGGACATGCTCAGGTAAGTGCCCTCAAGGAGATATTTGAAGAATGAATGTGTCATTCACCCTATCATGTATCTATTATCAGTGTAGGATCCATCCCTGAGAAGGATATTGTGCTTGATTAGACATTTCCTTTCTCGAATACATGCATGAGAAAAGGGTGTGTTACAATCACCCTCTTTCAGCCTCCTCACCATAGAATGATCCCAAGAGATTATATCTATCTTAAGATGTATCTCCACCCTATTCATCTTTTTTTTTTCTATAAGTTCTTCATACACTAAGTCACTCCACTCCTCTTCTAGGTTAAATTACATGTTTTTACACTCTGTTTTAGGACCCCTATATTCTGGAAGAAAAGTGGTAGATTCTTGTCCCATTACTTGAGACCCTATTTTATTAACCAAAACGTATTATGGAAGGATACCCATGTGTAGCCCTGGGTAGGGGCATCCCAAAATTCCCTCAAAATCCATTGATAACCTTTCATTCGAGACCACTATTGGTAGAACCTGAAAACCTTCTGAGAATCTTGTTTAGGGAACATGGAAACTATAATTGGTGAATGGTTAGATATTTCATGGGCTAAGTGTTTAACTACAGCATTTGAATATGAATTCATTGCATTTTTATTGACCAGACAGCATTCAATCCTACTCCAACAACATCTTCCTTCATTCAGGTTGTTGCACCAAGTATACTATTCTCTTGAATACCCCAAATAAAGATGGCCCTTACACTCTTTAAACTGAGTGAAGTCTAGGATTTCCTTCTTAGGTAAAGCACCTCTACCCTTCTTCTCTTCTTGGTCAAGGATATTATTGAAGTCCACCGTGATAATCCATGAGAGATCCACTAGATCAAACATCCTGAGACCCTGCCACATGCATTTTCTTCCCATAAGTTATTGCTTCCAAATTGGACAGAGCATTTACAAATGTCCCGTCTTTAGAAAAATGGGACATTATATCAAGAATCACTCTTCAAATAATTAACTCTGATCATCACCCCATCCTGGTAAACATTTCCTCCAAATACATGAAACCTAGATTACCCTTTTGCTTCAATAATTTGTGGATCTCTGATGCATATTTCAATCATGTCATCCAATTTTTTTGGTCCTCTATGTCTCATAGCAATGATGCATTTACATGAAACCTCAAACTTAAACAGATCTAACAAACTCTCAAATATTGGTGTAACTCCAAAGTCCAACAAGTTAACAATGACATTACTCTTCTTGAAAAAGAACTCGATGACCTCCAAAACAAAAACACCATCTCGGACATCCACAATGATCCCACGCAAGACACAAGTGTTTCATTGAAGCTCAATTCCTAGCTCACATTTAAAGAAAATATGATAAAGCAAGCTTATAAAGTTAAATGGTTAACTGATGGGGACATAAATAAAAAATTCTATAACTCCCTTCCAAGAACTAAGAATTCTTACAGACCTCTAACCTTTCTAAAGTATGGGTGTAATATTTTTGACAAGGAAGATGAGATATCTCAACATATAGTCTCCTATTATGAAACCATATTTAATGTCCTTGATAACAAAACATACCTCCTTACTGAGGTCATTCCTTTTGTGATAACTGATGGAGACAATACCTTACTTCTTAACATGTTGTTGGATGATTAAATCAAAGACATTGTATTCATTATGAATCCCGATAGTGCATTGGGTCATTATGGCTTTAACAATGGTTTCTTCCAATGTTATTGGGATGTGGTTTAGTTCGATGTTTGTAATCTTGGTAATGCCTTTTTCCCAAATGGGGTGTTTCTTCGTGATATTAATGCTCAGTTCTTCACCTCGATCCCAAAAGTGGAAAATTCCTCTGAAATTCATCTTTTCAGACCCATTTCTCTTATCAACACTCTCTACAAAATCATTTCCTAGATCATTTCTTATAGGCTATCTACCATTAATGAAAAAATTGTTTCATGGAACCAACTTGGTTTTATAAATGGTAGATCCATTCAATATTGTATCGGTCTTGCCTCTGAATGTATCAAAAACATGAATAAAACTAATAGAGGAGGCAACATAGCTATTAAACATGACATGGGGACATATTTTGAAACCATGGATTGGAGTTTTATCTTCATAGTCCTTAAATGTTTTGGTTTTAGTACTCTCTTCATCACTATTATTAGAACTCTCATCAACTCGGACATTATCTCTATTTTGATCAATGGCTCTCCCAAAGGGTAATTTAAATGCACCAAAGGTGTCAGACAGGTGACCCACTCTCTTCCATTCTCTTCTCAATAGCTGAAGACTACCAATTTATATTGATCAATCGTCAGGTGTTTCAAAATAAATTGAAACCTTTTCATGTCTCTAGAATGTTAATTCTCCCACTCACCTTTTTTATGCTAATGACATCATCATTTCCCTTCATGGAGACAAAAGAAACTTTCATAACCTCAGTACTCCTCTCTCCCACTATGAGGATGTTTCTATTCAAAGCATAAGTTGGAATAAATCCAATATCTATTTTTTGGAAGAATTTTCCACCCAACAGAAAATGTAATATTATCAGGGATTTGGGTCTGAAATAAGGCTCTATCCCTTTCACTTACCTTTGTGTCCCAATTTTTTTAGGTAGACCCAAATCTTTCCACTTTTTCACCACTATTAATCAAGTTATAAACCAGGTTTCCTCTTGGAAGGGTATATCTCTCTCTATGGAAGGTAGGAATTTCCATGTTAAATCCACTATTGTATTTAAGATGGCCTACTCTATAATGGTCTACAAATGGACTATTTGTCTTATAAAAAAAATGAACACAAATATTAAAAATTTCATCTGGACTGGTAGTACTCTTGAAAGAAAGCTCATGATGGTCCCTTGGTAAACTTGTTTCAAGCCTATTGATAATGGTGGCATTGGTATAAAAAACATAAAATGTTTTAATAAATCACTTCAAGCTCGGATTACATAGAATCATTTTCACAATTCTACTAAATCCATCTCTTTTCTCAAAAATAGATTTCATGGTAAACTTAAGACTGGAAATTTGAGCTTCATTAATTCATCCATATGGCCTTCCATAAAACACTCCTTTGCCAACATTATGAATAACTCCATATGGATTCTCTTTAGAGATTCCTCCATGAAATTATGGCTAGATAACTAGACTGGCACACCTTTAAACTCTATGATTTCACCTAATCAAACTCCTAAAAACACCAAAAAATCTATCAAAGATGCTTTAAATTCTCAACAATACCATCTCCCAAATACTCTTTTGAATCTCATTTAATACTAAACTTTCACTTACAACAATTATTTCTTAATTTGGGAGCCATCTCACAATGGAATGGTTACCTAAAAAAATTACTACACTCATATGTGCTGTAACAATGAGTACAATTACAGATGGATTAAACACTTAAACATACCTTAGATAAAGCCCTCGAGATTCAGTCTCATCTGGAACCATTCTCACAACAGACTTCCCACTGGTATTTTCCTTCAATCGTTTGTAATTCTACTTTTCCCTAAAAGTAAAATATGTAATGAACACAGAGAAGATGATGGCCACCTCTTCCTTTCTTATGCTACTGCTTCTACTCTTTAGAACTATATTTTTGAAATATTTTACTGTAGATGGTTGATTCTTAACTCTGTCAAAACTCAACTTATGGAATGTATAGATATTGACGTGTCTCAAAAAATCAGAAACCTTTTCCTTGCGGCAGTTGATGAACATCACCATGTGATTTGGTATGATTAGAATGAAATTATTCATAATAACTACTCACTAAATTTTAATGCAGGTCATACCTAGTTCCTTATTTTCATACATGAATATTTTTTCTTCAAAAAATTCATTTCCACAACACCGTTCACAATTTTGGAATCCTAAAATGTCTACGGATCAACGGAAACTTCTGTCAACCACACTGTGCTCTAGAGGTGTTCGGAAGATCTCTTCTCACTAGATGGATCAATATCAATATAGATGGAACCTCCAAGGGAAATCTAGGAACTGTAGGGTGTGGTGATGTCCTTAGGAATCACCTCATACAGATTCAAGGTCGCTTCATGGGCCATTGTTTCATTTCCTCCTCCCTTGAAGCTGAAATGATGTGCTTGATTCATGCAATTAAATTTTCCATTGTTTATGGTTGGAGAAACCTATGGATTGAAATTCACTCAATGACCATCAATTAAGAAATTCAGAATGGCGTAACTCATTTAGATTGGTTGTTTACTACTCGTTGGATGGAATGAAACTATTTTCTCATCGACCTAAACTGCATCATCACACATGTTTATCGGGAAGAAAACATGGTTGCTGATGGCTTGGCCAACTTGGGAGTAATCAAGACATTACATGGTGTGAAGACCTCCTAGATGATCTTATTAACATTCATGACAAATATTGTAATATGATACTATACATTAGACTTTTTAAACTTTATTTTAATAAAATCTGTGCTCGGGTCGTTATGGCTTTGGAATCACCTTACAAAAAAACCTACCTCATTCATATCAATACAGACCTCCTTATTCTAGAAGAGAAAAATGTTCCAGATTAATGGGTCTGTATTCATGTAACCATGAAGGTGAACGCTATGACAAAATGCCTTTATATTTTTCGGTTTCTACTTGTGATCCAGTGCTATAATGATGCACACTTTGTTTTGCTTAAATTCTGAGAGAATGAGATCAGACTTCACATGAGCACCCAAGACATCAAAATTCCAAATAAACAGAGATAACATTAAACATGGTGAAGCCTAGTTTTGTCCCTAGGCTTGACGATCATCAACCTGAGGGAAAATTATTATTCCCCAAGGATTCTCAATTGAGCTCGAGTGCACACTTTAGGGCTCTATACAGGGGAAACTATTGATATTGTCGATTTTTTATTAGGAAATTCGATAGGCTTTCCCTTCGAAGACCTATTTTAATATTGATAGGTATAAAACTCTTACATCAAAACTATGGAAACTTTATCCCTTGTATCTACTTCCAGGAACTGATTGGGTCCAGTATTCACACCCACCTTGCTAGAAGATAAAGGACATGGAGAGCTGACTAAAGCCTCCTGCACCCTAGAAGGACCAGAATGATCCTCAAGCAGAGGTGAAAACAATATCTAACGGTCCAAAGAGGAAGGAAGAAAATAAATGATCTATTCCCTTAGACTCCCTTCTAAAAACAACTGAGAAAAATAGGGAAAATGGCCTCAAAAAAGAGCCTCGGAACCTGGGGTCCTAAGAAGAGAGCCACCATATCATTCTAGGGGAATCAACTCCATCTGGAGAGTGGGGTAACAGAGGATCAGTAGCTGAAACCACTGGGGGATTCTGATCAACCCTTGGTGGGTAAACATCAAAATAAATAGGGGTAGGCTCCGAAAAACTTGACCGGGAAGAGGAATAGATCCCATGAGGAACGTCCTTAAGCCCCTTTCACTTTACAACTTTCTTCAGTTTCATGTAAGATTGATTTTCCTGACCCTAGAGGCTGCATGAGGAGTATAAACTAGGGAACATGGGAATCCATATATCATATTCCAAATCCACCATGTTTGGTATATTTATAGAAAATTTCTCTAAGATTGGTTGTGATAGATCCAACTCAACACACATTCTTGGGACCATAATATCTTCGTAGGATAGCGTTCAATCATCCACGCACATAAAACCTCCTATAGAATATCCAATGGCCCTGAGTAGATCTATGTTTTTTAAGGGAATAGGATTTCCTAGAAGACCTATCCACACCACCACATGAGGGATTTCCATACCATTATGGGTCTCCATAGACCAGGGAGACAAGCTTATGCTTCAATGCCCAAAAGATCTTAGAGTTTTTCACCATGAAAAAAATGAAATATTCCTCTGAATCAAGAATCAGAAAGAAGTAATTTTGATGGATCTCTGATGTTCGCACCTGAACATGTAAGCCTCATGATTCTATGAAATAGATGAAAACCTGTAGGGATGGCTTCTCAGCCCCAAAATGAGCCACAAGGGACCACTAGAGAAGATCATCTGCCTCCACAAAAGCCGATGGGGAAAAGTCCAATGATATGCTAGACCCAACCCTTGAAACTACCATAAAGACTAGCTTAAAAGGCAGAAATTTCTCGGAGACACGAAGTGAGCCACACAAGTATAAAATTCAATAAGACACAGTAAGAGTTAAACTATTTAGCTAAGGGTTAAATTCAAAATATATGAATAATTTTTTGACCAAAACATATATAATATTAGTTTTTTGTGGGTATTTCAAACCATACTCATCTTATCCTTGAAATAAATAACTTTGGAGATATTTGAAACTGAAAATCAATTTGTAATAAATTCATATTTTAGGATATTCCAAAAGTTCCCCTCACCATTCATATAAAAGGTCACTTATCCTTATCTTTAATTACCAAATCCAAAGCCCTTTCTCTAAGCCAATACCTAATCATTTCCTCTCCTAGCACCCCTCTCTTAATCCTAGAGGGAATACTTTGTGCAGAAAGCCAACCTAAGAAGTTATTTTGAGAAAATAAAAAGGAGACACTCAATGAAGAGGTAATTGTTTTACCAATTGAATTTCAATTTCTTTACTTCTTATACTTACTCTTCATATTATGTTTCCATACTAAAGTAATAAATATAGAATCTAATATATACTGAGATTTTGTAATTATTAAGGGAAAACCATATTCCTCCTTTTACTCATCCTGCTGAAAACAATACCACCATGCGTGCGTACGTACAACTTACCGGCTACACGTTGTGGTGTAAATAGTTTTTTGTGTACACTTTAGATATATAGGTATAATGATGAATATAAATAATGTAAATAATAAATATAACATGATATTGTTTCATTAAAATTTATATTCCATCCAATTCCATACCATTTAACCATTAAAGAAATAATATCATCGCTAGTGTTTATGTATGACTTACCATCTCCATGATAGGATTAGATTCATCTTCCACGTTCACCATCCAAGAATGATTATAAAAATATATATTATGAATAAGAATGAAATATATGTGAAATAATTCTAATAGAATAATATATATATATATATATATAGAAACATATATGTCATTCCCTTGCTTCTATTCAATACGATAAAAAAATGGAAACAACGTTAATGTGTACGTACGGCCTACCATATCTATGAACAGTGTATTCCATTTTATATATCTATTTATTATATATATTTATGTTCTAAATATATATGATATGTAAATCATTTTTTATATTCTATAAGTAATTAAATCATGATCTAACTAATACGATCGAGAATAACAAGTCAAAACACATGTGATAAAGAAAGTGATTATTACACAAAATGTTGCTTTAACGTGGAAGTTATTAATAAAAGGTTAATATAAATTCATAAATAAATCATATATTATATCATAAATATTATTATTCTGGTATAATAAATTTCATCTCACTTTTAATTTTCGTGAGATATAAGCCATGTTCACCACCTATTTATTGTGTGTGGTGTATGTACTACCCCTATTATGTTTGATATCATGAATACATTTATATTCGTGGTATTTAAATATTCATTTGAAAATATTGGGCTTATTATTTAAATGTTCAAAGTTGTAAGGGATGCTTTGAAAGTTTAAACAATTAATCTTTTCTCCATTTCAATATTCTTGATATTATCATACATATTTATTTATATGTATATAAAGGATTAGAAATAAAATTTTATGACTATTTTTAATTTCATTCAAATTTTTCAAAAGGAATATTTTTATTGTTTTATTTATGGGACTCTTTAACTAAAACATTATTTTAAATGTTTTAAAAATTTATTCCTCTAAATATTTCCCATTAATGTCCATGTTTTCAAAATGGTTTTAAGGGTCTCTTTATATGTAAATGAATGTTTTGAAATATTAATTCCTTTCCAAATTTTCAAAGTCATAGGGACCACATTGATTGAAAAAATATCTTTTTAAATGTCTTCTTTTATAAGTGCACACCTTTTGAATAAATGATTTTGCAAAAAACGGGGTATTTGTTTCAATATATTTTTAAAGATTTTAATTTAGTATTTTCATCTATGTCAACATCCTTTGATTGATATTATTCTTAATTGGGGATTATTTATTATGATATAATCTACCATATTGTATTTAAGGGTTTAGGATATGTTTGACTGTGGGTGTGATATTTTGTTACTATTCATGGTTTATGGTTAATGTATTAACATTTCATATGTTAGTTTTAATACAAATGTTTTTCTTGTTGTATTTTAACCATTTTATAAGAGGAATTCATTGGACTTAATAAGTGAAGGGTTAGCTATCGTTTAATGAAATCCATATGGTTTTTCTACCGGTTAATGAAAGCCTTTTGGGTTGGAGACAGGTTAATGAAATCCCCTCGATACATCGATATTTCTCATGAGACAAACTAGTTTGGGACTTGAATAAAAAATTACCCATATGGTCTAGGAAAGATTAATTGACAGTATGTTTGAAATTATGCATTCCCTCATTATGAGAATAGTTATTGATATTACAAGTGATTATTCAACTAGTAGAATATCCATGTGAATGTTTAAAAGGAATTATTTGATTTATTCATGCCATATTATACTCAATATAATGTTTTAAAATGCTTGTTTTTCAGTTTTATACCTTGAATTAAAATTTTATGATTATTTATAATAGCTTCCTCTATAATGTTTATCCATACTGAGAATCAGAGCTCACCCCTTTATTATGTTTAAATTTTTCCAAGATGTGAAGAAGTATGTTATGACTGACCTGCAGCGATATTCTAAGGGATATGTGTTTGGTCAAATGAGTAACTATATAGTTTTTAATTTCAATTATAATGTAAAATTCATGTATATAATCTATTTTCCAATAATTCTTAAATTAATGGTCCTTCAAGATTTGATTCCTTTTATTCATGACAATGTATTCAAATAATGCACCGACTCTGGGCATCTAGGTTTGGGGTGTTATAGTTGGTATTAGAGGAAGTTTAGAAACAACCTTGGAAACAAGATTTAGAAAACATTGATTATGTATCATAACACTATGATAGACATTGAGGATAATTATAGAGGAACATCCTAAAATTTTGGTAATGTAGAGATTATGTGGATATTTCTATAAAATAAATCTGTGTCTGGACACTACAAGTGGATGTGGTTCTAGTACAGAAGTACATAGGAGTAATAACTCTGGAAAGGTGTTATAGGTTTGACTCAAGGTAACCTGGTACATGAAAATGGGTCTTACTGTACACCTAGTTTGACACTCCTAAGGGATATTCTTAGGATAATTCACATTTTATTTACCTACCATTGTGAAGGATTTAAAAGTAGAGATGCCCCAAAAGTAACCAAATTTTACGATTATAGGATTTACGATGCATAAATTTATGTTATGTGTTATACCATATTTAGAGTTACACAAATTACATAACTTTATAAGCTAATCTAGTATATGGAATATTTTATAAATGGTTCCAAAAAAATTAATGAGAACTCCACCAATACACATGATCCAAATAGTTAGAAGGATCATATGTTTCATGGTCTTAAACTAACATTTCAAAAGAAAATAGTTTCCCATGTATTCTCATCATCTGATAAATATTATCATATGTCAATAAGATAAGAAAATAATTCTCTGAGTCATATGGCTTTGAAGTGAAGAAACAGAAAAAGAGGATGGCAGGAAAAAAAGATGGATAATGGGAATAAGGGAAAGAAGCATTATCCAACATATGATAACTATGGAAAAATCACCATGGTAAATGGTTGAATGGAATGGGTGTTGGTTATAAATTTAGATAAAAAGGACATCATGTTTTTTATTACAAGTGTATGAAAGAGGTTTCCAATGTAAAATGCTTCATCTATAAATATTTGGGACACTGAGAATCAATGTCCCAATTGTCAAAGGAGTATACCTCAGATGATTCTATTGGATAATGATCAAGTTATCATACTACAGAAGATGAATAGGAATGATTAATATTCAAATTCAAGAATTATTTTATTTGAAAATTTTATTAGAAATGTACTGGTTATAATAATTATGGAGTATATAAGGATTGTACTTTAGTACTATTTCATTAAGGATTTGAGATTATGTGTTACCAAGAAAAGTGGCACAGTGGAAAGTTAAACATTAAAGACAATATATGGTTAAGGGAAATATAATCCTTAATATGTTACTAATACTGAGATAATGAAGTTTTCATAAATAGATGATTGATTTGGATAATGTATATTGGATATTATTTATTACCTTCAAAATGATTAATGGTTTTTTATTCCATTATTGTGGGAGTTTAAAAAATGTTGGTTATATGGTGTATATCCAATATTCTATGTTTTACATAAGGAATAAGGAAGCAGGAATGTATTCAATAAGTATTTATGGTAATTCATATTATTCCCAAGTTTTAAGATAATACATGATGAACGTATTCACATGTTTGTTATGTGAAAAAAAAGATCTGCATTATGTTACGTGACCATCCTTATATATTTTTGGACCGTGAGTCTGGACAGAAGTATTTTGGATATGTCTAAAGGTTGGAATTGATTAAGTTGGAAATTGGATAGTATATTATAAGTTTAAAACATTTATTATGATTATTTTTGGAATTTTATAATAATATAGTTTTTAAAAAATGACAACCCATAGGTCGGGTGGCAACCCGTTGGTCGGGTGACAACCCACTTCTTGGGTGACAACCCACTGGTCAGGTGACAACCCGCTGGTCGAGTGACAACCCACTGGTTGGGTGACAACCCGCTGGTCGGGTGACAACCGTTCATGTCATACAAGGCTATGGAAATTGAACCCACAACCGAAGTGTGACAAGGCTTTATCATGTACCACTATCCTACGTGATGTCCTAGTTTGTATAATATAGTTTTTATGTCATTACTCTTCCTAGTGGGGCCCACGTTGTGAATCCCTAATCCCAAAAATGATGAAAAGTAAAAACCACTAAGGAACAAAATGCATGCATACAACTAAACCCAACCAACAAAGTACAACAGAAAGTAAGTGCGGAAAGTATAATTGGCCAGAATACAATCCCCCCAAAAGAAAGAGTTTAAAAAATACAAAGTCCATCCTATTAGCACAAAGATGTACTGGGACTGCTTCTCATAGGCATATGAATTATTCATCTTGTAAGGAACTCATAAATCTCAGTCTGGTCCTAGTCCACCCTATACTCTATCAAAAGGCTTCTCGTCTTCACAAGACACGACACGTGCGGCAAGGAACATTTAGGGGTGAGTATAAAAATACTCAGTAAAGAACCCCGAAAACCAAAAATCAGTACATAAAGTAATGCTATAGTCATCTCTAAAAAATAAATGTCTACTGAACATATAGTAAGGGAAACACATCCGAATATACTCGAAACCTAGACTTGTAGTCTACAAAGACTACATACCCCCACTTTGGATTTAGTTAGAAGATTCCACAAAGCACTCATCTGAGAGGATCCACTCCATGAGTCTAATATCTCTTATGAAATATGTTCAAGAATTACTGTTCAACATCAAAATCCATGATAGAGATAGATTCAATCATAAATTTGAAGAGAGAAAAGATACACTCATTTAGGAAGAACACACTCCTGAGTAGTGAAAGATCATGATACATAGATGAGGTTCACTATTAGGGCCATGGTGGATACTGCCACTCATCCTAATTCACCTTCTAAGTATATGATCTTTTCCCTATAAGATTGGTCACGTCGATACCTGACTATACCTAGGGTTACAAATGGATAGAGGATCTCTCACTTGGCCTCTCGGAGGAATACCGGACTCGATCTCAGAAGTTCCTAATGAAGGGATCATACTCTTGTGGATGTAAATGATACCTGAACTTCAGTGGAATGCGAAAAGGGCCACTAACCTAAACAAAACTTATCCAAGGAATTGTGGAAAATAAGATCAATCCATCTACTAAAAAGTATACAACATGTAAAAGGGTCACACAACGTGTTCTCTGACCCCGGGTACTACCTATGTACAGTGGCCCATGTTGTAAGGTTTATCGTGTAGAAGAAGGTATACACGGCGTGTGAGATAATGAACCAACATGTTCCACTATCCAAGGAAGTCTCTCTGTATGTTGGCCATGTGATTGTACACGGCTTCAACCCATGTGCCCTTGACCATGTACCAGTTCATGGGGTAGCCTACATATCTAGTCATGTCTAGCCATGTGGTGGAGTACATGCCATGTAATCTAACCCATGTCCATGTGCCTTCCAAGATACATGTCGAGTCTGCGTAAGGACCCACACACCATGTGATGACGGTCACACGCCATTTCTACGATTCCTTTCTCCCGAAACTCTAGTCGTTTCTCGGTGGGTCCCACACTCTATGTCTCCCCAGAGGAAATTCATGTTCATTTTTAGGTGCAGTTTGCAAAAACTAGTCACTGCCATACCGACCCCACATGGCATGTTCATCAGAGAATATATCATGTTATTCAGAAATTTCAAAAAAAGTGAACTTCTACCATTGCACATTTTTCGATTTCCCAATGCTCGTTATGGTGGTCCTTTTTCCATGAAACTAAATATCCAAGGTCTCCCCGCCATTCCATTGATGTTTTAGGAGGTTTCAGGTGTTTGATCAGCCAGAAAACCTCACTTCGATCCACCTGCATAAAGAACGATCAAAAAATGATTTCTCCCGAACTGAGATGATTCATCATCCACCATTGTCAACGTACCTCCTCTATGTCTTCATGATACTCAATCTCTGATTTGGGAAAGTTGTGTTGTGAAACAGTTTCACAATGATTTGTTGTTCATCACCGCACAAAGAACGCGAAGGACGTGGGAAACAGGGTGAAGAAATCCAATAAGAAAAAGAGAAATGTAGCTTTTTCATCATTAATCATGGCTTTGATCCATTCCCATTAGCAGGTTTAATGGGGAATCAAATTATAATTTAACAATTATCATAAAATCAATTCCCAAATCAAAACCCCAAAAGAAATGGAAATTAACACCCTCCCACAAGAACGCACAATCCGCATATCATCTTGTTCTTGGGTTGATTCACATTATTTCTTTAATCCAAGAATGGGGAAGAACTCAATCAAAAATAACAATCCCCTACCAATATTATATTGAATAATGATCATCGTATCACGTTTCTCTCTATGGTTATTTGAATCTGAGTTGTGTTGATCGATCGCACTATCATCGTCCGTCAACGGGTTCTCCTCCGAAGTTCCAATGGAAAATCCTCAATTCATAAGGTTATGTAGCTAACCCTGCAAATGTTCCATAATAAGGTATTATTAGAGGGAGTATTAGGTCATTGTGTTTAAGGAAACATTTAAAATAAAATAAATTATTAATTTGTTTTATTTCCATTAAAACATCTAAAAACTAACTTTTACAGTCGACCTGTGCGGGTTGATGTTAGGCCCCACCGAAGGTAAATTCACTGTTATAAACACAACAATGCCTTCATATTTCTGATTCGGGAACCTGTTTAAATTTTATTACGTTTTTTTAGGAAAACTACTCACACGTTCTATTTAGCTGCAAATCATTTTTTTTCATTTTATAAAAGTCATTTTAAGTGAGTCTGGTGCCCCACATACAACCCCAAACATAGTCAAGAGAACCAAAAACAACAACCAACATAGATCAATATAAAGTTACATATCATAATACACATAGTCATCCCCGCATCCCATGCAGGATTCTTCTTCTCCAGTAGCCGATTCCCACTCTGGGTGTCTCCAAAAACTTCCACTTTGTACTCGATTTCTATGTTGGTCGAGTGAAAGCACATCTGGTGATGCCTTCTTAACCCCGCTACCCTTTTTTACAACAAGAACCACCTCACTATTCAATTTAATGGTGGACCTAGTCTGCATCAGCCATAGAAGATATGAGTAGTCCTTCCTTGGTATCCTTCTTACTGTTGTAGACAATGGTATTCCACCTGCAGACATCTTCTGGTTCCCAATTTGAACGATTTCACTGAACGATTAGCTATCAGGTGCACTCTAATTTTCTTTTCCTCCCCCAGAGTTCTACCTTCCTTTACCAAACTGTTCCCTCAAAACAAACTCAGGACATCCAATATTATATCTCGGCCACTGTTTTGGAGTGTTACTTTCCATCAAGGGTAGACGCATGTCCTCCAAAGAAGTTTCTTCCATAACCATGACAGTTGGCTCCTGCCCCTACCTTCAATTAGAAGACCCTCTGAAGTATTATCAACACCAAAGCATTCCTTCCCTTCATAGACTTGTACCATTGAAACAGAATCATCCTGCCTAGTGTTATCACTCAGCCTCTGATCCACACACTCCATCAAGAGAGGCCGCCCTACCACATTGGGGGCGTCCTCCACAGATCCTGTAACTGGTTCCTACCTCATGCAATCAAACATTTATTCTAGATGTCTGGGCCTCGTAATCTCACTTTCTCGAAATGTTTAGTCTCTAAATAATTTCATATAATATTTAATAATAATACAGAGAATATTAGATACATTATATTGTCCCCATAATAGGGCTTTATGTCCCTAAAAATGCAAAAAAAAGCTACTCAAATAGTTGTGGGTACTGCATGTGAATCTGAGCCCCCTACTCCTATGTGATATTTTGATGATTATCATGTTTCCATCAGACACACACCAAGGGAATCACTCCCCCATGAAGGATCATCTCCCGCCGATCCTCAATACTGACTGGGTACTCTGCAAAAGTCGCCCTATCCTCGATATTCAGCTTTCCCTAGTTGATGACATGCGATGGGTCAGGCACGTACCTCGTCAGGTATGACACATGGAAGACATCATGTACCCGGTGTTTATGTGGAGGTAAATCTAGGTGGTACACCACCTCACCAACTCTGTACAGAATTTGAAAAGGGCCGATTAACCTTGGAGACAACTTTTCACCCCATCCAGTTCTCTGAAACCCTCATCGAGGTGACACCTGAAGGAAGACATGGTCTTTCTCCTAGAACTATAGAGGCCTCTGTCTTCTATCAGCATAAGACTTTTGTTGGCTTGGTGAAGTCTTCATTTGCTCCTGTATGATCTCCACCTTCTCCGTGGTAGCTCACACCAACTCTGGACCCATGAGTGCTGACTCACTAGGGTCGGTCTAGCAAAGTGGTGACTCATAGGGTCGGCCGTATAAAACATTGAATGATGAAATGCCAATGGTGGAGTGGTAGCTATAATTTTACGCAAACTCCACCAGTGGTAGGTAGTTCTCCATACTATAACCAAAGTCCAAGGTAAAGTCCTGCAACATATCCTCCAGAACATGGATGGTCCTCTCCATCTGACCATCAGTCTAGAGACGGAACACTGTTCTCAAGTGTGGTTGAGTCCCAAAATCCTCATACAATCCCTTCCACAACCGGGATGTGAATTGAGATTCATTAAATGAGACTATCATCGAAGGGAATCCATGAATCTGAACTATCTCTTGTGCATAGAGGCTTCCCAATCTCTCTATAGAACTCTACTCCCTAATATGTGTGACGTGAGAAAATTTGGTGATTTAGTCAATGATCACCTAGATGGAATCATGTCCCTTAGACATCTGTGGTGATCTCATCACGAAGTGCATTGATATTCCATACCACTTCCACTTTGGCACTTCCAGGGGTGAGCTAACCCTATTAAAACCTGGTGCTTAGCCTTCACATACTGGCATGTAAGGAATCGAGAAATGAATTATGCTACTGCATTATTCATACATGTCCACCAGAACTGACTCCAGAGGTCCTGGTAAATTTTCTCCAATCCAGGATGTACTGCCAATGGGTATGTATGAGACTCCCTTAGAACCTACTCCCACAATGCCACTATAATGATTGTGCATCATCTAAAAAGTACTATGTTCTCCCCACCTTGAGAATATCCATCAGGAGCATGTCCTATGGATAAATGAGCATGTAAGGTCTCATAGTCAACATCCCATATTTTTGCTTCCTTGACTCAATTTAAGAGTGGATGGGTAACAACCATCAACTGGAGATAAGATGCATCATTTCCATTCATGAATGATAACTGATGTGAGTCCAATAGCACTGACGCCTCGCTCAGTAGCTACAAACTCGATCTTTTTCTAAGAGAATCTGCCACAATGTTCGCCTTCCTGAGAGTATATAAGATATTGAAGTCAGAGTACTGGAGGAACTCTATCCATTTCCTCTACCTTAGATTTTGATCCTTTAGTGAGAAGATACACTTGAGTTTCTTTTGATCAGAGTAGATGATAAACCATTCGCCCATCAGGTATTGTCGCCACATCTTCAACTCGAAGACTACCATTACAAACTTAAGATCATGGGTCACATAGTTTTTCTCATGTGTACTAAGCGGGCATGAATCATAAGAAATCACTACCTATATCTACATCAGGACACATCCAAACCTGGTCCCTAATGTGTCATAGAAAACTATGTACCTGAAACCCTCCTGTGGATATCTCAAGATCGGTGTGCTCGTCAAACTCTGCCTCATCTACTAGAAAGCCTACTAAAACTTCTCCATCAAGATGAAATGCTACCCTTTTCGGGTAAAGGATATAATTGGTGCAAATATTCTGGAGAAATCCGGTATAAATATCTGATAGTATCTTTCCAGACCAAGGAAGCTCTACACCTCTGTCATGCTCTGGGGTGGCTCCTATGCTAACACTACCTTGACCTTTTTCGGGTCCACTGCTACCCCTTCTGCATAGATAACATATCCTAGAAAGTGGACCTCATTAATCTAGAACTAGCACTTTGAGAGCTTACTATAAATCTGGTGCTCTCATAGTATGTATAGAACCATCTGCAGGTGTCTCGCATGATCCTCCTCTGATGCCGAGTACCTAAGGACGTCAATGATGAATACCACAATGAACTAGTTTAAGTATGTCCAGAAAATCCATTTCATAAATCCCATGAACACTTTGGGAGAATTCTTCATGCTGAAAGGCATCATCAAGTACACGT
Source organism: Viscum album (assembly GCA_963277665.1). Taxonomy (NCBI): domain Eukaryota; kingdom Viridiplantae; phylum Streptophyta; class Magnoliopsida; order Santalales; family Viscaceae; genus Viscum; species Viscum album. The sequence goes on along the minus strand of OY728138.1, from coordinate 1,284,510,032 downwards.
ACTGGTCATAGCGGCATCTAAAAGCCATCTCTGCTATATCCTCATCCCGGACTCGTAACTAGTGGTAACCTAATCAAAGGTAAACCTTTGAGAACCATTTGACCCCTCTTAGCTGATCGAAGAGGTAATCTATCCTCGGTAGTGGATACCTATTCTTCACTATCACCTAGTTCACAAATTTTTAATCCATGCACGTGCTCAAACTCCCAACTTCCATCGTGGCTAACAAAATGGGGGCTAACCATGGTAAAACCCTGGGTCTTACAAAGCCCTTAATCTAAAAATACTCCAACTGAACCCTTTTCTCACGAAGCTCTGTGGGATCCATCTGGTACACTTTTGAGGGTATCAGGGTTGTCCAGGGGTGTAAGTCAATGCAGAAGTTGATCTCCCTGCGGGGAGGTAATCCTGTAATATCTTTTGGAAAGACATCCTCATACTTCGCCACCACAACAGGGAATTGGAAGCTCACAAAATCTACTACTATGAGGGTAATTATATCCACCTCATGAGTGTTTGGCTACAACTCCATATACATGATCCCATTATGTGCTAAATGAGTTTCATTTTCACTGAAAAAGGAAAATCTTTCCCAATGGGTGTGAAAACTCTACACTCTTCACCTTAAGCAGTCAATCTAGGCATGGACTGAAGATAAACAATCCATACTGAGAATGACATTCTAACACCTTGATGCTACCCCCAATAGGTCCCAACTGAAACTCTCACCTCCAAGGGAAAGGTCACACTATCTGCAATGATGCGTGATCATCGAGTCTCCTCCCATAGATGTCTCCAAGAATAAGGGTCAAGTCAATAGCTCTACCGAAATCTCAAGGTTTCTCACAAGACATGTGGCAAGGAATAAATGACTGGAACCTGTGTCTATTAGTATGACAGCTAAGGTAGAAAAGACACAGATCGTACCTTGGATCATTCCCAAAGTCCCTAGGTCGTACGTCACTTCCACATGCAGTTGTCCCCACCCCTATCCCTCAACTCTCTAAGCCTGGTGTGGACCTCCTGGGGGTGGTGGGGGAAGTAGATCAAAGCATATTCCTCCACCTTCAAATCTCCCTACTTATCTACCGTGTATGCCCCCTGGTGGGTCTATCTTCTCCAATCTTTTCCTCTTCCTCAGTGGTCCATCCACCACCTCCTTGTTAGCAGCTCGAAGGGTTGGACAATCTCTAGTGAGATGTCCTCTATCATCGCATGAGTAGCATTACCTCTCCCTAGGCTGACTGGATCCATCCTGATATCCCTAGACTATTGATCCCATGCCTTTGGTATTTCTGTGGAATCTCCCACATCCTAAACCCTGTTTCTGATGTCAACTCCCAACTGCCATGGTCTCCGTGCCTTCCTGCCTATTGCGGATTTCCATTGGCTGCCTCTACTTCACTAATAAAATATCGATAACCAAGGCCTATTTGAGCACTCTAAAATAATTTTAAATGCATAGAGGTGCTACATTATCTCGAATGTCCCATTGTAGAAGTTTCTCAAAGGTTCGAGATATGAATTACTGATCCCGGACCATATCCATCGCGTACCGAGCAAGGTTAGTGAACCCCGATGAATAGTCAGAGACCGTCAAACTACCCTACTAGAGCTGAAGAAGCTCCTAGATATGCACTAATCTCAGCGTTACCAGATATAACTCTTCAATAAATATTTTCTTGAACTTTTTCCATGAAAGAGTCTCCTCATCGTGAGTTTTCATGGTGAAACTGCACCATCAACCTACCGAACCCAAAATAAGGCTCGCTCCTAGGATCACCATTTGTTCTTCCAGTGTCCTCACTAGAATAAATACTCTGGTCGCCGCCTTAATTGAGTCCTAAGCCGCCTGGGTGTCGGGCTCTCCTTGAAACCTAAGGGGTCTTTGCCTCTGAATCTCATGGAGTGTTCTTAGTCTGCAATACTCACCTGCTGGTACAATAGGTACCACGTGGTTCTCCACTGATGGTTGTATAGCAGGTGAACTAATAGGAGGTAACACCTAGGGAACCGATCCCTGAATCAAAGCATCGTCACTAAGGGGCTCATCCTCATGATTGAGATTTTGATTCCTAAATGGTATGCATCGTGAAGGCATCCTATAATGAGACAAGATGTACCAAGTTCAATCAGTATATCTATATAGTTGACATGAAGGATATAGAAATCCCAACCCATTCTTATATGATGCATGTACCATTATTTTGTTTCCCTGCAACTAGTGTTTTCTTTTACTGAGTCGAAAGGAAGGTTATCACAGTCTTGGTGTATGGATACTTCATTTTCCCACACCATCACCAGTGTCCCTAGCCTGAAATCCAAGCTCGAAACACTTAACAGTTTTTCCTAAAACAAATATCACATACTCTTGGTCCTAAGGTAGAACCAACTTACTCTGATACCACATTGTCACGACCCATCCCAGTGGAGCTCGTGCCGCACCTACCCATACCCACAAAATGGTAAAAGGTAAAAACCCCTAAGGAATAAAATGCATGAATACAAATAAACCCAACCAACATAGTACAATGAAAATTAAGTGTAGAAAGTAAACTAGGCCATAATACAAACCCGCCAAAGCAAAGAGTCTATAAACTACCAAGTCCAACCTATAATCACAAAGAGGTACTAGGACTTCTGATCATAGTCATATGAATACCTTAGCCTGTAAGGAACTCAGAAAACTTGGTTTGGTATTGTTTCACCCTGGACTCGGTCAAAAAGGTCGCTCATCTGCACAATACATGACACGTATAGGAAAGGCCCGTAAGGGGTGAGTATAACAATAATCAGTAGAGGACCCTGAAAACCAAAAAAACAATACCCAATGTAAAGGTATAGATATCTCTACACCATATATGTCTACTAAACATATAGCAAGAGTAACACATTTAGATATTCTCAAAACCCAGACCCATAGTCTATGAAAACTACATACCCGTGCTAGGGATTCAGTTCAAATATTTGAAAAAACACTCATCCGAGAGGACCCACTCCAGAAGTCTGATAGCTATAATGATGTTTGTCCGAGAAGTACAGTTCATCAGAAAAATCTATGAGATAGAGATTTGAACTGTTAGATCTGAATAGAGAATAGATACACTCATTTCGGGAGAACTCACTCCTGAGTTGTGCAATATCATGATACAAAGATGAGGATCACTATTAGGGCCTTGAAGGATATGGTAACTCATCAAAATTCACCTGTTATGTATAGTATTGGAACCATGTAGGATTGGTCATGTCAATACCTGACTCCATCTAGGGTCATGAATGGATAGAGCTCTCACTCTGGGACCTCTCGGAGGGATACCTAGCTCTATATTGGAAGGTCCTAATAAAGGGATCAAACTCTTATGGATGGAAATGATGCCTGGCCTTTAGGGGAACGGGCAAAGGGGCACTAACCCAAATGATACCAATCCAAGGAATGGTTGAAAAGAGAATCAATCCACATACTAAGAACTAAATGGCCTGTAGAAGGGTCACACACTATGTCATATGACCCTGGGTAATGCACATGTACAATGACTCATGTCTTAAGTCTTGTCATGTAGAAGAAGGTTTAAATGGAGTGTAAGATAATGACACACCATGGTCTACTATCCAGGGAAGACTATGTGTACGATAGCCATATTCTCATACACAACTCCAACCCATGTGTCCTAGACCATGTATCGATACACGAGGTAGCCTACGTATTTAGCTGTGTTTGGTTGTGTGGTAGAGTACATGTTGTGTACTCGACCCCATGTCAGTGTATATTTGGAGATATATTCTGAGTCCGTGTAAGGACCCATATGCTATGTGATAATGGTCACATGCCATGTATATGCTTCCTATCACCTAGAAATATTTCCGCAGCTAGGTGGGGTCCCCACACTGTGTATCCCCAAAGGCACACCATGTTCATCGTCAGGAACAATGTGCAAACTCTAGCCTCTTACATGATGACCCCACACGGCGTGTTCATCATAGAGCATGCCATGTTCTTTAGAAATTTCCCGAAATGAAAAACTTCACCGTTATTCCTCTATCAATCTCACGATTCTCATTCTGAGGATCCTTTTTATACTAAACTAAAGATCTAGGGTCACCCCTCCATTCCATCAATGTTTTAGGAGGTTTTAGTCATTTGATCATCCTTAAAACCTCACTTCGATCCACCCATGAGAAGAACTATTGTAGAAACATTTCTCCCGATACAAGCTGATTCGGTGTCCGCTATCATTGTCACACCTTCTATAGGTTGTCGTGATGTTCTATCTCTGATTTGGGACTATTGCATTATGAAATTGGTTCTCAACAATCCATTGTTCATCGCCCCCTAAAGAACACAAGGAACACTGGAAAAGGGGGTAGAAATTAAATTAGAAAAATATGAACTCACCTCTGTTGTATTTCATCATGGTGTCGATCCGCTCCCATTAGTAGGTTTAATAGTGAATCAAATGATAATCTAATAATTATCATAAAGTCAATTCCCGAATCAAAACCCCAAAAGAAATAGAAATTAACACCCTCCCACAAAAACCCATGATCTGTGGATCAACCAATTCATGGTTTGATTCACGTTAGTCATTTAATCCAAGAACATGGAAGAACTAAATAAAAAATACCAAACCCCTACCTTGATTCGATTGAAGAACGATAGTTGTGTCACATTAATCGGTGAGGTTCGTCGAATCTGAGATATGTCGATCAATGGTGCCAATGTCGTCCGCCAACAGGTTCTCCTATGAAGCTCCAATGGAAAATACTCAATTCATAGGGTTATACAACTATCCCTGTAAAGTTTCCATAAAAAGGTATTAATAGGGGGTATTAGGACATTGTGTTTAAGGAAAAATTTAAAATAAAATAAATTATTATTTTATTTTATTTCATTTAAAATGTTCAAAAAATAACTTTTATAGTCAATGTTAGGCCCCGACTAAGGTGAAGTCACTGTTTTGAACACAACGGTGCCATCAGATTTCTGGTCTGGGCACCTATTTAAAATTTATTCCATTTTTTAGGTAAACCGCTCACATGTGCTATTTAGAGTTTAATTCATTACAAACATTTATTCAGGACACCCGAGGCCTTAGAATCACATGTTGTTGCAAAGTATGGTTTCAAAATAATTCCATATAATAATTAAAAATAATACATGGAAAATGTGAGGCATTAAATTTTATTTAAATGGTTTGATAGATGAAGTATAAATTTATATTCAGAATCTTATACGTTTAAGATAAATAGAATATTTTTTATAGAAAGATGATTTTGTGGTAGTAATTAGTTAAAGGATGAAACTCTACTTTCCAAGTAAGTATGTTTCCTTTTGTTATTATTATATGAAGTAAATAAATTGTTAAAATATAGGGAAAATATATTAAATAAAAAAAATGTTTTTCTAGTACTTTCTTTTTTTGATGAATCCAATGGCCCCTTAGATCCTTACTGACTTCTAGCTTTGTGATTGTTTCCTAACCATGTTCCCTATCACTATCCATCAAAACTTGATTGTCATATTTATTTACCATATACATGATTTCTTATATATAACCCTAGTATGTTTTATCTCTAGTGACCTTCATACTTCCCTTTCTTTATTTTAAAATGGTGGTCTCATTAATCCATTTTTTGATGTTGGATTTCTGTTAATATATTTTGAAAAGTCCATACCATTGTTTTTATTTCTTAGTTAAAATTGAAGGAACACAGTTTATTGAATAATGGAAGAATGCAACACCCCAATATTTAACGTAACATTATCTTAAATAGTTTTTGTTTCATGAAACACCAACTTGGCTTGCGTAACATGCATGATTGAGTTTCTATGAAACAACACTTTAGTGTTAAAGTTATTTAAATGATATATTAATAACTTATCATTAAATATAATATTATAATTAGTAATAAATTATTTTTAAATTTTATTTATAATGTTTTCACACAAATTAAACATATTTATAATTAAATTTTTATGTTTCAGTAAAATAGTTATATGTTCAAAAATATTATTTTCTTAAAAGAACTACTTTTTAAGTGCTTTTGTAGACAATAATGAAATAAATTTTAGAAACTCATAGAAATATAGTAGATAAAATAGACTTCATTTTTTTAATTCTAAATATAAAAATTATCTTAGGGTGAAGTTTTGGTATTTTTCTGAAAACATTCAATTTTTGATGAATAGTGAAAAACGCTACATTATTCTAAAAACCCCGACTGTTTCATTTAGAAAATTATTTTACTATAACTTGATATTAAAGTCACAATAGATAAATAATAAATATATTAATCCAATTTAGGTCATTGAAATCATTTTTATAATACAATTTTTTATAAAAATTCATAGAACTTTTTTAACATCTATTTACCAGCCTTCTAGTTAGATTTAAGGATTAGAATTAAATGTGATTTTACCACTATATTAATTTAATTTAGAAAATAAAAGATACATGGTTGTAATAAGTTTGAACAATTTTTTATAATGGGATCAAAATAAGTTTTTTTAAATCATACCTTTTGAATTTTATTTATCATGATTAAAGGTAAATATGGTAATTAAAGGTTAAAAAATATTGTAATAATATAAAATTACAATAACACATATCATAATTTCATTAGATAAGTATTTTTCGACTAAAATCAACCTTAGGTCGAAAATATGATCTTTTTTAAGCAACCTTTGTTATATTAAGACATTTATTATATTTTATTTAAAATGAGTTAAAAGTGTCATATTAAAATTCTAATAACTAAATCATTTCTAATATAGGTTCATACATATGATAATTTCAACTTTCAAAATTCATTAGAAATAAATAAAATTTATCTACATCAAGATAATTTATTTATAATTTTTAGACATTAAATAATTATATTTAATTGTGACACAATGATGATGTAGTAATTGATTTATTAAAGGAAGAATCATATAAAATATATTAATAATATTTCAAAAAATATAATTTTAATTAATTAATGACATAAACTAATTTTATATATAACTTAGATATGTTAGTGATATATTTTAATTATTGGTTCTATATAATCATGTTGGTTTTATATTTCAAAAAATGAAAATATTGAATGTTATTAAAATTGGAATAAATGATATTTTAAAATAAATACTATTTTATTAAAGGATATAAAAGTCATAAAAATATAATGTCCATTAAAATAACTTTTATAATGTAAAATATTTCATAAATTAACTAATTTGGGTTTTTTTCATTTTATAGTAACTATATTAATCTAATAGTGTAAAAATACAAGAAGACACGGTAAGAGGTAAATGGTTTTACCAAATGTTAAATCCCAAAGATAAGGTTAATTTTATAACCGAAACATGTCTAAAATTATTTTTTATATTATTTAACCCATAATCATATTAACCTATAAATAAATTACTTTGGATCTATTTGAAACCAAAAAATAAATTTATAATAAATTAACATTTTAAGATCCTCTAAAATTGCCCATCAATTCTCTAATAAAAGGGAATTTATCATTCTCTTTAATTCACACATCCAAAGATCTTTCTATCAGAAAACCCCTACCCATTTCCTCTCCCAAACTACCTCAATTCATTCTAGAGGCTATAATTGGGGTGTATATACAACCTGAGGAGTTCTTTTGAGAAAATCAAAAGGATGCGCTAGATGAAGAGGTAATTGTTTAACAAATTCTAATTCAATTTCTTTTCTTCTTCTACTTCCTCTTCCTATTTTTTCTATAAAAAATTAATAAATCAAGAATTTAATATATTCTAAGATGTATTTATTATGATTTTAAAACCATATAATTCCTTTCAACCATCCTATGAAAAATAATATCACCATGTGTGCGTACATATGACTTACCGTCTCCACGTCATGGTGTAAACTGTTTTTCATGTAAAATATATTTATATGGGTATAATGATGAATATAATGGTTTTGAATAAAAAATATAAAAATTCATTGTTTTTGTAAAATTCATATTCCAGTCAATTATATATCATTAAAACTTTAAGAAAATGATATCGTTGCTCATGCATACATACAGATTATCGTCACTACGACGCGATGAGATTCATCTATGAGGTTCACCATCCATGAATGATTATAAAAATATATATTATGAATAATTATGACATATATGACTTAATAATTCTACTATAATATATATATGTGTGTGTGTGTGTGTACATATATTTCATTCACTTACTTCTATTCAATACAATAAGAAAATGGAAATCGTGTTTATGCGTGCGTACGGCCTATCATCTCTAGGAACGGTGCATTACATTTCATATATCGATCTATTATATATTTATATTAAGAATATATATGATATATAAATCATGTTATACATTTTGGAAGTAATTAAATCATTATCTAAGTAATATGATCAAGAATGACCAATCAAAAATCATGCGATAAAGAAAGCGATTATTACCCAAAATATTGTTTTAACTTAGATGTTATTAATAAAAGGGTAATATAAAGTCATAAATAAATAATATATTATATCATAAATATAATTATTTTTAGTATAAGTTAATAATATGTTTAAATCCATTATATTGTAGTTTTTGACATTTGTGGAGAGTGTTAGACCTATGGTAAGAGAATTTCATCTCACTTTTAATTTTTCGTGAGATATAAGCCATGTTCATCACCGAATTCTTGTGTGCGGTGTATGCACTTATCATATTATGGTTTAAATAATGAATATATTTATATTCATGGTATTTAAATGATCATTTAAAGATATTGGTCTTCTTATTTAAATGTTCAATGTGGTATGGGATGCTTTGAATGTTTAAATAATTAATCCTTTCTCAATTTAAATATTCTTTATTTTATCAAACATGTTTATTTATATGTATATAAATGATTATAAAGATTTTTTTTCTATTTTTAATTTGTCTCAAATTCTTTCAAAAGGAAGATTTTTAGTGTTTTATGTATGAGAATCATTAACTAAAACATTGTTTTAAATGTTTTAAAAATTTATTCTTCTCATTAATGTTCTTATTTTTATATGGTTTTAAGGATTTATTTATATGGGAATGAACATTTTAAAATTTTAATTACTTTAAATATTTTCTAAGTGGAAGTGTTCAATTTTATTTAAAAAATCTTTTTAAATGTCTTATTTTATAAGTGCACAGATTTTGAATAAATGATTTCAAAGAAAAGAGGGGATTTATATCAAGATATTTTTAATGGTGTTAATTGAGTATTTTCATCTATGTCAACATCCTTTATTGTATATTATGATTAATTGAGGTTGATTTATTATGATACAGTATACCATATTGTATCGAAGGGTTTATGATAATTTTGACTATGGATGTGCTATTTTGATATCATTAATGGTTTATGGTTAATGTAGTAACATATTGTATGCTAGTTTTAGTATGAATGCTTGTGTTGGTTATGTTTTACCCATTTCATAAGTTGAATGCATTGGAGTTAGTAAGTGACGGGTTGGGGACTGCTTAATGAAATCCCCTCGATGCATCAATAGTTCTCATGAGACAAACTAATTTGGGTTGTGACTAATGTCTTAACCATATGGTCTTGACATGAGGCCTTGACGGTATGTTCAACACTATGAATTACTTCATTATGAGTATAGTTATTGATATTACATGTGATTATTTGAGTTGTAGAATATCCATGTGAATGTTTAAATAGGATTATATGATTTATTTATTCCATATTATGCTGAAGATAATGTTTTAAAATGCATTTGTTTATATTTTATACCTTGAATAAAAGGTTTGTGCTTATTTATGATAGCTTCACCTATAATTTGTATCCTTATTGGTCATCTGAGCTCACTCCTTTATTACGGTTAATTTTTTCCCAGGATGTGAAGAAGTATATTATGACTAACCTGCAATGATAATCTAAGGGATATGTGTGTGTTCAAAGGAGACACTATAATTTTTCATTTCAATTGTAATGTAAAATTCATGTATATAATATATTTCCCAAGACTACTAAACTGAATGGTCCTTCAGGATTTAATTCATTGTAATCATGCTAATGTATTAATATAATGCACCAACTTTGGGAATCTGGGGTTAGGGTGTTACATAATATGACTTCTCAATCCATTAATAACCTGGTAATGTGAATAAATTAAAAGAAGCTGTAAGTAGACATAACATTGTAACTTTATAAATGATGAGAATTGAGAAGCATACAATCTTCATAGAGATGAAAAGGATGGACATGGGAATCATAAGGGAAGGAAAATCATTTTCTCTTTCCCAAATGATTGTTTGACCATCCCTTATGAAAATTATAAAGGATTCTCAAAGAGTTGCTGTAAAAATTTAGAAGATAGTTGAATCTATCAGAGATGGGAAATACTAAGATTTAAAAATTAATGAGGATGGATTTGTAAGATTTGGGTCACAACTATGTGTACCATCAAATCATGAGATAATGAAGGAGATTTTGAATGACGCACATAGCTTGACCTTCTACATCCACCTAGGGAGCATGTAGATATATCAAGATCTCTAAGATAACTATTTGTGGGAAAATATGAATAATTAAATCATAGAATATTCATAAAATTTTCTAGTTTGTCAGTAAGTGAAGGATAAATGGAAAATTATAAGCAGATGATGAAACCATTACCCATAACTACATGGAAATGGAAAAACATCACCATGTACATTGTCACAAGTCTTCAAAATACATCTATAGGAAATAATGATACATGGATTGTGGTTGACGGCCCTATGAAGACAACACACTTCATTAAAATTCTATAGGACTACTCACTTGATCAACTTGCAAGGATATACATCAAAGAAGTGTTCAGGATCTATGGAATACATTTATTGATTATATCTGATTGAGATATGAGATTTTCCTCTAAGTTATAGAAGAGTCTCAAATGGAATCTAAACACATATTTTAATTTTAGTACGGCTTATCACCCCCAAAATGATTACCAATCTAAGAATACTATTTATATATGATAAGATATGTTAAGATCATTCTTGATGAACTTCAAAGGATGATGAGATCAATATCTTCCTATAGAAGATTTATCTTACAAAAATAGTTTCCAATCAAGAATCTAAATGGTTCTATATGAATAAATTTATATGAAGAGATGTAAAATACATGAACGATGTGATGATACTAGTGAACAAAATCTCCTAGGTTTGTAAATTTTCAAGGAAAATGATGAAATGTAAATATCGTTAAATATCACATCAGATCAGTTCAAAGTCAATTGAAGAGATATGAAAAAAATCATCGATGAGACCTAGATTTTGAGTCAGAGATAAGTGATTCATATACATATCTCCATGTAAGTTAGTATCTATATTTGAAAATAAGGTAATGATAAGTCCCATGTATATTTTTCTTTTTGAGATTCTTGATAGCATCAGAGTTGTATCCTGTCAACTATCACTCCCATTGACTAAATCTCAAGTATATAGCATATTCCAAATATTACTCTTAAATAATTACATACCAAATCCATAAAATGTACTAAATTAAATTATGGTACAACTAGAAAATTAAATATCTTATAAGGATCATTCGGTGAAGATCATAGACCTTAGAGATAAATTTCTATGCAACAGAAAAACTCACATAGTCAAAGTACTATGATGAAACCATAAGTACGAGGAGGCGACATAGGAATCACATGAATCCAAGAATTATAATTAACCACACCCATTTTACCTTATTATGTGAAATTAAATCTCAAGGGTGAAATTTCATAGTGGGGGATGTAATGACCCAGAAGTATGTCAATGGAAATTTCCCTTCTTATAATTGTTTCATATTTAGTTATGTAGTATAAATCACCAAAAAAGATGATGAAACAAACAAAAAATTATTATAATAATTTTAGGAATTATAGAGAATAAAATTTTCCATAAGAATTGAAAATATTATTATGGGATACAATATAAGATAAATAAAACATGAAATGTTTGATCTGTTTGATCCATCATAATAACTGCACTCATGAACAACACTATAGAAATTAGACAAAGTATTTTAATAAAATATTCATCATGAAAATGAAAGTATATATAACCTTTAGAGAAAAAATAATTGAATGAAATATGAGGCATTTATAGGGTGTATGGCACCCAGATGACCATTATAAATTTCATCATTGGAATAATTATCTAACTGCTGAATAGTAACACGACCGTTGGAAGAGTAATTTAATCATTAGGTGTGGTAAAATGAATGTTAGAATAGTTAACATGCCTATGGAAGTGTAAAATAATACTTAGGTAACTTATAGAATGAAAATATGATATATTTATTTTATCATAAAAGTAAATAAATTTTAAAAAAAATTATAAATTAAGTATTTGTATTTTTATAAAACACAAATGTTTTAATCGAATTTTATAAAAAAATATAATGATTTAAAATATAGTTTATTTTCATAAAATCGATTCATAAATTAATATTATGTTTTATGATAATTATAATATAATTTTATGAGACCATTAATAATTTTTCAAATCCATAAAATTGATCATAATATTAAAATGTTTATTTTTCAAATAAATTCGGATTTTTTTTAATATTAAAGATCCCATATTTAGAAATTTATTTTCATAAATAGGATTTAATTTTTAATATCTAAAAATTGAAAAATTCATAGATTTTTTTTTGATTATTTTTCCAAAATAGTCGAATTTTTGGTGAATAGTGAAATATAATAAATTACATTATTTGACATTATAATCTAAATACATGGATTTTTGAGTCATAGATTATGTAAGAACCCATTATTTAAAACTCAAATGTACCATTTACTTTATATATTATTAATAATATATACTTTTTATAGTCTTAATCAAAAATAATAAACTAATGAATATAATATTCAAAAGCACTCCTCTCCTCCCCTTATAAATACCACCCCCACCACCCCTTCTCCTCACAACCTATAAGCCATGAAGATGTCCAAAATTCTACCTAATTATCTTTCCAAGTCTAGCCCCCATTTTCTATTGCTACTCATATCACCGAAAGACCACTTCATGTTACCTTAAAGAGTGTTTTAATTATACAACAATTAAGAGGTAATATTCTCAGTTTACCCATTTTAAAATCTTTTCTTCTTCTACCTTCTCCTCGCCACCATCGACAAAAATAACATAATGAATATGGTATTATAAATATAATTGAATGTTATTTTTAATTATATATCAAAATTATACACCCTTTTATTTCATTTCTAAAACAAAAAACATTATTTACAATACGGTTGATTCATCGCCTTCCTGAAAAATGTACTTCCTTTTTATCCATAGCCTTTAAGGTTGGTTATAGAAATCTTAATATTGTTAAATATGATTATAATATTTATTTCATAACTTATTTCATGTTTTTTAATGTTTCAATAAAAATTAAATAAATTAAAATGAATCTAGTTTGTGAAATTTGGTAAAATAGATTAAAAAACTAAACCACATAAAGTAAATATTTTTACTAAGAGAATTGTGGATTTTTCAGAACATAAAAGGATATATGGGAACAATAAAATTTCTAGAATTAAAATAATACAATTTAATTACACTTTTTTAGTTGTATTCCAATTTAATAATAATATCAATAATTATTCACAATTGATCTACCAATGAAACCATGAAAAGAACACTCTCAGAATAATGAAATTATTCATTATATCTCACTAAAAATGTTATAAAAAAGAATAATAAAGTTATAGTAATAAAAATATATATTTAAAAGGTTATTATTTATTTAATTAATTGTTATAATTTTATTATACATGAAATTAATAGAATTTACAGAGTGATTCTAGAGCATAATATTTGGGATCTTTCTTAACCACACCATTTTATTTGGGGTTATTCGTTCTCTCTCTTACAATAGTTTATCACTCTGATATTCTTAATTAATTATTACATATTATTTATATTTTTCCCAAAATTATGTAACTATCTTAATTAATCTATATATTATGTGGATATACATGTTTTAAAGGTTCCCTTCTTAGTTTCTTCCAGAAATCCAACTACAGGAAACTTCTATGTTTTCTTTTCCACTTTTAAAATTCTACTGCATAAAAAGTTTTAAAACAAAAATTATTAGTAAAAAACTAATTTGTATATGAAAAATAGTTTTATTTCAATTAAATATTTTTTAAAATTTTTATGTTATTCCAAACTTTAAATCATCCTTACTCTTTTCCTTAAAACTCATCTTGAGTGGAAAATTTCCCATGTACATATACAATCTTTTTCTTGTCTTTAATTTAGTTGTACATCATTTATAATGATATATTGTTATTTTTTATATTATTAATTTATAATAATAATCTAATCACTTATTCCATGGCCATAATTATGATTTTACATTTGTTTATGCTTTATGACATGAATAGGAAACCCATTTCTTCCCATGGGTATTCTTTATGTTTATGCATTATGACAGAATTCCAATTGTTGAAAACATAATCCTATAGATGTTATGATTGGTGCACCTAGATATTTATAAAATTAATTGGGTAATATTTTAGTATCATGTGGTTATATTCATGGGATTAATAATTAAACCTAATCCATGATGGCACCATATCCACTACGTGATGTTGCCTTAGCAGTTAGCCCTAACTTATGCTTATATCAAGTTTTATGTTACTTCCAAATTTCTATATTGTAATGATATTATGATAAAATTTTCGTTATTTTGTGAATATATATGATAATTCATGATCCATGTCCTCTGAGTTATCATGTTTTTCTTTATCACTCATTTTCTATGCTTTATTTCTCTGTTTATTCCCTTACTAGGCTTCATAGATCACTAAATTATTTTATATATTCACAAGTTATCCTATGTATTTTTTTGAGATAAAAGTGATTTAGGAGATAATTTTTTAGAATAAAATAAATATATTTTGTTTTAATTTCATTTTTTTATATACCTGTACTTCTAAATACATTAGAATTTGTTAATAAATGGGTTGTACTTAATAGATATTTATGTAAAAATCATGTAATAATATGTGTAAATGGTTTGGGTTTCTATATAGATATTTTTTATCAAACCATGGCCTATTTTATGTAGGTTTTTGGTTTCAAACTCATTATAATATCAGATGAGGTGGGGTACTAGTGGGTAGGGTTGTGTAAGAGTGGTTCACAAGCTATATTGTCTTAGGGATGAAGTTTTGAGTTAGACATCATGTAACGATTGGTTTGGGAATTTGGGGAAATATTTTCAAGGGGTATTGAGTTTGGATTTTAAGCCAGTGATCCCAATGTTATTGATAATATCTATGTATCCATTCACCGAACATTTGATAACCTAAATGTCAACTCAAAGCTTTATGTAACTAGTTTTTGGGAACAAGCAAGTGGTACAAGAATCATGTGGAATTAGTCATTGATTTTCATTTCCACATTGAGAATACTTTCAAGAAACAATTTAATGAATGAGGGTTATCTGTTTAATTGGAATAAGCTTCCTTACATATAGATAAATAAAATCCTAAGTTAGGGTCCTAGAGTAATTTTGTTGATGATTGAGTCTATTTTAATTGATTACCTGAGTGAGGAGGCTTCCATCCTGGGATACAATCATGAAATTCCCCCACCAGTTGAGTGGGAACCAGTTCCTTAACCGGTATTTTAGTGAATAGACCCACTATTTATGGTTTGGAAAACATTACTCTATTAAATAAGAATAAGATAATTATATTGAGATATAATGTGGATACACATATGCGATGTTCACTTCCTGAGTTTCAATTAAATAGACACCCTAGGTTCCAGGGTAAACCTGACCCTTTAGTATTAGAGTACTGGCATGAGACATTAACCTTAGAGTTCCACTAGTATAGACCCTAATCCATTGGATAGTAGTGCTAGAATATATCCTTTTCCATAGAATAACTATTCATTGGTGAACTTTGATCATCCAAACCCATGACGAGGTGACTCATTCATTGATAGAATATTTGAATCTCATTAATGAGTATTATTACCTAGATACATTGAAGAATGTGAATATTTAGATTTTATTATATCTATAGTGGGGTTTCAGGTCTTTCACAAATTATTCTTTTAGGTTCATTGATATCATGAGGTACTCTCTTGAAATGATACATTATATATTTATTCAGGCATAAAAGTTTAATCACATTCATCATAGAGATATCTAAGCTTGAATTTCCCCCCCTCTACAAACCCATCTACTCTAGACTCTTAGAGGGCGATCTAGTGATAAAGTTATTTTTGTGGGAGAATTAGTGGGTAGATAGAGATATTGGTGTTAATCTAGGATAAGATTCATTAAATTTGGTTAACCGGTGGTATATTTTAGGTTCATGGAATTGCAGGTATAAGAAAGTCTGGTCCAATAATAGATTATCAGAATCACATGAGTCACATAGAGGATCCATCGAGCTATGGAATAGGATTTTCTAGATCAATGGAGAAAAGGTTATATATCTCATGGCTACCTGATCATACATATTTTAGAGGGAATATAAGCGATATATAGACCTTTTTTAGGATGAAATGTGATCAGGGTTCTCCCTAAGGGAGGTTGAGTGTTCCTCATGGAGTTGTCTACAGTAGAGGAGTTGGAAATGCATCAGGTAGTAGGGCTAGAAGTAGATATATCTATGATCTATTTCCACCACTAGGTTATACATTCCCAGTTTAGGGAGATGGAATCCAAGCATATGGTTAGATATAGGGGATATAGGGATATGACTGAGCTATTCCTAATATTTCTTGAGGCATGATTTATGTTTATTCTACACTAGAACCCATACTCATAGATACTAGAATAATCTATTGATTTTTTTCAATATATCTATTTTGATAGCTGAAAATCCAAATGGATCCTCGAGAACAAACTATGTGGATTGATAATTATACTAGTAATGGTCACATGATCAATAATATATTCTAACAATGTGATCTTATAAATTGGGGATATAGGCTTCTGTGGTTATAACACCTTAAGATTTTACCATACCATTTTTCTCTAAATAAATATGGTGTTGATAACATGTTTAACATGAAACACTGAAATAAAATGAGTTATAGAATATTTTATTAATTTTATCCACGAAAATTAAAAGAAGAATAAAACCTTGTTAAAATAAATAGATTTTAATAAATTATAATTTCATACAAAATATGATTATTAACTCTTAAAGTTCCTAAAGGAAATTTTTCATTAAAAAAATTTCATTTATATATTTTATTTTAATTTAAAAGATGACTTTATCAATTTTAGTAAATTATTTATATAAATTCAATTTCATTTTTAATTCATATTGTAAAAATCATATTATGGTGAATTGTTTACATTTTTCTAAAATAATTGATTTTTAGGTAAATAGTGAAAAAAAATCATTTTTGATAACCATCACTTTTATGAAATTATCATAATAAAATAAAGGATAAAAAGTTTTTGTAACATTTTTATATGAAAATAATATATTTATAAGGTAAATTAAATCAGTTTAAATACTATGTTGAATTTATAAAACCCATGTTTGATGTTTTGAAAACATAATTAAAACCTTTCTCTAAAGATATTTCTTATTTTCTTATATTAAAATTTAATTTTTATCAATTATATAAATTAAATATCAATAAAATTTATTTAATATTTTAAATAAAAAATTTATATTATTTAATAATTCCAATTCCAATTTTAGGAATAAAAGAATGATTTTATTATTAAAGATAATGGTCATGATAATAGTAAAAGGGTTATTTTCCAATAATTCTTATGTTAATGTTGTGTAATTGTTTTATAATAAATTAAAATGATATGTTTTATAAAATGAATTTTATATGATTTTTACACATATATACAAATATATTATCACTCATTTGATTTAAAAAAAAGTTATATAATATTAAAAATACTAAATGGGGTGAACAACATTTTTTTTCTACAAAACAACTTTTCTATATATATAACATTTTTATTTTAAATTTAATTTTATATTATTTATAAATTTCATTAGATTATATGGGGAATAAATTTGGTTTCATCACATAAATATTTGTTAATATTTTTTATCTTATAATTTTCTTAAAATATAATCTACTTATTTAAAAACTTGTTACCAAGGTAAAAATCAAAATGGTATAATGAAAAAATATAAAGTTAAATGAATCCAAAAACATTTTATACATGTGTTAAAACCTATAGTTGAGGTTCCCTCGAAACAATGTCACCCCAAGCTCCATTATTCAAAACTTTTGGATCCTTTTACCCTTTAATATTGATCTACCATTATTGAAATGCAATGGGTGCTTCCAAAACAACCCCTCTCTTCACTAATAAAAGGGGATCACTTACACCACATCATGCTACACCTATAACTTAAAATTCTATAATAAAATTATGTAATTACTATAATACTATGATCATATCTCAATTTTATAATATTATGTATCAATTAGATAGGTTAATGCCTCATTTTCCAATGATATTTCCATGAAAAAACTCAAGTTCTCAACATGAGTATTTCTTACTCCATAAGATTTTCTTCTTAATAATTCTCTTAAAAAATTATTCTATATAACATAATATAATTACATAAGTATTATTAATATAATTTAATTTTATTACATTAATTCATCAACCATTTTTCAATTCTTTCCATTCATTAAGAAAAAAATAGCATCGATCCTGTGTACGTGAGGACTACCACCTCCATGAATTGATGTTGTTTGTTTTTCATCATTTCCTTCATGGTTGATAAAAAGTATTGATTTAATTAATTAATATGTTGAATATATTAAAATTATAGTTATTAAATTATAATTTATCATATATCATCATTCCATCCCATTCATTGAGAAATGAAATTGTTAATCGTGTGTACATGCGGACTACCATCTATATGAACGATGAATTTTATTTTTCATCACCACCATACATGGATGGTTATAAGATTAAATCTAATGATTTTCGGGAATATTCATGGAAATTTTAATCTTTTTAAAAATTTATATTAACCTTATATAAAAAAAACCTTACTCTTTAAAACATTATAACACACTCTCATTTTGGTAGGTTTTACCACCTATGTGAATGATGTTATAATGTTTATAGCATGGATGATTAAGGAATGTAATATAATGGTAATATAATAAAAAAATATTTTATTTAATATATTTTTAATGAATCTATAATGGTATTATTATTATTTTATATATTTATTAATAATTTATATATTTATTAATAAACTACCTTTCTATCGTTAAACATAATGAAACTAGCTAATCATAATTTCCATTCTCAGAAACCATATCTATATAATTCCTATAATGAAATGTAATTTAAGGAATAAATTAAAAATAAATATTAATCTTCAATGAATAAATTTTTAATAATGAAAAATCAACCAATAATTTGTAATCGACCCTATCACCATGAAACTATTACGAAAAAACCAATCAAAAAATCCTAACACCTAATTATGAATATAAACTATAGCTGGGTAACATATTTGTGATAGATGATTAAAAATTATTTTTATTAAAGGTAATATATTTGAATAATTCTATGAAATTACTTATTAATAAAGGTATTTTTATTATATAGAATTTTATATGATTTTTGACTATGTGGTATTTAAGGTAAAGAGTTCTTTGTCTAAAATTTAATTTCTTAAGACAAATATCATATTATGAACCATAATATCATTGATATGGTGTGATTAATAACTAATTTATTTCATTTAACATATTCATTTTAATAATAAAGTTTTAATATATATATATATCATTTTATTTCTTTAAATGGATTTTGATTAAAATGATATCAAGGATTTCAGGGGGTTTTCATCTCAATTTTCTTCATTGACACATGATGTGTATTCACTTATTATTTCATTATGTGTTGTATATATTGGTCATGGATTTATTTTATCAAATTTTTTCACACAATATAAGGGATTTATGAATCCATTATTATAACAATTTTAAAGGGTTTTAGAATCTAGTTTTATGAAACCCATAATGGATTTTGATAACTCAAATCTCCTATCTTGAGTTATAATGAATCTTTCTGAGCATCTTTCTCAAATTATTAGTTTCTTACACACTAATATTTTATTTCATGGTACCTTATATTTCACTCTAGTTAAAATAACCTTTTATTTCTAATATGTTTCCTTTATGAATGTATTTCCCAAAAATTATGTCATTGTTCAGAATAATTTGCGTCCTCCTTAATGACAGTTTCTCCTCCATGTCCATATTTTCCATTTACACAAATGTTATCCTTTATATTTAGAAATATAGTTATGTTTTATCACATGTTACCTTCATATTCCCCTTATCATATTTTTTCAAATTAGTTTTATTTACCTTTTTCATTATGTGGGTTTTTGACAAATGTAAGTCAAATTATTAAAAAAGATTCCAATACTTTAAAAATAAATTGTTTTATCATACAATTCACATTAATTTTTTATAAAATTTATATCAGTTAAATCATAATTTATTTAATCTTAATTTTAAAATTCAATGTATTCCAAATTTTACAGTTCACCTTTTTGAAAATGACTTTTGAATCTGACATGTAACATCATCTTTTATGACTATGGTAAAAATAATTTATAAAAAATATTTTACAGTTTCTTTTATTGAATGATAATTATTATTTAATTCAATTTCATTACATGTTTTAAAATATATTTTTTAACACATTGAGTTTTTATTATATATTTATCTTCAAATAAATTTAATTTCATTAGTAGATTGCGATATAAGTATCCCCAAGTTTAAATGAATCATAATATTCTATATTCTTATAGCCTACCCGTTAAATTGGAAGAACGAATAGGAATAACCATATTTTAAAACAAATATGTATAAAGGTTTTATATAACAAAATTATATTGATAAATATGTACTCAATTTTTATTAAAGTATCTATATGCTTTAAAAATACATTTTTCTCGAATTTGGTATTTATTGCATTTTGTGAGAAAATAATATAATTTATTTCTGAAACATTTAGAAAATTTATTTTAAATTATCAAAATTAATTTTATAAATCAATATTCCAAAATTATCTTATAGTGAAATTTTGATAATTTTATGAAAAGATTTTTTTTCAATGAATAGTGAAAAATATTACTTTTTACTGAAAATTGTCTTTTCCTTACCAGAATTTACAAAGTTTAATTTTTTTTAAAAATGATTTTAAAGAAACCATAGTTAATTTATAGTATTAATAATATAATTAAAGACATTATAATCAATTTTTTGAAGAATTTTTTTATAAAAATAATTTATACCTAAGAAAACATGTTTTCTAGAAAACTGTTTTTCATCGTATTTTGTGGGATTGATTTTAAATTTAATTATACCACTTTGGTGGATTAAATTTTATAAAATTAATTAAATATTATTAATTAATATTTACAAAAAATTAATGAGTCCACTTTTATTTTTTTCATAAGGAATTGCAAAAACCATAAAAAAATTTCACCGTGGTTAAGGATAAAATGGGTTTATCAGGGGTTAAACTAGTAGATAAGTGTATGTTTTACAAACAAAAAAATTTAAATACTATTTTTGAGACATATTTAGAACTCATACTATCATAACATATAACCTATATAAATTTTAAATCATTTGACATTAGTTAATCTTTTAATAAATTCCAATTACGTCATCTCCCCTATTTAAAAAGGGATACCCCTCCTTTATCTTCTTTACACCATTTTGAGCTATCTATCATTAGAAAACACTAAAAAAATTTCTTATAAATTTATGTACACATGAATAATAGGGTTTTTATTATTAAAATTCCATTTGAATGATCCTTTATAAGGGATCCAAATGAGTCTTACTGAAGAAGTGGTAATCCTCCTACCAGACCTATTTCTGATTATTTTTTCTTCAACCTCCTCTAATTATATAGTATTCATCATAAAATAATAAATTAACTATTATATATATACATTAATTTTATTATTACTATCAAAATAAATTTATTCACCTTATTTTCTATCAAATGGTATGTGAAATTATAAATCATGTGTACATGTGGACTACCACCTCCAAGTAGAATTACAATTAATTTTTCTTAATTATCTTTCATGGATGGTTATTATGATGATTTTAATTATTATGTATTATATTTATGATATGATTATACTTTTTAAATTATAATATCATATCTTCTTTCTTACCTTTCCATGGGTTGGAAAATGATAAAGTCGCTCATGTGTACAAGTGGACTACCACCTCTACGAAGTGATGTGATTCATTTTTTATTTCTTATTTAGAAAGATGTTAATAACGATAGATTTCAGTAATATATATTTTATAATAATTATTATATAAATGTGAATCATTATTTACCTTTCTTTATTTCCATCTATCAAAAAGTTAAAACAACATTCATGTGTAAGTACGGCCTAACGTCTTCATGAATGGTGTAACTCATATTTCTATCTATAAATTTTATAGAAGACTGTAATATATATATAATGAGTATATATTATATTTATTACATAATTAATTTTTTTATATTATCTAACGATGGTAAAATGACAATTAATGTAAAAACTGAAATAAAATTCTCATGAAAAATGAAATAGATAAAACCCAGAAATGATGATTTTAATAAGGAATTATTAATAAATGGGTGTTGAAATGTTATAATTGGATCATATGTTATATTATATATATTTAAATGATTATGGAATATAATTATAATAAATTTAAATTTATTATACATGATTTTATATTGGTTTTTATGTAAATAAAAATTAAGGTAAGGGATTTATGTTACAATCTCATTGTTTATTGGGATTATTTAGGATTATTTTTTGGATAATGAAATTTGAAGACCTGTGTCTAAAGAATAAAATTAATATTATTCTAATTTGGTTATTTATAGTGATTAAAATTTTTTATTATCATATTTTCTATCTTTAATAACTCAAGAGACTGAAATAATGTTTTTATGGAAAAAAACTTTATTTCTCTCTTCAGTTGAAAATAATTTTTCATAAATGTCTATGTTTTATAAATTTGTTTTCAATATTTTTTTAATATTATCCTATGATTGTTTAAATTTATTTTTACCTGAAATTTTATTTTAAAAAATTTGTTTAATATCAATCTATTTTTTTACAAATGAAGTACTTTTGACTTTCAATTGAAAATATGAAAGGAATCTTTTTTTAATGTAAAAAACATGAATAGAATTTCACACTGTCATGACTGATCAATGATTTGGTGCATCCTTTACTATTTTCCAAGTTTATTTTCAGGTAAAATGTATTCCTTAACATTTGGAAAAAAAATTAATTTTAAATAAGTGATTTCAAAGTGAAAGTATATTTTCTTCAAGAATTGTTCTAGTGATATTTTAAAGTCATTTTTTATCTGTGATAACATACTTTAATGTTACTTATACTTTATTAGAGATATGTTCCAATGATACCATACACTCTTATTCTTTGGACTGATTATGATGATGATGATTTAGGAATGATTCTAAGAAAAAATTTCCTTTTCCATGGGTTATGCGATGATAAAATGATGTAATATTTATGAAACAAGTTTTACATCCATTAGTAATGCTATGGTTAAAGTTTTAGGATATTGTGAAATACACGTGTATTATTTTCATTATGTGAAGTGTTGGGATGGAATTATATATACCACTAATGAATTAGATAAAGATGTATATCTCATGTGATAATAATGACATGAATGGGGAGTGAAAAAAATTTAATAAGGGACCTTTTCTACTATCATAGTCTTGGGAGTGATCCTTGAATAAGTATATGATGAAATGCAGAGTGAACCCACTCCACTATGATAGTCTTCACAATGAGACATTTCTAAGAAAAATATTTTATATGATAATTTTTATTCCACACACTAATGGCTTATTCTAATGTTATACTCTCATTGATAATGTTATTTTATTCCATGATGATTTATACCTTTTAAACTACCACGATTTATTCCTTGACTTAATATTATGATCTATGATATATTGGTTCTGGTTTTCAAAAGTTAATATCATGTTTTCATACCCTTATGCTCCTTTTATGCTTATGTGATTATTGATATCACCCTTTTTACCCATAATGAGCATATGATTTCACCCTTTATTGTGTTTCCTTTCTCCATGTTATGAATAATGTTTTTAAGTAGGGTGTATCTAACAAGAGTAACATTTGGGAAGGTGTTTGTTGGAGATATTGAATATATTTCTGAAAAAATGAATAATGTGTATTTAATATCTAAATAATAAAACCTTATGTTCCTTAGGCATGTATTTGTAAAATGTAATTAATATTTATCTAATAATATATAATATTTATTTATGAAAATTATGGGTTTATATAGTTAATATCGAAGGATATTTTTAGTCAATATTTAGATATTACAATTAGATAAATTTGGAGAAAACCTAAGGGATAAGTCTACTATATGATAACATCCTAATTTATTGTAAGAAATATATTGTGTGGTTTTCCTAACAATAAATCCCTTCCTACAGACTATATGTGGATAAGTTTTTGTCATAGATTCATCTAGGAGTAGTAACTCCAAAAAAGAGTTGTTTTAGTGTATTTGAACCATTATTTTGGGGCATAGTGTGTGTTCCCTTACTGAAAAATTGGTTTGAAACACCCAAGGTATTTTCTTAGGTTAAAAAATATTTTATTTATGAACCATTTTGATGGAATTGAATTTATTTTTATCATTTATGACCTAGTTTAAACATAAGGTTTCATAGATTAAAAAGAAGGTGTCATGATTTAAACAGCAAATAAATAATTTTTCAGGAATATTTGGGTTTCCACTATGATTATTGTTGATCACACTATAATTTTTGGTTTTATTCAATGGATGGAACATAAAAGAATTGTTTTAATGTTTAATTTAATTGTAAATGTAATGAATTCCCTTTGAAAGCACCAAATGTTATCAGATCTAGAATAAACAAACAGGTTTATATTTTTACAAAACTTTTTCAATCTATGAATCATAACGATATTTCAAATGATAAAAGGAGGAAACAATGTAATTTTTGAGTCCTTTGTATGGAGAAAACCTCCATATTTTATTAGATACACTAATTTAGTAATTGATTATAAATAGACTGTAACCATTGAAACTATGTTTTCTATTCTCTAGTTTTTAGAATATGAAAATTTATTTTAGTATTTTATCATTTGGAAGGATAATAATATCAATGGTGGACACTTATCAAGAACATAAGGCAGTAGTAATAAATTGACCCTATTGAGTGGGATGAGTTAAAGGGAATATTTTTAAATAAGTACTTTCCTCATATTCCTTTTATGAAAATAGGGAATTAATTT
The DNA here is from genome assembly GCA_963277665.1 of Viscum album. Taxonomy (NCBI): domain Eukaryota; kingdom Viridiplantae; phylum Streptophyta; class Magnoliopsida; order Santalales; family Viscaceae; genus Viscum; species Viscum album. Next base: position 1,284,484,664 of record OY728138.1, on the reverse strand, counting down.
AAAAATAAAAAATAGACAGATGTTGAATCCATTAGTACCATGAGGTAAATTTCATAAGATTTACATGGTATGCTTATGGTATTATCATATAACATAAAAGTATGGTTGATCAATTATTCGGTATCATAAAACCAAGTCCCTAAATGGATTTATACATAGGGAACTTTATTATCTATGAAGAAACATTTTTATTTGATGTAAAGTTGTAGATGGAAATTGGAGTTACCCAACAATATCATGGTTTTGATAATAAAAGAAAATGGAATTAAAAGGAAATACTGATAATAAAAGTTGTACAGAGAAAAGATGATCCTTCCTTTATGTTCAATGTTTTGAAAGAAACAATGAGGAAATTTCTCAAAGGGTACTGGTAAAGGTTTTAGGTGTGGAGATTAAGGTTATCATAAAATTGATTTCCCATGTTATATTAAGAATAAGATAGCTAATTGGGGATGAAAAGAACCACAGAATACACCACTAACACTCCAATGTTTAAAATACAGGGAGTATTAACATTATTCTAACCATTTATATAATAAAAATGTTAATTATGATGATCAAAATTAGCAAGCTATTAATCCCAAATACAAAGGTAAATCTCACATGATCACTGTTATTGATGTGGGGTACGATAACAAAGTGGTGAAAGGTACACTTACCATCCACTCTAGAACTTCTAATTTATTATTTTACTCTATATCTACCCACTCTTTTATGTTTTAATTTTTTAAGGTTTTTCCAATACCAACTTAATTATTTTATGTTTAATTAATAGTTAAAATCCATAATGGTATAATGATCGCATCTAAATTATATGATTCTTCTATGATTAAAGTTTCTTAGAATAAGCTTCCTGTAAATCTCATTATTATACATCTAGTTGTATTTAATTTTACCTTAGGCATAGATTGAATTTTTTTTCATAAATCCAACATCAATTATAGAGGAATTAAAGTCACATTATATATTATAAACCACCTATTGATTTTTTTATCATTTTGATGATAAATATGAACTTATATGTGAAATTACATCCATTTTATGGGTCTCAAATCCTATTAAAAATGGGTGTTTATCTCAGATAGTTGGGGGTAAATTCAACATTGATGATATTATTATTTTATAAGCGTTTTTTAGGTTTCTCTATATAATTTTCTTAGTATTCATTCAAATCATGAAGTTTATTTTTTTTAATTTAACTCATATATTGTGGTACAACTATTTCAAAGACTTCATATAGAATTGAACATATTGAGTTGAAATAATTGATGAAGAAACTCAAGGAGAATCTTAATAAGGGATTTATTCAGCTGATTCCATCACCTTGGGGTGAACCTATTCTTTTTCATATGAAGAAAGATGTGTTTATGTGACTCCAAAAATAATTTTTTGAACTGAACAAGATAAAAATCAAGAATAATTATCTTATACCTCATATTGATGATTTTTTCAATCAATTACATGGAGCTCAAAATTTTTCCAAGATTGATCTTTGATATGGATATTATTAATTTAGGGTCAAAAGTAAATACATGCCCAATAAATCCATCCAAATGAGGTATGGAAACTATGAATTTAGTTTGATTCCATTTGGTTTTACTAATATCCACTATTTCTTCATGTCTTTAATGAATAGAGTCTTTTGGCATTACCTTTATTGGTTTTTGGTAGTCTTTATAGATGATATTTATATAAATTTCAAGAGAAAATAAGAGTATTAATATAGCTTGAGGATTTTTCTAAAGGACTTATGGAAATATAATATTTATGAAAATTTTACCAAGTTTGAATTTTGGATACAAAAGTTTCATTTTAGGGTCATATAATTACAAGATAAGGTATAACAGTGGATCCATCAAAGATTCATGTTATTAAACATTGGCCCAGACTAACCACTATGACTGAGATCTGTATTTTTATGGGTCAGGAGGAATATTACGAAAGTTGTTTGGAGAATTTCTCATGACTTTCTAATCCAATCACCATGATAACTCAAAAGTGATCCAAGTTTAATTTTAACATGTGAATGTGAGGAAAATGTCATGTAACTAACGAGAAGCTTAGTTAGTGCACATGTTCTAACACTACCCTATAGTAGAGATGGGTTTGTGATATATAGTGATTCATAATAGAAGTTATTGGGATGTGTCATCACTGGTAATGATATTGTGATAGATTTTGCCTCACACAAATTGAATGTTAATATAAAAAATTACCCAACTCATGATTTGGAATTATCTGTTATAATTTTAACATTAAAGATATAGAGTTATTATCATTATAGATAAATGTGTGATATATATATATTGATCATAAAATTTTAAATTATATATTCACTCAAAAAGATTTAACTATTCTCTTGATAAGATGGTTAGAGTTTATTAAATATTATTATTACTCAATACATTACCACACTAGGAAATAGAACAAGGTAATAGATTCTCCAAGTCAAAAGAATCAGGCTGTCTTATTTTTGATAAGGATAAAAAGATATATAATATTTCTAGATTTACAAAGGATGGATCTAGAAATATTGTTGTAAGGGGAGAAATATTATCTTTCTTAATTGAGTGTTCATATCTCTATTGATTTGAATATTAAAGAGGCACATAATGAATGTGTAGAGATTTAAGGGTCCTAAAAAATGAAAATCTGCAAAGGGAAAGAAAATACTACCATAGAATTGATAAAGGATAGGGATATATGTGGGGATGAAAAGTGGAGAAAAAGATTGAAGGAATCCAACATGGAAAAGGACAAAATATAGTATGCATACTGATTAATGGGAAAGGCCTATGGGAGTCACAAAATGTGAACTGAGCGGTACACAGGATGCCTATGAAATGTTGGCCTATGAGTCATTAGCTAGTGAACTAGGTATTTTACAAAATAAATGAAGAAATATGTCGGTCAAATAAGAACCACATCGTTGGTAGAATAGAGGCAGAGAAACTCCACCTGCGGACAACGTATTTGGATAAAACATGAGAAAGATGTACACCTCTGTATACCATCCCCACAGACTAAGCATTTTGTAGATGAGGCAAGCCTATGCCCCCAAAACCATTTCATTTTCATAATTCAGGTGGTGATTTCCACCACCACAAACCTCAACACTGTGATCCTCAGTTGACTGAGTCATCCACAGGTTGGATAATCCCTCCATGGGCTTCCACAAAAGTTTTTGTGTGCCCCTAGATATAGCCTCCTCAGCACTCTATTAAAGGAAACCAAGAGGAGATAAGGAGAGGATAGGATTTTGGGAGATGTGAGAGTATATGAATGGAATACTAAAAGGAAAAAATTCGGTGAATTACGGAACCACGAACGGTTTCCCACAAGTATAAACATAGTGCAAACCATAAAAATGAATGTATAATAATATAGTCAAATTTTGAATCTAAAAGGTGAACTGTAAACCATACTCCCTTCATAGATGAACTTTCCATGACCTCTGAGACTAATTCCCCTTCTTCAATCAAGTGTACTGTGTAGCACAACTCTATGAGAACAAAACCCTACCTTGAATAGAATTCCCTTCCATGTAGGGACTTCAACACCGCATTCCACCATTGTATGTGAATGGAGGCTGAAGTCACATATCACCGTGGTGCATGAAACACACCCAGATTTTCGTACCACCACAATATGTGGACCACATTCAGATCCGCATACCACCTCAGTATATGGTCGACCCTTCCACCCACATAACAAAACACTGTGTGGAAGGTACCCCACCCCGCAATAACAAATGGTGTGTGGAGTAGGTGACCACTGGGATTTCCACCTTCTAGTACCAATCATTCCCTTTTATTTATATCTCATCCTCTGAATCTCCTATGTGAAACAATCCATCAACATCAATCCAAATCCTCTTCTAAATCCACCAAACCCATATAAATGTACCATCGAGTGCATCACTACACCCTTCTAAGTCTACAAACCAATGGTAAACTAAGTTACGATGGTAATACCTACATCGGTATGGACCACAAGAATGTTAGTAAGTATAAATTCCTATGGTGACCCAGAGTCTAACCTTGGGATACTAATGTGAGCCTCCCCATTCTATGGATCAAGGGTAATCACTTAATTTTCCATTCAATGAGGTCAAATGACCAGTCCATGGAATTGATATTGTTTTTACTTTTGATGGGAAGCAACATTATTACCCTTTCTCAAAACCCATTCTAGATCATCCCTCATAAAGTAAGCCTCTATCCTTCCAGGATAGACCTAAGGACCTTCACTTTAATTTCACATTGAAGGGTTCATTGTAGCGTACCCTCGTCCACTGTCACCCCTGCATCTTTCACTGTCAGTAACTCCATTTCCCTCATAAAATAAGTAAAGTGTTCCTTTGTTGAATCATTCACATCCTATTGTTTCTCACACTGATCATGAACAAAATGGGCTTAGAGGTATGTGATAATTCGATATTATTGCAACCCACTAATGAACTACGAGAACTATGATTCCCAAGACAACTGGGATATGTAGGAAGCCTTTTTCTAGGAATGATCTCCATGTTATCTCATCGATGAAATGAGATATCATGTACCCTTCAAATGGGAATCTCCCCTATGTAATCCCCAATCAAGTCACAACTAGAACCGAACTGCGTGAGATTGATTCCTAATCAAGTGGGATACATAGGAAGCCTCCCTGAGGTCCTAACTTGATACCCAAATCACCCTAGAATTCTCCAGGCCATATTCCTAATGGGGTAATATTCATCTAGGATACCATATCATTCCTGGACATATTGGGCCACCTTGGTATAATCCCCACAATGGATCTTGCCTAGGCAGCTTTCGCCTAGACATCCTTGCCATACGACATTAAACTGCATGGTTGGGTCCCCATCACATGGCCTTAAAGTCGATGTGTCAAGTTAAGTGACACTGAATTGTGTGGGTTCTGATTCCTCTCGAGAGGATATGTAGGAAACCCATATAATGGGTTCAATCCTAATATCGAAGCAAATTATGTCCCTCTTGGATAACAATAAACTCTGTAGAACCTTATCCTTGGTCTTAAACTTGCATTGTCTTAGTAATTCCTAATCCATGTGTATCCATGATTGATCATAAAACTCATGGGTAATATGTGGACACACTCTTCGGGAAAGAACCAAGGATTAAAAAACATATGAACATTTTTAAATATATAAGGTAGTCCTAGAGTAGGTAATAATTCACCCCAAAAGGGTGTGATGAGCCCGAACTCACATCCTCACAACTAATGGAGTCCTGAATTGTTGTTGGCCAAATCATCATCCAACAAGTACCTGACTTTGAAAAGTAGGTCCATGAATCAAGGATACCAGGGTCGTTGGGTGTTTATGGCTCCACAAATAAACCTATTGGAGACTATCTGAGGACATCGTAACTGACATAAGCTGATTGCACAGACACATAACCCCCTTTGTAATTGCATGCCAGGATCATGAAAATGTGGCACCACCTTAATAACATAAAAAGGATACACTTCCCAATCCTGGCAGTACCATCTCTCCCTATCAATATATGGTGTGATGTGAATTGGGACGAAACAAAAATGGTGAACCTGTTGTGAATCCTTCACCAAGGTGGAAGATTACCCCACCTCTACCCCCTTTCACATTCAAAGGGAAGAGGTCCAAAAAGGACCATCAATTTTACATGTGATCATTATAAGAAACTTTGATAGGTTTTTTATTGTCTAAATATGTCATATATATATATCATGAATTTAGAAAATGTCTCTTCAATACAAATGGAATATCAAAAAATTTCTCAGACACGAATGTCATAGACCACATGGGTGGCCAGATCCCCAACAAAGAACATGACCCCCTCACCTACCCAGCGTCAGAAGCACTGGGTTTCATACATGATGATTAAACATTACCATCAAAATGTACTCTCTCTATAGTAGAGCCTATAAGGAAAGCCCTCTAATCTAAAAAATCTCACCAGCCACCTCCTCTATCATGGCTGAAGATCCATCATTGGACAACCCTATTGGCTGTCTCTAAATGCTTCCGGATTCTATCCCAAGAGCATGATAACAAGTACCTACCTTATCATAGGGAGGCAGATGAAGTCAACACCAATGAATTCATCCCAGATACATAGGAACCCCACTGAAGGTATCCTACTAGAGGATGTCTCCATTAGTGGCATAAAACCTGATATCCTCACTTTGATGAGGATCCCCTACTAAGGAAACCTACTGAAGTCCAAGGGACATGCGCCCCTCGGGCTTCCCACTGAGGGTGGAAAATGAATAATCAGAAGCAGGTTATCACCCTGGTTCTTGAAGAGGAGGTCTTCCACAAAAATATAGTGGCATTTAATGGGAATTCATACAATCATTCCCCTCCTGCTGAAGCCAGCCATGAAAATACAATGGAAATCTTTGAGCAGACACAATTTCTTGCACGCTTCTCTAAAGCCCTACATGGAAATAGGGTGGAATAATATAAGAAAAGGCACATTCTTGCTAGTGATTTCTGGTCCCACCATGCAGAAAAAGTAGAAAATTATAGGCAGATTCAGATTTTTTCCAATGTGAAAGAATCCTATCATCCAAATAAGACAACACCCAACTATAAGATGGCACATCTCCCTACTAAAAGAAAATAAGCCAGCTATCTAAATAGGGAGAAAATTATGGATAGTTGTACAACACTTCCAGCATATATGAATCCCACCATGCAAATACATTGACAAATAAATATAAGCAGAGTAAAGTTCATGTGGATGCAAATCAAACCTATGAGAAAAATATGGAAAAAATCGACCAGATGTAAATTTATACTTGCAAATAAAAATCCCACTAGCCAAATATGGTGGAAATCAATGGAAAAATCATGTGTTAGACTCGTTCCTCTTCTCCAACACAAGAGAACTACCAGTACCTATTGAAAAATCATATAGGACTACAACAAGAAAAGTTTCGTTCTCTGAAATCAGAGAGGACATTCATACCTATTTCATCCACATACGCATCTCAACCAATCTTGGCCATTATGGAGGATCAGACCTCAAACCTAGACTATATCTATAACAAACCTACTTTTTATTACACACTTAGGAATGATTTGTTATATAAAACATTCACTTGATACAACATATAATATAGAGAGGTCTAGTATATTTTTGTCTTAAGAACATTACATAATGACTTAAAACATGAAACACAACATCTTTATTGAAAACTTCTTTTACAAGACCAATACATTCCCTCGTACTTAGCATTGCATGGGATAACCTGAGGACATGCATATGAAAAGGGTGAGCTATAAAACCTAATAAGGGAGTAAACAAGGCATAAAATGAATAATACAATACATGTTAGGTAGTAGGAATATTAATGGATCATAAAAGAAACATGACCATAAAGACATGATATAACATGATTATCATAACATGTAAATATTGCAATAACACTTAACATGGTAATAGCATGATCCAAGGCACATTGCACATGGAGAATACGTAAACCCTCATTTAAATTGAAATATCTTTACTAAAACCTCATTTAACTTGATGTATCATGATACTAATCGTTACCCAATGCATTGGAGTGATATCATGGTACACCCTTCTTAAACATTTCATTTCATGTATTAGTGTGCCACATGGATCATACAACATGGAATAATTAAAGATCATAATTTATTCTAAAATAAATTAATTTTGTATTAATATATGAAATTATATAAACATTAAGTAAATTTTCATAAAGTTGAATACCCTTGATAGATAAATGTGCATGGTATTCATGACACAGTGACTTTGGATTTAGAAAATTGTCATGTAATTTCAGCAGCATAATGGCATGACATAATAATTCATAAAAATTGTTGATGATAGAAAAATGGGTGTATAATCATATGTACATGAGATTTAAAGTAAGGGGGTCATATAGATACATTTCCCAACATAAGTAATGGAATTTTAGATTCATAAAAAAAAATAATTTCTTGATTGAAAATGAAGAGAGAGAAATTCCTTACAGAATTTCGGCATGGTAGTGGGTATGCATTGGGGGTAATTAATGAGAGAGAAAGGGGTATATCATAATTCAAATATAAAGAGGGAATTTTGGAGGAGGTTATAGATCATACCCCAACATTTTTAAATTAAAAATAAAAGTGAATAACAATGTAATGAAATATGGACAAAAATGATAAAGGAAGAAATGTTTTACTTGGAAGTGTGATCCCAAAGGCTTGGGAGGGGATTCAGAGAGGCTTCTTGGGAGATTGGGGTGCCTTGGGAGGATTCTAGAGAAATGAGGGAAGAGGTTGGATGAACTCAAAAGGCTTTGAGTGAAGAGGAAGTGAGAGCTTGGGTGGGTTTGTATAAGAAAGGAGAGGGGATTTTTTATTATTTAGGTTTGGGACACCACGCATTAAACGAATCAAACCAAAAACCAAACCATAGTTTTTCCCATGTTTTTCTCAAAAAGGGAGTGGAAAACATTATTTTATTATGCAAATGGATGAAAATTTTAAAATAATAGGGTTTCTTTTGTTGAGGTGAGTCACACTCTCAAGGAAATCAATTTAAAAAGTTAAAATGTATTATAAGTCTTTAAGGGTCCACTAAAGCATTGAAAAATAAATCAAAAAAAACCTAGAATCACATTATTTTAATGTTAAAACAAATATTGGCCGAAAATAATGTTTATAGTATTTTATTACATCACTATTGGGTCATTATGATGTCATAAAACACATTATATATTTAAATGGTATTTAATTTTTACCGAATAATTCTACTATCGTAGAAAATTATGAAAAAATCACTGTTTGATAATTTTAACATCCTGATAAAAAAAATATTCATTTTATCTATTTAATTTTTTTAAATATGGGAATTTTTACTTTTAAAATAAAAACCGACATTTATAAAAAAATTCATGGGTTTTGACAAAAATAGCTTTCAAACCTTAATGAAAATCATAGTCATATTCATAATAATTATACGATAATTTATATTATATAAAAATTATTTTAGTAATAATATTTAATTAAAATATTATTTAATTCAAAAATCCATTAATTCATTAAAACTGATTTCTTAATTAACTAGAAATGCTATTTTTTCTTTAAAAAAATATTTTCAAAGTAACAATAATAAAATGAAAGTATATTATCTATACTAAAATAATGTACATAATCATAATACTAGTTTCTCATTACTTAACACCTTATAACACCAGTATAATACTGAAGGGTAAGGTGTGAGATGGTGACAGACTCTTGGGGTGGCTCGGATGACATCACTCGGGTAGTAATCTCTATCAACTTCTAGTTCTCCCGTAGGCAGTTAGGTTTGAGCATAACATGTTGAAGATCGACTTGACCTTGTTCAGGTGAGAAGCCCAATGACGCCACAACCATTCTGAGCCCTGAAAAATGGGTTTCATATGGAGAAATTCTACTAGATGAGGCCATCGCTTCCTTTTTCTGAGTAAATTGGATTTGTTAAAGCACTATATTTATACTAATCATGTGATCACTGTTTAATGGCTATATAAGCAATATTCACAATTCTTAACGGTATTTTAAAATCTAAAAACATAAATCCAAAGAAGTACATATATTATATAACCATTTTACATAATAATACATTTAATTATATCAAGAGAAATTTCCATTAATAATAGTTTGGGTTGTTACAATATTCCCCCCTTAAGAAATTTCACCCCTGAAATTTATTTTTCCCAAAATAAAACAAATGCGGGTAACTCTGCTTCATCAAATCATTTTATTTCCACGTTGCTTCATCAAACTTGTGGTTTGTCTACACAACATTGGCAAGGGGCATTGTCTTATTTTGTATAAATTTTTCCCTACGATCTAAGATCTTCACCAGCTTCTCTTCATAAGAGAGGTCATTATACAATGGTACAACCTCTGCATTGAGTACATGAAATGGTTCAGGTATGTACTTCCTCAAGATTGATACATGGAATACATCATGTATATGAGATAGGTTTGGTGGGAGTTCTAGTTGATAGGCCAATGCTCTGATGCGATCAAGGATCTCAAAAGTTCTGATGTACCTTGAACTATACTTTCCCTTCTTCCCAAATCTCATAACTCTCTTACATGGTGATATGTGGAGGAACACCATGTCTTTGACATCAAACTCTATGTATCTTCGAGGATTATTAGCATAGCCCTTTTGTCGACTCTGAGCATCTTTAATGTCTTGCTGGATGGTTTTATCCTTCTCTACTATTTCTTTTACCATCTCTTGACCAAGGAGTTTTCTCTCCTCAATTTCATCCAAACATGTTGGTTTTATTCACCTCTTCCCATATAGGGCTTCATAAGGATCCATTTGGATGCTTGAGTGGAAACTGTTATTGTATGTGAACCCAATAAGAGGGATATCTTGACCACATCCTCCCTTGAAGTCCATTGATCACACTCTCAACATGTACTCAAGTGTTTGGATAGTCCACTCAGATTTTTCATCAGTGTGAGGATGATAAGTCATACTAAATTCTAAATCAGTATCTAGAGTATGTTTATGACTCTACCAAAACATAGAGGCGAGTCTTGGATATTGATCAGATACAATAGATAGTGGTACTCCTTGCAGCCTTACCATATCTCTAATGTATATCTGTGCTAGTTGATCTAGTGATAAATCCTCCCGAATAGAAATGAAGTGTGAAGTCTTTGTAAGATGATCCATAAAAGCCCAGATAGAATTGGTTCCTTTGGATGTCTTTGGAAGTCTGGTGACAAAGTCTATGGTGATGTTCTACCATTTCCATGTTTTTATGGGTAATGGTTTCATCATCCCCTTAGACTTCTTCCTCTCAGCCTTCACTTGCTGACACACCAAGCACTTTGATTTATACTCAGTGATCTCCTACTTCATGTTATCCCACCAATAATACTCTCAGATATCTCAATACAACATTGTTTTTCTTGGGTGAATGGATAAATTTGAACTATGTGCATCATCCAAGAGTTCCTTCTTTAACTCCATATTCGATGAAACAAATAGTCTTGACCCAAATCTCACAATTCCTTCTTCATTAACATTGAACTCCGAGGAATTACCTTTTCTAAAAGTTTCCACCTTCTTCTGAATTCCCACATCATCCTTTTGATCATCCTTTATCCTTTCCAAAAGTGGAAATTGAGCAATAATTTGTGAAAGGATTGATGATTTCCACTTATTTATGATTCTCATTTCCATCTTCATCAAGTCTATGAAGATTAGATCCTTTTCAATTCCTGTCAATGATAGAATCATTGGGTCCTTTCTACTTAGATCATCTGCCACCTTTTTTGATTTCATATGGTGTTAATGGATTGAGCAGTCATAGTCTTTGATCAGCTCAAAGCATCTTCATTGGCACATGTTCACCTCTTTCTGTGTGAATATATACATGAGGATTTTGTGGTATGTATATATTTCACACTTCTCCCCAAATAGGCAACGCATCAAAATATTTAAAGTTAATATCACTAAAACCAACTCCAGATCATGTCTTGGATAGTTTTTCTCATGAAATTTCAATTTCCCTAAAGCATAGCCAATGAATTTGACATTCTGCATCAATACACAACCTAGGCCCTTCTTCCAAGCATCATTAAATACCAAAAAAAGTTCTCCGCTTATCGGTAATGTGAGAACGAGCATAATTATAATCCTCTTTTTCCACTCCTTGAAGTTCTCTTCACATTCATCACTCCAAGAAATCTTTAATTACTTCTAAGGTAACTTTGTAAGAGGGTTGGAAAATCATGAGAAATTTCTCAAAAATCAGCGATAATATCTAACTAACCCCAAGAATCTATGGATATTCGTTACTGATGTTGTCCTCGACTAACCCTCTATTATAGCTGTCATTGAGGGATCCATGGATATCCCATTTCTTATGATGATATGGCCCAAGAATGAGACCTTCTTTAACCACAACTCACACTTGCTGTACTTTTCATAGAGATTCTTCTTCTGTAAGGTCTCTATTACAATTCTAAGATTATCCTCATGATCCTCCTTGGTATTTATGTATATTAGAATATTGTCTATAAATACTACCACAATTTTTTCTAGGTAATATCTAAAGACTCTATTCATCAAGTTCTTGAAGATTTCTGGGGTATTAGTGAGTCTTAAAGGCATTACTATGATTTTGCAGTACCCGTACCTTGTACGAAAAGTGGTCTTGGGGATATCCTCCTTCTTCCCCCTTACATGGTAATATCCTGACCACAAATCTACCATGGAGAAATATTTTTCTCCATGTCGGTGATCGAACAAGTCATCAATTCGTGGAAGAGGATATTTGTTATTTATTGTTATTTTTTTAAGATCACGATAATCGATGAAAAGGTGAATTGACCCATCCATCTTCTTGATGAAGAGGACTCGTTCACCCCATGGTGAAGCACTTGGGCATATAAAACCTTTATCCAGATTCTTCTATAGTTGTTTTTTTAGATCCTCAAGATTCACAATAGCCATTCTATATAGAGTCTTGGATATTGGAAATTCCCCAGTTATAAGGTCAATTGACAATTTGACATCTCTTCTAGGAGTAAGATCAATCAATTCATCAGGAAATACTTATTCAAATTCTCTCACAATAGGTATGTATTTAAGGATTGTATCTTCCTTAGACTCAATCATCTTAGCCAGATACATGTGCATATATGGCAGTAATATACATTCTTGAGATGATTGTGATAAATAAGATTAATCTTCCTCCTTTCACATGTATAGAATCGGGGCGTCGATTCTCAATATGGAGAGTGATTTCCTTATCATGGAAATTTATGTAGGCTTTATATAAGGAAAGCCAATACATGCTGACAATTGCATAAAATTCCACCATATGGAGTATGACAAGGTTTTCTAGGAAGTTCAATCCACAAATTATGATAGGGGAGGAGTTATATTCATGGGATGCAATGATTTCCCCTTTTCCTGTACTCACTGACATCTTTACTTCCTTGATTTTTGGTGGTGTTGGGATTGTTCTACTAAACATTTGGGATATAAAAGAATTCATAGAACCAGAATAAAAAATTATATTTGCTATTATTGAATGAATACCTAGTGTACTTGTCACCACTTCATTTTCGGGGTTCACTTCAGCACTAGTGATGGAAAAAACTTCACCCTTGCTGCCTTGGAGGTTGTTGGTTGCCCCTAAAAATCCATGGATTAGGGCACTGATTTTCTAGGTGCCCAAGTTCTTCTTTGTTGAAGTAATGAACAACACATTGAGGGTCGAATGAATTTTTCCTCTCCTCTATAACATCGGCAGGTTTCTCTTATTGGTAGTTAATGTCTAGGTTCCCTTGTTGTCAACAGGTAAAGCATTTCCTCGTCCCCTTTAGGAAATTTCTAGGGTGCTTCTTTCAACAGCTTTGGAAAGAGGGGTGATGGGTTTTCTTAGCACTATTGGATTTATCCATCAGACTTCCATAATTTAATTCCGTATTACACTTCTTATCCCCATGATACCCCTAAGATTATCCAATCTCTATTTCGACTTTGAGGGTACATCCAAAAATTTCCTCATAGCTATCAAAATCATGGATCTGCAGGGCTTTCTGTAGGCTAGGTTTCATCCCACCAAAGAAGTGGTCAACCTTGGATTCGAGGGTAACAACAAAGCCAAAAGTGTATCATTAAATACTTGTGAATTTTTCCTCATACGCTTCGATGGATTTTTCATCTTTTTTATTGAGGGAAAGTAAGTCCCTTTCCATCTTAAGTTGGTGGGTGTGCGGAAAATATTTTTCTTAAAACATTTTCTAGAAATACTTCTATTCCAGCACCTTGATATCCTCATTGGTCTTCGTTTTTTTGATCAATGTCCACCATTGATCAGCTTCACCCTCCATATGATAAGAAGCCAGAATAACCTTCTCTTTTTCCAAACATTTAAGGATGGAGACGATCTTTACAATAAAGTTGATCCATTGTTCGGAAATTGAGGGATCAGATGATCCATTAAAAGTAAGCGGCCTTTGTCTCATGAAGCTCTCAATTGTGACTTGTTCTTTATTAGGGGGTTGACTGTTCTTCATGACCCATGTTTCTATTCAAATCATGGGTTAACTAAGAGAGTATCATGACAATGTTTGTGATTCTAGATCCCATCAGATTGAGTATTTCATTTCAACATCCAACAAATTAATCTTGGCATCAGTTGTCAGTCCGAGTACTCTAATTACTGGCCATTGTCTAGAATAAAAGGAAAGTTATGGGTAACACATAATGGGTAATCCAAAGACAAAAAATGCATGACTTATAAATAAATTTTATTTCCTAAAATTATGAATCTATAGGCATTAATCTATGGTATCCATGATCTACTTCCCAACATTTATTCTTAAGGGGAATTTTTTTATTCCATTAACAATGGTTCATACTAATCTTGTGAATTTACCAAAGAATATCCCCTGGGAGTGTTGTAACCAAGAGTGTATCAAGGTCTATTTTCATGTACCAGGATACCCTGGGTCAAGCCCGAAACTCCTTATCAGATTTTTCACTCCTAGGTACATCTGTGTAAGAAACTCCTCTACCTACTCGTATTCATATAGGGATGTATTTTCTTGATAAAATACATACTAAATAGGAAGAAAATATTAGGGATGTTTTTACTATACTTAGTCTTATCCCTAATGCTTTACTAGGGTTTTCTAATCCTAATCCCAGAAATAACTAAACATGTCCTCTATTACCAATTATAACAACCATGCTTTTTATTACACACTTAAACATGATATATTACATAAAACCTTCACTTAATACAACAATGAATATTGATATTTCTAGTTTCTTTGTGGATTATTAACATTATATAATGACTTAAAACATGAAGCACAACATCTTTTTTGAAAACCTTCTATACATGACCAATACATTCCCTCATACTTAGCATTGCATGGGATAACCTAAGGACATGCATAAGAAAATGGTGAGTTATAAAGCCCAATAAGGGAGTAAACAATGAATAACATGAATAATATAATACATTTTAGGAATTAGGCATAACAATAGAGCATAAAATAAATATGAACATAAAAAATGATATAGCATGATTATCATAACATGGAAATGTGGCAACAACACTTAATGTGGTATTAGCATTAGCCAAGGATAATTGAACATGGAGAATGAGTAAACCCTAATTTCATGTGAATTAGCATGATTAAACCCTCATTTCACATCACTTATCATGATACTAATCTTTAACCAATGCATTGGAGCACTATCAGGGTGCACCCTTCTTAAAATTTCATTTCATGCATAAGTGTGCCACATGGATCATACAACATGGAATCATTAAAGATCATAATTTATTCAACAATAAAGGAATGTGGAATTAATAAATGAAACTCTATAATCAATAAGTAAATGTGCATAAAATTTAATTCTCTTGATAGATAAATGGGCATGGTATTCATGATATAGTTACTTTGGCTTTGGAAAATCGCAGTGCAATTTCAGCAGCATAACAGTGTGACATAATAATTCATATAAATAGTTGATGAGAGAGAAAGGGGTGTCTCATAATATGTACATGAAATGGATAGTAAGTGGTAATATATATACATGTACCAAAATATGTAATGGTACTTTATATTCATAACACAAAATAATTTCATGAATGAAAATGAAGAGAGAGAAATTCCTTAGGAAAGTTCGGCATGGTAACGAGTGTATATTGGGATGAATTAATGAGAGATAAAGGGGTATATAATCATTAAAAAATAAATAAGGTAGTATGGGGGACTTTTTAAATCATACCCCAACATTTCTTAATGAAAAATAAAAGGTCATAACAACATAATGAAATTTGGACAAAAATGATAAAGGAAGAAATCCCTTGGAAGTGTAATCCTGAAGGCTTGGGTGGGGCTTGAGAGAAGATTCATGGGAGAATTGGGCTCCTTTGGAGGATTATAGAGAGAGGAGGTAGGAGGTTTTACTATCTCTAGAGTCTTTAAGTGAAGAGGAAGTGAGAGCTTGGTTTGGTTTATATAGGAAAGGAGAAGGAATTCTTTATTATTTAGGTTTCGGACACCACACATTAAACTAATAAAAACCACAAACCAAACCATGGTTTTTGCCCATGTTTTTTTAAAAAGGGGAGTTTAAATAATTATTTTATATGTCCAATGGCCTAAATTTTTAAAATAATAGGTTTTCTTATGTGGAGGTGATTCACACTCTCAAGGAAATCAATATAAAAAGTGAAAATGTTTTATAAGTCTTGAAGGGTCGACTAAAGCATTGTAAAATAAATCCAACAAACCTAAAATCACATTATTTTAATGGTAAAACATATTTTGGTGGAATATAATGTTTAAAGTATTTTATTACATCCTTATAGGTCATTATGTTGTCATAAAACACATTATATATTTAAACGGTATTTAATTTTTACCCAAAAATTCAAGTGTCTTAGAAAATTATGAAAAATTAACCATTGGATAAATTTGATGTACTGATTCAAAAAATAATATTCATTTTATATAAATATCTTTCTAAATATGTGAATTTTTACTTTTAATATAAAATCAACAATTATCGAAAATTCATGGGTTTTGAAAAAAATAGCTTTCAAACCAAAATAAAAATAAAAATCATATTCATTATAATTATATAGTAATTTATATTATATAAAAAGTAATTTAGTAATAATATTTAATTAAAATAATACTTAATTAAAAAATCCTTAATTCATCAAAGTAGATTTCTTAATTAACTAAAAATTTTATTTTTTCATTAAATACTATTTACAAAGTTACAATAATAAAATGAATGTATATTCTCTATACAAAAATAATGTACATAATAATAGTACTAGGGTATCATTACATAACCCCTTATAATACCCACATAAGAACTAATGGTAAGGTGTACAATGGTGATAGACTTTTGGGGTGGCTCGGATAACATTGGTCAGGTGGTAATCTCTATCAACTTCCACTTCTCCTATAGGTGGTTATGTTCGATCTTTACATGTTGAAGCTCAGATTGGGCTTGGTCAAGAATGAAGCCCAATGATGCCACATCCTTTCCAAGATCCCCAAAATGGGCTTTGTATGGATCAATTCTACAAGATGAGGTCATCGCTTCCTTTGTCTGAGTAAATTGGATTTGTTGAAGCCCTATATTTATACAAATCGTGTAATGGCTATTTAACGACTATATTAGCAAAAATGACAATTCATAACAACATTTTAAAATCCAAAAACATAAATCCAAATAATTTCATATGTTTTATTACAATTTTACATAATTTTACATTTAATTAGATCAAGAGAAATTTCCATTAATAAAATTTTGGGTTGCTATAATATCATACGGACGGGTCAAGAAGTCATTAAATCAGTGGAAAAAGAAAGGAATTGGTCTCACGACCTGATCTCCTATGGTGGGGTGATCTATCCACCAAATCAGATAATCAATCATGAGAATACCAGCATCCATGCTCCAGTAGAAGAGGTTCTATAGCCATATTCTGTGATAAAAGGACAACATGATTGAGAAAAGATACTCATTCCAACTAGCGGGCACTGATCAAATGGGGTGGCCACTCCTAAGAAGTAATATATCCCTTCCAAAACTCAAGATTCCCATCGGCATATCCCAGCGACATCCCGGGAACCAATTAGACAGATTCCCATACATGAAGGTAATTACCAATAGCTGGCGGCCCTAGTTGGTCGTAAGAGAGCCCAAAAAATGAAATCCTCCAAAGGAAACTGGAAAATGAATATCACATTCATAATTATACTCTACTGAAAGATGGAGTTATTGGTTCCATCAAACATTTATCAATAGAGGATCAAGATCCTATTATTACATTACCAAATTATGGATATTATAGTCACAGTTTCAAATTTCCTCCTCACAATGTCACTACCAGCAGCTCTGAAGGTCCTCCCCAGAGCACCCATGGGGGCTTACTCCATGGGCTAGAGATGATCGATCATGAGAGCTTGTCTATTGATGCTTGTCAGGGTAGACCTCCCCTTGAACAAAAGATCAAATAGAAAGAAGGCCCTACCATTACTATAGTCTTGCTTGATGGTCCTCCTAGGGGTATATGCTACTGATATGATTCTCCTTGTAGTCAGATGTCATGTTATGATGGTAGTCCTTACCATGACGACAGTCACAATGAAGGCCCTACCCACAGTGAAATTAACAAACAAGAAGGCCCTTCCCTTATTAAAGTACATCCCGAAGGCCCTCCCCATATTGTACACTACATATACTCTCCCTACATCCAGATCTATGATGGTAGTCCTCTTCATAATATAAGTCACGGTGAAGGCCCTCCCCTCAATGATGCCAAGAAGTAAGAAGTTCCTCCCATTGATGTGCTCCGACGTGAAGGACTTCCCCAGGGTATACGAGGAAGAATTCCTCTCTATATCCATACACTAAGCTTTGATGTTAGTACACTCCATCATCACATAGACTATGAAGTTCCTCCTTATAATCCAAATTTACACTAGCGAGAAGTTCCTCCCCTCATCAGGTCAAATACGAGAAAACCATAATATGTTGAGGTGCTTAGAAAAATGGAGTATGACATATGGGATAATCTATCCATGAATATAGATATTCTTTCTCTCCTAGAGGATGGATTGGGTCCATGATCGTCTTTTGAGCCACCCTCACACCATTCACATGTCAACATGCCTCCCGTTAACCTCGCTGTTTGGAATAAGATCATTAAGGAGAAGTCAAACTAGGTGGATTAAGAGGAAAAGTTATTGGTGAAAAAACAACAAGATGAGTTTCTTGTGAGAAGATAACTAGATAGATATGACATACCAGTGATTTATTAGACCATGGAAACTTCTTAATTCAACACACCAAAAGAGTTGTCAGAAGAATGTATGCATAACATTCACCTCAATATTTGGACAACCCTCCTGCAGTTAAAAGAAAAGTGTTTTCACTACGATGGGTATGCAAACCATGTTAACATCTTGGGAGATCTTCACCATTAAATCCATAATGTCCCGATTCTGGAAGCCACCCAGAGGCACCCCATACGCGGTTGGTCACAAGGCCTCAAGCGCATTTCCCCAAACGCCAGAGGCTACCGACTAGCAGCGAGGGCCTTAGGTGTGATAGTGGGGAAACTATGCCCTCATTGTCAGAGTACACAGTGGAAGAAAAACAAATAGATAACAGTAGAAACCATAACAATCATACAAGAGTAAACGATAAATAGCAGAAGACTAACAGTAAAAAATTGGAGCACGAACACATGTATATAAAATGATGCATGATACATATGTCTAGGAAATAATCTAAACAAGTCACAATTATGAATACAATACTAAAATAAAGTGACAAAGAAAATAGGTAAACTCTCAACATCGCAAGCCACAGCTTGATCTCGTGCTCTCCAGCTCCACAACAAGTCAAGTACCTGATGTAGAAGGGCTCTTGCCCTTATCTAAACCTGCAACAACATAATTTGTTTGGGCCCAAAAGCATGACCCAAACAAGGTGTGAGACAAAATCCCAATAGGCAACCACCCAAAGATCTATGCTTAACAGTCAGTGAATATATGGCAGGTAAAGTACAGAAAGTAGTAAATAGGATAAAACACAGCAGTAACAATCCACAATTTCTAGCATATAATCTACAAATAAGAAACATCTAATCAAGGAAGTAGAACAAAAAGGTAACCTCTGGGTAGTTATCACAGTCTAACCCCTAAGGTTCAACCTACAAGTACTAGAAACCCTCTGGGAGGCACACACAATCTCACCCCTCTGGTTCAGCTAAATAATAGACTCTCTGAGGAAGAACTTGCCGTCAATTCCCCCTATAGTCTCGTATCGTACTAAAGGCTCTCTAGGGAAGCACTTAACGTCAATTCTCTATGTGGCTCACATTGATGATTTATAGACTCTCTGAGGAAGCACTCAACGTCAATTCCCCCTGTGGTCTCGCATCGTGAATTAAAGACACTCTAGAGAAGCCCTTACATCCATTCTTACTATGGTCCACTACACCAGGTTCTCTTAGCCCTGTGTAAAACAACATGTATAGTGCACGTATCGGCCCAAGTAAACCTCAAGAACTACTTGGATATCAATCTAAGGCACAACAGCATAACAATACAATAGTTACACTATCCTATGACTAGGCATGGAAACTAAAAAAACTCCAAACAAGAAAAACAAGAATGTAAAACATCTAGAGTACAGTAAAAATTACACTATTCACAAGCAATTACCTCTACTCAAACAATCAAGCAAAGCAGGGAAACAACAGGGCAAAACAAGAAACACGCAATACCCCGTTTAAGGGTATTGGTGGGAATTGCACATAATATTCACAGAATTCCTACAGAAAGGAACAAACCACCTACCTAGATGCTAGGAGAATGATATACATGAACTATGATGATTTATTCTCCTTAGAACATCGAGGATCTGAGAAAACTTCCAAAACGCTCAACCCACAATATCATGAGAAAGAGGAGGAATTGGAAAACAAGGCTCTAGGTGAAGGAAGAACTCACCGCTGTGGTTCCAACACAATCAACGACAGCTGAAAAGAAGATCAAACGGAGGCTCAGGAATCTAGAGAAGAGTAGCAGTCGTACGGGTCGCTCTTGGACGAAGAACCTAAAGAAGAAGAGTGTTTTGTCCATCAGGCGCGACCCCGGTGCGTTTAATGAAAAAAAATACACGGTGTGTACTTCTGGGGTACATGGCGTGTACTCTGTTTTTTTATACTCCACTTTAAGCAGCCTCCACATCACCCTTACACACTATGTGTGTGGCCCGGACATGGCCAGCACACGGCTTCAAGCGGCAAGGGAGTAAACGGCGTGTACTCACAAAGTACACGGCGTGTACATCGAAAATTTCCAGAAATTACTCTTTTCTCAAAAACTCCAAGAAAAAGAAATACATACCTGAAAATGAAGATCCGGGTTCTTAAAAACTTCCCCCCTTAAGGAAATTCATCCTCAAATTTCCCTAGCGAGGCGTAGAAGAAGAAACCCCGAACAGCTCCAGCCACTGCGATCGTACATTGGAATCCCTCTACCAGGTCTCATCCTGTACTCATCCGTCCTGCCATAGCACCCATACCAGAGGAATAGAAAACCCATGGAGAACCTTCGTACTGTGATCGACAATCCGTATATGATGCTCCTCAAACGACGCATCCGCTTCAAGCTCAACCTCCTCAGGATGAAAGACGTGAGACGGGTATGAAAAGTAACGTCGGAACTGAGAGACGTGGAAGACGTCATGCATGGCTTGGTACCTCTGAGGTAACTACAACTGATAGGCAATCGGACCAACTCTCTCCAATACCTCAAATGGCCCAACGTACAACGGTGAAAGCTTACCCTATCTCTAAATCCTCTTGTGTGCCAACCTCGGTGCGACATGCAGGAGAACCTGATCCCCGACCTTGAACTCCAGAGGTCGTCTCCATTGATCAGCATAAGACTTTTGTCAAGATTGTGTTGTAGTCATCCTATTCTAAATAAACTCTATCTGCTCTGAGGTTTCCTGAACAAGACAAGGTCCCAATAAAGATGCCTCTCCTGCCTCTAGCCAGCATAAAGGTGATCAGCATGGCCTACCATACAAATCCTCGTAAGGTTCCATCTGAATAGTCGCTTGAAAACTGTTGTTGTAGGTGAACTCTGCAAGAGGGATATGCTTCTCCCAAGAAGCACCAATGTATATAATGCAAGCTCCAAGCATATCCTCAAGCACCTGGATCGTACGCTCGGACTGGCCATCTGTCTGGGGGTGGTATGTTGTACTCAAAATTACCTGTGTACCCAAGGCCATCTAAAGCCCCTACTAGAACTGACAAGTAAAATGTGCATCCCTGTCTGAAACAATGGAGTGTGGAACTACATGTAGACATACTATCTCTCGGATGTACAGTCATCCCAGATCATCAACACTGATGGTCTCCTTGATCGGTAATAAGTGGGAAACCTTCATAAGCCTGTCGACGACAACCCAAACAGCATCGTTCCCTCAAGGTGACCTCCGAAAGCTGGTCACGAAGTCTATCGTGACATTGTTCCATTTCCACTCCGGAATGGGTAACTGCTGTAAAAGGTCTGCTAGTCGCTGATGCTCCACCTTCACCTACTGACAAGTAGAACACCTCAAGATGAAACCAGCCACATCCCTCTTCATACCTGGCCACCAGTACTGGCGATGAAGATCCCGATACATCTTGGTGATTCCATGATGATCTGCCCAAACTGAGGAATAAAAATCCTGCATCATCTCCTTGAGTATGTCTGCTGGCACCCATACGCGTCCCTGGAAACGCAAGATCTCATCCTCTCCCACTGTCCATCCAAGAAGAGGGTCCTCTCTTGACACATTTTCCTACAGTACTAATCCTTATGAGTCCGATAGCTTCCTCATTCGTAACCAATCATGAAGTGTAGAGGTAACAGATACAGAAGATAGGTAAGTATGTCCCTGTCTATCGTGCACCTTAAGATGCATCTCAGAGAACATAGCCATAAGCTGCCACTCACTGCTAGACTCATTAACTGCTTGAATCTGATTTCTCCTGCTCAACACATCTTCCACTGTGTTTCCCTTTCCCGGCATATAGGCAAGCTCGAAATCAAAAGACTGAAGATACACAACCCACCTATGCTGTCTCATATTCAGATCACGCTGAGTGAAGATGTACTTGAGAGCACTTTGTGGTTGATACCACTTTGTAACGTCCCGGTTCCGAAAGCCACATAGAGGCGCCCTATACCGGTTGGTCATAAGGCCTCAAGCACATTTCCCCAAATGCCAGAGGCTGCGGACTACCAGTGAGGGTCTTGGGTGTGATAGTGGGGAAACTATGCCCTCATTGGAAGAGTACACAGTAGAATAAAAACAAATAGATAATAGCAGAAACCATAACCATCATACAAGAGTAAACGATAAACATCGGAAGACTAACAGAAAACAACTGGGGCACACACACATGTATATAAATCGATGCATGATACATATGTCTAGGAAAGCATCCAAACAAGTCACAATGCTGAATACAATACTAAACCAAAGTGAAAAAGAAAATAGGTAAACTCCCAGCATCACAAGCCACAGCTTGGTCCCGTGCTCTCCAACTCCACAAAAAGTCAAGTACCTGAAGTAGAAGGGTGCTTTCCCTTATCTAAACCAGCAACAACATAATTTGTTTGGGCCCAAAAGCATGACCCAAACATGGTGTGAGAAAAAGTCCCAATAGGAAACCACCCAACGATATGTGCCTAATAGTCAGTGAATATATGGCAAATAAAGTACAGAAAATAGTAAACAGTAAGCAGTATATAGGATAAAACACAACAGTAACAGTCCACAGTTTCTAGCATATAATCTATAGACAAGAAACAGCCACTCACGCAAGTAGAACAAAAAGGTAACCTCTGGATAGTTCTCACAGTCTAACCCCTAAGGATCAACCTACAAGTACTATCAACCCTCAAGGAGGAACACACTGTCTCACCCCTCTGGTTCAGCTAAAGAATAGACTCTCTGAGGAAGCAGTCACCGTCAATTCCCCTTATAGTCTCATATCGTACTAAAGGCTCTCTGAGGAAGCACTCAACATCAATTACCATTGTGGCCCGCATTGAAGATCTACAAACTCTCTGAGGAAGCACTCAACATCAATTCCCCCTGTGGTCTCGCATCATGAATTAATGACACTTTGGAGAAGCCCTTACGTCCATTCTCCATATGGTCCACTACACCATGTTCTCTCAACCCTGTGTAAAACAACATGCATAACAATCATATCGGCCCATGTAAACCTTATGAACTAATTAGATATCAATCTAAGGCACAACAACATAATAGTACAACAGTTCCACTATCCTACAACTAGGCATTGAAACTGGAAAAACGCCAAACAAGCAAAACAAGCATGGTAAACATCTAGAGTACAGTAAAAATTACCCTATTCACAAGCAATTACCTCTACTCAAGCAATAAAGCAAAGCAGGAAAACAACAGGGAAAACAAGAAACACGCAATACCTCGTTCAAGGGTATTGGTGGAAATTGCATATAATATTCACATACTTCCTACAAAAAAGGAACAAACAACCTACCTTGATGCTAGGAGAATGATATACATGAACCACGATGATTAATTCTCCTTATAAATTTTTGGATCTGAGAAAATGTCCAAAACGATCAACCCACGATATCTTGAGAAATAATAGGAATTGGAAAATAAGGATCTAGGTAATGGAAGAAATCACCGCTGCGGTTCCAACGCAATCGATGGTGGATGAAACGGAGATCATATGGAGGCTCAGGAATCCAGAGAAGAATCGCGGTCGTACGGGTCACTCTCGAATGAAGAACCTGAAGAAGAAGAGTGTTCTGTCTGTCAGGCGCGACCCTGGTGTGTTTATTGAAAAAAATGAAAATACATGGTGTGTACTTCTATGGTACATGGCATGTACTCTGTTTTTCTGTAATCCGCTTTAAGCAGCCTCCACATCACCCCTACACACTGTGTGTGTGGCCCAGACACGGCTAGCACATGGCTTCAAGCGGCAATGGAGTACACGGCGTGTACTCACAAAGTACACGGCGTGTACTCACAAAGTACATGGCGTGCACTTCAAAAATTTTCATAAATTCCTCTTTTCACAAAAACTTCAAGAAAAATAAAGACATACCTAAAAATGAAGATCTTGGTTCTTACAAAATTGACCTAGAAGCCCTTATATCATTTTGGCAGAAACAATCAGAAAAGTTCAAGAAATACCATGGCTTGACCCCCCTCCATGTGCTAGACAAGTTGTGTTGTCTTATCAGTGACTCCTAATTTGGTGTTCATATCCGAGGATGGAAAAAACATGAAGCCCTACACTTCACCCCCCATTCCCATCTAGCAAAACTCATTGGAAATAAAATCATGTAATGTAATTAGACAATGATGGTAGTCAAACAAAGTCCCTGGTTAGGAAAGGGGGAACTCTTGACAATATTTGGTCTTGAGTAAGTCTCAGAAGGGTTAGGACCAATGAGAGAAATCCATCAAAAAGATCCTAAACTATGAAACCAACAATATCCACTAGGATTATAGTTTAAGGGAATCCAATCAACTAGAAATTCTCATGTTCTTGAATGTAAACAATTCAAATATTGATCTGGAACCATATCCCATTCACATATGCATGGGAATTCATGAGATCAAGAAGGAAC
Organism: Viscum album; assembly: GCA_963277665.1. Taxonomy (NCBI): domain Eukaryota; kingdom Viridiplantae; phylum Streptophyta; class Magnoliopsida; order Santalales; family Viscaceae; genus Viscum; species Viscum album. The sequence goes on along the minus strand of OY728138.1, from coordinate 1,284,459,418 downwards.
CAATAGTAGTAGAATCCTCCACAACACTAGATCAACCCCATCCCAAGGTTCAGGCGACATTTTTAACTCAAAATACCCACATAAAACCAGAAAATCTAGGTCGAGGACTGTCAACAAAGGAATGGGAGAAACCCCATCCCACAGGGTTGGAGGAACTTTTACTTCAAGTTCCCACCTAACGGAAGTGTGTATTATCCTGTTTGGAGGGAAAATGGATAGAGGGTCCACTTGTTCCATCCCATCTCATGAATCGCATCCCTCAGAATAGAGGCATACTACAAGGTCATATTACAGCTCCCTTTGAGTCACTCTTTTCCACGAAACCTAATGAGTATCACAGAATGACAAAAAAATATCCTATAAAGGGTGTAAAAAGATATCCTACCATTCATCACCTAGAATGCCAACCAAAATAAAGTATGAATTAGTGAAAATCGTGAACATCATCCCCACAGACCTCACAAAAAATAATATAAATAATGAGGAAATAGGGAAACAGGGTTCCCTCCCAAAGTTGGTCCATACTGATCCTGGAGATATGTACACCAGAAAACAAAGAGTTTTCTTAAACATGGTAGCCCCATCATTCAATATGCCATTACCTCCCACACGAATCCTCAACATGGAGAAGAATAAGATCAAGGTATATTACCCATATCCTCCTCCCCATAAAGATGATTTCCCTACTCTTGAGGAGTGATTAGCTCGACAAGAGGAATAAATTAAAGACATAATGTGAATAAACATTGAGATACTAAGATAAATTCATACTATCAGGTATGCTCTTAAAGTGGAGCATCAACATACACTTTCATCGTCTGTTTTTCTACCTCATGGGATCATACTAGCGAATGATGAAAGGATGGGAGGCTCATTTAGGGTAGAACCAGGACCATCAGTCCACATGAACCCATTATTGGAAGGATATCAAGATTTCCCTCTATTAGTGAAGAAACTGGAACAGTTTCAGGCCAATACACAAAGGATTATCTTGGTTGGGTATCCACCACAAGGTCCAGTAGCACCGACAAATCCAATCTTTCCCCCCACTGCACCCACTCATGCTTAGGACCTATAGGATATGAATCAAGGGCTCTTGAATACTATCTTTTTATTAACAACATGAATGGATGAAATGGAAGGATGACATGCTCCACTACAACTAAAATAGAGGCCTTACCTCAACTAGGTGATAAATGTATTGCTTCAACTAAATTTCAAGAATTCTTTATTTCCAATATTCAATGACTCAAGGGACATGGAGCAACATCTAATGAACTGCTCTTCTTATTGTGATCTCATGATTGGAACTATGGAGCAACAAGAGGATGTAAAACTCAGAAACATTGTGTGAACTCTATAAGGTTCATCCGTTGTGTGGTACATTAGTTTACAAGCTAAATAAATAACATGATGGGAGGATCTCTAACACTAGTTCCTATTCCAGTTTATCTTGACATTTCCCCCAAACAGTAGTCAATAATCTCATAAACTGAAAATAGAGAGAGAAAAAGAGAGTCTTGAAATTAATATCTAGAGGGAAATGCCTAACTTTATCTTTAAACCATCCACTTCCCCAAGATGAGATTCTTTACATGTGCATCAATAATCTCTCGGATGAGCTACAAATTCCATTCATTCATGTGAAGTACATAAGTGGATTCTCGGACTTCTCTATTTCCCTCAAAGAATATATTATCCCTTACAAGGGACTAATATCATGTCTTAAGAAGCCCCATAGACCCTATTAAAATGAGTAGGGAGATTTGACGTGTCTTATTTCATAATTAATCCACCCATTTCACTAACCTCATGTCCAAGTCCCCCACTAAACCATACAGGGCCGTCTGAACATTAGCAGCCTCCCCTGCCCCATCAAAATGAGTGGAGGTGGCCAAAAGAAATCAATTAGAGGAATGTAGAAATAAATTATACTCATTCCAGAATGACCAATCCTATGTTTACATCATAACTACTATAATTTAGAACTTGCTTCAGCTTATGGAGATAAAGAAGGCTAATGAAGTAGTTCTTGATGACCAAACATATTATTTTCCCTTTCATAGGATATTGGGACACAATATCTAGAAGTTTGTTGTCTTTAAAGAACTTCTGCAAAAGATTATAGATACTAGACAGGTCAAGATGGTACCACCACCATCGTAAGTGGTATATGTTTCCACCACTAATATGGACAAATAATGGAATTGGGAAAAAGTTTTTTACAAAAAATAGAAAAATTGTGATAGTTGGATGACTCAGAATACAGTCGACCGAGATCATGGAATAATCCAGGAATAGTTGAAGCAAATGACCATGCCTCTAGCAGCTCTTAATGAAACACAAGCATCATCCTCGACTCCACAATCCTCTAGAGGTTAGGTACCCAAAAAGCTGTCCAATTAGAAGGGTGGAAATCGAGATTAGGAATTAAAAAAAGGCACTAAATCCAAGGTTTGATTTTAAACTCTAAGATTTTATACCAAAAAAATTGAAAAAATGGGTACCCCCCCCCTCGCCCCCAACATCGCAGCAGGAACCGCCCCACCAAAAGGAATAGTAGGCACCGCCCCACCAAATGGTACAATTGGAGGTAGATAATGAGACAAATCCATAATCAAAAGATGAGCTGATTTTTTGGCTCTGTCAATTTCATCCATTTTATAGATCCTTTCTCTGATGATGAGTATGGTTATCAACTAGAATTCCCTGCAACCAACTATTGAGATGGAGGAAGAACCCATAGAATCAAAGAATACTAGGGGAGATACATCCATGGTAGAAATCAAGCATATGGATGAAACCCCACTCAAACCATATGTGTTGCATAAACTCATAAAAGGACCCTCTAGCATATCTGATAGGGATAGTAAAAAGCCCCTACCCCCCTAGGAAACCACCCTGGTCTAATTCTTCTAAAATATCTATCAGAGGGAGAATGAAAAAATAATTTCCATCAACATGTGAATATATTTTCCTAGCCCGATCCATAAATTATAGATCTTCCTCTAGCTCTAGTACCATGGGCAGACCCACCTTCATCAAATGATCAAGCCCCTAAAGTACCTATTAAAGTGAAACCAAAAAATGGGAAGCGCAGGCCTTTAGACAAAAAATATGATATTATGAAGAAGTTATCTTCTGTTCCAGCTAATATCTCAATCATGGATGCACATAATCTATCATCAGATCTTAGGGAATCTCTCATAGATGATTTACTAAGTCCCTGTGAGTTTGAAGCTGATGTAGCTGACACTGAATTCTAATAGACATAGATCAATCCTATAGAATGTCAAGAATTTATCTCCTTCATTGATCAAGATCAAGATGCAATCATGAAAGGACACATCAAAATCTTATATGTGTCTGCCAAGATAAATGGTGCTGATATCTAAAAAGTATTCTTTGAAAATGGTTCAAGGGTTAATGTCCTCCCAATGCAGACACTCCATCGGTTGGCCTGTAATGAGGATAATATGACGTCCTGCAGCACAACTCTGTTGTGCTCCAATAGAAGCGAGCATAATCCATTGGGCCATATCAATCTCAAAACTCAGTTCAGTGACCTCATAGATCACCGAAAAATTTTGGTGGTCCGAAATAATACGGCCTTCAATGCCCTTCTAGGGAGGACATGGCTGTATCAACATGAAAAAATCCCCTCCTCATACTATCAGTGTCTGAAATAGAGAATTAATGGTTAGAGTAGTGCATTGCATGCTGATACAGCCCCATTTGAGTCTTGCGAGCCTCACTATATTGATGTAGGGTTATATGAGACAAAGGGGAAACAACCCTCTATTGATGGAATTGATTGGGTCACTACCCCAAATAATTTGGAAATTTTTCCCACTCACCCCCTCAAGAAGATTGGGAAAGAATACATACTACCCATAAATCGTATTGAAAGCGTGAGTCCAAATTCAGACACTTATTCCTTAGTCCTCATGATTTTAGTTAAAGATATCAAGCCTCATGATGTCAAAAGGCTCATTGACTCTTGAGATGACGGGGATGGTTCGAGATAAAATACCCATGAACCAACATCAAAACTCTATAAAATTCCCTCCTCACCCACTGAGGAAGGAATAAGTGTCTCTTCATTATAGGAAGATGATGAAACTCTTTTGCACCTCACAACAACTTTTCTGAAGAAACCTTTCACTAATGGATGAGGGAGAAGAGAAAACATTACCTCACAGACACCAGAATTGCAACTCCTCCATAAAATATGGAGAATCTGTTTCAAGGATTGTTTCCCTATCAGAAGATGAAGAGGAATATGATGAGGATGTAGGGGATGAAGAAGAAGAAGACCTAAGGGATTCCCCTCTAGCATTTGAGGAAAGTGTTTCCACCACCAGTAATGAACTCGATGAAATAAACATGGGTATAGAAGGAGACACATGACCCACTGTAGTTAGTGCAGCCATGCCTCCCAAATAGAAAGAGATATACACCTCTTTTATGATGGATGAATGAGATATTTTCACTTGGAATTATATGAAAATTCCAGGTCTCAATCCCGAGGTGTCCACTCACCACCTAGGTCACCATAAGATCGCTGTGGTTACAAGAAAGCTACCATAAGGACGAACAAAACACATCATACTAAAATAGAGAATGAATTCAAAAATCTCATCAAATAAAACTTCTTTCAGGATGTCCAATACCCCATATACCTAGAAAATATTTTCCCTTTCAAGAAGAAAAATAGGAAGATCATGGTCTATATCGATTTCAGGGACCTTAACTGGCACTGCCCAAAAGATGATTTCCCATTCTCGATCATAGAATTTGTTAATGATGCGACAACCAGATATGAGGCTCTATCATTCATGGATGGTTATTCCGGGTATAACCGGATCAAAATGGCCTAAGAGATGAAGAATCCACCACCTTTTGGGCTCACCAGAGAGTGTTTTTATACTAAGTGATACCTTTCAGTTTGAAATATTTTCACGCCACATATCAGTGCGCCACGCACCGCATTTTCAGATCATTATTAGAAAAATTAATCGAATGCTATATTGATTATCTGGTGGTCAACTCATGATAATAATAAGACTATCTGAAATATCTCAAAGAAATATTCAATAAACTATGAAAACACAGATTTAAAATGAATCCACAGAAATGTGCATTTAGATTCACCTCAAGGAAATTTCTTAGCTTCCTCATACACCACTATAGCATCGAATTCTACCCTAAGAAGAAAAATTTCATCCTTAGTATGACACCACCTAGAGACCTCACTTAGTTAAGAAGACTTTAAGGAAACCTGGATTACATTCGACACTTCATATCTAACCTTGTAAGAAAATGTTTTAATTCCCAAGGTTGATGAAGAAATGCGTAGAATATCAATGTATTGATGATTGTTAGAAAGAATTCGACAATATTAAGAAGTATCTCTTATTTACACTGTAGTTAATGCTTCATGTTGAAGGAAGATTACTTATTATGTATGTAACCACCTGGGAACAATCCTTAGGAGCCTTTATTGTATATAAAAAAGATGCTGACAATGAGAATAGTCTCTATTATCTCATTCGAACCATGATTGATACTAAGAATTGTTATTCAAATATCGAGAAGATCTTCCTTGCACTAATATTTGACTTCTAGAAACCGAAACATTACTTACATCACCACAAAGTATATTTGGTCTCACTTAGAAACCCTCATAAGTACATTATCAACCGTCCAATGTTAACTGGATTCTTTTCATAGTGGATGATCATCCTACAGTAGTTTCACATACAATTCATACCACAAAAATCTATCAAAGGCCAAGCATTGGTAGATTTATTGTCTGAGAACCCCTCAATAAGAGTAACCCCATCAAATATTGAGCTACCTGATGAGGAAGTCTTCTCTATTCAAGAGAACTCTCAAATGTTGGAATTTCACTTCGACGGTGCCTCCAGAATCCAAACATGAAGAAGCATGGAAGACATAAAGATCAACAAAGTGGGTCTAGGAGTCATACTGATATCCCTAAAAATTATTTATGTCCTATTCTTTCCTACTATCGAAAGGATTCATGAACAATTAATAATAGAATTAGGCCCTCATTTCATAACGGAACTAGACTCAAACTAAATGCCAAAAAATTGAAGAAAAAAAGTGATTTAGAACTATTCATCAAGAAATTCAATGGTGGATACAATATCAAGAAAGATGATTTGATATCGTTTATGAACCACGTACGAGAAATGATGGTAGAATTCCTATTAGAACAGACATTGACTTATATTCCCTGGTCACAAAATGCGAAATCTGATGTATTATTAAATGAATCCATCGCTCTGGCTGATCCAGAGCATAATGAAATAGTTATTGGTATTGTCCACCGTCGGATGGGTTTACCATATTTTCACACCAATATAGAATAATTCAATGAGATCAGTCCCATCTCTGAGCCACGTGGTGACACCACCATCTGGATGACCCCCATTGTGGAATATCTTAAAAATGGATAAATCCCATCAGATAGGATTAGAAGGGAATATATCCAAAGAGGAGCAGTCAATTTCATGTTGTACAATGGCACAAACCAACAAAAGGATCCTTATAAGTGAGGCCTTGAGGGAGTCATTATCAGGTTCATTGATGGAGAAGAGACCACTGCCATCATGGAAGAAGTACATACCATCACTTGTAGGGAACACTAGTAGAATCCAAACTATCTCATAAAATTTGAAGGCTTGGATACTATTGGCCCACTAGGATGTAGGATTGTGCCGATTTCACCCAAAAGTGTCATTCATGCAAAGTCCAAGCCAATTTCATCCATCAACCCCTAGAGTTTCTTCACATAGATAAGTACTCCTAGCCATTTTCTATATGTGGAATGGACATCATAGGACCATATCTTCCCGCAACATCAGGAAATACCAAGTTTATTCTCACAGAAACTGACTTCTTTTCCAAATGGGAAGAAGTTTCACCTCTCAAAGAGGTTGGGGAAAACAACATTGTCAACTTTTTTAAAGAAATATCATCACCAGGTTTGGTGTCCCTCACACAATAATAATGGACAGAGAAACCAATTTTGGACAAACTCTACTGAGAGTGTGGTAGAAAAGGCAACCGTTCATCTTTCTACCACGTGGCAGCCAACAGACAGATATTGGATTTTAATAAGACCTTATCCAATATAATACAAAATATAGTAGATAGGGATAAGAAATCATGGTTAGATAACCTCCTCCATGACCGTTGGGATTACGGAATGACAACCCACACCACCACTCAAGAAACCCCATATTCATTATTATATGGGACGAAGGCAATTATTCCCATTGAAATTAAACTTCCATTACTCCACGTCACTTTCTGTGATCAAATATCTACATATGAGAAATATAAAAAATAATTTGATGAGCTAGAGTGGTTGGATGATAAAATATTTCACACACTGCACCATCTTGAATTCTACCAAAATTAGATTGCATGATCCTTCAATAAGAAGGTTTGCCTATAACATTTTATCAAAGCAGAGATGGTTTTAGTCCTCAGTACCCTGATGATACTCAGAAATAAACCTCCAAAGTTGGATCCAAAATGGGAAGGACCATATGTTGTACAAAAATTCTACTCTAATGTAGTGTATGCCCTTATTTTGATGGACGAACAGCTCACAACGTCCCCCACCAATGAAAGGTTCCTAAAAAAGTACTTTGTGTAATCCGGATGAACTCATCTATGATGCACGGCATTAATCTTCCCAACACCATCATCTTAGCTTCACGGAGTTAAACTGCATAGAACCTCCTAAGTCTTCTCCACATGATGTTAAACTATACGGAATATGTTTTGATTTCATGATAATAAACTGCATCATGAACTCATCCATGTTGCACAACGTTAAAATGGTCAACACCATCATCTTAGTTGTATGATGTTAAACTTTATAATGTCACCTACATCCTGTCCACATGGTGTTAAACTGTATAGAATATGTCTTGATCACATGAATATAAACTGAATAATGAACTCTTCCATGTTACATGACATTAAACTTCTCAACACCATCGTCTTAGCTTCATAATGTTAAACTGCATAGTGTTGCCTATATCTTCTCCACATGACAGTAAACTATATGGAAGATGTCCTGATCGCATGAAAATAAACTGCACAATGAAATAGTTTTGATACATGATTCTAAACTTCTCAACACCATCATCCTAGTTGCATGACATTAAACTTTCTAGTGAGATACTCATCCTTACCACATGATGTTAAACTGCATGACCCAAACAATGTTCTCACTCGAAGGAAAATTATTTCTGGCATTGGTCACCTGCCATGTCGCACTATAAAACTATATAGGGCTTGAATCCTATTCTTCAGTGAGATACGTAGAGACCCCTTGGCCCTATATCTTGGTCTAGACACAACATGGCATGAAATGCCTATGTTATATCCTATGTCTCCCTATACTACACGGGTAATCCTCATCGTTCCTCATTTCTCTCACCGATTATGACTCATGTGAGCTTAGGAATGGAAGTCATGATTTCCCCCACATAAAAAAACATAGATTAGTACAATAATCCTATCATCTTGGAAGAATGATGTAAAATCACCCCCTATCTGTGCACATGTCTGACTGGCATGGGGGTCCTTAGAAATATTTAACGATTTATTCCCTCCCTTAAGGGATACGTAGTGACGCCTGTATTCTACATCTGGGTCCAACCACCAATCTAAATCAATAATTCCCATCTCCCTGCATACAAGTTAGATTTATGTGGGAAGAACTTTCATCTTTACCATATGATGTTAAACTACATTGCCCCAAAAATTTTCTCACATGAGGGGACATTGTCGTCGGCATCGGTCACCTACCATGTCGCATTCTAGAACTATGTGTGTCTTGATTCCTGACCCGTGGGAAACCTAGTGATGCCCAAATCATCCATCTCGGTCTAGTCGTCATTAGAGAATGAAAAATGTAAAATGTACCCTCACTGTGGATGGGTCCGACCATCATTGGGAACTCAAAGAACTATGTATGTCTTGATTCTTTCTCTCATAGGATATGTAGTGATGCTCGGATTCTTCATCCTGATCCAAATGCCACAAAATAAATGTCCTCCTTCCTACGTATAAATTAGAAATATGCAGGGAATTTCCTTCAAGAACAATATAGACTTTGATTCCCAATTAACTGGGATACATAGGAAACCTACATGAGGTTCAAGACTGACACTTCACTCACCTCTTCCTTTTCACGGTAGTTCACTTTAGTCCTTGATGTATGACATTAAACTACATAGGATACTAGAACTATGTGTTGCTTGATTCCCACCCACCAATGGGACATGTGGTGACACCTAGGCCTTCCCAGGTCAATACTTGATGAAACAAATGCCTCCCCCTTCATATAATTCAGAATTATATAGGGAAATTCATGAGTCCTCACTGCATTATGTTAAACTGCATGGCCAAATAAATCCTAGCCACACAAAATTAAACTGTTTTGTATCTCAAGAACTATGTATGGATTATATATCAGTATAACAAGATACATAAAGACACATGATCTAAAATTCTTGGGTCCAGCAATACAGAATAAAACAAATGGGAACCCCCCTTCATGTAAAATGCGAATAGATGTAGTGGATTTCCGATCTGAATTCTTACATTCTAAAAGTTTCAAGAGAGCATGCATCTCGCATATGAATCAGATCTATATAAAAGATCTATTACCATAAAACTAATCATAGTCTGGGCATTCCTCATGTACCTAGACATCCTCTCTTCATTCATCAAACTCCATGCCCTGAGAAATATTAGATCCCCATAATCACCCACAACTATGAGAAATGGATGTCTAGTGTCTTGTAGACACATTTGTTTGACTATTCACATTATGACTTAGTGGATCTTCATACATTGAAAAAAATGGATTGTCACCCAAGGGAAATTTAAACCTTAAGAGATCTTGTTCCTACATCTGTATGCTCATTGGCTCCTAAGCCTCACACTATCCCTCCTGTCTCAAGGGATCTTGGAATCATGGTTTACGCATTCTTCCACTGTTCATGTCTGGGTCATACCAAGAATATACCAACCTCATTATCTCATATTTACACATGATCCCTTTGATTTTTTCCCTATAACATGATGGTAAAACTATGTTGTCAACAGACATTCCACATGATGTTAAACTATATGGATGACATCCTCACTGCATGACGTTTAACTCCATGGCCCAAAGTCGAAACCGCATAACATAAAAAACTACCAGGTTCCTCAAATATGGCTAAAATCACCTCATTCCATGAACACAAATCAAATGTTGTGCATGGAACATGGACTTGGGATGCCTGGATCTTCCAAACTGGGTCCCGATCTAACAAGGGATTCAAAATATCTCACCTCACATACAGGTTAAATCTATATAGAGAGACTCTCAATTCCGAAAATAATCATAGAATTTCATGAATAATCATGGCTTGAGTGTTTATGATACATATAATCCAACCCTATACCTTAGTTAGACTCCATTATTTTAGTGATATTGGATCATCATAACCCTTCATGGCCATCGATAATGAAAGTTCAGTGTCCTGCGAACACCTTTGTTTGACTATGCACATCATGCCCCGGTGGTTTGGCATATGTTGCCCAAAAAATGTCATGTAAACCAAATGAAAATTCGTACCTTGGAGAGGATTTTTCTATTTTTTATTCCTAATGTCTTATAATCCCCATTCATTCATCCTAATCTAAGATCCCTCTAAACTATTGTTTACACTTTCTTTCCAACTCACGTCTTGTACATATCATAACACCCCAGATTAATTACCCTCCAATTACTCAGGGCTTCTACATAGATATCCTGATCGAATGACATTCAAACTGCATGATACTTAATACCCAGTATTCACCCTTAGTCCAGGTCATGTCCAAGTATATTTCCCCTCATGACCCTATGTAATAAATCAATCTACATAAGGAGGTGAGGCATACATCGCTGCCTCATTGTTGAACCCATGCCCAAAATAAAAATGCTCATCTATATACATGAATTAGATATGAATATAGGGAAACCTTAAAAGAACTATGTACATTATTATTCTTCTCATTATAGGATATAAAGTGATATCCAAATCTCATAATTGAATCCAGGTGTGAAACAGAAATTTACCATCCCTATTTAGGTTAGGGTCAGACCTGTGTGAGGAAACAACTTACATGGATGGGATAGAAATTCCTTCACCAATTTCTATAATTCCCAATAAATTTCAACCTTAAATGACCCCTTTTCATGTCTATACATACCCCTTTTTCACAATCTATACTCTTTGTACATAAAGGTCTGAGTCCATATAATCCTATATGGCCATCGGAAATAGAATACCAGTGTCCTAAGGACACCTTTTTTTGACTTTGCACATTATTCCTTAGAGGATCTGCATATGTTACCCACAAAAATGTATTTTCAACCAACAGAAAATCCATCCTCATGAGTGGCTCTTCTTACCTCTATACACCCATACGACATTTATGTCCCACCTCAGCCCTTGGATTAGGAAACCCCTTGGATTACGACGGACATATTTTACCCTCTCAATGCCTAAAGGGAAAGTATGTTCCTAGAAAAGCTATTGTGGAGGAAATGAATAATTTAACATATTTTATCCCAAGTAGGATGATTTCAAAATAATAGGTCCTAAATGTCCAGGTTTTATGATGTTAAGCTACACTATGCTACAACCCTCCTTTACACAAGACAAATTTAGGTGGGAATGGTTCTTCATCCAAAGCTGATACAAATGCCCTTATTACTTTAAAAAGTTATTCCTTCAACGTCCACCCACTTTGGTCCTCAATAGAAAAATAAATCCAATATTCTATAAAAACTTATTGTACCTCATAAATGTATGTTATGTATCCTATAGACACCTTTGTTTGACTATTCATATTATTCCATGGCAGATCTACATATGTTTCCCACAAAAATGTCTTATCAACCAAAGAAAAAATCCATCCTCAGGAGATACGTTTCATATATATATACTCCCCATGGCTTCCATGCCCCATATCATGTCCCATATCTATAAATCATAGGTCCGGGTCAAGAACAATCCCACATCCATGTATAAAATTTTCTAGGACATTCTAAGTTTATGAGTCCAAAATCAATGTCCTTGCACCATAAGTTATGGCCTAACCTATTCAACGTAAAACATCAGTGCAGTTATGGTCAAATATGTCCAACCTAAAACATCAGTAATAATTTTCCAGTTTTTAAGACTTTAAACCACCCACACAAAAGAGACACTACAATCGCTAAGGAGAAAACCTGTGAAGGGAATCTTGGATAAAAATTGAGGGTCATATCACTAAACCTATGCTACATATGGTTTATAAAAAAACAATGTTGAACAACCAAAAAAATAATGTTACACAAATATTGTTAGGTCGAAAACCCACCAAGGAAATCCTAAGAAAAAGCCAAGTTATACTTGCTAGACCCAGACCATAATAGGCTTAGGAAAAAATTATGGTGATAACAAAAAAGGCACAAAGTTTGTAGGGTTATCCATCTGACCCTAGAAAGAGTCAAACTACACTCATTGAACCCATCGATTTAAGAATAAATTTGAGCATAAAATGTTTGTTACTTTATCCTGGATTGTAATTTAAATTGATATCTGGTTGAAATTATTGTTTAAAATGTAGTTGATCATAAATGATTAATATTACAGTAAAGGGTAAAATAGGAACACTGGAAATTGAAATGTTTCTGTTTTGTAAGAAAATGGAAGTGAGAATGGGGGAACATTCACAATTTGGAGCCTCTCCTTGATGTAAAAACAAAGGTGATGCTGAGTAGCCCAATGGATTGTAATGAGGCCTGACTTGCTCTTTCCTACGGGTTGATAACTGCCCGAATAGGGCCATCAAGGGCCTATTATAAAGCAGTCTTCTATTAAGATTCATCTTCAACCATCGGGAGCACTCTCTTCATAACCACTTGGTGGTCTCAGCCTTTTTGTTTCAAGGCCTCATAATTAGTGCTTGATGATGCCAGTTGTGTTTTCAGTCTGTCCATGTGAGCATCACACTCATGAAGTTCCTCCATCTGGGAAATATCCTGGTCATGAGAACTATCTTACTCAGCTTCTTGATGATGAAACTCATCAGTAATATCCTGGAAATTCTAAGATTGGTGGTGAGAAGAATTTAACCAAGAATGGTCACCTTTCCAAGCAACAATATCATCTTGATCTATAACAATTTGGTGCACAAAGAGATGTAGGCATTGGTAATCAAAACTACTCGATCCTAGATTTATAAATAGTCGTCAAAAGATATCCACCTAGTTGTCAAGGTATGTAAAGGTATTTTCATTGGAAAGAGTATGTATTTGACTCCATGTCCACTTTCTCATGGGTTAATGCCTCTTAATGGAATCAAAATCTTGGTCCTTCTCCAACACAATAGGTATGTAGTGAGGAAGCAGCATCGTAGTAGTTGGAATAACCCTTAGATGGGTCACCCAAGTAGGGGGAATTTCCCTCTAAATAGATGGTTCAACCTTTAGGACTAAATGAGGGGGGGGGGGGATGGTAGAAACTTCAGGAACATCAGGTGAAGTCCTACTCTGACCAACTTCGATAGGACCACAGACCTCATCAGCAAAAGATTCAGGATATGAATCGCTTTCTACAGAAATGGGTTTTACATATGTAGCCTCTTCCAAATTAATCAGACGGCAGGTAGAACTTCTTCTCAGAATAGGAAGGGAAATATATAGTGCAACTAGCATGGTTCAGATAGGATCTGAAACAACCAACGGTCTCTAGAACCATCAAACTTGCGTTTCCAATACCCCATCAAGATAGAAAGATGCCTACATATGGGAATACTCTAATTATATATATTTTGAGGCTACAATGGTAGGAATGAGGATTTCAACATTAGTATCCTTCTGCATCATGGTCAACCACAAATGGTGAATAACTACAGGGTGAGATTCCTGCTTCACTAGAGTGGTGGAAAGAGACGTGATCTGTTGAAGGCATTCAAATTGCCTAGCGAACTTATAAATAGCATAAGGTTTTCAAATAGTCGGTCTATCTATAAGTGAAGTCAAGAATCCCTCTCAAAGTAAAATAATATAAAAATTTTATTTGGGGGAGCCTCTCACAGTATCTATCATTGGCCCATGGGGTGCCTTGTAAGGTGGAAAAGAGAAGAGGGGGACATTACGTAGCAATTCAATCATGCCTTCCACACTTATATATTTTTCAAGAATGGTAGAAAATTTAAGAAATGTTGGATGGATCTCAGAATGAGGAACTATGGCGGTATGTCGGTACTCATAGCAGTGGAAATTCTCTTCCATCCAGCCATATAAAATTTTAAATATCCCACTAAGAGGATATAGGGGTTTCCCTTCTTGTGTTACCCCTAACAATTCATATATTCAGGCAAGAGTAGAAACAACCAAGTTAATGGTATTTCCCTCCACCAATGAGGCTTTCATCATCAAAGTGCATGCCTTAACACTAGTATAAACATCATAAGATGGGAATATCCATCCACCTAGGAACATGGAAAAGAAACCTTACTATCTAAGACCAGGCGACATGTCTTGGAGGATTTCATAACCCCCGGTGGTGTATTGACCCGCCTCAAGGGTAATGCAGTAAGAACCATGAAAGAGTTTTGACTACTGGGTTGAGTCAATTCGGATACAGTGAACTCATTGCCTCAACCCTATCACCTATAATATTATCCATGTCCAGTCCTCAAATAAGATAAGTGAGCAAGTGTGAAGGGGCTGACTAAGTAGCCCATACTCCATAAACAATAATTATCCAACCAAGGGGGATACATTCTCAACATTTCTATATGCATTATACACTGGTAAAAATTCATCATACATGTCACCAAGGATAGGATTTCCCCATATCTGGTAGATTCCACATAGATTGATCCCCACTTTACTATGGAATAAGTGAAAGGTGTTGGTGCCCGGACACCAGTGGCTAAGCAGGTCAGATAGTATCTCGCCTGGAAAGAAGATGGAAAATTGGGAGACCCACACCACTTAATATAGACTGACAGATTTTAGTGGAATGGGTGCATCCAAGAAGTTCAGATGAATCCATAATGCCCAAGCCCACTCGTCAGAAAATCACCCTCCCAGTTAAAGGTCCCATTTGGAGATCCATCCTCCATTAGGGTTACCTCGTGACATATTAATGATAGATGGATAATATTGAAAAATAGAATCCAATTACATACTGAGAGGGTGTTGTCCACTTTGATTCAACATTGAGCTGCTCAGGATAAACTCACCCTCTTGACTAAAAGCAGTAACTATTTCTCTGGTTGGAGAGATGTTTTCCCTATTATGCCCATGTGATGTTTTGGAATGTGTGATAAGATTACCATGATCAATCCCTGGAAAATGAGTGTCATCTTGGACACAAAAATTATAAAATATAAGCTGATTGGATAATGGATATGCTATTAGCTTTGGTAAAAGGAGATCTCAGAGGATACCCCTTCGAGGAACCACAACAGCACATCGATTCTGTTAGACATTCTCAAACATGTCTTCCCTCCTACTAATTTCTTCTATCAAGATAATAGGAATAGAAATTTACTTCATTCAACAAAATGATCATTCAAAAGGGTCATTCGGATTAATATGATAGGTCAAATAGTTAAAAAATGCCAAAGGACCAAAGAAGTCCATGCATTATAAGGCTCTGCGTACTAAAGCTTGAGAATTGTTTACAGACTGCATCCCTTACGAACCAAAAGTACAGAGAATTCCCAACAAGATGTTGGACCGAGAGTCATTGTCCATTAGGTTGATCGGTTTGTGAAATGGGAAATATTCGTACCGAGCCTCGCTTTGTGGATATTCAATGGTCATAATTAGGTGATTTAAAATCTGATTTGTAAATTCAATGTTTAGTTCTCTAGCATTGAAGTTAATTCTGTATGATGTGGAGGCCATGTAGCATCTTACTACAGGGAGTTTTAGAATTACATTTTAAAATTCCCCAGTTTGGTTCACTGATCCAAATAGTGGTTCTTGGCTGAGGAAACTGTAAAGGGTAAGCGGTTCATGGAATGTAAGCCATATTTTGTAGATGAAGAATTCCAAAAAAAGAGATGGTACGCAGAAGAAAGGAAATCCAAGAGTGCTTTGTGGAGTAATTTTCACTGGGAAACCAGGTAAAAGAAAAATGACCTTGGCCCCCTATATATCGGTGTGGTCCCCCGATGGGTCCACCTTTCTACCACAAACATGTTCAGTTCAAGACAATTTTCTACATCGGAATAGCCTACTCTTCATTCCGATCATACCCCATTCTGATGGGGGGAATTTATAGGGTCCTGAAAAAAGAAAATCCACAAAGTGAAAGAAAATACTCCAATAAAATTGGTGAAGGAAAGGGATGTGTGTGAGGATGAAAAGTGGAGAAAAATATTTAAGGAATCCTCCTTGCAAAAGGACCCTAACTAGTATGTGTACTGGTTACTAGGAAAGGTCCACATAAGGAACAGACCGCGAACTGAGTGGTACACGGGCGACATGTAAAACACTAGCCCATGAGGCATTGTCCAGCGAACTAGGAAGTTCATGGAATGAATGAGGAAAGGTTCCAGTCAACCACGAACCACATCATTGGTGTAATAGAGGCGGAGAAATTACACCTATGAACCATGTATTTGGAGAAAACATGATAGAAAGGTACACCTCTGCATACCATCCCCATGGACTAAGCTGTTTGTGGATGAGGAAAGGCTAACAGTGTCTTGTGAACCGCGTCGTTCACAGAATTGAGGCGGTGATTTCCACTACCGCGAATCGCAACACCGTGAGCCTCGATTGACCGAGTCGCCCACATGTTGAATTATTCCTCCATGGGCTTCCTCAAAAGGTGTTGTGTTCCCATAAATATGGCCTCCTCAACACTATATAAAAGGACCCCAAGAGGATCTAAGGAGAATATCCAATTTTGGGAGATCTGGGAGTCTTCAAATGAAGGACTAGAAAGGTAAAAGGTTAGTGAAGTACGGAACTGCGAACTGTTTCCACTAAGTATAAAAAAATTGTGAACCATAAAAAGAATAAAATATAATAATATTGTAAAAAATAGAACCTATAAGGAGAACCACGAACCATATCACCTTCATGGATAATCTTCCACTGAACTACGAGAAAAATTCCCTTTCTTCAATCCATTGTACCATGTAGCACAACCTTATATGGATGAAACCCTACTTGGCATAGAATTCCAACATATATAGGGACTACAACGTTGCATACCACCATGGTATGTGAATGGATCTTGAGTCCACATACCACCATGGTTTGCAGACCACACCTAGATCTACGTACCTCCATGGTACGTGGAGCACATCTAGATCCACATACCACCCCGATAAGCAGACATCCCTTCCAACTTCATAGCAAATTTCAATGTGGAAGGTACCCCACCCCGCATGAAAAAATGGTATGTAGAGTAGGATACCTTTGGGATTTCTACCTTCTAGTATCGATCATACCATTTCATTTCCATCCCATCCTCTGAATCCAATCTGCGAACCAATCCATCATAATCAAGCCAAATCCTCTTCCAAAGCCACCTGACTCATATGAATAGACCATCTGGCGCATCAACATGCCCTTATGAGTCTAAATACCCATGGTAAGTGGAGTCATGAAATTAATCCATGAATCGGTATGAACCCTAGAAATGTTCATAAGTCTATATTCCCATGGTAACATCGAGTCCAACCCGGGGATACTAAAATGAACCTCCTCATTCTAGGGATCAAGGGTAATCACTTTCTTTTTCATTCAATAAGGATTAGTGATAAGTCAAAGGAATTACTCTAATTTTCCTTTTGACGAGAATAAACTTTACACCCCTTTCCTAGAACCCATTCTAGAGAAATCCCCCCTTAAGTAAGCTCATCGACTTTTGGGATAGACCTAATGACCATCACTTTTATTTCACATTGAAGGGTTCATTTCTCTACACCCTCATCCTACATTTCCCCGACATATTCCAGCATGGTCTCCTCCATTTCCCTCAGCAAAGAAGAGAAAGTGTGCCTTTGTTGAATCTATCACATCCTATTTCTTATCACAATAAACATGACTCATGTGGTCTTAGAGGTATGTGATAATATGACATTGGCACAACCCACCAATAAACTATAGGAACTTTTATTCCCAACACAACTAGGATACGTAGGAATCCTTTATCTAGGTCTGAAATCTATTTCATATCATCCATTAAATGATAGATCATGTCCCCTTAAAATGGGTATATCCCACACCTAAGCCCTAATCAAGTCACAACTCAAACCTAACTATAAGGGATTTGATTCCTAATTAACTGGGATATGTAGGAAGCCTCTATGAGGTCCAAACCTGATTCCCAAATCACCCTAGCATTCTCTGGGCCATATTATCAGTGGGTTCATATTCATCCAGAAGACCATATGTTTCTTGGGCATCCTGGGCCATCTCATCATAATCCCCACATTGGATCTTGACTAGGAACCTTTCTCCTAGACATCCTTGTCACATGATGTTAAACTGCATGGATGGGTCCTCACCACACAACCTTAAAGGGTTATGTGTCTAGTTAAGTGACACTGAACTATGTGAGTTATGATTCCTCTTAAGACGATACATAGGAAACCCATATCAGGGGTTTGATCTGGATATTGAAGCAACTTCCATCTCCCTAGGATGATAATAAAATACAGAGCGCCTTATCGTGGTTCTTAAACTAGCATTCTCCGAGTAATTCAAAATCCATGTATATCCACGACTGATCTTGCAACCCAAGGGTGATCTGTGGAAACACTCTTAGGGAAGAACCAAGTATTCATGAACATATAAAAATTTCTTATATATATAAGAGAGTCCCATAGTAGGAAATAATTCCCCCAAAAAGGGTGGGTTGAGCCCAACCTCACATCCTCTCAACTAATAGAGTCCTGAAGCGTTGTTGTCCAAATAATCATCCAATGAGCATATTCCTCAGGAAAGATGGTCCATTAATCATGGATACCAGGATTGTTGGATGTTTTGGTCTCCAAAAATAAACCCATTGAAGACCATCCAAGGACGTCATACCCAACATAGGCAAATTTCACTGACACATAAACCCCTTTGAAATCACCCATTGGGATCATACAAATGTGGCACCTCCTTAATAACATAAAATAATACACTTCCCAATCCCGATGTGGCCATATCACCCTATCAATATATGGTGCGATGCAGATAGGGATAAAATAGATAGGCAAAAGGAGGTGAAAAATATTCTTCTATTCAACCTTAATTATGATGGAATGATAAGGTTAAATAACAATTTATGTGTTCCATCCATACTATATTTTAAGGAGTTGTTGGATGAAGCTCATAGTTCATCATTATCTATTCATCCTAAAATTATGAGGATGTATAGAGATCTAACAGTGTATTTATGGTCGGATAACATAAAGACAAATATTGTAGAGTATGTATCTTTGTTCATGGTATGTTAGAAAGTTAAGGCTTAGAGACATAATTCTAATGGGTTGTTACAACAATTAACCATAGAGAAATAGAATTTTGAAAACGTCACCATGTAATTTTTCATCGGACCTCCCAACAACATCAAAAGTCCATAATATTATTCAGGTTATAATCGATCACCTTATGAAGTTATTACACTTCAATACTATGAGAGAGGATTTATCTCTTGATATGATCTCAAAAATATATATTAATGAAGTGGTAATTTTTTATGGAGTGTAACATTCTATTGCATCTAATAAGGATCTAGAGTTTGACTCGATGTTCGAGAAAATTATTTAGCAAGAACTGGATTTATAGTGGTGTTTCAGTACTACATATCATCCTCACAAAAATGGTCAGTTTGAGAGAACCATTCAATCCTTTTAGGATATTTTGAGGTCTTGTTCTATGAATTTAAAAGGTGGTCAAGTAATTTTACAATAATAGCTTTCACTAAAGAAATAATATGGATCTTTAGACCTCTATAGAAAGAAGTGTAGAACTCCAGCATGTTGAGATGAAGTTAGAAAGAGAAATATATATAGACATAATCTGGTGAAGTAAATTTCAAAGAAATACATATCTATTCACCAAAACTTCAAGGAGGCTCTTATGGTACATAAAATATATGTTTGACATCATCAAAGAATTATAAAATTTGAATTTTTTGAGATTTTATTCGATTGAATATATTTGTTGGAGAATGTCATGAGATTCGAAAAGAAGGTAAAATTAATCCTTATTTATATTGGCCTCTTAATGATTCATGATTGATTAGGAATGATTTATTACCACTTTTCACTTCCACCAAACCTCTCTCATGTTCACAACGTGTTCCATGTATCACTACCAAAGAATTAAATACCTAATACTTTACATATAATGAATTTATATGTATTATAGATAGTGCATGATCCTTCTTAGGAATAAAAATATTAATAAATTTTAGATAATAGAGATAATGTCCAACAAAACCATACTACTCACTTGGTTAAAGTTATATAGAGGAATCAAACAATCAAAGAAGCTACTTGGTAACCCAAGTATGTGACAAAAAAGAGACATCATCATTTTATTAAATCATATTGATATAATTTTGTGGTGGTAGAATCATTTTTAGGGGTATAGACTATGACACCCTAATATTCTATGATATATTTCTCTTTAATTAAATTTAATTTTTTTGATAGAATATAATACATTTAACTCCAAGTTTAAATGAAAAATAATATAGTATACTATTATAACCTAAATGTTAAATTGGTGGAATGAATATAAATAACAACATTTTAAAAATTATATGTATAGTGTTTTTAGATGAAGTAATTATGTATATAAATAAGTGAACTATTTTTAGTAATGTCTTTATATAATTCCAAAATAATTTTTTTCTCAAAATTGGTTTTTATTGATTTCTGTGAGAAAATAATATTATTTATTTATTATAATTTAATAAAAATTATTTTTAAAAAGTAAGTTAAATTTTTAAATCATAATTTCAAAATTATCTTACAGTGAAATTTTGAGAATTTTCTAAAATGACTGATATTTCAATGAATATGGGAAATTGATTCTTTTTGTAGAAAACTATATTTTTGTTTAAATCATTTAAAAATATTTATTTTGTTTTAAAATTATTTAAAAGTAAAATTAGTTCATTTATATTATTAATAATTCAATCGATCTCATTGGAATAAATTTTATGTTTTTGTTTTTGTATAAAAACATTTTATACTTAAGAAAACATTTTTTTCCAGATAACTTCTTTTCGTCGCATTTTGTGGCTTTAATTTTATATTAAATTCATCCACTTCTATGAATTTAATTTTGGTAAAATGGATTTCATATTTGGAATTAGAATTTTAAAATTTGCTAATGTGTCCACTTTCATTTTTAGACCTGATTAATTGTAATAATTGTAAAAAATCACCACAGTTAAGGTTTAAACGAGTTTACAAAGGGTAAAACCAAGAAATAAGGGAAAGTTTAAAATTGAAAAATTTCTAAATACTATTTTATTGAAATATTTTTACCTCATCATATCTTAAATTCGAACCACTATCTATTTGGTAACATTTTTCCTAATATTGACTTCATTATATTTTAATCTTTTAAGAAATTCCAAGTGTGTCATATCCTACACAAAAAAAAGGACACTCCTCCTTTCACTTCATTACACCACTTTGATCCATATATATCAATGATAACCTACAAAATTCTATTATAATATTTCCTATAAATTAATTATAGGTTTTATAATATTTAAAAGTCTTTTACAAGGATCCTTAAAAGGGATCTAAGGTGGCCTAATGAAGAAGAGGTAATCATCCTACCGAAAATCTTTCAATTTATTTATTCATAAAACTAATCTAATTCTATGGTAATCTTAAAAATAATAATATATTGACTATACAAAATATACTTAACTGTTATTATGATTATTTAACTACCTTTATTCACCATATTTTGGATCAAATGGGAAGTGAATGTATTGCTTGTGCGTATGTGTGGACTACGACATTCATGTCATGATAAAATTCATTTTACAACACCATATTTCATGTATGGTCATTATGATGGTTTTAATGTTCATAAATGATATTTAGGTTATAAGTATTCTTATGGAATTATAATATCATATCAGAATTCTCAACTTTAATTCCATTGGAAAACGATTGTGCTACTCGTGCATATGTGTGAACTAACACCTCAATGATGCGGTGTGATTTATTTTTTGTTTTATATTTACATGTATGGTAATGAGGATATATTTAATGAATATATGTGATATATATGGTATAATAATTATTGTATAAATGTTAATTATTATACACATTTCTTTTCTTTTTTTCTTCAATTGAAATGTTAAAACAACGTTTATGCATATGTACTGCCTGCCATCTCCTTGAACATTGTAACTCATTTTTCTAGATCTACCTTTTATAGATGAATCTAAATAAATATATATATATATTTAATATATATTATTTTTGAATCATGATTAACATTATAAATATTATGGAACCATGAGCAATGTATAAGGACTAGAACTACCAAACTGAATTTCCCATAAAAATAAGAGTGTTAACTCATAGAAATGACGATTTTACAAAGTATTTATTAATAAATTTGTGTTTAAATGTTTTAAATAGATCATATATGGTATTTTAATTATGTTCATGATTCTGTTATAAAATTATAATAAATTTAAATTAATTATAAAAGAGGTTAGAGAACTTTCTATGAAAACAAAACATGAGGTAAGGGGTTTATGTTACAAGAGAGAATTGTTGATTTGGAGTTCTCGAATTATAGATTCACATGGTGAAGTAATCAGGTGGGTAATCGGAGGACCTAGTGTATATTGGATCATTTCTTTTCAAATATAAAATTTGTATCTCCCTTTCCCAACACATAAGTCACACACCTAATGCATGCACTTTTAAATCATTATCTACTTCTTATTCATATGAATCATAGGCAGGTTGGTAGAGATCTGATTTTCTTCTCCAACCAATGGTATCTTCATCACATCTTCCATGAAGTGGTTTGTGACTCTTGGGAGAATCCATTCCACGGTAATTGTTGGATTAAATTTCATAACAGTATCTGATGTTTTGAAAAAAAAGTATTGGGATAGCTCCATACCCTCCACTCACAATACCTTGGAAGTGCATGAAAAGGAGGTTGATCATGCTAAAATGTGTCTATAAGAGACCAAGGGTGATGAGTTTTTCACCTCCCATGGTCTCAAGAAGAAATAAATCAATGACATGATCTTGGAGCAAGAAAGATGTATCGGAGAAAATCTTGTTCCACTTGGATTAGAGAAGGGGACCAGAATATTCATTACTTTCATGCATTACTTAGAGAAAAATAATGTGACAGTCCACCCAAAATCTAGTTGAATGACTATTCCTTAACCAGGGACAGAGATGTAATTAGAGATATGGTGTATTTCCACCTATCTTCCATAATTTGTACTCCTAACATGTGTTTATAGAATGGGTACCCTACTGGACCAGAATATTTTATTAGTTCGATCCCACAGGTCATCTTCTCCAACATTAATGGCCACTTAGACAACATTCTTGAAGAGAAAGAGGTCTATGACTCAATTTCATCCCTTAACCAGAAAAGTTCCCTAGAACATGATGACTTCCTGGGGGCCCTATCTGTTAGCTATAAGGACATAATCAAGAAGGATCTGATGGAATCTATTCATGATTTCTTTCACGAGGCCCCCCTTCCCCAGGTTTCATGTGCCACCTCTTTGGTTATGATCCCTAATGTGAAATACCTCTCCTCCATCAGTTAGTATAGACCCATCGGTATGTGTAACGTCGTTTACAAGGTCATGGATTCCACCTTCAATAGAAGACTCTATCAATATATCCATTCTTTGGTCTTATATGAGTAACATGCATTTATTCAAGGTCAATCCCTACAAGGATCATTGGGGTTAGCTCAAGAGATTGTATGATGAATCAACATGAAGGTTTTGGGTTCAAATATTGTCATCAAGCTTGACATGTACACAGCCTATGACCAACTTGAATGTAATTTCATCTTAAGGGTCATGAGGGACATGGGGTTCTCCAACTGGGTCATTGACTTTCTATTCTAGTGTAATAGTTCTACTTGGTTCAATATCGTCTTCATGGGAAGACTATATGGATTCATTAAACATGCTAGGGGCTAAGTCAAGGAGACCCCCTTTCTCCTAACATCTTCATCATGTCCCATGAATTCTTAAATAGGCATGTGACCTCCTTCATGTAGTGTGGTATCATCAATCCTTTCCAATGTCGATCTCACATTAATAGCGTGTCTCACCTACTTTTTCGTGGTTGGAATTATCTTATTTTTAAATGGGTAGAGCTCATCTATAAGTATTATGGATGCTTATACAAAATCGAGCGGTCTAATAATCAACCCTACAGAAAATCGATGTGTTTATCCCATATTCATGCATGGACATGTGCAGGAGTACTATTGTATCCAAATTTTTCATTGATAGGAAGGATTCACCAATGGATTACTTGGGATCTCCTATAGATCCAGGTAGAATCTTTACAAGGTACTTTAATGGTATGGTTAGTAAGATCACCAACCAAAATTTAAATTAGAAAACCCATTTTCCATCATGTGGAGGAAGAATCACTCTTGTTAATTGCGTGTTGACATCCATTACATTGCACGTTCTATCAGTGATCAAAGTGCCAAAAGAAATTTTGATAAATGTTGACCAAATCCTATGTTTGTTTATTTGGGATGCTCCAGGAGAAGGTAGGTGTCATTGGTCTTCTTGTAAAAATCCCTCTATACTGGTGGAGGAAGGGTGGATAAATGTGATAAATGTGATGGAGGCCATGTATTCTCTTTAGGGAAAACTAGAATGGGAGGTAATTCAGGGGGAATCCCTTTGGTGAAAATTAATCAAAGGGGAATATGGAAATGTTTTGAGAATGACCAGTGAGAATTACCCTTCCATATGAAAATCAATGTTGGTTCACATTATGTCTCTTAAAAAACATTCTAGATGCATTCTCAGACATGGGGAGATTTACTTTTGGGACTCTAGTTGGGCTAGTGGGATACTAGGATACCCATGCTATCCTATTTCTAACATGACCTTCAATCAGGCCAGATCCCACCCTCTCTTTATTCAAGAAATTCTTGATCATGTTCAAAGGAAGGATTTCAATGAATTATGGGTATAGGAGACCATTTATGCTTGTTTCTTCATGGGTATAAGTTCTAGATAATTCAATTCCAAGAGCTACAATAACATTATTCATTCCTAGCATGGTAGCGATACATGGGGAAATATTATCGGGTAAAAATCTATTCCTTGTAAACTCAACTTTCTAGTTTTGAGGATTTTTAATCATGAAATTCCCACTAGCATGGTTATTAAGATCAAAGGTGTGAACTTGGCCTCCAGGTGCAATTAATGAAAAATACATGAGGAGGAAACCCTATTTTACCTCTTTATTCTGATTGAGTGGGTGGACCTAATATGGACCTTGCTGGGTGAATTCTCTAGGATCAGTCTGCCAGTGGGTTCCATGGAAGAGTTTATTCTAAAGTGGATTTGTGGATTGAGCAGTAATAAACATGATTTGAGGGATCATTCCCTTCTCCTATCTATGGGTTGATGGAGCATCTTGGAGGCAATGAACCAATCATTCTATAAAGTTCCACCCTCATGATTTCCCATGATATTGAAGAGGATATGCCTCGTCATCAGGACCAGCCCAAGAGAAAGCCCCAAAATCCCCAGGGCTAGGGCAACAAGCTGTGAAGGGGAAACCGACCTCTATTTGCCTTTCCTCTGCTACCGTGACTCCATGTGTCTCCCTTCATCCTTTTCTACTTCATCTTTCACCTTCACACCTACTCGCTATAGTCAATTCCCTGTATGAAACAGCAACACATATTCACTACCTATTTTACCTCCTCGACTTGCTTTCTCCCTTCTGATTTTACTTCTCATTGCACATACCCGCCTTTGCTGATATCATCTATTTTCTTCATTGTTGATCCCTCCTAGCCTCCCAGCCTCCCTTTGGGAATGATTTAAATTCTTCAAGCAGCAGGTCAATGGGGTGGTTTAAATTTAGATTTATTGCTACCAGTATTTCTTTATATAATATGTTAATATTCACATTATAAAGGTCAATATTTTGAAGACCTGTCTTGGGAAATAACATTACCAAGGCTTCCCCTGATCTTCGTTTATCCAGTAGGTCTCCCCATTGGTTTTGATAATTATCCCAGCCTTATACATTTCTTACCCAGAAAACATCCCAGTTACTTCGACCAAACCCCTGCTGATGGGTGATTGGGTGAGATGGTTTCCTTCCCCTAGGCTCATATTAAACATAGACAACTCCTATATCTAGGGATAAATGTGGGGAAATTATGTCATTCACAATTCCTTGTGTTCTGTGCAGCTTGCCTTTATCTCTTTCTATTGGGCTAGCTATTCCTTAGGAGCATGATTGGATGCCTTGGTTAACATTCTTGAACTATGCCTCCCTAATTAAATATCCTTTATAGTAGTTGAGACAGAATCAAAAATAAACTGGATCTCCTTCAATGGACTCTACTCTACTCCATCTAATATCACTTATTTGATTCCTAAATGAAATTCTGTCTTCCCTAATGGAATTTCAATTCTTCATATATGGTGTGAAAATAACTAGGTGGATGAATTTGTAATGTCTCTAAAATTCCATTAATTGTTTTTAATTATATAGAATTATTTCAAAACCATGCGCTAGGACGACGTACGATTCTGAGGCCCCCAGAATGATCCGTAAAAAAGGTTATTTTTTAAATAGCACATGTGTTCATTTTTTCTTAAAAAGTGGAATAACTCTTAAATGGGTTTCTGGATCAGAAATCTGATGGCACCATTGCATTTGGGATGGCAGTTATACTCTAGGCGCGACTTAAGTTTAGTCGGTGGAGGCTTTTAGTGAGAAAACTGAAAAATGGAATAATCATAAATTAAATAAATAAATAATTTTTTTTTATTTTTCAAATGATTATAACTCATGAAAGGTGACATGAAATGAAATTTTGAGACGACCATTGAGCTAGTGAGGGTATGATTTCCTTTTTTAGAGCCTAACATTGGTCGACGCAGGTCAGCAGTGGAATATAATTTTTGCCCGTAAATAAAATAATTGAATAAAGTTATTTTATTTTCAAATCCTTATAACTGATAAATGGAAACTCAAATTGGAAATCTAAGAGTACCATTGTGTTTTTGAGAGTATGTTTTCCTTAGGTAAATCCTAACATCGCCTGGCACAGGTTTGCTGTGAAAGTTTGTTTGTGAGACGTGACTGTAAATAAAATAAATTAAATAAAATTTATTTTATTTTCTAATCCTCACAACTCAAAAATGGTAACTCAGATTAAAAATATAATACCACTGTTGAGTTTTTAATGAAATTATCTCTTTAACCTTGGCTTAACTTGGACTGGCACAGATCGAGGGAAAAAGAAAGATTTTGATCATTTTTTAATCAAATTAAAAAGGCGCGCTTGTGTGGTTTTGGAAACTTCTAAACAGGTGTCTGGATTAAAAATATGAGGGAATCATTGAACTCAGAACATCAGTATTCACCTAGAATAGACCTTACATTTACTGGAAAGAGTTGAACAGAAAAGTTAATTTTTGGACTTTCGGGAAAAAACTTAAAAAGTAGTTTTATTTGTTTTTCTCAACCGTTGGGCGGTGACACGATGACGCTGTGATGCAAATACTAAGCGAAGACGAGTAATATTAAATGAAGATAATATTGGAACATAATAATGTAGTGTAATTATGTATTAAATGAAGCGTAATGATGCGACGACGCAGCGTAACAGAAACGTTGCGACGTGCTTTCTTTTAATGGGTTAACGCGTTAGAGAAACTAGGATCAAAGGGTTTAATTTCTCTGACGAACCTACAATGATAATTATCTCAAAAAATTAACGACAAACACCGGAGAATCACCAGCGACATCAGAGAACTTCAAATAATGGGACTGGAGAGCGTCAAACACCAATAGAACTTGAATCCCCACAGACAGATCGCTTCAACGATGAACTCCAAAGAGGTAGGGGTTGTTTTTGTTTTAATTTTCCATATTATTTATTCTAGAATTATGAATTCATATAAACCCACAAATGGGTTGATATTTGGATTGATCATTCTTTTATGAGGTTAATTTTCATGGAGTGTGCGTCAGGATCATTAACTATTTGTTGGATGTAACTTCAATCCCAAACCTCTCCCTGTTTAAACTCTAATGTGGAGGCTTAGTGCCAACCTAAACACGGTGTGAGCACCTCCCCCTGGTGCGTTCTTCCTAGTCAATCCCCCAAGTGATGGAAAAGTGGATTCGAGGCCTTACCATGAATGGTGGTGACCCACGCTGGCTGGAGGTGCAGACAGCGCAAAGAACAGACCACCGGAGTGAATCCAGTGGTCCACAGAAGAACCCACAAGCGATAGCCCACGGTAGTGAATGTGGCCACCCCACCACATTGAAAAAGTGGCTCATGAGGGAATTTTGTCTAGTGACCACATGCAGGACCCAAATCGTAGCTATCTTAGTCGGCCGTAGTGCACCGAACCGGATGCCATTAGGCATTCAGACTGGAGGAAGAACCGAACAGTGCTCGTGGGCCGAACTGGGGTGCGCAATCTAGGTTCCTACATGGCCCATGTTAGAATCAAAGATGGAACACTTATGAGAGTCAGACGGTGACATAATGTCAGGCCACTAGGCAGCCTGGGTAGGGAATATACCACCCCACCGGTTGCGGGTGGGGCCAAATGAGACCGGGTCACGGGGCGACCCGGCAGACTGGACCCCTGGAAAAACCTATCCGGGTCTAGCAAGGACCAATGGGCCTAGCCCACTAGCCAATATAGACTAGTCCAACCAAGATTTTAATTAGTATAGGTCAGTTTAACTAAACTGGGTCATGTGGGGCCCCCAGTGTAGGCTGGTCCGCCCGGGTCGGACCGACCTCTTTTCAAAAAAATGC
This sequence comes from Viscum album, assembly GCA_963277665.1. Classification (NCBI taxonomy): domain Eukaryota; kingdom Viridiplantae; phylum Streptophyta; class Magnoliopsida; order Santalales; family Viscaceae; genus Viscum; species Viscum album. The sequence goes on along the minus strand of OY728138.1, from coordinate 1,284,430,287 downwards.
CAATATATTTCAAACCTTGTGTTTGAATTATGAGCCATTTGTAGATTTGGAACCCTAATGAAGAGTTGGATATTTTTTAAAAATATATATAGGATTATATGTAATTTTAATTATAAAGAATGTTTTGACTAGAAGTTCTCCTATAATCAAGCACACTACATACGGAAACCCTACAGTTGGCTGAGACATGAAGAATATTGACAAAAGACCATATGTGGATTAGCTAATATTTTCCGATGGGAAGTAGCTTTGTGTGATCTAGAAGACCCATGGTGGGGATCAGCTCATTGTGACCCGACAGAACCACAATACTCGACAGGAGGAGTACCTCATTATGGCCAAGGTGGGAAGCGACTCTGTGTCAACCGACATGCCCATGGTTGGGAGCAGCTCTGTGTGACCCATCATACCCATTGAACTAATTAGGAATGAGTACCATAGTAGTCCAAGGTTAGTGGGAAGCAACTCTATTTGACCTAGTAGGCCTGCTGTACTCACCGAGGAGGAGTTCTCTAGCAGCCCAAGGTGTTCTTTGAAATGACTGATAGTCTTACATTCCTACTCTAGATTATACCTAATGTGATTTTTCTTGATTCATGATCATTCTTAGTGGTTTTATTCAAGTATTGATTTGTGATATTTCCTTGCTGGTTTTAGGGTCCCTACTGAGTACTATGTTACACACCCCTACACGGGCTTCACTCACATGTGTTCTGTCCGGTGTAGACGATCACTGCCTTGACACAGGACTTGGTGGCCTAGGACCCAGTGGTTCCAAATGAGACTAGGTAGGCAGGGCATACTTCTATGTCTTCCGATAGCTACTCTAATCTTTTCTATCAGGTAGGGGTTTCATTGGATGACTTTCAGTGTCTTCCTTGTACTTTTCTATTTTCAATTTGTATTTTTTTGGGTGTGTATTTTGGCCCATTTGAACTATAGTTTTTTCTTTTACTCAGTGGTTGTTTAGTGGCATGCAAGTTTACCTTTCCATATTTAGGATGTGGTAGTGTGTGTGTTCATACAGGTACTCAGGAAAATATCTCCCACATACAGTTTGATACCTTCGACGCTAGTCAATAACGCCTGGCCTTCAGGAGGTGGGATTAGGGGATGTCACGGCATGGGCCCTGGGGGACGGGTCATAGCAAAGTGGTATCAGAGGTGCTCAATTCTACCTCAAAGATCGAGAGTCTATTGTTTTGTTTTTTGGGAAAGAATGTTAAATGTTTCAAGTTCGACATTTAGATTCGGGGAGTATAGTGTTGATGTGGTGGCTGAGGTATCTATACACCAGGACCTTGAATTCTATATTTCGGCTCTATACTTAAAAACACTAGTTGCATGCATCATATAGGAATTGAGTGTTTCTCCATGTTAGTCATAAAACATATTCATCTCACCAGGTATAATCTATTGATCGTGGTACATATTGTTTTGTTTAAAGATGCTTCTATATAGACAACCAGCTGGTATTCCACCGCATGATCATAAGGCTGATCTGTGGGGTGATGAAATCGATACAGTGGATCATACTAGAGATATCACAACTGGGTGGTGTACCAGCTATACCACCACCTATTGAGTGGAAGATGGTACTCATAGTACCAACATATGATATGAAAGGGAAGAGAAAACTTCATGAGTTTTAGTGACAGATATCCCTCAGGATCTATGGCGATCCCTGGCTTAGAGGCGGCTAAGGACTAGCTTGAGGTGGTGACCGAGTATTCCACCTAGTCAGGACACTATTAGATCAGATGGTGGTTGTAGCATTGAACATTCTACGTGGATCAGCAGGGCGATGGAGGGGTTCAGATTACCTAATAGTATGATGAGGTGACTCTTACATGGTTAGAGATTGAAAACCTTTCCCAAAGAATAGGATATTTCCATGAAATCTAAGGGATATGCACGCACAAGAGCTTTTACAGCTTCGACAGGATGACATGAAAGTTGCTGAGTATTCATTGAGGCATACCAAATTTTCTAGGTACTTGATGAATACGATACGACCAGTGCTTCATGGCTCAAACCCTTAAACAAGGTGTGTTTAGGGACATCCGAGCTAGCGCTATTCCTTTGTTCATTCCTACATATGCTAGGGTTCTAGAGAGAACCCTTGCAGTTAGAAGTCCTTTGGATGAGTAGATATATCTAGTGGATGTCATCAGTGGGAAAGTAGGAAACCGATGTAAGTCTTAGATATTTGGATGTCTGAGACATTCCGAGAAGATGTCCCAAGGCGGGGTATCTAAAGATCTTGGATCATGGGGTGAGTCCAGTCAGCCTAGGAAGAGGTAATGATTTTCAAAAGATGGTAGGGGACATCTTACTAGAGATTAACCAGCCCATCGCGCTGATAGTGAAATGGTGGATGGGCCACTAGGGTAGAGGAAGTGACAATAATAGATGAATCTGTAGGGTGGAAGACATGGAAAAGGAGCTAGGAGAGTAGCATGAGGTGGTATACATTTCGACATGTTAAAACCACCACCCTGACATGGTCCACACTAGGCTCAGGAAGCTAGAGGACAGGGGAAGGGAGTAGCTGTATGCGGTCAAGGAGTATGACCCAAGGGCTCTAGGAATGATTCAAGGTATAGTCGGTGTATACTAATTGTTGTCATATTAATAGACATAGGTGTTAATCATTCTTTATTGTTACGAATTTTGTTTAAGACCTAGAGTTTCTGGTTAAAGTGTTAAATTGATCCTTACATCTGGAGATACCTATGGGATGAGGCTTGATAATCACAGTTATCTTGATGGTGTGATCTGACCCTTGAGGCAAGGGTTTTAGTTGGAACATCTTGGTGGAAGAGTCAAGGCCTTAAGACATTAGTTTGAGTATGAATGGTCATCCATAATTCATGCTTAGATTTACTGTTTTAGGTAAAATAATGTGGTATATTTCCAGTGTTGGAATGGGGTTTTCCATGGTCAGAAAAAAGGAAACCAAGGCATCACGGGATATACTCATGAATTTAAGAGTGCATCCGATCAGTCTTGAGTCATCCAGACTTACCATCGTGGCATTGGATGTTTTGAGTTTTCAGTTCCCAACTGTACTGGTAGAGTACAAGAAAGTACTTTCAAAATATGTTTCCAGGATATCCTCCCCACAGGAGATGGACTTCTGTATCATTTTACACCCCAATATGGAACTGATATGAGCATCAATATATTAGATTACTTTCATAGATCTTCATGATTAGGGGACCTAGGTGGGGGACTTATAGAGTGAAGTCTTATTAAGACCCAGTGTTCAAGGTTATGTGTGGATTACTAGTACTTAAACCAAGTGGTTGTGGACAATGAGTATCTGCTACTAAAGGGTCAATGGAAACATTAATCAGTTAAAAGGGGTACCCTTTAGTGTGGATGGAAAGCTACCTGTAGGATTTTCTATGGTTCAGAAAGAGATGGTGTCTAGAGTTCCTCTAGGGATATGACTTCAAATTATTCTATTATCTTGGCAAAGAAAATGTGGTGGAGGTCTTGAGAGCCCTCTACATCTAGAAGATAGTTCGGATTCATGGGGTGCCCTTGATGTTCATCTTAGACCATGATTCTTGCTTTACATCCTAGCTATAGAAGGAATTGTTGGAGGTATTCGGGACTCAGCAATGATTGATCACAACCTTTCACCCTCAGACAGATGTTCAAACAGAGCGGACTATACAGACCGTAGAGGACATGCTTTGTGCTTGCATCCTGTATTTCGGTCGCAGTTGGGGGGGCCACTTACCACTAGTGGATTTTTCATACCACAACATCTATCACTCAACCATTAGCATGACACCATTTGAGGCCTTCTATAGGAGGCCTTGTAGATCACCTCTATGCAAGACAGACCTAGGGGAGTCAGCACTCATGGGTCCAGAGTTGGTACGGGCTACCACTGAGAAGGTTCAGATCATCTAGGAGTGGATGAGAACTATACAGAGTAGGCAGAAATATTATACGGAAATGAGATGAAGTCTCTTGGTGTTCGAGGTGGGAGACCATGTATTCATTCTGTTATCACCCTGATGGGGATTGCGGAGATTTGAACGGGGTGTAAATTTATCTCCAAGGTTCTTCAGACCTTTTCAAATTCTTAGCAGATTTGACAGGGTGGAAGACCACCTAGCTCTTCTCCCACATATTCTTCCACATGACATAGATGATGAGGTAAGTGAAATATCCATCTCACGTCATCGATAGGGGTGAGCTATACATTGATGATGGGGAGACGTTTTCAGAGTTCCCAGTAGAGATAAAGGATCTACATGAGCAGGTACTTCATGGATGGTCGATTCCTCTTGTGCGCATTCAGTGGCAGCATGAGAATATCTATAAGAGAACATGTGATATTGAGGCTCAAATTCATGCCTTGTACCCCCACTTGTTTGTTTAGGCTAGTTTTGTATTAGGAGGATGTGAATCCCAATAGGGGGTAATGTAATGTCCCAAAAATTTCATGTATATTTTTTAAAATTATATGGAATTATTTCGAGATCAGGCGTAGAGATGGCATGCGATTCTGAGCTCTAGAGTGCTCAGAATGATCTGTCAAAAAATGATCAGTTGTAAATATCCAGCATGAATGGTTTTCTTAAATAAGTGGAATAACTCTTAAACGGATGCTTGGATTAGAAATATGAGGTCATTGTTGGGTTCAAGATGGTAGGTTTAACCTAGGCATTACTTAAGTTTAGTCAGCGAAGACCTCTAGTCAAAAAACCCAATTATGGAATAACTAGATATAAAATAATTAAATAAAATTATTTTATTTTTCAAATGATTATAACTCATGAACAGTGACACAGATTGAAAATTTAAGGCCACTTTTGAGCTCGTGAGAGTATTATTTCTTTAGGGAGAGCCTAACATTGGTCGGCGTGAGTCAATAGTGGAAAGTAGTTTTTGGCCGTAAATAAAATAATTGAATAAATTTATTTTATTTTAAAATCCTTAAAAATCATAAATGGTAACTCATATTGGAAATTTGAGAGTACTGATGAGTTTGTGAGGGTATGTTTTTGTTCGATGAAGCCTAACATCGGGCATCACATTCAAGATGTGAATTTTTTTTGGGATTTGATCATAAATAAAATAATTTAAATAAAAGTTATTTTATTTCTAAGTCTTCATTACTCACAAACAATAACTTAGATTAAAAATACGAGACCATTGTTGAGTTTATAATGAAATGTTCTCCTTAAGCCGGACCTAACCTCAATCGGCATGGGTTGAGGGTGAAATATAGATTTTGAGATATTTTAAGTGAATTAAAAGGGAGAACATGCATGGTTTTAGAAAATTCTAAAAAAGTTCCTAGATTGAAAATCCAAGGGAACCATTGAACTCAAAATGAAGAGAATATCCATGAATGGACCTAACTTTGACCAACATGGGTTGACCAGAAATGTTACATTACGAATTTTTCAGAAATAAAATAAAACAACTTAAAAAGTTATTTTATTAGATTTTCCCAATCATTGGGGAGTGCCATGATAGAATTGTGGTGTGGTGAAAAAGTGAAAATGAGTCACATTAAATGAATCTCATTAATGGATTATAAACATGCAGTGTAATGACACATTAAATGAAGCATAACGACGTGGCAATGTAGCGTAATAGAAACACTATGATGTGTTTTCTTTTATGGGTTAACATGTTATAGAACTCCGGATTAAAGGGTGGGATTTCTCTCATGAACCTATGACAAGAATAATCTCCAAATATGAACACCGTAAAATCGCCAACGATATTGACTCACTTCGACAAACAGGACCAGAGAGTGTCGAATGCCAACGGAACATGAATCCTCATGGACAGATTGCTTCAACGACGAACTCCAACAAGGTATGGGTTGTTTTTATTTTAAATTTCCCAATTCTTTATTCTAAAATGATGAACATGGATCAACACATGAATAGGTTGGTCCACATATCCCTCATTATTGCAGGAGGGTACTTTTATTGGAGTTTGTGCTTGAATTATAAACTATTTTTTTGATAGAACATCATTCCCAAACCTAACCCTATTTAAACTATATTGTGAAGGGAACGGGCCAACCTGAACAATGCATGATCCCCTCCTCCTTGTGCGTTCTTTCTGGATAAACCTCAAAGTGATGGAAATGTGTTTTTGAGACCGTAGAATGAAATGTGGCAATCCACGCAGGTCGAAGGTGTAGACGTCGTGATGAATGGACCACCAGAGCGAACCTAGTGGTCTGCAGAAGAACCTGCAGGAAACGACCATGGGTGGAGGGTGGCCCGCCATGACGGATCATTAGGGTTATCAGTCCTGGCTAGCTCAGGTCGCGGTGAGGTGGCAAGAGCTTCCAACAATGACTGGTGGCTGGCAGTGCGGGACCCGGCCACCTGGCTGTTTTGAGGAAGAAGCCCGCTCCGGATGGCCGCGGTCCCTCACTGGCACGTGGTCCAGCGACCGTATATAAGACCAAAAGTGGTACCAAATTATCCAGTTGCAACGCATGAAACCGAATGCCCTTAGGCGACCGGGATGAAGGAATAATCGGCCGACACTCACATGCCAGGAAGAGGAGACCTGTCCGGAAGGCGGACCAACCCGGGGCATGAAATTCGGGCCGCTACGTAGACCAACATGGAATCAAAACCTGCCAACTCCTACGGGATAGGCTAGTGACATAATACGCAGCCACTAGGTGGCTCGGGCAGGGAACAGACCAACCCGATGGTTGCGGGCTAGGCCAGATGAGACTGGGTCACGGCGACCCGACATACTGGACCCCCTGCCGATCCGGGCTTGGTCCAGCGAGGCCCAATGGGCTTGGGCCACTGGCCAGGCTGGACCGGGCCAACCCAAACCCAAACTAGGTTGGGTCGGGTCAGTTGAACTAAACCAGGTCATGTGGGCCCCTCTGGGTCGGACGAGACCCGAACCCAACTAGATCCTTTTCAAAAAAAACGTGAATATCTTTCAAAATGGGAGTCTGATTGTTGAACCTTTTGCGGCATTGGAACCCTCATGATGAGACAGGTCTTTTGGTATACTCTATGGATGATTTCATGGAAGTTAAATAACTATCAATGGATTGAGGAGTGGTTCTCCATGAATCAAGTGCACTACGTGCGGAAACCCTGCAATTGGCTGAGACCTGAAGACTACTAACAAGAGACCCTTTGTTGATTATCTACGATGGACCAGTGGGAATAAACAATGTGTGACCTAGTAGGACCATGGTGGAGAGTGTCTTTGTGTGACCCGGAAGACCCACGGTACTTGACAGGAGGAGTACCTCAGTATGGCCAAGGTGGGAAGCGGTTTTGTTTAACCCAACATGCCCACGGTGGGGAGCAACTCTGTGTGACCCATCATACCCATGATACTCATCAAGGATGAGTACCGAAGAAGTCCAAGGTTAATGGTATGTGGCTCTATGTGACCCATAAGGCCCATTTTACTCATCGATGAGGAGTTCTCCAGCAACCTAAGGTGTTCTGTGAGATGACTGATAGTCTAACTTTCCTACTCTAGATTATACCTGGTGTGAGTTATCTTGCTTCATGATCACGCGTTGTGGTTTTCTTCATGGATTGATTTATAAGTTTTCCTTTTTGGTTTTGGGGTCCCTAATGAGTATTGTGTTAGTCAACCCTGTTCGGGCTTCACTTGCACGTGTTGGGTCTGGTGCAGATGATTACCGCCTTAACGGAAGACTAGGTGGCCTTGGACTCGGTGGTGACCAGGGATACCAGGAAGGTGGGACATACTTCTATGGCTTCCAGAAGCAACTCTATACATACCCATCATTTGGGGTTTTCAGCAGATGGATTTCAGAGTTTTCATAGTACTTTCCTGTTTTCAGTTCTCCTTTTGTTGGGTTTTTATTTTGGCCCATTTGACCTACAGTTTGTACTTTTAATCAGTTTTTGTTTAGTGGAATTCATGTTTACCTTTCAAGCTTTGGTATTTGTTATTGGGTTCATGCATAAAGGTACTCAATAAAATGCCTCCCACTTGTAGTTTAATGCCTTCTATGCTAGTCGCCAACCCCCGACCTTCGGGATGCGGGCATGGGGGATGTCATGGGACGGGCCTCAGGGGACGAGTCGTGATAAAATTCTCGGACTCCAAGGCCTCTCAAAATGCACACCACATGTAGTTCTCTAGAACTAGATCTCTCCCTCTCGAATGTGCATATATTGTAATAGGAGATGCTCTCAGACTCCACTTTTACGGCCCCCTTGATCTAGTATTTCCTTTATTTCAATTAATAAAATAAAATATTTTTATGGTATTGGGATTATTTATGATTAAGTTTCCAATAATTATAATTTAAGTCTTATATCTCCATAATCCCATGAATTTTATTCTACTCTATTTTTTCGGGAGATTACATATTTTCCTTTCATTTTCATCTCTTTAAAAACTAAAGATAATTTAAGAATATTTATAAGTAAAACCAGTTGTATTTATCTCTTCTGTCAAAAATCATTTTCTTCCATATCAATGATTTCAAAAAATGTTTACAACAATTTTTTTAATATTCACATATGATTTTTAAAATTACTTTTTACCCATGATTTAATTTTTACAAAATGATTAAAAATCAATCTTCTTACCATTTTTGAAAGATAATTTTTACTTTTTAGTGAAAATGTGAAAGGAATCATTCTTTTAACATATATGGCATAAATAGGATTTCCCAGAATCATGACTATGAAATTACTTGAACATTAATTAACAAGTTTACAAGGTTATTTTCAAAGAAAATTTTTCCCTTAAAATTTTGGGAAAAAATTAATTTAAATGAGATATTTCAAAGTGAAAAGAAAATTTTAAAAATTAAATGTACTAGTGATTTTTAAAGTCCTTTTAAATTTGTGATAACATAATTTGATATTACTTATGCTTTACTGGGGATATGATCCAATGATACCATCCACATTCATTATTTTGATTGAATATTATGATGAAAATTTAAGAAGTATTCTATAAAAGAGGTTTCTTTTCCACGGGTTAGTTAGGTTATAATGGAACTGTTATGAAACATGTTTATTTTCCATGAGTTGTGATACTATGAAATGAGGAAATGATTATAAATCCTATTTACCTTCCAAAGGTTATTCTATGTGGAATGTGTTTTTCGATATTTTGGAACAAATATACATGATTTTAACTTTGTTATGGTTTAGCCTAGAATTATATAGCCCAATAATTCATTTGGTAAAGATGGATATCTCATGAAATAATAAGTACTGGAATGAGAAGTGAACCAAGTTTGGTAAGGGACATTTTCTACTATGATAGTGTTGGGAGTGAACCATGACTAAGCATATGATGGAATGAGGACTAAACCCAAACCACTAAGATAGTCTTGGTAGTAAGCCTTGATAATGGAAATGATTTTATATTCTTATGTGTACAGAAAAACATATGTCTTATGTTGATGTTATGCTATCATAGCTCATGTTATTTGATTTCTTTATGATTCATGTCATATGAATTTCCACGATTTATTATATAACTAAAGATTTTGATCTATCATATGTTGGGTATGATTTTCAAATTTTAATCTCATGTTCACAAACCTCTATTCCCATGTTATGATTAATGGATCATTGATATCTCCCTTGTGTATAGTTATTAAATATCTGAGTTCACCATTTCTTATGTTTCCTTTTCCTAAGTTATGAAGAAAGTTTTTAAGTTGGGAATTTCTAAGAAGAATAATATGTGGGAAGATATTAGTGGGGTATTTTTAATATACTCCATGAAATAATAAGATAGTGTATCTAGTATCCAAAGAAACTAATCTTTTATGGTCTTCAGACATGTATTTGTAGAATGCAATGAATATTCAACTAATAAGATGTAATATTTATGCCTGAAAGGTATGGGTCACTCTAGATATAAAACTTTATGATTTTAAAAATAAAATAAAATTTTACTAAATTTTTTAAAAGTAAAATTTTTATTTTAAAAAAGAAATATTTATTTAAAAGAAATTTTAAAGCTACTATTTTGAAGAATGAATTCTTCAATTGTTTTTATGTCTTCTGAAAGATTCTTTTTAAAGAAAATTTCTCCGGAATAAATTTATTATTTAAAAAACATTCTATTTGGTTTTATAGGATAAATATTATATTATTTTATCAAACTCAAAATATTTCATTTTAAAGAAAATATTTATAAATAGTTTTAAAGCCTTTCAAAAATGGGTATTTACTCTTATTTTTTAAGTGATTTTTTTGTTCCTAAAAGGGAATTTTGCATTTATGTATGCATCCTTATTTCTCTTTATATTAAACTAGGAATATTTTTAAGCAACCATCCAATAGTTTTCACTGGGTGTATTATAGAATGTTCTTGAAAAGTTTTTCATGAAAACCATATCTTTTCCATGGGTTAGTTAGGTGATATTTGAAGTACCAATGTTTTCTTGTACTAATAGAACACATATATATGGATGATGATGGGTGAATTTTGTTAATTCCATCCAATGAATTATTTTGGAGTTTATATCTCATGATACAATGATGTTAATCATGGAAATTTTTCTTATTCATAAAATAAACCGTGGGCATTTTTTCAAAACATTAAGTGTGGTAATTTTTTTCACAACATGAATTGTGGATATTTTTTGTACAAAATACGAAGCTTGGGAATTTTTTTGTTCATAACATGAAGCATGGGAAGTTTTTTTGTTCACAATATGAAGCATGGGAATTTTTTATAAACAACATAATGTGTGTCCATTTTTTATTTATAATAAGAACCATAGGATTTATTTTTGTTCACATCATGAAGCACAAGCATTTTTACTATTCATAATAGGAAGCATTGTCATTTTTTTCCCAACATAAATCAGGAAAATTTTGATTGTTACAATATAATAATTTCCCTATACATGTGTTTACTGTAGATTTCATTGTTATTCTATATTTCAATGGAATGTTAAATTTTTATGACATATGAATATGATCATGTTTCATGGATCAAGTTTATTATCTCATGGTTCCACACTCTTTTTCCATGGTATATGTTTTTTTATTTGATAGTACTTGTCCTTTTATCATAACTTATGAATAACTCTTATTATTACATATTATTTTTAATAAGATATTCCTCCCATGGTAATGATTTCTCATATACTTATGATCAAACCCTTCATGAAATATTGATATTCTTTCCCTTCTAGAGTGTTTGATATAAACCCTTTCTTATGTTTCCCTTCACAAGATTATGAATATGGGTATAACTCATGAGAAGTCTATAAGGAATTCTAGTGTGGTTTGATTATGTAGAAATATTCACATGTTTTTTAAAATAAGTATCCTGTGTAGCTAGTCCTCAAAGAAACTAAAACGTTCATTATTTAGATTCTGAAATGATTTGTGAGTTGTAATATTTTGATTACATAAATGTTATAAAATAACGATAGGTTTATTGAATTTCTTTATCAAATCCATTCTTTAAAAAAAAATGTGTTTTTAGTACCAAATTTAGGAGTGTGGGTCAGAGTGTTATAGTGAAACCTCATAGTGTCTCATATAAATACTTACACCATAATCCATGATATGGACTATTTATACTCATTATATGATTGGATACACTACTATATTCAGAGAGTGATGTGTTGTTGAGTTTAAGGATTGAGGTTTTATTTCATGAGAGAGTGTAACCTTTAATTGAGAAAAGAAGGTCCTAATTGTAGTTTTATATATCCAATTACCCATTAGTTTTTTTATATTGGATTTATGAATGGTGTAAACATTAGAAATTTTACATCCTATAGTTGTGGAGGAGTATATGGAAGTCATTCTCAATGATATTCTAGGACTTACCATTCATTGGAATATTGATTCTTGCATTGGTCTACAACTTGAGACCACTCGGGAATATTTTATAGATTTATGGATTCCTCTATTTATACTAAATTATATAAAGGTTCTACTAGAGGACCATATATATAACTATTTCAGTATGCCCATTATGTACCCCTATGAAGCTCTAGTATTGTTTTCTAAGAAGATAGATGGGATCTGGAGGTTTTTTATTCACCACCACCTCCTGAATTGGATGACAATCCAAAAAAAACCCTCTCATAAGGATTGAATACCTATTTAACTAGCTAAAGAGAGTGAGGTAGTTCTCAAATATCATTCTAAGGTTTGATTTCACAAATTTTGGTTATATTTGGAGGATATTTCAAATATGGAATCCTAATGGTTCTACAGATATTATTAGTTTCTAGTGATGCCCTTAAGTATGAAGAAATCCCCAATTACGTTAAAGGGTGTCATGAACTAGAAAATTAATCACGTCATGGATCGATTCATGGTATTATTCATCAAGGAAATCCATATGTACTCAGTATTAGGAGATGATAACATAGAGAATTTGAGGATTTTCCTAAACATTGTTTGGGATCACTGGCTATATGGTAATCTCTAAAAGTGTTAGTTCTAGATTTGAGAGGCCAATTACTATTATATTTCATCTCAAAGGGTATAGTAGTTATGGACCCAATGAATACTAAAGTAGTGATTTCTTGGGATACATCCATGAATGTGTTTAAGGTATGTAGTTTTTTTGGTTTCCATGATAAAACCATATATTTGTGGCATACTTCACCGGATTTTGGCTCCCATGACTTTTAGCTCCTAAAATAGGTAACCCTTCATTTTTTTCTGAGTACTGAAAGCTAGATTTTTGTTACTGAATAATAGGTTAAAGAGAATCCCTATTATAATTTTTTTAGAGGAAGGCTTTAAGTATATGGAATTCTATGATGCATCTAGAGATGGTATTGGTTATGTGATAATGTTATAAGAGGCAATGAGTTTTTATGGGTATCGGTAGCTGAGACATCATGAGAATAACAATATGACCCATGATTTAAATATAAAAAATATATTATTTTCCTTACATACTTGGATATATTACCTTCTCTATGAGTAGTTTATAGTTTACATTGACCATTAGAGTCCTAAGTACATATTTACCTAGATAGATCTTAACCTAAGGCGTAAGAGTTGATCAATGTTCTTATATGACTGTGAAATCAATATTTTATTTACTCCAAGGAAGTAAAATGTAGTGGTTGATTCCCACATTAAGAATTTATAATATTAGTTATTTGGTAAGGAATCTATGTATTAACCTCGATGTAGTTTTACTTTGTGTATGGGGGAGATATGGATTATACTTAATCAATATTACTGGACCATATTCTTCTTTAGTGTGTAAGGTAGGATTAGTTTATATATATCAATTACAATGTCATGTACATCCTTATTTCTTATAGGGATGCACCAAATGGATTTTTTTTAAGGTGGGAGACCATCATTCTCTTCTAAGGGTGGAAATTGGTTTCAGTCACACAATGTGAGGTGGTGTTGAGGGAGTTGAAAACTTCCCCCTTAGTGGTGAATCTATGTTTGATTAATATGTACCAAGACCTCATGTAATAGTTATGGTGGATAGGTATAAATAGAAGTGTTTCTTAGTTTATTTCACAATTTCTCTCTTATCAAAAGCTGAAGGAAAATCACCATTTCCTAAAATTTTTGGCCCAACCCTTTGAGGTTTAACATTGGAAGTGAGATGACATATTAATGAAATTAATGACATGTATTCCATGTTAATTAATAAGTCATGTAACTATATAGGTGATCATGGATATACTATACATGTCGTTCAAATTCCTTCCAATTATAGATTAGTGTTTGGTAATGATCTTGGAACACTTTTACATGGATCAAATAATTTGATAATATAGGATACCTTAAATGATCATTTACAGACAAGATTATTGATTTATATCCCGATTATATTGGAGAATCAAGGAGGAATTCGAGGCTCAATTGTGGATGAGTAGAGCATTCAATACTCAAATAGATTAATAGACTGATTGAACTATTCAGGTTCTTAATGATATGTTTTGGGGCTTATGTGATTGATTTTAATCAAAGATAGGGGTATTGTAACACCCCAAGCTTCTACGGTACGCTTCTCTTTGAATAATGTGATAGCGTGTGTTGTACGCAACACCGAGTTCTAACACACCATAACCAATCAAACTAGCCGTTTTGAATAGTAATACCTACTTTTTGAAATTATATATATTTTATATTTCAAAATGGACTTCATTTTTGGATTCGGAATATCGAATTTAGCCTAAGGTGAAATTTTGGTACTTTTCGGATAACTTTAATATTTTGATGAATAGTGAAGATTAATAAATTTTAATTAAAAACAACTTTTTTTAATCAAAATAATTAATAGTAATAAATTATGAATTTGAGTGGTTTTAAAGTATATTCAGAATATATTTTTACCATTTAATTCAATTTTTGTCATTGGACATAATTTCACAATTAAACCGGACATAAACAAGTGTCAATCTTTTGATAGTTATTATCTCTTAAAAACACGCTTTTTTGTTTTAACAACGGGAATTAATTTTAAATTAATTTCTGCCACTTATGTGTGTTGAATTCAGAAAAATGGAATCCATATTTGGAATCATGATTTTCAAATTGTGTAAAGAGGTAAATTTTATTTTTAGACATTTTGAATAATTACTTCGGTAAATATTTTATTTACCATTGTTAAAGGGTAAATCCGGTAAATAAGGGTTAAAAATAATATTATAATAATACTAAATTACCCTAAAACGTGTCCTAGCCTCATTGGTTGATACATTTTAGACCATATGCATCTTTGGGTCGATTTTGGGACCCCATGGAGCCACTTGTAGGTGATAGGGACACTTAATTTTAATTAAGTTAAAATAAGTACAAAAATGACATAAGCATATATCTTTTAGAAAAACAATTGTTATATAGGGTTGTATATATTGGATTTTCGACTATAAGTATTTGTTAGAAATATAAAACTATTTCCTACATAATGATATTTTATTTGTAATTTTTAGATATTACATAATTTAATTTATTTATGACACAAGGATGATGCAGTAATTACCATAATAGTGAAAATTTAAAATAATTGATATTATAAATACCCGAATAAATATAATTTGAGGCTTTTAATGAATTAAAATAATTTTATAGGATACTATGACATATTAGGATTGATTTAATTAACTTTTTTAGAAGTAATAATCTTGTTATGAGTTTCAAAAAAATCAACTATTGAATAGTGTCAAAATTGACATAAAAGAGTTTTTAAAAACAATATTATATTATTAATTGATATTAAATTCCTAAAAATATAAGGTTCGGAAAAGAGACTTATATCATGATATTTATATCATTAATGGACCACTTGGGTGTCTCTTGTATGTATATAGTTAGTTTATTAACCATATAATATAAAAATACAAAGAGACATTGTAAAAGTGAAACTAATTAACTTAGAGTTAATACTTAAAGATAAGGTTAATATAAGTACCCAAACCTGTATAAATTCTATTGTTTGAGTAGTATTAGACCCATACCCACCTTAACTATTAAATAATACTCTTTTGATCCTTTAAAAACTGAATATGAATTTATTATAAATTAATATTTCTAGCTTTTCCAAAGGTGCCCCTCACCCCTCTTATAAAAGGGCACTCCTCCTTCTCATTTCTTCACACATTCAAATCCTTTTAGTTCGGCCAAAATGTGCACAAATACTCTCCCAAAATCCCTCAATACAACCTAGAGTCCTTAGTTGGATCAGAAAGCCAACCTATGGAGCCCTTTTGATCAAATCAAAAGGAAGAACCCGAAGAAGAGGTAATGATTTCACCACCCTTTTCCAAGTTCCTTTCATCTTCCACTTCTTCTTCCTTTGTTGTCACCATTGTAAAATAATAAATCCAGTATCATATATATACTGTGATGTTATTATAAATATGGTAAAACCATATTCAGTATTCTATCCACCCTTTGAATAACATGTCACCATACGTGCGTACGTACGGCTTACCGTCTCCACGTCGTGGTGTAATTGTTATTAAATATATTATTATTTGGATGAGTATAATAATGATGTGTAACTCATGTAAATAATAAATATAAAATTTTAATGATTCTTTATATATGATATACCATCCATTTATATATTATTTTAATATCAAAATAATGATATTGTCGCTCGTGCATACGTACGGACTACCATCTCCACGAACGCGATGAGATTCATTCTCCATCGTATCCATTCAAGTATAATTATCATTTGATGATTTAAAAATGATGTTTAAGGACTTGATATCATTATATATATTAATAATATACAACCTTTCCATGACAAACATGGCTTATGTAACAAAACATATAAAAGAAAACGAGTAAGTTAACACCCGAAACGACGATAATACTAAGATATTATTAACAAAGCAATGTTAAAAGATCATATATGATATCATATGAATGTATATGATTCTTGTATAATTTAATAAAAATTATTTCACCATTATAGATGATGTTAACCTACCCCAACAAAGTAAAAGTACAAGGTAAGGGTTATTTCACAATCTCTTCATTGTCTGAGGTTGTTTATACGTAATAATCTAGTGGGATCTCTTTATCGTCCACATCCATGTTTCTTAAAAATGTATTTCAAAACATTTTTAATATTTAAAAGAATATGTGTTGAAGTCATTTATACCCTTCTTTTACTTTTTATAAGAGTTTTATAAATGAATCTTTCCGTCGTTTTCCAAACAAGGTGCTTTTAACCTTTTCGACAGAATTAAGGTAAGAATGTTTTTTAACTTATACGGTGGGTGCGGTTATTTTCCGCCATTATAAAATCGTCAAAGCTTCCCTTAAAAGCTTATAAGAATATTTTCAAAGAAAATTTTTTATTTTATAAATATATGACTCTTAAATGATTTCAAAAATAGAAATAGATATTTTTCTAAAAAGAGTTTTGATTTCATCTATGTCAATATCCTTTGATGGATTTTACGCTTATTTGAAGTTGATTTATTACGATACAAAACTTCTATATTGTATTGAAGGTTTTGTGATATGTTTGACTTTGGATGTGTTATTTTTATACCATTAATAGTTTATGGTGAAAGTATTGACATTTCGTATGCTAGTTTTAATATGAATGTTTATGTTATGTTTAAACCTGTTCATATGGGAATGCATTGGACTTAATATGTGATGGGTGGAGCCCACTATAGCTCCTCGATGCATCAGTAGGTCTCATGAGACAAACTAGTGTCTTGGCACAAGGCCTTGACAAAATATTATTTGTAGTCTTGCACGAGGCCTTGGCTATGTGGTTATGATAGTCTGGCATTATGCATTCCATTATTATGAAAGTGGTTATTGATATTTCATGTGATTTTTCGATTAGTAGAATATCCATGTGAATAAGTAAATGGTATTATTTCATTTCACTTTTTCCATACTATGTTGAAGTTCAAGTTTAAAATGCTTTTTTTAGTTATACATTGACTTAAATATTTATTCTTATTTATGAAAGTTTCCGCTATATTGTTATCCTTACTGGGCATTTGAGCTCACCCCTTTTCTATGTTTTATTTTTCCCTAGGATGTGAAGAAGTAATTTATGAATGACCTGCAGGGATTTTATATGGGGATATGAGTGTGGAATATGGAGACTATGTTGTTGTAGTATTTTTTCAATTTATGATGTAATGTAAAACTTTATGAATATATCTAGTGTTTCCAAGGATACTAAACCAATCGGTCTTTAGAGATTTGATCTTTCTTGTGATCATGCCAATGTTATGTAATAATGCACCGACTCTAGGTAACTGGGGTCGGGGCATTACAGTTGGTATCAGAGGAAGTTTAGTACAAACCTTGGAAGCTAGATTTAGATAAACTCTGATTAGAGCACGTAGACCTAAGATGAACTTTGAGGATTAGTATAGAAGAACTTCCTAGAATTTTTGTATTGTAGAGATTTTGTGAGTTTTCCGAGCAATACATCCCTGTCTGGATACGAGAAGGAAGAGGCGGCTCTGGCACAGATGTACATCGGGGTAAAACCCTAAAACACCGCTTTGAGCTAGACTCGAACGGGAACTGGTGCACGACAACGGGCCTTTCTTCACTCTTGGTTACGACACTCCCGGGGGGATATGCTTAGGATAACTCTCATTTTCTTTACAAATCATTATGAAGGGTTTATGAGTATATACTTTCTCAAAGAAAACATTATTATGATTATGGATTATATCCATAAATAGTTCAATTTATGTTAAGTGTATTATAAGTATGGGATTATGTATTTTGATTCACAAACTGATCTAGTTTATGCCATTGTTTAGAAATGGAGCCTAGTGGATGAAATGGGAACCGTATCAATGCACGCACTCCATGTAGGGATTTCCCTCCTGCTCAAGATAATTATAGTGGAGATGGTGATGCAACTATGCCGATCAGCTAATCACCATACTGGGACAACTCACTCAGGTTATGAATAATAACCTTACCCATATGGAGAACCCGGATCCGCAGTGTGGAGGATCAATGTTAGATCGATTCATGAGGCAACAACCACCAACGTTCAATGGGAGTACAAATCCCTTAGTAGCTGAGTAATGGATATTTTCCCTAGAGAAAATATTTCAGGCTTTGGGGAGTAGTGAAAGGGAAAAAGTTATCATGGCAGTTTACTGCCTCACTGGAGATGCTGATCAATGGTGGTCATTGATTCAAAATATTAAGGAAGATGATGAAGTATCAAGTATGGAATGGAGGGAGTTCAAATATCTGTTTTTAGAAAAATACTTTCCTCGCGACCGTCGAGTAGATATGGAAAGGAAGTTTCTGAGTCTGAGACAAAAGGAGGATGAGAATGTCAAAAAGTATGAGGCTAACTTTACAAGGTTAGAAAGGTATGCTGGAGATTATATACGTAACCCAAGAAGTAATATTGATCGTTTCTTTGATGGGTTAAAACCATTTCTACGTCGACAATTAGTCTCACAATCCTCATCATCGTACAAAGACATTGTCTCATGTGCTATCAAGACCAAAAAGGAATTCCCTAAGTCTTATGACTTAAAAAAAAGCAAGAGAAGAAGAGACCTTCTGATCAATCTAGGAATAGAAATAAGGGGAAGAAGGGAAAGGTTGAATATCCATCCTGTGGTAAATGTGGGAAGAAACACCCCGGTACATTCTTGAAGGGAATGGGAGTCTGTTACAAGTGTGGTGAAAAAGGCCACCAAGCTCGTGATTGCAAAGGGAAGAAGGAAGCTACCAATGTTCAGTGCTACAATTGCAGGGAGATGGGGCATTATGCAAATGAATATCCTAAGTGTTAGGAGAACTTACCTTAGAAAAGGCCAAGGGATCAAGGCCAAGATTATGCTATCACTACTGCTGAGGTAGAAGCTCCAAAAGACGTGGTGGCAGGTAATTTAATGGTTTCCTCAAGTTTAGAAAATGCATTATTTGATTCTGGATCATCGCATTGTTTCATATCTTCCCAGTTTGCTAAGAAAATTAGATATTTACAATTTTATTTAACAAGGGAGTTGTCAGTTAAAACTCCTAAGGGAAGTATAATTGCAACAAATTTTTCTGAATCAGTCCCCATTAGAGCACATAAATGTTCTTTATCTACTAATCACGTCATCATACCTATGATTGAGTTTGATATAATCCTCGGTATGGACTGGCTTTCAGATTATGATGCGAAGATTTATTGTAAGAAGAAAGAGGTTACGATTCTTAATGATGATGATAAGGAACACCTTATCTTTAGAGCAGAATCGTCACCACCTAATTCTTATTTAGATCCACCCCAAGTAGCTCAACTAAATTCAATTATTGGGGAGGAAGAGAATGAAATAAATGTGGGTGGGGAAAGGAATATTCAATTAGAGGATTTACCTGTTGTGAAAGAATTTGTAGATGTATTTCCGGAAGATTTACCTGGACATCCTCCAGAACGAGAAGTTGAGTTTTCCATTGATTTAATTCTTGGATCAAGGCCTATATCAAAGACCCCTTATAGAATGGCCACTGTAGAATTAGTTGAACTAAAGAAAAAACTATAGGAATTGAGTAATAAGGGATTTATTCGCCCTAGTGTTTCCCCATGGGGAGCCGCTGTTCTTTTTGTTAAAAAGAAAGACGGATCTATGAGGTTATGTATCGACTACAGGGAGACCAATGCTATAACAATAAAGAACAAGTATCCCCTACCACGCATTGATGATTTATTTGACCAACTACATGGAGCTCAATAATTTTCAAAGATTGACCTTCGATCTGGATACCATCAGTTGTGTGTGAAGAAGGAAGACATTCTAAAGACAGCATTTCGAACCAGGTACGGGCATTACGAGTTTACTGTAATGCCTTTTGGATTGACTAATGCACCCTCTGTATTCATGGATCTGATGAATATAGTTTTCACGGAGTATCTCGATGAATTTGTGGTAGTATTTATTGATGATATCTTGGTATACTCCAAAAGCTACGAAGATCATGAAAATCACTTGCGCATTATCCTGAAGACTCTGAGAAGACATGAATTACATGGAAAGTTAAGAAAGTGTGAATTCTGGCTTCATGAGATTTATTTTCTTGGCCATATTGTCTCTAAAGATGGAATCTCTGTTGATCCTTCTAAGACCAAGGCAATCCAAGAATGGCAAGAACCTACGAGTATAACTGAGGTATGTAGTTTTATTGGTTTGCCAGGTTATTATTGACGTTTCGTCCAGAATTTTTCCCGATTGGCTAACCCATTAACGAAGATCACACATAAAGGGGTTAAATTTGTTTGGACAAAAGAGTGTGAAGAATTTTTCGAAGAACTGAAGAAAATATTAGTCAATGATCCTATATTGACTCTACCATCGGGGAATGATGGGTTTGTTATTTATAGTGATGCATCGAAGAAAGGACTTTGTTGTGTCCTTATGCAGAATGATAGAGTTATTTCCTATGCATCATGACAGTTGAAAATTCATGAACAAAACTATCCTACTCATGATCTCGAGTTAGCAGCTGTGATCTTTGCTTTGAAGATATGGAGGCACTACCTCTATGGTGAAAAATGTGAGATTTATACTGATCACAAGAGTTTTAGGTATATTTTCTCACAAAAATAACTCAACATGAGGAAAAAGAGATGGCTTGAATTGCTCAAGGATTATGATTGTACGATACACTACCACCCGGGGAAGGAAAACAAGGTGGCATATGCTTTGAGAAGAAAAGATCATGGAGTCTTGAACAATATGAGAATTGAAAGGGATCCAATTTTCATGGATCTAGTGAAGATAGACATGGGAATAACCAGGGAAGGAGAAACATCAATGCTTTTTCAAATGGTTTCCAAACCATATTTACTAGAAAGTATTAAGAGTTCTCAGACCGATGATGAAGAATTTCAAAATAAGATTAAAGCTGTGAATGATGGGAGACTGAGAGACTTTGTGTATGAAGATGGAATTTCTAAATTTGGGAAGAGACTTTGTGTTCCCGATATACTTGATCTAAAAAGAAAATTACTGGATGATGCTTATAGTTCCAATTTCTCTATACACCATGGGAGCACCAAAATATATAGAGATTTGAAGGAACATTTTTGGTGGGACAATATGAAGTGGGAGATTGCTGATTTTTTGTCAAGAAGTATGGTTTGTCAACAAGTGAAAGCAGGAAGGCAACACCCTGGAGGAGTCATGCAACCTCTTCCCATACCGGAGTGGAAATGGGAAAATATTACGATGGACTTTGTCATGGGGATACCAAAGACTCCTAGAAGGAATGATGCAATATGGGTTATTGTTGATCGTCTAACCAAGTCAGCACATTTTCTTGCTATAAGAGAAGATCTACCACTGGAACGTCTAGCAAGACTATATATTAATGAAGTTGTGAGACTTCATGTAGTACCCCTATCAATTGTTTCTGATCGTGATCCCCGTTTTACTTCAAGATTCTAGAAGAGTCTTCAGAAATCCCTGGATACTGAACTTCATTTAAGCACTGCCTACCACCCTCAGACAGACAGACAATTAGAACGGACTAATCAAACCTTAGAAGACATGTTGAGATCCTTTTCACTTGACTTTTAGGGTATGTGGGATCAGTATTTACCTCTGGTAGAATTTTCCTATAATAATAGCTTCCATTCGAGTATTCAGATGGCACCATATGAAGCGTTATATGGAAAGAGATGTCGCACACCAACCTGTTTGGATGACGTTGGTGAAAGAAAACTTGTAGGTCTAGAACTGGTGGAGGAAATGATGAAAAAGGTGAAGGTAATCCAAAATCACATCAAAGCAGCTCAAAGTAGGCAGAAGAGCTATGCCGATAATCGAAGGAAGGATTTGGAATTTCAAGTCGGTGATCATGTTTTCCTGAAGGTATCTCCATGGAAGGGAGTCATAAATTTTGGTAATAAAGGTAAATTGAGTCCCAGGTACATCGGACCTTTCAAAATTCTAGAACGAATTGGGGCTGTAGCTTACTGATTGGCAATGCCGCCAAGTCTCTCCAAAGTTCACGATGTGTTCCACGTATCTCTGTCGAGGAAATACATGCCTGACCCAACACATGTACTCACCTATGAGGAGTTAGAACTGGAACCCAATCTGTCTTATTGCAAAGAGCCCGTCAAGATTCTTGATACAAGAGAACAAGTACTGAGAAACCAGATGACGCGTCTGGTAAAAGTTTTGTGGAGAAACCATAAGATGGAAGAGGTAATGTGGGAACCCGAGGAACTTATGATGAAGAACCACCCGAGTCTTTTCATGTGATAAGTATACTAGAAATTTCTAGGATGAAATTATTTTAAGGAGGGGAGAATGTAACACCCCAATCTTCTATGGTATGCTTCTCTTTGAATAATGTGATAGCGTGTGTTGTACGCAACACCGAGTTCTAACACACCATAACCAATCAAACTAGCCGTTATGAATAGTAATACCTACTTTTTGAAAATATATATATTTTATATTTCAAAATGGACTTCATTTTTGGATTCTTAATATCGAATTTAGCCTAAGGTGAAATTTTGGTACTTTTCAGATAACTTTAATATTTTGATGAATAGTGAATATTACAAAATTTTAATTAAAAACAACTTTTTTTAATCAAAATAATTAATAGTGATAAATTATGAATTTGAGTGGTTTTAAAGTATATTCAGAATATATTTTTACCATTTAATTCAATGTTGGTCATTGGACATAATTTTACAATTAAACCGGACATAAACAAGTGCCAATCTTTTGATAGTTATTATCTCTTAAAAACACGCTTTTTGTTTTAACAACGAGAATTAATTTTAAATTAATTTCTACCACTTCTATGTGTTGATTTTGGAAAAATGGATTCCATATTTGGAATCAGTATGTTCAAATTGTGTAAATAGGTAACTTTTATTTTTAGACATTTTGAATAATTACTTCGGTAAATATTTTATTTACCATTGTTAAAGGGTAAATCCGGTAAATAAGGGTTAAAAAATAATATTATAATAATACTAAATTACCCTAAAACGTGTCCTAGACTAATTGGTTGATACATGTTCAACCATAGGCGTCTTTGGGTCGATTTTGGGACCCCATAGAGCCACTTGTAGGTGATAGGGACACTTAATTTTAATTAAGTTAAAATAAGTACAAAAATGACATAAGCATATATCTTTTAGAAAAACAATTTTTATATAGCGTTATATAAATTGGATTTTCTAATATAAATATTAGGTAGAAAGATAAAACGATTTCCTACATAATGATATTTTATTTTTAATTTTTATAGATTACATAATTTAATTTATTTATGGAACAATGATGATGCAGTAATTACCATAATAGTGAAAATTTAAAATAATTGACATTATAAATACCCAAATAAATATAATTTTAGACTTTTAATGAATTAAAATAATTTTATAGGATAATATGACATATTAGGATTGATTTAATTAACTTTTTTAGAAGTAATCATTCTGTTATGAGTTTAAAAAAAATCAACTATCTAATAGTGTCAAAATTGACATGAAAGAGTTTTTAAAACAAATATTATATTATTAAATAATATTAAATTCCTAAAAATCTAAGGTTCATCCAAGAGACTTATATAATCATATTTATATCATTAATTGACCACTTGGGGGTCTCTTGGATGTATATAGTTAGTTTATTAACCATATAATATAAAAATACAAAGAGACATTGTAAAAGTGAAACTAATTAACTTAGAGTTAATACTTAAAGATAAGGTTAATATAAGTACACAAACCTGTCTAAAATATATTGGTTGAGTAGTTTTAGACCCATAACCGCCTTAACATTTAAATAATACACTTTTGAGCCTTTAGAAACCGAATAATAATTTATTATAAATTAATATTTCTAGCTTTTCCAAAGGTGCCCCTCACCCCTCTTATAAAAGGGAACTCGTCCATCTCATTTCTTCACACCTTCAAAGCCTTTTAGTTCAGCCAAACTCTGCCGAAATACTCTCCAAACATCCCTCAGTAAAACCTAGAGGCCTTATTTTGATCAGAAAACCAACCTAAGGATCCCTTTTTATCAAATCAAAAGGAAGAACCCGAAGAAGAGGTAATGATTTCACCACCCTTTTCCAAGTTCCTTTCTTCTTCCACTTCTTCTTCCTTTGTTGTTACCATTCTAAAATAATAACTCCAATATCATTTATATACTGTGATGTTATTATAAATATGGTAAAACAATATTCAGTATTCTATCTACCCTTTAAATAACATGTCACCATACGTGCGTACGTACGGCTTACCGTCTCCACGTCGTGGTGTAATTGTTATTCAATATATTATTATTTGGATGGGTATAATAATGATGTGTAACTCATGTAAATAATAAATATAACATGTTAATGATTCTGTATATATTATATACCATCCATTTATATATTATCTTAATATCAAAAGAATGATATTGTCGCTCGTGCGTACGTACGGACTACCGTCTCCACGAACGTGATGAGATTCATTCTCCATCATATCCATTCAAGTATAATTATCATTTGATGATTTAAAAATGATGTTTAAGGACTTGATATCATTCTTTATATGAATAATATACAAACTATCCATGAAAAACATGGCTTATGTAACAAAACATATAAAAGAAAACGAGTAAGTTAACACCCGAAACGACGATAATAATAAGATATTATTAACAAAGCAATGTTAAAAGATCATATATGATATCATATAAATGTATATGATGCTTGTATAATTTTATAACAATTATTTCACCATTATACAGGAGGTTAACCTACCCCAACCCAGGAAAAGTACAAGGTAAGGGTTATTTCATAATCTCTTCATTATCTGAGGTTGTTTATACGTAATAATCTACTGGGATCTCTTTATCATCCACATCCATGTTTCTTAAAAATGTATTTCAAAACATTTTTACTATTTAAAAGAATATGGGTTAAAGTCATTTATACCCTTTTTTTACTTTTTATAATAGTTTTATAAAGGAATATTTCTGTTGTTTTCCAAACAAGGTGCTTTTAACCTTTTCGACAGAATTAAGGTAAGAATGTTTTTTTAACTTATACGGCGGATGCGGTTATTTTCCGCCATTATAAAATCGTCGAAGCTTCCCTTACAAGGTTATAAGAATATTTTCAAAGAAAATGTTTTATTTTATAAATATATGAATCTTAAATGATTTCAAATATAGAAAGATATATTTCCCTAAAAAGAGTTTTGATTTCATCTATGTCAACATCCATTGATGGATTTTACGCTTATTTGAAGTTGATTTATTATGATACAAAACTTCTATATTGTATTAAAGGTTTTGTGATATGTTTGAATGTGGATGTGCTATTTTTATACCATTCATAGTTTATGGTGAAAGTATTTACATTTCGTATGATAGTTTTAATACGAATGTTTATGTTATGTTTAAACCTTTTCATATGGGAATGCATTGGACTTAATTTGTGATGGGTGGAGCCCACTATATCTACTCGATGCATCGGTAGGACTCATGAGAAAAACAAGTGTCTTGGCACAAGGCCTTGAAAAAATATTATTTGTAGTCTTGGCACGAGGCCTTGGCTATGTGGTTATGATAGTCTGGCATTATGCATTCCATCATTATGAAAGTGGTTATTGATATTTCATGTGATTATTCGATTAGTAGAATATCCATGTGAATATGTAAATGGAATTATTTCATTTCACTTTTTCCATACTATGTTGAAGTTCAAGTTTAAAAGGCTTTTGTTTTAGTTATACATTGCTTTAAATATTTATTCTTATTTATGAAAGTTTCCGCTATATTGTTATCCTTACTGGGCATTTGAGCTCACCCCTTTTGTATGTTTTATTTTTCCCATGATGTGAAGAAGTAAGTTATGAATGACCTGCAGGGATTTTATGTGGGGATATGAGTGTGGAATATGGAGAATATGTTGTTGTAGTAGTTTTTCACTTTATGATGTAATGTAAAACTTTTTGAATATATCTAGTGTTTCCAAGGCTACTAAACCAACCGGTCTTTCGAGATTTGATCTTTCTTGTGATCATGCCAGTGTTATGTAATAATGCACCGACTCTGGGTAACTGGGGTCGGGGCGTTACAGGTATCATTTACCTTTAACAGAGTTAACATACAAAAAAATATACCACTGCTTTATCTACATGAAAACCTTCAATTATTAGTATGAGAGACCTTATTGGTCACCCCTATGTTCAACAGAGTTTTGAGAGACATTGCTAATGGGGTCAAAACTCAAGTGGTTCATGATAGATAAGGTGAAAGTGATCTTAGATATGATTAGGATACCTTAGAGACATCATAATTTCTATAGATATTGATGATGAATTTATTTGGAGTTTATTGAGGGAGATTGTGTGTTCATGAATGTCTCTCCATTACATGGTTTTCATAGATGTGGTCAAGGGAATAATTTTCCCTCAAGGTTCATCAGATCATTTTAGATCATTCATAGGGTGGATGTGATTTCTTACCACATATAATTTTCTGCATAATTAAACTCGGTGAACAATGTTTTTTACATCTCATGGATGATAGAATACATGAATGAATCAATACATATCATTGAATTGGGTGAGTTAGACATTGAGGATGATTCCACCTTCTGGGAGTACCTAGTGGGGATCAAAAACTGATAGGAGATGACCCATCGAGGTCAGGTGATACCACTAGGGTAATGTTGTTGTGATATGATAACCTTTTAGACAGCTCATTCGACCATGAGAGTGGAATATGGATCATCACCCTCACCATTTTCCATAGGTTTCTCTTTTCTGGATGAAAATACTTAAAGGTGTATACGATGTAAAGTCATGGATATTTTTGGTTCAAAACATGGGAATGATTTAAATATTATTTTATGAAAATTTTAATAAGTTGTTTTCATTAAATTAACATCATGGATACCCAAAAAACATATATTAAATATAATATATTATTTTAATTTCATGTGTGTGCATAGTTTTTCTATATTATCATTACCTCCTATATAAAGACTCCAATGATAAAATTGACGTCTTTTTTTGTCCTGAATTAGTGTCTTATGCTAAGGGTAGTGTAACTTCAGTTCAAATACGACCCTTAAATCGGGTCCATAATAATTGTAATTATTAAATTAAATTAATTGATTGATTTATTAATTAATCATATATAAAAATTATGAGTCATCCAATTTAATCATATTTAGTCCATTCAATTAGGTCAAGATACTACTGATAAATTTCATATCTAGAGAGGGGGGATTTAAAGAATATAAAACATGAGAGTTGGTAAACAAGTTTTTTTAGGGCATTTACACTGGGTCAAGTTAAGGACATTATCAACCCCAATGAGTGATCACAATTGAGGTTCATCATTTAAAATTATTTTATCCATTATTTATGACTTATAATACCATAATTATATTTTGTAATTATTATATATAATCTCATTTCAATGATAAATAAATTTCTTGTTATATCAGTATATTATAATTCTTTCCCAAATTCGTCATTTGTTGGTGAATCCATTCTAGATAATTGGTGTCTATACCATATTATCAACCAGAAATAATTTATATCTATGTGTTTTCTTATCATTTCTTTCCCAATCTTCCCCCTTTTCTTTACATATTCACCACTAGCATCTTCTATGGTTAGTGATTTAATGATATTGTTACGGATCAATGAATAACCAAAATTTTAGTCTAAGAAGGATATATTTGAGTATGATAACAAAGTTTGAGGTCTGTGAAACATTAGATTGGAAATTAAAGATTATCCAAAGGAAAGAAAATTATAGACACAAAAGGCCAGTGCTGTGTGGGGAATCAATAAGTTATGTGAATCTTTTTTTCATTTTTTCAATGAAGGGAGGTTAGAAAGTATACTTAGAGGTGAAAAAGGGAACTTAAAATTGGATAGAATGATTTGGGATAGATTAAGGGTGAATTCAAAAATATTAGTTATACTTTTTTGAGTT
Source organism: Viscum album (assembly GCA_963277665.1). Lineage (NCBI taxonomy): Eukaryota > Viridiplantae > Streptophyta > Magnoliopsida > Santalales > Viscaceae > Viscum > Viscum album. Next base: position 1,284,401,864 of record OY728138.1, on the reverse strand, counting down.
ACAAAACTTGATCTCAAAGACATGATCACACAATATATACTTTAGATCCACATGTCATGTATTATACAGGCATAAAAGGATAAGGTTTCATTATGAGATAAATAACACATGGAACGTACATTAGTTATGCACACTATGTGGTCTTGGGAGTCTTGACATGGAATTCACATAGAGTATACCCCTAGGTGACTATATTTTCATACATGACTTGTCATTCAAGTGTTACATTACATGTTATTCGGTTGGGAATACATGTCATGTACCCTCCCTAGGACATGTTGGGTTTCATAGACCCTTATATAACTCGAGATGAGGTAATAAAAATGATTTCCCCAATGATTCCTTCACATCATGTGTATAATAGACCCAAACTTACACTCCAAAATCCAATCCAGAAAACATAAACTATGTATATATTTTTTGAAATTAATAAAAAACATAACTTAAAAAATATACAGTCTAAGGACTATTTAGGTTTATAGTTTTGAAGGATTGGTAAATATTAATACATATCATAGTTTATAAAAAATTCTAATAACTCTTATCTAACCTCACATGACCCAGATTCATAATCGAGACCATTCACCAAAGGCCCTATACTCATCCTTATACCTAAGAAAATCATTTCAAAATGTAGGGTGAGAAAAAAATTCATGGAAAGGGATTTTAAAATAAGAGGTACAAATCCTTTCTCTTTTAAAATTTTATAAAAATTATTTCAATAACCTTTCCTTTTATATCAAATGTTTTTGGGAAAATTAAACATTTGATAAAACACATAATTCTCCCAAAATATTAATTTAGGATTTCAAAATTTCATAATAAGACTAATGTTTCAAAAAAATTTAAAAGAAATATTATTTTTAAAACCATTTTTTTAAATATAATATCCTTTGAAAACATAAAATAGTTGGACACTTCAAAACACTTATTTTAAAAATAATATCTCTTTATTGAATATAATGATAATCATTAATCTTTACGAAAACCCTTTGTCCACTAATAATATTAAATGTTTAAACCTCACTTTTAGGGAAAGGTCCCCTTGAGGTTGTGGGTTCTCTCCCTATTCCCCATCATGATAAACAATACCCAATAGACTAATTTTAAATAAATCATTTTTTATATCTTTCCTTTCTCAGTATAAATCCATTATAATCACCTTTCAAAAACCTCACATCTATGTAATTTATTTTCAAATAGGAAAATAATTAAATATATAATAAACAAAACTAAAGTTCCCTTAAAGGAAATATATTCTTTCATAATGATTCTAAGTGATCAAAAATTATTGGGTAACACATGGAAGTTAAAATTAAACAAATGTATTTCATAACATATATGGAATACCAATGATAAATATAGTTCATATCCATAAAATAAATTTTATCATTAATTGAATACAGGAAATTTAAAATAGAATTTAATACATAAAATGATATTTTTAACACTTTAAAAAATTCTTGGAAACAAAAATACCTTATAAGGATTTATTAACATTAAAATGGGAATTTTAAGGAGTAAATATCTTATAAGAGAGAACTTTTAAAGAAATAATTTTAAATAAAATTCTAAAATAATATCCCCTACAAAGAGGGTATTAATAAAAATTATTCCCTTATAATAAGGTTTTTTATAACATAAAATAAGAGTTTCTGGAAAATAAAATTCCCTTACATGAAAAAGGGTTTTGAAAAATAATAAAAATTTGATAAAACCATTTTCCCTTTACTTAATATCCTAGATTAGTTATTTTATTCCTAAGGATCACTTTGAAAAAAACCCAAGACTCCTATATAGCTTCCATTATTTACAGATAGAATTGTATGATCAAACTCTTCCTTCTTTCTCACTTTCCATCTCGCACTATAACCAGGGAGCTAAGAGGCACTACTAATATTGAAATCCAAAACTAACTTATAGAGAGAGTTCACCCATAATTATATATAAGGACCATAGTGAATAATATAAATTCATGTATCTATGGAAGATGATAAAATATCATTTAAATGTGATAATATAAAAAAATTCCTTTTTGTATTTTATTTTGTTCCACTCAGAATCGCACAAAAAAATCTGAAAAATATTCAAGATAATGCTAATATTTTCTGTGGCCGATTCTCTTATTTAATAACTCATAAAATTTCAAACATTAATCTTCCATATAGGAAATCTCCTATAAGAATATGGAAAAATTTGATGAATTTAACCAGGTAAGATAAGGTTCTAGAAATTATAATTTTCATATCATGCCAGGTTTCATTAATTTCATTTTCCACAAAAACAACATGTAAAATATATATGATAATAATATATATATTCTCATATCTTATCATGATTTTCACGTGAGGATGAAGAAAATACGATAGTATATTTAAATTTAATAGAATATAATTAACTTTGTGTGTCTTTACCTATACATGTGATGATTATTACCTTTATGTTAGGTTTTATTTCCCCTATGTGGCTTGAGATCACCTTTATGTAGGTTTTAAAACTCACCAAAAGACCCTTAAACTGTTTTAAAACCATTATTTAACCCTTACGTAGTGATATTATGACCTTATTAAGAGATTTGAAACTAGAAATTACCTTTATGTAGGGATAGGTGTACCCTTACATGAGATTTAATTTAGTCAGACTACCCTTATGTAAATTTTGATTTTGTAGGGTGTGCACTTATATAGCCTCAACTACCATTATACGAGTACCCTTATCTAAGTAGCTACCCTTATGTGTGCTTCAATGTTCCAATAAATAGTCATCATATACCCTTACACAATGCATAATCTTACCTCTACACTAGTGTGTTTACCCATACACGAAACATCTTGGATTTACTTAACTTTATGAAAGGTTTTAGATTACCCTTATGGAACTCTAAATTCTTTAGTATACCTTTACGCAGGGTTTGAAATTCCCTATACAAAACTCTAAATTCTTTAGTATACCTTAAAAAAGGTTTCATAATAACATTACACAAATCCAAATTCTTTATCATACCTTTATGCATGGTCTTGGTTACCTTTATATAAGTGGTGTAACTTTAAAATTACCCTTACAAAGAGCCCGGTTCATCTTGGGTTACCATTATGTTACTAGTAATCAAACTACTTTTCCTTTATAGAGCTCATATAAATTGTTCTATACCTTTTGTAACATAAGGGAAACACCTCTTACCCTTATGTGAGGTTCAAAATAGGAAATTACCCTTACTTTGATTAATTTTTAATGCAGAATAACATTTTAAGTATTAAAATCAATAATTCAAATTTTATTAAAACTCTTATAACCCATTAATATTAATATATTCCATTTAATCATTCTTAATATATTTTTTATATATCTTAAACAAACTTTTAATTTTACATAATTAATATGTTTACATGTGATATTATTATTTTATTTTATTAAAAAAATTACATTTTTTGTTTACTATAATTTATCATAGTCTGTCTAAATAATTTAAAGTTATTATTATAAACATTCATTTGCATAATATAATTTCAAATAAGGTTAGTATATTATTAAATAAGATCTAAGTTATAAATTAACATATTAACCATATGTTAGTAACCATCCTTTTGATTTCAAAACAAAAATAATTATCTATAAATATAAATTTGAAAATACTAACTTTTTAAATGTGAAATTATATTTAATAAAAATATATCAATTTTTTTTTTGAAAAAAAAATAATAATATAGTTAAATCATTATTTTTATAAATTTAATATTTTAAATTAACTTATTCCCATATTTATGTTTTTTATTGAAAAGAATTTATTTTTTTAAAGGAAACATTATGTTAAAATATATTTCAGTTTGAGAAATAATCTTTTTAATAAACATTTATTTAAACTAAAATTATGCTAGAATTATTAGGATGTTATATTCTACCCCCTTAAAGAAATTCTATCATTTAAATTTTAATTACCCTAAAAATTATTTTTCTAACTGACCTCAATAACCTCAACATCAAATATCATATAAACTACAAAGGTTATCAATACATTTAAAGTTGTTTTCATAAAATAAAAAGCATTATCCCTAAAAAAGACTCTTCACTAAAATGCATGCTAAACCTAAGGGTTGTATTACCATAAATATAACCCAAAAATATTAAAATATAGACCACTAGATCTATCATTAACCAAAAATATTATCAATCATATAAAAAATTATCTAAAAATTATAAGAATAAAATAATATCCTTAAGTTGTATCATCCTATTCATTATTTTTTTCTAAACCTTCCCTTTGATAACAACTATATCTCTCTAGAACTGAACTCTCATTTTTGGTGCTAGAAATATAAACTTTGTATATATTTTTTGGAATGTAATAAAATATCTCAATTGGAAAATATATAATATAAAGACCATTTGGGTAAATATTTTTAGAGGATTAGGAAATATTAATATAGATAATAGTTTATATAAAATTATATCAACAATTATTTGGATTCTATTGAGCTAGATTCCTAATCGATATCATTCATCAATGTTCCTATAAACATCACTATACATATGATAATCATTTCAGAATGTTGAGTGAGCACAAAATTACTCAATAATGGACTTTAAGATAAGTATAAAAATCCTTTCTCTTTTAAAAGAATATCAAAATTAATTTTCTAACCTTTTATTTTCTATCAAATATTTTTTGGAAAATATAAAATTTAATAAAACAAATAATTTTCCCTAAACAACAATTTAGAGTTTTTAAAATCCATAATAAGACATACTTTTCAAAAAATTTAAACTAAATATTATTTTTAAAACCCTGTTATTTTCAAAACATAATCTCATTAGAAAACCTAAATCCTTTTATAATTAAAAAATTACTTTAATAAATAACCTCTTTATGGAATATAATGATTATTGACAATATTTGATAAACACTTATAGACACTATAAATATTGGAGGACTATACATCACTTTTTTGAAAAAACAATCTCCTTAAGGTTATGGATTATCTCTCTATTCCTCATCATCATAACCAACTCTCGATATCTAAATTTTAAATAAAATCTTTTTTAAAGATTTCCTTTCTCGCTATAAATCCATTAAAACAACCTCTCAAAAATTCACATCGATGTAATTTAATTTCGAAGTGAAAAATAATTACATATCTAATAAACATAACTATAATTCCCTTAATGGTAACCTATTATTTCATAAGGATTATAAGTAATCAAAAAATCATGGGTAACACTTGGAAATTAAAAACAAAAAATGTCTTTCATAACATATATGAAATATCGATGATTAATATACTGTATGTCCATACAATACTTGTAATCATGAATGAAATCCACAAAATTTAAAAGATAAATTCATACATTAAATAATAGTTTTAACACTTTAAAACACCTTTTAAAACAAAATTCCTTTATAAGGATTTATAGAATTTAAAATGGGGATTTTTATATATAAATATGTCATATGAGAGAAATTTTTAATATTGGATTTTAAATAATATTATTAAAATAATCTCCCTTAAAGAAAGTTTTAATAAATACTTTTTACCTCATAATAAGGGTTTTGAAAATCATAAAATAAGAGATTCTAGAAAATAATTTTCCCTTGCATGGAAAATGGTTTTGAAAAAGAATATAAATTTCATAAACACATTTTCCCTTACCTTAGTATCATAGGTTAGTTTTTTTATTTATAATGATCACTTCAAAAAAAATCCTAGTAATCCATTGCAGAATCCCTTATTTAGAGATAGAATCCAATGACTAGCCTCTTCCTTCTTTCTCACTTCCCATTTTTTCACAATAACCAGGTATCTAGGGATCACTATTACTATAAAAATCCATACCTAACTTATAAATATAGTTAACCCCATATATAGTCAAATGTAAACTGAATATTTTGACCAAAGTGAATAATATAGGTTCTTGTATCTATGAAAGATGATAAAAATTCATTTAAAAGTTATAATATAAAAATATATCTTCTTATTTGTATTTTATTCTACACAACTTATCACAACACAAAAATCATCTACAAAATATTTAATATCATGATAATATTTCTTACGGAAAGCTCTAATATTTAATAATTCATAAGCATACAAACATGAAAATTCCATGGTTGGTATTTTTTATTGGCTTATTGTAAAAGTTGAGGACTTTAAATGGGTAAGATAAGGTTCCATAAATGATTATGTTCATATTTTCATTGAGTTTATTAATTTCATCTTCTTTGACAATAGAAATGGAATTTTACATCTATATGATAATAATATATATATTCTTCGATCTTATTTGATTTTTTCATGTGTGGAAGAAGACATTAATATATTAGTCTTAAATTTAAGATCAAATTGTTACATTTATTTGGATTTACCTTTACATGAGATGGATATTAACTTTACATGATGTTTTCCTACCCTTATATGACATGAGTTTACTTTTACATAGGTTTTCAAACTCCCCACATGACTTTTACTTTTTTTTGAAAACCTATTTGTTACTATTACATAGTGATATTGTGACCCTTGTTCAAGATTTGAAATTATAAATTACCATTATATATAGATTAGTGTACCCTTATGTGAGATTTAATTTAGGTGGACTACCCTTACGTAGCTTTTGAGTTTCCAGGGTGTACCTTTACGTAGTCTTAGCTGCCTTTACACAGGTACCCTTGCATGAGTGGATACCCTTTTAAGAGATTATATGTATCTATAAAAAGGTTTATTATACCCTTCCACAATGGATAATATTACCTTTATATAAGTTCATGTACCTTTATGCAGCACAACTTGGATTTTATTACCTATATGAAAGGTTTCAAATTACCCTTATGCAACTCCATATCCTTTACACTAGGTTTTATATTACCCTTATGAAACTCCATATTTTTTGGCATACCTTCATGTAGGGTTTCATATTACCCTTATGAATATCAAAATTATTCAGCATACCTTTTCACATGGTCTTGGTTACCTTTGGGAAGGTAGTGTAAGGTATACATTACCCTTATGTAGCACCTGGTTCACCTTGAGTTACTTTTGTACAACTAGTAATCAAAGCATCTTACCTTTACGCAGGTCATAGAATTTGAGCTATACCATTACTCAGTATACGGAAAGCACCACTTAACCTTACATAAGGTTTTAAATAGGAAATTACCCTTACGTAAATTTATTTTTAATGACGAAAAATATTTTAGTTATTATGTTCTATAATTATAACTCTATTTAAACTATTATAACCCATAAATATTAATATATTTTATTTATTCATTATTAATATATTTTTTATGTATCTTAAACATAATTTTAATTCATCAACATTAATATTTTTATATATGATATTATGATATTAATTTGTTACGAAAATTTACATTTTTCATTTACTATAATTTATCATAGTCTGTCTAAATAATTTTTAATAGATATTATAAACTTTCATTTTCATAATAAAATTTTAAATATGGTTATTTTATTATTAAATAAGTTCTAAGTAACTAGTTAATTTATCCTCTATATGTTAGTAACCATCCTTTTGATTTCAAAATAGAATAAAATTATATTTAACTATAAATTTTAAAATTCTAACCTATTAAATTTAACATAATATTTAATAAAAATATATCCATTTTAATTATTGTAATATATTAAAAATAGAGTTAAATTGTTATTTTTATAACTTTATTATTTTAAATTAACATTCTCTAAGATTTATGTTGTTTCTAGAAAAGTATTTAATTTTTTAAAGGAAAATTTATGTTAAAATATATCTCATTTTGAGAAGTAGTCCACTTAATATAGATTTTTTTAAAACAAAATTATGCTATAATTCTTGGGATGTTATAGTGTACACCATCCCATGTGTCATTTAATTCTACCCCATATAGAATAAAGTATGATGTTTATGACCAACCTTCTCTTGAGGGGTGATACATCATATAACCCTAGCCTACATGCGAAATAATTTACATCCATGGTGGTTTTTCAGATCCCTTTTCCTAATACTCATATATGTACCCTCTATTAGTTCATCCTAATAATTTTCACATATTACAAATTATGGAAAATATCAGTTCAGAATCATAGATGAGACACAAGGTAATTTAGGCATTTTAATTTCTTTTGATCTATAGGTTCGATGATAGGGACCAGGCATCACGATCAATGTAGATAAGTGGTTTGGAACTCCCATGGAGGAATAGAAGAGACAAATCATTGGTCCCCAACATTATTTCAAGAGTTTGGTACTCTCCCACATACTTGGGGTGTGATATCTCTATATTAGTCATGGGGTCATTACTCTCTTATCCCCAAAAAGTAATGGGTCCTCTATACACAAAAAATAGATTTAAGAGTTCCCCAAATTAAATGTTTTGTTTTTTCTCCATATATAAAGTTAGGCACTCCCTTTCATGGCATACTCTAATCATTAGGGTGAGGGTCCTCCACCAGGTTTGGTTTCTCCCTTGACCAACACTTACCATTAGTGAGGCATGGGTCTCCCACTGTAGTTTCTGATAAGTGATGTTGGTAATAAGTCTATTTAGTTTATATTCTTGGGTTTTTTGATATATTTAGTTCTTTTATAATAGGGTTTTGCTGAGTGTTAATTTTTTCATGTCTTTGGATATCTGCCTTTAACTATATTTGAATTTATTCCTTCCTTTTTGTTTTTGATATGATAGTTCTTCTTATTTATACATTCTCTCTTTCTAAGAATCCTACTAGTTATATATATACTCACCCCTACATGGGTGATTTACCATCACATAAAATGTATTATACCGGAAATATATAGTCTATTAGAGATAACATTGGACATTGTGTTTTGGGAGAACAAGTTTAGAGGTTACTATAGGTGATATTCCTATGTGAAGTTAAAGTCAGGATATATGCATTAGGGATTCATGTTCATTGTTAGGTTGAATTAGGTTAGTTTTAACTCTAGGATTTTGGACATTATTTTAACCCTTTTATGTCTATGAAATTTCACTTTTTCATACTTTATAATTGATTATTACATGATTCATGAATTTTATATATTATATTCAGTGTTATTTTCTACCTTGTATTGTTATATCATGTGTGCATATTTGGGGTTTTGTATAAGATCATTAGGCTAAGTCCACCCATAATTTGTGATATCCCCACTCAATGTTTGTCACAAAACCCTATCCTATTTGATCAAGGCTTAGAGTGGCACACTTAGCTTACTATCAAACCAATAACAGACCTTGTAAGCTAGGTCGTGTGACTATTAACCCTGAAGACTCACACTTGAAATAACCAACTGAGGTTAGGTCCCACCTACCAATAATTTATTACTCATATACATTCATAACTCAATGATTCATACCCCATAATCACTCACATCTCATATGACACAATAATTAACTGGTCTCATATATACCCACAAGTAACACTCATTAGATTCCCACTCAACCCATCAGTCATCTCACTTTCGGTCAAAAAATAAAACCTCAAATATCATAGGAAATAGTGATCATATAAAGAATAACAACAATGGGTAATCAAAAGAGAGACCCATAATTTATATAAATCATTAAATGGAAATGAAAATAATAATGATAGTTAAAGAGGGAACAATGTATCAAATATTATAAATAACTATTTAATGATAATGTAAGTTGGTAAAATAAAAAAATAAGGTAAAACTATAGGAAATAACAATCCCATCTATCATAACATTCCTCATCTGAACTCACTTGTCCTCACCAGATCTATCTTTTAGGCTACACATAGATCGCCTTTGGAATTGTCCCATAACTGAAAAGTCATCCATGAGACTAGCCTCCACTATATGTTATAAAATATCTATGGATTGACATGGATCCCTTGTACCATATATCAATATCTCCATTAATATAATGTGTTATTTCTTACCATAGGTGGATCCATGGAAATGGTAGTTTATCCCAGCATAGTATGAAGTTATCCATACCTCCCAATAATCCTATAGTGTCCCTCATATATTCCTATATTATATCTCTCCAGGTCTATAAATCCATGAGAAAAGGAACAATTTAGAGGAATATAAAACCCAATAGGGAAAAGATTAATGCATATAACCTCGTAGGAAGAATAACTCACACTCTATGATCCATATCTTAAACCCTGAGATTTTCCTAGACATCATCTCCTTTGGGGTTATATATAGATCAATAGTTCCATCAAGTGAGTCTCACCGCATCTCAAAATTCATTCCCATTCACTCATTCTAATATTAGCATAAATCAACATCACTAAAGAGAAAACCCACAATCTTCCTATCAACAATCTATAAGAGGCATCTTCTCATCTTCTAATCCCATTGCTGAATCCATACATATGAATGTCATAATACAAGGGATAATTCCCATGAATTAAACCTTAGGTATCAATTAAAACGGTAAAGGGACTATATATCAACTAATAAATGTGGTCTAATCAAGAGGGATCTCCTTCAAGGGACTAAGAAGGCCATTCTCTTCATCAAGAACATCTAGTGTTTCCAAAAAGATGATGGTGTAATACTCACCCATCACTCTATCAATATCATATTATTCTATTATATCACATGGTCATATCATGACCTAATCACATCCTTCACATGATGACTAAACCAAATTATCATTGAACCTAATGAATCACTCCAAAACATCATAGTTAATCCAAATTCCTATAATCTACCTCATCTAATTTTTTTTATTGTTCTTATGAACATGAATCAAAATATATCCTACTTTTTATCTTAACCAACAATAATAAACCCATAACCAAAATATAAGGGTTATCTTATGACTCCAATGAAATCATGAAATATGAGATAATAAGAAAATCCACCATAATGATGAGACTCACACTAGTATACAATATTTAGAGAAAAATAAGGCATAACCTACTCAACTTCAATCAGACCAAACTGCTTATTGAAAAAAACCTATTTTGTTTACATTTAAATACAAGTAAAAATTCACTTTATATGAGTCTTTTGAAAGGTATCAGATTTTGGATTTATTCACTTCAGTACATTTCGCAATCCTAAGAAAAACATTGGAGAACACCTCTCAGTTTTTCAAATTAAATTTCTAAACCATCACATTGAATCAATTTTTCTTACATTAGAATTAATCTATAAACCATTTTATTTTAAAATCACTTTTAAAAGTTAAAAAACATCACCATGTTAAATATATTAAATTTGAATAACATATTCTTGAAAAATGGAGAGTCCAATTTCTTATAAAAAAATCATACCCCAAAGTGAGCCATAAAATGGGCCACTGACACTCATTCAACCAAGGTCCTATCAATGTAACTTTTAACAAGTTATATGATCCTTGATTATTATTAAGACGATGCAAGAATTTATTCCTCATTAGACTCATATATACATTTTCCATGAAATCCACACCAATATGAAGAGTTTTCATAAATATCGGGTGAAATTACACATCACATTCCTAATCAATACCACTAAAATCTGAGGGAGAGGAAAGGATGAAGATGTGAGAAAGAAAGATGAGATCTCACATTAATTGGGTGTGAGAACTTATTTGATTTAACATCTAATTAAAATTGAAATAGAGGATAACAAGTTAGAAACTAAGGGTTAACTAAACAAAAATAAATCTCCCTATATTCCTTATACTCCAAAAACTCCAGGGTTGACCATAAAAATATGGTTGGGATCAAAATTTTTATAAATATTTCAAGATTCCCCTAGATATTTAGTGGACCTTCATTGGTTACATAGTGGAAAAACAAGTACCTTTTGGATGACTACAAAAAATATAGTGGCCAAACTAGTGGGAGAGATCAACTACTTCTTCCACCATGTACACAGTGGTGCTATACCAGGTACTTGGTGGCTATTACAATCAACTCCAAATGTATTTTTAATTTATTAAAATTTTGAAACATCATTATGGGTATTTTTAACCATCTTGTCACCTTTAAAACTTTCATATGAAAATTTAAAACATGTCTAAAACTTCTCCCATTTTATCTAAATCAAAAAATTCAAATTCACCCATCTACTAAATCCATCAAAGTTTCATACTTCTTCCTTTCCAGTAATATAATAAGGTTTGGTTCATTACAATATTCCCACCATAATGATTTTTATCCTTGATAATCATTGTATATTTTTCATCCATAAATCTTGATCTATATAATCTATAAATTTATAATTAGCTTAATGTACATTTTATTTATACTCCAATCATAATTCTATTATGAGACTCTCATCAATCAATAAAAATATTCACTAGGACTTATATAATATAATTACTAAGTTTTCTATGAGTTCCTACATGATCATCATCACCTCAATAGTGTTGTTTTACTCCATGTTTTCAATCACCGCTCTTGTAACAGAAAATAAATCATCCAATAACCATAACCATATACATTTTTAAAACCATGTTATATTGTAAAAATGTATCCATTAATCCCAAAACATTTATGTTCAATAAATTCTTGAACTTATGTTTCTCCCCATAATAATAACTTACCAATAAAATAAAATTTTATCTAGTGATTCTTTTCTTTATAGGAATTTTCTACTAAATTAGAAACATATGTATTCAGATACATGACACTATCAAATAATATATATAAATACTTGAGGCTAACTCCAAATACCCATCCTACAATCCTAAATCGCACTACTCAATCCAATCATTCACTGTTTTAAAAACCAAAACATGTAATTCAACAAGAGTGGGTCACTCATTGTCATATTATCAAAATAAAAAAATCTTCTTTATACAACCACTGATTATTTATTTCAAAATCCCAATACAAATCACCATATATACACCAAAACATTTTAATTTTCCCAAAAATATCTTTTGAATCCAAGGTCTTTTATTAAAATTCAAAAATTATATATCTATGAACTCACTGGTTATTTTCTCAAAAATAATTCCCATTTTGAAAACCAATTTTGAAATCCATATCAAAAACCAATATCTTAAAATTTTCTCAAAATGAAAAAAATCTTATCCATTTTCAAACCCACTACCTTCATGAGTCATTTTATACTATTTTCCACATGCCTCTTTCCACTACACATTTTTTTTCTTTCAAAATAGTATTTCTTCAAAAATCCAAATCTCCTAAAAGTTCTTTCCCCATTTCAGTAATAGAATCATATACATTAATCAAATAAAACAATAAAACCCCATGATATTTATTAATCTAATCACTCTTTATAGTTTATTTTAGTAAAAAAAATTATATATTATTTGTTTCTTTAATTAACAATGGATCTCGACAAGGTAGTATGTAAACCACCACCGCCTATAGGCATGTGTGTCATGCCCAAATAATTATATTAATATGATGTATGAATAATGAAATAGGAACTAATATAATATCAAAAACATAGTATTATTCATGCCTATCTCATAATACCCAGACCATGATCTCACTCAACCTAAAATTCATACTATTTAAAACTAGGCTATCCCTAGTAACTGCAGTTTCAACTGAACCCATGATATCTGGGAATTCTCCTGATCTACCTCCCAAGTTTCAACATCTTGTATCTACCTTTAATTAACACTATTAAATCTAAAATTACACTATAATACCACTTTTCAATGCCCCAACCTATTCTACCTAAACTGTAATAGATTTTTTGAGATATTGCTAAAATCATGCATGCCTTCATGTATTCTAGAGGATATTGACATTAGGTGAGGTTCTAAAACACCCATGGGGATATTATTCCCTCAAATATAAAGCGTAAGTGTCTTGAATTAATCTATATAAATTTTTACATAACCAATTAGTATAAGGGATATACCCAAAATAGATAAAAAACACACAGATATCTAAGAGGGTATCCCATAGTTTTGAATAAAAAAATAAATTGTCTAAATAATGAAACATTATAAAATAAATAAGTAAGAAATTTTTTTTATAATAATAACTATTTAAAATAATAAATAGATGGAACATAGTTTGATACGTATAAAATATAATTGGAAGGTAAATATAGTACATTGGCCTCTAACATGGCTCACTAGACATGATCTTATTGAATCCTCAACCATTGATACAATACTAGTCCTAATATATGAATCCATACCCATTCTAATACCTATGAATAAAATAGAAACATTAAGGTATATCCATTTACATCAAAACCTATGTCATTTATATAGGTAGGGGTAATTTTAATGACCTATTAGGATTTCAACTTTACCTTGACTCATTGGGTTCTAGTGATCAAGTGAATGTATGTGAAAGTCTATAGTGTGCATGAGTATGGGGTGAGTGTAACTCAACCCACTAAATAAACATTACCCATGAATACTCATACAAATAAATACATATGTACTATACATGCATTAGAGATATAGTATCCTCAAAAACTCACACTATAGATACCCAAATATTATCAATTCCCACCTACATATAATTAATGACTAGTATACCCTCCTTATACAACGAGTCATACCCTACAATCATTCTCATCCAATTAGATGAAATCATTAGTAGGTATCATATTTATCCATAAGAGTAACTCATCAGAGTCCCTTCCAACCCACCATTCATATAACTTCCTATAAATTATAAAACCCTAAAAATTATTAAATAAATAACATATCACAAATAATTAACAAATACAATCAAACAATGTAAAACCATCAACATTGATACTTAAATAACAAGAAAAGGAGAAGGTTTTTCAAATGGGGACAAAAGAATAAAATATTATTTTAATAATAATTCCATTATAATGTAAATGTGAAAAATAAATAGTGGTGTTGAACCATAAGAAATAATGATATCATATCTCATGTCATACAAAAACTCATCTCATCGAACCTTGCTAGAGAAATTTTATAGAAAAACCAAAGAGAACCTCTAGATATTCCCCCATAAATCACAAGTTATCACATGGTATTTCCAACTCTATATAGTATAATATCTCTATGGTTTCAAGCTAATCCATTAGACCGTATACCTATATCACTTTTAAAAAAAATTTATGCAATATTGAAGATTTTCCCCTTGTGGATCTCTAAATTTTACAGTCTATTTAATCATTGAATGAATTTTCCATATCTACCAATAACCTTACATAATTACTATTAGAATTATGTAAAATGTTTCTTCATGTTTGGATACCTTGAGGTAAGAGTAAAAATATAATGAGTAAAACCCCAATTAGGTAAAATAATTAGTACATTCACCATAATAAGAAAAAGTAGTGACTTAAATAAAGCTATATATCAAACCATGAGATTGTATTATGAATAACCTCCTATAGGGGTTCTATTCAAATCAATAGGTCCATCATGAGAGTCCCACTAAGTGACCTATGTGAAGGATTTCCAAGACAACTCTTTATCATACTAAATGTCACATTTCTATGGGAATTTGGGATTTTTGTTTATAATTTGAAAATAATACTGGGTTGTTTTGATGAGATTTGATGTTTTCATCATTGAATATGGGTTTCAAAAAGAACACACAATTTCTTTTGAGAAATTTGAGTTTCAGGGTGAAATGGGGGGTGGGGTCAACAATATTTTCACATGATTTAGGTTCATGGTTTGTGGAAATAATGTATATCCCATGTGTACATGTCTACAATCCAACCAGTTCTTTTTTTTTCATGGTTTGAGCAAGATTTATTAAACTATGTGGTCAAACCATGTATAGTGGGAAATTGTTTAGATTTTGGGTATTTTAACCCATTATTAATTTGAATATGCTTTTATAGTGATGTTGTTTGTTTAAGACCCATTTTGAGGGTTTATTTTGGTTTAATTGTTGTTTATTATGATTCAGTTTTGTTTTGATCAAGTTTGTATCCTGTCTTTTATAGACAAAGACTCATAGAAGGTCCTATAATATATGAAGGGAGTTTTTTTTGGATCATGTTCTGCTAGAAACTTCATTTTTTGACCCTTATTTAGTGGTGTCAGTGATTTTTACCATCTAATATCTATGTTAGTAGGAAGAAAGAGGTCAATCATGGATATCAGACCATGCTCGGGTGTTTAATAAAAATAATCCATCGATCTTCTGTGGGGAAAAGGGTACCCAGGAGCCTAAGGAATAGATTTAAATTATCAAGCATATATTTATATTATTAAAGACCCCTAAGACATAAAAGGTGGTATTCACCACTTATATTTTGGAAGAATCAGGAAGGAAATGGTGGAAACCCATTTTGAAACTAAGGAGGCATTAGGATCTCACTTAGACTGCCTTAAAAAAGAATTTTAATCAATAATTTTATCCTGATACACTAAAGGTGGTGAAGTCCTGTGAGTTCATGATGTGGTATAAGGAATATATGGGGATGGTGTAGTGGCCTCACATGTTTTCTTCTAATGATCATTGAGGGAATTTTGGGGTAGAAAGTGGAATAGTGAGGAGAATTGTGACACCTTTCGGGTCACTTGTACATTTAATATTGAGTATTATTTATTTATTTATTTATTTATTTATTTTTTTGTATTGGTGTTTTTCCCATATTCCATGTTTTTGAGATTTTTACTGTGGATATCATGTGTATATTATTTGTTAATATATTTTGATGTAATTATGTTATGATATCTATTTTGGTAATTCTATGTTTATGTTGTTGTATATTTATATATGTTGATTTAGTTAATTTAGTTGGTATGGTCATCTAATTAATGAATGGGTAATGCTAGTTTTTTAAGGGAGAAACCTTTCCCAAATTATAATCAGTAATTCCATGGTTCTTGTCTTTATCCCTTAGTGATCAGGAATGTGCTTCAGGTCAGGTGGAAGAATAGATTAGGTGACAGGTCAAGTCAACTTGAGACGGTTCTTTACACACTGCCTCTCAAATTATATTTTTAGCCACCCTATCTGATATCAGTATAAGCCAACATCACATGATTAGAAACCCAAAACCCTCTTTCCAAAAATCTATAATAGGAATTCACTCATCTCCCAATCCCATCCTAGATCTATATCGATAACCATCACAATACTGAGTATATTTCTCATGAATCTGACCATATCAATTAATTTAATATTTAAAGAACTATCTCCTAAAACTAAAAATGAGGTTCAATAAAGATCTAATTCTATTATAGAAATACATATTACAAACAGTCATTCGATACATCTAAAATTTTGTAAAGGTTAATGGTGTATGACTCGTCAATCACTCAATAATATAAAGGTATTCCATATCATCCCAAGTTCATCTCATGAATTGATCACATACTACGTGTGATGACTCATTTAAAGTCACATTGATCCCTATGACTCAATACAATTAGGAAGGGTCACTCAACAACCCTAGATTTTATCTCATCTATAATGGTATCTTATGGTTATGAACATATATAAATAGAAGTCTTACTCGTTTTCTCAACACAAACTAACAAACCAATCAAATAAGGGAGGGTTTCTGAAATGGATCTAATACTACCATACAATAGGAGATAATAATAAATATAATCATAATAAATATAATCTCATAATAATATAAGATTTAGAATAAAAAATAAAGGTATCACCCATACAAGTTCAATCAAACCAAACCATTTTTCATAACAACCTTCTTTTTGTTACTTTCAAACACCAAAATAAATTCATTTTTTTTGTTGTTTCAAAAGAATCATTTCCAACTTTACTCAATAATGGTCCATGGAAAAGCTAAATGAAAAATCACGTTTTAAAATACCTCTCTTATATTTTAAAATAAAATTTCATAACCATTATTTTATATTCCTTATTATTACTTTATAATTCCACGTCAAATAATTTTATTTAAAATAAATTTTTAAATGTTAAAACTACTTTCAATTAGAAATCCACATTAAACCCATAACCTTTTTAAAAAATTATTAAATTAAAGGATAATCTAATTACTTTTCAAAACCAACCCACACCACCATTCATAACATAAAAGGAGGCACTAACACTCTTATGAGTGTTCCCCATTGATTCTCCATTTAAAAATATATTTGGTCCCAATTGATTATTAGGTAGATATAGAACCACACCATTAATGGGTCAATTAAATTCCATATAATCATATAACCAATAATTATAATAAACAAATGAACATAGATTATCAGTAGTCATTAAAAAAAAGAAATCACTTTTCTCAATTTGTAGTTTCCAGCTACTACAATTATATATGCATTTATTTAATATAAGAACACAGTGAATGTCATAAATTCAATGAGAACCTTTATTATCAATAAAACCTCATAATTCATTCATTTATTTATTTATAATCTAAAATTTAAATTGTTATAACCTATACCAAACTCATTAGGTGGTGTTATGGAACCAAAATCCTGAGTGATGTGGTGTGGTTCAATCTATATGGCACCCAAGTATACCACACAAAAAATATATAATTATAAAAATTGAATCTACTATAAATTCCAAAAAAATTTATTATAATATCTATAAACACTGACTAGGTAACATTAATGATGATATATAATATAAAACTATAATAATATATGCTTCTGGGGACCCTTCTATAAACCATACATGAAATACCCATCAATACTAATAGATTCCACGATGAATTAGTGTAATAATTCATAAAATCCATAAAAATAGAGGTTTTGGAAAGGATTAATTTAAAAGGAAGAAAATGAAGATATCACATCCATTTGGTATAAAAATTTCATTTATTCAACTTCTTATAGAAGGGGTAAGAGTGGATAAAAGGGGGGATCTATTGAGAAATATATATCCAAATAATACTCTCATAATATTACATTTTCTTTGAAAACCCAATGGGGGAAACTATAAAAATCCATTCATATCCCATATTTTTTTAAAATATTTCAATAGTACATCGAGAACCTAATGTACTTATATTGATTAACAAGTGGATCATTGAAACTGGATGATAGAACATTGTCCACCCCATAAAAAAACTAGCAATAAAACCCCCTTAGTTATTATATAGGGTACCAAGTGATACCATACTAGATACCTGATGGATACTATAATCACCTCCCAAAAAAATTAATTACTAAAAAACAAAAAAAAATCTGGGAAATTTTACCTCACCTTTATACCTCTAAAAAATTAACTTATAAATTAAATAAATGTCCAAGACACATCCCCTTCAATTCCAATAAAAAATTTAAAATTATACCATATTTAAAATCAAATATGTTTGGCCTTTCTTTAAGTCCACTAAAACTTTAAGGCATGAGTCATTATAGGAATTAAAAAATCTATAAACTTTTTGATCCCATGTAAAAGTTAAAAATCTAAGAATACACTAGTATAACACTAGACAAATTCTCGTATAGGGGTGAGAATAAAAAATTTATTGGACATATCATGTGTTGATAAATTATAAGGGTGATCTAGTATAAGAATACTAATAGGAGAACATTACATCATGATGAATGGTCATTACCTCAATGCCCATTACCACCCAGGATAAGACCATTTAAACCAAGAAACTCTAATCCAAAAAAAAAGTTATATTTTTAACCACTTACAATCAATCATCACTTATACCCAAGGATTTCTCTAATGATATAGAGATACTTTAATAAATTTATCCTTAATATATCCTTCCAAACCATTATATGATTCCAATATAAAAATGCATTTCTCAATGAAGTATTAATTAGAATCTCAATCCATGAAATTGAACATTTTAAAAATATCACAAAATGAGAATTAGAAAATTCACAAGTGAAGAAATACCTGAAAATTGGTATTATTTTCCTAAAAAACAAAGGAAGAAATGCTGGAATGAACTCATAGATCACATATGCCTATATGAGAAACACAATCATGAGACCTTCATAAGGTCACAGGAAGATTCCATGCATAGTACATAACTTGTGATAGATCCTTCATATCCCCTTTAACAAGTCCTTATAATCGTGATAAGGTATCCCATACAATCATTGATCACACGGTGGCTACCAAATGATCACCCCAAAGTCATGTGACTTTCCAATTAGTGGATGCCTGACAACCCATCTAAAAATACTAGGAAAATAGGGGAAAATATTTAAACGGTGGTAGACTCTTTCAATCATAAAACTCTCACAATTCTCCCATGAAGCTCATGGGACACCAAAGAATCCCCATTGACATGTCCTCTTGGTCAAGTGAGAGCCTTCTGGCATGTCACCCTCTCCATGTGAAGGGCTTCGGATAAGTACAGTTGGTCTCATGCTCCCCCTTTGGTTCTAAAAACAATCAGAATGGATTTTCCATGATAATTATCACGCATCACCATAATAAATTTTTTTGGTCATGTGACATATGGACAATAGAGGGAATTATTTTCCACAAAAACACTCAAGAAAACTCAAGAGATGATGGAACCGTTGATAAAAAACAAAACAAATAAAAAAGGGAATGATGGGAGCCTCTTGTGGTCATAAAAATCACGTGACACACCCCATAGGTTCATTAGATAGTGAAAACCAATAGAGACATGTCCCCATTGTTGTGAAAAAACCCTATGGAACGTCACCCTCATCAAGGAAAGGAATTTTGACATGCACAATAGTTTTTGTGCTCTCCCTCAAGATCTAAAATAAAGAATAATGGATTTTCCATGAATTGATTGTGCATCACCATTAGACCATTTGTTGGTCATGCGATGCATCACTGATGGCTAGACTGATTATATTTGATAATCCTCATACAAACTCACAAGATCCCGAGCCTTTTAAAAATAAGAAAAGGAAATAAAAATTTAAATGGCGGGAGCTTAATGTGAAGGGAAGATACGTTGATATCACATGAAATGGGTTGTGAATCCTAGAAAATCACGATGGATCCCATGGAATCCCCCTCGACATGTCAGTATGGTCTTATAGAAACCCTCTTGACAAGATATCATGATCTCAAAAGACCCCTTGACATGTCATCTTGATCTCATGATGGCCCTATGGCAAGCCATCCATGTCTTTCTGAAGGGTCCTAGATGGGTAACCTATGATCACACAAAGGCCTTTTAATTGGTTCTATGATCTCATAAAGTCCCTTTTAAATATCATCTTTGAAATATGAATGTACCTCGGCATGCTCACATGATTATTAAAGACCCCTTTAATTTGATATAATCCAATAAATGGTGCATTGATGGGATGATCTTATGGTCAATAAAAATTATGCGACACCCCCATAATTACCTACAATAGGATCTCACAAAACTCATGAAATTAAATCCCTCCACCGACATCATATTGGATTTTCACGATATTCACTGCGCAAAATGGAGATTAATAGAGATATAAATGCTTATAAATCTTCCACATTGGCATGAAAAATGTATAGACTTTTCCTTGGAACCTCACACCGGAGCATCCATGAATCAGAGTGGATTTCTTAGAGTGGCTAATCTCATGACTAGGAAGGTTTTCAATTATGTAAAATCATGGAAACAACCTAATTAATCTTGCAGCACACATAGGTACTTTGTGTGATCATCATAGATCACGCGAAGGACATCAAGTGAGTTACATAAATAACACCCCACATATTTTTTAATCATGTGAGACTTAAACAATCCAACTCTGAAAAATCCTAATGAATATGCAATAAAAATTTGGAAAAAAAATACTAAAATATGGGATAATTATATGATGAACATATACATGAATCATTATGTGCTTTTTATGAACTACCTCGTTCACATAGAAGCACTTGGACATGTCTCCTAGATCACATGATGTTCCTTTGGTATAGTATTTGGATCATGAAAAGTCCCATTGACACAACTAATAAAGTCACAAAGTGCCACCCGAGCATGTCGCCGATGTCTTGTTAAACCCTCTAGGATATCCATACAAACCTTGTTATGTCCCTCAAACATGTAACCTGAATCATACATTGAGACTAGTATATGTCAGATGAGTCTCGTGATAACACCCAGGTTTTTCATCCGACTCTCAAAACATCTTCCAAACAAGACATCCAGATCTCGTGATTTCCTCCAAACAAACCATCCCAATATTGCAACATCCTCTAGACAATTGAGTTGGCTTTTGTGATGACACCCGAACAAGTCATCCAGGACATGCAGCACCCTTCATACATGTCACATTGACTCTCACAACACCCTCTAAGAGTGTTGGGTATATTTTTGTGATAAAACTAGAAAAAGTCAGCTAGATTATGTGACACCCTCCAAGCTTGTAAGCCAAGATCATGTGATGAATTCTAGGACAAGCCATCGAGTTCTTGTGATTTCCTCCATACAAGTCATCCTTGATTATATGATGTATTCTAGACAAGTCATCCAGTTCTTGTGATGTCATCTGGACAACTCATCCTTGGTTATTTGATAGACCTCAAACATGTCATCCAGGTTATGTGAAGTCTATTGGAAAAGTTAACTGGATCATGTGATTGTATTTTTACATTTCCAAAATATAACCAGACATGTCTAGACATCCATAGGCATGTAAATTTGGTGATCCAGTAGATCTGGAAGATATCCAGGCCAGGTCTAGCAGGAACCTTACGACAGGATAATCCTATCCACTACCTCCAATACAATGTGAACTCAGTGTGTAATACCTAATCAATTGAACTATGATAACTCTAATTCTTATTATAAATAGGATATGTAGGATGAATTCTTAAGGCCTGAGATCCATAATAAACATCCAATGGGAAGTCCCAGTACATAAGCCCCACATCCAAAAGTAGTGAGACTGATCATTTTTAATCCATTGTTTCCCACACCGAGCCTAGATCATGTGGGCCTAAAAAATTGCAATGATCACATCATTAATAAATGGAATCCTTGGTGTGTGATCCTTGGATCAAAAAACTATGATAACTATAATTATTTCTATAACTAGGATATTTTGGATGTCTTCCTAAGTCCTAAGCACTATATCAAACCTCCAAAGGGAAACCCTTGTGTGTAATCCCTAATCAACATCCTAATATGGTATGTCCTTCTTATAAAATCATCTTTAGTGTGTAATCCTAAAACCAATGAACTATGAGGACTCTGATTCCTTCCATAACTAGGATATATAGGACTCCTTCCAAAAGGTCTTTGCTCAAATAGAATCAACTTTAGTGTAAGTCCTACCAAGCCTCTAATATTTCATCTATCAAGACCCAATCATTCCCATGTGATGATTGTTATACCTTATCCATCATCATACTGATAATTCAATTGAATTATGATGACTATGACTCCTACTATAAGTAGGATACATAGGACACCTATAAGGGCGTCGACCCTAGTATCTCATAGTTGATGCCTTATTTTATAACATTGGTATGATTAAAAGGAAGACCCATCCTAAAGGACCTAATAGTTTAGTAATTTTTAAAAACCAAATACAATTATAAGATTTAAATTACAACTTCAAATAAAAAAAATACATTATAGAAATACCATTGGAAACATCCATAACTCCTAGATTATCCTTGTAAGTCATTCATAACAATATTCATCTTCGTAACTTGGGGGAAAATAAAAAATAAAAAAGGGGAAATATCATATGCTCAGTAATAGTAAGTAATATGAAAGAAGTTATCATAAATAGAATTATTAGGCATGATGAATAAATAAAAACAAATGTCTTTAAAAGTAAACATGAGCACAATATGACAGGAATGAAAGTTGAGTAAATAAATCCATATAACAGATCATAAGTGAATGGACCTTAATCATGGATATTATAAACGTAAAATATCTGATGGTTTATAAATTAATAATATTATAATGAGGTGATTAATAATTCCAAGAATCTAAAATATATCTCCAAGGCATCAGCCAAGAATTTTGAAAATACTAGGGTAAGGCCTTACCCAAAATACAATTTTATTTTTTCTCACGAGACCTACCGATGTATCGAGGGGCTATAGGGGACCCCACCTATCACTTTCTAAGTGAAATATATTACTTGTATGAATGGAGTTAAACATAAAAATCATTTATATATGCGATATAAATATCCTTCCCCATTCTATAAATATAATCACTAATCATTCTGTGTGGTATGGTGAATGGTATCAAGATAGTACATCGATAGTAAAATTAACCATAAATATTTTAATAAAATCTGGTAGATGAAAATAATTAGATTAAAATCTAAATAAATCATAAAATTCAATATAGGTGTTAAAATATATGATAATACTATATAAAAATCATCGAGGAAATCTTAAGATAAATACCCCTGTTTACTTTGCAAAGAAGAGTTCTTTTAGAAAAATCATTCGTGTTTATCATAATAGTTTGTATAAAACCAGAAATGAAAAAAATATAGTTTTTAATGAAAAAAATATTTATTTTATAAAAATAATAGTGTCTTAAAATCATTATGTATAGTACTTGAAAATGGATAAGAAATCGAGATGTTCCGTTTAATTGGGCTTGTGTATCGTGAAGAATTGAGAAGGGAACCTTGAAAATATTGTATTTATTATAAATAAAAGATGAAATGATCTGGAAACATGAGATCAGAATGAATAAAGAGAATTTATAATATTTATATAAAAATAATCAATAATTACATTTGTGTATAGAGGAAGAAATCATAACCCGAATGAAAATGGAGGTTCGGGAAGAAATCCATTTCCTTATGACTAAATGTGTTCTACACTTGACATTAATGTCCAAAATAATAAAATTAAATACATTAATTAGTTAATTAAGAACCTTTTATATGTTTATTATATTCATTATAGTTTTATTAAGTTCATTTATGGCCTTATTTATGAGTTTTAAAGTTTAATTTCACCCTTCTGGAGTATTCGTTTTCTTGGTTTTCATGTTCGGTTCTCTTGTTTATAAGTAATAGAGTTCATGTAAAATGGGTATAATTATGTGGAATTGGAATTATATGTTATTAATTAAAAAAAATAATTCTAAATGGTTATATATATAATTAGGTTATATATTATTAGGATGAATCATTTTATAAGTCATTAGTTATAATCATTTTGATTATTTTGGTGGTTTTTTATCATAACAAACTCATTTTGTATTATCGTTTAGTATTACGTAAATATGTTAAATCTGAATCATAAAAAAGGGTTCTAATATAAATTTTAAGAAATTATTAAACCATTACAATGGTTTCATGAACATCCTTGATGTTTTTAAAATAAAACGAAAATGTGTCATCCTTAAAGGCGATGAAACAACACCTCACAGACAACATTTCCATTTTTCGAATAAAAGGGAGAGGAAAAGGGAATTAGGGATGAATTATTATATTAGCATAATGAAAATAAATTATATGTGAGTTAATAGAGTAATCATTCTATTTGTATTAGGTGGTTATAGATTATAATAATAAAACTAAATAACTTGGAATGAAATTAAAAGAAAAAAGCAGGAGGATTTTACCTCTTGAATACTCCTCCTTGAGAACCTCCTTGAGGGGATAAGTTTTGGAATTTCGTAAAGAACAAGATATTTTGGATGTGGAGGAGAGGATTTAAAATTATATTTATCCAAAATTTGACAAGATTCAAGGCTAAGATGTTTGGGGAGAAGTGGTGGTGAGGGGTTGTATTTATAGTGGAGGAGAGAGGTGATTTTTGAATATTTCATTCATTTTTCTATTATTTCGTCTCAAGAATATGAATAATTTGAGAATTATTATCCAATATATTCAAATAATGAAGTATATTTTGATATTATGGTCTTACAGTATCCATAAAACACATACAATTCAATAAATAATGTATATAACATTTATCCTAAATTATCATATTTAACTATTCACAAAAAATCCTAGTATTTTAGAAAAATCTCAAAATTTCACCCTTACCATTTTTGGATATTTTGTGCTCAAAAATGAACTCCATTTTATGAAAATAATTTTCTAAATACAAGAAAATTAATTTTTAACTAAAATAATCATTTAATCGAAAAATACAGTTTTTAGAATTATAACTAATTTTATAACTCTCTGAAAAATTAACTAAGGTCTCATTAAATTGTCCTAAAATCATAAGAAAGAAAATATTGATTTATGAATACATTTTATAAAAATTAATTTCCATTTAAATCATTTTATTAATTATAAAATTGTAATTAAATATTTATTACTCATAAAAATAGCAACACTTAATTAATAATTTTTTAAATATTCATTTACTTATACTATGATATAGTTACATAATAATTTCATTTCTAAGATGTCTAAATTTTATTTTCTTTTATTTCATGGGTGATTATACTATTCATTTGGCTAGTTTACTATTCATAAGGTTTATATTACTATTCCTAAGGTCAAGTTACTATTTCATCATAATAGGTTCTTTAACTTCTAGAAATACCTATAATTTCATTAATTAATCATTTATAAAGTTTTTATTGTGATATCTAAGTGATTTAATGTTATAGATACTATATGCAATAATTATTAGAAAGGAAATTTTGATTGACAGAAATTTGTGCCATTAAATTCTCCCCTCTTATAAAAAATTCATCTGCAAAATTTCCAGAGTGTCCCCTCAAAAATGATTTAGGTATTTCTTCATCATATGTTACTCAGGCTCCCAAATCACTACTTCAATTTTATGATTTTTAAAAGTACCCTTACTAGTCGAGTCGTCTGATTCCTCAACACTTGTTCTTTAATGTCCAGAATCCAGATAGGATCTTCATAGTAAGATTAGTTTGGTTTCAAATCTATTATTTCAAAAGTGAGGACATGCATTGGGTCTGGAATGTACTTCCTTAACAACAAGATGTGGAACACATTGTGTACTTTATAATGTCTAGGAGAATCTCCAAACAACAATATATATCTCTAACTCTCTCCAAGATTTCCAAACTTCCAATGTAACTGGGGATCAGTTTCCCCTTCTTCCCAAATCTTATAACACCCTTCAATGGAGATACTTTTAAGAAAACATGATATCCCACTTAAAATTCCAATTTTTTCATTAGATTATAAATATATCTCTTTTTAAAACATTTAGATGCTTTGATATGGGTTTGAATAGTATTTACCTTCATTGTTGTTTCATCTATAAGCTCTGGGCCTACAAGCTTCATTTCACCAACTTCATCTCAACAAGTTAGTGTATGATATCTATTTCTATACAATGATTCCTATGGCGCCATTAAAATACTTGAATAGAAACTATTATAATAGATAAAATCTACCAAGGTTAAATATAGATCCCATATACCTTGTAAGTCAAGTGAGAATGATCTCAACATTTATTCTAAAGTTTGGATCATTATTTTTGATTGCCCGTCAGTTTGAGGGTGATAAGCAGTAATCAAATGAAGCTCAGTATCTAGGTATTTCTGAAAACATTTATATAATTTAGATGTAAATCATGTATCATGATTAGAAAATATTGAAATAGGTTCTCCATGAAGTCTTAATACTAAATTAATGAAGAATATCATAAGGATATCTAGTGGAAAATACTTCCTTATAGTAAAGGAATGTGCAGATTTGGTATGTTCATCAACAATTAACCATATTGCATCCTTATTTCTTGAAGTTTTGGGTAATCCAGTGAAAAAATACATAGAAATTTCATCCCATTTTCATGTAAGAATAGTAAAAGGTTTCCTAACTCTCATAGGATGTTGTCTTTCAGCCTTCACCTATTAACCAACTAAACATCATGATACATAATCATCAAATTCATGCTTCGTATTATCCCACCAGAAATGTTCCTTCAAATCGTTGTAAACCTTAATTCTAACATGGTGTATAGAGAAATGTGAGATATGGGAATCATCCAATAACTCTATTTTTAGCTTGGGTTTAGAGGTAACACATATCCTCCTCCCAAATTATAGAATTCCATCTTCATACATGAAGTCTACCAACATCCCATCATTCATAGATTTAATTTTCTTTTGAATATTCTCATCATAAGGCTAATAAATATTAATATTTTCTAATAAATATGGTTGGTAAAATAATTGAATAAGTATTTATGTTTCACCTTCCTAGATTATTTCCATATCCATCTTTTCTAGATCAATGTACACAAGATCCTTTTCAATCCTATTTTTTTCATAACTCCATGATCTTTCCTGATCAATGAATATTTTACCATATTAACCTTCCCTGGTTGTTATTGTATTGAAAAATCATAATCCTTTAGTAGTTAGAGTCATAGTATTTTTCTTATATTGAGTTCTTTCTGTTAGAAGATATATTTTAAGCTCTTGCGATCTGTATATATCTCATATCTTTCACCATAGAGATATTTTCTTCATATTTTCATAGCAAATATTACAGCTAATAACTCAAGATCATGAGTTAAATAGTTATGTTCATGAGTTTTTAACTTCATTGATGCATTTTCAATTACTCTATCATTATGAATAAGGACGCGTCAAAGTCTTTTCTTTGCTGCATCATTATAAATTATAAACCCACAATTTACGGATGGTAGATTTAGGATCATAGCATTCACTAATCTCATATTCAATTATTCAACACATTCTTTACATTATTTTTTACATACAAACATAACCCCTTTATGAGTAAGCTTGGATAATGAGTTAGATAATCAGGTAAAGTTATGAACAAAACACTAATAATAACCTACTAAACCAATAAAAATATGTACCTTGGTTATGTTCATTGTTGTAGGAAATTCTTGAACCACTTTTTTCTTCAAAGGATCAACTAAGATTCTATCCATTGAGAAAATATGTCCAAAAAAAGAAAGTTATTGAAGCAAAAATTCACACTTTCTAAATTTACAATATAATTTATTTCTTCTAAGAGTCGTCATAACAATTTGCAGGTGATTCTCATGTTCTTTTCAGCTCTTATATTATACCAATATATAATCAATAAATACCATAACAAATTCATCAATATATTCATTGAAAATTCTATTCATTATATACATTAAAAAGGAGGGTGAATTAGTCTGTATAAAAGGATTTACAACCAACTCATAATGTCTATAAATAGTTCGAAATACTATCTTTGGAATATCTTCATTTCTCATTAGCAACTGATGATATCCATATCAAAGTTCAATCTTCAAAAACAATTGAGATTTCTGATGTTGATCAAATAAATCATCAATATGAGGTAGGGGATACTTTTTCTTTATTGTAAAAGAATTTATTTCTCTATAGTCAATGCAAAGCATCATTGATCAATATTTATTCTTGAAAAGGAGAATATGGGATCCCTGTGGAGAAACACTAGGGAAGATAAATACCATATCACTCAATTCATCTATTTGTTTCTTTAACTCTACTAATTCCACTATGTCCATTCTATAAGGGGTCATTGATATTGACCTTGTGCCAAAAATTTAATCAATAGAGAACTCAACTTCCCTCTTCGGTGGATTTCCATGTAAGACCTCTGGAAATACATCAATATATATCTTGCACAATAGGTACTAATCAATTTATTGATTTATTTCCTCACCAATAGATGATTATTTTGTTAGGTCGGAAATTTTATGATGAAGAAACAAGAGGGTGGTGAATTGTGTCTATTTAAAATATTTCACAATTCTTTCATTTCACATCAAAAATAGATAGAGATGGAGGAATTTTTGTATAAGAGTATGTGTAGTGGTAAAATAAAAAACAGAGCCCAATAATTTATAGTGGATTAGGGCACAAAGAACCCCTAGTCCACTCCACCAATCACCCTCTCTGTGGGCTTGGTGAATTACACTAGTTAGGTCCTCTTCTCATAAGACTGATCCACAACTTAGTGCAGGTGGTTGTCACCTTTACAAAAAGAGGCTAAAAACAAAGCCTTCTAGTTCTTTTATAGGGAAACAAAATATCCACAACTTAGCACAAGAAGCTGACACTCCACCATAACTGAAACTAAGCAGTTGATACTCAAAATAATCAATAGAGATGGATTTGATAAAGTAGCTTAAACATCACATTTGTAGCAGCACACAACTGAAAAAAGATGGATCCTCAAATTTAGAATAATAGTAATCATTGAAATATGTATGGGGAGATCCAGTTTCAAAATAGATCTTTGATTTTAAGAAAAGCATAAAAAACAGAGCATCACACATTCAGGATTGAACATGTATATCTCCAAAATATAGTCCTCGCTTTTGAGATACTCGATATCTATAGTAATGTAAATTAATTTTCACAAGAAATATTGAAGAATAAACATTATAAATAGCTGAGAGAGATAGATAGATCCAAAAACATCAAATGTAGAAAGATGTATAATGATATATCTTGTAGCAAGATTTCAGATCCACAAAAGACACCTGATAAATTGAGAAATTTCAAATTCAAAAAATACAGCTCAGAGTAGTCTTAGCTTCTGTTAAGAATAGTAGAAAAAATATATTTTGTAAATGGATCTTTAAATCATTTATGAAGAGCTTTGAATCATTTGAAAAAGCCTTTAAATCACCCTGATATTCCACAAACACTATTATAGAAAACTCTGATAAAGTCGCAAATTCAAATTTCCAATGTTGAAAAGTCAAATATAAGGTTCCTTCCTAAAATGACAAAACACCATACGTATGGTTCAACTATGCAGCGTTAATTCTTCAAACATAAGGTTGACAATTTAAGGTTGATCAAAAAATTAAGGTTGATGATCCATACATTTTCTTCCCAAATATAGGGTTCCATACTTATGTAGGGTTCTTTAACCATACTTTTTATCTATAACAAATGTAAGGTTTTATTCAAACATAATGTTATTTAACCATAAATTTCTTATAACATAAGGTTGATAAACCATACGTGCTGATCCTTTACAAAAATTATTTAATATAAACATAGGGTATGATCCTTACGTTATGTTCATCAGTGTAGGGAATGAAAAGTGATTCCAGAATACGCTTAAGAGCATTATGGACACTTTAAAAAATATTTATCATGAATAAATAATTGAATATTATTCCAAAATAATAATTATAAATAATATAAACTTCTTGAAATATACCTAAAATAATATTATTAGAAAAAAAAACAGGGGTATTTGTGAGAATAAAAATCAATAATATTTATAGATTATTGTTGAGACAATACATGCCCAATAATCTCCCCATTTTTGAAGATCAAAAATCCCATAAATTAAAACAATAAATGTAGTAACATAATTTTAAAAATTTTAAATAAAGAGTAAAATAAATTTGACTAGATAGAATTATTTTGATAAAAATAAATGTTTGTGTTTATCCAATTTTCTCCCTAAATATTTCAAAATTTAAAAAAGAAAGGTTGAAATGTTGTGTTTATCCAAATTTATACCCCTTTTGTGAGATCAAAAAGAAGGTAAATAGATAGATTAAAACACATATTTAAGTTTGTAATGATTAGTAAGTGAATTTTATAATTAACCGATGAATATTGGATGTTTGGATATTAGAAAAAAATATAAAATAATATAAAAATAAAGTATAAAAAGTAGAAATGAATACAATTGCATTGATTAGAAAAAGTAAAAATACAATAAGAATGTGACTAAGAAATAGAATAGTCACTTTCAGAATGAGGATAAAGTGTTTGTTAGTGATTTATTTCTAATAAGGTGTTAAAAGGTTATGGATTGGCTATGTTGGAATTCTAAATGGCTTGAAACATCTCCTTCAACTAATTCATCTAAATTTATAACTTCTACATCAAACTATCACCAATCTGCATTATTAGATGTATGGAATCATGATTAACATGAAAATTTTCCACAAGATTGATTTTAAAAAATTCATGTAAGCTCTCCTCTTACTTCATAAATTTTTCCAACTTTTCTGTAAACTGTTTTAGAATAAATATGATGATGGGTTCCCCCTATGTTGGTGGATCAAAAATAAATTTATAATTATCCAATAAAACTGATATATGGGAATTGTTGTATTAAAGGTCCCGAAGATGAGAATTCATGTCTACCATAACAGATGTAATGGAATGAAATCTTCTAATAAAATTGGGGCTTGTAGCAAGAGTAGAATTACATGTACTGGTCTTATTTATTGAACATTTCACCAATTCAAACTAACTTCTCAAGTACCACTTCAAATCTAAAAAATCTATCTTCTAAATAGATTCTGATTTGATCTTCCCAATCTCCTTTTACATGTCTCTCTTAAAGGCATCAAAATCCCATCTAGAAACAGTATTCTCATTATGTTCCTGGATATTTTTTTGTTGAAATGTCAAGATCCTTCCACATAATGTCATTCTCTTCCTTAGACTTGTTAAATTTAATTACAATTTATTCAACTTGATGAGAAAATGAATCAAATCTCCCTTCATCTTCATTCAGTGTCTCATAAAAAAATTAGGAAAATGATTTTCCACTGATATCTCCCTAGGTTTTTCATTAGAAAATGACTGATTGTTAAGTACTTTAGTCTTATCTCTAGGAACATGACCTGACTGTTCCCCAGTTTGATTTATGATCACATCAATAACTTCAGTTACTGACTTATGTACAAACTATTCTTCTGGAGCATCTTTTTTCTAAGCAGTCTCTTCTTGAATATTCACCTGCTCTTAAATATTCTCTTATACTTGATCACTGATCATAGGTACATCAGTAAACTCTCTAGATTGATTATCCATTGGTGTTTCTTCTTCAATAATTGGTTCATCTAAATAAAATGAGATGGTTTATTCTCTAGAAGCCAACACTTTCTCTATCACCTATTGAAAATCTCCATTTATAGGTTTCACAATAAGTACCTCTTGACTTTTTTCTTCCTAAACTTCCTCTACTTTTGTATTAAACCTTATCCCTCTCTTAGATGGTTGAGAAACTGCCTCAGTCCAAGATTTTTCAACACCTTCCTTTCGAATAGATCCATTCTCCCCATGAGAAAAAGCTCCTAAGATCTGTTCTTCTTTAGCACCAATAGGTAAAATCTTTCCTTTCACTGTACTCTAGAAAAATCCCAATTTCCATAGAGTTCCTACATTTAAAACATTGCTATGATGGAACTTCATCCTTGAATCTACTAATCAAATCATATCCTTTCTAAACATAATTATAGAGATTATCCATTTATAAGGATACAAATTCATTCTAGCATTCGGTTGACAACAGTAAGGAATGTACCAAAACTATACCATAGAAAAATCAGCTTAATGTCACTTAGAAATAAAAACATGATGTGCATATCAGGGTACATAATTTTCTCCATCTCTGCCATCCATGGAAAAATACCGATTTGAATAAATCTAACCAAGATCTTATGATCTGCCTCGAGATCCTTAACAAACATTTTTCTAATGTTCATCAAGTTAAACAGAAAAGACATAATTTCTTTGGAATTGTGAGTCTTATCTCTAATTGATCGAAGATTGTAGTGAAAGACTGCATCATTAGGTAAGTCTAAGATTTTCAAAACATCATTTGAAGAAATCAAAAAATCATTAACTTCAATACTTGCAAGCATCATCTCCTCATAATCACAAAAAATGAACAGTAAACTCTTATAAAAATAGTTCAGTTCAACCTCGTAAATAAATTCTGGATTCATTTCATTGAAATGAGTCTCCATCCATTAAAATTATAATGCATGTTTTAGGAGTAGATTCATCTGATACAACCAATAAAGATCAAAAACTTTTCCTTGAATAATTTTTCTTCCTGTAACACGATGTCCCTTCGGATCACTTGTGTCTCCTTCATCGAATAACTTGGTTTTCGTCATTTCCAAAATTTGAAAGTCTAAGGTTTTTGGCTTCTAGGGTTTGTAAGAAAAAACTAGGGTTTCAGGTTAGACGAAATGGTTTTTGTAAATGAAGGGTTTGGGTAGACGGAGGGTTTTCGATAGGTGACGTGGATATTTGTTTCCTGTGTCACAGAGTTATTATGATTTTTTTAATGATTACGTGGTGTAAATAAATTTAAGATTAAATAAAATCACTAAAATATAGTAAGATAAAATACGAAAAATTAATTTAATTTACGGTAATAAACATAAGATAAAATAAAATAAAATAAAATAAAATAAAATAAAACAAAAGATATTATTTAAAAATTAAATAAACCTAGATCCCCTTAATAAAATTAAAACTTATAGTGGGAAGTGGTTTAGTGAAAATATCACCTAATTGATATTTAGTGTTTACAAATTCTAAAGATATATCCTTTTTAAGAACATGATCTCATATAAAATGAAGTCTAATATCAAATGCTTAGTTCAAGAATGACTTATTGGATTTTTTGAAATATTTATAGAACTTGTATTACCACATAATTTAAGTGTACTATTATAATTAAGTCCAAAGTCCATCAGTGTGTTTTTAATCCACAACACTTGCGCACTGAAACTGCCTAAAGATATATATTCAGCTTTGGCTGTTGATAACGCAACTGAGTGTTGTTTCTTACTTGACCATGACACTAACGATTTTCATAATAAGTGATAGGTTCCTAAAGTTATTTTTCTATCTATTCTAGAATATAACATCCCACCTTTTTATAACATAAACTTTCATTACATTATACAAAACTGAGGATCTTTATGGTTTAGTGTCTTGGAAACTAGGAACTTAAAACATGACAACATAAAACATTCTTCTTAAAAACTTGAAAGGTTTCTTCATTTTTCGTCCTAAGTTCATTGCAGCATCTCATAACCAGGGAGCATACATCAAAGGAAAGGGTGAGCAGAAGGCCCAGTAAGGGAAACAAGGGAAACATTTGACATGTGAACTTGAGATACATCAAAAAGTCATGGAAAATAACTTTAAGGTATGAGAAAGAGATCATGAGGCATATCATAATAAAAATAAAGTGTTTAATAACTTGAAGATGTGGATACAACATTTAACATATACAATCATTTATATTTCACAAAGGTCCATCTCCAAGGTTTCATTAAAATATTACCAAGGTTATTCACCAAGGTATCGTTAAAATGGTCATTTCTAGAGATTAATTCTTTACCCAATGAATTGGAGTACTATCAGGGAGAACCATTAAATTTGACTTTATTATCATGTGAGACACATATATCATAATCAAACATTTCATAAATAACCCATATAGCATAAAAGAACTGTGTTTCATTTAATAATCATAACGTTTTAAAAACTGCTTTAAAGACACGATCTTTATGTCACTTTAAACCCACAGAAAAAGGAAAGAGGGTTTCATGTATGTAAGTCCTAGAATTAAAATAGAACATTTTGATATATATATGAATAACCCTATAGAATAAAGAGCTTTGAGTATTCACTTAATAAAATAAAAGAGTTTGAGAAAAAGAGAGAGACATTTTGAGACGAAGATTCTGCAGCATAACGGCTATGTTATTGGGTTTTAGAAAATATTAAAAAGAGAGGGGACATGGGTAACCAACTCATAAATGATCCATAAAATAGTAGAGGGACATAATATAAAGGATATAGGAACATGGTAATGAAATTTGAAAGATGTAACATAAGAAATGAAAAACATGGAAGGAAGACAGAAATAAGATTCCTCTTATGAAAATTCGGCAGCCTAATGGCGTCACTTAAAACATAAAAAAATGAATTGACGAGACCAAATAGGGTATCTCATAATATGAACATAAAATATCATTATGATAGATATAGATATCATACCCCAACATAATAAAAAGTAACTTGAAAGACTTGACATGAAAATAGAACTTGAAAATGAGAAGGGTGAAAGAATCCCTTAAATATTCGCCAGCCTAACGGCACCACTTAAACATTATTAAAATGAATTTATGAGAGAAATAGGGGGTATCTAATCATATTTAAATGAAAAGGACAGTAGGATTAATATAAAATAACATCCCCAACATAAGAACATGGAGCATAAAAGAAATGACATTGAAGAGAGTAATTGGAAAGAAAGAGAGAGGTGGGATCCCTTACCATAAAACGTAACTCTTAACACTCGAAGTTTGGGACCTTGAGGGGATTGAGGGCACCTTGGGAGGACTCCTTTTGAGGTAAGGAGACCTAAAATTAGTTGAGGAGGATTTTGGAATGGAAAGGATGAGAGAATGTCTTGGTATTTATAGGGGAAGTGAGGGGACAAGGCCTTAATGGCCAAGACACACCTCATTGGTGGTATTGGAAAAACAAGTGCTATTTCCTCATGGTATTGGCCACTTGGGAAACCCCATACCTTATATTACTATTCACAAGTCGACCATCCCTTAAAATATCTCATGACATCATCAAGACGTAGTTATGATGTCATTAAACATACTGAAACTGTAAAACTGTATTTTTACTATTCACTAAAAATTTAACCTTTTTAGAAAAATCCCAAAAATTTACTTTAACATAATATCAATGCTCTAAATTCAAAAATAAACACCATTTTATAAAAATATTTTTTAAAATATTTTTAATTTAATTTTTAAATAAAAACACTATTCATCCAAAATTCAACATTTTCAGACAAATCCCCAAAAATCACCTTAACATAATATCGATGCTCTGAATTCAAAAATAAAGTCCATTTTATAAAAATAATTTTCTAAATAAATTTAATTTAATTTTTAATTAAAAAACACTATTCACTAGAAAAAACTAATACTTGACTAATAATTTCCGAAACAGTTATTTACCTATTTTATTGAATCACATTACTTAATCAAGGTGCCTATATTATATTAATACTTTTTTTAAGTGAGATTACTAATCCATTTGGTCACATTACTAATCCTAAGCATAAAATCACTATTCTTAAATTACTATTCACCAAAAATTATGTTGATCTTATTAGACTCCAAATTTCTTACTAACACATTTGCAGAAGACCATTTTTTGAAAATCATTACACATCATTAATTATTTAAGGTTTACAAAAATATTTTAAAATAACCTTTTTTTCAAATTCATCAATAATATGCATCTTACATTTATCCAGACATTTGAAAATTTACAAACTTCACCATAAGAAGAAAACACAATTTTATTTATCTCAATGTATTACACAAAGTAGTTATGGTCTCCATACATAGCCCCTTATAACCCCAGCATAGGACCTAAGTTTAAGGTGTGCTAAGGTGATAGAATCTGAGGGTGGCTCGACCAACATTGCACGAGTAGTAATTTCTATCATTTTGAACTTCTCACGAAGAAGATTCTATTCTAGCTTCACATGATGAATTTTGTCTTGGGTTTGGTCCAGAGAAAAGCCCAGTGGTGCTACTTCCTTCCCAAGTTCTGTTATATGGGCTTCGATCGGCCCGAGACTACT
Source organism: Viscum album (assembly GCA_963277665.1). Classification (NCBI taxonomy): domain Eukaryota; kingdom Viridiplantae; phylum Streptophyta; class Magnoliopsida; order Santalales; family Viscaceae; genus Viscum; species Viscum album. The sequence continues at coordinate 1,284,364,759 of OY728138.1, read as the reverse complement.
GGATGAGGCCATCAAATATTCTTTCTATATTAATTAACCAATATATCTTTTATTTAGACAATAATCGCAACATTTAGTTTCCAATGGTCATATTGACCAATGGTCATATAACAGTCGAAACCCAACAGTCTCATTTTAATTATACTCATTTTATTAAATGAAATAGTTTTGTTGAGTATAAAATAAAATAACACCTAAAATTTGGAAACATAAATTTATTCAAAATTTCAGGTCGTTACAATCTTCCCCCCTTAAGAAATTGTGTCCTCACAATTTTTAAAATTGGGCTTGGAAATTTCATTGAATGTCTCACATCGGAAAAAGAGTCAGTAACACTATTACTTTAAAAGAAAGAAAGGGAATTACAAAGGTCACCCAAGTTATCCCATACTAGGATTCCATGTAGGAAAACATGGATATGGAGGAGAAAATAAACGGTCAAGTTCTGATGGAGAGTGATAGAAACATGATTATGAGAAAGTTATCCACCATAAAATCACAAACTTATGATGTGTGTAAACAGTCTTTGATTACCTAGTAGGAAACGTAAACCAACCACATTTTTTTTGGTATTACGTTCCTTTTCATAATTTTGAGGAATTCATTTACTACATATAATAAGAACATAAGGAAATATACTTACCTTCAAGTAGAGTTTCATCCTTTAATAAGTTTCTACCAAGACTAATCTTTTCTTCAAACAAAGAGAATTCAAAAACACTTGGTCTCATAAAAAGCACAAGAATCATCTTATAGAGAATTACATAATCCACAAAAGATTAACTACCTATTTCTTATATCATTAAACATTACCCCAAAAACAGAAAGGGTAAGATAAAACAACTCTTCAAAAAGAAAGAACCCCATATGAAGGGAAACTACTTTAAATATTCAAAATTCAATAGTACTACCCAAAGTTCATCATGGACCATTCCATATATAATTTTCCTTAAAATTCCTCAAAATAAACCAAACTATGATTGAAACCCAAATATAAGAATGATTTCATAATATAGTCTTCCATGATAACTTTATCGTTCATCTCCAAACAACATCAACCACTCTTATCATCTTATAACAAAAGTAACTAACCTAATAACTTTTCCCCCAAGATAGGTTAATAATTTCCATAATTAACCTAAATTACTATAATTCACCTTAAATACATAGATTCTTCAAAATATAAGTCAACTGTTACTCCTCAAAGAAAATACCATAGTAATATTTTTACCTTGATCATATAGGGTTCCCAAAATAGTGAACGTCTTCCAAAATAATATCCATATTTTAATCCCCTAATCATCCTTTTTTTCAAGAAGAAAAGATTTATAAAATCAACATGTGATACATAACAATATATTTTTTCTTTAATAATATAAAATCATCTTAGTTAGTGACTCGATGTTCTTAGAAAACATTAAAGATATTCTCACCGAGCACGAACTAAAATACAACATGACATAGACAATTATTGCGAAGAAGTTACATGTACTTCAGTCATCATGATCCATCTCAGCATAGGACTTGCATTGCTTCCTTGTCCTCGAAGATTGTTGATGCTCATCATGCTTCTCATCCCTTCCAAGAGAGAATTTCCTTGGATAATGTCCAACTTCTCTACATTTACGACATTGAAAAGTATAAGGTACATTAGATCAAACCTTATCTCTATTCATAACATTATCCATTTTTTAAAATCAATTGGCTACTTTATGCCCTATCACCCCACACAGAAAACATCTCCCTGTTCCTTTGTGACATTCTCCTTGGTGCCTCTTTCCACACTTTTTTTGAAAAGGAAATTGGGTCTTCTTTTCATTATCAACTTTATCAGATGAACATCCTTATGACTTCGTCTTCATATTCCTTGATGAATTTGTGCATTCAACTAGGTACCAATTATTAATTTTTATTTTTGATAGCTAGTTTGGAATAATCACAATATGTTCAACTTGATCTCTCGTCATCTCTATCATATTAATAGTTCAATCGTCACATTTCCTATCACATTGGTTGTTGGGACATGTTCTTCTATTTCCCTCCATTAACTAAGAAAATAAAGTATAATTAGAGGACTTAAATACATAGCCAATAATCATGATAAGGAAAATTTAAGCATATAAGGATAAACTTGTAGAAGAAAAGTATACCCTAACTTGTGATCCCATAGGTTCTAATCTAGGTTATCCATGATCATATATTATTATGTGAATATTTATTTTATTTTATCTTTGTCCCTTTAATAATGGTTCATACAATGCTTATGAATTTACCAAAGCATACCCCCCATGAGTGTCAAACCAAGAGTGCAGAAAGGCCAATTTTCGTGCACCAGGTTACCCCGGGTCAAGCCTGAAACACCTTGTCAGAGTTTTCACTCCTAGGTACATTTGTGCCAGATCCACCTCTACTTTTTCGTATCCATACAAGGATTTATTTGTTTGGAAACCATTCACTCAATACTTCACCAAAATACCAGGATGTTTTCATATATTTAAACTTTTATATAGAGTTCTTCCTAATGTTTTCATATCCTAATTTCCACAAATAACTAAACCATCCTTTGATACCAACTATAACTTCCCACCTTTTTATCACATAAACTTTCATTACATAATACAAAACTGAGGATCCTTAAGGTTTAGTGTCTTGGAAACCAGGAACATAAAACATGACAACATAAAACATTCTTCTTAAACACTTGAAAGGATTATTCATTTTTCATCCTAAGTTCATTATAGCATCTCATAACCTGGGAGCATACATCAAAGGAAAGGGTGAGCAGAAGTTCCAGTAAGTGAAACAAGGGAAACATTTTACATGTGAACTTGAGATACATAAAAAAGTCATGAAAAATAACATTAAGATATGAGAAAGAGATCATGACGCATATCATAAAAAAAATAACGTGTTTCATAACTTGAAGATGTGGCTACAACATTTAACATAGAAAATCATTTCTGTTTCACCAAGGTCCATCCCCAAGGTGTCATTAAAAAATTACCAAGGTTATTCACCAAGGTATCGTTAAAATGGTTATCTCCAGAGATTAAGTCTTTACCCAATGCATTGGTGCGCTATCAGGGCACACCCTTAAATTTGACTTTATTATCATGTGATCCACATATATCATCATCAAAAATTTCATAAATAACCCATATAGAATAAAATAAATGGGTTTCACTTCATAATCATAATGTTTTAAATACTGCTTTAAAGACATGATCTTTATGTCACTTTAAACCCACATAAAAAGGAAACAGGGTTTCATATATGTAAGTCCCAGAATTAAAATAGAACATTTTTATATATATGTAAATACCTTTATAGAATAAATATCTTTGAGTATTTTCTTAATAAAATAAAAGAGTTTGAGAAAAAGAGAGAGACATATTGAGATGAAAATTATGTAGCATAACGACTATGTTATAGGGTTTTCGAAAATATTGAAAAGAGAGGCGACATGGGTCACCCACTCATAAATGATACATAAAATTGTATAGGTACATAATATAAAGGATATAAGAACATGGTAAGGAAATTTTAAAGACATACCATATGAAATTAAAAACATGGAAGGAAGTCAAAAATAAGATTCCTCTTATGAAAATTTGGCAGCCTAATGGCGTCACTTAAAACATAAAAAAATAAATTGACAAGATCAAATAGGGTATCTCATAATATGAACATAAAAGATCAGTATGATAGATATATAGATCATACCCCAACATAATAAAAAGGAACTTAAAAGACTTGACATGAAAATAGAACTAGAAAATGAGAAGGGTGGAAGAATCCCTAAAATATTCGGCAGCCTCACGACGCCACTTAAACATTCTTAAAATTAATTGATGAGAGAAAGAGGGGGTCTCTCATCATATGTACATGAAATGAATGTTGGATGAATATACAACAACATCCCCAGCATAATAACATGGAGCATAAAATAAATGACATTAAAGAGAGTACTTGGAAAGAAATAGAGAGGTATGATCCCTTACCTTAAAATGTAACTCTTAAAACTCAAAGTTTAGGACCTTGAGGGGCTTGAGGGAACCTTGGGAGGAATCCTTTGGAGGTAAGGTGACCAGAACATTGTTGAGGAGGATTTTGGAATGGAAAGGATGAGAGAATGGCTGGGTATTTATAGGGGAAGTGAGGGGACAAGGCATTAATGGCCAAGGGACACCTCATTGGTGGTATTGGAAAAACAAGTGGTATTTCCTCATGGAATTGGCCACATGGGACACCTCGTACCTTATCTTACTATTCACAAGTCGACCATCCCATAAAATATCTCATGACATCATCATGACGCAGTGATGATGTCATTAAACATACCAAAACCCTAAAACTGTATTTTTACTATTCACTAAAAATTTAACCTTTTTAGAAAAATCCAAAAAATTTACCTTAACATAATATAAATGCTTTTAATTCAAAAATAAACTCCATTTTATAAAAATATTTTTCAAAATATTTTTAATTTAATTTTTAAATAAAAACACTATTCACTGAAAATTCAACCTTTTCAGAAAAATCCCCAAAAATTACCTTAACATAATATCGATGCACTGAATTCAAAAATAAAGTCCATTTTATAAAAATAATTTTCTAAATATTTTTAATTAAATTTTTAATTAAAAAAGACTATTCACCCGAAAAAACTAATACTTGACTAATAATTTCTGAAACAGTTATTTACATATTTTATTGAATCACTATAACGACCCGTACTTTACATACATTGTTATTACTTCAGAGTTGAATCATACTTATTACAACATATAACAAATCCATGAAAGGACCGTATAGGTATAGTGTCTTTAGAAACTGGGAAACATAAACAACTGGTTCCTACGTCATCTACGTTGTCTCCCATTTATTTCATCATAACTAGAGTCCCATTTGGCTTATTATACTTAATACCCTTCATCCAGACCTGGGGAAAATAAAACATACAAAAGGGTGAGATCAAATGATCTGTAAGGGTAAACAAAAGAAATATCAGTCATATCATATTCATAAGAACATAACATTTTGAATATCTTAACTTGCAAAAGAGATCATAACATCATAACATGGGATAAATCATAGAGGTGAAATGTAATCCTAAATAATCATAACTTAAAATAGGAAACATTGTGGAATACACACATAATCATAGAAAATCATTTCATATTAGTCAAGGCTCATTTCCAAGACCATCATAGAGGACAAAACCCATTACTGAACCGAGTTCTCTCCTTGTTCCATTCCTATATCACTGAACCGGTTTAATGTGTCGTTCTATCTATGTCTATCTCATGAGATATAAATATTTACCCAATTAATTGGAGGGAGATATAGGTCCCACCCATCTCATAATGAAACCATTCTTATGTGTGCCACAAAATCATAAATCATACATCATAGTATAACCCATGCAATAAAAATGGGATTCTTAAACATCATGCCATCATAACATAATCCATATAAGAAAAAAAGACATCATAAGATTAATTCCATCATAAAACAATCAAATAAATGTTAAAAGAATAGGGATAGAAACAGAACCCTATTTTATCTTAGATGTGAAATAATTTTGATAAAACACTTGAACTCCATTCTTGAGGAAAATATCCTTTCTACTTCAATTTTTTTTCCTTTCTTAACATTTCATACAATTTTTAAACTAAAATAAGTTTATTAAAAATAAACTATAAAGGAAGCTTCTTGGAAATAATTTTCTAAAAATCCATTCATGCAGTATAAGTTAAAAAAACATTCATCTTGTACTTTGGCCGGAAAAGTCAAAAAGTACCTCATACTAAAAATGATAAAAGATTCCTTCCATATCTTTTACTAAAAACTCACCGAAGGGTAAAATTGGATTTAAACAATTTTATGAGGATATAAATAATATTACATATTTAGGAAACACGGATGTGGATGAGAAATATTCCCCAGTAATTTCTGAAGTATCAACAATCTCGGATAAAAATGAGATTGTGAGATTTTCCCTTACCTTAGGTCTGATTTGCTTCGTAAGTGTCTGAACCTACTGTATAATGATTTAAATAATGTCATTTACTTATTCCAGAATAATACTCATTGTTATGATATCATATATGGTTATATTCTTAGCTTCTTATTTTAATATTTCATTGCTACTTGTTATTCAGGTGTTTATTGCTTTATGTTCTTATGCATGTTTTGTCGAATAAATTATTATTCTTATTTTTAGGTTTTAGATACCTCATTTAAAAAATGGTATTAGTGTAATATATATATCATATTTACTTATTCAATTCATTAATATAATCATTATTCAATTATTATAATGTAGAATGAGTCGCATCACATCGTGGAGACGATAGGCCGTACGTACGCACGAGCGATGATATTGTTCCCATGATCGTGGAATTGTATAGAAGTGTATGTATACTATTTAAGAATCAATATAACTTTACAATAATCATATATAGTTATTCTTTAGACCATTTTACCCATCCAAGTAAGGTGGTGGTGGAAAACAAATTACACCACGTCGTGGAGATGGTATTCCGTACGTACGCACGCGCGGTGATTTCGTTTTCCGTAGGATGGATAGAAGGTGAAATAGGCTTTCTTCATATTAATAATAACATATCATTATATGAGTGATACTGATGTTATTACTTCATATTGAAACAAATAAAGAAGAAGAAGTATAAAAAGAAATAAATTTGAAAGAATTGGTAACGAATATTACCTCTTCTTTGATACACCTCTTTGAAACCTCCTCTTAGGGCACTAAGATTGGTCTTTGAAGTAGACCAGGACCTCTAGGATGTTTCTAGGGAAGTGTATAAGATAAATTGGTTGGGTTTGGCCGATCTTGAAGGCTCAATGTGGTGTTATGGGGAGAGGGAGGAGGTGCCATTTTATAAGGGAGGAGAGGGGCACCTTTGGAAAGTGTGAAAATATTATTTTATTATAAACTTATCTTCGGTTTCAAAAGGACCAAAAATCATGAAAGATGAATATAAGATGACTCATGATCGAAATAAAATCATCCAATCAGAATTGGACATGTTTTGGAAAATATTTTAATCATTATAATCTTATTTATTTAAATCATTTATTAATGAGGTAAATACTGCAACATTATTGTGTCATAAATAATTTAATTTATTTGATGTATAAAAATTATAAAACGAATATCATCATGTAGGAAATATTTTTATATTTTTAATGAATTATTATAGTCGAAAATATAATTTATATAACCCCTTATAAAAATTAATTACAAAAAGATTTTTGTTAATGTCAAATTTGTCTTTACATTAAATTTATTTAATCCAAATTGTCATTATCACTACCAAGTGGCTCAATGGGGTCCCAAAATCAACCCAAGGATTCACATGGTCGGCCACTACTCATATAATAGGTTATGAAAAGTGTCACTGTAATTTTGAATTATTATAATATTCTTTTAACCTTGAATTACCTTATTTACCTTTAACAGCAGTAAATAAAATTTACCATAGTTACTATTCATAATATCAAAAAAAATAAAAGTAACCTATTAACATAATTTGGACCCACTGATTTAAAATATGGAATATATTTTTCAAAATTCAAAACACATAAGTTTTAGTAATTAATTTAAAATTAATCTTGTTGTTAAGAAAATGGGTTTTAAAAGTTAAAACATTGCCAAAGATTGAAATGTTTTTACCTATAAATTCAATGTAAAATTAATTATAATGACATAAATTATATTAAATGGTAAAAATATATTCTATTTATACTTTAAAACCATTAAATATTATAATTTAACTATAAAAACTATTAAGATCAAAAAAAATTAATTAAAATATAGCGTGTTTTTACTATTCACCAAAATATGAAAGTTACCAAAATAATATGAAAAATTTATCCAAAGTAAATTTTTATATCCTGATTCCAAAGAAGATTTTTATTTTGTCAAATTGAACTTATAAACATGTCAAAAACTAGATTTAAAATGGGTGCGCCATCAAAAGGTGGTAAAACTGCATTTTTTGAAAAATACTTCTTTTATCTGAAAAACTTATTTTTTTTCATACCTCATTCTAGAAAATGTGTAAGATGAATTATAATGTTATAAAATTCAAAATTCAGTTAATACTATTCATAACATCTATTTTATAATAATATATCATTGTTTGGTGAAACTCGATATTGCGTACTACACACGCTATCGAGGAAGGTCGTGATTGAGAGTAATGCAAGCCAAGCTAGTATTGTGTGCAGTGAAAGATTCATTTGCATATAACATAAGAAATAAATAAAAAATATTTCTCATAAAATCTCTAGGTGTTACATTCTACCCCCTTAAAAATAATATCACCCTCGAAATTCATCACTTCGTAACAAACAAATGAGGATACCTCTCCCTCATCATATCCTCAAGTTCCCATGTAGCTTCTTCTAATTGGTGGTTCCTCCATAAAACTTTAAACAAGCGAGTGGTCTTGTTTCATAGAACTTTTTCACTATGATCCAGAATCTCTATCGGTTTTTCTTCATAAGAAAGACCTTGCTCCAGTGGTACAACTTCTAAGCTTAGTACATGTGAAGGATCATGTATGTACTTTATCAGGAGAGATACATGTAACACATCATGAACTTGAGAGAGATTCGGTGGAAGTGCAATCGGTAAGATACCTTCCCAACATGATACAGTATTTCTAAAGGACCGATATACCTAGGGCTCATCTTTCCCTTCTTCCCAAATCTCATTACTCTCTTCCAGGGAGATATTCGTAAGAACTCTTTATCACCCACTTCAAACTCTAGGTCTTTTCTTCAATTGTCTGTATAACATTTTTGTTGACTTTAAGATACTCTTATGTGTTGTTGAATTGATAGTACTTTTTCTACCATCTCATCAACAAGATCAGGTCCTAATAGCTTTCTTTTCCCAACTTTATCCCAGCAAGTTGGAGTTCTGCATTTCTTTCCATAGAGAGCTTCATAAAGAGCCATCTGAATACTAGATTGAAAGCTATTGTTATAGGAAAATTCCACCAAAGGTAGGTGTTAATCCCAACCACCTTTGAAATCCATAGAGTAAGCTCTTAACATGTCTTCTAGAGTTTTAATTGTCCTCTCAAACTGACCGTCTGTTTGAGGATGATAAGCAGTGATGAAACTCAACTCTGTATCTAGAGTATGCTGTAGACTTTTCCAGAACTTCAAGGTAAACCTCAGATCCTGATCAAATATAATGAAATGTGGTACTCCATTCAATCTTACCACTTCCTTTACATATATCATGGCAAGATGATCCAGAGAGAAATCCTACCTAATAGCAATGAAGTGTGCTGACTTTGTATGACAGTCAACTATACCCCAGATAACATTATTGTCTTTGGATGTTTTAGGATGTCCAGTGACAAAGTCCATAGTGATGTTTTCCCATTTCTATTATGGTATGGGTAATGGATGTAACATCCCTTTAGACTTATGTCTCTCAGCATTAACTTGCCGAAAAACCAAGCATCGAGTGACATATTCAGCAACATCTCTTTTCATGCCATCCCACCAGAAGTACTCTTTCAGGTCCCTATACATCTTCGTGCTTCCAGGATGAATATAGAATGAAGAACTATGAGCCTCATCTAGTATCTCCTTCTTTAATTCTGGGATGGGAGTAACACAAACCCGATTCATGAACCTTATTATCCCATCACAATCAAGGTTGAATTCAAGAACATTTCTCACCTTATTTTGTAACACAACATCTTCTTTTTGTGCCTCTTTAGTCTTCACATGTATAGATAGTTGAACATTCATTTGAGAAAGATAATATTTTTCCCCTTCCATTATAATTCCAAGATCCATCCTTTGTAAATACATAAATATTTGATCTTTTTTTATCCTCATCATGGATAAGCTAACATGGTCTTGTCAACTTAATGTGTCTGCCACCTTGTTTTCTTTCCTTGGGAGATAATGAATTGAGCAGTCGTAATATTTAATCAGCTCCAACCGTCTTCTTTGGCGCATATTCAGCTCTTTTTGTGTGAAAATATACTTTAAACTTTTATGATCAGTATAAATATCACACCTTTCACCATAAAGATAATGCCTCCAAATCTTTAATGCAAAGATTACCGGAGCTAACTTCAAATCATGATTTGGGTAATTTTTCTCATAGATTTTCAATTTTCGTGAGGCATAAGCTGTCACCATATCATTTTGCATGAGAACACACCCCAATCCCTTCTTGGATGCATCACTATAGATCACAAACCTTTCTCCACTACAAGGTAGTGTGAGCACAGGTGCACGGGATAACCTTCTTTTCAACTCCTTGAAATTCTCTTCACACTCCTTTGTCCACATGAACTTAACTCCTTTTCGAGTCAACATGGTGAGTGTATTAGATAATCATGAAAAATCTTTCAGAAAACGTCGATAATATCCAGAAAAACCTAGAAAACATCAGATATCAGTTATTGTTGTTGGTATCGACCATCTTTCAATAACCTCTGTTATTGATGGATCCACAGATATCCCCTCTTTTGAGATTATGTGACCCAAAAATGCAACCTTTTGAAGCCAAAATTGACACTTGGTAAATTTGGCATAAAGCTTCTCCTTTATCAAGGTCTTCAATACAATTCTCAAGTGATCTTCATGTTCTTCCTTGCTCTTTTAATAGACAAGAATATCATCTATAAATACTACCAAAAAATGATCAAGATAGTCTTTAAAGACTCTATTCATTAGATCCATGAAGATAGAAAGGGTATTAGTAAGACCGAATGGCATCACTATAAATTCATATGTCCATACCTTGTACGGAACGCCGTATTTGGTATATCCACCCTTTTGAATCTTAATTGATGATACCCCGAATGAAGATCAATCTTGGAAAAGTATTGAGCTCCACGTAGTTGATCAAATAAGTCATCAATGTGTGGGAGATGATATTTGTTCTTGATAGTGATCTTGTTAAGTTCTCGATAATCAATGCAGAGCCGCATTGACCCATCATTCTTCTTAACAAATAGAACAAGTGATCGCTAAGGTGACGCACTAGGGCGTATGAATATATTATCAGGATTCTCTTGGAGTTGCTTCTTCAATTCCTGCAACTCAATTGGGTCCATTCTATAAGGTGTCTTTGAAATAGTCATAGCACCTGGTATGAGTTCTATTGAAAACTCAACATCTCGATTTGGTGGAAGGCATGGAAATTCCTCCAGAAAGACATCATAAAACTCTCGTACAATGGGTGTATTCTTAATCATGAGTTTCTTCCCAACCATTTGAGATAAATAACCTTCATTTATTTGAATCAAGACCCATAAGATGGAAGAAATTTCCTCTGAAAGGTTATATTCATCCTTTCATCAATAGATTATAGTAGATTGATCGGGAATATTAAATGTGATTTCCCTTCTTTGGCAATTGATATGAGATCTATATAAAGAAAGCCAATCCATGCCAAGAATCACATAAAATTTTACTATAGGAAGGATCATAAGATTTGCAAGAAGCACTTTCCCACAAACTTCAATCGGAGAAGAATTATACACTTTTGATGTGACTGTTGTGCCATTAGGAGTTTTCACAGCTAACTCAACATATAATTGTTGACGTAGTATAAGGATAACCTTATAAAATTCTTCAGAAATAAAAGGGTGGGTGGATCCATAATCAAATAAAACATTTGTGACTTTAGAGTGGATGGTAAGTGTACCTTTCACCACTATGTTATCGTACTCCACATCACCGATAGTAATTGCATGTGACTTTCCTTTTTCTTTGGCCTTAAGAGTTTGTTGACATCGATCATCATCAACAACCCTTGTATTAGGGCATTGATTAGCATAATTCCCCATTTCCTTTCACTTGAAACATTTAAGTGTAGGAGGTGCATTCTGTGTATCACTTTCTTTGTTCGCATCATTAGACATCTTCTTCCCATTATTTCGACATTCTACTGCCCGATGACCTTCTTTTCCACACATAAAACATTTCCTTGTCCCTTTAAGACAATTCCCTCCATGTTTCATTCCATAATTTTATCATAAAGGAAAACTCAACTTCTTTTCAGTGTGGTCTTTAGATTTTCCTTTGAATTTCATTTTTCCTCTTCTTATCAAACCCATATAACTGATGGGTTACTCCAATCTCCATCTCAACCTTGAGAGCACATCGAACAATTTCCTCTTAGATATTGAAGTCCCTTATGGATAATTCCCTTCAAAGACTTGGTTTTAATCCACTAAAGAGTCGATCAATTTTACTCTCAGGTTGGATAATAATTCCGGAAGCGTACCTTGCAAGTCCTGTAAAATTTGCTTCATAAGTACCAACAGATTCATCATACTTTTGCTTCAGTTCAAGAAACTCATTTTCCATCTTTGTTTGAAGAACACAAGGGAAGTACTTACTGAAAAATAAGTTCTTGAACTCCTCCCATTCCATGGACTCAATTTCATCTCTTTGCCTCATATTCTTGATAAGATTCCACCATTGATCAGCATCACCTTCCTAACGATAAACTGCTAATATGACTTTATCATGTTCATAACATTGTAGAACATAAAATATCTTTTTAGTGGTACTAATCCATTATTCAGCCACTAATGGATTAGAAGACCCGCTGAATGAAGGTGGACGCTGCCTCATGATGGATTCAATAGAATGTTGCTCCTTCCTTTGCTCATTTGGAAGTCCCGCCTGGTTCATAGCTTGAGAAAGTTGTGTGAGCATGGCAACAAGATTTTGTATTCCAGCTCCCATAATGTTTGGTTTATTAGGGGGGACAATCATTGCATTTCCCATCACATTCAGCATTAAAACGGTTCCTTCTGGTTCCAGCCATTGACTAAAACCAAGAAGAATAGTGTGATCAGCCCTAATCATAATAGGAAAAACACATAATCAATAACAAAATTTCAAACTTAAGGTCTTATCATAGGTTATTCATGGCCATTTCTAAAACACTAATATTGTGTTATATGCTCAGACATATCCTTAGGGTTCTTACTAGGGATTTCATGTCCTAGTTTCCCAAGGTTGACTATACCTTTCCTCTGATGCAAACTATTACGACCCATACATTACATACATTGTTATTACTTTAGAGTTGAATCATACTTATTACAACATATAACAAAACCGTGAAAGGACCGTATAGGTATAGTGTCTTTAGAAACTGGGAAACATAAACAACTAGTTCATAAGTCATCTACGTTGTCTCTCATTTATTTCATCATATCTAGAGTACCTTTTGGCATATTCTACTTAATACCCTTCATCCAGACCTGGGGAAAAGAAAACATACAAAAGGGTGAGCTCAAATGCTCAGTAAGGGTAAAGAAAAGAAATATCAGTCATATAATATTCATAAGAACATAACATTTTGAATATCTTAACCTGCAAAAGAGATCATAACATCATAACATGGGATAAATCATAGAGGTGAAATGTAATCCCAAATAATCATAACTCAAAACATGAAACATTGTGTCATATACACATAATCATAGAAAATCATTTCATATTAGTCAAGGCTCATTTCCAAGACCATCATAGAGGATAAAGTCCATTACTGAACCGATTGCACTCCTCGTTCCAGTCTTGTATCACTGAATCAGTTTAACTTTCCATTCCATCCATGTCTATCTCATGAGATATAAATCTTTACCCAATGAATTGGATGGAGATAGAAATAGAACCCAATTTTATCTTATATGGAAAATAATTTTGATAAAACACTTGAACTCCATTCTTGAGGAAAATATCCTTTCTACTTCAAAAACATTTTTCCTTTCTTAACATGTCATGCAATTTTTAAACTAAAATAATTTGATTAAAAATAAACTGTAAAGGAAGCTTCTTGGAAATAATGTTCTAAAAATCCATTCATGTCGTATAAGTAAAAAAACATTCTTCTCGTACTTTGACTAGAAAAGTCAAGAAATACCTCGTACTAAAAATGACAAAAGATTCCTTCAATATCTTTTACTAAAAACTCACCGAAGGGTAAAATTGGATTTAAAAAATTGTAGAAGGATATAAATAATATTACATATTGAGGAAACATATATGTGAATGATAAATATTCCCCAGTAATTTCTGAAGTGTAAACAATCTCGGATAAAAATGAGATTGCAAGATTTTCCCTTACCTTAGGTCTGATTTGCTTCGTAAGTGTCCGAACCTCCTATATAATGATTTAAATAATCTCATTTACTTATTCCCAAATCATACTCATTGTTATGATATCATATATGGTTATATTATTAGCTTCTTATTTGTAATATTTCATTGCTACTTGTTATTCGGGTGTTTATTGCTTTATGTTCTTATGCATGTTTTTTCGAATAAATTCTTATTCGTCTTTTTAGGTTATAGATACCACATTTCCAGAATGGTATTAGTGTAATATATATATCATATTCACTCATCCAATTCATTTATATAATCATTATGCAATGAAGATCATGCAGAATGAGTCGCATCACATCGTGGAGACGGTAGGCCGTACGTACGCACGAGCGATGATATCATTCCCATGATCGTGGAATTGTATTAAAGTGTATGTATACTATTTCAGAATCAATATCACTTTAAAATAATAATATATAGTTATTATTTACACTATTATACCCATCCATGTATGGTGGTGGTGGAAAACAGATTACACCACGGCGTGGAGACGGTATTCCGTACGTACGCACGCGCGGTGATTTCGTTTTCCGTAGGATGGATAGAAGGTGAAATAGGGTTGTTTCATATTTATAATAACATATCAGTATATTAGTGATGATTATTTTATTACTTCATAATGAAACAACTAACGAATAAGAAGTAGAAGAAGAAATAAATTTGAAAAAATTGGTAACAGATATTACCTCTTCTTCGATACGCCTCTTTGAAACCTCCTCTTAGGGAACTAAGATTAGTCTTTGAAGTATAACAAGACCTCTAGAATGTTTCTAGGGAAGTGTAGAAGATAAATTGGTAGGGTTTTTCTGAGCTTTAAGGCTCAAAGTGGTGTGAGGAGGAGAGGGAGGAGGTTCCCTTTTATAAGGGAGGAGAGGGGCACCTTTGGAAAGTGTGAAACTATTATTTTATTATAAATTATTTTCGGTTTCAAAAGGCCCAAAAATCATTAAAGATTAAGATAGGATTACTCATGGTCGAAATAAAATCATCCAATCATAATTGGACATGTTTTGGAAAATATTTTAATCATTATAATCTTATTTATTTATATCATTTATTAATGAGATAAATACTGCATCATTATTGTGTCATAAATAATTTAATTTATCTGATGTATAAAAATTATAAAAAAAACATCATCACGTAGGAAATCTTTTTATATTTCTGATGAATATTTATAGTTGAAAATATAATTTATATAACCCATTATAAAAATTAATTACTAAAAGATTTTTGTTAATGTCAATTTTGTCTTTAAATTAAATTAATTAATCCAATTTGTCATTATCACTACCAAGTGGCTCAATGGGGTCCCAAAATAGACCCAAGGATTCCCATGGTCGGACACTACTAATCAGATAAGATTAAGACATGTTTCAAGGTAATTTTCAATTATTATAATATTCCTTAAACCTTGAATTACCCTATTTACCTTTAACCACAGTAAATAAAAATTACCGTATTTACTATTCATAATATAAATGAAATAAAAGTAACCTATTAACATAATTTGGACCCACTTATTTCAAATATGGAATCCATTTTTCAAAATTCAAAACACAGATGTTGCGGTAATTAATTTAAAATTAATCCCGTTTTTAAGCAAACGGGTTTTAAAAGTTTAAACATTGCCAAAGATTGAAATGTTTTAACCTATGAATTGAATGTAAAATTAATGCTAATGAAATAAATTATATTAAATGGTAAAATATATTATATATATAATTTAAAACAATTCAATATTATAATTTAACCATAAAAATTATTGCGATGAAAAAGTTGTTTTTAATTAAAATATAGCGTGTTTTTATTATTCATCAAAACATCAAAGTTACCAGAATAATATGAAAAATTTATCCAAAGTAAATTTTTATATCCTGATTCCAAAGAAGAATTTTATTTCTTCAAATTGAAGTTATAAACATGTCAAAAAAAATATTTAAAATGGGTGTTCCATCAAAAGGCGGTAAAACTGCATTTTTTGAAAAATACTTCTTTTATCTGAAAAACTGATTTTGTTTTCATACCTCATTCTAGAAAATGTGTAAGATGAATTATAATGTTTCAAAATTCAAAATTCAGTTAAAACTATTAATAACGGCTAGTTTATAATAATATATCATTGTTTGGTGAAACTCGGTATTGCGTATTACACACGCTATCGAGGAAGGTCGTGATTACGTGTAATGGAAGCCAAGATAGTGTTGTGTGCAGTGAAAGATTCCTTTGCGTATAACATAAAAAATAAATAAAAAATATTTCTCATAAAATCTATGGGTGTTATAATCACATTACTTAATCAAGGTTCCTATATTATATTAATACTTTCTTTAACTGAGATTACTAATCCATTTGGTCACATTACTAATCCTAAGCGTAAAATCACTATTCATAAATTATTATTCACCAAAAATTAAGTTGATCTTATTAGACTCCAAATTTCTTACTGAACACATTCGCATAAGACCATTTTTTTTAAATCATTACACATCATTAATTATTTAAGGTTTATAAAAATATTTTACAATATCATTTTTTTAAAATTAATCAATAATATACATCCTATATTTATCCGGACATTTGAAAATTTACAAAGTTCACCATAAGAAGAAAAGAATATTTTATTTATCTCAAAAGATTACACAAAGTAGCTACGGTCTCCTTACATATCCCCTTATAACCCCAGCATAGGGCATAAGTGTAAGGTGTGCTAAGGTGAGAGAATCTGAGGGTGGCTCGGCCAACATTGCACGAGTAGAAATTTCCATTAGTTTGAACTTCTCACGAAGGCAATTTCGTTCTAGCTTCACACAATGATGTTCGGCTTGGGTTTGGTCCAGATCGAAGCCCATTTGTGCTACCTATTTCCCAAGTTCTGTTAGATGGGCTTCGATCGGCCCGAGACTACTGGATGAGGCCATTAAATCTTCTTTCTATATTAATTAACCAAAATCACTTGTATTTAGACAATAATCACAACATTTAGTTTCCAACGGTCATATTGACCAATGGTCATATAACAGTTGAAATCCAACGGTCTCAATTTAATTATACTCATTTTATTAAATGAAATAGTTTTGTTGAGTATAAAATAAAATAACACACAAAATTTGGAAACATAAATTTATTCAAAATTTCGGGTCGTTACATGAAAACTCCAAAATATGTATATGAATATGATAATAAATTAATATCCTATGTTTTTTGATAAATAAGAGATTTATAAATAGTTATTTTTAAATGTCTAAAAATACCTTTGATAGTAATAATATGTGATTATTTAGGATTTTTTTGAAATCTGGCACATAAACATACTGAAAACATAATATCAGGTCTTCTAACAGTAAGATATAATAAACTACCAATCATACCTCTATAGAACTTTTTTTTCACTGTTTTTCTAGATTTATCCAAATCAATTTTTATATTAGTACAAATGGGAGTTGAATATGTCTTTCTTTTCTCAAGAACAAATATTTTCAATAAATCAATAATATATTTTCTTCAGTTTAATACGTTTCCATAATATTTTTGATAAACTTTAAGTCCTAAAAAGAAATTTAATTCAACCATCATGCTCATCTGAAATTCTTTTTACATTAGTTTTGAAAAATCATTACAATGTTTTTTATTTTTTATCCAAAAACAACATCATCAACATATATTTGAAATAATAATAAATTAGAACAAACTATTTTCTTAAAAATGGTTGGATCTTCTAACCCAATAGTAAAACCATTTTTCAAGATCAAAGAACTCAATATTTCATACCAAACTATGGGTTCTTGCTTAAGGCCATAGAGAGCTTTAGTAAGTTTAAAAAAATCTGTGTTTTGATAATTTTCAAAACCAGGTTGTTGGTCAACATAAACTTCCTCCATTAAATAACAATTTTAAAAAGAATATTTTACATCAATCTGATATAATTTAAAATTAATATGAGATTCATAAGCTAAATCGATTCTAATGGATTATAATCTAGCTACAAGGTAAAAGGTTTCATCATTATATATACATTATTATTGATTGTATCCTTTAGCTACTAATCTAGCTTTATTTCGAGTTGTAATTCCTTGATCATCTTATTTATTTATAAAGACCCATTTTGTTCTTATAACTGGATAATTTGATGGTCTTTCAACTAATTCCTAAAAAAATTTCTTTTCAACCGGTTTAATTCTTCTTTCATTTCTAACATCTAACTTTCATCTTCTAAGGATTATTCAAAATATTTAGGTTCACGTTGTGATAGAAAGGTGGAGAATTCAACTAGATTTCATGTATTTCTTCTAGTCCTTATTCCTATGTCTAGGTATCCTATAATAATTTATAAAGTTTGGGTTTTTAGGGTTCTATACTGTCTAGGAAGAAAAATTTTAGGTTTATTAGTATCATGTTCTTCTGAACTGGACTTTTTTTTTTGAAAATCTTTTTTCGAGTTTTCAAGTCTCATGTTGTCAGAAAAGTCAGAAAATTCATCATTTTGATCTTTCTTTTTATTAAAAGGGCCAGTTCCATCAAACATCACATGAAATAATTCTTCAACAATACTTGAATTTTTATTAAATACTTTATAAGCTTTAGAAGTGGTGGAATATCCTAATAATATTCCTTCATCAGCTTTTGGATCGAACTTACGAAGGCAATCCTTGGTGTTCGGGATATTCACCTTGCATCCAAAAACATTAAAGTACTTTACCACAGGCATTCAGTTATTCCAAAGTTCATAAGGTGTACTTTCAAAAATAGGAAGAATTAAAAATCTATTTATTATATAACAGGTTATGCTTACAGATTTTTCCTATATATAGGTTGAAAACTGTATTCATTTAGCATAGTCCCAACAATTTTTTGAATAATTTTGTTTCTTCTTTCAACAATTACATTTTGATGATGTGTTCTTAGTGTATAGAAGTTGTGTTTAATACCCATTTTTTGAGAAAAATAAATTAAATTATTTATTCTCAAACTCTCCACCATAATCACTTCTTAATGAAATTATTATAAAACCTTTTTTATTTTGAACACCTATGCAATAATTTTAAAAAATAGTAAAAGATTCATTTTTTTAGTTTTAGAAAATATAACCAGGTAAATATAGAATAATCATTAACTAAAAAATATAAATATAATTTTCCATCCAAACATGTTACTCTAGATGGTCCAAACAGATCCATGTGGATAAGTTCTAAGGGCTTCGATGTAGCAACTTTGTTAACAGATTTGAAGGAAGATTTGTGTTGCTTTCCAATTTGGAATGCATCACAAAATATGTCACTGACAAACTTGAGACTAGGTAAATATAAAACTAATTGTTTCTTAGATAAATTATGTAAATCATAAATATTTGAAATGACCAATTCATCTGTGCAAAATCAAATATTCATTTATCTTATCATTTGAATAACTCACTTTCTATTTTCATAAGTCCAAGGTGTAGACATTATCTGTTCTGAGTGCTCTAAATTTAAGAAAATGATCTATAAATTTTGAACATGAATTGTTAGAAAAATCAAAATAGTGTCCATCATCATATATTTGAGAGATACTTACCAGGTTATGCTTAAATCCTTATACATAGAGTGCTTTATTGATTGAGACCGGATTTTGATCTTTAACTGTTCCATGTCCAATTATCTTCCCTTTAGCATTGTCACCAAAGGTGACTAGACCCCCAACAATTTTTGTCAATGTATTGATATTTTATGGATTTCCACTCATGATTATAAATCATCCACTATCCATATACCATATAGCTTTTCCTTTTCTGTGACATGTTACCTATGAAGACAATTTAAACAAAAATTTGTTTTAGTACCGATATATTTTTGTGTCCAGCAATGTTTGCTAACAAGTATTTAGGAATCTAAATTTGCTTTATTTTTTCAAGACTTATGTAATTCACTTTAGATAAAGTTTTTTAAATAAAACCTCTTTTAATCCCACTCATTTGAGGAATTATCAAATAATAATTTCTTTTTTTATTTCTTTATGTTCCACAAAAATAGAAAATATAAGATTTTGTATTGGGAACAAAGTAATTGTTATATAGTTTGGATTTTTTATATTTAATTCCTATACCGAATATTTTCTTTTTAATTACATTCTTATCAAGAATTTCATTTAGTATATGTTATCCTTTTTTAAAAATA
The DNA here is from genome assembly GCA_963277665.1 of Viscum album. Classification (NCBI taxonomy): domain Eukaryota; kingdom Viridiplantae; phylum Streptophyta; class Magnoliopsida; order Santalales; family Viscaceae; genus Viscum; species Viscum album. Next base: position 1,284,344,408 of record OY728138.1, on the reverse strand, counting down.
AGAGAAACACTTTTATAAGTTTCTAATTCATCTGGTAGTATTTTAATCTTATTTTCATGGTTAGTACAGTCTATAGTAGATGATATAAATTTGTCAACTAACTCTTGATATTGTTTAAGTAAAGTATATCTTTCTATTAAAATATCATTGTTAATATTCTTTAAATATTTTTTTATCTTTTATAGGGAGTTGTATCTTTCCTCTAGCATAGAACAGTATGCATCTATTTTATCATTTGAGTAACTAGAATCAGAATCAGATGAATATTAGGGTTGTACCTTATCTTCTTCATACATAAATCACATATTAGCTTTCAGATTTGATTCTTATTTCTCTAAATCAGATATTTATGAGATATTTGAGTCTTCATAAATACTCCAAGTAGCCTTCATAGCTCTTTTGCCTTTGTTTTCATGGTCATCATTTTTCTGAAACATCTTTTCTGTCTTTTTTTCACTTTTTAATTTAGGACAATCAAGTCTCATATGACATAACTTTTTTCATTCATAAAAACTTCTCTTGCCTCTTTCTCTTTTTTTGAAGGGTTTTTTTAATCCTCTCTTCTTCTTATAAAACATTCTAAATTTTTTGGCTAATTAAGCCAGCTCGATTTCAGAATCTGATGAGTCTGAATTTTTTTCTTCTTTGACATATTGTTTTATTTTTTTGGTCTTATTTTGAGATGTAACCTTTAAATAATTTTTATCCCTTTTCACTAAGACTTTGTGATCTTCAAATTCATCTTGAATTTAATATTCATACATCATTAGAGTTCCAAACAATTCTATCATTATTAGATTCTTGATAGATATTGATTGGAAAATTGTATCTAAAATTACATTCCACTGATTAGGCAATACTCTTAGTACTTCCAACGCTTGATCATCTTGTTTGATAGGTTCACCTAAGGCTGTAATGTTGTTTATAATTTTTTTGATCCTTCCATTCATTTGAGTTATTCTTTCTCCATCAACTATTCTGAATGTATCGAATTACAATTTTGATGTTGCATACCTCATCTGTCTTACATTGTCTATAGCTTCATAAGTAACTATAATTGTTTTCCACATTTCATAAGATGTAGGGAATTGTGAGACATGGTTGAATTATTCTGGTCTAATACCACAAATAATAGTATTCTAAGCTTTTGAATTAATTTCATACTCATCCTCTATAGTAACTGTCCAAGATTTGTGTTTTTCAGGAATTTTGTAAGGATTAATGATCTTTGAGTGTAATTTAATACTTTGATTTTTTAAATAGATTATCATACATGATTTCTAGCATCCATTGTTCTCACCATTAAAATAGGGATAATGAAGCATTGACATTCCTTCTTTGATATTCTGCATTGATCTTCATCTGAATCTTTAACTCTGATTTGTTAGAACCATAGAAAATAAAATCTGTAGAGCTGAGCCTCTGATAAAGATTTTATGTCGGAAAGTCGATGATGAAGACACAAATGGGGGTGAATTGTGTCCTTTTAAAATTGTTACAATTCTTTCATTTCACATCAATAGTAGATAGATATGGTTTCATTTCTATAGGAGAGTATGTGCAGTGGAAAAACAGAAAATATAGAACAATAATTTATAGTGGTTCAGGGCATAAAGATCCCTTAGTCCACTACACCAATCACCCTCTATGTGGTCTTGGTGAATTTCACTAGTTAGGGAATCTTATAATAATAGTAATCCACAAATGATTGTAGGCAATTGTCACCCTTACAAACAAGGATAAAAATATATCATTCTAGTTCTTTTACATGGAACTAGAATATCCAAAACTTAGAACATGAAGCTGACACTCCACCATAACTGAAACTGAGCAGCTGATACTGAAAAGGAATCAATAGATATTGATTTGATAAAGTAGTTTAAACTTCCCGTTTACAACAGCACACAACTGACTGAATATGGATGAAATATGTCTCAAGAGATCTAGTAGCACAAGATTTCTTTGAGTTTTAGGACAACAAAAAAATAGAGCATTACACTTTCAAGATTGAACATGTATATCTCTGAAATGTAGTCTTTTCTTTTGAGATGCTCGATTGTTGTAGCACTGTAAATTAATTTGCACAAGAAATATCAATGAATAAAAATTATCAATAGCTGAGATAGATAGATAGATCAAAAACATCGGATGTAGAAAGATATATATGACGATGTATCTTGTAGCAAGATTTCATATCCTCAAAATACACCAGATAAATCGAGGGAATTCCAATTTAAAAAATACAGCTCAGAGTGGTCGTAACTTCCCTTAAGAATATGAGAGAAACTCTCTATTGTAAAGGGCTCTATAAATCATTTATGAAAAGATTTGAATCCATCAAAAAGCCTTTAAATCGCCCTGATATTTTGAAAATACTATTATAGAAAACTCTGATAAAGTCGTAAATTCATGTCTCTGGTGCTGAAAAGTAAAACATAAGGTTACTTCACAAAATGAAAAAACACAAATGTAGGGTTCAAATACATAGCATTCATTCTTCGAAATTAAGGTTGACAATGTAAGGTTGATCACAAAAGTAAGGTTTATGATCAATACATTTGCTTCCCAAATGTAGGGTTCCATACTTTTGTAGGGTTCTTTAACCATATTCTTTCTCTTTGAAAAATGTAAGGTTTCATTCAAATGTAATGTTCTTTAACCATACGTTTCTTCAAACATAAGGTTGATAAACCATACATGCTAATCCTTTATAAAAATAATCTTTAATATAAATGTAGGGTATGATCCTTACAATACATTCTTCAACGTAGGAAATAAACAGTGATTCCAGAATATTCTTTAGAAAATTCTGAACACTTTAATGAATATTTCTCATGAATATATAATTTAATATTATTCGAAATATGAATTATAAAGAATATAAACTTACTGAGATATACTTAAAATAATATCATTAGTAAAACAAACAAGGGTATTTGTGACCATCAAAATCAATAATATTTATAGAGTATTGTTGTGACAATACATGCCCAATAGTTCTCTCTTTCTCTGCAATAATTTCATTCAGTAGAGCTATTGGGGGTGGGTCTTGATTAGATGACGAGGTTTCTTCTCTAAAGATAAGGGATTCAACATAATTCTCAAAAATTGTAACTTCTTTTTTCTTACAAAAGTTATTTTCATCATAATTTGAAATCCAATCCTTACCTAGGATTATATCAAATTAAATCATAGTTATGATTATAATTTTAGTGACTTAAGCACATCTATGACTCATAAATGGGACTTATTGACACATATTTGTTGCAATTATACTTCCTTTATGTTTTTTTTTCTGAAAAATACTTTATTAAATCAAAAGTTAAGTGTCTAATTATATTGTAAAACTAGAAATATTTAAAAGAGTGAAATGATCCATAATCAAATAAATCATTGTATAAGTTTTAGGAAATGATTTAAAGTACCTTTTCACCACATCATTAGGAACTTCAAACATAGAAGTTGTGATCACATAATCTTAGCCATACTCTCTGGGCCTTTTATAGAGAAATTTTACTTGATGCATAAGACAATCATTTTAATAATGTCTCATCTCTTTATAATTGTAGAATTGAACATTGGTATCTTCTTTCTTTCCCTTACAATCACGGGTTTGGTGTCCTTTTTCTCTAAACTTGTAACAAACTCCTTTTCCTTTTAATCAGGCTTCGTGGTGTTTCCTTCCACAATTATCACATGTTGGAAAACACCCTTTTTTATTATTATCTTTATCCATTCTTTCCTCCACTTCCCTTTTTTATCTTGCTTTCCATTAAATTCAAAAGACTTATATAATTCTTTCTCTATCTTCATAGCACATGAGACTATATCTTTGTGTGATGAGAAAGTTTGGGAAACCACTGCCCTTCAGGGGATTTTTATTAAACCATAAAAGAATCGATCAATATTTATCCTTGGATTATGCATGTAGTCTATGGTATGCCTTGATAACCATGTAAAATTGGCTTCATAGTTCACAATGTTTTCATCCTATTTTTGTTTCATACTCAATAAATGTCTCTCTAAATCTGATCATTTTTCATGAGGAAAATATTTTTCAAAGAATAATTCCTTAAAATACTTCCATTCCATTTCTTATATTTATTCCTCCTCCTCCGTGTTTTAAATTAATGACCACCATTGGTCTGTATCTCCCGGTAGATGATACGAAACAATGATTACCTTCTCCCTTTCATTAAATCCCAAAGCAAAAAATATATTATCTAAGGAACAAATCCATTGCTCCTCTACAAATAGGTTTTTAGTCCCATAAATGATGGTGGTTGGTGTCACATAAAGTGGTATAACATTGCTCCTCTACATTTTGGATAATGATTCTCCATATGGGTAAGGTTATTGTTTATAACCTGAGTTATCTATCCGATTATAGTTATAAGTGGATCAACACCAGTAACAGCTCCATAACTAACATCATTATCATGAATAAGAGGGAAATACCTACTTGTATTACATTAGTTGATATTATTTCCATTCCGTACACTAGGATACACATCTAGACAATGGAATACACTAAATTTGGTTATGAATCATAATGCATAATTTTGAACTAGAAATAAACATGAAATAAATTAGAACTTAATGCATAGTTAATATGTAAACATGATTTCTTTAGGGACTTATTTAATTTTAAATCATTAGTACTAGTTTTAAGGAAAATTGGAATTATACTAAGAATATCCCCTGGGAGTTTCAAACTAGGTGTGCAGTAAGGCCCTTAGCCATGTACCTGGTTACCCTGAGTTAGGCCCGGGATACCTTGTCCGAGTTGTTACCCCTATGTACATCTTTACCTGAACCACATATACTTCTAGTATCCATAAAGGGATGTATTTATAGGAATAATGACATAATATATACCCAAAATAATTCTAGTATGTTCTTGAATGATTATACTCAAAGTCTATCCTAGGGGTTTGTTCCCTCATCAATGTTTTTAAAATCTAGTTTCCATGCTTATCACTAAAATTCCTATGATACCAACTATAAGGACCCCAACCCCAGTATCCCGGATCCATTACCTTAATTTATTACATTGGTATGATTATAAGAAATATGCATCCTTAAGGATCTAATAGTTTTGTAGTTTTGGAAAACCAGATACAAAAATAATATTTACATTACAAATTTAATGGAAAAAATACAATATATCAATTACATTGGAAACATCCATAACTCTTAGATTATCCCTACAGGTCATTCATAATAATTTCCATACTCACATCTTGGGGAAAATAAAACATAAGAAAGGGGTGATCTCATATTCTTAGTAAGGTTGAGTAATATAGTAGAAGTTATCATAAACATAAAAATTTGGCATAATGAATAACTAAAAACACACTTCTTTAAAATTAAACTTGAGAATAACATGGCATGAATGAAAGCTAAGTAAATATATCCATATAACTGATCATAAGATAATGAAACTCAATCATGGATATTATACTCTTAAAATATCACATTAATGAGGGAATTAATATTTTCAGACATATGAAATATATCTTCAAGGCCTCTTCCAAGACATCTAAAAATACTAGGGTAAGACCTCAGCCAAAACCCAATTATGTTTTGTCTCATTAGACCTACTGATGCATCATGGGGATATATAGGCCCCCAACCATTAATTTCTAAGTCTAATTCATTCCTAATATTAATTTTTTTAAACAAAAAAATCATATACATATTCAATTTAAATAACATTTCCCAATATATAAATATAATAACTAACCATTCTAAGTAGTATGGTAAATGGTATCAAGGTAGAACATCCATAGTCAAACTGATCATAAACCATTTAATAAAATATGGTAGATGATAATCATAAGATTTTAGTCTCGATACATTGTAATATTCAATATAGGTGTAAAAATATATGAAAGTACTCTAGTAAAATCATTGAGAAATTCTTGAGAGAAATACCCCTTTTACTTTGCAAAGAAGGGTTCTTTTAGAAAAAATCATTTGTGTTTATCATAACATTTTGTATAAAAACCAAAATGAAAAAATATAGGTTTTCAAGGAAATAAGTAGTAATTTTATAAAAATAATATTTTATTAAAAATATTATGTATGGTACTTGAAATTGGGTAAGAAATTGAGATGTTCCCTTTAATCGGGCTTGCGTATTGGGAAGAATTGAGAAGGGAACATTACAAAACATGTATTTATTATAAAAGAAAGATGAAATAATCTGAAAACATGAGTTTGTAATATATAAAGAGAATTTAGAATAGGTATATAAAAATAATCAAGAATTACATTGGTTTATATTGGAAGAAGGCATAACCTGAATGAAAATGGAGGTTTGGGAAGAAAACCCTTACCTTATGCCCGAATGTGTTCTACACTTGACCTTAATGCCCTAGATAATCAAATTAAATCCATTAATTAATTTATTCATGGACATTTATATATTTATTATTTTCATTATAGTTTTATTAAGTTATTTTTTGTCCTTATTGATTAGTTATAGAGTTTAATTTCATCGTTCTAAAGCATTGATTTTCATGCTTTTCATGTTCGGTTCGCTTGTTATAAGTAATAGAGTTCATGTAAAATTGGTATAATTTTCAATAATTGAAATTATATGCTATTAATTAAAATAAATAAGTTTTAATGGTTATACATATCATTAGGTTTTATAGTATGAGGATGAATCATTATATAAGACATTAGTGATAATCGTTTAAATTATTACAGTAGTTTTTAATCATAACGAACTCATTTTGTTTTATTGTTTAGTATTATGTAAATATGTTACATAAAAAACATAAAAAGAGTTATAATATAAATTTTACAATACTTTTAAACCATTAAAATTGTTTCATGAAAATCCTTTAATATGGTGAAATAAAATCAAAATGTTTTGTCCTTAAAGGAGATGAAACAACACCTCACGGACAGTGTTTCCATTTTTTTTTAAAAAAGGGATAGGAGAAGGGAATTGATAATGGATTATTCCATTAGCATAATAAAACTCCATTATATTTAAGACACTTGAGAAATAATTATATTTGGATGATTATAGGTGAGAATATAATAATAAAATAAAATAACATGTAATTAAATTAAAAGAAAAAGGAAGATGATTTTACCTCTTGAATACTCCTCCTTGAGAACCACTTTAAGGATATTGATTTTGGTCCTTTGTTAATACCAAGAGATCCAGGATATGGGGGAGATTATTAGGGTGAATATTGGGAAGTAATTTTATAAGATTCAAGGCTTTGAGGTGTGAGGATAAGTGGTGTTGAGGGGTGGTATTTATAGTGGAAGAGAGAGGTGATTTTTAAATATTTTATTCATTTGTTTATTATTTGAGCTCAAGAATATGAATAGTTTTTGAATTATAATCAAATATATTAAAATAATTAAGAATATTTTTTGATTATGTGATTAAATTATCTATACATCAACCATTACTCAATAAATCATGTATTTAACATTTATCGTAAATTATCATATTTTACTATTCACAAAAAAATCAAGTATTTTAGAAAAATATAAAAAATAACCCTAACCATTTTTCAATGTGTATAATTAAAAAATGAAATACATTTTATGAAAATAATTTTCTGAACATGATACATTTAATTTTAAATTAAAATCATTATTTACTCGAAAAATACAGTTCTTAAAATTATAACTGATTTTATAAAACTCTAAAAAATTAACTATGGTCTCATTAAATTATCCTAAAATCATAAGACAATAAAATATTAATTTATTAATACATTTTATGAAGATTAATTTTCATTTACATAATTCTATTAATTATAAAATTATAATTAAATATTTATTACTCCCAAATATACCAATACGTAATTAACAATTTTTAAAATATTCATTCACTTATACTATGATATAATTATACCATAATTTCATTTATGAGATTCCTAAATTTTATTTATAATTTCATGGGTGATGTTACTATTCATTTGGCTGGTTTACTATTCATAATGGTTATATTACTATTCCTATGTTCATGTTATTCTATAATCGTTATATGTTCCATATATTCTTGAAATGCCTCTCATTTCAATAATTCTTCATTTATAATGTTTTTATTATGTTATCTAAGTTATTTAATGTGATTAATACTATATGAAATAATTATGAGAAGAGAAAATTTCATTGACAGAATTCTGGGTCATTACAACACCCTCATAATGTCCAATCTCTATATTAAACTTATAAAGGGCTATCCTAGTATATAAGACCTACATCCATATGAAGTGATAATGACTAAATGTCATCCCTTGTTTTTCACATTGATCATGGATCATGTGGGATTAGGTATTTGTAATGGTCAAATCATTCAAATCATGAATCTCCATTATCCAGGGAAACATCAATGTGTACGCCCTGATGAGTGGCATGATCTAATTACCAGCATATAAGGGCATCAACTTTATCTCCAATCCCAAGGTCATGACTGAACTATAAAAAATATGATTCCATATATAACCAAGATATATAGGAGTCCTCCCCAAGGCTCAATCTCAACCACTAGTTCCCAAGTTCCCACAAATATCTCATTTCTGTATGATGTTAAATTAAAAACGTTCAATGATCTATGTGGGTTTTGATTCCTGTTATAAAACATGATACATAGGATACCACCTAATGTAACAATGTCATCCTCAAAATATTAATTGCCTCCCTGGATAACAACAAACTCTATAGTGCCTAGTTACATAGCTTCAACAAATAATAAACTACCCATCGAAGGGAAATGGATAAAGAACCTCAGATACATATAGATGGATTCACCAACAACACCCCCCCATATTTTCATATAAAGAGACTTAACCTATGATCATTTTGTGAGGGTAACCCATCCTTTATTGGGATTAGGAAGATATTCTAGAAAACATCTTAATTCTATAAGAGAGTCTCATAGTAGTAAAAATTTCCCCCCAAAAGGGTGGGATGTTCCCAACCTCCCATCCTCTCAACCAATGTGAGTTCATGTGTTTCATTGGGTCTAAAACCCCAAATAAGCACCTTCCTTTGCAACTTAGGTCTATACCATGTTATGGATGTGGGAACTGTTGGGATTTTCCATGAAGAATGATAATGGTGACCAGAAATCAATGATTTTTCAAGAAATAGAACCCCTCATAATCCAACATTAGGCCAAATGGAATTTTTCTCAGTTTTCATCTATTTTCTATAGAAACAAAAATGGGTAACCCGATATGAATATCTCAAATAAAAAATTATTTAGTTATTATCCATCAGGCCATTTTGTTTTTATTTCATATGTAATAAAAAATGGTTAACCCGATGTGAAACTCTCAAATAGCAATATGATCAGTTGACCATGACATGTATCTTAGGATTGATCCTCTATAGTTGAGGTTCTCATGAAATGATTTCATCCACAGTTTGATAAGTCCACATGAGCAAATTGAAAAAATAAAGAACAAAATGACAATTTTGTTACCAATGCATATTTATATGAGAAAATAACATGATTGAAATTGTACACTAATCAGTGACCTTGTTCCTTGTTTTCTTCATGATTGTAGAAACTACTGTCGAAAATAATACCATGATCTGACATGTCTTCATCTAGTGATCGTTCTAGAAAATCAGCTACAACCACAACCCCAACGGTCCTTAGAATGACTTCACCCACCTAACATCTTCAGCGTAGGTAGTGAATTAAATGTTCTCGAAATACCATCGACATTGTACGATCCCAACCATCAAAGATACCTGTGAGGGTATTCATGTACTAAAAATGACGATTCTTCATCGTCCAATGAAATTTGTAGAAAATATATTGGTCCTTTTTGACCTATCCAAATGCTTCATAATTTTATCCATGGATCATGACAATTACCACCTTCATTATTTGATGAAGTTGGATCAAGGAGCCAACTATGCATCCCTTTCAATTCAGGGGCTGATAAAGAGGGATTCTATCAATCATCGTCACTAACACCATCCTATCAGAACCATTTCATCAACTGTTAAAGGTACCACACAACACACTAGCACCTATGACACCCATGCATGAGAAATAAGGAAGACACATCAAGCACAGAAATATCTGGATAGCCATGAGTGGTCACATATCCCTACTCCTGATAATGATATCTACTAGCATATTTCACTAATATCCAATGATAAATATAATATCCCTGCTCACTCAAAACGATTCTATGGGAATATTCCTAAAATAAGCATGGGGGTACATATCTATATCCATGTGCATGAATTCCATCAGTATATTTTGGTGGGACAAAGAGGGAAAAAGTGGGTTATATCCCCACTTCAATAGAAGATATCTATGATTATATAGTGGATACAAAAAATGTGAAGGCTTATATCCCTGATCACACTTTTCTAAAATGACATTACATCTTAGAAATAACATAATAACTCCACTGTAATATTTTAGAACTACTAAAGATATAGGGGTAGGTGTATATTTCTATCCTTACATCTAAGTAGGCTCAACACTCTAATCATTATGAACAGTTGGTTTCTCTAGAGAAAGCATGTATTCTTTCTCCCGTTCAGGAAGATTATCAACATATTTTGGTAAAAGGAAAGGTTCCAGGATAGGCTCATATCCCTATTTCAATCTAGGCTCACCATGTGAGTGTGTCACAAGCCTCATTTTAGGATCATATCCTTGGCACAAAAGTCTAGACGCATATTCTAAAGGCCCATGATTAGGCTCGTATCCCCATTCTGGTTAGGGATCACCATGTAAGTGTGGAACATGCCTCAAGATAGGCGCATATTTTTTTCAAATAAGACCAATGGAATACTCCAAAGGCCCATGATCAGGTTCGTATCCCCATTCAATACGGGGATCACCATGTGAGAATGGATCATGCCTCGAGAAATGCTCATATTCCTGTCACTATATCTTCTAGGAATATTTCAGTTGATCATTGAATCCATGACCATATTTCTACTTCCAATAATTAAAAACTACACTAGAAACCTTCTAAAGAAATATAGGAGGAGGCTCATATCCCTCCTCCCATTGTAAACTTTTTCCAGTATATTCTGGTGGAGAATTCATATTCATATTGGGCTCATATTCCTATTCTAATCAGGGTTCACCAAATGAGAGTGGAATATTCATTAGGGAAGGCTCATATACCTACCATAAAAGGCCAACAACTTATTTCAAAGTCTCATTATTGGGATCATACTCTTTTCTAACTGAGTCTCACCAAGTTAGAAAGGAATATTCCTCAGGATAGATAATGAGTAATCTCATTGGCATATTCCATTAGCTTCTCAGAAGTGGGATCATACTCCCAAAACACCAGATAATTGTAAAAAGCTTCAAAAACCATCATACAGAAGGCTCATATCCCTATAAAATTCTTTAATATAGGACATCATACTTCATTCAAAACACAAAACGAGGATCATATCCCTAATATGCTCAATTTTAGTGTCCTTGAGGTTGTTCAAGAAATATTCTCAATACCCCTAAGGGTATTTCAATACTTCAAATGAAGATTAAGATGGTCATTACCATTATATTCCTCCCCATGGTAGAATTGATATGGATCAGAGGGACTCTACTCATGAAATCCACCGTGTTCAACCTCCCTACAGTGATATCTCCCACAGAACAGGATATCCTCCCATTTCACAGACTCCTCCATATAGAGAGGTGTTAAAAACCAAGATTCCTTCATATAGAGAGGTGATAAAAACATCAAGGTCAAGTGTATATTATTTCGCATAAACATCTAGAAGCACTCCACTCTAGTCAAAAAGCAACCCTAAGAATCGCCTTATATGGTATGATTGGATGGATGTGTGTAAGTATTATGAAGAGGAAAAATACATTGATATATGTAGAGAGTTAGTAGGAAAAAACCTCCCCAACATGTTCTGGATGCTCACCACTTATGATTATGATGTCCTATATGATCTAGAAAATGAGTGCATGTCTTCTATCCACCAAAATATATGGGAAAATCATAAGCGACTGAAGATTAGACACATCCCTTACTAGGATACGACGTTCAAAGTCATACCATGAGGATACTTCAGTGTCAGATAGACCTAGATTCTATCTCCATGGTCTGGGATCCAAAACCGGAAGAGGATGACACAAATCTGCAACACACTTTCTTCCATTTCATCATAACTATCCTTCAGAAAATCTCTAAAGCCACTTCATGCATCCTTATTTGAGCATGGTGAAAGTAAGGAGTGTTTTTCTTTATCGAAACACTAGAATAGAATAACCCCTCAGATATGACATCCTATAATTTTATAGACTTTGGAGAAACCAGTGGACTGAGTAATACTCAGGATAGTTATTCACTACAGAAAAACTCTAATGCTTCAACAATTCCAAGACATCATGAATGTAGAAATAGGATAGATAAGAAGTCTTTGAAGTGGGACCCTCAAAGAAACAAGAATGAATTTTAGACATGAAATATGATGTTACAATCAACCCCATGGAATCCTATAGAAACTAAATCTCATAATCGGCTTATATGCACCCAAATCTTACATGATCACAAGTTCACTACATCAAACAAGCCACAATAATAGCTACTATAGAATCCATCCTAGAGTGGACCTTACTCACTAGGCTGGGGGAATATCTACCACCACCTTCACCCCTCAGATCATTAATTCCTAAGGGAATTCAAGATATGTCAGAAATAGCTGCAAAAAAACTCTAGACCACTAGGTTGGGGAAATTAATATATAAATCCCCATCAATAGGTTCATAATCTTCTAAAAAATCCTAGTGAAATCAATGGCAGTTCTAGATCAACCCCATCCCATTAGGATGGGTGAATTTATATCTCAATATCCATCTTGGTAGTTATCGAATCCTCAGTAAGAATAATTATATCATCAACAATATGATCAATTAATACCAATTGTGGCCCTCAATAACCCCCAACCTATAAGAATGGTGGGATTTTCATAATCTTCACCACCATAGAAATAATTAGTCTTCTCCAGTTTGGGAGGTAAAAATCAAATTTTTTTATCCCATTTGTTCCTCCCACCACAATAAAAACCTCTGTTATTTAGGTCCCATTAGGTAACCACAACCAGAAACTCCCTCAAGGTCACTACTCACAGGCCGAGATAGGAGGAACAAACAGAAAAGAAAATTAGACACCCATCAGGGTTGTAATCCAAAATAGAAAAATATGGCCAAGGGTTTGAGTAATGACTCTAATACATGTGGTGGAAAATCATCTTTTTGTGTTGAAAGTAATGGGACAACCACCATTGCAAGATATACACCTATGAAGGTCATCACTATCAACTTAACAAATAATGTGGACCAAGATGTAGATGTAGATGGCTACAACATGGAAAACATACTTTAAGAGTAGGGTGATTTGGAAGCACCGACTGAGGCTGCATACACCCAGAACCAAATAAGGCTCTAAAATCTAACACCTCTGAATACTGAGTTTCCACCTCTCCTATAGAACACTTCAAAAGATAAAGGGAAAGGTGTGTCTATATCCTAATCACTGCCCAGAAGAGTTGAACTTCCTTCCATAGAGGAACAATTGTAACAATATGAGAATGAGATAAATATTCCCATTGTGAATTATCTTTTGGTCAAGGAAAATATTCCTCCTCTTATAATATCTGATCTACCAGCATGAGTAGCATATATGCGTTAGAAAAGCTCTGGATTCAGGCTACCGGTCTATATAAATGAGGAAATATAAAATGATCAGGACTTACCTCCATTATAGTGATAGCCTCTCCCACTATAGGGTAATCATTCAGTCCTTTCATGAATTGAGAATTGATGGGATATGAAAACATATCCACCTCCTCAGGCCCCACCCACTCCCTATAGATAGAAGGTAGCTCAATTATCAGTGACTCCAGAATTTCTCAATATCATCGAGTCTCTGGCTACTCAAATGAAATCCATGGAGGGGTGATGTGCCCATGTGCAGCTTGAGAAGAATCCATATCGTGAATGGGTAGATGATACCTTGCCTCCACACAATTTCAGAAATCCAACCTTCTCTACCATTGATAGAGTAGGATACCCTGAACATCATTTCACACTCTCCATCTCTTGATTTGGGTCAATGATGGGACCTTGAGATTAACAGGAGAAAGAAAATCTAAGGTATTTTCTGTAGATTCTGGTAGGTCCATCCTTTTTTTGGTATAGTATCTATCCATCAGGATTTGTTTCAGGATTAGAATAACTTCATTGTCAATTGCTTTATCAATTCGGCTCAACATTGAGGGAAATGAAAATCCTCAACTTGATTAACTGCAATCAACATGAAAATGAGAGGTTTTATGACTTATTATAATGATGTAAGGGTTTAACCTATTTACTCAGCATCCCTCTCTCATTAGAAAATTTTTTGAAACTCTTTACTAAAAATATATGGGATGAATTTTAGACACCTATAATCCCAATAAAGTATCTTGGGTGGTTCTATGAGTTCATATAAATGGCCCAATGTTTGGAAGATTTCATTCAGTGAACTCAAGTTAAATCTTAACTCACTACTTTAGCAAAGGGGAAATGGTTTTTAAATGTGTAAGACGTTATTGTCACCCTTAAACTAGTAGAAGTGCCCATTGAAGCATCTAATAATGTCTTGAACTGCCTAATAGATTCTTTCAAGTGGAAACAACCATAAAATATCACTCTTCTATAAGCCAAAAGAAATTAAGGTCATCTAGGATATGAGGAACATATGAATAGATCCTACTCCTTCTGAAATGAACAAGTCCCTAGTTATTTAATTACATCCATGGACAATAACCTGCTAAAGATAACATGGCCCAGGAATACCAATTTGTTTATCCTCACTGACCATCCTGACTACTACCCTTTCAATAGAAGGTCAGGTCATAATATCCAGGACCTCTTCATCCTCAAATATGTCTTTTAAGTCATGGTAAATTTCATAAAAGTGGTGTTAGATAACTCCTAAGAGCATGTGGCCTTCATAACTGTTTCCCAGTAAGAAGAATAGGGTTATTAGAAAAAAAATCTAGTCAGGGGTGGACAAAAGTTCAACAGCTGGATGGATCAGAAAATATTTGACTGATCCCATGCCACCCTAAGAGCACAGTTGTGTAGATCCACAACAGCTCCACCACCCAAGAAGGTGACGTCATATATGTCTCCTAAGGTTGGGTGAAACCATCAAATACAGGAAGAGAAAAAAGAGGAAGAGTTGTATTCCACTCCAATGAAATCTCTAACACTTGTAGATTTCTTCCCTATAACATCTAAAGCATGAGAGTCGCCCCACCAAAAAAAATCTTCATCATAAAAAGAGCTCATATTTGTTTTAGTCAACATTATACACTTGGTAAACCCCATCTTCAATGATGAATATTCCTCTAATTATGAGTTCCCCACACCAAACTGGGGAATAGAAGGTCACATGCATAGGAACTAATGATACAAGTAACAACACATGCTTAATCAGACACAATATTTTGGTAATTTTCTCAAAGAGGACATATATGCAGTTAAGACCCACGAGAAAGCACTCTAGTAATCCCAACAGAGACAAGGATGTGTATCAAAATCCTGCATTAGTCATTCACAACCAATTTTATTACATGACTATCTGGGGGGGGTATGATTACTTGATCTGCCCAGGAAAGGGGGAAGGGCGACATGACCCATTCCACTGGCAACAGATGCTCCCTCAACCTCTAAAAAAGCACCAAAATCATCCACCTAAAATGCATCAGCTTTGGAGCCACATGTCATGGATCAACCCCACCTTAGGAAGTGCCAACCTCTATCACAAAAGTAAAAAATTATGAAATAGATCATGGTTGTCCCAACCAATCTCTCAATCCTCAATGTTCATAATATTTTGAAACAACTCAAAGACAACCTCATTGAATCCCTCTAGATTCCATAAGAATTAAATACAGTATTCTCTATATATTAACTCTATTGAATGGAGACCATGCCTATATAAGTATGTGTCACTATATCATTCATAGAATAGAATTTGGAAGTTGTCATATAGGGATATATATAACCCCTATATATTTTGGGTAGAGTTGATAATGTCAATATCTAAAGGGATCTGGTGGATAATGGTTCTGGGATCAATCTCATCTCGATTAAAACGCACCAATGTTTGGGATATAGAAAAGGGGATTTTTCTACCATAATGATAACAATTAAAGGGTATGATAAGTGTGATAAAATACATCTTGGGAAGATCAAACTCAAATATTAGTTTGGGGATCTCACATATGACACTGAGTTTATGGTTATCCAACAAGATACTATATAAAATATTCTTCTCAGAATACCCTCCATCCATAGACACATGGTGGTGATTTCAACATTACATGAGTGTCTGAAATAATCCATCGATGGAAAATTTGGAAAACTACATGGTGGGAGTTCCCCCTCTGAGACTTGAGAAGCCACATATGTTAAATCTAGTTTTTATAAAAAGGAAGGAAAACAAAAAATGGTGGATGATAATATATAAGTTGCATCCCCCAATGGCCTGGGCACTGCCCCTAAAAATCCCAAGAATTTGGTGAACAGTGAATATGGGCTTCCCATAAATCTAGTTGAGGTAATAGACCTGATCCTATATGTCCAATCCCTTACTATCCCCAATGACAACACAAAATACAATCATCTCGGGAATCTCTATGTAATGACTCTAGCAGTAGGGGTGATAATGTCTCTAATCATGGACTCGCTCACTTCGATAGTAATAGAGATACTCCCATATTTCCAATCTCATCTGAAAATTACTCCACAAACTCAGAGGTGGAAGAAAAGGACGATGTACTTAGGAATGAGCCTCCTTCATTTGAGGAAGTAATCTCTACTACCATCGATGATATCAAAAAATTAAATCTAAGAACATAAGAAGAACCAAGACCTAAATTGATTATTAACTCTACGAACCTTGAAGAGAAAGATATATACATAAAATTTCTAAATAAACACTGATATGTGTTCACATGGAACTTTATATAAATCCATGAACTAAATCCAGTTGTGGCTACACACCATCTCATCTTACTTGATGACAACTGAGGCTTCAAGAAGGAATTTAGGAGGATTTACCCCTCCATGCTACTAATTTAGAAGCAGAAGATGAGAAATTGATCAAATCCAACTTTTTTAGGGAAGTGAAATACCAAATATGGAATGACAATATGGTCCTAGTCATGAAAATGATGGGCATATTAGGGTCTCCGTCAATTTTAGAGACATTAATCGATATTTCCCAAAGGATGAATTCCCATTTCAGATCAAATAACTCTTGATCAATTCAACTATGGGATTAAAATCCCTTTCCAACATGGATGGGAATTTAAGGTACAATTAGACAAATATGGCTCCTAAATATGAGGAATACATAGCTTCCAAAGCACTATAGGTGATATTTTTCTATCAAATCATTCTCTTTGGCTTAAAGAATATAAGAGACACTTATCAATGCACCATGAATCATATATTTAAGCCATTCCTGGGAAGGGAATCCAAATGTTATTTCAATGAAATGGTTTTCAAATCCATACATTAATGTAATCACTTCATAGATCTTCAAACCATCTTCTACAAGATGTGACAGTATCGTATGAAGATGAATCCACAGATATGGGATTTATGGGTAACCTTAAAGAAGTTCCTTGGATTTTTGGTAATTCATTATCGCATTTAGGTCAACCCAGAAAAGACAAGTTCTATTTTAGTGACGCTATCCCCAAAAATCTAAAAGAACTAAGGTGAATCCAAGGGAACCTCACTTACATTCAGCATTTCATAGAAAAATTGGCTGGAAAATCTCTCCCCTTAACAAATATAATGAATAATGGAATTGCCTATCAATGGTATGATGATTTCTAGGAAGCCTTTAAAAGTTTCAAGCAGTACCTACTACACCCACCAGTCCAAATGCCACTAGTGGAGGGAAAACACTCATCTTATATGTGGCCTCTGTGGAATGATCATTTGGAATTCTCCTCACATAGAAGAATGATGCAGGGGGTGAGAACTGTATCTACTACCTTAGTCAAAAAATTCCAGGTACTGAGACCTGAATCTCAAATTTTGAGAAGAACTTCTTCACACTAATATTTGAAGTGTAGAAGCTGAGGCCTTACGTGAATCACCAAAAAGTCTATCTGTCCATTTTTATTATTCTTCTCAAGTACATTCTTGTATTTCCCATGATAACTTGGTGTCTAGATTGATGGGAAACTATTCTACAATAATATGACATACATTTTATATCATAGAAGATGATGAAAGGGGAAGCCCTGGGTGATTTTCTCACGGAACATACCACCCCAGAAAGTACACAATTAAAAACTAAACTCCAATATTATCATATTTTCAATTCCCATTACACTCCTAAAACATGGGATATTTATTTTGATGGCACCTTCAGAAGTCCTATCAGAAAAATAATGGAAAATATGAAGCTTAATCAGTTTGGCTTAGGGATTTTATTTTTTTCTCCAGACAAAGAATTTTTTCACTAATATTTCTCACAATACAAAGGCTACGTAAATAATTATGAAAATTTCCAAGACATCATCCTTGGCTTAGAACTAGACCAATAACTGCAGATATCCTACCTAAATATCAAAGTAGATTTGGAACTATTGATATAGTTTGTCAATAAATAATAATCCATTAAAAGGGAATAATTGGACCCTCTCACTTGCTACGTCGGGGTAATAATGTAATAATTATCTTTTGATCCCACATTGCATCATGTTCCTTAATCACAAAATGCTTGCACTGACACATTGGCTAATGCAATAATAGTCATGGATTACTTTGATCAGAAGGAAGAAATCTTCCATATCATGCACTGAAGAAAGGTCTCATAAAACTTCAAATGTGATGTGAAAGAAATAAATCAGGTCAACACCACCTCAGAGCATGAAGAACCAATATCCACCCCCAGATGGATGGATACCAAATTCTATTATCTCTAAAATGGGATTCTCCTAACATACTTAGCTGAAAGGTAATAGATTTGGTGTCGTACAGTGAACTTTACCCTGTGGGATGACCCAAATGAGAAAAAATTCCTCTAGAATAAAGGATTTTATATATTCCTCTACATGTAAATAGAATAAAGAGAGATTCACACCATCATGATAGAAGTCCATGCAAGCTCTTTCAACGCTCATCATTTTGGGGCCAGGTTCTCCCACTCAATTATGAGCCTGGGTTATTTCTAGAAAAATGTGATATAGGACAGTGTGGAATTCACTAGGAAATTTCATTCATGTCAGTTCTATGAAATATTCATCTATAGGCCCTAGGAATTTTTATATACAACTAAATATTCCTATCCATTTTTTGTTTGGGGAATGGATTTTATGGGGTCATATCCCCCAAAAACAACTAATCAGTTCATGTACATCCTTACTCTACTGACTCATCTCAATATCATGCAGTGGAAGATGGAAAAATAGAGTCATTAAATAAGACCTTGTAAAACATGCTCCATTATATGGTGAATAAATTCAAGAACTCCTGGATAGATAAAATCCTCTATGATTTATGGACCTGTCATACCACTATATGTAATGCTACACATGTAGCTCTGTACTCATTGGTGTATGGGACCAAGGTAGTATTTCCCACAAAAGTCTAGTTTCCCTCACTTCGAATAGCCATTTTCAAAAAAATCTTGAATGATGAGCATTACGAAAGTGGTTGGATGAGATAGAGTGACTTTATGAGAATAGGTTGCGTACATTGCACAAACTTGAAGTTTATAAAAATCAAATTGTGTAGGACTTTAATAAAAAGGACTACCTTTGTTCATTCCTCTAAGGATAATTGGTGTTGTCTCTCAAAAACCCTAATGATACTGGGGAAGAAGCCTCCAAATATGGAACCTAGATAGAAATATCCTTATATCATACATAAGGTCTGTCATAATGGATCCTTCTCACTATCCACAATGGATGGGGAACACGTCACACCCCCCACCAATGTGAGGTTTCTGAAGAAAAACATTCCATGTCTATCATCAAGTGTTAAGTCTTTGAGGAAAGACTTTAAAACACATAGTGTCTCACGTCCTAGCCAAATTATGTTAAACTGTATGGTGTTTTTCTAGTTGTATGATGTTAAACTACACAAATGTGTACTGGTTGTATGATGTTAAAGTATGAAGGGATGTCCTAACCACATGATTCTAAACTGTACAGATCATTTCCTCACCACATGAAATTAAATTTCAAATACCCATAAATTTTTCATCTTCATTCATATCGGGCGACTCAATTTCTAGAAGCAATACTTAAAATTGAACAACATCTCACATCATAACCACATGACATTAAACTATATGAAACATGTCTTTATAATATTATGTTAAACTGTATGAAATATTTCCTCATCGCATAATGTCAAACTATACAGGATTCACCGTATCAGAAATGACTCCCCATACATGAGCTAGGTATGTATGAAAGAGGGATGAAATTTTCCCATCCCTATGTGAGAACCATCTCCAGATAGGGAATCTCCCCTTCCAAGAACTATGTGTGGCTTGATTCCTACTATAATAGAATATGTAGTGATGCCCAAACCACTATTTTTTGTCACAGTCATAGTGTTACTTCGTTTTAACATTGGGTAACCCTCATCCTCACTACATGACATTAAAATTCATGGCTGATATCCTCTATACATGAAACTAAACTACATGGTTCCCAATAACTATGTGTGGATTGATTCTCACCAGTAAATGATTTTTTGTGATACCCAAACCTTCATTCTAAATTCAAGATACAACATTACTCCTCTTTCATATTGAGTCACCCACCTCCTTGCCATAAGTCATTAAATTTCATAGCTGATGTACTTGCCACATGAAATTAAATAACCTGGGTTTCTAAAACTATGTATGGCATTATTCTCATTACAAATAGATGCATAGAGATGCCTCAATACTATATATTAGTTCATCCACCACATGATACCAAATTCACCTATATTATCTTTAATCTCCTCATCATTGAGAGAATAACCCTTTCCATTCCTTGTTTCTCACACCAAGCATGGCTCATGGGAGCTTAATAATTTCAATAAAGGCTTCCCCATATAAACAAGGCGTAATATCTCATGAAAGGTTCATCATGGTCCTAAATCCAAGGCCATTAAAAGTTATACCATGAGTCCTTTCTGCATGATGTTAAAATACATGGTAGATATCCTTTTCATGTTATAAAATTGCACATTCATGTGGACCTCACTGGAGAGGACCTCTATTGTTATTGATTGGTATCCCACCACAGATCCATTCAAGAACTATGTGTGACTTGATTCTTAGAAACACATGATACGTAGTGACACTCGAACCTCTATTTTTGGGCACATCCATAGTGTTACTTCCCTTTCATGACTAGTGACCATTTTCCTCACCACAAGACATTAAAATTCACAACTAATGTTTCCTCTGCATGACACTAAACTGTGATATTCACAATAACTACATGTGGATTTATTCATACGATCACAGGATACGTAGTGACAACCAAACATTCATTCTTGAGTTCGGCCACATCATTTCTCATCTTTTATTCTAATTCACCCACATCCTTACCACAATACATTATAATATAAGGATGATGTCCTTACCACATGATATTAAACTGTACGAGTTTCCAAAAATATGTACGGATTGATTCTAATTTAAATGAGATATATAGGGACACCTCGATCTTATATCATTTTCTAAACACCACATGATACAAGATTTCCTCGTCCTATCTATAATTTATTATGCATGGTGATAGGAACCTTTTTCATTAATTGTTTCTCACACTAAGTATAGCTCACATGAGCTTAGTAATTTCAGTAAGGGATTCCTTGCATGAACAAGGAATAAAAAATCCTGACATTTCCATCATGGTCCTGAATGCAAGACGTTAAAAGGCATACCATGAGTCCTCACCACATGATGTTAAACTGCATGGTTGATTTCCTTTGCAAGACATAAAACTAAAAAATCTTTTGGACCTTACCTGAGAGGACCACTATTGTTGGTGATTGGTCTCATACCACACCTCCATTCAAGAACTATGTGTGAATTAATTCCTAATATCACCGAATAAGTATTGATGCTCAAAAATCCAACCTTGGGTCCAATCACAAAAAATAATCATAAATATTCCCCCTCCATACGTATAGGCTAGACCTTCACAAGAAGCTCCTACCTCAAGAACTATGTGTGTCTTGATTATTATAACCATAGGATATATAGTGATGCCCAAATTAAATCCTTGGGTCCAGTTGAAATACCCCTTTTCATGTCGGGAATCCTACATCTTTTCTGCATGATGTTAAACTGAATGGTTCTTTAAGAGCTATGTGTGGCTTGATTCCATTCATCACAGGATATGTAGTGATGCCTGAATCTCCAATCCAGGGATCATTGAAATAATTCCCACCTCTGTGTATGGGTCATACCTATATAGAGAGTTTCCCATTCAAGAACTATTTGTTTCTTCATTCCTATCTTCATAGGATATGTAGTGATGCTCGAATATCCAATCCAAGGCCCAACTTCAATAACCAATAAACAAATCACTGCAATTGAATAGGTATTGAGACATACAAGAACATTTTCATTATGTATGATTCATATCTACATGAATTATTCTTTTGCAAGTAATAAATCTTTCATAATTTTTCACATCAGTTCCCACATCCTTACCTTATAACGTTAAATTGAAAGGAAAACATCCTAGTCAGATGAAATTAAAATTGTGCAATAATATGTACCCACTACATGATGTTAAAATGTTTAGGTCATAACCCATTATCATCTCTTATCAAAGGACCACAAGATCTTTACCCCAGTCATCTAGAGTATAGGGTTCTTCCTCCATCTTTTAAGCACCTCAATTCATAAATCACACTTCAAGTCTAGATCACCTCAAGTAAGAACAAACCTTTCATGGACCTTGGAAAGGAAAAGGCATATCTTTACTTGACCATGATAATTATGCATAAGGGATTAGACCTAACAACTTGATAAATCTTGGCTATGTAAGGAGGGATTTCTAATCCTTGTGTGCCTGACTTTACTGTGACATAACGTAGCACATGAGGTTGTTCTGGTACATTCCTAGTATGATTCTCCCATATCATTACTAATGACTTGAAAACCTTGTGTCGTGATTTAAAAAACATTTTCATCACCTTCTTGGAATAATGTTGGAGTACTCTTGACCTTGGGTATCCCAATTAGGATCTTGCATAATTTCCCCTCTTATTAGGTCAATGTGTGTCATGTAATTAAACTAATTTCACTTTAGTCAAAACTATATGACCTTAAAATCTAGACAATAATGGTCTAAATCACAAGACAGTAAACGACTCACAAAATATACACAAAACTTTTCATGTTGAAAACCTACTGTTTCTAACGCTTTCGTCGGGGCGCGCGCATCTATCTTCTTGAGGACGAAAGGCACAGTTTTTTCGCACCGCATTCCCACTTTCCAAAGGTGGGAAGAATCTGATCCTTGTTCAGGGAAATCTGCTCCTTGATCAAAACAGGATGATGGGATGTCGGTTCTTCCTTCCTTGGATTCCTCCTCGGAACCCATCACCTAGTCCGAGTCTCCCTCATATATTTAAGATGTTTTTGGTGAAACTCTTCGCATCGCCATATCTTCATGGACACCAGTTAATTACACTGCTTCTGTCGGGACATTCCAAGGGGTCCGGTCAGGGCAGCAACCTTCAGTCAGGGGAGCAGTCACGTTGGGCATCACTGGCGTGTCTGGGCACTGGAACACTAGAACTTCTATCTTATGTCCCTTATTATAGGTCTTCTTGAGGGCACAGAAGCCCGAGGCATCTCACATCAAATATGGGTAATCGTATGACATGGGCATGTATCTAAGGTTTTCTTCAGCTTCCCATGTTTAACATAGGGTATGTTGCAAGTTTAACATCCAGTAGAGATGGATCGGGCTGATCAGAACACTGACTATAGTGGATCAGATGGGTGTGACCCCTAGAGTGAACACTTATGCTGGGGTCAAAGTGTGGTTGGATTCCCAATTATTGTTAAATGTAATGAGTAATGGGGTGGAATAATCCCACCGGGATGCGGCAGCCTGGGTAAAAATCTGGATGGGTGATGAAAGGTTCCGTGAGGTGGATGGTGAATGGGATGGATCCAACATATAGATGACGATGGTTTTGGGATTGAACCTCAAAGAGGCTTCCTACATATCCCCGTGGTAGGTAATCAAAGTCCACATAGTTCATCTGATGATGACTTACCGCCGATTGGGGTTTTCAACAGCTTACTATTGGATGAGGCCGCAATGGCTTACCGCTGGTTAAGGATGTCAACGGCTTACCGCTGAATAGGGATTTTAATGGCTTACCACTGAATAGGGATGTCAAAGACTTACCGCTGAATAAGGATGTCAATGGCTTACTATTGAATAGGGATGTCAATGACTTACCACTGATTGAGGTCAAAATGGCTTACCACTGGATGGGGTCGAACCGATGTGAATATTGTTAGGATGACTGGTGGGTGGTGGGATTGAACCTCGTGGAGGCTTACTATGTATATTTACTTAACAAGGATCAAAGACCACGTAGTTCACGTGGGTTTGGTTTGAAATGGATTACCGCTAACTGGGGAAACAATGGTTTACCGCTGATTGGGGACCACAATTTAACGTCATGCAGGATAGGGGAAAACTGACATAAATGGGGTCGGAACTGCTGGGTTATGGGCATGAACCTCATGGAGGCTTCCTACATACCTTGCCTTGATAAGGATCAAACACCTAGTAGTTCGGAATATGGGGGCATTTGGGGCTTACACTCTGAGGCAGCCCAAGGTGTTGGTGAACCGACGTGAAGGGGTCAGAGCGACCAATGGGTGGTGGGATTGAACCTTAGAGAGATGTCCTACATAACTTGACATGGCAAGGATCAAATTACACATAGTTTCTGGTGGTGTGGGTCTTATACTCTAGGCTTCCCAAGGTGCTGGTGAACTGACATGAAGGGGTCAAAATGACCGAGTGAATGATGGGATTGAACATCAGGGATGCTTCCTACGTACCCTACCATGGAAAGGATCAAGGACCACATAGTTCATGGGGGTCGGTGAACCGAAGTGAAGAAGTACCTAGGGTCTAATGGTTGTTGGTATTGAACCATAGGAAGGCTTCCTACATCCCTTGCCTTGGAAAGGATCTATGTCCTCATAGTTCAGAAGGGTGTGAGGGGCTTACACTCTAGGCTGCCCAAAGAGGATGTCGGGTCGGTGCTTTCTCTAAGCTCATTTGAGTCATGCTCTATGGGAGAAACAAGAGACAGTAAAGACCTGACGATCACATTGTGAAAGGTGTGTCCGTGGGAAGTGGAGTGGGGATTACACATAGTTAGTGGCCCAAAGAGGAAATAGGGGCATACACCTGGTTAGCATCCTGAGGTGATGGAGATTGGGACTTACTCCAGGATGGAGGCCTGAATGGTGACAAAACCCAGCGAGAGAGGGACTTGGCACCCAGGAAGAGAGGAGGAGCAGGGATGATACCTCCTACAAGGAAAGCTAGGGGATTACACCAGGGTGGTTTCCCTTTCCCCACAAACAGATTCCCCTCCAATAAAGAGGATCTCATTCCATGTGAGGAATGATCTCACTCCCATGGAGACCAGTGGGATTGCAGATTGTCCATGTTGGGGAAACCCCACATCTGATACGTGAGGCATGGTCATAATTTAACTTCATGTGTTGAGAACGAGAGTGCTTGGCAGTTTAACATTCTGTAGCTTGAACGAGGTGGGTTCACTCCGCACCCCTATGACTTACATGACTGGTAACTCTTACCCCTAGGGGAAGGGAAGGCATTAGCGATGTCATGGCTAGGGGGAGTTGTTGAGCGAACCATTGGGGGGTTCACATTAGTGTGGCTATGCGAAGAAGAAATAGCTGTTAGCGTGCCTATGCGAAGAAGCATGAGGTGAAGCAACACAATAGTCAGTATTGTTCAAGGAACTTTGAAGTTACTTCACATGAACCTAGAGAGTTTTATGAGAAAAGAGTATATGGAAAAGGTGTTTTGGGCGTGGGAGGTGCCCGAAAACGATGCCCGGAAGAGAGGCATCACATGCGCACAAGGAGAGAGGTTTGTGTGAAAAAGGGACTGTGGCGCGAAAAATGGTGGGGTGGCATGCAACTAAGCAGCGTGCGTGAAACAAAAGCAGGGTCAGGCACGCAATCGGCCAGCATGCGCGAAAACGGTGGGGCCAGTGAATAATTGGGATTCGTGCATAAAAAAGGCCAGGCCTGCGCGCAATGGAAGGCATGCGTGAAAAATACCGGGCCCACACGCAATGGAGTGCATGCAATTTGGAAGGAATTGTGTGCAGAAGAAAGGATTGTGTGAAATTAAAAGGAATTGCGGGCGGGGGACATGAGTCGATGGGATTTGGACGAGGATTAAGCCCGAGTGGTCTCGCGCAAAAGCAGACCCCCGGGCGACCTAGCATGAAAAAATAATTACATGAGAGGCATCTTTTCATGCAAGATAGTTGAATTTGTCACCGGAGAGATGGTTCAGATTCTTCTTCCTGGAAGACAAAGGGGGGCCTTCTACTTATAGGCACTTGGGGTCAAGGATCTGTGTGAAAAACAAACCTGTGCAAAATTTTGCGTGCCAACATCAACAACACGAAATTTCAACCGCATGGAGTGGTCAAGTTTAATTTTCTATGCCCACGCGCAAAAACTCTAGTGAATCTCTGAGTTTTACCTACGAGGCATTTTTTTCACGCGCCATTGAATTTTTTTTCGCACGGCCCATCCAGGCCCCCCGGAATGGGTTGCCGCTTCCAAATATGGATTTGCTTTTTCGCGCCCAAACCATCTTTAGCCCTTGAGTGTTTTTCGATGTCTAAAAATTCCCCCCTCAGAATCTGATCGGTGACGGGCCACAATGGTCAGATTCGAAGGGAAATGCTGAGATGCAGGACTCATTGGGGCTTGTGTGCACTCAAAACTAGAGCTGCATGAAAAAACAATATGGAGCACACAATATGCTTTTCACACACGTGCAGAAACCCATCTCTGAGCCTATAAAATCCCCATGGGTCCCTCATTCCATTCATATTTTTTCGCATGATAAGATAAAAGCTCTCGCACGTGAAAAAACATTCCTCCGCCTGCGTGAAAAACAGTTCGATTGTGCGTAATTCCCCGAGGTCAGCCATCATTTTATGCGCAAACCCTGGATTTTTCGCACCATCTTCCGATATTTCACGCTACCCTCTGATTTTCCACCCCAGCCACTAATTTTTCACACCAGCCGCTGATTTTTCATGCCGACTTCTTAAAACCTTGCCAGCAGAAGATGGCCGCCAATTGGGCTGACAATGAGGGAGAAGCCGCATCCACTGCTCAAAGGGCTAAGATGGTCACCAACCCTAAGGTTTATGTCACCCGAAGGATTGTATAAAACAACCATAATCTTTTCAACATGTTGATCCTATCCCAGAAGGAGTATGCATTTTCTTTTAACCTACCGATATGGGACTTTGGTATCTTTGAGGAGGTACCCGTGCCAAGATTTGAATTCGACACACCGTGGTCATGGGTGACCCGCGAGGATGACCTACCTCATAATAATATCACCTAAAATGGACATCCTACCTAAGAAACCAGACATATGGATGTTTATGTCTTAAATACTAGGACTAGGACCGTTTTAGGGAGTGACCTTGTTGTGGAGAATTCTCCGGCCCTTTACGCAAACACTTTATGTCGGAGTGTTACTGACGAGACTAAAGGCTAGCTGCAAGATTGGGACCTGTGGTCTAGAGGCCATTTCACGAGTGAATGTGCCTGGGTGTATTGGGTTCACCAGACATGCAACTAGTTTGGGGCCGCACTGCGGCACATTGGTTTGTTCGAGGTGGTGTGGATGTCACAGTTTCGTTTCTATCTACAGCATGAGATCGGGCCAAAGCTATTTACTCGATGGTCCACCGATACCAATACCTTCCATATTCACCATGGAGAAGTTGGCATTAGCCTCTGGGACATTCATTGCATTAGGGGTATCCCTTTGGATGGGAACCAGTACGATAAATCCCTCCTGATGAGGAACATCTGGGGGGACTAATTACAAACTCCCATGCTGACATGGAACCTATTGGAGCTGGATAAGGAGAGGCTGGGGGTCAAGGATTTTTTGAAGGAAACCACTTACAAGAAATGGTTTAGCTTGTTCCCGAAAATAGATTTAGACATCAAGATGTTGGGGCGAGGGAGACAGTGTCCGACCACGACATAGAGGAGAAAAAGCAGATCGTACTGGAGAATCCTAGAGGTGGAGGACTATCAGTCATGAGGCTTCAGCATAAATGAGATTTGGGACCCAAACATTCAGTACACTGGATTTATTTCCACATTCCTGAGTTGGTGGCTCTTGCCGATGAGGGACGCAAGGATGGGGGTTCATCCCGCAACCCTGGTAATGGCTGGAATCATGGCCGTTAATCAAAGATTCAATCTGGGATTCCCCATGTTGGCTCGTCTGTACACCATTTTTGTTACGCATTTCAATATGGGGGTCACCGAGGAGGATCTATGGTCCCTTCAAGATCTTTTATTATTGTGTCACGGCTCATTGCAGTGGGTATACATTTCCAAATTCCATTATTCCTCCAGGTAATGTCATGAGACCTTCCTTGCTGAACATTTTCGGGGCCATTCCACTGACGCTCAATGAGGAGAGAGTAAGGATCAGAATCAGCAATCATGGCAACTTCACTTTCAGCTCATTCCCCACCCCGACTGGCCAGATGATAGATGACCTTCAAGGCTCACTAGAGAAAAGGGAATATATCCAGAGCATAATAGGTGGGGTGCTTGTGGCCTAGATTGATGGGAAAATATTCTACGAGTCCTATGTGCCATTGAGGTTCACCAGATAGTTCGGATGCCTCCAGCAGCTGCCGAATAAGGTGTATACATGTGTCCGGGAAGAGAGGTACCCCTGCGTTCTTCACCAAATCCGGCTGATGTTCATAGCCTAGGACTTTGGTGATGTCATTACCTTTCTCTCCACTAGAGTTGACACTGGCCACTCAATAGAATGCACTGAACATTGGGCTATAGCGTACCTTGGGGGACTTTTGTGGATGTGAGTTCAGAAACTCAAGGTAGCCAGTGTAGAACCTGGGTGGCGAGAGAGCAGACAGGGAGCTATTGGGGGGGAAAAGTTGGAACCATTTCAGGCAACTAGGCCTGCACAAGTCGGGGATTCAGTAGCGGGGACGTCGCGCGGCGCGACCATTCCCTCTTTGTCTAGGGGGAGAGGGGCTTATGGAGCGGTCAGGGAGCTTCCAGGGAAGTAGATAAGGTATCTGCTTCAACCATACAATGACGCAATCTTCCCGGCTTGGTGGTCATCCTAGATGACCCTGTGATAGTTGATGGGTACTGAAGCTCTTTGAAAAAATATAGTGCGAGACGAAATCCAGATGCCAGAGGTTGGAATCATTCGGATTGTTGATAGGGTGAACATTCATTGTCGGTATGCTTATCTAATTTCCATGGAAGTGTATGCATGCCAATGGGGTCGGTGTGAGGAGCCATATTTCTTGGTGAAAGTAATAAACGGCCAGGATCATGATCCAGAATAGATACCGTCAGAGGATGATGACAGTGATGATGAGCCAGAGGGCGCTGATACGGAAGATGAGGAAGATGGAGAAGGCGAAGGATGGGGTGAAGAATAAGAGGATCCTGAAGGTGGAGGGTCTCAGGGGGCGTCCCACCAAGGGTGTCTCCGAGAGAGTGGTGAGATAGTTGGCTCTGATGTAGAAATAACTGAGCTATATGAGGTACGTCTCAGCCCTTGTCTATCATTTCCCCTCTTCATTTTTGGTAGCCCTCAATCAGATCTACTTATCCTGCTCAGGAACATATTGGCATCGACCAAAAGTCTCCATCCGAAGGGGAGGAGGAGGTGCTGATAGAACAAGGTGGGGAGCCGACACCCATTATTGAGCTAACGAGCGCTGAGGGATCCCCTACAATGATAGATCTTTTAGTGGCTAGAACACTAGAGGCTGATGCTTTGGGCTCTTGTAAGTTCATTACTTCAATACTGGTTAATTACCATTGGATAGCTCAGTTGATCAGGGTGTTCATTGTTTGTGTAGTAATCATAGCCTTAGAGGCTCGTCGGGCTGCCGAACTTGGGTAATCCACTATAGATTCAACTGGAAATGTATTTTCCCATTTGGGGCACACTTCTAAAACTGAGCCGACCCCAATGCTCGGTGAGCAAAGGGCTATGGATATCAGTGGTACCGATGTCAAGGCGGGGCCAGAACTTGACTAAGAAACTACCGGGTCAGAGGCTAGAGAGTAAGGTCGCCCAAGCATTAAATATCCTAACCCCTTGGGAGGAACACTCTATGAGAACCTTGCTGCTAGCCTATTAGCTGCTTTCCCCTACCATCGGCCCACAGATCCTGAAGAGATTGATGATTCTAACTCGAAGGTGGCTGATGAGAGCTGGATGACACAACACAAAGGATGGAAGTGTATCAAGCGCTTTCAAAGTCAGCCCCAGATATAATGGCTAAAATGGATGGGATCACTCTAAACCTGCATGCGCTATCTCTGTGCTGGAGGGGTGGATGCTCATCATCTCCATCCGACGGTCCGTGAATACATTGCCAAGAAGATGCGCGAGAGCAACGATGCTCCGATGTTTCCCAGTGTCAAAAAGAGCCAGAGAGTGCCCAAGTGTCCTTGAAGGCATAACAAGATGCACAAAAACTTGAAGAATAGATGAAAGAAAAAGAGGTATTCATTTCCAACTGTTCCGAGATTGTGGAGCATTTGAGGGACCAGATGGTGGACACCCAAGAGTAGCTAGTGGAAGCGGGTCACCAAATGACTGATCTTCAAACTGAACCGGCACAAGAATAGGCTAGGACAAGTACACTGTGCTCTATGTCCACTAATGAAGAGAGGGTCCTCAATGGGTGGGAAGCAATCCTGGAGGCCACAAGACAAATGGTAGCGGCACTAGAACGATCTATCCAAGATGTTGATTCTTAAGGGCCCTGTTTTGGCCAAACACATAAACTCATTTATCCTTTCTGCTTCTTCTTCTGAACTGCATGTATGGATAAATTTATGTACCTATTCATTTGGTTTAACGCATTGAACCGCAATCCTTTAATAAATAGAAATCCATTTCTAATCTCACCTGGGTCGCACTAGATGTGAGAAACAAGGGATGTTCGCACTATTACTTCGTTTGAATGTAGGAGTGTCAACCAATCTTCGGGCACTCGAGGTTCAAACGACCAATTCAGATTCCCAGAAAGAGATGAGGGAGACATGAATGAAGAATGAAGCGCTCAGAATAGTCAAATTACCGCTTTCCTGATGTGCTCTTGTGCATAAACGGAGTAATGCCAGGGGTGCTGGAATAAATCCGAACAGGGGGGATGAAAGGTGTGAATCAAAATACCCAAGATTTGGAACACTATGGTGATAGCCTGACAATTAAGAATGACTTTTGACCATGTTTGAAACACAGTATCCTTATTGTGTTAGCCTGAAATGTGGATAAAAAATGAAGGTTGACTGCTGACCATGTTCAAAACATGGGGCCTGTCACATACATGAAATATTTAGAGGTATTTTTCATTTAATTTACATCCTTATTTGTTTTGGTGGTTTTTCATGCATTTTTAAAGGAAATAGTGGATTTCCAAAATTTGGGCCAACTTAAGAGCACATTTCCAGTTTTGAAAGTATATTTTGTTTCTTTAATAAATCCTTCGTTTTTCAACATTTTTCCACCATTAAACTTCCAAAATGACCTTCATTTAAATATTAAAACCACAAAATAATTTTTGGCCCCTTAAAAATTCATTAGAATCATGTATTTGGGTGATACAATTAGGTATTGGGCCAACCCGAAAGCCCATTTCCAGTTTTAAAATTGTTTTGTAATTCTTTCATAAAATATTTATTTTTTATCCTTTTTCGGTGATTCCACCTCTCACACATTCCCATAGAACCCAGACACACCCCCATATTCGTTTTCGCCTCTTTGGAGCTCATAGTGATCGCGATTTAGGGCCGAACTTCTGAAGCTCCAAAAAACGTCCAGATTTCTCAAGTAAGTTGGTTCTTTTCCTTATTCCTCCCTTCTTCTTAGGGTTTCTTTTTTTTTATTGAACCCCCAAATGTCCAGAAGATGGGGTTTCGTACCTAGGGTTTTAGTTTTGAGTTTCTTGGTCCAATCCTCTGGTTATAGGTTCAATCTTACTCCTTTGTGGTGCGGCAGAGGTGCGGTTGAAGTGACGCACAAGGATTTGGGGGTTTTGACTCTTTTGGTAGGTGATTTCATATGTAGGTATTGTATAATGAGTTGGCTTTCTGTATTTAGGTTTCCATTATGTTCATCATTCAGTATTTTGATTTCAAAAATTGATTTGGGTAGCATTTTAAAAGTGGTAGATTTTTAAGTGCCAATCTTGTGTGAAAATGGGTGTTTTACATGTGTAACGCATATTGTGCCTCTTGGTGTTGTTTTATAATTCAGGGATTGGATTTATAAAAATGTTTTGATGCTGAAATTTATGTTTTGGTATAATATTGGTCTCCATTTGGTTTTAAATATGGGATTTTAGATGAATTTAATGTGCAACATTTGATTAATTTTCTTGAAATTGTTTTATGGAAATTATAAATGGTTTATTGAGTTACGCAAAAGGTGAAAAGAAGGTGTAGATACTATTTTGAATGTGTGTGACCAGAACTGACATTTATATGTGAATATTGATTTTGGTAGCATGTGGTGACTATTTGAGCACAATACGGGAAACCCGGGTATCTAGGTGGGCTAACGTGTACTAGTACGCTAGTGAACGGAGGGGTTTTGACCATGGTTCACTTAGCAAGTATGACATGGATAACACTAACAAAACTATAATGGAGATGATTGGAGACCACTAGGTTATGGGTATGCTCCCTACTAGTGGCTCGTGCACGAGAATGAATTTTGTTATGGTTACTTTCACCGAGGTACGAGGTACTTGGGGCTCACAACAAACTAGTACCTAGGGGGGTTCCTACGCTTGGTGCTCGTGGCCTTTTTGGAATTTAAACTTTCTTTATGGTATTTTGGGATGTGAAAACCAGCAGCTTGAATGTTTTATTCAATTTCACTGATTCTTTATAGTTATCCCCATTGAAAGTTATTTTCTTTTCAAAGTTTCACTTTTAGAAATAAATGCCACTATTATCTATTTATAACTCTTGCAAGCCTTTTATTTTACAATGCCTATCACTTGAAATACTTGGGTGATATCCTATTGGGCTTAGTCTCACACCCTACTTACACCTTTGGGTGTAAGTATACTTGATCATGTTTGACACAGGCAAAGGAAAAGCCTTGGGCGATGGCGGTTCGAGTTGCTAGTTTCTCTCGATGGTGCGGTGTTGTGGAGACGGCTTGTGGGTGATGACCCCTTGTCGTGTGGAGTCTCTTGGGCTGTTTGCTGCTACTTTTATGTACCTTTGGACCTCTTGTGTCTTGTATAAACTCATATACTAAGTTCTGAATTTTTATTAATTCTTTTTTGGCATAATTTTTCAGATTTGGTTTGTTGTTTGTTTTTGGTTATCTTATGAACCCAAACTCGGGTAAATCGTTCCCAAATGATTTTTTATGATACCCGGGCACTTGTGCCAGCCCGTGGGGATGGGGAACGCCCTTCAGGTCATGTCACGGGCTGGGTTTGGTGCTGGTTTTGGCGGTGACCAGATTCGGTTCGTGACAAAATGGTATCAGAGCAGGTTAATGTTTTTGGGTTGTATTGTTATTTTGGGATGAGTCAGGATAGACGGGAGCTAGGACTATCGGGGCTCGGGGTTTTGGTTGTGAGTAGGGTGTCTGGCCCATACCTCTCATGGCATACCCTGAGTCACTAGGGGATGTTGGAATTTAAAGATTGACTTCACTTCCAGGTGAGACGTGTGGGCTGCAGACCACATGTGGACATCTTGCGGATGTGTTGTAGTTGTTTATTTTATTACTGAAATGTGTTTTGATTATCTATATTTGAGGTATTTGATTAAAATTTTTAGAATTGTGGTATTGATTATTATTTTGTGACTGTTACATTTTGTAGCAACATGCCTCCCCGGAAAGCTCTCACGCACCCACGGGAGGAAGCCAGAGAGAGTTCTCCCACACCAATTGATCAGAGGCTAGTCGAGGCCATGGTCCGGGCTGTCCAGGCTCTAGGATATGGACCATCTCTAGTTCCAGCTCCTATTAGAGAGGATGAGACTGGTCCTAGAAAGGACAAGGCCCAGGAGTTCCTGAAAAATAAGCCTCCAACCTTCCGAGGCAGCTCAGAACCCCAAGAAGCAGTGGAATAGCTCGAGAAGATCGAGCGTATGTTTGAGTTACTGGAAACACCCGAGGATATCAGGGTGAAGTGTGCCTCCTTTCTGTTGGAGGGTCCCAGCCGTAAATGGTGGGAGTCAGTGCTTCAAGCTGGGAAGAACGAGCAGATGCGCTGGGGAGATTTCAAGGCTGTCTTCAATGAACAGTACTGCCCTGAGGTGTTGGCTTATGCCAGGTCTAGAGAGTTCATGGAACTTGTTCAGGGAAATCTATCTGTGATGGAGTATGCCAACCGTTTTGCTGAGTTGGTTCGGTATGCTCCAGAAATTGTCTCTAATGAGCAAGCGAAGGCCCAGAGGTTTGAGAAAGGCTTGAGACCAGAGATATACTCCCAGGTGTTCTTGTTTAAGCTGAGGACCTATGCTGAGGTCGTTGATCGGGCGTGCATGGTGGAGATTGATAGAAAAGGAAGGGATGGTTTCTATGGTTCTGTATCAGCAGTGGGAAGTGGAAGCTCCTCAGAGAAGAAAAGGAAGCAGGAGGATCATGTGAAGAAAGGAGGAGGTTGTTCAGGGAACTCTTCTAGGCAGTTGTCATCAGCGGCTTCTGATGCGAGATCGGTCGTGTGCCACCAGTGTGGGAAGACCGGGCACATCCGTCAAGCATGCCCTCATCCTCCGAAGACCTGTTTCCAGTGTGGAGGTATGGGACACGTGCAACGCTTTTGCGGAATAGCGCGTCCACTTAAAAGTGGGGCAGGATCCATGGCTCCCAGAGGAGTGCCAGCACAGTCTGAGCCGTCGAGGACTGGGGGATCTCGATTTTGCAGCCGTGGTGGTAGGGCTGGGTCATCTTCTGGGCAAAGCCAGTTCAGGGCAAAACCACAAACTAGCGGACTTTGTGTCGAGATGCTACACATGCCAGCAGGTGAAAGCAGAGCACCAAAGGCCCTCCGGTTTGCTCCAACCACTACCCATTCCTACCTGGAAATGGGACGAGGTTGCCATGGACTTCATTGTTGGATTACCTCGTACACCTCGAGCTAAGAATGCCATTTGGGTGGTGATTGATCGTCTAACCAAATCATCCCACTTCATTCCGATCAGAGATACATCTAAAGTGGATGAGTTGGGCCGTTTGTATCTTCAGGAGGTGGTGAGACTCCATGGTGTGCCATCAGCAGTTGTCTCAGATAGAGACCCTCATTTCACATCTCGATTCTGGGAAGGCCTTCAGAAGGCCTTGGGGTCCCAGATTAAGATGAGCACAGCATACCATCCACAGACGGATGGTCAGACAGAGCGGGAAAATCAGATTTTAGAGGACATGCTTCGTGCATGTGTCCTAGACTTTGGAGGTTCTTGGGATACCCATTTGGGATTGGTTGAGTTTGCTTATAATAACAGTTACCAATCCTCGATTCGAATGGCTCCTTTTGAGGCGCTCTATGGTCGGCCTTGTCGGTCCCCCCTCTGTTGGGCTGAGGTAGGTGAGACCTCACTACTGGGGACGAGTATGGTGCAGGAGACATCTGAGAAGGTAAAATTAATCAGGCAACGTTTATTGACAGCTCAGAGTCGTCATAAATCATATGCTGACCGGAGGCGTCGAGACCTAGAGTTTTCTGTGGGTGACAGAGTATTCTTGAAGGTGGCCCCTCGTTTAGGCCATCGTCGATTGGGGAAGCAAGGTAAGCTGACTCCGCGGTACGTCGGGCCATTTGAGATCATCGAACGTATTGGAAAGGTGGCATACATGTTGGCATTACCTTCTCAGTTGACGTCCATCCATGATGTCTTCCATGTTTCTCAGTTGAAGAAATACTACCCGGATCCGTCCCATGTGTTGAGTTGGGAAGAACTGGAGATAAATCCTGACTTGTCTATTGTTGAGAGGCCAGTGAAAATAGTGGACTCCCAAGAGAAGATACTTCGAGGGAAGTCTATTCCATTAGTCCGGGTTCTATGGCAGCATGGAAATGATACACATGAGACATGGGAGCGAAAGTCGTGGGTCGAGGAAGAGTACCCGTTCTTGTTTTCCAATCAAGCCTCATGTTGACTTTCCGGGGCGGAAAGTCCTTCATGGGGGGAGAATTGTCACATACATGAAATATTTAGATGTATTTTTCATTTAATTTACATCCTTATTTGTTTTGGTGGTTTTTCATGCATTTTAAAGGAAATAGTGGGTTTCCAAAATTTGGGCCAACCTAAGAGCACATTTCCAGTTTTGAAAGTATATTTTGTTTCTTTAATAACTCCTTCGTTTTTCAACATTTTTCAACCATTCAACTTCCAAAAATGACCTTCATTTAAATATTAAAACCACAAAATAATTTTTGGCCCCTTAAAAATTCATTAGAATCATGGATTTGGGTGATAAAATTAGGTATTGGGCCAACCCGAAATCCCATTTCCAGTTTTAAAATTGTTTTGTAATTATTTCATAAAATATTTATTTGTTATCCTTTTTCGGTGATTACACCTCTCACACATTCCCATATAACCCAGAAACACCCCCATATTCGTTTTCGCCTCTTTGGAGCTCATATTGATCGCGATTTAGGGCCGAACTTCTGAAGCTCCAAAAAACGTCCAGATTTCTCAAGTAAGTTGGTTCTCTTCCTTATTCCTCCCTTCTTATTAGGGTTTATTCCTTTTTTATTGAACCCCCAAATGTCCAGAAGATGGGGTTTCGTACCTAGGGTTTTAGTTTTGAGTTTCTTGGTCCAATCCTCTGGTTTTAGGTTCAATCTTACTCCTTTGTGGTGCGGCGGAGGTGCGGTTGAAGTGACGCACAAGGATTTGGGGGTTTTGACTCTTTTGGTAGGTGATTTCATATATAGGTATTGTATAATGATTTGGCTTTCTGTATTTAGGTTTCCATTATGTTCATCATTCAGTATTTTGATTTCAAAAATTGATTTGGGTAGCATTTTAAAAGTGGTAGATTTTTAAGTGCCAATCTTGTGTGAAAATGGGTGTTTTACATGTGTAACGCATATTGTGCCTCTTGGTGTTGTTTTATAATTCAGGGATTGGATTTATAAAAATGTTTT
This sequence comes from Viscum album, assembly GCA_963277665.1. Lineage (NCBI taxonomy): Eukaryota > Viridiplantae > Streptophyta > Magnoliopsida > Santalales > Viscaceae > Viscum > Viscum album. The sequence goes on along the minus strand of OY728138.1, from coordinate 1,284,306,901 downwards.
GATGCTGAAATTTATGTTTTGGTATAATATTGGTCTCCATTTTGTTTTAAATATGGGATTTTAGATGAATTTAATGTGCAACATTTGATTAATTTTCTTGAAATTGTTTTATGGAAATTATAAATGGTTTATTGAGTTACGCAAAAGGTGAAAAGAAGGTGTAGATACTATTTTGAATGTTTGTGACCAGAACTGACATTTATATGTGAATATTGATTTTGGTAGCATGTGGTGACTATTTGAGCACAATACGGGAAACCCGGGTATCTAGGTGTGCTAACGTGTACTAGTACGCTAGTGAACGGAGGGGTTTTGACCATGGTTCACTTAGCAAGTATGACATGGATAACACTAAAAAAACTATAATGGAGATGATTGGAGACCACTAGGTTATGGGTATGCTCCCTACTAGTGGCTCGTGCATGAGAACGAATTTTTTTATGGTTACTTTCACCGAGGTACGAGGTACTTGGGGCTCACAACAAACTAGTACCTAGGGGGGGTTCCTACGCTTGGTGCTCGTGGCCTTTTTTGAATTTAAACTTTCTTTATGGTATTTTGGGATGTGAAAACCAGCAGCTTGAATTTTTTATTCAATTTCACTGATTCTTTATAGTTATCCCCATTGAAAGTTATTTTCTTTTCAAAGTTTCACTTTTAGAAATAAATGCCACTATTATCTATTTATAACTCTTGCAAGCCTTTTATTTTACAATGCCTATCACTTGAAATCCTTGGGTGATATCCTATTGGGCTTAGTCTCACACCCTACTTACACCTTTGGGTGTAAGTAGACTTGACCATGTTTGACACAGGCAAAGGAAAAGCCTTGGGCGATGGCGGTTCGGGTTGCTAGTTTATCTCGATGGTGCGGTGTTGTGGAGACGGCTTGTGGGTGATGACCCCTTATCGTGTGGAGTCTCTTGGGATGTTTGCTGCTAATTTTATGTACCTTTGGACCTCTTGTGTCTTGTTTAAACTCATATACTAAGTTCTGAATTTTTATTAATTCTTGTTTGTCATAATTTTTCAGATTTGGTTTGTTGTTTGTTTTTGGTTATCTTATGAACCCAAACTCGGGTAAATCGTTCCCAAATGAATTTTTATGATACCCGGGCACTTGTGCTAGCCCGTGGGGATGGGGAACGCCCTTCGGGTCATGTCACGGGCAGGGTTTTGTGCCGGTTTTGGCGGTGACCAGATTCGGTTCGTGACAGGGCCCGACTCGAAATGTAATCCCTTAGTTTTCTAGAACGTTAGCCCAAGATAGTAGGCAATCCATAGGTCATACGTCCATAATGTTTGGTGGGTTCCTATAGACATGAAGGAGGACAAGGATCTGAATAAAGGGCACGCAAAGCGTGGGGATTGGAGTGATGGGTTGTTCGACTGGAGTCCAACACTCTTAAAATTACACCACCGTGGTAGAAATGCGTTGGGTGGGTACATCGGTCTGATCAAAGATCAAACATTCTTCTAAACCGGACCTCTCTGATGAGGAAACTGTCGCCTCCCAATGATGTCGTGGGGCATCCCGAACTTGTTCAGGGAAAAGCTTCAATTTCGTGGTTCACCAAAGGAGCTCCAGTAAAGGGACCGAAAAAGGAGGGGGAATGGGAATTATGATTCTTAGGGCTATACCCAGAGACTGGATGCCTGGGCGTTCCTACGTATCCCATGAGGATGGGAATCAAGCCATACGTATTTCTGGGAGAGATCTTAGTTTAAGGTCTTAGAGATCAAACCATGGATAATATGAAATGCGGAAGACACATGGTGGGATAATTATGAAGCCCGACATGAATGGGAACCTAGGGTTCTGACCACCATGTGTTCCCTGGGAAGATTTTAGGTCGAGGGACCAGAAACGAGAGTTAAGTTGGGCCCGAGGCAAAGTGCATGAGCGTTGCTATGTACCCCATGAGTATGAGGATCAAGCCTCACGTAGTTCTTAATGTGTAATGGTGGGTTACCCGTGCCGAGTACAATGAGGTTGTGCGGGTCTTGACCATACACCAAAAGAAGTGGTATTTGATAGATCTTGTTTGTCCTTTAGGATGAATGAGTGTTTTTTTAAGCGATGGACCTAGGATTGAGGGTATAGGTATCGCCACAAGAATAAATCCATATGTAGGCTTTGAAAAATGGCATGGTGTATAACGGATACCAAACATGACGTTCCCTTGGGTGAGGACATCACAATGCAGTTCTGTTTTTCATCGTGCGGCTAGGATGATATTATCTCAGTTTAGGGTCATGTGACGGGACCGGCCAAGCATTTTAATGTCACGCAACACAGATGTAGTAGAGACAAGGCTGAAAGGGGAATGTTCACGGTGTAATAAAGCGTACCTGATGTGAATGAAGACATAATCCCATACGACACCATTCATGATTCTGAGAAAGATGCCTCGGGCCATGGGGCCAAAAGAAGGTAAGAGGGGAAGTAGGAGAGACTAGATCTCAACTAAGCTGGACCCGAAGATGAGATGTCCGGGTTTTCCTACGTATCTCATGAGTATGGGAACCAATCTATACATAGTTCTTGAAGGTTCACTTTAATGCTATGTATGAAAAAATATAGTTTAATGTCATGCAGGACAATAGGTAGGAGGTACTAGCTACTAAGAGGGGGTGTATGTGGCGTGGATATTGCAAACCCGACGTGAACGAGGGAATAATCCCATACACGCCACACTGCATGGCCCTATAAGGGTGGGGGCTTAAAAGGCAGAGTTGAAGAGATAAATTAGTCTAACTGAGCTGGGCTTAAAGACGAGATGTTTGGGCATTCCTACATATCCCACAAGGATGGGAATCAAGCTGTATGTAGTTCTCAAAAAAGGGGAAATATGAAAAGATCTTAGTTTAAGGTCTTAGAACTCGGACTGTAGAGATACAAGACTATCCCAAGTAAAGGAGGACCTTACCCCAATCCCTAAGCCTACGTGAGTCGAACTCGGTGTAGGAAATAAGGGGGGATAAGGTATTTGCAATATGTGAAATACATGTGGAGGGGAAATAAGTGGAGCCCCAAATGATTGCGTTATCGTGGATTTTTCCTCCTAACATGCAGATGCACACTGAGGAATAGTACCAAGAGTTTCAAAGTTCTACTTGGAAATGCTGAGGTGGAGAAGTATTTGAATCATGTAACCAACATTTTGGGCTTAATGGGGTTATTGTGATAATGGAGGATGATTGTTGACTGTGTTCGAAACACATCATCCATATCACATTAGCCTGAAATTGGAAAAAACAAATGAGTGTCGACTGCTGACAATATTCGCAACGTGGGACATGTATCAATTTTTTGTCTGAAAACCTAGAGGAAATTGGACCATAATGGTTGGAGATCCCTTAGGCCTAGAATACATTACATTTGGGGGTCCCTTTGGGTGTGAACGGTGATGGAAGCCCTAATGAAGGGGAACACAAAGCCGTAGAAATGGGTGAAAGCATGTCTGGGTAGAATCTAACATTCCAGGCACTAAACCAGAGTACCCTTAGGCACATTAGCGAATTTCTGAAGAGGACCGAGGGGCTCATCTCAAGAGAGGCTGATTTGAGAAGAAGAGTGTAGCGTAAGGGGATGGAAAACTCTCAATAGGAGGAGGTAAATGGTGTGGTTGTTAAAAAACCCGACGTGAATGAGGACATAATCCCATACCACACCATATATTCCTCTCTATGGGGGAATACAGGCCCAGGGGCCAAGATGAGAGGGAGATTTCTAAGAGATGGGGTTGGACCCAAAGTCTAGACATTTGGGTCGTACTAATTATCCAATGAGGACAGGAATCAATCCACACATAGTTCTTGAAGGGAGTAATGTGTAGTTTATCTTCATGCAGTAAAGACGCAAATGGGTGAGATACCCCACATACAGGAGGTGTATGGTGCGGTGAGTAACCAAATGAGAATGGGGTAATAATCCCATACCACACTGTAAAACCCTTTGTGAGAACTTGGGCTGGGGGCCTGAAAAGGCCAAGGGGCCTGAGGTTGGGCCTCGAATGGAAAGTACTAACCAGTTTTCAGTTTAACATCTTACAATGGGGACGAGTATGGATAAGGTATTTTATCTGGGGATGTGTATGGCATGGTGAGTAACTCGACGTGAATGAGGACATAATCCGATACCACACCGTACAATCTCGTAAGAGTTAACAATAGAGACAGAGGCCCAAGATTTGACATGCGAAGAGCGGCAAGGCCTGCGTTTGCGGTATAGACAATAAATGACAGGCGGGATGTATCAAAAAGATATAGGTGGAATGGCTAAATAGACTGACATGAATGTGGACATAAGTCTATTCCACAACTCACAACCCAAAACGAGGACTTAGGACAGGGGCCGAAAAAGGCCAAGGGGCTTGAGGTTGGGTGTCCCAGCCAATGGTAGCCATACGACCTCTTGTGCAGTTACCGCCTCATCATAGCTCCTAATCCCACATGATAAGTGCTCGGTGTGGGAAATAAGGAGTTGGACTCGGCTCTCCCTGTTATATAGGGGTCTAATAGATGGAATTTATTGAAGGTAGTTCATCTCCTGGAGATACAACGGGGTAGAATGAACCACTAAACTCAATGTTTGGGACATATTGGTGTGGCTCTAACGAAAAAGGATAGATATTGACCATGTTCGAAACACAACATCCCTATAGTGACCTAGACTTGGAACAACAAATGAGCATAGACCACTGACCATATTCACAACGCGGGACATGTATCGGCTTGTTGCTCAACATCCTCGAGGGCGTTGGCCCGAAGCGATAGGATAGCCCTTAGGCCTAGAATCTATACCCTTCAAGGGTCCTTCTAGATGCGAAAGATGATGGAGTCCCAATCAAAGGAGTGGTTAAAGCATAGTTTTACCCATCTGTGAAAGAGGAGAACACCTCTAGGGAGTGGGAAATATGGCGGGATCGGGATGATCTCGACATGAATTGGGGAAAAATTCTACACCACACCATATGTCTTGACCCGAGGGAAGATTCTGGCATTTGGGATGGGCCAACAGAAGAAATGATTGGGCATTCCTACGTATCCCATAAGGATGAAAATCAAGCTGTATGTAGTTCTAAGGGTTCATTTAAATGTCTTTTAGGATGAAATAAAGTTTAATGTCATGAGGGACGCAGCAGTTTAGGGTCATGTGGGACCTAAACAGTTTAGGTTCATGCCGGACCATATAGTTTAAGGTCATGTAGGACCATCATACAGTTTAGGGTAATGAGGGACCATCCAGTTTAAGGTTGTGCAGGACCATCATGTAGTTTAGGGTCATGCAGGACCGTACAGTTTAAGGTCGTGTAGGACCATACAGTTTAAGGTCATGCAGGACCATCATGCTCGGGAAAGTATTTCTTGAGGAACTTGGCATTGGTGGGAGGAGTTCTACACTCTCCATCCATGGTTACCAAGGAGTATGCACCATTAGGGTAAATCCTGTGAATTATGTAAGGTCCTTCCCATTTGGGCTCCAGCTTGGGTGGTTTCCTTTTAGGGATCATTGGTGTCCTGAGGGCCAATACCACGTCACCTTGCAAGAAGGAGTGGAGACAAAATCTCTTGATGAATTCCCTAGCTATCTTGTTCAGGTGTCTTTCAAGATTGTGTCGGGCACGAAGCCAATTTTCATCAAGTGCTACCAATTCAGTGAGATGAATTTCAGCTACTTTATCTGGCGCCTGATTGTCATAGACTGTTGTTCGTAATGAAGGAAGTTGGATCTCGATGTGAAGGATGACCTCAACTTCATACACTAGGGAATATGGGGTCACTTGGGTGGAATTACGCGTCATTTTTCGATAAGCCTAGAGGGTGTTGGGGAGATTTTATATCCAACTCTTATTCTTCTGACCAACCATTTTATGCAAAATTTTATAGATGGTTTTGTTGAATTCCTTGATCTGTCCATTTTCCTACGCGTGATAGTGGGAGGTATGGTTCGAACGGATGTTGTACTTGGCATACAATTTCTTCAGCTCGGCTGCTCAGAAGTTGGTGTAGTTATCAGTGAGGATGGTGTGAGGGAATCCAAACCGGTATATTATATTGTAGCTCATGAAGTAAATGATAGAATGGGCCTTGACCTCCTTGAGTGGAACCACCTCTTCCCACTTGGATAAGAAATCCATAGCAGTGTGGATGAACCTGCACTAGCGAGCTATCACCGGTGGATATGGTCATACGACATCGAGCCCCCACACTACGAACGTCCAAGATTACTTGGTGGAGTGGAGAGGTTCTGAAGACCAATGCATGATGTTGGCATGAACATGGCACGCATGACACCTTTTGGTGAACTCGATGCTATCGTGGATCATAGAGGGACAGAAGTACCCCAGTCTCCGAATCTGATGAGATAGCTTCGGCCCAGTCTGGTGGGTTCCACAAGAACTGGCATGAACCTCCTGCATGAACTAAGAAATCTCAACTCCTTGGATGAAACAGAGGATAACACCATCAAACCCATGCTTGTAGAGGATCCTCTCAAGATTGTGACCACTCTAGAGGGTATACTTCAACACACGACGTTGGATTCTCTCATGCTTAGCTCGATCAGCTGGGAGGTAACTATTTTGGAGATACTCGACCAAGGGGGTTCCCCAGTCAGGGGTCTCTTCAAACACCGCATCTGAGGAACCAAGGTATCTTGATGTGGAGGCTTTGGAAATAATATGGCTTACCCATAGGCCATCGTCATCATCTAGGATGATGGGAGAAATGACTCTCTGATGTTCCATGGATATAATCAGGTCATCCTACTCGGGTTCTGCAAGTGATGTAGCCAGGTCAGCCAGAGTATCAGCTCAACCGTTTTGAGATTGAGGGATATGAGTAACTTTCGGCCGCGGTGAGAACTAGGGCATTAGTGGGAGAGTGTTTTCCAACAATGGTACGAGCCATGTCTTTTAGACAATGTAGTCTCCATTGATTTCCCTGATGACTAGTTCAGAATCCCCTTTCACATGCAAGTGGGGCACATCAATCTTGAGGTCCAGCTCGAGGCCAGTGATAAGAGCCTGATACTCTGCCTCCTTGTTGGTGCAGCCTTCTAACAACATGAATGAATATGAAAAAATGGCTTAAGTTTGAGTAATAAATATAATACCCATGCCTACTCTATTGAGTTTGGGATCATTGAGCCTCCTGCCGGTGGGACCCCAGGAGGCACCATCGAAGTTCATATGCCAACACAAGATGGCCTGATCTACCAAGATGATTGCCACGTCGGGAAAATCCAGGTCCAGGGACTAGTCCGCGGGGGTTGGATGGGCAGTAAGAAAATCTACCAATGCTTGTCCCATGATAGCCTTCTGAGGCATGAACCTGATGTCAAACTGCTGGAGGATTACCTCCCACCGTGCTAGTCATCCTGTCAGCATGGGATGGCTCAGTATATACGTCAGTGGGTCTACCTAAGACACCATCTGTACCTCGTGGTGATGTAAGTAGTGTCGCAACTTCTACATGGAAAATATGATTACAAGGAAGCTTTTCTCGATAGAGGAGTATCTAGTCTCCATATCTATAAGAATAAGACTGAGGTATTTTAGACTATTCTCCATCCCCTCATTGTTCTTCTCGGTGAGGAGGGAGCCGAGAGATTGTTCCAGGGAAGTTACGTACAAGATCAGTTGTTTTATAAATACTATTGGCATCAGGACCAGAGGCTAGAGAAGATACTGCATGATTTACTCGAACGTGGCCTGGAAATCGTTGTCCCATCCACAAGTTGTGCCTTTCTTCATGATTTGAGAAAAGGACTTACACTTGCCGGCCATATTCTCAATTAATCGATGTATGTTGGCTAAGTGGCCTTAGAAACCTCGAAGCTCCCAAATATTTCTCAGAGGAGGCATCTGGATAATTTCCTTGATCTTCTCTTGGTCGATCTCGATGCCCCGGTACCTAACAACAAAGCCACAGAACTTCCCAGAGGTGACCCGGAAAGCACATTTCAACAGATTCGTCTTCAGGTGGAAGGAATATAGTAAGCTTAACACTTTCTCGAGGTCATTGAGATGGTCCTGACACTGGTGGGATTTGACCACCAGATCATCCACATAGAATTCTACCAATGTCCTAAGGATTGGCATGAATATACGATGCATGGCCCATTGATAGGTGGAACCTACATTCTTTAAGCTGAAGGGCATTACCTGGTAACAAAACGTACCTTGCGGGACCCTAAAATCTATGGACACCTCATCCTTGGGATCCATTAAAATATGATTGTATCCATAGTAACCGTCCATGAAGGAGAGGGCTTGGAACCTAGCCGTAGCATCGATCAAAAATTATGTCACAGGATGGGGAAAATCATCCTTTAGACAGTGACAATTGATATCACGGAAGTCTATGCACACTCTGTTCTTTCTGTTCTTCTTCCTGAATGGAACAATGTTGGCCATCCATTTGGGGTTCTGGACCTCCTTAATGATGTTGGATCTGATGAGATTGTCAACTTCGGCCTCAACCATGGCACCGTGAGAAGGGTGCATCTTTCTAGGAGGCTCCTTGAAACTATGATGATTTGAGAGAAGACTGAGGTGGTGGATTACTACCTAAGGATCTAGTCCTAGCATCTCTTCTTAACTCTATCAAACATGTCACGGTGCTATTTATGGAAGTCCATGCACCACTGTTGCTCCTTGGGGGGCATGGAGGCACTGATCAATGTGGGTCTTGGATCTGCCTCACTACCAAGGTTTACCTATACCAGTTCATTAACCGTGGTGGAGACTCCCTCTTCAAAGATGGGGGGAGCATCCCCCAAATCCTTTTCTTTGCTTGAGGTGGAGGGATCTCTAGTGGGTAAAGCCTCCTATGGGTCGGCAGATCTCAAAGAGAGGCTAGTACTATCCTAGATGGTAGTGGACAACATATCAGGAGGTTCACGTGCTGCCGAAACCATAGTAATGAAGGATGTAGAACCGATCCCCTCTGGTCTTCGGCCCAAGGGGCCACACTTGATGATATCAAAGCAGTAGTGGCACTTCGTCTTGAGCCGATTAATTACATTCTAGAAAAATAGGCAAGTATGGAGTATTGTTGTTGCCATGGGGCGAACATCCTGATACCTTATGGGGTTTGGAGGAACCGGGATCACCTAGGCCTGATTTGTGTAGGAGTACGAGGTGATTTTCCGCCGTTTCTTGGACTTGGGAATATGCTTCCCCTTTGTACTAGAGACAATAAAACATTGCCTAATGTTGGGGGGGGGGGGGGTCATGGCCTCCAATCGATGGATCAGGAAGACGTAGGTGACATCTAGACCTGCCCAGGGGTCAGTTGCAACCGTGGCGGGTTCGACCTCACTAGCCTGAATCTGGTTGTCCTAGCTCTTGTAATAGTCGGCGTCCAGGTAGCGTGCTTCACAAGAGGAAAAAGGAGATGCATCACCATGGAGTATGCCTACTCCACCATTGAGGAAGTACTTTAGGCACTGGTGATACAACGAGGGAACCACTGTGTGCAGGTGGAGCCATGGTCTGCCCATCAATGCATTGTACACAGTGTCCTAGGAGACAACCATAAACTCGGTGCTGGAAACTAGGCCACCAAACAGGGTCTTTAAATGGATCTTACCAACTGGGTTCTACTTTGTCATTTTCTATCCTTGGATTATCAGGTCAGAGGGAGTCAGGTCATCCTAGAATAACCCCAGCTTCCGAAATGTCCATGTCGGGATAAGGTTAATCTTGGAGTCGGTGTCGACAAGACAGCGGTGAACCTCCACGCCATTAAATTTCCAGGTGATGTACAGTGGGAGGATGTTCCCCTATATAGGAGTGCCTTAATATTCTCTATAGAATGAAATGATGGTCTGACATTCGGCGTTCTCAACTGCTTCAGAATGAAAGGCTTTCATAGTTTTTACCTCCATCTCAAACTGTAGGGGGCTTCTTAAAGCCCCAGTGAGGGCCTCATGCATGTATAATAATAGGAGAAGGGCCTCTAATATGGAAAGCCTCACTGGTATGTTGGAAAGGTTCTTGAGAAAATCATACTTCCATTCTAGGCGCTAACTTCTACTTTTAGGAGGCCGCTCTGTGTTAGGAGGCATGGAGGGCCCTGCCAGCTTGACTGGTGGCTGACTGGTGCGGGGCATATCCTGCTGCTCCCTAGTCGAATCCTATAGAGTAGCTACCGGATGAGGGTTGGATGACTGAGATCAGCCTATAGTAGGGCGAGGCTGGTTGTTCCATGGTCGTAGTGGCTCTTCCTGATTCAGTAGAACAAACGACGATGGAGGTGGGCCCAACGACACCGGATGAAGAGCATGTGCGTGTCGAGTTCTACGCTAGGCCTACCATATGTTCTTAGTGGAATACATAGCCTGGATGGATGTTCCAACTGATGTGCCTCGACGAACCATATTTTTGTGGCTCTGCTGATGTTGGCATTGGTTGGGGACATTGGGGAGGTTCTAATGGCGCTCCCCGTTGTCGGGAGTCATATAGGGATTTACCAACTCCATGGTATTAACTAAAGCGTACCCTTGACTATCACTTGAAGAGTCATCCATCACTGAGAGGATTCTGGGAGGAATCCCCATATCTGGATGCATGAAGTAGCCGAGAGTTATGGATGATGATGGCATTGGTAGGGCACGTTGCTTTCCCTTGCGTTGCTGATGCTTCCTCTTCAGGGAAGAGGTCGGCTAAGATGACGATGTAGAAGTAGCGGCTGCAGCTTTTGAAGGCTATGAATGATTTAGGCATACATGAATGATACCATGTGCATGAGAAACCATTTTGAGATCCATCCAGTAATCATACTTCTGGGACTCACTATTAGAAACCTGCTGCCACTCATCTTCATTGTCACTGCTACTGTTTGGCCTTACGACGATGCATGCCACTTGTGCGGGGGTTGGGCCCAACCATACTATATTGTTATTGACTTGGACTTGAAGCTAGTATTTGAACACATAGAACTACTTGAGGGTGTTCCCAAAGATCCGGTGATTGGGGTAGTAGTTGGGGAAATCAGCGTGGTTCACCTCTTCTGGCCTTCTGCACTCAGGAAAACACACAATCCCTTATTCCAAGGCACTTAGGAAGTAATCGGGGACCTGTTTCTCATTGAACGAGTAGGTATGGTTTCTTCTGTCTAAAAAGGGGGTCCTTGGGGCCTGATTGTAATGAGCAGCTGGAGGATCCTATCAAGGAGGCGGGGGCCGGTTGTCCTACCTAGGAGGTGGTGGCGCATTTGGCAGGGGAACCTACCGATTCTGAGAAATCCACTGTTGGGCCAGAGGTTGCGCCTATGGTCGCAGGCCTCTGTGAGGTTGTGGAGGTGGCTCTACTGGTATTAAATCCAGTTATCTGGGGGCCTCTATTTGGGCCACCGCGGCAAGCTCGGCTCTGACAGCCCTCCTTGCTGGAATTACAGGAGGCAACGGGCGTGCCTTGCTGGCCTATTGGAGGGGTTCTTTCAGGCGCTAGGCCTTATCAGAGAAGTATCTGAATCCTCTGGGGTATTATTGGGTTATCATAAAGGGAACCAGCTCTGTCTTGACATTCCCTACACACATCGTCAGTAATTTCTCCTTAGTCAGTGTCATGTCAAGGGAATATGTAATCCCTTTCCACCGGGCAATGAAGTCCACAACAATCTTATCAGGCCTTTGTTTGCACTTGAAGGGGTTTGTGATGCTCATTTTTCACGTGGTGGAGCTAAAATGGTAGAGGAATTTCCTGTGAAGGTCCTCCCAGCTGGTTATGAATCTGGCAAGAAGCTGGTTGTACCAAATTAATGAAGGCCCCTCCAATGTATGAACAAAGTAGCCGATCTTGGAATCCCCCTACAGCACTGGAGTCTCTAACATGGGCCCACACCATGAGTTGAAGTGGTATTGGTGTTTCGATGGGTCCCCTATCCCGTTAAAGGGGCAGAAGGTGGGATTCCCGAAACCCGGAGGTGCCAGCATATCATCCACCCATGACGGATATGGCTTGCCCTCAGGCAGAATTGCCACCTGTCGTGTTTCCAATGCCTCAAGGCGGGAAATTAGTGCTGCCATTGGATCATCTGGGTGGGGTCCCTGCCTTGATGGGGATCTCTAACCATGAGCGTGTTGGCGGGTTCTGCAACACGGTAAGCAGGCCTAGCGGCTCGTGGAGCGGCTCGCGGCATGACCCTTGAGGCGGCCGGGGAGCCCAAGATGGGTCCATTGGATTGTCACACTATGTGGGATGATTTGGAAAGACATACCATGCCCTCTTTCCATAAGTTTCAACCTCAACACTATTTGTGGGGGCAGGACGGTCAGGGTCGCCTAGTGGTAGCTCACCTAAGGGAAGTTGTTCCTACCCCTACTGCCCTGGCCTAGAATCACCGTAGTCCGGTCACCACTCTGCAGTGGATTCATCCAAGAGGTTATCGACCAAATTCTTCTACTCAGCAAGTTTCTAGTGCAATTTGGGTTTCTCAAGGCCTTCCTCTATCTTCTGCACTAAGGTGGATGTGTCGGATTGCTTGGAAGCTCTGACGTGCTCTTTACCTTAACCAGAATTCTGAATGAGCACTAATACCTCAATGGGCGCAGAGAGACCTAGTAGGTTCTTCTGCTGGCGAGTAACCGTCCTCGATGGGTCCAATTGTGGTGGCACACCCTTGGGTGGTAAGTCCCCATCAAGAAGATCCAACTCATCCTCCTCATCCACTATGTCGTCCATGTTTATTGTGACCCTTCATGGGGGAATGTCCTCGATATTACCTAGCAAGTCAGGCTGCCACCGGATAGGACTGAAGAGGAGGGCAGTATACTTCCCCCATCCATGGACCTGCACATGGCGGGATGCCTCCTTGATAATTTTGTAGAGTACCTTGAAACTATGAACGCATTGTTGTTGGAGGGACTTGTGGCGGCCTGGTGACTTGGGGCGCTGGGCCACAGGAAGTGCAGCGAGATCGACTAGATGACATTGCTCGCCAATGTCTTAAAAATGCGATTGGCTCCTAGGATAAACCACTCGCTGATGACAAAAGAGAAAGTGTGTCTCCCAGAGGGTTTGGAGGAAACATTCAATCTCCTCTGGGGTGAAGGATTCTGGGGCACGAAAATTCGGCACTTCCACGGGCCAGAACATCTCGGGGAAATGGTCCGCTGTGAGGATATTCTATAATCTCCTCAGCTCGGATTCAGGTTCTGGCCCATGATTTCCCCATTCGTCAGCTGGGGGTGGCTGAGGAACTGGTAGCAGTACTAAGGCATACCGCTGGGATTGTAGGATGGTTGGTGGAGAGTATGGCGAGTGAGCTGACTGGATGTTGAATCTCAGGCTATCCTCCGAAAAGTGTAGTGACCTAGCCGTTACGTAACGGTAAGATGGGCTAACAGCTTTAGTTATTGGATTATGGGATAGGGCCACTAGCGATAGGTCACATTGCTACTCGCCTGCCTTTGGTCCCCATAATAGTTCTCTATGATCTCTTGTCGAGGTAGAGAGTGCTTATTCTGACGACGGTGGTGATTTCACGACCGTGACCTGTGGGGTTGCCAGATTTTCATCCTCCTAGATATACTGATGGATAGAGGTGGTAATCCGATGGACCTCTCATTCTGGGAGTACTAGGATGATGCGCCTTGTTCCTGCCCCAGCCCTTGACTCAGATGAGCAAGAGGAGGGTTCCCGTGCTAAGTCGTACTCTGCTTCAGAGTCTGAGAAGAAGACTGGTTTAATCTCTATCTAGAACATCCTAGGATTCTTATTATGGTGGTGATGACCCGCCTTCCTTCCCCTGGGTGGCTCCTTAGGATAGGGCTGATTTCTGACATGGGGTCCTTCAGATATAATAGTGCTGAGGTGAAGATGGTTTCCACTTGAGTAAGCCGAGGTGCAAGGAGCACCAGGACAGATGTCAAAGGGGACATGGGGAGGACCTCCATGGATAGATCTAGAGTGAGAAAGATCTCCACTAGTACCGGCAGGAGCATGGGGAGGTCCTCCATGCTTGTTTCCCTTGGTGACCTCAGTATGAGAAGGGTCCTTGTACTGGTTTAGCTTAACACAGGTAGGACCGCCGTGTTGGGTGCTAGTGAGGCCAGGCTGGCCTTCACCCCTATGGTAGTTGTGGCAAGGAGTGCCTTCACCAGCTACTGAGTGGACATGGGGAGGATCCCCATGTTGATGAGAGACCGGATGGGGAATGTCCCTACACTGGAGGTCGGGGGCAAGAGGAATGACTCCATACCCAGTGTAATGGGCAGAGGAGAGACTTTTGTACCGAGTGTCACCACAATGGGGAAGAACCTCATTTGAATTGAGGGTGGCATGGTGCGGACTTCCATGCTAAGTCTCAAAGCAGGGAAGGCCCACTCTCCCCTTAGTAGTGTTATAGGGAGGTCCTCCGTATTGGGTGACATCACTGCGGGTTAGTTCGGGACAGCCACTGCTTGTGTCGGAAACCACGAGAGTGAACCCAGCCTACCTGTAGGGTAGTTGGGGCCTTGATACTAGTTGGGAAAATGAGTTCCCCTAGTTAGTGTACACAAGGAACTGACAGTATGCGCTGGCAGTGGCTTGGGAAATAGTAGATGTCAGCATTGACACCCCTTGGCTAGACCCTCAACTTGCGCTCGACACTAGCGTCGGGTCGGGCGAACCAGAGCTGGTGGTGCATGTACATGACTTACCCTCTCCTCATCCAGCAAGACCTGGTGGCGGCGCTGACACGGTCGAGTGGGAGCCCTCATATGGATCCCCTATAATGGGACTCTAACCGGGCTAGGCCAGACGTCACCTACCTCATCAACATGAGGTATGGCGTCGTCAAAGAATTCTGTGGAGAGGCTCCCAAAACGGTTGTATGTCGACGTGGGGAGCAGCGGATCCCTGTGCGGACCTCAGGGGCGGTGTTGGCGACAAGGAACAAACACCTCCAGATCCAGGCGGGCCATATCCTGAGTCAGGATTATGCCCTCCTCCTCGTAATGTTGCACGAGGTCATTGATTACCCTTTGTTGGATAACCTCATATGGGGAGATGGGGCATGGACACCCCAGGTCCATGGGTGTAGAGACCATCGTGGAAGCGGTGGAACTACAGGGGACTACGGTGTTTGCATTGCCCCTTCCCCTATGTCAGTGTGCAAGAGGTTATCACATTCGAGATGCAGCAACCTGGTTCCTAAAAGCAAGGAGATTAACTCATCAGTGATTAAAGAAAAAAGAATTGATGATCAAATCTCCAACGCCATTTCTTCTTCCATGACTGGTAAGAGAGTTCCACGCTGACAACATTGCAGAACAGGATGTCCAACGTTCTACTTCCCCAACTTCTAGTAATTTTCACGTCAGACCAGCTATTTTCTTGGCGGGACCTGGTGCCAGATAAATGGATCTGGTAACACATCAATACATTGATGCCTCAAGCACTACTAATCTCTATATTGAGGAGAATAACGTCATGTTAGGTTCACCATTTCTGTTTCTGACACTTTAGTTGGGGCGCGTGCATTCGTCTGCTTGAGGGAAAAAGGTGCGGTTTTGTCACCCCACATTCCCACTTTCCAAAGGTGAGAGGAATATGCTCCTTGTTTAGGGATGTTTTCTCTTTGATCGAAACAGGATGATGTGATGTCAGTTCTTATTTTCTTTGATTCCTCCTCAGAACTCATCACCTAGCCCGGGTCTCAATCATAGATTTAAGAAATTATTCATGAAACTCTTCCCAGTGCCATATCTTTATAGAAACTAGTTAATTACACTACTTCTATCGGGACATTCCAAGGGGTTCGGTCAGGGCAGCAACCTTCAGTCAGGGGAGTAGTCATGTTGGGCATCACTGGCCTGTCTGGGCACTGGAACACTAGCGCATCTGTCTTATGTCTCTTATTATAGGGTTTCTAGAGGGCGCGGAAGCCCAAGGTATCTCACATGGGGGGATTGTATGCCATGGGCATGTATCTGAGGTTTTCCTCAGCTTCCCATGTTTAATATAGGGTATTCCGCAAGTTTAACATCCAGTAGATATGGATTGGGCTGATCAGAACAATAACCATAGTAGATTAGATGGGTGCAACCCCTGGATGGAACACCGATGCTGGGGTCAATGAGTGGTTGGATTCCCGATTGTTGTTAAATGGAATAAGGAATTGGGTGTCATGATCCTACCGGGATGTGGCGGCCTGGGTAAGAATCGGGATAGATGATGGAAGGTTCTGTGAGGTGGATGGATAATGGGATGGAACCGTCATGAGGATGATGATGGTTTTGGTCTTAATCCTCAAAAAGGCTTCTTACGTATCCTCGTGGTAGGGAATAAAATTCCACGTAGTTCATCTGATGATGACTTACCACCGATTGGGGTTTTCAATGGCTTACCACTGGATGAGGCCACAATGGCTTACCGCTGGTTAAGGATGTCAATGGATTACTTCCTAATAGGGATGTCAACGGCTTACCACTGAATAGGGATTTCAATGGATTATAGATGAATACATTTGTCAATGGACTACCGCTAAATACAGATGTCAATAGATTACCACTGATTAAGGTCACACCGGCTTACCACTGGATGGGTTCAAACCAACATGAAGATTGTTGGGATGACTAGTGGGTGGTGGGATTGAACCTCGTGGAGGCTTCCTATGTACCATGCCTTAAAAAGGATCAAAGACCACGTAGTTCATGTGGGTTTGGTGTGAAACGTCTTACCGCTGACTGGGGAAACATTGGATTACCACTGATTGGGGCCCATAGTTTAACTTCATGCAGGACAGGGGAAAACCTACATAAAGGGGATCAGAACTACTGGGTGTTAGGATAGAACCTCATGGAGACTTCCTACGTGCCTTGCTTTAGCAAGGATCAAAGACATCATAGTTTGGAATATGGGGTCATTTGGGGCTTATGCTCTGAGGCAGCCCAAGGTGTTGGTGAACCGACGTGAAGGGGTCAGAGCGACCAATGGGTGGTGGGCTTGAACCTCAGGGAGGTGTCCTATGTACCTTGCCTTGGAAAGGATCAAAGTCCATGTAGTTCCTGGTGGTGTAGGGCTTATACTCTAGGCTACCCAAGGTGTTGGTGAACCGACATGAAGGGGTCCAAACGATTGAGTGAATGGTGGGATTGAACATTAGGGAGGCTTCATATGTACCCTTACTTGGAAAGGATCAAAGACCACAGAGTTCATGGGGGTCGGTGAACCGACGTGAAGGAGTACCTGGGGTCCAATGGTTGTTGGGCTTGAACCTCAGGGAGGCTTCCTACGCACCCTGCCTTGGAAAGGATAAAATTCCTCTTAGTTCAGGAGGGTGTGTGGGGCTTACACTCTAGGCTTCCTAAAGAGAATGTCGGGTTGGTGCTTTCTCTAAGCCTACATGAGTCATGCTCAGTGTGAGAAACAAGAGACAGCAAAGACATGATGATCACTTCGTGAATGGTGTTTCTGGGGGAAGTGGATTGGGGATTACACGTAGTTAGTGGCCCAAAGAGGAAATAGGGGCTTACTCCTAGTTAACAGCATGAGGTGATGGAGATTGGTAACTACTCTAGGATGGAGGCCCTAAAGGTGGAAATTCCCATCGGGAGAGGGACTTGGCACCTTGGAAGAGGGGAGGAGCAGGGATTATACCTCCTGCAAGGAAAGATAGGGGATTATATCAGGGTGGTTTCCCATTCCCCATGTATAGACACCGCTCTGAAAAAGAGGATCTCATTCCATGTGAGGAATGATCTCACTCCCATGGAGACCAGTGGGCGTGCGGAATGTCCAAGGTGGGTAAACCCCGCATCTGACACGTGGGGTATGGTCACAGTTTAATGTCATGTAATGAGGATGAGAGTGCTTTGAAATTTAATGTCCTGTAGCTCGGACAAGGTGGGTTCACTCTGCACCCCTTGGACTTACATGACTCGTACCTCCCGCCCCTTGGGGAAGGGAAGGGATCAGCAATGTCATGGCTAGGGGGAGTTATGGAGAGAACCATTGGGGGGTACATGTTAGCGTGGCTATGCGAAGAAGCAATAGTCATTAGTGTGCCTTTTCGAAGAATCATGAGCGAATCAATGAAACGGGAAGTATCCTCTAAGTGAATTTGACGTTACTTTGCATGAACCTAGAGGGTTGTACGAGAAAATAGTATATGGTGAAGGTGTTTTGGGTGCAAGAGGTTCCCAAGAATGATGCTTGAAAGAGAGAAATCAGAGGCGCACAAGGAGGGAATTTTTTGCACAAAAGGGACTATGGCGCGAAAAATGGTGGGGAAACGCACAATTGAGAAGTGTGCGCGAAAAAAAAAGCCAGGCTGGGAGCATAATCGGCCAGCGTGCATGAAAACGGCGGGGCCGACGTGCAATTGGGCTTCTTGCGTGAAAAAGGTTGGTCCGGCACACAATTGAAGGCGTGCGTGAAAAAGGTCAGGCCGACATGCAATAGAGGGCATGAAATTTTGAAGGAATTGTGCGTACAAGAGAGGATTTCATGCAATTGGAAGGAATTGTGCATGGGGGACGAGAGTCAATGGGATTTGGACGAAGATTAAGCCCGAGTGGTCTTGCACAAAGGTGGACCCCCGGGTTACCTGGCATGAAAAACTATGTACCTGAGAGCCATATTTTGAGTGCATGAGAGGTGAGTTTCATACTGGAGAGATGGATCAAATTCTTCAGCCTAGAAGTCAAAGGGGTGAACTTCTATTTATTGGTGCTTAGAGACGCGAATCCACGCGGAAAACAGGCCTATGTTAAATTTTGTGCACTGACGTTGACAATGTGAAATTTCAACCGTGCGGGGATGTCGCGCGTAATTTTCTGCACCCATGCACTAAAACTCTCACGAATCCCAGAGTTTTTCATACGGGACGTTTTTTTCGCGCGCCATTGAATTTCTTTCGTGCAGCCCCTCCAGGCCCCCCGGAATGGGTCGCCGATTCCAAATATGGCTTCGCTTTGTCGTGCCCAACCCTTCTTCATCCCTTGATCATTTTTCAGCATCTACACCTACAAAGGGAATCCGGAGAAAAATTAATGTCTCCACTTTCTAAACTCTTCATCTCCATGTTTAGGAAAAAATTAGGGTGAAAATAAACAAGGTATATAGATCATAAGGCCTAATCTATAGCCATATTAAAATATATTCTATGATCTTAGGACCCCCTTGTCTAATTTTTTTTTACAATAATTACTTTTCACATCTTTTCATCATGATAACATGTTCACTATTTGGCGATACAACTTTTAGGGTTCTCAAACTATTCTATAATCTTGCATTTTCCATAAATCACACTTCATGATTTAATCACCTTGGGTTGTTATAATCCTATCATAACCTTTGAAAAGGAATACAAATCTCCTTGATTGACCATGTTATTGATTCATATGGTCTTAGACCTATCAACAAAATAAATCTTGGACAAATTTAAAGGGATTTCTGATTCTTGTGAGTAATATGTCACTGTGGTAGAATATAACACCCCAAACATTTTATCGTATGTTTCTCTTAAATAAATTCAATACATTAGATAACCTATATTACATGAATCATTAAGTCTCTGTGAAACAACACTTGTTTATTTATAGGATATATTCATAACCTAGTTATTAAACATAAATTTACCACTTCTATGTTTTCAATTTTAAAAAAAAAGACATGCACGGTTGCGATCAGGGTGATATTTGGAGTCTAATAGAATCAACTTAATTTTCAGTGAATAGTAACTTACCCTTATGAATAATAACTTACTATTATAAATAGTAATATGACACTTATGAAAGGTAACCTTACCCATGAAATTATAAATAAAATTTAGGCACCTTAAAAATGAAGATTAATACTTTAAGTGTTGGTATTTTTCAATTAAATAATGATTTAAATTAAAAATTAAATTTCTCATATTTATATAATTATTTTCTAAAAATGGAGTTCATTTTTTTATTCACACATTAAAAAATGGTTATGGTAAATTTTTTGTATTTTTCTGAAATATTTGAATTTTGGTGAATAGTAAAATATTGTAAATATGGTATTAATACATTATGAGATAAATACACTATTCCCTGCATCATGGATGATATAAGAAGCCATTAGTATGAAATCACATGAACGTGTTACTATTTTTGGTCATGGAATCATAAATATTTAATGTCTTAGGGAAAAATAATAAACTAATGATTAAAATATTAAGAAAACCCTCCTCCCCCAACTATATAAACCACCCCCACCCCCTCTTCCTCTCACACCACTCAAGTTTTGAGTATTACCTAAGTTCTAAAAAATAAACATACCAAGACCTCCCCCACTTTCAAGACCTATTGGTCTCACAAAAAGGACAAAAACAATGGCCTTATAAATATTCTGAAGGAGGATTACTCAATAGGTGAGCCTCTCTTCTTTTTTTTCAACTTCTTTTACAAGTTCCATTCTCTTATTTCTCTCTCCTTTCCTCCCCTCATAAAATTTCTATGATAGTTACATTACCTTACATGAAATAAACTTTTATTATTATAATTAAATATTTCATCATCATCTCTCTTTTAACCCTCCTCTTATACTAAAAATGAAAACACCGTCTGAGATTTGTTAATTTATCACATTCAAGGACTATGAGTTTTCAACTTCAATTACCATATTCAATTATGGTCATGAAATGATTTTTATGGTTGAACCAGATAATTATATATGTAATATATCCTATTTAATGATATGTAATCATGTTTTACACATGGTATTTAATTATAAAACAAAATGAGTCTGTGATGATCAAAAAAACCATCAAAATAATCCAAGCGTCTATCATTAAAATTTGGTATAAAGATTCATCCTCCCCCAAAATAACCAAAGTGTTTATATGATCATGTAACCTTATTTATTATAATTAATAACTCATAACTTAAATTTTGGATTTCAACTTCCATTTTACATGAACTTCCATACTCATATACAAGAAAATCTATCATGAAAACCAAGGAGGAAAATGCTTCCAAAACAACAAAATTGAACCTCTTAAACCCATAAAAAAGGCCATTAATGAACCTAATAAGGTTATAATAAATCAATTACATGTAGAGTAAGTTATTTAATTATTAATTAATTAAGGTAAATTTTATTATTCAGTTCATTAAGATCAACCGAAGAACACATTTGGGCATAAGGTAAGGGTTTTCTCATCTCACTTTTAATTCCATGAGATTTCCATTGTTCACCATTTATTTCTTGAATGTGGGGTATGTGTAATAACATTTTATATATTATATCATGATTCTATTTATATTCATAGTATTCTGTGATTTATTTGGTGATTATTAATTTTTTGTCATACGACTCGATTGATTACAACGTGGTCAGGGACTTTGTCTCAATTTCCATTTCATTAAGACTTACTTGGTATAGTGCACCTAATCCTTATTATGTGGTGTATCTAATACCCATTTGAGATAATTTTTCATTTTAAATTATAATTATATTAAATATACATTTTCTGGTATCATGGATATGATTTTTTCCTTAATCTGAATACCATTTCACGTACGATGTTTATTTTGAATGATATTTTAACTAGGGAAATATTTATGAATCGGTATACTCTATTCAATATGGATATTGAAATATCATATTGTTCTTGTATTAAATCTAATTATAAAGAATTATTTGGAATGGTAGTAATGGGAGAGACCCGTTATAACCCCTCGATGCATTGACAAGTCTCATGAGACAAATTAGTTGGCGACAAACCCTTTGAGTTTTTTTTTTCAAAAATCAGATGGGTTTCTTCCTGAAGTCTTAAACCATCTCAGTGGTAAAATGATTCATGTGATAGAAAAATGACATAAAAATAATAATCATTCTCTTTATTCATTATTCAGTTATTACTATCCATGAGGTTTTCATAATGAAAAAAATCTATGGATGCATTCTTATTCTTAGCTTATTTATGGCAAGTGATGTAATTTATTCATCATGCCATATTAGTCATGTTAATTGATTCTAATTCACTTATTTTTGATTCATGATTTCACTATATGTAACCCTTACTGAGCATTTTATCTCACCCTTATTATGTTTCCTTTCCCCATGTTATGAAAAATAGAACCTTGAATAATATTTCAAGGATGCAGTTTATTTCAATTTATTATGTATCATGTTATATTTTCTATCTTTCCAAAGGTACTTTGGGTATCATGTATATAATATGGTGTCCCAAAACTTCTAGAAAAATAAGTCCTTCAAGATTGATTTCTTATAGTCACACCAATATAATGAAATAATGCACTAGATTCGGGATTCAGTGTTTGATGAATTACAGTTGGTATCAGATGATGTTTAGAAGCAACCTTGGAAACTAGATTTATGAAATATAGTTTTGTGAAAATAACCCTAATATAGACTTTGACAATAATCATAGAGTAACATCCTAGAATTTTTGTAAGGTAGAGACTATGTGGATTTTCCTAGAAAATATATCCATGTCTAGATACTACAAGTGGATGTGGTGTTGGCATAGATGTACCTCGAAGTAACAACTCCAACAAGGAGTTGCAGGTTTGACCCAGGGTATCCTAGTACATGATAATGGGCCTTACTAAACACTTAATTTGACAATCCTAGGGGATATTCTAAGGATAATTCACATTTTCTTTACAAACCATTATAAAGAATTTAAAAGTAAATAGAAACAGTATGTATGATTATGAGATTAGTTGTGCATAAATTTTCAGATTATGTTATGTTTTTTCTAGTTAAAAATTATGTATTATGACCTAATTTAGGGTATGAAATTATTTAGAGATGGATCCTAATGTAAGAAGTGGAATCAATACCCATGGACAATGTAGGGATTTCCCCACTGAGCAATTCAACACAGTCAGTGTTGGAGTGGATCAGATCATGACCATATTAGGGAAACATTCTCAAACTATGACAAATAAACATGCTACACATGTGTTGGAGTTTTTCATGTGACAAAAGCCCCCATCTTTTTGTGGCACTACTAACCTAGTGGTAGCTGAGCAGTGGATCAAGTCCCTTGAAAAGATATTCCTAGCATTAACATGCAATGAAAATGAAAAGGTAGTGCTGCTAGTATATTTTCTCAAGGGCGATGTCGATAAATTTTGGTCCTTGATCCAAAATACCATGGATGAATAATAAATAAAAGATGTGGAATGGTGGACTTTTAAGGAAATGTTTTATTTGAAAAATATTTCCCCCGTGACCAATGAACTGAAATGAAGAGGAAATTTCTTTGCCTAAATAAAAGGGGAGAAGAGAGTGTTGCGGGGTATGAGGCTACCTTCACAAGATTAGCCAGGTAAGATATAGATAAAATACGTGATTCAGAATACAATATTGATCATTTCATTAAAGTACTTCTACCAGTTCTTTGAAGGGAACTGGATTCTCATAAAAAATTTCATCATACGATGAAATCTTATTAAGTTCCATCAAAACGAAGAATAAATTTTCTAGATAAAATTTTGTCAAGGGAGACCAAGATAAGAAGTTGTACTCTAATAACCATGGAAAAGGTGAAGTACCAAAGAATAAAAAGGTAACAAACCAATTCACATTATGTCAGAACTATGGAAAGAATCATCCTGGGAAATGCTTGAAAGGCATGGGATTCAACTATAATTTTGGTGAAAAGTGTCATAGATCTAATGAATGAAAGGGGAATAAACAAGTCAATGACGTTCAATGATACAATTTTATAGATATGAGACACTATGAAAATTAGTTTCCTAATATAAAATTATAATTTCCTCAAAAAATTCCACAAGAGAAAGGGAAATATTATTCAATCACAACTAAGGAGGTTGAAGTTCTTAATGGTGTGGTGGAGGGTACTTTAATTGTTTCCCTGAACATAGCCAATTTTTTATTTGATTTTGGTTCATCGCATTCATTTATATATTCCAAATTTTCCAATAAAATTAGTCATGTACAATTTGACTTATTAAGGGAGTTGTTAGTCAAAACACCTAGGGAATGTATCACTGAAAAAAATATGTGTCGATCAATCCCCCTCACAACACATAAATGTGCTTTAGTTTCTAACCATATCATCATATCCAATATTTACATTGATACAATACTTTGAATGAGTTTTCTTTAATGTTATTATGTGAAGATCTATTGAAATAAGTGGGATGTTACGATTTTTGAGAATGGTGTTTAATCCCTTATCTTTAGAGAAGAAACCTTGCCACCTGATTATTATCTAGATCCACCCCCAACAGCTCTACTGAATTCAATTATTGGATATGAAGATAATTAAATAACTATGGTTAAGGAATGTAATGTTAAAATATATGGTGTACCTATTGTGCTAGAATATGTTGATGTTTTTCCATAGGATTTACCAATACATCCTCCAGAGCAGGAAGTTGATTTCTCTATTGATTTACTTTTCGGTGAAATACCTATATCATAGACTCCTTATAGAATGGCCACTGTGGAATTAGTATAACTCAATAAATAACTAGAGTAATTTAGTGATAAAGTATTTATCTTCCCTATTTTTTCTCCATGTGAAGCCCATGTTATCTTTGTCAAGAAGAAAGATGGATCTATGAAGTGGTTCATTGACTACAGGGAGATCAATGCCATTACGATAAAGAAAAAGTATCATCTTCCAAGAATTGATGATTTATTTGATAAACTTCTTGGATACCAATATTTTTCGAAGATTGTAATTCGATATGGATATCATCAACTACGTTTGAGAAGGGAAGATATTCCTAAGACATCATTTCGAACTAGGTATGGGAATTAGGAGTTTACAGTAATGCCTTTTGGACTGACTAATGCACCCTCAGTTTTCATAAATCTAATGAATAGGGTTTTCAAGGAATATCCTGATGACTTTGTTTTGGTATTTAGAAATGATATCCTAGTATACTCCAAAATTTGTGAATACCATGAGAATCACTTGCGGGTCGTTCAGAAAACTCTTAGAAGAAATAAATTGTATGGTAAGTTTAGCAAGTGTGAATTTTGGCTTCAATCAATTTCTTTTCCTGGCCATACTATCTCGAAGGATGGAATATTAGTTGATCCTATCAAGAAAAAGGAAATTCAGCAATGGAACATTTCAATGAAATTAACCAAGGTACGTAGTTTTATTGTCTTAGCAGGTTACTATCAGCGTTTCGTTCAGAATTTCACCCAAATGCCTAAACTGCTAACTAATATCACACAGAATGGGGATAAGTTTTTATAGAAAAAAGAATGTACATAATTATTGGAATAATTGAAATGAAGATTAGTCAATGATCCAATTTTGATTCTTCCCTCTGGAAATAATAGATTTTTTATATACAGTGTTGCATCAAAGAATGGATTGGGTAAAGTCCTTATGAAAAATGATAAAGTTATTGCTTATGCATCAAGGCAGTTAAAGACTCATGAGAAAAATTATCCAACTCATGATCTTGAGTTAGAATCCATAATCTTTGATCTAAAAATATGGAGAAACTATCTCTATGTTGAAATATGTGAGATATGTATGGATCACAAGAGTTTAAAATACATTTTTACATAGAAAGAACTCAACATGAGACAAAGTAAATGTCTCAAGTTATTCAAACACTATGATTATTTAATACACTACCACTTAGAAAAGGCAAATAAGGTGGAAGATTCATTAAGAAGGAAATATCATGGTCTTCTCACCCATGTGAGGATTGAGAGAAATCCTATATTCATGGATCTGCTAAAGATGGATATGGGAATTATTATGGAAAGGGAAACATATTTCCTCTTTTAAAAGATTTATAAACCATATTTACTAGAGAAGATTAAAACATCTCAATCTGATGATGAGAATCTTGAAAAGAAAATTAAATATGTTAAGGATGGAAGATTTGCAGACTTTATGTATGAGGATAGAGTTCTAAAATTTGAGAAGAGGTTATGTGTTTCATCAGTACTTGAGATAAAAATGGAACTATTAGATGATTCTTATAGATCAAATTTCTCTATACACCTTGGTAGCACCAAGATGTATAGAGATCTGAAGGAATATTTTTGGTGGGATAACATGAAGCGATAAATTTCTATCTATGTGTAAAGGTGTATAGTTTTTCATCAAGTGAAGGATGAGAGATAACATTCAAGAGAGGTCATGAAACCTTCACCTGTTACTATGTGGAAGTGGGATGGAATTATGATAGAATTTTTCACAAGACTACTAAGGACACCTAGAAAGACTGATTCAATATATGTAATTGTTGATCATATCCCAAAATAGTCACATTTCATTTTATAAAATAGGATTTACCACTTGAGATCCTAGAAAGACTTTATATTAATGAAGTTGTAAAACTACATGGTGCACCTCTATTGATTGTGTCTAATTGAGATCCCTGATTTAAATCAAAATTATGGAATAGTCTCAATAAGGCTTTGGATAATGAGCTTCATATGAGTACTTATTATCACCCCTAAACCAACGGTCAATTTGAATTGACTATTAAAATAATGTAAGACATGTTGAGATCATCCACTCTTGACTTTCAAGGTATGTGGGACCAATAATTTCCTTTGGAGTAATTTTCCTACAATAATGTTTCCATTCTAGCATTAAAATGGTTCTATATGAAGCATTATATGGAAATAGGTGTTTAACTCTAACTTTTTGGGATGAATTTGGTGAGAGGGAACTTATAGGGCCAAAAATTATTAAAGAGACAAATGCAAGGGTAAAGAAAATTCAGGCCCATATAAAAGTATCCCAAAGTAGGTAAAAGAGTATTGCTAAAAACTAGAGAAAAGAATTTTAATTTTAAGTATGCAATCATGTCTTTCTAAAAGTATCTCTATGGAAGGGTATCTTAAGGTTCATTAAGAAAGAGAAATAGATCCCTAGGTACATTAGACCATTTGAAATTTTAAAATAATTGAAGTTGTAGCTTACTATTTAGAAATTCCACCAAGTCTATCCAAAGATCATAAAGAAGGACCCCGGGACACCCTGAGAGGGGAGGGGTGAATCAGGGTGACAACTTTTTCTTTTAAAGTGATGGATCTTATTCTCACATTGGTAGGAACTTGTTGAACCTATGTGATGAATATGATTAGAAAGAAAACATTCACATGCACAGAAAAGACACAACACTTTTTACTTGGTTCACCACTAAGGGCTATGTCCAAGGAGCATACGTTGAAAAGGTTCTGGTCGTATCAAATTCCACTAATCTTCACTAGTTGTTGATTACAATGGTATGAGAATAGTCACTCTTTCCTAGGCTCACTGCCTTTACAAAAGTTCAGAGATAGCTCACTATGTCCCTCGGGTCACTCCCATTGACTCCCCCTGGCTCACTGTCATTGGTGAAGTCCCACTCAGTTTATAGACATGAAGGTCTCTTCATCATTGCATAAGAATTCATCCTCTATTGTATGTAGATGATCTGTTGAAGTCCAACTCTTACCAAAAGATGAATCTCACTTTGCGCTAAGGGTACCGGGTGATCCTCCAGCTTTCGTGCAGCTTCAAAAGGATAGATGTGCTTCAACAATATCTGGTAATCTCCTCAAAGCCCGGCGCACAAGTCCCAACACAGTGTGAAAGTCACAATACGGCACACAAGTCCAAACTGGTGCGCAAGTGTCACCAAAGCACCTACATGACACTGCCTTCTTGAACTTCAAACCTATGCGACTCACTTCTTTTTTCGCCCAAATCACCTTGGGCGCGCAGCCAATAGCTGGCGTGCAGCCTCTACTTGCGTGACCCAACAACCACTTGTGCGAATCAACCACTTGCGTGATGAGAGCTCGAAAAATCTCTAAGTCTAGAACTACGTTACAAATTATGAGGGGTGTTCCTCTATTTATAGGCAAACTGGACCCCATGCGCGGTGGCACGAAAGTCTTCCCTCGGCACGCAGGTTCTAGCGCGTAGCTCATCCTCCCTAGCCTCTGTCGCGCTACTCACTTACGCGACCACACAAATACTTGTGGGACCTTATTTCCTTTTCCATATTTTGAAGTTATAATGTTGATAAATGATAGACGTGCAAGTTTCCAATCATCCTAGGTATCGACGCGCAAGTCTCTTCATGGCGTGGAGGTCACTTGCGCGACCAGCCCAAAACTTGCGCGACCCTTATCCCTTTGCCATTTTCCCATGTTCTGATCTTGAAAAACATATGGCGTGCAAGTTTCCTCTCCTTCAAGTACACGGTGCGCAAGTCTCTTCTCCAAAAACACTTTTCTCCATTTGTCGATTTTCAGGCCCAAAAATTTGGCAAACCCTAGGAAACAGCGCCACCTTCAATACTATTTTTTTCTTGAACTGTATGATCTATTTGCTGGTACACATTCTGAACTTCCACTAAGGATTGAAAAAAAACACAAACCATACTCCAAATCATGCATAGAAGACCATGGTTCAAACACATAATGTGTTCCACATGTTGTTGTTGATAAAATTTATACCAGACTCAATGCATGTACTCAACTATGTATAAAAAGAGATGGAACCTAATTTCTCATATTGTGAAGAGCCTATTAATACTCTTGACACTAGAGAAAAGGTATTGAGGAATCAGATGACTTTTTTGGTAAAGGTTCTTTGGAGAAATCATATAATGCAGGAGTAAATTTGGGAACCTAAGGATATTATGAATAAGAACCATCCATATCTTTTTAAAAGGTATTTATACATGAAAAATTTCGAGGATGAAATTTTTGAAGGTTGGAAGAATGTAACACCCCAAACATTTTTAGAAAGGTTCTCTTAAATACTTTCAATTCATTGGATAGCCTGTATTTCATGATTAAATAAGTCTCTATGAAACAACACTAGTTTATTTATAGAATATAGTTATAACATATTCACTAAACATACATTTTCCACATCTGTGTTTTGATTTTCTAAAAATGGATATATACAGTTGCGATCAGGGTGATATTTGGATTTTAATAGGATCAACTTAATTTTTAGTGAATATTAACTTACCCTTATGAATAATAACTTACCCTTATTAATAATAACTTACCCTTTTGAATAGTAATATGACCCTTATGAATTGTAACATTACCCATGAAAGTATAAATAAAATTTTGTCACCTTAAAAATGAAGATGAATATTTTAAGTGTTGGTATTTTTCAATTAAATAAATATTTTAATTAAAAAAATAAATTTCTCATATTTAGAAAAGAATTTTTTAAAATTTGAGTTCTTTTTGTATTTTAAACATCTAAAAATGGTTAGTGTGAATTTTTGGGATTTTTTTGAAATACTTGAATTTTTTTGTGAATAGTAAAATATGATAATTACGGTATAAATAAATTATGAGATAAATACAATATTCCCTGCATCATGGATGATGTAATAAACCGTTAGTTCAAACTCACATGAAATTATTAGTATTATTTGTCATGTAATCATCACTATTTCTTGTCTTAGGGAAAAATAATAATCTAATGATTAACATATTAAGAAAACCC
This sequence comes from Viscum album, assembly GCA_963277665.1. Taxonomy (NCBI): domain Eukaryota; kingdom Viridiplantae; phylum Streptophyta; class Magnoliopsida; order Santalales; family Viscaceae; genus Viscum; species Viscum album. The sequence goes on along the minus strand of OY728138.1, from coordinate 1,284,277,483 downwards.
TCCTCCCCTCTACTATATAAACCACCCCTCACCCCTCTTCCTCTCACACCAATCAAGATTTGATCCATTCCTATTTTCTGCCAAATACACTTCCAAATCCATCCCCCCACGTTCAAGAACTTTTAGTATCACTAAAATATAAAAAACAATGGCCTTATGGATATTCTCAAGGAGGAGTACTCAAGAGGTGAACCTCTCTTCCTTTTTCTTTCAACATTTTTTACAAGTTCCATTCTTTTGTTACTCTCTCCTCACCTCCCCTTATCCAATTATATGATAATTTCAATAACTTACATGAAATTAAATTTTATTATGCGAATGGAATATTTCATCATCATATATTTCCCCCCTCCTCTTATAATACAAATGAAAACACTATCTGAGATGTGTTAATTTATCACATTCAAGGACGACTGGTTTTCAATTTATATTACCATCTTTAATTTTGGACATGAAAAAATTTTATGTCTGAACAAGATCATTATATATAAAATATATCCTATTTAATGTTCTGGAATAATTTTTAACACATGGTATTTAATTGTAAAACAAAATGAGTTCATGGCATGGTGATCAAAAAACCATCAAAATAATCCAAGTGTTTATCATTAATATTTTGTATACATATTCATCCTCCCCCAAAATAACCAAAGGATTTATATGATAATTTAACCATATGGATTATCATTAATAACTCATAACTTAAATTTTTTATTTCAATTTCCATTTTACATGAACTTCAATATTCATATACAATCAAACCAATCTTGAACACCAAGGATGAAAATGCTTCCAAAATAATAAAATCGAATTTCTTATACCCATATAAAAGGCTATGAATTAACCGAATATAGTTATAAAAAATAAATTAAATGTATAGTATGTTCTGTAATTATTAATCAATGAATTTAAATTTTATTAATTTTTTCATTAAGATCAATCGAAGAACACATTCGGGCATAAGGTAAGGGTTTTCTCATATCACTTTTAATTTTGTGAGATTTCCATTGTTCGCCACTTATTTTTTTCATGTGTTGTATGTGTACTTACATTTGATATATAATATCATGATTCTCTTTATATTCATGGTATTATGTGATTCATTTGGTGGTTATTAATTTTTGGTCATATGACTCAATTGATTACAACGTGGTAAGGGACTTTGTATCAATTTCCATTTCATTGAGACTTTCTTGGTACTATGCACGTAATATTTTTTATGTGGTGTATCTAATTCCCATTTTTGATCATTTTTCATTTGAAATTATAATTCTATTAAATATCCCTTTTCTCGTATCGTGGATATGATTTTTTCCTTAATCGGAATACCATTTCACATATAGTGTTTATTTTGAATGTTATTTCAATTTGGGTAATATTGATGAATATGTATCCTCTATTCAATAATAATATCAAAAAGGCATATTGTTATTTTATTAAATCTAAGTATAAATAATTCCTTGGACTGGTAGTGATGGGTGGGGTCTTTTATAGCCTCTCGATGCATCTACGAGTCTCATGAGACAAATCAGTTGGCGGTAAACCCTTCAAGTTTGTTTTCAAAAATCATATGGGTTTCAACACACCGACTTAAACCATCTCCACAATAAAATGGTTCAGGTTAATGATACATGACTTCCTAATACAAATATTTCACTTTTTTCATTATTCAATTATTACTATCCATGAGGTTTTCACTATGACAAAATCTATGGATGCATTTTTCTTCTCAGCTAATTGATGGAAAGTGTTTTCATTTATTCATAATTCCATATTAGTCATGTAAAATTGATTATGATTCACTTATTATTGATTCGTGATTCCAATATATGTAACCCTTACTAATAATTTGATCTCACCCTTATTATGTTTCCTTTACCTATGCTATGAATAATAGAACCTTGAATAAGCTTTCAAAGAGGAGGTTAATTTCAGTTTTTTATGTATCATATTGTATTTTATATCATTCAAAATGTAATTTGGGTATCATGTATGTAATATAGTCTTCCAACACTCCTAAACTAATTGGTCCTTCAGAATTGGTTTCTTATAATCATGCCAATATATTGAAATAATTCACCGTCTCTGGGCTTCAGGGCGTTAAAGTTGGTATCATAGGAAGTTTAGCAGCAACCTTGTAAAGTAGATTTAGGAAACATAGTTTAGAGGACATAACCCTAAGATAGACTTTGACGATAAGCATAGAGTAACATATTGAAATTTTGGTAAGTTAGAGTCTATATTTATATTCATTCAAAATACATCCCTATCTAGATTCTACAAGTGGACATGGTTCTAGCACGGATGTACCTAGGAGTAACAACTCCAACAAAGAGTTTTGGGTGTGACCTGTGGTATCCTGGTATACAAAAACGGGCCTTACTACACACCAGGTTTGACACTCCTAAGGGATAGGCATAGGATAATTCTCATTGTCATTAAAAACCATTATGAAGGATTTAAAAGTAAATAGAAATAGTGTTTATGATTTTGAGAATTGTTGTACATGAATTTATAGATTATGTTTAGTGTTTTCTAGTTAGAAATTATGAATTTTGACCTAATTTAGTGTATTACATTGTTTAGTGATGGTGACTAATGGAATAAGGGGAATCAATACGCATGGATAATGTATGGATTTCCCCACTGATCAAGTAAAAACAATTAGTGTTGGAGCAGATTTGATCATGACCATATTGGGATAACTTACTCCGAGTTTAATGAATAACCAAGCTACACCTATGTTGGATCATTTCATGCAATAGAAGCCCCCATATTTTAATGGGACTACTAACACAGTGGTAACTAAGAAGTGGATCAAGTCCATTGAAAAGATATTTTTGGCATTAAGATGTAATGAAAATGAAAAGGTGGTGCTGGTAGTATATTCTCTCAAGGGTGATGCTGATCAATGGTGGTCTTTGATCCAGAATACCAAGGAGAAAGAAGAAATAGAAGATATGTAATGGAGGAATTTTAAGGAAATTTTATACTAAAAATATTTCCCCCATGAGCAAATAAATGAAATAAAGATGAAATTACCTAGACCAAAGCAAAAGGAATAAGAGAGTGTTTCAAAGTATGATGCTACCTTCATAAGATTAGCCATATATGGTATAGATTATATATATTATTTGGAAGACATGATTGATAATTTCTTTTAAGGTCTTAAGCCAAGTCTTCTAAGGTAATTTTCTTCTCAATCATTTTCATCGTATGTTGAAATTGTATTAAGTTTCATAAAAATAGAGAAGGAATTTCTTAGATCAAATTTTTTCAAGGGAAACCAAGATAAGAAGCGTTAATCTCATAACCATGGAAAAGGTGAGGGCCAAAAAAGAAGAAGGAAACAAAGAAATTCCTAATATGTGAGAACAGTGGAAAGAATCATCCTAGTAAATGCTTGAAAGGTATGGGAGTATACTATAAGTATGTAGAAAATGGTCATTGATCTAATGAATGTAAGGGGAAGAAAATATCCAATGAGGTTCAATGCTAAAATTTTAGAGAGATGGGACACTATGCAAATGAGTGCCCTAAGAACCAAGGAAACTTGCCTTAGAAAAGGACACGAGAGCTAGGGAAAGCTTATGAAATTATAATAGTAGAGGTTGAAGTTCATGATGATATGTTGGCATGTACTTTAATTGTTTCCCCAAACTTATCCAATACTTTATTTGATTCTAGATCATCACATTAATTTATATCTTCTCAGATTTCCAATAAAATTAGACATGTACAATTTGATTTATTAAATTATTTATCAGTCAAAACTTCTAATGGATGTATCATTGCAACAAAGATGTCTTGATCAGTCCCCCTCATGACACATAAATGTGCTTTAGTTGCTAACCTTATCATCATAACCAAGATTTACTTTGATATAATCCTTAGTATGAGTTTTACTTCACGTTATGATGTGAAGATCTACAATAAGAAGAGTGAAATTATGATTTTTGAGAATGGTTTTGAATCCTATATATTTAGAGAAGAAACCTCATAAGTTCTTTCTTATCTATATCCACCACCAATTGCTCTATTGAATTCAATTATTGGGGAGGAAGGGAATTCAATAACTATGGGTGAGGAAAGGAATATTTAAATAGAGTATGTACCTATTGTGTAAGGATATGTTGGTGTCTTTCTAGATGATTTACCTGCACATCCTCTAGAGTATAAATTTGAGTTCTTATTGATTTAATTTCCAATGAAAGACCTATATCAAAGACTACTTATTGAATGGAAATTGTAGAATTAGTAGAACTCAATAAAAAACTCTAGGAATTGAGTGATAAAGGATTTATATGACCAAGTGTTTCTCCATGGGGATCCTCTGTTCACTTTGTTAAAAAGAAAGATGAATCTATGAGGTTGTGCATTGACTATAGGGAGATCAATGCTATTATGATACATAATAAGTATCATCTTCCTCACATTAATGAATTATTTTATCAACTTCATGGATCCCAATATTTTTTGAAGATTGAACTTTGATATGGATATCATCAGTTGTGCGTGAGGAAGGAAGATATTCCTAAGACATCATTTCAAACTAGGTATGAGATTTATGAACTTACAGTAATGCCTTTTGGATTAACTAATGCACCCTCAATTTTTATGGATCTAATGAATAGTATTTTCAAGGAATATCTTGATGAATTTATTGTGGTATTTATGTTTGATATCCTGTTATAATCCAAAATCTACGAATACCATGAGAATCACTTGTGGGTGATCTTGAAAACTCTTATAAGAAATGGATTATAGGGGAAGTTTAGCATATTTGAATTTTGGATTCAATCAGTTTCTTTTCTTGGCCATATTGTCTCTAAGGATTGAATCTTAATTGATACTAGGATGAAAAAGGTAATCCATGAATGTACTATTCCAATGAACATAACCGAGGTATGTAGTTTTATTGGATTAGCAGGTTACTATCAGTGTTTCATTCAGAATTTTTCCTAACTGGATAACCCGGTAACCAGGATCACACATAAAGGGATTAAGTTTGTATGGATGAAAGAATATACAAAATTCTTTGAATAATTGAAATAAATATTGGTCAATACTCTAATTTTTACTCTTCCCTCTAGAAATGATGGATTTGCGTTATATGGTGATACATCAAAGAATGGAATGGGTTGTATTCATATGAAAATGATAAATTTATTGCTTATGCATCTTGTAAGTTGAAGACTCATGAGAAAAATTATACAACTCAGGATCTTGAGTTAGTATCCATAATCGTTTATCTAAAAATATGGATACACTATCTATATAGTGAAATATTTGAGATATATATGGATCACAAGAGTTTGATATACAATATTACATAGAAAGAACCCAACATGAGGAAAAAGGGATGGCTTGAGTTACTCAAAGAATATGATTTTTCAACACACTACCCCACAGGAAAGAAAAATAAAATGTAAGATGCATTAAATAGGAAATATCATGGTCTTCTGACCCAAATGAGGAATGAGAGAGATCTTATATTCATATATATGCAAAAGATGGATATGGGAATTTTTAAGGAAGTGGAAACATCCTTCCTCTTTAAAATGATTACTAAACCATAATTACTTTAGAAGATAAAAACCTCTCAATTAGAGGATGAGAATATACAAAAGAAAATTAATGTTTATAAGGATGGAATATTGGTAGACTTCATGTATGAGGATGGAGTTCTGAAATTTGGGAAGAGGTTATGCATTCCATTAGTACCTGATCTAGAAAAGGAACTATTAGATGACGCTTATAGCTCAAATTTCACTATACACCCTGGTAGTGTAAAACCCCAAGGTTCGGAAAATAAATATTGAATTAATGAAACATTGTTTCCCTACAAAATAACACATTTTATAACCTAGCTATTAAACACAACTTTTCCTCTTCTGTGTTTTGAATTTTGAAAAACGACCATCTAGAGTTTTGATTAGTAAGTCATTTGGAGTCTGATAGAACAAAACTGATTTTTGGTGAATAGTAGGATGCCCTTATGAATAGTAAATAATTATATTATTTTATTTTCTTAAGGTAATAAGATAATGATATCTTAATTAATTTTTCAATGTGATATAAAACTAATTATACCTTTAAAATTGTTATTTTTTAATTAAAAATGAATTTACTTAAAAATTAAATTAATAATATCTAGAAAATTATTTTTGATAAATGGAGCTCATTTTTGAATTCTATGATTTGAAAAATGGAATGGGTGAATTTTTGAAATTTTTCTGAAATTCTAGAATTTTGTGTGAAGAGTGAAATATGGTAAAATACCATATATACAAATTATCTATTAACTATGCTATTTATGACTTCACGGGTGATTCAAGGACAATTGGTTTGAACTCACATGAACTTATTACTATTAGGGGTCATATTAAATAACACTACTGGTTGTCTTGAGGGAATTAATAAAATAATAGATAAAATATTCAAAAATCACTCCTCTCCTCCACTATAAAACCCCCCATCACTCCCTCTTATCTTCACATATATAATCCTTGAATCTCCTCAATAATCTACCCAAATACCCTTCCCTAGTCACTACCCACGTCAAAGAAGCTCTTTGTCTTCCAAAAATACCAAAACCCCTTCCCTTAAGGAGGTTCTCAAGGAGGTTATTACAAGTGGTAAAGTACCCTTCTTTTTCATTTAGTTTCATTTCAATTTATCTTCTTTTGTTATCATATCCTAACATCCTATATCCAAATGGTGATTATAATTATATTATCATCGATATAATGGAATAATTTCATGTGAATAGAAGAACCATGATTAATATTCTTACTCTCTCCCTTTTAATTTTTTAAATGAAATCAACATCCATGAGGTTCCAACTTATAACCTTCGTGGACGACAAAGTTTTGTTCTTCAATTTCTCCTTCATTATTGGTCATGAAACCATTTTATGGTTAAAATAGACTATAATATATATATTTAACCTAATTAATATTATACAACCAGTATAAGTACATATCATCAAATCATATGACCAAACTAGCTCCTAATAATCTAAATACCGCTAAAATAATCTAATTGAATGTAATTAATAATTCATCTAATGATTCGTCCTATTTCCATGTAAACAAATAATATAAATGACCATTAACACTTCTTTATTTTCATAAATAATATTTATTTTAAAATCATGAGATTAACATCCATTCCACATGAACTCCATTACTTAAAAACCAGTGAACTGATTATGAAAATCAAGAAAACGAACACTCCGGAATGATGAAATTCAATATAATAACTTATCAATAAGGACATAAATGAACTAAACAGAATTATAATAAAATAAAATCATGTTTAATAATTTTTTAAATGGGTTATTAATAATTCTAATTTCATATTCTAGGACCTTAAGTTCAAGAGCGGAATAAATTCAGACTTATGGTAAGGGTTTTTCCACTCGAACCTCCATTTTAGTTCGGGTTATTTTTATTGTCTAATTACCTAAATGAGATTATTGTGTATTATTAAGTACTCCTAATAAATTATATGTGATTTTTCTATATATGTTTACCAACCATAATCCTAATTTCATTTAATTGTATTTATATGTTCTAAAAGGATCTTTTAAAAATATTTCCCGAAATACAAGCCCGGTTCGAGGGAATTTCTCAAATTCTTACCAATTTTCAAGGAAACCCTATAATTTGTTTTTTTAAACCATTATCTTTATAAAATATATCATTTTATAATTAAAATATTATCTTAATTCAATTATGGTTTTATAAAAATATTTTTCCAAAATAAATATTCCTTTCAAAGAAAAAGGGTGTTTATCTCCAGAATTACTCCAATATTTTATAAGAATATCTTCATATATTTCAACATTATTATTTATTCTTATGTATTATTGGGATTAATATTTCATGGTTTATTCTACAGTATTTAATTTAATTATTTAGTATTATTTTGGTTGTGGATTTTATATCTTAAAACCATTCACCAATTTATTCTAAATGGTTAGTGTTTATACATAATGTTCAAGGAATGTTATTTAGATTTCATATATTAGTTAAAATGTTAATTTATATGTTGTTTATATTTATCCTAATTCATATTATTAATGAATTGGACATAGAATGTATCTGGTGGGGGCCACTATCGCCCCTCGGCGCATCGGTAGATCTCATGAGGCAAATTACGGTCTTGGCACAAGGCCTTGAAAAAAATGATTATTTATGGTCTTGGCACGATGCCTTGGAGGTATGGTGATGATGTCCTGAATTATGCATTCCATCATTATGAAAATAGTATTGATGGTTTATGTTTTAATTTGACTAGTAGAATAGTCATGATTATGTTTTATTATGACATTACTTACTCACCTCTTATTCCTTCCATAATGTGTTAAAGTTTTTGTTAAAGGTGTATGTTTTTAGTTATTCAACTTGTATAATGTTTATATATATTTTAATGTGTTTCTTAACCTTACTGAGCATTTGATCTAACCCCATTCTTATGTTTTATTTTCTTTTAACATGAATACTTTTATTATGAATGACATGCTGAAATAACCTATGAGTTATAGATGTTTTCTAAGGAGTTTCTATGTTGTATTTCTTTTCAAGTTTTAAGGTTGAACTTTTATATGTATCTACATTCCAATAATACCAAGTTTCTCATTACTTTTGGAGGGATATTCCTTGTTTATATGCTAATATAATAAAATAAGGCACCGGCTCTGGGAAACTAGGGTCGGGTCCTTACAGGTAGCACCAAGATGTATAGAGATATGAAGGAACATTTTTAGTGGGATAACACGAAGTGAGAAATTGATAACTATGTGTCGAGGTGTCTAGTTTTTCAATAAGTTAAGGCCAATATAGAACATCCTAGATGGGTCATAAAACCTCTACATGTTCCTATGTGGATGTAGGATGGAATTATGATGGACTTTGTCACAAGAATACCAAGGAACCCTAGAAGGAATGATGCAATATGGGAAATTATTGATCGTCTCACAAAATTGGAAAATTTCCTTACTATATGAGAGGATTTACCACTTGAGTGCTTGGAAATACATTATATAAATGAATATGTAAGGCTTCATGGTGAACCTATATCGATTCTTTCCGATCAAGATTCTATATTTACATCAACATTGTGGAAAAGTCTCCAGAAGGATTTTAATACTGAGCTTTATATGAGTATTTATTATCACCCCCAAATTGAAGGGCAGTCTTAAAGAAATATTCAAACACTGGAAGACATGCTAAGATCATTATCTCTTGACTTTCAAGGTATGTGAGATCAATACTTCCTTTGGTGAAATTTGACTATAATAATAGTTTCCATTATAGAATTCAAACGGCAATATATGATGTATTATATGGTAAGAGGTATCAAACTCCAACTTGTAGGAATAAAGTTGGCAAGATGAAACTTATAGGCCTAGAACTTATTGAAGAGAAAACTGCAAAAGTAAATAAAATTCAGACCCATATTAAAGTAGCCAAAATTAGGTAAAATAGTTGTGATGAAAACTAGATAAAGGACTTGGAATTTCAATTAGGAGATCATGTATTTAAGTATCTCCATGTAATGGTGTCTTGAGGTTCGGTAAGAAAGGGAAACTAAGCCCCAAGTATATTGAACTGTTCGAAATTCTAGAAATAATTGGAGTTGTAGCTTTGAATTTATCAATTCCACTAAGTCTCTCCAAAGTTCATAATGTTTTCCATGTTTCATTGTTAAAGAAACACATGCCAGACCAATTTCATGTACTCACCTATGATGAAATAGAGTGGGAACCTGATTTTTCTAATTATGAAGAGTCTATCGAGATTCTTGACACTAGAGAGCAAGTATTTAGAAATCAGAGAACTCATCTGGTAAAGGATTTTTATAGAAACCATAAAATGGAGAAGGAAATGTGGTAACCTAAGGATTTTATGAAGAAGAACCTACCACATCCTTTTAAAGTGATTTATAAATGAAAAAATTTGAGGATTAAATTTCCAAAGGTGGGAAGAATATAACACCCCAAACATTTTATGGAAAGGTTCTCTTAAATAATTTCAATTAATTAGATAGCCTATATTTCATGAAGCACTGAGTATCTATGAAATAAAAATTGGTTATTTATACAATAAAGTCATAACCTATACATTAAACTTAAAATTTACACTTCTGTGTTTTGAATTTTGAAAAACAGACATACATGGTTACGATATGGGTGATATTTGGTGTTCGAAAGAATCAACATAATTTTTAGTGAATAGTAACATACCCTTATGAATAATAACATTCACTTATGAATAATAACTTACCCTTATGAATAGTAATATGACCATTATGAATTTTAACCTTACCCATGAAAGTATAAATAAAATTTAGGCACATTAAAAATGAAGATGAATATTTTAAGTGTTGGTATTTTTTGATTAAATAATGATTTTAATTAAAAATTAAAATTCTGATATTTAGAAAATTATTTTTGAAAATTAGAGGTAGTTTTTTGATTCTAAACATCGAAAAATGTTAAGGGTGAATTTTTGGGATTTTTCTGAAATACTATAATTTTTGTGAACAGTAAAATACTATAATTACAGTATAAATACATTATGAGATAACTAATCTATTCCCAGCATCATGGGTAATGAAAGAAACCATTAGTTTGAATTCACATGATATTATTACTATTTTTTTCATGGAATCATCAATATTTATTGTCTTGTGGAAAAATAATGAACTAATGATTAAAATATTAAGAAAACCATCCTCCCCTCCACTATATAAACCACCCCTCACCCCCTCTTCCTCTCACACCAATCAAGATTTGATACTTGCCTATGTTCTTCCATATAAACTTCCCAAGCCATCCCCTTACATCCAAGACCTTATATTCTCCCTAAAAGGCCATAAACAAAGGCCTGAAGAATATTCTCAAGGAGGAGTACTCAAGAGGTGAACCTTTCTTCCTTTTTCTTTCAACTTATTTTACAAGTTCCATTATTTTGTGGCCCTCTCATACTCTCCCCTCAACCAAATAATTTTGTAATTATAGTACCTTACATAAACTAAAATTTTATTATTCTAATTTTATATTTCATCATCATTATCTCTCTTTTCCCTTTCCTCTTATACTAAAAATGAAAACATCATCCGAGATGTGTTAATTTATCACATTCAAGGAAGTCGGGTATTCAATTTATCTACCGTATTCAATTATGGAAATGGAACAAATTTTTTTGTTGAAATGGATCATTATATATATGATATGTTCTATATAATTTTCGGGAATCATTTTGTACACATGGTATTTAATTATTAAAGAAAATGAGTTCATGGTCGTAAAAACCCATCAAAAATAATTCTAGTGTTTATCATTAAAATTTTGTTTAGAGATTCATCCTCCCCCAAAATAACCAAAGGATTTATATGATAATTTAACCCTATATATGATAATTAATAACTCATAAATTCAATTATGTATTTAAATTTCCATTTTACACAAACATTCATACTCATATACAAGCAAATCGATCATGAAAACCAAGGAGGAAAATGCTTCCGAAACAATAAAATTGAACCTCTTAAACCCATAAAAAGGACATTAATGAACCTAATAAGGTTATAATAAATCAATTAAATTTATATTAGGTTTTTTAATTATTAATTAATGAATCTAAGTTTTATTATTCAGGTCTTTAAGATCAACCAAAGAACACATTCGGTCATAAGGTGAGGGTTTTCTCATCTCACTTTTAATTCCAAGAGATTTCCATTGTTCGCCACTTATTTCTTGCATGTGGCGTATGTGTAATTAAATTTGATATATAATATCATGATTATATTTATATTCATGGAATTCTATGATTCATTTGGTGATTATTAATTTTTGGTCATATGACTCGATTGATTACAATATGGTAAGGTAATTTGTCTCAATTTCCATTTCATTGAGACATACATGGTATTGTGAACCTAATATTTCTTAGGTGGTGTATCTACTACCCATTTCAGATAATTTGTAATTTTAAATTATAATTCTATTAAATATACATTTTCTTGTATAATGGATATGATTTTTACCTTAAGATGAATACCATTTCACATACATTGTTTATTTTGAATGCTATTTTAACTGGGGAAATATTGATTAATATGTATCATATTTTCAATATGGATATCAAAAAGGCATGTTTTTTTGTATTAAATATAATTATAAATAATTATTTGGAGTGGTAGTGATGGGAAGGTATTTCTATAGCCTCTTGATGCATCGACAAGTCTCATGAGACAAATTAGTTGGTGACAAACCCTTTGAGTTTGTTTCCCAAAATTAGAGAAGTTTATACCCAAAAAATTAAACCATGTAGATGGTAAAATGGTTCATGTTCTAGATACATTACTTCAAAATAATAATCATTCTCTTTATTCATTTTTATGTTATTATTATCCATGAGTTTTTCACTTTGAAAAAAATCTATGGATGTATTTTTATTCTCAGCTTATTGGTGGAAAGTGTTTTCATTTATTCATTATACCATAATAGTCTTTTATAATTAATTATGATTCTATTATTATTGATTCAGGATTACACTATATGTAACCCTTACTGAGCATTTTATCTCACCCATATTATGTTTCCATTCCCTAGGTTATGAAGAACAGAACCTTAAAATGGAACTTTAATCATGGTGTATTTTCTATCATTACAAATGTAATTTGGGTATCATGAATGTATGGTATTCCAAAACTACTAAACCAATATATCCTTCAAGATAGATTTCTTATAATGGTTCCAATATAATGAAATAATGCACCGGATTTGGGCTTCAGGGTTCAGGGCGTTACTTAGAACCCAGCACCTGAGGGTGTTCAAGACCATTACCAGTATGATTGTCCCATATCGTCCCCATGACCTTTTCACTTTTAACCATGATTTATTCAAGTGTATTTGACATCCTTGATGTTACATCATCATGTTTTGTACCCTTTATCAAATAAGTAATGTGATACTGCATTTCTGAACCTTTGATGGACCACACCTCATGATTTGAAACCATAGGGTGTAGGGATAGAGATTCATAATTAAGAGATGAATATCCCTAGAGTTTCAGAACCCTTGTTGTATAGCTTTCCTCCCATACCCAATTTAATCATCTGGATCTTTGAGTCCTCAATAATCTTTTATGGACCTCGTAAATGTGTAGAGATTGTCTTTTCTAGACCTATCTATCAATGCATAAGGGATTTGACCTACTAACCAGAGGCATCTCTTCCTTGCAAGAAATGATCCTCAATCCTTGTAATCCCTAGAAATACCACGGCGGAACCTATAACCTCAATGTTTTATGGTTTATACCCATCATGTATTTCTCATTCCATATTCACTTACTCAACCTTTTGGGTTATGACTTATATCACCAAAATTAAAACTATCTAGGTGGACCTAGAATCCCTAGTATTTCACCCTCATCCAATATTACCCCCCAAAATCTTTCATATCCCTTGGAAAATAATGGATAAACCCGTGTTTGAAAATTCTGCCAATGTGCAATGGCTTTGACCTACCAACCAAAGGCATAGCCTCCTTGTAAGAAAGGATCTATAACCCTCGTGAACCTTATCAACACCACGGTAGAACTTAGCACCCTAGGGTATTTTGGTTCATTCATGACATATCTACACCATATTCCATGATCATCAATAAAGTCTACTAGTAAGAATTTAAACCAAATAGAATCCAATGTTTTGAGCTAAAAGACCCTAAATTACAATGATGTAAGGACCAATATAAAAGACACTAAAATAAGGTGATAGAAGGTCTGAGCTAAAATCCCTTAAACTATAGTGATAAAAGGTCTAACCTAAAATATCCTAAACTACATCACAGTAGAAATTTAGTCTGAAAGAATCGAAAATATCGTAAGTCATACAATATAACCTTTTAAAAAATCTATATATGTTCTCCAAGACTATAATGTTTGAAAAAATATAGAGAACTTTTATTCCATGATATATATTCTACCCAATTTTCCTTTTGTGAAACAAGTAATCTGAAGATAACTATAAAAAATAAATCAATGAGTAACCTCATTATTGGTGGGAATTCATGATAATTTCTCAAGAATAATATATTATTATTATTTAAATATTCATATCTTGACATTTAGTTTTACATTATATTATGATAAGGATGGTAATCATTAGAGATTCATATAACATCGGATCAGAGAATTGTCATACACTTCATGAATGAAAGAAAAACTAAATGGAAACATGAAAGGTTTATAAAATACATTCATTGATAGTGTGAAATATGATTAATATACACATATCAGAGTCTATATAATGAATATACAATCCAAACCAAGGTTTAAAAATTATTACTCTATCACATCATGTGCTCAGAGGATTCCTTGAATTATGAAATCCTCTACTCTAGAGAGGAAATGGATTGGCGTAGTTTAACAATAGTTTCAGTTTATGACTCTGCATCCTATTATAACTCCGCTGATATGGAAATGGATTCAATCATGGCCTTCTCCTCCATCTTTAAGAGTCCCTTTTCTCTATTATGGTTTTCTCAAAAATCTGAAGTGCATACTGAAATTGGGATAACTTTACTTGAAGATGGATAATTTCAGACTGAAGGTAGTCAATATGAACCTTCTTAATGATGACTATATCTTAGTGATCATCCACCTCCATCACATCCGAAAAAGATTCCCTTATAGATTAATCCTAGTTTTGATTCACTAAATAGGAGTCCTTGGTGGATACCACCCTAAATTCAAGGGGAATCTTCTGTCCTCTTAGATAAATCACCTCCTTCACCCAGGAATGGAGTGAAGTATAGTCAAAACCATCATAACCAAGGGAGGTGAACATAAATTAAAGATGGTCTAACTGGTTCTTCATATCTTCCAATGGGTTTTTTGAAACTGAATCCTATATCTATATTCACGTATTTAGAAAAATTTATTGGTAAAATGATTCAAGCCTTGGGCCTTGATCTATCCCCTTCTTAGGAATATGGCTATATTTTGAGACTAATTATCCAAAAGAATGATACATGATCAATGTATTGGATGAATATGGAAGGGATTCAATCTCTACATTTGTTTACCTAGTTATGGGAATCCTAAAGATAGTAGGGACTGGATCCTATGAGCTTCTAGGAGAAGACACTATAAGAAAGGGATCAAGGATTTATCAACCAAATTATAAATAATATTTTATCACCCATAAACTGGTGGATATGAAGTATGTTATAAATATACCTTTCTCAGTCACATTATTGGTGACATCCAATGTCCCAACTCCATCATCTAGTGAAAAGGTTACACTCTCTTGTGAAGAGCGACTTTGTTGCACTTATGATTCTTTTTATGAAGATGTTATTCGCTCACCACCCATGGGGACTATAGGAAAAAGATAATATCATGCAACATGAATAAAATGAACAAAGTGTCCAGTTATTGAAGAATTATTCACCTTCTTCAAAACTCACCTCCATCAAAGCTAACTTGGTAGTATAATAGCTACCTGTGTTGGTCACCTATAACAACACATATTCTTATGCTAGATCAAGTGGTGCGATCACTGGGGACATATGTAGAACGAAATGGTCATGATTGAGTTGGAACCTCAGCCATCTCCACTTCTTTATAGGGTCGAACCCAATAGAGAAGGGCATTCTAAAGCAACCAAATAATTACTCTCATCCTCAGAAGTAGATACATTCTCTTTCAAGTGAGATCGGTGGGGACCTTCACATCTTTGAAAAATTGGGATGTGTTCCTAATAATACAAAACAATAAAGGAGTCAAATTTCACACATACTTGAGTATTCTGGGAGAGAGGACCCTGAAAATGAAAAGTGATTCCTTTTTCTCTACCCTTCCATGGAAGGCTCTCTAAAAGTTAATGAAGTCAAAGTTATTATTCTAGAGATGGAAATCACCACCTTCATCTGGCCCAATTGACCTGGGGCTACCTTATCATTAGTTTATCTTTCACTACCAAATTTCTCTCCCACGATAGTACCCTAGGGAGATTATATAGGGGATAAAACGGTTGGTCAATCCTCTACATCTTCCCACTATATAAAAAAAAGGTATGTCATTATGGTTGCAATGGAACGATGACCCTTTAAACAACAAAACATAAGTTTAGACTTACCACTACCTCTAAAATGGGATATCCATGTTCATCCACTTCCATTTCTAGCATGACCCATACCACCATTTGGTGAACCAGAGGAAATTATGAAATATATCTCTTGATTATTTTCAAAATTATGTCAATGTCTCAGAATAAGTCTCTAATATCCTAAAGTTGGTCTTTTAAAGTTATACCTATAGGGGTGGTGACATTATAAAAAACCTCTGAATATAACTCTTATTAGTTCAGGATACCCAAGAGATTACCCTATGAGTTCTGTATCCTCCAAGACATCCAGTTTTGAGATTCAATGGGAAATGATAACTCTGACGTGGCTTCACCCTCTAGTACTACACTCGCTACAACTGCATCGGTTGTCCCTATTTTCAGCAATGAAAAATTCCTTATTTCCTTTAATGGTTCTTCTAAGGATATTGTCCCTCTAGAAACTAGTTTATTTCCATGCCTAGGATTATGCTCATAAATTAGTTGTAATTGGGAATCCTCACTTACCATTTTTTATGATTTCCCATTGAGATATGAGCGGATAAAAAACATAGCATAGTTACAAGATAAACCAATTGATAAATCATAGAGAGAAATATTTATTTCAACCAGAGTCTCCTCCTTGGTGAAAATCTTCCAAAATTAGAGATCTAGCATCAGATTCTCCCATGACCAGATAAAAATTGTGTGAGGACATGTTGAATGGGCACATAGGAACTGACAACGAAACCAGAAGGGTTCATACCATTCACAGAGGAGGTCCCCGTCAATACAGACAGAGATAAAGTCCTTACAAAGTGACATTGTCGATATCGGAGCCTCAATATTGGCCTCACTAATGTCAAACATATCACTCATTGGAACTAGCCCATATGGTCTGAAAGAGAAATGGTCATAATGGATCATAGAAGCCCAGACATTCTAATCCTTCGGTGTAATGGGCCTTACCCTACTGATACACTTTAGGTATATTTTGAAGTTAATTTTGGGGATTCCCCAGTTGTTCAGATACTCATAATATCATATATTAGCTACTATCCAACACCATAATACTTTAAGTGGGGCCAATATTCTGTAAGGGGCTTTGCACTTGTAAACATAGCGCATAAGGCTATAAATTGTAGCCATTATAGGGATGGGTTGGTTGATATCCCCCCTCCTTCTATGGAGGTCACCATAATGAATGTGGAAACTCTAACTCCACTTTTTTTTCATCTAAAGTAAGTACCCACTCAGGTACATGGTAAAGAAACCAGCCAGTTGGATATCCAAATAAACACCAGGGAAAACTTCCTATCCCCATTCTATAAATTTCTATAAACACCCACCTCACTATATGATTCCTTTGTATGATAGGCCTTTGTCTTCTTAGCTTCTATCTCAGAAAATTATTTCATGAGGAAATATTTAACCCACATCTTGAATGGTATTTCTGCTCTAGGAAATGGCTTATTCAGAAGGGCCTTTTAGGCCTACCTAGCCAGTTCTCAGGTGAGATGATAAGTCCTCGTTATTTCATATCACATAGATGATGGAGGAAAAAACTCATCATACATCCCACCCAGTATGTGTGCACCGTATATTTGTTCAACATCCCAGAGGTTGATTCCCACCTCTCCATGCAAGAGGTGAAAAGTGTTCATGTCCAAAATCCAAATTCAAAATAATTTTGTCATTGGAACCTTATTATAGTAGGAAAACATTTGTGATATCCAAAAAACATCATACATAACATTTTTCTTTAGCTCCTCATCAAATTAAAAAGTAATGTATTGTACCTAGAAGGGATAGCCCCAATTCATTCCACTACTACCCCCTAATTGAAAGTCCCAATTATAAACCCATCCAAACTTTTGTATGGATCCAGACATCGGAATTATCGATCTATACATATAAACATCCAAATAATGTTCATGATTGTTCCCTTCAAAGCTTTTGGGCATGTACGTCAGTATATTCCCATCTGCGTGGTCTCCCTCAGTGATAAAGTATCCCCCACTAAGAGATGTTCTCCTAGAAGCTATTATGGGTTTTCCAAACCTAAGGGGAGGTTATTAATGATGACTATAGTGAAGGAATGAGAGTAAAATTGGTATACCAAAACTATATTGGGGAAGATAATATAAAAGGGTAAAGTCTCTATGTTCTGCACCCATCAGCTCTATCAGACTCATCAAAAATAACCGAACATTATGATGGAAAGAAGGATCCATGCTCACCACAATAGTGTCCCAGTGAACCATCACTTCTTTGGACACTTTATTTGGAGGCTTTTGGAAAGTATGATGTGATCCAGAAGCTATCTTCACAAAATAAATTGTAATATGTTAGATGAAAAAAATAAAATATCATCAAAGGAAAAGACATAAAATTCCAGAAGCTTCATGTGCATTGCATGGATCATCCGACCATTCACAATCACATAAAGGATTCATGAATTTCATGGTTCATGATGATCTTGTGCACCGCATAAACACATAGTGTATCATGCAACCACATGACCCATTAGAAGACTCATGATTGCATGACCTTGAGATGGTCACACAAGCAGCAAAATAGTCGTAAAGGATTACATGATCGAGGTAGTAGATCCTTAGAAACCTTAAAATAAAGTCATGCATCCCTACGGATAAAGTTCAAGTAATTACTAAACTTTAGGTCATGGTTGATTTGAAAAATCTCATAGAAAAACAAATACTATGAAGCAATTCTCACATGAAGGTCTCATGAATGGATCTAAAGATCAGTTCTTGTATAAGGGTCATGAAAAGTAATTACGATATGGAAGCATGACACAAGAGCTCTAAGAAGTGGCATAGTTAGTGAATAAAAACCTCTCTACTCTCCTATTTATAGGGAATTCTGTGGAATAAAAAATGTTGACTGGTAGGCCAAGTGTCACCCAAAGACATCAATTGGAGATAATGATAAAGCCTCAAGAAGGCATTTACTTTCCTCATAAGTGAGACCTTATCCCCACATATGTCGCTCATGAGGGGGGGTTGCCACCCTCTAAACAAGAATCAGTAAATTCACAGGGGAAGGAATACCTAAATATGGGTTTTTTCGGCAAAACAAAAGAAGAAAAGGTGGATAAAACACACAGATCATATATGCCTCAAAGAAACTTGTGATCACAAGACCATCAGAAGTGTCATGAGAAGATTCCATGTGCATCACATGACATGAGTCATATACTTTATATCCCCTTTGAAAATTCATTCTTCTCTTGAGAAGGTGTCCAAGACAATCACTAACTATGTAGTGGATTCTAAATGAGAACCTTGGAGTCACATGACCTGTCAATAAGTGGATTCCTAATAACCCATGAAAAAAATACTTGGATAGTAAGGAGAAAATATCCAAAAGTTAGGAGCCTATTGTAGTCATAAAACCCATATTACACAGACATGAATCTCATGAGACACCATGGAGGCCCCAGTGACATTTCCACTTAGTCATGAAAGATCTTATAGGAATCTCACCCTTGCCACAAGAAGGGATTTAGACATAACTAGGTAGTATTATTCTCCCCCTTTGGATAAAGAAATAGAAGGGTTTATCGATGATAATGATCATGTATCACCATTAGAAGTTTTGTTGTTCATGTGACGCATCACTGATGGGGAGAATTATTATCCTCAACAGCAATCAATAAAACTCACGAGACCCTATAACCTTTCCAAAATAAAGGAATAAAATAAAAAGGGGAATGATGTGAGCCTCTTATGGTCATAAAAATCCCATGAAGCACTCAAGAGATTCACAAGACACTACAAGCCCCCAGCGACATGTCCTACCTACTATGAAAGATCCCGCTAGCATGTCACACTCATCAGGTTGAGGGATTTGGACATATATAGGAATTCATGTGATCCCCCTCTAGATCTAAAGGAAAACACAACGTTTTGTCTATTAAGTGATCATGAACCACCATAGTGTAGGTTCTGAGTGCAGCAAAAGCACGGTTGGGACAACACCCAACTTTAATCCAATGGAACATCCATGACATCCTATAGGTCACGCTCATCAGGTCTCGATACAAGTAAAGTCAGACTGGATACTCAGGGGATTTTTCTGAGATACACACTTCGTCAGACTAACATCCCATCAGAAATATTAGAATCTCAAAACATATGTAGGTTTCAATGCTTAGGGATCACTAGGGTGACACAAGACCCTATTGGAAACATCCTCCTAGATATGGGATCATAACCCATGTAAATATTTGTCACACAAATTCTAACAATCCCATTTAATGAAAAATGAAGGATATAAGGATCACTTCATGCCTTTAAAAGGGATATATGCGCCAAGATACTGATATATCTTTCAAAGTAGACTAAGAAAACTCACTCTAGAAGAAGGTTTCTTTCCTTCACTACACTAATCCCTAAGAAGCTACAGTGGGGTCACCCTCTATTATAGGAACATGGTGCCACACTGAACCCTCATAGTAATGGACCAAGGTAACACACTTAATCGACACTAGTATAGGGAAGATCAAACAGTATTACAATGAAGTAAAGCTAAGAAGAATGAGGAATCCAACCTATCCTAAAAGGAGTTCATGGTGTATCCTTGGAGGTACAAGGAATGTATCACAAATTCTAGCACTGCATGTGTATCTCACTCACATAGACTATACTTCTCTATAATACACGTTGTGTCCCTGAGGTACACAACATATAGGTGTTTGGGCGGGAAATCTGTGTATATCCTAAACATGGACATGTACTTTTCTACATACATGTGGTGTATCCCACCGAAAATAGTGAGTGGGTGTACCTGATCTCCCAATCATGTGAACCTTGTACACATCGAGCCATCTGTTGGGTTATACACAGCATGTGTCCTGGTCTACACAACGTGTAAGGCCACCCGACTTTCTGATCATGTACTCCCTGTACATATAGAGCTAGTGGGATAAGGGACACATGATGTATGATACATGTAACACAGAATTTCATACTTTTAACTACGCTGAAATCCTAGCACCACACAAAAAAGGACTACATGACATGTGTTCATGAGAAGACCCATCGTGTAGTCAGGTTTTTCATAGAACTAGTGGAAGAAATTCATGCATCTTCAATCAATCCCCCGTGAACAATGATACTATTGGGAATTATGACACATGCTCTAGATCTCGGGTTGAATGAACCCCCTCACCATCAATGGCCGGATTTCGGTCGTTCAAACTATTCCCACCGCTCGGAAAACATCCATCACCACACATTGCCGGTACTAAATTCCAAAACTAGGAAGAACACATAGGATCCATTATTTTATCTAAATTAATATCTATATACTAAAGATAAAACATTTAATATCCACTCCTTACCCATGTTAATGATAAATTTCTCCAATGATTTAACGTGTATTGATCATTCATTCAGTATTCATTGAATCACATGCCAAAATAAATAAAAACAATCAACACACATAGAATGGGGAGAGAAAACTATAAAAAATAAACATGAGGAATTAAATTTAGAAATTTTTAGTTTCATCCTCAATATTCTTCCATAGTAAAGATGAACAAATAGTTATCACATTCAATGAATAAAAAAAATATCATTCCCAAATCTCATAATTTAACTCACATGCACAAAAACGATCAATCCATGAATCAATCTATTAGTCGATTGGTTTGTGTTAATCATGGGATAAGAAAATGTGGATAAATACACAATGAAAACATCTACCCTTTATTTGGATAAATTTTGATGAAGAACAGTCAAACATCATTTTTTTGTGAGATCCTTGATTTTCCTTGGCACACTGATCAGCAAGGCTCGATATGTCAGTGTTCGTCAATGGAAGCTCCTCCACCGGATCCTCTCTCAAATTACAAGTTATAAGGTCAACCATGATATTCAATTATATTTAGTTTTATAAAGAAGTTCATTAGGAACTTGAATCAACACAAATAAAATGAATAAATAATTTTTTTTATTTATTCACCCCTGACTGTGCTTTCACTAAATGCTCCATGCTAAAAACATTTATGTCCCTCCTAGGAAAAACCAACATTCTGAACACATCAGTTCCCACATATTTTTTTTATCTAGGATTGCATTAATTATTTATTATACTTTTTAATGAAATATTTACTATAGTTAATATATTGCAAAAATTAATTCGGGGCACAACA
The DNA here is from genome assembly GCA_963277665.1 of Viscum album. Lineage (NCBI taxonomy): Eukaryota > Viridiplantae > Streptophyta > Magnoliopsida > Santalales > Viscaceae > Viscum > Viscum album. The sequence goes on along the minus strand of OY728138.1, from coordinate 1,284,255,183 downwards.
GGCCTCAAAATATCACTCCATCCCAGTGCCTAGCTCTGAAAATATTTCCAGAAATATTATAATGTATTACATAGAAAAAACTAGGAAATTATATCTAAAATCTCTAAACATGGATAGTTACTCAGTAGAAATACATGGAATCCAAATCAATGATATGATACAATGTATTTGGATGAATCAAAAAAATATATGCTAAACACAGACATAAAGACATAAAATAATTTGTCTAGATCCCTCTCAATTAATATTTACATTAAGGTGATGAGTTTCAATTCCACTAATTATACATGGGAAACAATTCAAATATATATAAATAATATATAAACTTAGAGGATTAAAAACATTATATTTTATGAAATAAATTTAAATACATGAGGATATAATCAAGTGAAAGAATTAATTAATTCATTAATGAAATCATTGATGTAGTTTTATTAATATATATACATGAATAAAAAAAATTAAAAACGATGAAATCATAAAGAAAATATCTAGGAAACATCCACCTTTATGCAATAAAAAAGGTTCAACTATTTAACATTGATATTTAAATAAGGTATCACTTGATGAATTGTAAAAAAAAATTGGTGGAATATGAAATGAGTGTGATACTAGAAGTAATATTAATAAATTCATCCAAATAGATTCCTTTCCAAGATTTGAATAAAATAGAGTTAAAAATGAATAATATAGTGAAGATCGAAATATTTATTTTTTATCATTAGTTATAAGAAAATTCAAATGATGAAAGTGTACTTCTGAAGGTAAAATACCCTAGAAATGATTAGAGTGTGAAACATTTAGACATGTAACTACAATGATTATAGGAGTAAACTAAGGAGTGTGTGGGGTTAATTTATTATAATTAAAGGAAAATAAACCCCCCCTATGAGAAATCCAAATTCTAGATTTTAAAAACAATAAGAAAAATAAATGAACAAAGTGGAAGTTGATGGTGAACCCATTCCTAAAGAATAATTAGCTGAAATTAAATATAATTATAAATATATCTTGATTATAATAATTGATGATGATAAATATGGATTTTAGGATAAATAAAAATAACAGGATTTTTTATCTTAAATTTGAACATGAAGGAACTCTTGATGATATGGAAATTAAAATAAAGAAGAAAAAAATGTTACTTGGTTTTCTAAAGGATACCTTTGAATATGTTAATTAACTTGAAGTTAAAATCACTTAACAAAAAAAATTGGTTAAAAACATTATAATACTAAAGAAAATACATAGAACATGAATAATTTCAAACTAAAAATTAATGTTCAATATATGATTGTTAATGGATAATAATTTTGTAATAAATAATTAGTAAATATGATTTAATCTATCGAGGGAGAGTTAATCACTTTTATTAAAATTTTTAAAGTTAAATCAAAATCTAAAAAGACTAAAAATAAGTTAAAATTTGGAATCTATAATAAAAAATGATAAATAAAAAATATGAATAATCCTCAAAATATCCTAATGAATTTTTGAGTAAAAAATTAATTTTCTATTTTAAAGATTATATTTGATTATAAAGGAGTGATATATAATATTCAAGTATAAATTGTGAATAATATGTAAAAGTAACTCCACTTATCAAAAAATACATAAGATATATTTCCTTTTCTACTAAAAAGATAAATTCTAAGATTTTTTTGAATAAATGTGAAATTATAAATATTTTAAAAGAAATACACTACATTAAAATATAATATGTAAGAGTAAACTTGGTGGAGTAATAACTATGTAAGAATGAATGGGTAGAAAAGAAACTACGTATGAATAAACTCGAGGTTGTGGAAGATCATATTTGAATTTATTGAGGGAAGAATAAATTAACCTAAGGTTGTAAAAAATTAAACCATCCAGACATAAGGTTGTGTTAGAATAAACCAAATTCATTAGTATCTATTAAGTATTAATCAATGGCTCATGGAAAATTAAATAATGAAATTCATTGTCTGTGTAATAATAGACATGGGATCCAATATACATCTTCCTTGTGAGATCCTCAAATGAAAAAATGTGAGACATATCCTCCTCGTAGAATCTTGAACATAAATGAAACATCCAAAATCTTTCAAATATATCCTTATAAAGTAACGTAGATATTGTTTCCCACATGATCTCAAGCTATATTCAAGATAAAGCATCAAATTCCCATGGAATGTGTTCAAATTTTCTCAGTAAAAAAGATATTTTCATAAAAAAATCCCACCTATTTTTAATATTAGATTGAGGAAGGATATATAAATGGATATTTGAAGAAAATAATCATTCCATTATTATGGTATTATTTGAAAGTTGATAAAAACATGGAAGTCTTTTATATTGGAGAATCCTCTTTTTCATGTCATTCTTATATGGAAGTCATCCAAGCATATAAAAGTTCCTAGATGTTACCTATTTAAATGTTTTATTCCATCTTATAAAATTCACTTCACAATAGAGTTCAAAACCATTACTTCTCATTTGGTAAATTTAGTATAGGGTTTATTGTAACACCCCAAAATTTTAGGATATATTTCTCTTTGAATAAATCTAACTTATTTGATAACTTTCTTTACATGAAACACAGAGTTTAAATAAACAATTAAAAACTATGTTATTATATATCCAAAATATTTTTTTTGAAACGATCATTTCAAAATTATCTTAGGATTAATTTTTGAGAATTTTATGAAAAGTTTTATTTTTCAATAAATAGTGAAAAATGCTTATGTTTTATTAAAAAAATGTCTTTTCATTTAAAGTACCTAAAAATTAACAATCTACTTTGGATTATATTTAAATTTTAATTATTTCAATTTGATTAAATATAATCCAATAAATGTTATTGGAATCAAAATTATTCTTCAATTTTTTATAAAATCATTATTATACTTTAAAAATATTTTTTCTAGAAAATCACTTTTCATTATGTTTCATGGATTTAATTTTATATTAAATTCTTCCACTTCTATAAATTTAATTTGATAAAATATATTTCATATTTCGAATCAAAAGGATTAAAATTTTCAAATTGTACCCTTTTACTTTTGGTCTTTATGAATAGTAACCTTGGTAAATATTTGTCACCTCGGTATGGGTAAAATGGGTAAAACAAGGTCAAAACTTTAGGATAAGGCTTTAAAAAAATTAACACTTTTATTTATCCTATAACATGAGTTTATATTGAACATTATAATCAAATTCTCGAAAATATAGACACTTTGAGCCATTTGTATTTGATATTGACCTTTATAGTATTTTAAAAAAAGAATAAATACAAAATGTCATTTGCTTGAATTTAATATCTATAATATTTTTTCATAAGGATATAAAGTTGATATGTTCATTTTTATATGTTTATTTGAAATATTAATATTTTTTTAACATGGTAATTATTTTTTATTTTTTATTGATTGAATAATTATCTTAAATTCTTATGGAATGAAGAAACTGTATTTATAAAGTTAATAGAAAAATAAAATAAATTATTTTAAAAATATTAAAAGTAATACAATATAGATGTGTTAATATATCCCACTAATTTTATTTATGAATATATCAAATTATGTGGGTTTTAAAGGATTCTATTAAAATTTCATCTTTTTCTTGGTATCTTTAATTCCATACATAAATGAATATTCTTAAAAAAACATTAATGATATTTTATAAAAATAATATTATATTAAAATATTTAAAAATAATAAAAATATTTAAAGAGTGAAAGGGATACAATATATTGTCTAAAATATCATCCATTGGAAATTTATGAGCCATTTTTCACCTTATAAGTAAAATTATAACTCTTTTATATTAAAATTTTCATTACCATGGTTAAGGTTAAATTTTTTTAACTAAGGGGTTAATCCAAAGGATAAAGTTTAAAATGATATCTAAATAAGTAAAAAAATTTATTTTATAATTATATTAAGATCTTTTCCTCATTATCTTATAATATATACCATTTTGGAACCATTTTTTATAAGTTAGACACATGTTATATACATTTTTTCATGAATTCCCAAAAGTTCCCCTCCCCTCACTTATAAATGGACACACGTTCTCTCTTTTATTTACACAAAATTGACCAACCTAGCTCATATAAACCCTATAAAATTATCTTATCAACTTACGTGACCCTGAAATAGAGGTTATGGTCATCTTAAAATATTATTTCAAGGGTCATTAAGAGATTATCTAAAGGAATGATTCCAAATAAGAGGTAATTATAGCAACTCAGGCATTTCATACATAAATATTACATCTTTTTAGATGAATATTCATTAAATTGATCAAATAAATTCCCAATAATCATAAAATCTCAGTGTATTTGGATACTATATATGAAATATTATTATTTCATGAAAGATCTTCATAATCAGCCTTAAAGATCTTCACACAAAGTACTTTTCATAGACATACCCTACTTAAAACCATACTTCATAACTTGTGGAAAGTAAACAAAATAAAGGGTGAGATCAGATGCTTAGTAAGGGTAAACAATGAATATATCAATGATAACATATATTTAAAATTTTCATAAGGGTATGAAAACATGAGATTAACATTTGAAAACCACACCCTGCATATCATAGTTCAAAATCCTAAATCATAGCATAAAGCTTAGAATTTCATAAGACATGAATCATAAATAAATAAAAGAACATGAGCTATGAGATCATAACATTGTAATAAGACATAGATTTTTTGTATACACAATAATATTTAAAACTATTTTCTTAGTAGTCAAGGCTTACTTCCAAGACTATCATAGTGGATTGGTTTCACTTCCCAAACCATCGTATTAGTAAAGGTTCACTTCCAAGACTATCATAGCGGAAAAAGTACCTTACTAAACTAGGTCAACTCCCAATTCTAGTATTTTTTACATCATGACATATCAATCATTACCCAATTCATTGGCGTTTTATATAATTTCAGTCTCATCCGTCTCAATTTATAACATAACCACCCATCCTTGTTATCATGTAACCACCATCCTTGGTTATAACATTACCACAATACTTGGTTATAACATAACCAAAATCCTTTTTTATATTAGTTTCAGCCATAAAATAATTTAAGATATACATATTTGTTCCACAAGATCATAAAACAATCATCATATCATCACATCATGACTCATGAAAATGAAATGGGTTTCATAAACTTTTCATAAATCCATCATAACATAACCCATAAAAATAAATGTGTTTCATAAATATCACCATAATTATAAACCATCCAGATAAAGATTAATTGTGAGATAATTGGATTATATCTCTATTAAATCATACTTAACATAAAATGATTTTATCATATATGAAAATTTCTGTAAAATATCATTTGAAACATTTCTTGAGGAAAATATCATTTTCTATTTGAATCCACATATTTAAAAACTAAAAAATTCACAAATATTAAGGAAAAAATTTATTTTAAAATAATATTAAAATTGGTAAATAAATATTGAATTCATGGAGTGGTCATGAAATCAAAAAAAAATTTACATGTCATATACGTTAAAATAACGATTTTGTTCGCATTTTTTGTAAAAAGTCAAAAGCATCTCATTAAGAAAATGAAAAGAATATTCCTTTCAAACAATTTTGTAAAAAGTAAAACATGGGTAAAAATTAATTTAAAAAATTATATTATAGTAGTAAACTATTTTTTAAAACATTTTTAGAAAACATGTATATAAAAGAAAAGGTATTTTCGACTGAAGAGAGAACTAAAATAATTTTTTATTAAAAACACATTTTTGATCTATTGAGTACTTAAAGAGTGGAAAACTGAAGGAAGGATTATATTCTAAATAAATAAACATGTGGTAAAATAATTTATGAGAATTATTAATAGTTATATCATGAAATTTCATCATTGTAATCTTAACCATATACAATCTTGAGAAACAATGAGATTGTAACATAAAACCCTTTACCACTTAGTGAATTTTGAATTGTAAACCCCTGAAAATGAGATCCTAAAATTGATATTTAAATACAAATAGTTTTCATTATAATATTCATAAAATAAATTAATGGGTATTATATGCACCACATAAAATAAATAAGTATTGAATATGGCATGTGTCTCACAAAAATAAAAGTAATAGGAAAATCTCTTACCTACTTAAGTAAACTAAAAATAGTAATACCCTTAAAAGAATAAAATAAAATGAAAATTTAAATATCTGAAAAATTAATTTTATTAGTTATTTAACATCTAAAATTTTATTATATACAAAAAAAATAAATGAGTTGAAAATATGGCATATGTATCCTAGAAAATAAAAGTGATACTAGAAATCCCTTACCTTAGACATGCAGTATTTTATAGATGCTAAAACCTCCAGAATACTAAATATATATTTAATATAAATATATTATATAACTATAATAATATTTATCATAAAATATATGATTTAATTATAACCTTTTATTACCATTTTATTAACAAATCCTTATTAAAATCATTATTTTGGGTAATAACTACTTTGTTTTTCCTGTATGATTTGGTTGGGTAGTTTGGTCCTTGTACTTTTTTCAGAGTTAAATAACCTAAAACATTTATAAATATATAAATATCATATATATTCATTATTTACATATTTAAATTCATTCATTAAATTTAGATATAGAAAAATGAATTACATCGTTCATAAAGATGGTCATCCATACGTACACATGAACATTGTTTCCATTTTTTTAATGGATGGAATGAAATAAAGGTATATAATAATTAAACCTTATAGAATAATTGTTTTATCATATATATCATATATATTTATTTAATATAATCTTATTACTATCTAAGAAAAATAGAAATGAAAAATACTTAACATAGTTCATGAGGCGGTAGTCTGTCATACACACATGCGGCGTTATTATTTTCCAACAGGTAGGATGGTAAGAAGGTAGATGTAATGTTATAACTTAAGAATTATTTTTAGGTCATAAATATCACATATATACTTAAAGTACATAATTATATCAATCCTTAATAATTGGTTATGGAAAACAAATTACATCGATTTGTGAGCCGGTAGTTTGTCGTACACATGATCAACGGGTTTGTTTTCCATTTGATGGAATATGAGGTGAATATAGGTTATTAAATTAACATAATAACATATAATAATATGATACATATTTATTTTTTAAAATTTTAATTATTAATACATTAATGAAGGTGGTAATAGAATAAGTAAAAAAAGAAAGATCTTAGTGAAGAAAATTACCTTCAATTAGAAAAACTTCCTTTGGATCTCTTTTTAAGGAATGTAGGGTTGCTATTTTGTGAATACCATAATATATAGAACATGTATAGGGATGTTGGGGAAATATTTTGGTAGTTTTTTATTTAGATAAAGGTCTTAATAGGTGTGAATAAGTTAGGGGATGTTGGTCCCTATTATATTTGAGGAGGAGTGTTGTTTTTGTAAATACCCAAAACTATTCAATAATGGGATGTCACTCTCAACCCAGGTGCCTCCAAAATTTATAAATAATGTAGTGTGGGAATTATAATGTCTATCCACACATCCAATAAAAATTACTGTTTAAACCTTTTATTCCTTAACTTCTAAGGTTACTGAGTTTAACAATTTTAGTTTTCACCATATTAACTAGTTTTTTTATTTACCTAGGTAATTTATCCCTTAAAACCAAAAATTAAATGATTCTTATTAGATAATTTGTAAATAATTATTATAAATATGAAATAAAATGCATCAAATAAAAACTTATGGGTGAGGAAAATTAATTTTATCACAAGCACATGTAACACGTAAAACCTCATTTTAACCTTAATTGTGGTAATTAACTTTTTTATTTATTTACAAATCATTATCACACAAAATATAGTTTAACTTATTAAAGAATATTTATTATTATAATTTAAATAATTTAATACATTTTATTAAATTAAATTCACATAATTTTCATAATTTAATTTAAAATTAATCATGTGGACGCAACAGAAACAGTTTTCTAAATAAAAAAGTTCTCTTAAGTATAAAAAGTTACTATATAAAAATTGATAATTAAATTTATTAATATTATATTAATTGAATAATAAAAAATATAATTGTACAAATTAAACTTTTAAAACCATTTTAAAACAAAATGGAAATTTTTAAAATCTTTAATGAAAATGTAACTTTTAATACAAATCCGTTTTTTTCACTATTAATTAATAATTTAATCATTTATGAAAATTATAAAAACAATAACTCTAAGATAGTTTTGAAATATTGATTTAAAAAAATAAGTTAATTTCATAAAATTCATATTCTCTACTTGTAAAAAAATAATTTTAAAATGTGTGCACCAAAATGTGACGAATCCATTTTTTAGAAAAAAATGCAGTTTTTAAACAATGGACTATGTTTATTTATATACCATGCCTACAAAAAATATAGATGAATAATAATACATTTAATTGAATATATAATACTTATATTTCATTAAAATCATTCACCAATGATGATTAATGTAATTTATTAAGATTGAAATGCATTGCATTCATAAAAATTCTTTTCCAAAGAAACATTTCATTTATTTTTAAATGATTTTTATTTTTCATTTCTAATCAATTGATAAAAAATGAATTAGTTTTATACATGTGTAAACCATATTATTTTCATAATTTTTTTAGTCTTATTCATTCTTATCAATCCAACATAAAGGTGATAACTTTCATATTCAATAATAATATTCTTATAGTATATCGTATTTCATTGAAACTCGGTGTTGCGTCTAACAAAATCTATTGAAGAAAATAAATTTATTTGGAAAGAAAATATTTTATAAAATTTTGGGGTGTTACATTATAACCAAAATAAAATTAATTTTTACTTCTAAATTATATTACTTTGATAAAAAATTATTGAGGTTACTTCTACCTCACCATGTCCTCAAGTTCCCACAATGCTTCCTCGAATTGGTGGTTTCACCTTAAAAGTTTCACCAAGTGAATGGTATTGTTTCATAGAACTTTCTCTAAATAATCCAAAATCTCCACTCAATTCTCCTAATAATAAATATCTTACTCTTTTGGTATGACTTCTTAGTTAATTACATGTGATGGTTTAGGTATGTACTTCCTCAGGAAAGATTTAAGGAACACATCATGAACTCGAGAGAGGTATAAAAGAAACTTCAGACGATAATCTACCATACCAAATTGATCAAGAATCTCTAAGTCATCAATATACCTAGGTATGATATATCCTTTATTATAAAATTTCATAACCTTATTCCATGGAGAAATTATTATAAAAACTTTCTCCCTAACTTCAAATTCTAGACCATGCTAACAATTGTCAGCATAACATTTTTGCTGACTCTAAGATACCTTGATGTGTTGTTGAATGGATCTTACTTTCTCTTCCATTTAATCATCTAGATATTGTCTCAATATATTTATTTATCCAACTTTATTCCAACACATTGTATTTATAAACTTCTTTCTATAGAGGTCTTCATAAGAATCCATCAGAATACTCAAGTGAAATTTATTGTAGAAATAAAACTCAACTAGAGGATGGTGTTGATCCCAATCACCATTAAAATACATATCATAATATCTCAGTATATTCTTTAATGTTTAGATGGTTCTCTCAAACTGAACATATATCTATAGATGATATACAATGATGAATCTCAACTCTACTTCAAGGTCTTGCTGAAGACTTCTCTAGAACATGAAGGTAAAACTGAAATCCTAATCATATACAATATAATATCGTGCTCCAGGAAAAATTATCACTTATTTCAAGTATATTCTAGAAATTGGATCACGATAGAATTATTCTCTAATAGTAATAAACAATTTTGAATTCATAAGGTGATCAACTACTACCCAAATAGGCTTATGGCCTTTAGATGTTTTGTGGAGTCGAACAACAAAATCTATGGTTTTGTTTTTTCATTTCCATTATAGTATGGGTAATTGTTGTAACATCCCCTTATACTTTTTTCAATCAACTTTAACTTTATTACTTACAAATAAATGAGATACAAACTCTATAATATCTCTCTTCATATTTTCCCACTATAAATACTCTTTCCAATCTATATCAAACTTCATACTTCTAGGATGAATAAATAATGAAGAACTATGAGCCTCCTATAATAGATCCTTATTCAAATCTAGTATTGATTGAACACATAAATGATTCATAAACCTTATCATTCCATCACAATGAAGGTTAAACTCAAGAACATTTCCCACCTTCTTTTTCATTTTCACATCCTACTTATATTCCTATTTAATATTTACTTGGATAGTTTAACACTCATTTTAGAAACATAATATCTTTACCCTTACATAAATATTTTAATATCCATCCTTTTTAAATATAGAAATAATGTATATATTTTTATCCTCATCATAGATAATCTATCATGATCCTATCAGCTCAAAACATCATCCACCTTGTTTTCTTTACCATGGTTGTAATGTATTGAGCAATAATAATATTTAATCAGCTCTATATATCATCTATGGTGTATATTCAACTCTTTTTGAATAAATATATAATTTAAAATTCTATATTTAATATATATATCCCACCTTTCTTCATAAAAATAATGCCTCCGTATATTTAATGAAAGAATTACCATAACTAAATCGTAATCATAAGTTGGGTAATTTTTCTAATGAACCTTCAATAGGAATGTGGTATAATATGTGACCATATCATCATACATGTGGATTTCCCTATTCCCTTAATAGTTGCATCACTATAGACTGAAATACTACTAGTCAGTGTGAAGACATGTAAACTAACAAACCATCTCTTCAACTACTTGAAATTATCCTCACATTCATCTATCTGTGTAATGCCTCGAACCCAGTTATCTAAAGTCGGTGCTTTATTACATAACATTGGAATGATACAAGGAAATCATGTCCCAAAAGACTGAACAGTTTAGCAGTATTGGAAAATAGATTATATACATGAATGTTAAATTACACATTCAAAAATAAAACACAACATAAATGATCATTTGATAACGCCATTAATCCCATAGCTTAAACCTACATATCAATCATAATACACTACTTGGAATCCTATAAAAATAAAACATAATAAAGGGGTGATCTCAAATACTCAGTAAGGGTAAGCAATACGGTGGAATATAACATAAACATTAGGCATGGTGAATAATTTAAAACACATGCCTTTCCAAATAATAAACATGAACACTTTATGGATGGAATATGAGATGAGTAAATAATTCCATAATAAAACATATTCATGGGTATTCTATTAGTCGAATAACCACATGAACCATCAATAATATTTTCATAATGAGGGAATTTATAATGCCAGACATTATGAAATATTTTGTCAAGGCCCCAGCCAGAACATCTAAAAATGATTAAGGCCTCGGCCAAAACCATATATCAAATTGGGAAAGGCCTCAGCCAATTCCACATCTAATTATCTCATGAGACATACCGATGCATATAGGAGCTATAGTGGGTTCCACCCATCACTTACTATGTCCAATACATTCCTCATATGAAAAGGTTAAAACATAACATAAACATTCATATTAGAACTAGCATATGAAATGCCAATACTTTAACCATAAATTATGAATGGTATAAAAATAACACATCAATACTCAAACATATCACAAAACCTTCAATAAAATATGGAATATTTGTATCATAATAAATCAACTTCAAACAAGTTTAAAATCCATCAAAGGATGTTGACATAGATGAAAATGATTTGTAAAACTCTTTGAGAGAAATATCCCTTTTTCATGAAAACATTTAAAAGTAACACAATTTAGAAAGGAATACATTTAATGAAATTTTTGAATTAAAGTGTCTCATACCACTTTGATACTTTTTAAAGGAATTAACATTTTAAAACATTCATGTCCATATAAATAAATCCTTAAAACCATTTTGAACACATGAACATTAACGAGAAAGGTTTAGAAGAATAAATATTTAAAAATTTTAAAATGATGTTTTAATAAAAGAGTCATTTAAAAAGAATCCCTTTGAAAAATATTTTATGAAACAGGGTCATGGATAATAAATATTTCCCAGTAAAAACTTACCCATAAACAATCTCACAAAATAATGACATTAAGGAATTAACCCTTACCTTGCACTTTCCTTTGGTCGAGGATACGTTTAACCTTCTGTATAATGGACATAGTATGTTATTAAATTATACCAGAACCATATTCATATTTTTATATTATAAATGATTCATTTATGACTTTATACTACCCATTGAATAATGATTTCGATGTTAAATTAACATTTTGGGTAATAATTGCTTTCTTTATCGTACCTGTTTTAAATTTTTATTCTTGATCATATCATTTGGATCATGATTTACATAATTCAAGAATATAAAACATGATTTATATATATCAAATATATCTAGAAGATAAATATGTATAATAGACAGATATATGAAATGGAAAACACTCTTTATGGAGATGGTAGGTCGTACGTATGCATAAACGTTGTTTCTGTTTTCATATCGTATTGAATGGAAGTAAGTGAATAAGATATATGTAAGTACATATATACAAGAATATATATAGATATATATATATATTAAGTATAATTATTATGTAATATATTACATACTAATTAATAATATATATTTTTATAATCATCATTTAATGGTGAATGTGGAAATGAATCTCATCGTGTCGTGGAGACAGTAATCAGTATATACACACAAGCGATTATATCATTATATTGATGGTGAAATTTTATGTAATTGGATGGTATATGTTATATAAATAATCATTAACTTTTTATATTTATTATTTACATCATTTATTATCATTATTATACCCATCCAAATAATGAAGTGTTTGAATAACAAACTACACCACGATGTGGAGACGGTAAGTCATACATACACATGTATGGTGAGTTTTTCATTTATAGGATGGATAGAATAACAAATATGGTTATAAAATATTTATAATAAAATCTCAGTATTTTTAAGATACTGGAGTGGTATGTAAACAACAAAGAAAGAGGAAGTGGAAGAAGAAAAGAACTTGAAAGAGGTGGTGAAATATTTACCTCTTCTCCGGGTTCTTCCTTTTGATTTGATCAAAATAGATCCTTAGGTTCGATTTATGACCAAATGTAGTCCTCTAGGATGAAGTTAGGATATTTGGTAGAATATGTGGGTAGGTTTTATCTGATAAAAATGGTTTTGTATGTGTGAAATTAAGATAAGGGGAAGTAACCTTTTATAAGAGAGGTGAGGGTCACTTTAGGAAAAGCTTGAAATATTATTTTATAATAAAATCATTTTCAGTTTATAATGGCTCAAAAATGATTTATTTAGATTAAAAGGTAGGGATGGGTCGAAAACCTCTCAACCAATAGTTTTTATATAGGTTTAGGTCACCATATTAAACTTATATTTTAGATTTAACTCTTAGTTAAATAGTTTATCGTTTACCATTATTCTTGAATTGTTATAATAATTGGTTAATAAACTCACTATAAAATTCCAAGAGAACCTCAAGTGGTATATTAATGATATAAATATAATTATATAAGTTCTCTGGAAGATCATTATATTTTTAGGACTATTATATAATTTAATAATATAATATTTGTTTTAAAAACTCATTTATGTCAATTTTGACACTATTTAGTATTTGGTTTTTGTGAAAGTCATCACAACTTGATTACTTCGAACCAAATACATTGAATCAATCATAACAAGTCATATTAACCTAGAAAATTCTTTTATGGCATAAAAATTTATCAAATTATATTTATTTTAATATTTACAATATCATTTATTTGATTCTTATTTTGATAAAGAAAATATTGCATCATTATTGTTTCATAAATAAATATACTTTTTTTTTGTCTAAAAATTATAAATAAATATCATAATTTAGGAAATAGTTTTAGCTTTAAAATCAATATTTTTAGTCAAATATATAAAATTTATAACCCCATATAAAAATGTTTTACTAAAAGATATATGCTTTTGTTATTGTTTGTCTTTACTTTAGATTAATTAATATAAAAAGACATTATCACTACCAAGTGGCTCCATGGGGTCCCAAAATCGGCCCAAGGATTCCAAAGTTTAGCCATGTATCATAAAATAGGTTTATGACATGTTTTTGGGTAATTTAATATTATTATAATATTATTTGTTACCCTAATTTACCGGATTTACCCTTTAACCATGTTAATAAAATATTTACTGAAGTAAATATTCATAATGTCTTAAAATAAAAGTTACCTATTTATACAATTTGTAACAAATGATTCCAAATATGGAATCCATTTTTATAAATTCAAAACAAATAAGTGGAAGAAATTAATTTAAAATTAATTCTTGTTGTCAAAACAGAAAGCGTGTTTAAAAAAAATAATAACTATCAAAATATTGACATTTTTTTATGTCCAGTTTAAATGTGAAATTATATCCAATGACCTAAATTATATTAAATGATAAAAATATAATCTAATTATTCATTAAAACCACTAAAATTTATAATTTAACACTATAAATTATTTATATTAAAAATTTTGTTTTTAATTAAAATTTAGTATTTTTTCACTATTCATCTAAATATGGATGTTATCAGAAAAGTACCAAAAATTTATCCAAACTAAATTTTTATGTCCCCATTCTAAAAATTATTTTAATTTCACTAAATTTAATATATAAAAGTAGGAAATATTATATTTAAAAATGGATCGCCATCAAAAGGTGGAAAACTGCATTTTTTGAATAATACCTTTTTATCTTAAAAATAGAATTTTTCTTATATTATGTCTAAGAAACACAAAATATGAATTTCAAAATTATATAGGATATATAAAATTTAAATTTTGGTTAATAAAATTCATAACCTCTTTTTTTAATTTCTAGTTTGGTAAGTCATGGTGCGCTCGAACTCAGTGTTGCATGTAGTGCAAGTTATTGAAATACTTTGAAGAGATAACATACTATGAAATCTTGTAGTGTTACATTCTACCCTCCTTCAATAAATTTCATCCTCACAATTTTAAATTATTTTTTGAAAATAAAAGGTTTAAATAGAAAAATACCTTTGTGGAAAACCCACATTGTAAATTGGGTTAATAAAATTTAATCTTAATAAGAGGGAAAAGGAAATGAGAAAGTCACCACAAAATTATGATCTCGATTAGAAGAACATTGGTGGAAATTAGAGACACATTATTGTAGAAAAAACCTAAATATTTATAGGGAGTTATTGAGGTCATCAATCATAAACAAGTCTAAAATTGAGGGCCTCAAAGCTATCAATATAAGATGATGTAAAATATCATCGGTTCAACAAAACATATGGTATTAGGGTAACACATTTTTGGTTTTAAGATCCCTTCCCTAAAGTTTAATAATTAATTTATTCATAGAATAAGAGGGAAATTATATATATATATATATACATGGTAAGTATAGTTGCATCCTTCAACTAATTCCTACCACAAACCCATCTTTCACTCCAAAAGATAATTGAATTAAAAAATATTCTATTAATCCTAATCGCATAGGGTTCTAAAAATAATTAATTTATAATTAATTTGTCAGACTATTTAAAAAAATACATTATACAAACCAGAACATCAAGTAGGCCAGTGGTAGGTGATACACCCTTGTCGCTCTTCAGTTGCGGGTTCAAGTCTCATGGGCGTGCCGAACGTGACAGGTTGTCGCCCGACCTCCAGGTTTTCCTATTTATAACAATCCAAATATAATCATAAGAAATATTTTAACCTTAATAATAGTATCCAATTTAAAAATTAATAGATTCAACCCTTTAGAATTATCCAAAATACTTCTATCCAAACTCACACTCGAAAATTTATAAGGATGGTAAGCACAATGAATATCCATTTTTTCACATAATAACATGTGAATACCTTCATCATGTATTATTTTAAAACACAGTAACACC
The DNA here is from genome assembly GCA_963277665.1 of Viscum album. Classification (NCBI taxonomy): domain Eukaryota; kingdom Viridiplantae; phylum Streptophyta; class Magnoliopsida; order Santalales; family Viscaceae; genus Viscum; species Viscum album. The sequence goes on along the minus strand of OY728138.1, from coordinate 1,284,239,224 downwards.
CTGAAATACCATAAAACCTTATTGATTACATTCTTTCTCCCTTATTCATTATAGAATAATGGATATACTCAGAACCATATTATGGTTTATCTTCCTCTCAACCATATATTTTCCAAAAACATTAACCCGTTATTGAGTCACTTTTCTTTGTTCCACACAATCTTACGTCCTTAATGAAATAGTACTACAATAAAATCCTTATATACTATATAATTATTATAACATGTACATCATTAATACAATACTCAAATGACATAATACTTTAATAACAACATAAGAACTCTAATTGTTCCTCTTAATCTTCAGTATTATCATAACTTGATTATTATCCAATGGCATCATCTGGAGTATACTATGATGATTTGGACATTGATTCATGTAGTGTCCCAACTCCTTATAGATGATTCATTATATATTTTAAACCTTTTTCTTACCCTTGAAATCACATACTTGGTGTCCTTTTTCTCTACACTTATAACAAATTCCCATTTCCTTCATGCATTTACCAAGGTGATTCTTTCCACAGTTATCACATATGGGAAAATGATTATTTCCCCTCTTCCCTTTATCCATCATTCTCTCTTCCATCATTTTCTTCTCTTTCTTCCCTTCAAAGCCATAGGAATCAGAGAATTATTTACTTATCTTTTTAACACATGATATTATTTCTTCATATATTGAGAATATGTGGGAGACTATTTTCTTTCTAAATGTTGGCTTAATACTATGAAAGATATTATCTTTCTTACTCTTTGGATCATTATTATTGCTAGAGTTCTCATTCCTTATATTAGGCACCATTTCTAAACAATGGTATAAACTAGGTTAGTTTATGAATCACAATTCACAATTCCAAATTTGTAATATACCTAATGAAAATTGCAAAGATTAAGCATATAATCCATAATCATAAAATGTTTTCTTTGAGGAAGTATTTACTCTCAAATCCTTCATAATGGATTCTAATGAAATTTTGAATTATCCTAAGCATATCCCCCGTGAGTTTCGTAACCAAGAGTGCAGCAAGTCCAGTTTTCATGTACCAGGATACCCTAAGTCAAGCCCGAAACTCCTTGTTAGAGTTTTTAATCCTAGGTACATCTGTTCCAGAGCCGCCTCTAACTTCTCATATCAAGACAAGGATGTATTGCTTAGAAGATATACAAAATCTATACATTACCAAAATTATAGGAAGTTCTTCTATACTAATCCTCAAAGACTATCTTAAGTTAATGTTCTATAATTAAAGTTTATCTAAATCTATTTCCAAAGTTGTTTATAAACTTCCTATGATACCAACTATAACACCTAAACCCCAGTTACCCAGAGTTGATGCTTTATTAAAAAACATTTTCATGATACAAGGAAATCATGTCCCGAAAGACCAATCAATTTAGTAGTCATGGAAAATATATTACATACATGAACGTTACATTACAAATTAAAAAATAAAACACAACATAAATGATCCTTTGATAATTCCATTAATCCCCTTGCTTAACCTGGCATATCAATCATAATATACTTCCAAGAATCCTGGGAAAATAAAACATAAGAAATTGGTGAGCTCAAACACTCAGTAAGGGTAAGCAATACAGTAGAAGATAACATAAACATTAGGTATGGTGAATAATTTAAAACATATGCATTTTTAAATAATAAAAATGAACACTTTATCGCAGGAATATGAGATGAGAATATAATGACATAATAAAACATAGTCATGGGTATTCTACTAGTCGAATAACCACATGACCCATCAATAATATTTTCATAATGAGGGAATGTATAATTCCAGACATTCTAAAACATTTTTTCAAGGCCTCATCCAAGACGTCAAAAAATGATTAAGGCCTTGGCCAAATCCATATATCAAATTGGGAAAGGCCTCATCCAATTCCACATATAATTGTCTCATGAGACCTACAAATGCATTGAGGAGCTATAGTGGGCACCACCCATCACATACTATCTCCAATACATTCATGATATGAAAAGTTTGAAACATAATATAAAAATTCATATTAGAACTAGCATACTAAATGTTAATACTTTAACCATAAACTATGAATAGTATAAAAATAACACATCCATAGTAAAAAATATCACAAAACCCTCAATACAATATGAAATATTTGTATCATAATAAATCAACTTCAAACAAGTTTAAAATCCATCAAATGATGTTGACATAGATAAAAATGATTTGTAAAACTCTTTGATAGAAATATCCCTTTTTCATGAAAACATTTAAAGTAACACAATTTAAAAAGGAATAAATTTAAATACATTATTGAATCAAAGTGTTCCATACCACTTTGAATCTTTTTAATGGAATTAACATTTTAAAAAATTCATGTCCATATAAATAAATCCTTAAAACCATTTTGAACACATAAACATTAATGAGAAAGGTTTAGAAGAAGAAATCGTTAAAACATTTAAAATGATGTCTTAATAAAAGAGTCCCTTAAAAATAATCCCTTTGAGAACTCATTTGTGAAATAGGTACATGGATAATAAACATGTCTCGGTAAAAACATACCCATAAACAATCTCAAATAATAATGAGATTGAGGAATTAACCCTTACCTTGCACTTTCCTTTGGTCGAATGTATGTTTAACCTCTTGTATAATGCCCATAGTATGTTATTAAATTATACGAGAAACATATTCATATTTATTATATCATACATTATTCATTTAGGAATTTATACTACCCATTTAATAATGATTTCCATGTTAAATTAATATTTCGAGTAATAATCGCTTTCTTTATCGTACGTGTTTTAACTTGTTATTCTTGATCGTATCATTTAGATCAGGATTTACATACTTCCAGAATATAAAAATTGATTTATATATATCATATATATTTAAAATATAAATATTTATAATAGATAGATATATTAAATGGAAAACATAATTTATGGAGATGGTAGGTCGTACGTACGCATAAACGTTGTTTCTGATTTCATATCGTATTGAATAGAAGTAAGTGAATAAAATATATGTAAGTATATAAACACACACACATATATATATATATATATTAATTATCATTATTATGTAATATATTACATACTAATTAATAATATATATTTTTATAATCATAGTTGAATGGTGAATGTTGAAATGAATCTCATCGTGTCATGGTGACGGTAATCCGTACGTACGCACAAGCAGTAATATCATTGTATTGATTGTGAAATAGTATTTAATTGGATGATATATTATATATAGATAATAATTAACATGTTATATTTATTATTTATATCATTTATACTCATTATTTTACCCATCCAAATAATGAAGTGTCTAAATAATGAATTACACCATGTCGTGGAGACGGTAAGCCGTACGTACGCACGTATGGTGACTTTGTCATTTATAGGATGGATAAAATAATGAATATGGTTGTAAAATATTTATAATAACATCAAAGTATGTAAAAGGTACAGGATTTATTATTTTGGTATGGAAACAACATAGAAAAAGGAATTGGAAGAAGAAAAGAACTTGAAAGAGGTGTTGAAATATTTACCACTTCTTTAGGTTCTTCCTTTTGTTTTGATCAAAAGGGATCCTTATATTGGATTTATGACCAAAGGAAGGCCTATAGGATGCAGTTAGGAAATTTGGGAGGATATTTTGTCAGGGGTTGTTCGACCCAAATGGATTTGGAGGTGTAAAATTAAGAGAAGGGGTAGTACCCATTTATAAGAGAGGTGAGGGTCACTTTATGAAAATCTTGAAATATTATTTTATAATTAAATAATTTTCAATTTCTAATGGCTCCAAAATAATTAATTTGTAGTATAATGTGGTTATGGGTCTAAAACCTCTCAACCAATAGGTTTTAGATAGGTTTAGGTCACCATATTAACCTTATCTTTTAGATTTAACTCTTAGTTAAATAGTTTAACTTTTACCATTATTCTTGAATTATTATAATAATTGGTTAATAAACTTAATATAAAATGCCAATAGAACATAAAGTGGTACATTAATTATATACCTATAATTATATATTTTCTTTGGTAGAACATTATATTTTAAAGGCTATTATATAATTTATTAATATAATATTTGTTTTAAAAAATCAATTTTGTCAATTTATAACTATTTAGTATTTGGTTTTTGTGAAAGTCATAACAACTTGATCACTTCAAACCAAATACATTGAATCAATTATAACATGTCATATTAACCTAAAAAATTATTTTATGGAATCAAAACTTTCAAATTATATTTATTTTAGTATTTACAATATAATTTATTTTATTCTTTTATTAATAAGGAAAATAATGCATCATTATTGCTTCATAAATAAATATATTTATTTTATGTCTAAAAATTATAAATAAAATATAATTATGTAGGAAATATTTTTATATTTAAAATTAATATTTATAGTCTAAGATATCAATTATATAACCTCATATAAAAATGTCTTACTAAAAGATACATGCTTTTGTTATTTTTGTCTTTACTTTAGATTAATTAATATAAAATGTCATTATCACTCACAAGTGGCTCCATTGGGTCCCCGAAATAGACCCCAGGATGCCCATGTTTGGACATGTATCAGAAAATAGGGTTAATACATGTGTTAGGTTAATTTAATATTATTATAATATTATTTTTTACCCTAATTTACCAGATTTACCCTTTAACCATGGTAATAAAATATTTACCGATGTAAATATTCATAATGTCTAAAAATAAAAGTTAGTTATTTATAAATTTGGACCTAGTGTTTCCAAATATGGGGGAATCCATTTTTCAAAATTCAAAACACAGAAGTGGCGGAAATTATTTTAAAATTAATTCTCGTTGTCAAAATAGAAAGCGTGTTTTTTTAAAAAAATAACTATCAAAAGATTGACACTTTTTTATGTCCAGTTTAAATGTGAAATAACATCCAATGACCTAAATTATATTAAATGATAAAAATATAATCTAATTATACTTTAAAACCACTAAAATATATAATTTAACACTATAAATTATTTCGATTAAAAAATTTTGTATTTAATTAAAATTTAGTATTTTATCACTATTCATCACAATATGAATGTTATCAGAAAAGTACCAAAAATTTATCAAAACTAAATTTTTATGTCCATATTATAAATATGAATTTAATTTCACTAAATTGAGTACATAAAAGTGTTAAATATTGGATTTAAATAGGGTTCTCCATTAAAAGGTGGAAAACTGTTTTTTTTAATACCACTTTTATCTTAAAAATTGAATTATTCTTCTATTATGTCTAAGAAACACAAAATATTAATGTTAAAATTATTGAGGATATATAAAATTTAAAATTTGACTAATACTATTCATAACCTCTTTTTCGAACGGCTAGTTTGGTAAGTTGTGGTGCGCTCGAACTCAGTGTTGCGTGTAGCGTAAGTTATTGAAATACTTTGAAGAGATAACATACTATGGAATATTGGGGTGTTACAATATAAAGAACCTTGGATCCTTTAAAAGTTAAATTTCTTAGTGGATTAGACATCTCTGATAAATTATAAAAAAAAGTTTTGATAATATTGATATAAACTAATAAAACTATGGATCTCAACCGCAATAGTTGGTCTAGGACAATGTTCAATAACTTCCATCTTTGATGGATCAACTAATATACCCTTCCCTATGATGATATGACACAAAAATGAAACTTTTTGTGTCTAAAATTCACACTTGGTAAATTTTTCATACATATTTTCCTTTCTCAGGGTCTTCATAAAAATTCAAAAATGATCTTCATGCTCTTCCTTTCTCTTTGAATATATAAAAATTTCATTTATAAAGACTACCAAAAACTAGTAAATGTAATTTCTAAATAAATTATTCATTTAATCCATGAATAAATCAAGGTAATTAGTAAGAACAAATGGAATCACTATAAATTCAATGTCTATAAATCATTCAGAGGGTTTTTGTTGGTATATCCTTCTTATTAACCTTCAATATATGATATAAAGAATGAATATTAATATTGTAAAAGTATTTATCTACTCATAATTTTTCAAAAAAATCATTTATATGGGGTATATGATACTTGTTCTTGAAATTAATCTTTTTATGTTCTCAATAATCAATGAAAAGTCACATTGATTCATCTTTCTTCTTAAAAAGAGAACATGTGTACCCCATGATGATGAACTAGGGTGTATAAATTCTTTATAAAGACTATCTTTGAGTTTCTTATTCAATTATTACAACTCAATAAGGGAAATTATATATGGATTATTTGAAATAGGTGTTCCACGATGTATAAATTTTATTCAGAACTCAATTCCACGATTTGGGGGAAGATTCAGTAAATATTCTAGAAATACATCAATACAATCCTCCATAGTAGGCATACCATTGATAATGAGTTTATCCCAATCCTACTGAGAAAAATATCCCTCATTTATATGAAATAACACCCTAATAATGGATGTAAATTCTATGTAATTTCATGTTTATACTTTCATTTAAATATGATCGCATGACTATGAAGATCATTCTTTGATGTCCCAAATTATGACATATTATTCTCAATCTATTGCAATGTAGGTTTAACATAGGTTATCCATGATCATAATCTATTAAAATTATTAATAAGGGTTTATAAAGAAAATATTAATTAATATAAGAATATCCCTTAGGAGTGTCAAACCAGTTTTAAACTAAGGCTTATTGTTGTTCACTGGGTGATGATCGATTTAAAGTCCAATTATACCTTTTCTTAGTTATTACCCCCAGGTAAAATTATGTTAAACCCACATCAACTTATAGTATCCCAAAAAGGATGTATTTATAGGAAAGTCACATAATCTATTCATTAAAAAAACATTAGTATATTATCTGTTACTTAGACTTATCTCTAGGGTTTTCACCAAATGTTTATAATTTTAATCTTCTAAGTATGACTAAACCTATCCAATAATACTAACTATAGAGACTCAATATTATCATAAATACATAATACATCTTTATAGATGAATATTCATTACATTACATAAATACACACCCAATTATTATAAAGACTTAGTACCTTCAGAGTCTATATACATAATATTCTTATTTCAGGAAATATCTTCAATATATCCCATATATATCTTCCCACATAGTACTCTTCTTAGAAATACCCTAATTAAAAACCATTATTCATTTCTTAGGGAAAGGAGAGATTGGAAATGGAGATCTCATATTCTTAGTAAGGGTAAAAATGGATATATTAGTGATAACTTATACATAATATGAGTATATGAGTATATAAACATGATGTCAAAATTTTAAAACAATACCCATTATATCATATCTCAAAATATTGAATCGTGGTTTAAATCACGGTAGTTCATAGTACATGAATCATAAATAAGTCATAGAAGATAATCCATGAGAGCATAACATTTGCATAACACATAGATTTGTGGATTACACATAAATATAGAAAATCATTTTCTTAGTATTCAAGGCTTACTGCCAATACTATCATAGTGGATTGGGTTCACTCCCCAAACCATCATATTAGTCAAGGTTTACTCATAAGTATAACATAATGGACAAAGTAATTTAGTAAATTGGGTCCACTCCCAATTCCATTTTGTTTTATCTCATGAAATATTAAACATTACCCAATTCATCGAAGGGCTATATTATTCTGGACCGACCTATCTCAGTTTATAATGTAACCACTCGTCCTTGGTTATAAGATCACCACCATCCTCAGTTATAACATAAACACTATACTTGTTTTATATGAATCCACCTATTACCAAATTAAAACTATATATGTGTGTGCCACAATATCATAAAACACCCATCATATAATCACATTATAACTCATGTAAAAGAAATGGGTTTCATAAATATCTCACCCATTCTCCATAACATAGACCATTAAAATAAATGTGTTTTATAAATATCATCATAATCATAAACCGTATAGAGAAATAATAAGTATGGTATCATTGGATCATATCCCTAATAAATAATAATTATCATTATATAATTTTATCATAGATGAAAATTCCTTTAAAATATCATTTGAAACATTTCTTGAGGAAAATATCTTTTTCCCTTTGAAAACACATATTTAGAATCTTACAATTTCCCAAATATTATGGAAAAACATTTATTTGAAAATAAACTTAATAACTTTTAAAGGAAGCCTCAACTCATGGACCAGTCATGAAGAAAAAAAGTCATAGATGTCGTATATGTAAAAACAAAGATTTTATTCACATTTTCAATAAAAATTCAAAAGAAACTCATTTAGAAAATTAAAATAAGATTCATTTTAAACCATTTTGTAAAAAGTAAACCATGGGTAAAAATTAATTTAAAATTCATATCATAATACTAAAACATCCTTTAAAACATTTTTATAAAACAATGATATGTAAGAAAAGGGTTTTTCAACCGAAAAGAGAAATAAAGCCAGTTTTCCTTACAATAAAGTTTTTGATCTGTTGACTACTTAAAGATAATAAAATTAAATGAAAATGTGTATTATAATGAAATAATCATAGGATAATAAAATTAATGAGAATTATTAGGAGGTAGATAATGAAACTTCATCATTAGAAACTTAATTTAAGATAATCCTGATAAACAATGAGATTGTAACATAAAACCCTTTACCACTTAGGTGACTTTTGAATCGTAACCCCTAAAAAAGAGTGATCCTATAATATATATGTAAATATCCATAATTTTCATGATAATATTTATTAAATACATTCATGAGCAATATATACACCATATAAATGAAACAAGTCGTGAATATGGTATGTGTCTCACAGAAATAAAAGTGAGATGAAATCCCTCACCTACTTTGGTAACATTCGAATCAGAATAAAAATGAAATAATAAAATAAAAGAAAACTTTAAATATATTTATATTATTTAAATTCATGATATATCATGTAAAATTGGAAATATATACACAATAAAAATAAATTAGTGTTGGATATGGGAAAGTCTCCCTGAAAATAAAAGTTTGACTAGAAATATCTTACCTTAGGTCTGAATTCCTTCATATGTGGTATAACCTACTGTATAAAAAATATATATTTATTATTAATATATTTCATAACCATAATAAAATGAATCATACCATATATGATTTAATTATAACATTTTCTTACCAGTTTATTAACAATTCTTTGTTAAAATCATTGTTTCGAGTAATAACTGCTTTGTTTTTCTTGTATGATTTTGTTTGGTAGTTTTAGTATTTATTATTTATTCATGGTTTTATAACATACATATTTTTAATAAATATATAAATATAATATATATTTACTATATACATATTTAGATTAATCTATAAAAGTTAGGTATAGAAAAATGAATTACACTGTTCATGGAGACGGTTGGTCGTACATATGCATGAATGTTGTTTCTATTTTTAAATGGATAGAATTAAATAAAGGAAAATAATAATTAAAAATTAAATAATAATTATTATATAATATTTATACATTTATTCTATTTTTATTACCATCCCAGTAAAATAGAAATGAAAAAAACTTCACATCGGTTCGCGAGACGGTAGTCCATCATACCAGTACAACAAAAATGGTGTATAGCGGCGGTTCTGGGAACCGCCGCTAAACCTTTTTAAAAAATGTTTTTCTAGAAGTTTTTAATAATCCACCGTGAAACATGTTTTTTTTACAGCCCCGATCCCCCCCCCCCCCCCACCCCGACCGCACCCCGTGACCCTGCTTCCCCTGTGACCCCATCCCCCCGTGACCCTGACGACCTATACAAACCCAAAGGTTTGAAATTAGGTGAGTAGTGTGATTTTTTCTAAAATTTTTAAATTTATGGGTTGTGATATTGATGTTAATATATTTTATAGTTATGATTTTTTATTATGTATTAAGTCATTGTTAATTAAATTTATAACCTTTACCAAAACACATATTGAGATCCAATTATTTACTTGGCCACTATGATTAGTGAGTTGGAGAGTGGTAATTGGGGATTTTAGTTCCTCAATCCCTAAATAATAATATTAAACACATGAATTGAAGTTAAAACTAGCTCCAAGAAAACATATGGATTTAGAAAAAATTCTCCCCAAATTCAACATTGATGTAATGATAAAAGGTTCCTTTAATATAGAATACATGTTTACCTAGGTGGTAGTTATAAAATTAATAGACAAAAGAAATTAATTTTTATAAGGAAATGTACTTTTTAATGTTCTCAAATGTGTAAGGTAATCTGAGTTGGTTTTTATGTTTTTTATTATATCATGAAGGGAGATATTGAGTTTAACAATAGATAATATCTCCCTTGATTTTTTTCTCATCTTTGGTTTGGATTTCCCCTAATTATTTGAGTTATTAAAGAAACCTACTAGATTGTTTTGGGATGTGTGGGTTCCTTTGTATCCACATCCTAATTCTCAGATTCTATGGGTTTTTTATCAAGAATTATCCAGAGATTTGGGACCCTTTAATAGTTTGAGACTAGTTGGTTTATGGTTATTAATGGTTTTCTTACTCCATAATATAGTAACAACTTTAAGTTTTCCCTAAGAAGATTCAATGTAACAATATTATCCCCTAAAGGATGAGGAATAGAAAACCCAAGTAAGTGTAAGTTCCTTAATTTTTTCATGCTTTTGAAGTGAGATTTTATAGATAAAACATTTGATTTTAGTTTTTCCATTTTCTTTCACAATTTCACATGTAATAGTTGTGGAATTGATAGGATAGGTGTTGAGCTAGTAGGTTTATCCCAGGAGAATATTTAGGTTGAGGAATGGGTTGCTGTAATTATATTGATGGATGATGGAATTTTTCTTGATTGTACTGAAACTGGTTATTAGTTTTAATTTTAATGAGGGTAAGTATTGGGACAGTGTGACTAGCTCGTTCATTCATTATCCAACCAATGAAATACTAGATAGTAATTATACCATGAATTTAAATTGTTTTGGTACTATGGTTTTTTATTTTTTTTGATAATTTTTATCAATAGATGTAATACCAATAAGATCCTCATTAATTTAAGAGATTCTTGAGACATTTTCAATCTTATGTTGTCCTAGATGATAGTACCAACACCCCACATTTCATCTCCAAATTATCAACTTGATTCTACTATGAAACTCCAAACACCAAGCCCAGACATATCAACTATTCTTCAAATACCCTAGTTGGATCCCCAAACCACATCAGCCGCATCTTGAATGACATTTCTGATGTGGTCTCCAACTTACCACACAAAGTTTTATGCAACAAAACTAGTAAGTCCTTCTCTAGATGAATTATACCTAAGGAACTAAATCCCACCCACCAATGTGCTATCATATCCTGACCATGATTACTTAAAACTAAAGGAATAACAAAAATGTTCAATTCCCACACTGAAGTCTGAATATGACTCTTAGTTCAACTCTATGGTCAGATCCTCAATCATCCCATTTAACCATAATTCTCCACTCTGGAGCACTAACACATATATGATCCAAATCACCCTCAAGTCACACCACCACTCTTTTCTATGTGAATACACCAAAGAGAGGTCTAGGAATTCAATCCACACAAGGTTCATAGAACCTCAAAACCTAATCTCCCAAGTTATTTCATCATGCATTTCCATGAACACCACCACTTATCATGCCTCAAGACTACAATCCCTCATGTGGTTCTTGTATCTCCAAATTAACAATGTGTTGAGTTTTTTAAGCATCATAAGGTTTTCCCTAAATATTATTTATAATAGATTTATTCGATGTTAGAGTTTTATATGAAGACTATATAAATAACTTAGGTTGGGGTTATTCCAAATTAACAATGTGCTTTGGTTTTCATGGTAATGTAGCTACAACATTGTTAGCACACAGTTTCTCTTCACCAAAGAAACTTCCCCTATCCCAAACACTAGAGGGTTCATATCTAACTCAGGGGCTCATATTTATTATATTATGTTTCTGTAATCTTATACTATCGTATATATGAATATTTTTCTCTATTTATTTGTAACTATGTGTTCTAATTTTTTATTATTGTGTAGGTACATTTTGATATACATGGATAAAAGCTGGATCACATTATCGAGGAACACACCTCAGTATGTTAAGGGATTGAATGAGTTTTTAGATTTTAAAATTTCTAATCGATCTGTTGAAGGGAGAATAAAATTTACATGTCCTAAATGTAAATTCAGAACATGGTTGAAGAGAGATGGAGTTTATGAACATTTAATACTGAATAAATTCCATGGTAAATATTTGTGTTGGATTTGGCATGGAGAATCAAACGTTATAAAAAGATTGAGAACTGATGTTAATCCACAGAATGAGGTCCCAAGTTCATCGACAATGGAAAATAAAATGCAAAACCTCATAAATGATTCATTCGGCACTACAAGACACCACTATTAGCATCAAAACATATCAGAACAACCAGAAGAGGGTGAAACAAATTTCAACGTGATAAGTGGTGTTTTTGGGACTGTAACACAGGCATATCAAGATCGTAACATATCATTGGATCCTCCTCTTGATTCTGTGGAGCCAAATGTAATAGAAAACTTCACTGAGGAAAATGTGTTTCATGATTTAGTTGACGACGGAAATCCAGAGTTGTATAGTGGGTGTTTGAAATATTCAAAGCATTCATTTCTACTGAAGTTGTACCATATCAATTGTCTATGTGGAATCACAAATAAGTTAATGTCCATATATTGGAATTGATTCGTGATGAATTTCCTGAAGCAAAAATCCAAGAATATTTTTATGATATGAAAATATTTGTTAACAAGCTTGGTCATAATTATACAAAAATACATGTGTGTCCCAATGATTGTGTGCTTTATTGGGGAGAGGATTAAAGTAGACAGAATTGCAAGAAATGTTCTTCTTATAGATGGCAGGAAAATGGTGATGTTGGAAGTCTGAATGAACATAATTTCATGGAGAAGAATAAAATAAACACACCTGCAAAGGTTTTGCATTACTTTCCTTTGAAGCCTCGATTGGAAAGATTATTTATGTCATTAAAAACCGCTCAATACATGAAGTGAGATTCTGTAGATAATAATAATGATGGGTTAATGAGACATCCACGAGATTAACAATCGTGGAAGACATTTGATTAATTAGATCTATATTTCTCAGCTGATCCTAGGAATGTTCGATTGGGATTGGCTACCGATGGATTCAACCCATTTGGGACTTTGAGTACGAGTTATAGCATTTTTCCAGTTGTTTTGATCCCTTATAATCTGCCTTTGTGGATGTGTATGCAATAAACATATTTTATCCATTCAATGATTATTCCGGGAAAAAAATGCCTGGAAATGATATTGATGTAACTTGCAGCCTTTGATTGACGAATTGCAGGAGTTATGGAGCAACGGTGTTGAGACATTGGATGCTTCTTCTAAAACAATGTTCAAAATGCATGTTGTTTTAATGTGGACCATTAGTGACTTCCCAGGGCTTGGGAAATTATCTGGTAGGAACACTTACATAGGTTTGGCTTGTCCCATTTGTAACTTTGATTTTGATCCCAAATGGCTACCTCACAGTAGAAAATGGTTCTTCTTGTGTCATCGAAAATTTCTAGATGCAACTCATAGATTTCGGCTGAACAGATCAAAATTTAATGGTTCTATTGATCATATACCACCTCTAAAGTTGTTAACTGGTTCTAAAATATTGACATAGCTTGAAAATGTTGAAACAAAATTTTGGAAAGTTCATCATTTAAATGATAGCGGAAAATGGGTCTGATGTGCATCATCAAGAAAAATCGGAACGCGACAATAGAAGAAAAAAATTATATTCTTCAAACTTCAGTATTTGGAATTTAATTTTTTGTGGCATAATCTTGATGTGATTCATATTGAGAATAATGTAAGTGACAATTTGATTTTTACATTTCTTAATGAGCATGGAAAGTCTAAGGATCATCTAAATGATTGTAAAGACTTACAAGAAATGAACATAAAATGAAATCTCTGGCCAGATGAGAATGAAAAGTATCCTCTGGAAATTTTTGCAATGAAAAATAGGGATAAAGATACATTCCTTCAAATTTTAAAGAATGTTAAGGTATATGATGGGTATTCAAGTAACTTCTCGAGGTGTGTTGCCTTGAAGAATCATAAGTTACATGGATTTAAAAGTCACGATTCACATATTTTGTTACAACAGTTACTACCATTGGCATTGCATACATTATTACCTGAAAAAATTATTGTTTTTGTACTCCAATTCTTCACATTTTTTAGAAAACTATGTGAGAAATATCTACATCCATTTCAGGTTGACAACCTCCATGAGAGGTTTTTATTGACCCTTTGTGCAATGGAGATGATCTTTCCTCCGTCATTTTTTACTGTAATGATGCATTTAACTGTGAATTTGGTTGAGGAAGTTAAATTAGGAGGCCTCGTTCATTATCGATGGATGTATCTAATTAAGAGGTACTTTATTTATATGTTTTTTAGTTAAGTAAAAAAAATTTGGTACTTAATTAAATTCATAATTATGTTTATTGTATTTCACAGATATCTTGGGCATTTAAAATCATAAGTGAGAAATATAGCTCAAACATAAGGCTTTATTGCTGAAGTCTATTTGGCTGAGGAGTGTCTTACCATTTGTTCTCGATACTTGGATGATATTGAGACAAGATTTAGTTGAGTTGGAAGTGTTGACGACACATCGAATCAATCTCAAATACATTAGAAGTCCAAAATATTTCCTTCTATTGGCCGATCAGTTGGGATGACCTCAAATGTGACACTGACTGAATTGGAATTATTACAGGCACATAGATATGTGATGCTGAATAGTGAAATTGCAGATCCATTTATTGAAGAGTTGAGGATATAAACAAAGAGATGAATGAGAGTCCTAGCATGAAATGAGAAATATATAACGAAAGCTGTTAATAAAGAGTTTGTAGAATGGTTTTCATGACGAGTAAGTTCATAAATATTTCAATAAGTACGAATATTAGTTTGACACATACATTTTGTAAATCTAATAAAGTATATTTCTTTCTTTAGATCATGAATATTGATACTCGAGTAGAGGTGTCATAAGATTTGAAGTTTCTTACTAGAGGTCCTCTAAAACAAGTTATAAATTTCGACGCTTATAATGTGAATGGATTTAGATTTCATACAGTCGACCGAGAAGTGGGTTTAAAAACACATAATAGTGGTATATTTACATTTTCTGAAGTGGAATACTACAGAAAGCTGCATGATGTTATTTAATTAAACTACTACAGACTTTTTTCTGTTATTTTATTCAAATGAAAATCGGTTGATATTATTAGAGGTGTTAAAAGAGATCCCATACAATTTACTTCTGTAAACTTCTCTCGCTTGATGGATGTTGGTGATCATGAACTGCATGATCCATATATCTTATCATTACAAGAAAAAATGGTATATTATATGAATGATGTTGTTGATGAAGGGTGGAGTGTAGTTGCTCACGTAATACAAAGACATTTGTATGATATGGGTGATGAAGTGGATAATTTGACCTCTAAAATCAAATTTAATCAACAATAGGAAGCAGAATTATTTGTCCATCATGATATTAAAAATATTAGTATAGGAAGGATTAATTAAGTGAATAAAGCAATGAAGCAGGAAACCAACATGATTGAAGGGGAAAATGATTGTATGTATAATTATTTATTTATTCACTAACCACTTGTTTCATTTCTGCAGTCATTCATTATCATTGTTATATATATTTTGTCTGTTATTACTGGGCATCTATTATCATTTTTAATTTTTTTATGCATATTTTTTTTGAAATATATATTCTGAACATAATTTTATTTGATTAAATAACAGTAATTCCAAGTAATAAGTGGTATATTATTTCATCTAGTTCCGCAACAGATGATTATTCATCTGGCTCCCTCCCCACGACAGTTGAGGAACCAGCTGCCTACACTCCTGCACTATCTCCCCCTACACCATCTCTCACACAATCTTTGTATGTCCCATTAGAGGCTGAGTCGTCGACTCCTCCTTCAGGAGCCTCAGAAGTGGGGTAGTGACATGCCCATTCCAGATCTTCACGGGCATACTGGAGTGTCACTGTCATAGGCAAAAATTTTAATTAAATAAATTTATTGCATTTTTTTATACAAATTTTTTTCTCATTGAAGATGAAAAAAATACAACCATGGATAAAAACATAAAAAGTACAGATGTTTGGAATATTACTGGCGAAAAGATAGTAGGGTCATTTGATTCTTATGGGGTCCCGACGGATGAAGTCGCGGGGTTACTTGGCCAGATTCTAGGGTAGCTGGCAGCGGAGCCCATTTCCCTTCCTATTTCATATGATGATTGGAGACATATTCCTCCAAACTGGAAAAATGAAGTTTTTGATTCTCAAATAAAGGTAAATTAATTACATTATGGTTTAATTGAATGTCATGTTACTAATATGTTCAAAATGAATTTCTGTATACAGAAGTTCTTCCACTTTACAGTTACTGATGTGATAGCATGGAAGTGGATGTTGAAAAATCTAGGTAAGAAATAGAAATATTTCAAATGGAGATTGTGGTGTGATGTCAATGATACCTCGTTGATTGTGCAACAAATGTATGAGAAGCTACCCAGTTGGGTGCCGAAAGAACAGTGGAAAGTTTTTGTTAACAGACATCGTGATAAGAAGCGGATGGTATTGAAATATATAATATTATATTATCCTAATTTTACATTTATACATGTATATGAAGAGGAAATGAAATTTAATACATTACTATTAAATTTCATTTTATTTATTTTAGGATCTATCAAGAAAGAATGCTTCAAACCAGGCTAAGAAAGTCATCCCCCACACTACGGGCTCAAAAAGATTTTCTAGAAGCCAAACAACATTGGTAATATTTTAATTAGTTTAAATATTTATAAGACAGTATTATCTATTTAATATATTTAATTTGTTATTTATCTTTGCATAATGCAGTCATAGAGTTTAGGGCATGAAGTATCCCAAACTGAACTATGGTTGGATGTTCACAAGAAATCATATGGAAGTTTTGTTAATGAGCCTGCTAAAGAAGTTGGGGTATGAAGTCAATTTTTTATTATAATAACTTATTATAAGTTTTTATTGTGTTAATATATATTGATATTTTATTTATAGGTAAAAATTAAAGAACTATGGGATGTCAATCCTACGCAGTCCTACTCAGTCTCCCAGGATGACCCGGTTGCTAAAGTCCTTGGGAAGGAGCATCCCAGTAGAGTGTGCGGGATGGGTTTGGGACCCGTACCATCTGAGGTTTTTAACAGGCCACTGGGGATGGCAGCTGCATCTACTCCTGAATTTAGTCAGCCCATACGCGGAGATGCTCAGAAAGAGATTGTTTCTCTATGAAAAACAGTTCACCAACAGGGGGATCAGATATATGCTTTGTAGAAAGAGTTGATTGAAATATGTCAGCATATGAGCAGATATGCCCCTGGTGGTAGTGCATCGACTGGTGGTATGTAGGTAAATCACAAAAAATAAAAATTATTTAGTTTTCTAAATTTCATTGGTTTTAAGTTTCAATATAAATATGAAACCGTATTGAATTTTCAATATAATTTTCTTACAGGTGATAGCAGAAAGTGGTGATGAAGGTGGCGAGGGTGATGATGCATCATCAGACCATGATCAGTTGTATTGTTCATGTGTTGAACAAATATGGGAATATTTGGTTTGTATAGGTAACATTTGTGGCACATAGTTGCCACCAAACATTTTCATGTCCTAAAATTTCCTTGATTTCTTATGTTTCCTTTTATGCATTTTATTGATTTCTTATGTTTGTTTTTGTGTCTTGATTTCTCGAGTGTGGTATACATCATTCCATTTAGGCATGTGTTTTAATTGGTAGTCTAGATTTTGGATGACTAGGAGTTAAACCCATTGTTGATGTGTTGAACAAATTGGGTCATTTCACATGTTATACTATTTTGAATTTGAACTAAGTAATATTCTATTATGTTGAGATGGTTTTACTATTTTTTAGTGGTGAGGGGGTAGTGGATTCATCCACACCTGTTTCATACTCAATAGAATCATGTTTCCCAATATCAATTGGGTTAACATTGAACAAATATACTAATGTGTAACCACCAATAGGAAACACATATTTACATTGAAATAGGGATATCATTAATTTGGTTGTGATCCCATAGGATGAATGATATTGGAGATGACCCTGAGGAAAAAATGAAAAAAAATCCCCCCACCCATGTGGGTTATGTTTTCCATTGTAATTTTATAGTCACAAACGCCACTTAGGATATATTCTGATGCTTTTAGATATTTGACCATTGTAACCATCCCTAGTATATTATCTAGATATTCTAATGGTCCTCAAGGGTGTTTAAAATAGTAGGGGTATAAATATACTCTTGAGTGTCAATGGTTGGATATCCCCAATGGGATCAACATTTAGATTCTTGAGTATATACAATAGGGAAAAGCACCCTATATATCTTCTTGAGTACTCAAGGTCACATGTTAATAAAAATGACTGTAGTGAACATGATACTCATAATGAAGTTCTAAGGTGTTTTCTACTTTATGGTGGACATATTTATCCAAATAAATATGATAAGAGAAGAATGTGTTCTCATGATCTACTGAAAGGATATGAAAAGGTTGGATGTGAAATTATGGACCAATGGTTTTTCCATATAATATTTTTAGTTGGACAACCTGTGGGGCATTATTTCATATATATTACCATGTGTGTCATATAATGTCAGGATAGATCCATTTAGATGGTATTCCTGAAATAAGGTGTGAACCATCGTGCACTCATTTTACAAGGGTATGATATAATGTATGTCAGGGTATGGGGAACATATATTCATAGAAATTGAGTCCTATGTATGACATAACAATTGTTTTAATGTCTCACCATTGTGTTCTTTATGGGTACTATCAGCTTGTTTTTGGTCTTGAACATAATTGGTGCATTTGGTGATTCAATTTTAATTGAAGGATGTGATGAAGGTATGGAAAAGGAAACACAATGAAGAAACCCATCAATACATCATCAAATGTAAGAGTTCATAGTTTATCAATCCAATTCCATGTTAATGGATTCACATTAGGTTATCTATTTTTTGATGAGAACCTCCAATGGTCTTCCATGTATATGTATATTTGGTATGGATGTCCTTTTAGAACTAACTAACAATGAAAGGTGTTCACTAGTGATTCATATACTATAGATTCTTAAAAATAGGTATTGGTAAAAGGTGTGAGATTTTGGTATCATCAAATATTCTTTGGGTGGAATTATTTGAATTATTAGATTCCCTTATAGATTTATGATTTTTCAATGTATAATATCAAAATACTAGTGTTTAACGAGTTACCCCTATTCCTATGATCTCTATGAATCTGTTTAGATATGAAAATATATGATTTTTAGGTTAATCATACATATAATACATTTTTATGAATCATTTGTTTAAGGCCACATAGTTAGGAAATTATTCATTTTTCACCATACAAAGAGTTCTTAGGTGTTTACATTGTTGGGATCAGGCCCATACGATGAGCATCATATGAATCTCTATAAATATAATCATAACACACATAGTTTATTAATTGTTATTGGGATACATGATACTATTTATGTTCAATTTAAATAGAAATATTTCAAGAATCTTAACTTTTTGTGAATGGGAACACTTTGTGAAAGGTACCTAGAAATATATAGAGTTTGAAATTATCATGAGTTTCCATTTAGATTTCATCTTGGTCTTCAATGACTAATTTGGAGAAGGTATGGTTGTGGATTACACCTACTAGAGGGCCCATATATTGTTTTCAATATCATATATGTTGGTATGATGATAATGGATGAATTCTTAAGAGGCTAGGCCATAAAACTTGAAGGTGGATATGATATTGTGATACTAGGAGGGGTATCTAAAATTAAGGACTATATAAAGAATACAATACTAGAGTATTTAACTATAGTATTTTGTAAAAGTGATTCATATTATTCTTATCGCATAAGAATAATAGCATGTTTCTTGAAGTTGGGGTTGAACCTCAGAGGGGAATACATTTTATCCTAGTTAAGAGGAATAAAATACAATATAATTGAAGGCATGAATTTTAAGGTAATGTGACATGATTCATCGTAGATTAAAATTGTGTAGAAATGACATGTGTAATGAATTTTAGAGTCATCCTACCAGGTTTAGAAGGTGATTACTATAATGTATCTCAATAATTATCTTAAATTATGATCAAATAGAACATAATGTTTTTTTTCATGATTTTTGTAAGAAATAAGTTAATAGAAGATTAGTTGAATTACATAAAAGTGCACAATAAAGTATTGATTGAGAATA
Organism: Viscum album; assembly: GCA_963277665.1. Classification (NCBI taxonomy): domain Eukaryota; kingdom Viridiplantae; phylum Streptophyta; class Magnoliopsida; order Santalales; family Viscaceae; genus Viscum; species Viscum album. The sequence continues at coordinate 1,284,218,832 of OY728138.1, read as the reverse complement.
ACACACGAGCTTCTCAAAGACACCTGGTATAGTAGATGTGTGTGGTGATGGTATATTTGGGGTATTAAACCAAGTAGGAGGCCCACACATGGTAAATCTGACTATGTTTTATGCTCACTCCCTTTATGGGGACACTGACACACATGTAGATCTAATGTTTCATTTTCAAGTGATATATATTATGGGGGATCAAGAAGGATCATCTAGATGTATGCTTGGAGAGTAGTCAAATAATGGACCTATGTTTTATAGTTGATTCTATCATATATATTTTTTTCAATTTATTCTGTAATGATTTCCTAGGTTGATGTTTCTTGTTGTATGTTGGTATGTACAATATGGTTCATTCTTATATAGCATGTCAATGTTTACTTATTTTCTTTCAATTTATTCTATACCGATTTCCTAGGTTGATGTTTCTTTTTTTCTGTTGGTATGTACAATATAGTATTTCTATTTTGATTTGTCTTTCAGGGCAATGGTGCAGTGGAAGCAAATTTTTTTTTTTCTGGTTAGCTTTCCGTGGCTGTTTAAACTGCCGCTAAATGTACATTGGCGGCGGTTTAAACCGCCGCTAAATGGTGAAAATCGCCGTGAAATGTAAAAACAATTATGTTTCATGACGGTTTCAACCATCTCCACATAGTCGCATCATAGGTGCTCATTATATGGCAGTTCTGGTGACTTTAGTGGCGGTTTTATGACCGCTGGATTTGAGATTATTCGCCACAGTTATAACCGCCGTGAATAAACAGATGTCCAGGGCTCGTAAAAACCGCCGCTAAACTGAGTAAAACTTCTGCGAAATGAGGCAGCTACGACGCTTTCCATAAACCACCGCGAAACGGAAATAACCACTACTAATAGATTGTTGATGCAGTATTAGGCAGTGGTTTAAACCACCGCTAAACCCAAAAAAACCACCACCAAACAGTGATTCTCTTGTAGTGTACACATGGGCATCGTTATTGTTTTCCAATGGGTTGGAAGGTAAGATCTTAGATGTTATATTATAATTATAGAAGTAGTTTTAGGTTATAATTACCACATATATACTTTAAATACATTGTTATATCAATATATGATATGTATTGATGGAAAACGAATTACATTGGTTCGTGAGGCGGTAGTACTCCATACACGCGATCAATGGTTTTGTTGCCCATTTGGGGGAAGAGGAGGTGAATATTGGCAATTCCATTAACATAATATCATCTCAACATATGTTATATATTTATGTTATAAAATTTAACTTATTAAGACATGAATTAAGGTGGTAAGAGAATAATTAAAAGGAAAGAGCTAAGTGGAGAAAAATATATTTTCTTGGAAAAACTTCCTTTGGATCTCTTATTAAGGACCCTAGGGTGGGTCTTTTTGGAATAACATAAGATATATAACATGTATATGGATATTAAAGAGATAATTTTTCAGGCTATGGTTTATAAAAAGTTTTTAATAGGATTGAATTAGTGAGGGGAGGTGGTTCCCATTTATAACTGAAGTAGGGTGTCAATTTTGTAAATACACAAATCTATTCAATAATGGGAATTCACTCCAAACACAAGTGCCTAAAAATTTGATAAATAATGGATTAAATGGTGGATATTTGATATCCATCTCATAACCAAAAAATCAAAAAAAATTTAAAAAATTTATTCCTTAACCTCTAAGGTTACTCACTTTTACCATTTTAGTTTTCACCATGGTAACTAGTTTTTTATCAAATGAGGTAATTTATTCCTTCAGAATAAAAATAAAATGATAGATATTAATTAATTTGTACCCAATTATTATAAATATAAAATTAAATTTATCAAAAAAACCCAGGAGTGAGTAAAATTAATTTTAGCATAGCTGCATGTAACGGGAAAACCCTCATTTTATCCTTAAACGCAATAATTAACTTTTTGATATCGTTACTAATCATTATGACCAAAAAAAAATTTAACTTATTAAATAATATTAATTATTATGAATTAAAATATTGAATCAGTTTTACTAAATTAAATTCATATAATTGGAAGAATTTAATTTAAAATTAAACTCCCAAACACAATGAAAAAACAGTTTTCCAATGAAAACTTTTTATTAAGTAGAAAAAGTTTATATATCAAAATTTAATATAAAATTGATTTGAATTATCTAAATTAAATTCTTAATAATATAATTGGAATAATTTTAATTTTAAAATTGTTTTAACACAAAATGGAACTTTGTAAATGATTTATCAAAAAACAATTTTGAATAAAACCCAGTATTTTTTACTATTCATTGAAAAATTTAACTTCTCAGAAACATCGCAAAAATTCACTCTAAGATAATTTTGAAATTTTTATTTAAAAATGAATTTTTTTCAAATATATTTTCTATACTTTTTAAAAATAAATTTTAATATAAATTCACCAAAATGTGATGAATCTGTTTTTTAGAAAGAATATAGTTTTTAAGTGTAACACTAGATTAGTTTTTATCTCATTCCTTGAAAAAAGTTTAGATGAATGACAATACATTTTATTGAATATATAATATATAAATTTTATTAAAATAATTCAAAAATATTTATTACTTTAATATATTAATATAAAGACACATTTCGTGCATAAAAACATTTTTTCAGAAAAAAATCCTTTATTTTTAAATGATTTTTATTTTTCATTTCTAATTAATTGATAAAAAAATAATTCATTTTAGACATGTGTAAACCATATAATTTTTATATTTGTTTCCTATTCATACATTCCAATCCAATAGTTAGGTTATAACTATCATATTAAATAATAATATTTTAATAGTATATCAATTTTCATTGAAACTCAATGTTGTGTGTAACGCAATCTATCAAAGAAAATAAATTTATTTGAAAAAAATCATAAAATATCAGGGTGTTATAGAATTAGTCATTATCAAATCTTTAGAATGTATTACTTCTTATAATTCTTATGAATCTATTGTAACCATCATAAAATAATAACTTCAGTATCATAAATATATTGAGATATTTACCTAATTATAGGACAACAATGTTTTATTTGTTCTTATCCTATGAAAAAAAACATCACTCGTTTGTACATATGGTGTACCATATCCACATAGTGATAAAATTCATTTTTCATAACCATTTTACTTAGACGGTTTTAAATATATATCTAATTAATATATATGACATAATTATTCTATTTTAATTACAATATCATATATACCTGTTTACCTTCTAATCCATTGGAAAATGACAATGTCGTTCATGCATACGTGTGAAATACCACCTCTATAAAGAGATGTGATAAATTTTTCATTTTTTATTTAAATGGATAGTAATAAGGATAGATTTAATTAATATATATATATATATATATATATCTGTGTGTGTGATAATTATTCTTGAATGTTGAATTATTATTTACTTTTCTTTCATTCCATCCATCAAAAAGTTAAAACAGTCTTCATGTGTACGTATGTCCTTCTCTATCCATAAACGGTGTAATTATTTTTTCTATCAATAAATTTTAAGTATGACTAAATATATATATATATATATATATATTATTTATATCATGATTAAAATTCTAGATATGATTGAACCAAAATCAAAATATAAGGACCATAACTATCGAACCAAAATTCAAATGAAAAATGAAGATGTTAACACTAGAAATATTGTTAAAAATAAAATATTATTAACAAAAGGGTGATAATATATTATAAATGTATCATATATGATATATAGATATGTATATGGATCTTTTATGAAAGCATAATAAATATGAATCTATTATATAGGAGGGTGAAAGTAATTACAAGGCAAGTTGAACTTGAGGTAAAAGGTTTCTTAACTCAATTTTCATTCATTGAGTTATACATTTACTTCATTTACTATGTTTTGAAATGATTATTTTTAAATTGTCTTATGATTTAATTATATTATATTTACAATTTATTTATTTAAATTTGTTACACATAATCTTTTCATTGATAAATTCTCACTTCAATGATACACTCTTTATAAGAGATTTCATCCCAATTTCCACTCCATTGAGGCATATTTGGTATTACGCACCTATATAATTTTATGTGGTTTATATACTACCCCTTTTATGTATTAAAAAATAATTTATATATATTTATGAAGATTAAAGTTTCAATTGAAATTAATATTTCAAGGGGTTACAATTTAAAAGATTCCAAAGAGGTAATAATTTATTTTACAATCTCATTTTCTTTTAGGATTGATTATATTTTCATTGAAGGAATATTTTAATATTTCCTTCATAAAATTTATCTATTTTATTATATTATGAATATTTAATGAGTTTCTAGGTTTTATTACAACATTTCTGTATTTCCAAACTTGAATAAAAAATAAATATTTAAAATAAAATTCGATCTTATTTCTCTTTTTTGATTGGGTATATTTTTGTTCCTTGTATATATTTTTCAAAATTCATTTACAAAGCTCAATTTTATTTACTAAAATTATTTATCTAGTAAATTTTATGTTATCATTCAATTTTTACATGGTCTAAAAGTAATCTTTCTATTTTTTTAAATGGTCAATTTTCAACTTTCATTATAAAAATTGAAAAAGAATGTTTTTTAACATATATAGAGTTAACGGATTTTTCCACCGCCAAGTCCATTTTATGATATTTATATTTTTATATATATATTCAATGATTTTATAAATAAAACTATTTAATGAATTATTGATTTAATATTTCTCTTCCAATTTCTTTATCTTTCCAAAGGAAATTATTTTATTACAGAAACAATATTTCTAATGAATTTATGGCCATATTTTATCTATTATTAATTTATAGTTTTTAACATTATCTTGAAAAATTAACTTTATTATAATCACTGGACATTATATTTCTCTTAAATATCCATATATTTTGTACCATGGATATGATTATTTCTTAAAATGTATATAATTTCTACATACGGTGTTTTACTTTGAAAGTTATTTAATTAACTGTAGAAATATTGATATTCCATATTCCTTACTCAATATAGACATTTATTGATAAGGAATATTTTTTATAAATTATGTTGATCATTCAATATATAAGGAACTCATTGGACATGTAGTGATAGGTGGGGCCGAGTTATAAAAATTCCATCGATGCATCATCAGGTCTCATGAGACAAACTAGTTGGACAAATTTATTTAATGAATTTTTTATATACTTATACATAAATTAAACTATCTTGGTGCTTGATAATATAGTTACTATTATACAAGATATTACTACATTGATATTTTCTATGGATGCATTTTTTGCTCAGGTTATTAATTAAATGGCATTGTTTTTTGGTTATTTAACTTTCTATATTGATTGTTACATATTAAATCATGATAGATACTACTATACATAACCCTTATTGAACATCTGAGAGAAACCCTTGTTTGTTTTCCTTTCACCATGATATGATGAAGGATATTATGAATAATATCAAGGATGAGAGAATGTTTATTATGATATGTATTTTATATTTCCAATGTAATATAGGAATGATGTATGTATATTATTCATCAAGACTACTAAATTGATTGGTCCTTCAGGATGAGATCTCTATTATCTTATACCAATGTAATAAATTATGCACCACCACTAGGTTACATTATTTGGGGTTGTTATAGTTGGAATAAGAGGAAGTTTAGTAGAAACCTTGAGAACAAGATTTTAAATGAACATAGATAACATGAAAATTATGATAATACCTTATTGTATTTGAGAAAATTTACTATTAAAGGGATTTTAATTTTATGGTTCAATATTCATGATGATTATGATCTAACTCAGTGTGTTCCATTATTTAGTGATGGTTCATAAAGGAAAAAAAGAAAACCAATGCTCATAGTCAGTATAGGTATTTACCTACTGAGAAATCCAATGCATTTGGTATTGTCACTAATAATATCATAGCTATATTAAGGTAGCTGGCTCGGGTTATAATGAATAACCTTGCCCGTAAGAAGTATCCTATTATTCCATAGTGTTATTCACCTATATTGGATCACTTCATGCGACATAATCCTCTTTATTTTAATGGAATAAACTATTCCATTGGTAGCTAAAAATGGATTAAGTCCCTTGAAAATATATCCATTCATTTGGGATGTAATTAAAATGAAACGTTTATTATGAAAGTGTATTATTTGATAGGAGATGTTAATAAATAGTGGTTATTAATCCAGAACACTAAATTGATTGAATATATATAAATTTTATAATAGGGATATTTTAAAGTGATATTATTTGATGAATACATCCCTTGAGAATAATGAGCTAAAATGGAGAATAATTTACTTACTTTAAATAAAAAGGAAGAAGAAAGTGTGGTAGAGTACAAGGATAACTTTACAAGATTATCCAAACATGCTTCAGATAATATATATAATTCGTAAAGTAATATTTTCTATTTCATTGATGGGATTAAGCTGACTATCTAAATAACACTATGTTATCAAATAATTTCATCATATGATGATGTATTATCAAGTATTATTAATATAGATAAATAATTTTCTAGATCTTGTGTCTTCAAGGGAAAACAATAGAAGTAGAATCTGGCTGATCACTATGAAAAAGGGAACAAATCAAACAAGATGAAGATAATGAAGAAATTTATATCAAGTAAAAATTATGTAAAGAAGCATCTTATAAAATTATTGAATATAATGGGATTTTTTTACAAGTGTAGAGATAAGGTTCATGGGTCTAATGTCTATAAGTCAAAGAAAGAAACCACTTTTATAAAAATAATGGTCTTTATTATACATTAATACATTTTTTATTACATAAACATACACTTAATATAACCCAAAATACTAAGAATTATAGTGTATTTGGTAATTAGGTACATTACCTAACAACTTATGACATCAGATACAAAATATTATTGAACAGTTCCTTGAGATGATCATAACATTCCAATGAACTTAAAACTACATGGGATATCCTTGGGACAAACATAAGAAAGGGGTGAGTTATAAATCCCAGTAAGGGAACAGACAAGGCATAACATAAAAAAGATAATACATGTTAGATAATAGGTATATCAATAGATCATAAAAGGAACATTAATTTTTATAGATGATATAGCATGATAATTATAACATGGGAAATGTGGAAACAACTTAAAACACTAAATAATAAACTTAGTCCGAGGTTAAATAATCCAAGACCTCATTGTGGAAAAATTACCATAAAGGAATCATGTATACCCCTATCCCAACATGACGTATCATGATAATAAACATTACCCAATGCATTATAGTTCTATCTAGGCACACCCATTATAATCATTTAATTCTCATGCTAAAGTGTTTCATATAGATTGTACAACACAGATACATTCATCATAATAATTTATTCCATGATCAAGGAATGTAGAATACATACATGAAATTCTCCAATAAATAAGTATTTGTTCATAAATGTTAATACCCTTGATATAAAAATGGGTATTTTGTACACTACAAAATTAATTTTTGGCATGGAAAATCGTGGTAAAATTTCTGCAGCATAACGATGTTACATAAAAATTCATAAAAATGGTAGATAAGAAAAAATGGGGTATAAAATAATTTTGAAATAAAATGGGAAGTAATAGGGACCAGTAAAGACATGTATAAACATTATGAAATACAAATATAATTCATAAGTTCATAAAGAATCATGAATAAATAAGAGAAGGTGAAGATTCCTTTTGTGATTTCACGTATTATTGGGTGTACATAAAAGTTAATAGGATAGATAAATTAGAGTGAAAATGGGATATCATAATTTATACATCAAATGGAAAATAATGGGTATATGTATGAATATATACCAATATTAGAAAATAGAAATTAAAAGACATAACATAAAAAGGAGTGCTTAATAAAAGAGGGGAGTAGAAGATCCCCTACATGAGTGTGTAACTCCAAAGGCTTGGAAGGGGTTTCTTTAAAGCTTGGGGAAAACCTAGGAGGACTCTAGGGAGTGTATGGAAGAGTATGGGCTTTCTATAAAGAGTTTTAGTGAATATAAATGGGGTCTATGGTTGATTTATATAGAAAAAGAGGGATATTTATTTATTATTTTGGTTTTGGCTTCTACATAATAAAATATCCAAAACCCAAAACCCTATCATGGTTTTCACAAATGTTTTAAAGAATAGGGGAGTTTTTTATAATTATTTTATAATTACAAGGTCCAAATATATTAAAATATTACCCTTGGTGATGTGGACGTGAGTCACACTCTTAAAGAATTGATTATAAAACCTTAAAATATATTATATATCTTGGGGAATTCATAATGGATTTAAAAAATAAATAAAATAAACTTAAAACCACATTATTTTAAATTTAAAACAAATATTTTTTCATTTATCCCAATTATATTACTTATTACATCACATTTGGGTCATTATTATGTCATAAAATACAATGTATATTTATATAGTATTTAATTTTTACCCAGAAATTTGATTGTATTAGAAAATTATGAAAATTCACCAATGGATAATTCCTACATTCTAATTCCAAAAATAATAGTCATTTTATCTAAATAATTTTATAAATATTTTAATTTTCACTTTTAAAATATTGATCGATATTTATTGAAAATGATGGGTTTTTAATAATAACAGTTTTCAACCCCAAATTAAAAATACATTTGACATCACAAAAATTATATCATCATTTAAATTTTATAAATATTATTTAATAATAATATTTCATTAAAATATTATTTAATATTAATATTTCATTAAAATATTATTTATTTCAAATATCCATTAATTCATAAATTCATTAATTGAATTTGAATATCAAAGTAGCAATAATATGATGATAATATATTCATTAATCTATAAGAAATAATATACATACTCATATTTCTAGGGTCTTGATAAATATACCTTTAATAAACCAGCATATTCTCTATGTGTAAGGTGTGTGATGGTGGGGCTTTCATGGGGTCATTCAGCAAACATGGTTTGGTTCTTGATCTCAATGATCTTGAACTTCTACCATAAATAGTTTTACTCATGCTTATGTTATTGGATCTTGGCTTCAGCGTGGTCTACGGAAAATATTAGAAATGTTATCTCCCTCAGAAACTCTGATAAATGGTCTTCATAGGGAATGATCCTACTGGTTGAGGTCTTCACTTCCTTTTTCTATGTCAATTTGATTTGTTAAAACCCTATATTTACACAGGTCATGTGGTCATTGTTCAAATACTAAATTATCAATGGTAATTATAAATAATGGTCATTTAAATCCAATTGGACGTAATAAGAAAAAATAAGTTCATGTTTTTTTATATAACCATAATACATTTAATTAAATAAAAACGGGGAATTATAGTCATAATAGTTTAGGTCATTTCAATATTACCCCATTAGAAATATCTCCCTCAAAATTTTCTTTTCCCACACTAAAATAGATGAGGGTAACTCTACTTCATCACCTCCTCTGGTTCCCATGTTGCTTCTTCAAACTTGTGGTTTCTCCACAACACTTCGACGAGGGGCATTGTATTTTTTCGTAGAACTTTTTCCCTATGATATAAGATCGTCATTGGCTGCTCTTCATAGGAAAGATCATTCTCTGATGGTACCACCTCTAGATTGAGTACATGTGTGGGGTCTAGTATGTAATTTCTCAATAGGGGTACATGGAATACATCATGTAATTGAGATAGGTTTTGTGGGAGTGCTAGTTGATAGGTCACTAATCTAATGTGATCAAGGATATCAAAAGGGGTGATGTGCCATATTCTAAGCTTTCCCTTCTTCCCAAATCTCATCACTTTATTCCATGTAAATATTTATATGAATACCATGTATCCAACATCAAACTCTAGGTCTTGTCGAAGATTTTCAAAATTTATCTTCTCTCTGCTTTGATCATCCTTGATGTGATTTTGAATAGTCTAAAATTCAAAACTATTTCCTCAACCATTTTAGGACCAAAAATTTTTTGTTCCCCAACTTCATCCCAATATGCTGGTGTTTTACACATCTTCCCTTAAATGGATTCATACATATCCATTTCTATACTTGATGGAAAACTATTGTTATAAGAGAACTCAACCGAAGAAGATATTGATCCCATCCTCCTTTTAAGTCCATAGAACATGCTCGCAACATATCTTCCAGTGTATAAATAGTCTACTCAGATTGGCCAGCAGTTTGAGGATGATAGGTCATACTAAAATTCAGCTTGGTGTTTAGAGCATACTAGAGACTTTTCCAAAACTTGTAGGTGAATCTTGGATCTCGATCGGATACAATCTATAGTGGTGTTCCATGAATCCTTACCTCTTCTATAATGTATATTTATTCTTTCTTATCTAGTGATAAATTCTCTTTAATTGAAATTAAGTGTTTTGTCTTTTTGATATGATCCACAACAACCCAGATAGAATTGTTTCTTTTGAATATCTTCAGAAGTCTAGTCACAAATTCCATGGCGATTTTTTCCTATTTCTGTGTTGGTATGGGTAATGGTTTCATCATCCCCTTACACTTATTCCTTTCTACATTCACTTGATGACATATCAGGCACTTTGATGTATATTCATCAATATCCATCTTCATATTCTCCCACCAATAGTGCTCTCTGAAATCTTGATACATCTTTATGTTTCTAGGGTTAATGGAGAAATACAAACTATGTGAATCATCCAATAATTCATTCTTTAACTCAGGATTTGATGGAACACATATTATTGACCCAAATCTCACAATTCATTCTTCATTAACATTGAAATCTGTGGATTTCAATTTCCTTATAGTTTCCACTCTCTTCTGAATTCTTACATCATTTCATTGAAAATCGTGTAATATTTCCAAAATATATGGTTGAGAAATAATTTTCAAAAGGATTGATGATGTTTCTTTTTTTATAATTCCCATGTCCACCCTCTAAGAATCAAAGAAGATCGAATCATCTTCAATTATCATCAATGAGATATTTCTCTGGGTCCTTTCTACATAGATAATCCTCCACCTTATTTTCTTTATTAGGATGGTAGTGGACTGAGAAGTCATAATCCTTGACGAGCTCTAACCATTTTTGTGGGTGCATATTAATCTCTTTTTGTGCGAATATATAATTTAGGCTTTTTCAATCAGTATATATCTCAAACTTCTCCCTATAGAGATAATTCCACTATATTTTCAATACAGAGATCACATCTTCAAACACATGATCCTATGTAGGATAGTTTTTCTAGTGAATTTTAAACTACCTTGATGTGTAGCCAATGACTTTTTCATTTTTCATCAACACACTTCCCAATCACTTCTTCAAAGCATCTCTATAAATTACAAAAAGTATCCCACTTGAGGGTATTGTGAGCATAGGGGATGTGATAAGCCTCTTTTTCAACTCCATGAATCTTTCTACACATTAATCATTCCAAGAAAGCTTGACTCACTTCTGAGTTATCTTGGTAAGAGGGTTTGACAATCATAAGAAATTTTTCACAAAACAGTGATAAAATCCATCCAACCCAAGGAAGCTCCGGATATCTGTCATGGATGTTTTCCTCTCCCATCCTTGAATTGCTTTTTTCTTTGAAGGATCCAAATATATCCCATTACTTGTGAGGATATTCCCTATGAATGAGACTTCCTTCAACCAGAACTCACACTTGTACTTTTCATAGATTTTATGCTTTTGCAATGTATTTAGAATAGTACTCAGAATATCCTCATAGTCCTCCTTGGTTTTGGAGTATATTATAATATCATCTATAAAGACTACCACATGTTTTTTGAGTTAATCTCTAAACACTCTATTCATCAAGTACATGTAGATTTTTGGATCATTATTGAGTCTGAATGGAATCATCATTAACTCATAGTTCACGTACCTTGTATGAAAAAAGGTCTTTGAGGTATCTTCCTTCTTCACCCTTACATGATAATACCCTGACTGAAGATCCACCTAGGAGAAGTATTGTGCTCCATGTAGTTGATTGAAAAAGTGATCAATTTGAGGTAAAGGATACTTGTTCTTTATCATGATCTTATTGAGCTCACAATAATCGATGTAAAGGCACATTGACCCATCCATTACAAAGAGAACTAGTTCACCCCATGGTGAAGAACTTGTTCATAAAATTACCTTATCCATATTATCCTACAGTTATTTATTTAGATCCCCATGTTTCACAACATCCATCCTATTAGGAGTCTTGGAAATTGGAAATAGCCCAGGTATAAGATCGATTGAAATCTTAACCTCTCAACTATGAGGAATACCAAGCAATTACTTAGAAGTCATATCATTTTATTCCTTCACAATAGGAATTTCTCGGAGAATGGTTCTTTCTGTAGACTCAATAATTTGAGCAAGATACGCTTTCTCTAGTGAAGTAATATCCAAACTTGGGATGATGGTGCTAAAGAAGATTCATCTTCATCCATGCACTTGTATATCATCAGGGGTCGATTATCTATATAGGGAGTGATTTCTTTCTCATGGAAATTTATGTTTGATCTATATAGGGAAAGTAAATACATGCCCAAAATTTCATGGAATTCCACCAAAGGTTCAATGAAAAGGTTCACTGGGAAGTTCATCCCATAAATGTTTAAAGGGTTGAAGTTATATAGTAGGGATGAAATAATTTCCCCATTTATCCTTTTCACTGAATTCTCTACTTCCCTAATTTTTTGTGTGGTTTGGATAGTTCTAATAGACTTTTTTGATATGAAGGAATGTGTTGAACCTAAATTAAAAAGTACGTTTTCTATTCTTTAATGAATAACTAGCGTACTTATCACCACTTAATTGTCGGGATTCACCTCAGTGGTAGTGATAGAAAACAACACTCCCTAACTACCTTGGCGGTTGTTGGTTATCTCTGAAAACCATTGGATTAGGTAATTGGTTTCCAAAGTTCATTGGTTCCCTATAGTTGAATCAATGGCCAATGTGTTAAGGGTTGACTGGATCATTCCTTTCCTTCATTGAATTTGTGGGATTCTCATGTTGGAAATTATTAGCTAGGTGTCCTTCCTTACCACGCCTAAATCATTTCTTCATCACCCTTAGGCAATTTTTAGGGTAATTATTTTCACACTTTGGATAAGTGGGGTACTAAAATTTCATAGCACTATTAGATTTCTTCATCAGACCGCTTGAATTAGACTCCACTTTTTTCTTCTTATCCCCATAATACCCATGGGATTATTCAACCTCCATTTTGAATTTGAGGGTACATCATAAAATTTCCTCATATATATCAAGGTCACAAATTTCTAAGGATTTTCATATACTAGGTTTTATCCCACTAAAGGAGAGGGCGACCTTACATTCGGGGGTTATAAAAAAAATTGGAGGCCTATTGTGAATGTCTTGTGAAGTTTTCCACGTATGTCCCAATAAATTCATCACCTTTTTTCTTGAGTACAATTAAATCACTTTCCATTTTAATATGGTGAGTGTGAGGAAAATATTTACAGATTTTTTTCAGAATTCCTTCTAATATATTGTTTTTATATATTCCTTAGGCTTCATATTCCTAATCAATGTCCACCATTGATCAATTTCTCCCTCTATATGAAAAACATCCAGAAGAACTTTTTCTTGTTTGAGACATTGAAGGATGGATAATATATTCTCAATAGAGTTGATACATCATTTCATAATTAAGGGATTGGATGATTTATTAAAAGTAGGAGGCCTTTGTCACATTTAACTCTTGATTCTAGGTTTTTCTCTATTAGGGGGTCTAGAATATCCTCCTGAAATAGGTTTATATTCAAAACCTGAGTCAGCTGAGAGAGTATCTTTATGATGTTCATGATTCCTAGTCCAATCAGGTTTGGCATCCCATTAGAGCAGTCATCACATTGCCCTTCACATCAATTGTTAACTAGATTCTTATTATTTTTTACAATTGTTAAGAAAAAAAGGAAAATTTGGGATGAGTATCTTAAACTATTAAATACATAAAGGGGAATCCAATTATAATAAATAGATAACTTATAATTACATTTTTATCCTTAACTTAATAATTTCTAGGATTCAATATATGTTATCCATGATCTATTTCCTAACATATATTATTATAGGAATTTTTTTGTTCCCATAATAATGTATTTTAATGATATTATGAATTTATCCAATAATATCCCTTGAGAGTGTCAAATCTAGTGTATAGTAAGTCTCGTTGTTGTCTACTAGATTACCCCGAGTCTGGACTGGAACATCCTGTTGGAGTTGTTACTTCTAGGAACATTTTTTCAAGAACCATGTACACATGTATTTTCTAGACAAGGATGTATTTTCTTAATAAACCACTTACTCTATAATAAAAAAATTAGGGATTTTTTTCTTATACATAGTCTTATCGAAAAGACTTTTTTTGGAGTTTTCTAATCCTAATCCAAAAAATAACAAAACTCTTGATCTGATACTAACTATAATAACCCTTCTCTTTATTATAAATTAAAAAATGTTTTATTACTTAAAATTACACAAAATACAACCTAAAATATCGATACGTATAATGGATTTTGGAATTAGGTACATTACAATATAACTTATAACAAGGGATATAAAATATTATTGAACACTTCCTTGACATGATCATAATATTCCAGCAAACTTTAAAATGGATGGGATATCCTAATGAAAAACATAAAAAAGGGGTGATCTAAAAAGCTTAGTAAGGGAATAAAAAAGTCATAACATGAAGAAGATAATACAAGTTAGACAATAATACTATCAATGGAGCATAAAAGGAACATGAATAATAAGTCATGATATAGAATGATAATCATAACATTGGAAATGTGGTAACAACTTAAAACACTGAATAATAAACTGAGGTCAAGGATAAATCCTCCAAGACCTCATGGTGGATAAATACCCATAAAGGAATTAGGTACACCCATATCCCAACATAGAATATAATGATACTAAACATTACCTGATGCGTTGAAGCACTATCTGGGTGCACCCTTCATAATTATATCATTATCATGCTTAAGTATGCCACATAGATCATACAACACAGATTCATTCATCATAATAATTTATTCCACGATCAAGGAATGTGGAATACATACATTCAAGTCCCAAATAAATAAGTATTTTTGTATAAAGGTGAATACCATTGATAGAAAAATGGATATGGTATTCACTACAGAATCGTTTTGGCATGGAAAATTATGGTGAAATTTCAGCATCATAACAACATTACATAAAAAATAATAAAAATGGTATATGATTGAAAAAGGTCTCTCCCATTATTTTGAAATAAAATGGGAAGTAATATGTTCATGTAAATAAATTTCTAAACATTATTAAATGGAAATAGAATGAATAAGTTTATAAAGAATCTTGAATAAATAAGAGAAGGTGTAGATACCTTACAGAATTTCGGAATAGTAATAGGTGTACATAAAGGTTCATAGGATGGATAAATGAGAGTTAAAGGGGATATAATCATTTATAAATCTAATATAATGTAATGGGGATATGTGAGAACACATCAAAACATAATCAAATGTTAATTAAAAGACATAACATACAAGTAGTGCTATATAAAAGAGGATAGTAGAAGATTCCTTACTTGAGTGTGGGAATCCAAAGGATTGGGAGGGGATTCTTGAAATATTGGGGTTACTTTGGGAGGACTCTAGGGAGTTTATATAAGAGTTTTTACGTGATACATGGAGTTTTAGTGAATATAAATGGGATATTAGGTGGGTTTATATAGGAAAAGAGGGAGATTTATTTATTATTTTGGTTTTTCCTTCTACATAATAAAATATCCAAAACCACAAACCATCCCATGGTTTTCCCATATATTCTAAAAATGGGGATTGTTTTATAATTATTTTATTAGTCTAAGGTTGTAACTTCTTAGAATATTACCCTTGGGGATATGGAGGTGAGTTACACTCTCAAAGAAATGATTTTAAATTCTTTAAATATATTATAAGTCTTGGGGGATTTATAATGGATTTAAAAAATAAATAAAATAAACTTAAAACTGCGTTATTTTAAAGGTAAAACATATATTTGGTAATTTATACCATTTATATTACTTATTACATTTCATTTGGGTCATTTTTATGTTATAAAATAAAAAAGAATATTCATAAGGTATTTAATTTTTACCTAAAAATTCAAAAATCTCTAAAAATTATGAAAAATTAAAATTTGGATAATTTTAACATTATAATTAAAAAAATAATATTAATACACCAGAATACACCCTAAGTGTATGGTGTATGATGGTGGGGCTCTCATGGGATCATTCAGTGAACAAGGTTTGGGCCATGATCTTGATGAGCTTTGACTTCTCCTATAAATGGTTTCGCTCATGCTTAAGTTATAGGATCTTGGCTTGGGAGTGGTCTAGGGAAAAGCCCTAAAATACTATTTCGCTTGGGAGATCCAATAAAAGGACTTCATAGGGTATAATTCTACTAGTTGAGGTCATCAATTATATTGTATGTGTCAATTGGATTTCTTAAAAACCTATATTTATACTAGTCAGGTGGTCACTGTTCAACAGCTATATTATTAGTGTTAATTACGCCTAAAGGTCATTTAAATCCAATTGGATATAATAATAAAAAGAGCATGTGTCATCTATAACCATAATACATTTAATTAAATTAAAAAATGTATTCATAATAGTTTAGGTCATTGCAACATTTATCTATTTCTTTCTATAAAGATATGGGGGATTATTCAAACCAATTCCCCAAGCATTAGGGGAACATACCAAAGAAGAATCCAAGGGGATAAGGTCAATAATATGGAATTACTATAATAAAAGAGGATTTTCCTTGAAATGTGGTGAAAGTTACTCTTATCATCCACTCTAGAAGTGAAAATGCTTTATTTGATTTTGGTTCTACCCGGTCTTTTTTATCTAAATAATTTTCTAAGAGTTTCATATCACCACATTAGTGATTAGATGTTGAGTTGGAAATGAAAAATCATAATGGTAAGATAATAACATCTCAATTTAATAGGTCTTATTAGATATAAATTTGTGGGAATGTACTTCCTACAAATCTTATTATTCTTTTTTTAGTGGAATTTGATTTAATTTTGGCTTGGATTGGACCTCCCAGTATAGTGCTCCTATGAATTATTGAGGAAGATATGATATATTTGATATTTTGAATTAACCTACAGTATTATATCGATTTGAGGATGAACCTAAACTCTCAACGGAAATTACATAAATCATATGGTTTTTACTACATGTTCAGGATGGAAATTTATCTCATATGGTTGGAAATAAACTCAACATTAAAGATAATACTATTGTATGGGAGTTCATTGATGTATTTACATAAGAGTTTCCTAGTCTTCCCCAAATCATGAAGTTGGGTTTTTAATAGAACTCATATCCAGTGATACATTTATTTTAAAGAATCCATATAGAATTGATATAGTTGAGTTACAGGAAGTAAATAAGCAACTCCAGGATAATCTAGATAAGGGATTCATTCGAGATAGTGTTTCACCATAGGACCACCTATTTTGTTGTTAATAAAAAATATGGGTCAATTCATATTTTCATTTACTATCCATAACTTCAAAAAATAACTATTAAGAGCAAGTATCATCTACCCCATATCGATGATCTATTTGATCAAATTCAAAGGGTTTAATATTTTTTTAGGATTGATATTAGATTGGGATATCATCAGCTATGGTTAAAGAATGAGGACATACCCAAAACAACCTTTTATATGAGGTATTATCATTATTAATTTATATTAATTCCATTTGAACTTACCAATGATCATGTTATCTTCAAGGATTTAATATATAGATTTTTTAGAGATTTCATTGATTATTTTTTTGTTGACATTATAGAAAATTATTTTATTATATTCCAAGAGAAAAGAAGAGAATTAAGAACATATGAGGATTATGATGATGATTCTGAGGAAGAATAATATATATACCAAATTAACCAAGTATGAATTTTGTCTATAAAAAGTCTCATTTTGGGGTCATATAATTTCATTTGAGGGGATATAGGTGGATCCTTCAAAGATAGAAGTTATTGAGAAATGTCCTAGACTAACCAAAATAACTAATATATGTAGTTTTATTAGAATGGTTGTATAATATATATGTTTTATGAGAGATTTCTCATGACTATCTAATCCACTCACCAATTTGACCCGAAAAGGAGAGAAGTTCTTATGGAAAGATGAATGTGAGGATAATTTCAATGAATTAGGGAGAAGGTTGGTTAGTATATCTATACTTACACTACCCTATAGTAGAGAAGGGTTTGTGATATATATTGATACATAAAATAAGGGAATATGATTATTCCTCGTGAATAAGTCTATGTTGATAACTTATTCCTCTCCCCAACTAAAAATTCATGATAAATTTTACCTGACTCGTGATTTAGAGCTAGAGGCCGTAATTTTTTCATTGGGGATTTGAAGGAATTACTTGTATAGTCAAAGGTGTGATATTTATACTTATCATAAAATCTTTAAGTACATATGCATATAGAAAGTTTTGAATATGTGGAAGACAAGATGGTTGTAGTTGATCAAAGATTATTATTTCTCAATACATTACCACCATAGGAAGGCGAACAAGGTGTATGATACTTTGAGATAGAAATACCATGATTTTTTATGATGAGTATTGAAAGAGATCAAATATTTATAGACTTTTAGAATATAAGTCTTTAAATCTGGAGAAAAGGGGACATATATTATCATTATCATATTAATGTTCAACCATCCATGAATGAGAGGATTAAGAAGGTGAGAAAGGAAGATGTGGAATTATAAAGGAAGTTGAGGAATTCTTCTGAATTGAACTGAGATCATACATTAATAAAAAGGATTAAGAACTAATTATAGGTTACATAAATACTATATTTGAAGAAGGGATTTTTGGATGAATCTCAATGTTTTATCATTATCTATTGATCCTAGAAGTACGAATATTTATAGTGATCCAAAAGAGTATTTATGGTAGGATAACATAAAAATTTGATATTACTGAACATGTATCATAATTCCTAGTGTTTCAGTATTTTAATAATAAGATATAGAATTATATGGGGATTTTACAACAATTACCCATACCATAATAGAAATGGGAAAACATTACAGTGAATTATATTATCAGACTCCCCAAAACATCTAAAGGGGGAAATTATATTTGGGTTGTAGTCGATATCCATAAAATCAGTGAATTTTATTTATATTATAGAATGTTTATCTTTTTATTAGCTTACTCATATATAAATTTAAGAAATTTGGGATATTTCATTGAGTACCATTATTAATCCAATCTGATTAGGATCCAAGGTTTATCTTAAAGTTATGGAGAATTCTTCAATGGGTTTTGGATAAAGAGTTGAGTTTAAATACATATTATCATCCTAAAACAAATGGTTAATCTAATAGAACTATTAAAACTCTATAATACAAGTTAAGATCTTAATCTATGGATTTAAAAGGTTTTTTGGGAACAATACTATCCTTTTGTAGAATTTTCTTACAACAATAGCTTCACTTGAGAATTAAAATAACTCCTTATGAATCTCTCAATGAAAGGAAGTACATAGCTATAATGTGTTAGGATGAAATTTTAGAAAAAAAATATATTGGGACCTAATCGAGTTTAAGAAATTCAGAGTAGGTTAGATCAATTCAACAAAATATAAGGGAATCTCATAGTCAATAAAAAAGGTTATACTGACATTCATCGGTGAGATCTAGAGTTAAAAGTTGGTGAAAATGTATTTCTATAAATATATTCTTTAAATAATGATATGATATTTTTAAATAATAGAAATTACATCTATATATATATCGTTCCCTTACAAATTCTTGATTTTATGAGGACGGTAACTTATTTCTTGTCTCTTCCACTAAATCTCTTTCAAGTTCTCGATGTGTTCCAAGTATCTCAAATAACGAAGTAAAGAAATGATAATTAACATGTATTGAAATCATATCTCATAGTCATTTATAAATATATATATTATGATTAATAACATTTGGAGATTCTATATCATAGAGAGAAAGTGTTATTAAATAATACCACTTATCTGACCAAAGTTTTGTGGTGAAACCATAAGTTTAGGGAAGCTATATGGGAACCTGGGGAAGTTATAAGGTTGAATTATCATCAGTTTTTATATTAGAGTGATGTAATTTAAAGCTATAAATTCATATCATATTAGTAAAATGTAATAAACTAAGTTTTTTTGATATATTTCTCTTTAATTAAAACTAATTTATTTGATATCTTGCTTTACACACAACATCAAGATTAAATGAACAACCAAAAAATTGAAATAATATTATGTGAAAATTATATAATTTTTTAAATCATCATATCAAAATTATCTTATGATTAAATTTTGAGAATTTTATGGAAAGTTTTATTTTTCAATGAATAGTGAAAATGCTGATTTTTATTGGAAAATTTCCTTTCATTTCAAATACTTACAAAGTCACATTAAATTTTAGATTAGTTTTAAAATTTAATTAGTTATTTTTTATTATAAATAATCCAATAATTTTTATTTTAATCTACATTATAGATGAATTTGGTATGACGACATTTGTATACTTAAAAATACATTTTCTAAAAAATCACTTTTCTTCGTGTTTCAAGGGTTTAATTTTAAATTAAATTATGTCAATTATATGAATTAAATATGATAAAATTAATTCAATATTTGTAATAAAGATGATAAAATTTGGTTAATAGTTCCATAATAATATTTTTCATTATGAATAGTTACCTTGGTAAATATTTTCCACCTTAGTAAGGGTAAAATGGGTAAAACAAGGTTAAAACTTTGGGATAAGGCCCAAAATTTGAATTTATCCTATTATATTATTTTATTTCAACCATTATTATCTAATTATATAAAATATGGATACTTTTTACCATTTCTATTTGATATTGTCCTCTATATTATTTTAAGAAAAGAGTAAATACAAATTCTCACCCTCTTAACTTTAATAACACTAATATTTTTTCATAGGATATAATGAGGTTATGTTCTATTTAAAATATTTATTTTAAATAAGAATTAATTTTTTTATCATGAAATTTTATTTTAAATTTTTAGATATTGAATAATTATCTTAAATTCTTACGCAACATCGACCTAATATTTATTCAACTAACAGAAAAAATAAAATAAATTATTTTAAAATTATTAAAAGTAAAAAATTTATTTAATTATTGTGTTTAACTAATTTTTAGATGAATATATCATATTAGGTATGTTTTAAAGTATTATATTCTAATTTTATCTTTATCTTTGTGTCTTTAATGGAAAATTAAATAACTAGTGTAGAAAATGACATTATTGATATTT
The DNA here is from genome assembly GCA_963277665.1 of Viscum album. Taxonomy (NCBI): domain Eukaryota; kingdom Viridiplantae; phylum Streptophyta; class Magnoliopsida; order Santalales; family Viscaceae; genus Viscum; species Viscum album. The sequence continues at coordinate 1,284,197,464 of OY728138.1, read as the reverse complement.
TATGAAAATAATAATTTATGAAATTATTTAAAATCATAAAAATATTTAAATTGGAAAATGGGTTAATATATGGTTAAAAATTCATTAATTTTACATTTATGATCCAATTTTTACCTTATAAGTAAAATTATAAATCTTTAATATTAAAAAAAGTCATTATCACGATTAAGGTTAAAATCGGTTAACCAAGGGGTTAATCCAAAGGATAAGGTTTAAAATGATATATAAACATGTAAAAATTGTATTGTATGAATATATTAAGAAAATAATATCCTTATATTTTAGTAAATTTTATTTTGTAAACATTTTAAATGAGTTATCCATATATAATATTATAATATTTCATAAATTTAGAAAAATGTCATGCCACTCAATTATAAAAGAAAACCACTTATCTATTTTCTTTACACCAAATTGAGAAACCTATATCAAATAAACCCTACCCGATTCTCTTATTAACTTAACTATCAATGAATTATATGTGATGGTCTTCTTAAAATACCATTTCAAGGGTCCTTAAAAAGGTATCCAACAAAAGTCTAGAGAAAAAGAGGTAATTGTCTTTACCGACTCTTTCAAATTTATTTATTCTCCAACTTATTCTAAAACTATTTTACCCATACTAAAATAATAAAAATAACATATTAAATATACTAATATGTTATTTTTGTTATGGGAAAAATTTTCCATCTATTTTTCATCCTATAAAAATACAAAACATTGCTCGTGCATACATATGTATTACCGTCTCCACGTAGCAGTGAAATTTGTTTTTCATCACCATTTTAATTGTATTTTTATAAATATTGAACTAAGGAATATATATAAAATAATTATTATTATATAATTATAATATAATATCTACCTTCTTATATTCAAATCTTTTGGAAAACAATAATGTCAGTCATGTGTACGTGTAGACTACCACCTCCACGAAGTGATATGATCCATTTTTCATTTATAATTTAAACGGATGGTAATAAAGATATGTTTAATTAATATATATGATATATATGATATAATAATGAATCTAAAAAAATTATTTGTTATTTACCTTTCTGTTTTTCCATCCATTGAAAAGTGAAAACAATGTTTATGCATATGTATGGCCAGCTGCCTCCATGAGAAGTGTAATTCTTTTTTTGTCTCCACCTTTTATGGTTGAATATAAATATATAAATGTAATTTAGATATATTATATATATATATATTATGATTAAAATTCTGAAGATTATGGATCCATAATCAAAATACAAGAATCATAACTACTAAATCAAAATTATCATGAAAAATGAAGTAGTTAACCCCCAAAATAATGATAATAATAAAATTTTGTTAACAAATGGGTGATAAGATGTTATAAATAGATCATATATGATATTATAGACATTTATATGGTTTTTTATATAATTATAATAAATTTAAATCTATTATATAGGAGGGTGAAATCACATATGTGGTAAGTTGAACTTGAGGTAAGGGTTTTCTTAACTCAATTTTCTTTCATTAGTTTATACTTCTACTTCATTGACTGTGTTCTACTATGATTATGTGTGAAATGACCTATGATTTTATAATTTTATATTTCCATTTTTTAGATTCACATTTTTTACAAATAATAAATTCATTTATTAATTCTAACATCAATGATACAATCTTTGTATGGTATTTTATCTCAATTTCTTATCCATTGAAACATATTTGTTACAATGAACCTATATAATTTTATATAGTGTATATAATTCCCCTTTTATGTATTTAACATAAATATATATTTATTCATGATTATTAATGTTTCAATTCAAGTTACTCTTTCAAGGGGTTACAATTTAAAAGATATCAAAGTGGAATGAATTTATTTTACAATCTCATTTTCTTTTCTGAATGCTTATATCTTCATTGAAGGAATCATATAATATTTATTTCATAAACTCCATATATTTTATTATCCCCTAGATATTTAATTATTTTTCATTTTTTTCCAAATTTTCCATTTTTCACTTTAATCAATCAAATAAATATTTAAAAGAAAAACTCGTCTTATTTATCTTTTTGATTGGGTATAATTTTCTTCCATGTCCATATTTTTTGAAATTGATTTAAAAATCATTTTTATGTACTAAAATGATTTATCAAGGAAATTATATATTATCCTTTAATTTTTATAAAATTTTTAAAAAATATTTCTAATGTTTTATGAAAGGTTCATTTTCAACTGTCATTTTAAAAAGTTAAAATGAATGTTTTTTAACATACATAGCATTAACGGATTTTCCCACCACCATAAAAATTATACACTCTTTAGATTCTTATAAACCTTTTAAATGGTTTAAAAGGAAAACTCTTTAATGAATTATTATTTTAATATTTTTCTTCCATTTTATTTATCTCTCCAAAAGAAATGATTTTATTACAAAACCTATATTTCTAATGAATTGATGATCATTTTTTGTCTCTTATTAATTTTGTGGTATTTAATTTTCTATTGAAACATTAACTTTATTGTGATAATTGGACATTACATTTATATTAAAATTTTATATTCTTTTTATCTTGGATATGATTATTTCTTAAACTGTATACCATTTCTATATACAGTTTTTTACTTTTAAATTTATTCTTTTGATTAGGGAAATGTTGATATTTTGTATTATTTAATCAAAAAAACATTTGATGATAATTAATATTTTTTATGAATTAAATGGGTCTATAAATAAATGACTAATTCATTGTACATGAGGTAATGGGTGGGACTATTTTATAGATATCCCCTCGATACATCGACAAGTCTCATGAGACAAACCAACTGGCCAAATTTATTAAATGGGATTTTGGTGTATTTATACCAAAAGATTAAACTATATTAGAATATTGTATTTATGGTAAAGATATCATGATTTTTTAGATCATGAAATATAACATTAATCTTTTACTTCATTGAGAATTTATTTACTATTATCCATGAGATTACTACATTGGTATTATCCATGGATATATTTTTTATTAATTTAATGATTAAATGGAATCTGTTTTCAATTATTTACCTTCCATATTGATTATTACTTATTTAAAAATGATATCTTTTATTGTACATAATTACTGATAATCTGAGATCAACCATTATTTTTTTCCTTTACTTAGGCTATGATAAAGGACATTATAAATAATATCAACTATGTGAGAATGTTTCTTATGTTACTTATTTTATAATTCCAATATATTATGAGAGTAATGTATGTATATGGTTCTTCAAGATTAATAAACTAATTGGTATTTTGGGGTGTGGTCCATTTTACATTATTCCTATATAATAAATTATATACTGACTCTAGGTTATTGGGGTTGGGGTTGTTACATTTTTTGTTTTCTTTATAATTGGTTATGGTGTTTTGATATTATTTCATTGTATTTAATTCTATTTCATACTTCACTTTCCAACCATTATTTTATAACTCCTTTATGTATGAGAACTACCTAAAAGAATCCAAAGGTAATCTATATATCTCTTTAATCTCATTTTAATTTTTCATATGTTTTTATTATTTTTATTAGTGGGTAGTGAGAATGCTAGTGTCCAGGTAAGAGATTATCATTATTAACTCCAAGTTATATCAGATTCAATTTCTTCTTTCACCGTCTATTTTCCCACTCTTATCTTATACAAATATTTATATGATAGACTTGAAGTGTTTGAGATATTAATGACATAAGATGAAGCTATAAACTTCGAATATGTGCATCCTTGATTAAGGTGTTCACTTCCCTTGTATTATGAAGGAGTTAAGGCTTGAAATGCATGAGAGAGTTCCCATGTTTATTTAGTACCACAATATTTATATAATGAGATTAATCAATAAATGATATTAATTTTATTATTAAAATGAATTAAAATAAATAAATACTATAATGAAGGAATATAATGTGACCCTAGGATAATTTCTATTTATTACTAACAATTGTGTTCAATTTTTTTTATTTTATTATATTAAATATTTTTTGCATTCTCATACCCAAACCCCCATATATTAACCTTTATTTCCATATATTTATAACACCAAAAATATTGATAACTGATAAGAATAGTATTGTAGTTATAAAAAGGCTTCTTTAGAGATGACCCTGGTCAACCACTTTGCTTCACTATGAGTAATATAAATTATATTTTATGTAACCCATGATATATATGTAAAAAAATTAGATAATATTTATGGAGATATAAATTTGTCTTTAATTATTAATTTACATATTGTAAATATTTCTTGGTTTTTATGAAAAAATTAAATAGAAACTATTTTTGGACTCACCTTATCCATTGTATGAAATTGTTTCATTTCTTACTATACGGGTAAGGGGATTCCAAATATGAAACTGTAAAGAGGACATGTTTTGGGATCTCATAAAGGATCTTAAGGAGGACCTTGCATGCCTAATTCTAGAATCTAAGGATGAAGAACTAAATTAATTATCAACATAAATTCCATAATTCTATTAACATGTGGTTGAGGAACCCAAATAGTCTTATTTTCCCTCACATATTTTATAAAACATTGAAGTGGATGAAGGTACACTATAAAATCCATTTATACCTTAAAATAAATATTTTCTCCTAGTGGCCTTGAAAAATCAACTGATAATCCCATATTATCAATTAAATAGAGTAGAACTAACCTTAAACTCTCTAGTTTTTTATTTTACATTGCTATATAATACAATTCACTACCCCAGATTTTTTGTTACAAAATTAACACCAATAATGGACCTGGAGAGTGATAAAGAAGAAACATAATATCTATCCATAGAATTGAAAATAGTGTTAGAGTTTGACTGATAAACCACCAAGGATCTGGTAAATCGATAATAAGATATAATGATCCATAAATTAAATCCTTGTCCTACTAAAAATCAGAATAATATTTACTATATAAGGAATATATAATCAGAAATCTCCTTTACGTCCTAATTCCCCTACCATAGTAATTTTTTCTTTTTATTTACTTAGGATATGGGGAACTATTATTTCTTTTGGGTGTTTCCACTATTTATGTCCACTTAAAGACACTAATACAAATAAAATGTGGTGTTTCACATCACAAAAACCAAATCCCCCTTCAAATTGGGAATCTTAGCTAGTATTATTGAGCTGGGGGCATTTAAAAACCTAGTAACCACTTTAGGATTCAAATTATGTATTCTTTACATTTAATTTCATTTTATATTTTCTTTCAAAAAAATTATCATGTTTTGTTTGTTTTAAATTGTAGGTTATAGAAGGTTGTATTTAGAATCTTATTTCAATCCACCATATACAGAATAAAAACCAAGTAGTATTTCTATAATGTGTTATGTTTACTACCTAAATTCTTAACATGTGTATTTGATAGATTGGTAGTAACATTTATTTACAGGGGAGTAAGAACCTATTTTGTTTTTTTAGTGTTTTATTTCATATTTTCATTTTATTAGTTTTTATATTTTTTATGAAATTTAAACATAAATTAATATTCATTATCATTTTTTACTCTGGAGTTTATTTTGATTAATATAACTTAATATTTGAGAAAAATAACTTCAAATGATTATTGATATGAATGGTTTTCCTTAAATTTTATTTTCATAAAATTTTAATGAGTTAGAACAATTTTGAAATCCATGTTCATAAACACTAACCCAAATTACATTTCCCATACCAAGTGGTATTGTAATACATCATACTGAATTGATGTGGAACATCATCAAAAATAACACCCAAATCAATCTATCATTAGACAAAATGGAGTTCCTGATACAATGAGGTGGATAAAAGAACCGGAGAATCAACCAGAACTAAGTAGAACTGATTTCACCCAAAAAAAATAAAAAACATTGAGATAAAACATATAATGAAAATCCAAACAAGGCATAAACTAGAATATCCAATACTAAAAGAAATAATGAAAGTAAAATAAAATATTGTAAATTGAGTCCAAAGTCCAATATAACTAAAAAAAATAAAAAAAATAACCAATATCTCCATTTGTGATTGAAGAAAATCCACATGTATCTCCACCAAATCTTGAACCAAAAGATACAAGAATATCCACTATGCCGAGCAACTTGCTAAACCTGTAATATACATGCATGAGATAAATCCCAACAGGTTTCCACATACCTACCCAAATAATAACACTTTAAAATAGAATCCATTTCATAAAGGTTTGAAAATAAATATAAAGAATAGGTTCTCCAAGTTTTATATCAATAAAAATACTATCAAACATTTTCCTTGAAAACACGCATTTTTAAAAAATCAGACCATTTACAAATAAAACTAAAATATATTTAATCATATAAAAACATTTAAAAATTTAATTTATAATATTTTTAAACGAGAATAAAGGAAAATAAGATATCATTTTGTAATTTTCCAAAATATTCCTACCATGGATATTGCTCACAAAATCACTATCACAAAAACCAAAGGTTCTTAAGGGAAATAGTTAAGAAAAGAGCTAACAAGGTCATTGATGAAAAAAATTCCAAATGATGAAATACAATCAACACATCAATTGACCTCAACCCATACACATGGTCTTACCCTTTCTATTATAATTGAGGGTAAACCCCAAGGTTGACCTAAGTTCCACCTAGGACCACTAGCCAGAGCATGATTCTAAACTAGTTCTCATGTGTACCTAGACCTCACACAAAGAAAACAAAGTCTTCCCATTAAATTGAAATAGAGTTTTTATTTTCAAAGAAATTATCATACCATATATCATATTATATCATCGCATTTTAAAACAAGTCAGAAATTGGCCTGATAGAGCCTAAGACACCACTACACTAAGCCCACCTCCAATAGGCCAAGTGTTGGCGGCTAGCACTAAGAAGTCATATCACACACATGGGAGGCATTATCCTTAAGTACATGTATTCACACACACATCTCCAAGAGTATATAATGATGAAATGTAAAATAATTGAAAAATGCATGCCTACATCTATAATCCCACAACCATAGTATGACAAAAAGTACTAGAAAGCATAAAAGGGGGAAAATACAGGCCTAGACAAAACTGGAAAGTAAAAGTATGACCTGCTCATAAGGATAGGACTGCTGTTAAATGTAACACTGGTATACATCTCATTCTATTTATCCCAAACTAGCTCCACATACTATTATTCCACCAAGGACTCTGCAAAAAAGGTATGTCATTTGCATAAGACATGACAGGTGCGGGAAAAGACCATGTAGGGGTAAGTATAACAATACCCTATAGGACACCATAAAATAACGAATCACAAAGCATCAAGAGTAGAAATCAGATCTACATAGTTATATGTATATAGAACATACAATAAGAATACCCAGATATACTCAAAAAAGACACACAATCTCAATATAAATATCACAACTACAAATCTAGCTAGGATCCTTGGTTGAAGGTTCCATACAATGAGTGTTCGAGAGAACACACTCCGCAAGCTATGCCACCACTAACGGTACTCTTCCTAGAGTTTATTCTCATCAAGTCTTGAAACAAAGTAAAACTAAGAGGGTTCATCTGAGATACACAATCGATCAGAATACACCTCATCAGAAAGATCTGATCTCGATACACATATAGGTGGTCAACACCTAAGGTTCACTAGGGGGACACCAGACCGTACTGGAAAAATCATCCTGGATAAGGGATCAAAGTCTATGTAAATATTGGTCATTCTAATTCCAACAACCCCATCTAAGGTTATATGAAGGTAAATGCGGATCACTCTGGGCTTCTTGGAGGGATACATTCTCCAAGTCATCATATTAGTAGTTGAAGTGGTATAAATCAAATCACTCTAGAATAAGGGAGATCTCCCTCACTACACAGAGCCTTAGGAAACTGCAGAGGTGTTACCCTTTATGAAGATAAAGGGATACTTCACAGAACCCTCATAGGAAAGAACCATGAGAACACACTCAACTGATATTAGCCCAAGGAAGCTAACAAAATATCTCAGTGAAGCTAATATAGGAAGAAAGAGTAATCCAATATATACTCAAAGGAGTGCATGGAATGTCCTTAGGGGTACATTTAATGTCTCACTAAGCCTAGCACTACCCATGTATCATGATCAAAAGGCATGTATTATTCCATAATACACAGTTTTTCTATAAGGTATATGGAATATAAGTGATTGGACTGGAACTTCACATGTAGCATGCCCATGCCCATGTACTTTACTATGTAAATATTGTGTATCCTAGTACACATGGAATGTGGGGATACTTGATCTCTCAGGTGTATACTTCTTGTACACATTGAGCTGTATGTTGGGTTGTATATAGAATGTGGCTTGGACCAAATGGCAGGTAATGCCACCCTGCTTCCTGGGTGTGTACTCCCTATACACACTAAGATGGTTGACTAAGGTTTACACGGCATGTGAATAATTACACATGTAATGTGATAATTATCTATATACTAAAACCCTAACACCATATAAAAGTCATTACATGGCATGTGTTCATAGGACTACAAGTCACATATTTTGGTTTTTCATAGAAACACTGGAATGTTCACCCATATTTTCATTAGACATATACACAGATAGATTATTACCTAAATATAACCATATAATGAGAACCTAAGGTTGAACTTACCTCCTTTCCTCTATTATAGGGATTCCAGCTGAATCTGGTTTTATCTGTTGTATGGGAAACAACGGTGTCGCATGTCGTTGGTACCACATGCCCAAACCAGTTTTTTAAACCGCAGATTCATCTGCAAATCTATTTTCATAGTAGTGCACAGTAATATTTTCATCTAAACTACATCAATAATCCATGGTAATGATCCATTGTTCAAAATATCTAACATGCAATGATCATTCACCGGGATCCATTGAATCACAATCCAAAATAAACGCAAATGATAAAAGCATGTAGAATGGGGATAGAAATCCAAAACATAAAGAGAGGAATGAAACTCATCGTTTATTAATTTTAACATTGAAATGATGTTAGTAGTAAATTTGAACTAAGAGTTATAAGAATCAACAAACAAATAAAACAATAACCATACCCAAATACCACAATTTAACTCATACTCACAAAAATGATTGATCTTTGAATCAATATGTTATTCCATTGATTTACATTATTCATGGGTTAAAAAATAGGGATAAATATATAAAAAAACATCCTAAATGGATTTATATCAATCTATAATGAAGAAAAATCCTATATTTCCATCGTTGTTTAGATCCATAAACTCCGATTGTGAAATGATCCTCAATCTGATCTCGATCTGATGTCATCTTCCAAGAACACTCTCCTCCAATGGTCCTCTAGATCTCTAGGGTTTAGCATCAAACCATGGTATTCTATCATAAACATATAATTAAAGAGGAAAAAGTTCATGGAATCAAATTAAATAAATTAAATCATTTCATTTATTTATTTTATTAATTCCTCGCTCGTGATAACTATTTCACAAACACCTCACATAGAAAAAGCATATGTCACACCTCGGGTAAAACCCAAATTCTAAACTCAATGGTGTCCTAATATTTATAATACATTCCTTTATTTAAGAGTTATTCCACTCTTCCAGGAAAATTTCATGTGTGTGATGTTTAATATATTTGATATATTTCAAAAAATACTAATTCTAAGCACCTCAGGCCTCAGAATCTCATGCCACCTCAGCACCTAACTCTATTAATATTATTAGAAACATTTAAAATTCATACATGAAAAAAATGTAATGTTAAATTGTTATCTCCTTCAAGAAATTTTATCCCCAAAAATAACAAACTAAGAAAAATGTGGGGATACTAAACTCTCAATTGGGTCTCCTACTCCCATGATCTCTCCTAACGGTTCCCTGTGCTATCAAAACCACATACCCAAGGAAAAAACCTACCCACAAAGGGTCTTTATCCTTTTGGTTCTCAATTTTACCAGCTCCTTGAAAATAAAAATCCACTCTTATGGCCCATCTCACCTAGTTTGGTATCACATAAAGAGTTGTGAACATACCCCCTTAGTTTTTACATGTGGAGAATACCAAACAATCAAATCTACTATGTCCATGGAGTTAAGTAGTACACCACCTTGATAACCCGGCATAGTAGTAGTAAAATAAAGGGCCTAGGATTCCCATAGATATCATGTAACCATAGATAAGAATCTGTAACTATTGAACTCCAAAGTCCTTTTTCATTAATCCATTGAGGACTCCTGACATTTACCAATTAGTAATCATCCTCCCTTGGATGAAATGTACTCATTAAAACCATCAGTAGCACCAAAAATAGAACCCAATCATTGTTACCCACTATATCTAACTATAATAACAGTTCCCTGCAAGGTCTCTCATACATGGCCTTGAAAAGGTGAACTCCATTAGTGGAGTAGCAATCCTCATGATACGAAAAACCCCACTAATGGTAGAAGATATTCCCACTTGTTTTTAAAAACTAACATGAAAACCCAAATCATGTTCACCAGAACATGAACGGTTCACTTTTACATGGCCATCTAGTAGGGTTAAAACAGTATGACCAACTAAAATTGTGTCCCCAAAAGTCTTCTTGCATCCCCTACCTAATCATTTAGTGTATTAAGAATCACAGTCAATAATGATATTAGTGGGAATTCCCATGAATTCAGACTATCTCCTGCATGAACAAGTGTCCCAACTCTCCACAAATATATGTTTGTCATCACCCAGAGATAGATGAAAAAACAAGAGTTTTAACTTGAAAACTCACTAAAACTCTCTTGGATACCCAACTGATTCCAAGAGATTCTTGGTACATCCTCACCTCCATTAGATGTACTTTTAATGGGAAACAACCTCCAAGAACCTCTTCTCCCATTACAACTAGAATCACCATCTATCCCTTCAAAAAGAACGACTTGATTCCCCCCTTACAGAATTTTCATCGGGGGTGTATCCATTTTATACCTGGTCCTACAGCATCTCACAATTGATATCTCTAAGTCATACCTACCTTGGTTTCAGAAGAAGAGAAGGGTAAAAATTATCTACTAGAGGTATATTTCACCATCCTCACCCACATGGGGTCTGTTGTACATAGGTAAACTGTTGTGTCACCTCTCTTTAAAAAATGAATGGGAAAACCTTGTTTTGAGCATTTTCTTCCAAGGCCACATCCTATGTGGATCTTAATTTAATTCCACCACAACAATTATAGGGTCCCTATCACTCCCATGTCTGAGAATACATATTTTGAGAACTAAAACTATGATAGGTTCTATGCAACAAGCACTCCTGGAGTACACGTAGAACCATCCTCTTATGTCTCACATGTTCCAACCCCAACATCAAGGACACAAGGGTGCTATCATTGATGATTACCACAGACAAAACCAATAAATGTTAAGGATCTGTCTTATATATCTTTCAAACTCATCTATGAAGTTCAACATGCTGAAGGGTATCACCAAGGACTCAAGGAAACCACATAGGCTCCAAAATTCCATGCTTGGTACATAGACCTATTAAATTTGGAGCTGGTGATACCCAATCCCAAGGTCAAAATTGGAGTTCTAATTCACCTCCATCCATTTTGGTGAAGAGACATCGATTATTTGGAAAGGTTAATTTCCATCGTGTCACTTGGTATACCTGATACTAATACACACCCAACCTCAAGCACTCATTCTCCCCTCAAGAGTACAACATATGACTTCCCAATAAAACACATTGGGTTTTATAAAGCTCTTTTATCTTCAAAACCCGACTATAGCTTCATATATTATAGTATCCTTGGGTCATCTAATATTCTAGTACATATATTAGGTTTTCCCTAGTAAAATTACTTGTGAAAAGGCAACTTCCGATGGTGAGGTAAACCTAGAATACCCCCATGAAGGATTACCTCATACTCCTCCACCATCGTAAGAATTAAAATCTTATAGAATCTTCTTCTCCAGAGGTTTCACTACCCAAATAAGAGGAATATGGTCATAAATTCATGAAAAATACCCCATCTTTATCTACCTATGATTACTTATTATCAAGGAGGAAAACTATGTTGAATCAAACCATAAGTACCACTAATCTCACTGGTTGCAAAATCCTTGAATGGATGGTTGGAAACCAAACCATACTAAGGGAAAAATCATAGGGTCCCGTTGCCACAACAATCGGATTTTTCTAGAGGCTCTACATCTCCTCTTAGAGATTGGACACACTATCAGCAGAAGCATGCAATCATTGATCCTCACTGTAGGAGCCTCCAAGAAAAGGGTCAATAAAAACGGATCCACTAGTACCAATTAGTCTTTAACTGGGTATATGCCCAGGATAAGTTGCTCATGAAACTATGTGATAACTTTATCTAATATAGTGAAGACACGCATCAACATCGAACTGCATTCGATTACACTATGAGTTCCTACCACTTGAAACTCATCCATTCCTTATCCCACATGTTTACCACAACTAGGGCATGCTCTGACACCTTAGTGCATCAATAACCTCAACTAAAATCTAAATAAACTCATCACCAACACAGGTCTCTACTGACTCCCTATGTCACCTTTGATAAGTCTCTCTGCCTAGACCACTATCATATTGGGGTCTCATTCATGTGGTATATTCACAGAATAGTCTTACACCAATCCTCCACCACTAGAGAAGGGGATTTGGCCCACCATGTAACATGGTAGATCTCTAACTCTAGAACCTTCGATGAAAACTTATCATATGAATGTCATCTATCAATACCACCAGATCTAAATACTACCCCATAGAGAAAATGGGTCACAATCACAACTATCCGATCGGTCAGGATTCACACACACTGGAAACCTAGACCACTACCTCGAGTCAAACCTCTACCACCTGAGTATCTATCTCATTATGGAACCTCATCAATAATCATTTCTAGTAATCAAATACTATACTAATCTTGTACATAAAATCATCCCATCCTTCTAAAGCTATCGACTTCTCAATGTGCATACAATCATCTATATGATCCACAGAATGATCCATGTTCTACTTAATAGGGGGTAACACTTCTTTCTGACCAACTGGAGAAAAACAACTCATGAGAGGGTCTCATAACTAAAACCTCATCACTCATCTGGTTTTCATCACAAAACTATCCTGGAATTCTGGTTAGTTTTCTTCATAGTGGCATCTTGAATATTAACAAGGCGAACCATACCAATGATTATATCTAGGGAGATGACTCAATAAGGTCATGGAAACCACACCCCATTCTTATAGGATGCATGTACCAATTTTTTCTCAACAACTAGTTTCCACATATAATGATTCCACAAGCATGTGATGAAGTTAATGGTGAATGGATACATCGGCCTCCACATTAACATTAGACACCCTAGTATGAGATCCAATCTCAAAACACTTTAACAATGTCACCATCATTCATAGAACAAGCCTCAAATCTATCCAAAAGAAACTCTAAAGTCAAAAAATAAACCCCATCTATGTCAAAACACTTCAGGATGGGTATTGAATCTGATACCATTCTATCACGAACTGACCCGAAGGGGCTGGAAATGGAACTACCCTAATCCTGCCTCCAATAGGTTAGGGGATGGTGACTAGTGCCAAGAAGGCATATCACACACATGGAAGGAATTAAAATTAAGTAAATATATATACACACACACACACACACACATCCAAGCCTATAAAATGCTGAAATATAAAACAAATGAAAAAGATTGCATGAATACATCTATAATCCCATAACCAGTGTACGAAAAAAAATATCGGAAAGCATATAAAAGGGACCAAATACAAGCCCAACTAAATAATGAAAGTAAATTCAGACCATATCAGAAGCATGGGACTACTTTAAAATGAAACACTAGTACACACCTCATTATATTTAGCTCAAACTATCTCCACATGCTCCTAGTATACCAAGGACTCTGAATAAAGGTCAGTCATCTACAAAAGACATGACACGTGTGGAAAGGGCCCATGAAAGGGTGAGTATACCAATACCTATTAGAACACCAAAAAATAACCAAGCACAAATCATCAAGAGTACCAATAATATCTACATAGGTATACTTCTATAGCACATACAACAAGAATAATTAGATATACTCAACAAAGACACACCGTCTTAATACAAAGTTCACAATGGAAAATATAGCCTTGGAGAAGGATCCATACAATGCTTGTCTGGGAGAACACACTCCACAAGCTATGCTAACACAGATGACACTCATCCTAGAGGAAATCCTTTATAATTATTGATGAAAGGGAAAACTAAGCAGGTTTATCCAAGATACAAACTCTATTATACTACTTCACATCAGAAATATCAGATCTTGATACACAGATAGGGGTTCAATGGCCATGGATCACTACGGGGACACCAAAACCTACTAGAAACATCCTACTAGATAGTGTATTAGTGTCTGTGTAAATAGTTTTCATTCCAATTCCAAAAAACCCATATTAGGTAACATTATGTAAATGAGGACATCTCTAGGACACTCGAAGGGATACATGATCCAATACACTAAGTCAATAGTCGAATCAATCTGACTCAACTCACTCTAAAATAGGGGAACTATCCGTCACTAAATAGTCCACCATGAAACTACATAGGTGTCACCCTCTATGATGAGAATAGGATACGACACCGAACCCTCACAGGAAAAGACCAAAGGAGCATACTCAACTCATACTAACTCAAGGAATCTCATAGAAGCTCTCAAAAAATATGATCTAAGAAAAAATATGAATACAACATGTCATCAAAGGAGTACATGGTGTCTCATTATGGGTATATGTAATGTCTCACAAATCCCGGTACTACCCATTTCTCACACTCACATGGCATGTACTTTTCCATAATATACAGTGTTTCCCAGAGGTACATGGTGTGTAGGTGTTTGGGATAACACTCAGCATGTAGCATTCCCATGAACATGTACTTTACTACTTACACATCATGTATCCCATCACACACAGTGTGTGGGGATACTTGATCTCCTAAGCATGTACTCCCTATACATTTTGATCCACCTGTCAGGCTATACATGGTGTGTGGCTTGGTCTACACAATGTGCAAGTCCACCCAGCTTCCTAGACGTGTAATCTATGTAAACAACTAGTCGATAAACTAGGGGTAACATGATGTGTAAATAATTTCACAGGGTGTGTGATACTTATCTACACATAGACACCCTAGCACCGTACAGAAGGGACTACACGACATGAGTTCATAGAACTACACACTGTTTAGTCTAGTTTTTTTCCCAAAAACTCTAGAATATTCTAGCATCTTTGACGGAGTCGTCTTCCCTCACCGATTCTATCTTAAATCACACTATATGATGCAGATCTAAATTTGACCAAAAATCATTTCCACCAATGGTCATATTTTGGATAAATCTAGATGTATTCTCTACTCACAAAACAACATCATTACACGTTATTAGTTCCTCATGCCCAAACCAGTATTGCAGACCCCCGATTAATACATGGTTCTTCTATCATAGTCATGTAATATAATTATGTCATCAAAACTCCATACCTGACCCATGTTAACAATCATTTGTGCCAAAAATAGAACAAAAAATGATCATCCACCAAGTATCCAACAAATTGCAAGCAAAAATAAACATCAGTGATGAACGCGGGTGCAATGGGGAGATAAGACCAAAAGTATGAAAGTGAGGAATGAAACACAATGTTTTTTTATTTAGACCTAGATCCATTTTCATAGTAATGATGAAAAAATAGTAATAATAATTAAAAAACAAATAAAACAATAATCACCCCCAAATCCCACAATTTAACTGATACCCTAAAAAACAACTGATCCGTGAATCATTCTGTTATCCAATTTCTTCAAATTATTTGTGGGATTATAAAATAGGGATAAGTACAAAGCTAAAAAATTATACCTATAGTTTAAATAAATCACTTATGAATAACAGTCTTGTGTGACCATAGTTGTCAAGTTTCATGAACTATGATTGTGCAATGATCCTCAATGTGATCTCGATTTGATGTCATCAACCAAGAATGATCTCTTCCAAAGGTCCTATAGATCTCCAGGGTTTAGTGGTCAACCCTAATATTATATCATATCCATATTTTTAAAGAGGAAGAAGGTCCTTATGTAAAATAAAATAAATTAATTCATTTAATTAATTTTTTTTATTAATGCTATACCTGCGACAACTTTTTCACAAATGCTTCGTACCGAAAAAGGTTATGTTGTGACTAGGGTAAAACCTACATTATTAACTCAACAGTTCCCTCATATTTCTAATCTGGTCCTCTATTTAATAGTTATTCCACTTTTTCAGGAAAACTGTATGTGTGTGATATTTAATGTATTTCAAAAAAACTTAATTCCAGACACATTGGTCTACCGAATCTCATTTTATCTCATAGTATGGATCAGAAAATATTGATAGAAATATTCCAAAGTATAAGATGGAAAGAACTAGTACATTAAAGAAATTAATCATAAATCCTTCTCACACCTCCAAAAACCCACTTTGAAACACTCCCCTTTATCATGAATAGAAATTTAATTCAATTCGATTCATCACCCTCAAGAAGTACATCTCAAATCATTCATTCAAGAATTTATCATTTACATTACACATAATGGGGTATGTCCTATGGATTTTCAATTTTTCAATAAACCAAATAAAGTTCCAACTGAGCCTTCCCACATTCCTCTCAAGATACCATGACTTTTAAAGTAATTCAAGGACTTTTATAAATCATTTTATAAATCATTTCACTTTACTAAATGCTCATTGTCACTGAATTAAGAGTCAAACTCACCCAAAATTTAGAAAACCCACACTCTTCTATTAATTTTATAAATTTTCATTGTGAAAGACTCAAGGAAAATTATCAAGAGGAAACTGGTCATATCAATTTCAAAAACAAGATCATAATCCTTTAAAATGGTTTTCACATAAAACCATAAAAAATAAACTTTTCACATTTATAAAAATCTAAATAAATCATCAATAATTGATATAAATACTATATATAAATGGAAAATTAGAATCCGTAAAAACTCAATATAAAAGAACAATAAATCATAGAGTTTGTTTTAAAGATTGATTATTGGGAAACCTACCTAAAAATCACTCAAAATCCCAATTGCCTGATGGAAAACACAATCTAGAGAGAATAATCTTGGACAAACATAAGGTGATCCCTAGAGGAAAAAACCCCAATTAGAAAAATTAGATCCAATGAACTATCAAGGATTCCAAATTCCTAGTTCATGAACATGAAAAAGAAGAGGATCAAAGACCAAAATGGAGAAAGACTTATCGATTGAGAATCACTTTGATGAACAATACTTAGATCCACAAATAATTGAGGTTTGGGGAGCCAAAATTTCTTAAGGAGATCTGCACCATTCATGTGGGATGAAGAATGATTTAGGGAGAAGAATAAAATAAAAAAATGAGGGTTTTGAAAAATAATAATGCATAAAATCTTCTATTAGATCTCTCATCCAATGATGCCACTAACTAAATGGTGGCTACATATTATTCTATTGTATCCACCATCCAACCCACTATCTAGACATTGGATACCCATAGGCTAGCTAGTGGATATAGAAGATTTTCTACACCACTGACTAGACTACCTACCAGTCGGTGGCCCTCACCAGCTAACTGATGGTCCAATTGTATCTATTCTAGTTACAGGACATTGTACACACCCACTCCGTACTTTTGAGTGGTCCTACAACCCCTCAAGAATCTTGGAAAAAACTCAAAATTCCACCCAAGTTTATTAAAAATATATAGAAGTAACAATTCTCTCCATCGTAAGGCATTCTATACCCATAAATCTTTTTATAAAATGATCAGTCAAGAAAAAAAGGAAGACAACCCAAGATACCCCATCCAATATAAAACACCAAAACAACTCAAAGCACCCAACTCACAAAAAAATAAAGTGAAAGGGATTTCAATTTAGGCTAAGTAGAAAACTGATATCGGATGAAAATTACTCTAATGTCTTGATTCTCAAAATTAAACTTCAAATTAAAATCAGATATCTAGTTATGGAATGTTTGAGAATCTATACAAGATAATTAACCTGGTATTATGCCTTTTATACTCAATAAATGAGGAACATAACCAATAAAATCCAAGGAAACATCAAGATTACCACACATAAAAGCCTCATGAACCATTCTAAAATAAGTGACTCAAAAAGATTGCAATTTCAAGAAAAGGAAACCAAAATTCCATGCAAGAGGGAAAAAAGAAACTATTGGAAATGCACTAATAATAATCATCCATCATCAAGAATAATATATTTTAGCCTTAGTTTAAGTGAAGGTAATATATAACTATAGTCTTGGAACACTAAATTTTGGTAATTCTAATTGAAACATCATATCATCATCAACACTATTTCCCACTCACACCAACATTTTCCAAAACATTCCAATGTACAATAAGTGATTTGAACCACTGGACCAATATAGGGCCTGAATTACAATGAAAAAATATATTAATAAAAAATATTGAGGCTCATGTATTTCCAAAACAACCACAATCCCACAGTAAATTTTCAAAAGTATCATGTAAGAAAATGAACACACATGGATCAAATAGAAAGAACTCAACCCCACCTAAAGTATAATATACACTATGGCTCACTAAAAGATATATAATTCTATCCTTATACTATGACTTATCCTTGGAATACTCAAAAAATCACATCGGAGAAACCCTCAAATAGAGTAAATTTAAAGATTAAGGAAACAACAATTACCTATTCCAGGTCTACCAGAACATGTGAAATAAATTACCATAGAAGAGATAGGAAACCCTTTCAACATTAAATATTCAATAATGGTAGCATTTCCATTATATTTTAATTTCCATTAGGTTAAAAATCCCTCAACTTGACTCATTGATAACCGATAATTCAAAAAAAATTGAAGAAAACACAAAAGTCCAAAAAACCAGATTCTTAAATCACTAAGTTAAAATCAAACAACAGGACTAGAAAATAAAAAAAAAATCCATGAGGAAACCAAGGAAACCATAAAGACAAATCCAAATTTCAAAATTCCCAAAATAAGAAAATAAATACATCAAAGAAAACTCAATTGGTCTTTACTCTAAAATCAGTATTAACAATATGGACTAACATTAAACACCCAAAAAAAGATACTTCATTGTGTGAAAGGATTCAATATAATTCATATGGATGGATCCCTATTGTCATGAAGCTTTCAGAAGCACCACGGTTCCCTTAGGATTTGATGATCCGTGACTCTTTTAAGATATAGATAAATCCTGAATGAACCTCTATAGATAACCCATATGGCCACAAGATTTACGAGGATTCTTAAAATAATTTTTCTTATGAAGAACCTTTATAAACTAGTATAAAACTAATTTCTTCTTTACAGAGGAATATAGTGACAAGAAACACAAAAACCTTTCAATACCACCAATCATAGGTTCTAAATTATCATGGTTCCTTTTTTCCTTGATGGAGATTCCTCTATCATACCCATGAATAAGAGAAATATCCAATGCATATGGTGCTTATGTTAGGCCTTCGTCAAAAATGACTTCATGAATCAGTAATGAACCATAGGATTTGAGTCCAGGAGGAAACACATCTGATGAGAGTCAAAGAAAAAAAAATTCTTGAAAACACTAATCCATTAGGGAATCGCCCATGGTCATATGAGAAAGATATAGTATAAACTTGATAAAATAGTGAGAATACTCCCACACTATTTCATCTCCTTATTAGAGACCAAGAAATTCTTTATCTTTTGGTACCTTTACTAAATTAGGAAAAATTCCTGGAAAAAGCGTTCCTTGAAATCAGCCCAAGAATGTTCCCCTTATATATGATCCTAGGTAATAGAATTTCACCATTTCAAACCCAGAATTTTTAGAACGAAGGTTGAAAACTTAACCTTTAGAGACTTTAAAATATAAATTTGGATTAAGAACTCCACAATATTATACATCCACATCACTACTTCCAAAGAACTATATTTCCCAAATAAATGTGGAGGATTCAGGCTTTTAAACCCTCGAACATAATCCTCATATTATGGTATGAGAGAAAGGACATAAGTCCCTTAGACTAAAGTCAACGTAACAATAATCCCAAGATAATATTAATAAAATAAATATTCCATTAAATATTAATGTGGTTGTACTCTACAAAGGAAAACAACTTATCAAACAAGTATCAGAATTCAATTCTCACATGGAAAAACATAAACCAAAAAATGGCCTTAACACATCGTTAACATAAATTTAAATCCAATAATATCAAATTCCAAACCAACATACCCAAGTCCTACTTCATTTATAATATAATTTCACCTCTTTTAATTAAGTGTATTTTACCAAAATCCATTTCAAACATAATTTACATTCTCTAAACTAACGTTTTGTCCCGCTAGAAAACTTTTAAAGAAATAAAAGGACCTATTATTGAAATATTTTTAAATAAAAATGAGTTTTAAAACATTTCACACTTAACTCTTTAAAAGATTTTAATTATACTTTACTAATTCCATATTAAAATAATGGAAATAATTACAACTCTAACCCATTTCACAAAAGCATTAACCATAATTTCAAAAAACCATTCATCATTTTAAATTAAATTTATTTTAGAAACAAAATGAACCAAACACCACTTTTAATTTAAAACATTTTAAATTAAAAAGTAGGAATATGATTAGTAAAAATTTAAAAACTCTAAGAAATTCCAAAATTAGTTTAAAACAATCCATTGGTTTTGATTTAAAATTATCAATTTAAATAAACTAAACCACTTGTAAAATTTTCAATAAGAAACAGCCAAAATAAGTATATCCCAAAAGAAAAATAAAGGAAAATGAACCCACAACTAGAAGGAATAAAACATCAAAAATGAAAAAAAAACCTGTTCTGCATGGTTTGGCCACACGATTTGGAAGAACGTGTTCCAATCCTGTGAAGTCGATAGGGGTCAACTAGAGTTGGCTACATGTTTAACACATAGTTTTCCAAATCATTTATAATAATTGTACATACTCTAAATTCACTCCAAAACCCAAGATTCCCAAAAAAATATAAACTCACAACACCACTAGGAAAACACCAAAATAAATACTAAAAGGTCTTAAAAACATCAAGTACCAAGCTCAAAATTAAGACATACTCATACTAGAAAAGCCTAATAACTTAACATTCATATTAAATGGGTGGTGATCAAGAACCTTCCTACGACTGAATATTTGAATTATATCCACCCTATATCCAATTTTTTTTATATCTTAAAACAAATAGGTAATACCTCTTTTCATACTAAGTATAATGAACTCACCCAAAAAACCATCTAAAATGGAACCTAAATTGGTCCAACATTGGAATAAAAGGAATTCATAGTCTATATGGTCTAGAAACAAAAACCCAAGTATCAATAAGAATGATGTTGGAATAATTTCACCCCACAAAAATAAACATAAAGAGATAAACAATTCAAAGAAAATCCCTAAAAGGAATAAACTGTAATATCCAATAGTTAAGGAAACAATTTAAGTAAAATAGAATGGATAATACGTACAAAGTATGAAAAAACTATTAATAAAGAAAAATATACCAAACAACCAACATCTTCATGTGCGATTGAGGTAACGTTACACACACCTACACTAGAGCTCGAACCCAAATATACAAGAATATCCACTGCACTAAGAAACCTGATAAACCTATAATATATAGGATTGATCTAAAATCCAAGTAGGTCACCACCTATAAAACCAAATCATAACACTTTAAAATGGAATTCACATCATGAAGGTTTTATAATAAGGATAAAAACTTTTTTTTCTACGTTTTCTTTCAATAAAAACATGTATCTAAAATATTCCATAAAAACACCAATTTTTAAAATAACTAATCCTTTTTCTAAATAAAAATACAGTTTATTTACTCATATCAAAACATTTATAAATTAAATTTTAAAATAGGTTTAAAGAAACACCAATTAAAACATGATATCATTTTATAATTTTCGAAAATATATGTGCATTGGATAATACACACAAAATCACCATCATGAAAACCAAAGGTTATAAAGAAAAGTGGTTTAGAACAGAGGCAACGTGGTCATTAATGATCAATCAACACCCAAACACCTAGTCCTACCCTTCCTAGATGAAATGAGGGGTAAACCACTTGGTTAACCCATGTCCCACCTAGGTCCACCTACCAGAGCATGATTCTAAACTAGTGCACATGTTTACCTAGAACTCCCACCTAGAAACCTAGGTCTTCTGATGACATTAAAATAGTGATTTGAATTTCAAATATAGTATCATAGCATATATCATATCATTTAATCACATTCTTTAAATAATCATAAATCTTTATCAAACCTCTAAACACCCACATAGGAGCACTCTCCTTTATCAAGCATAATAATTCAATTCAATTCAATTAAATTTATCTCCATAAAAAAGAAACATCTATTATCATTAATTCAATAATCCATCATTTCCATTACACATAAAATGGAATTCCATATGGGTCTTCAATATTCCTATAAATCATCTAAGCTTCCAACCCGAAATTTCCATATTCCACCCTTGATACTTTTAAAGAAATTCAAGGGCATATATAAAACCATTTATAAATCATTACACTTTAATAAATACTAATTTTAAAAGAATAATTTCATAAAGGGTCAAATTCACCCAATAATTATAAAAATCAAAATCTTCTCTTCATTTTATAAATCATAATCATAAAAAAAACATAAGTAAAATTATCACGATTTGGTTAGGCATATCAATTTCCAAAATAAGATCACAATCCTTTAAAATAGTTTTCACATAAAATAAAATCAATAACCCCTTTTTACAATTTTATCCGGAGCTCAAGAAATTGTTAATAATTGATATAGATACTATATAAAAGAATAAACATTTGAAGACATTAAAAACTAAATATAAAATCACAATCAATAACAGACTCTATTTTAAAGGGAGAAGATTTGTACAAATACCATGAAATTGCACAGAATCTTAATCAACATATGGAAAATTCCATCCAGAGATAAGAAACTTAGCTAAATGAGAAGTATATCCCAATAGACAAAAAAATAATTATAAAACTTGAATATAATGAAATCACATGGCTTTCATATCATTATGTTAAGAAGAAAATGAAGAAGAGGGTCTGTGAGAATAACATAGAAAGACTTATCGATCGGGAACCACCATGATGAACAACACCTAGATCCACCAATAATTGAGTTTGGGAAGGTCAAAATTGTCCAAAAAGATCCTAAAGGTTCATATGGGTTAATAAAAGGTCAAGGAGGAAGAATAAAATAATAAAATTAGGGTTCCACAAAATACATAAATTCCCCTATCAGTGCTCACATCCAATGATACCACTAGCTACCCGATGGTCAGCACCGGATAGATGGTAGATATAGTAGATTATTTTATAGATATTTTCTAGCCAATAAATTGGTTGGTGGAGACAAACTAGTTTTAAAGTGGTTATAGTATATTTACCACACCATAGATCGGCCCACCATCTGGTCAGTAGCCCTCATCGGCTAACTGATATACATACTATATGTATTCTAGCTACAAACAAAGTTCTAAACCTACTATGGAATTATAAGAGTTCCTCTGACCCTGTAAAAAATCATTAAAAAATCAAAATGTCACCCAAGGTGGATAGGATATTCAGGATGTGACAAACAATTTTATATATTCTTCCTAATACACCCACTTTTTTCAAAGAAACTTGGAACAAGTGTGAGAACTATAACTTTTTATTTTTTTTTCAAAAACATGGAGTATATAATATATTATTATATAATTTAGGTACATCTTTTTTTGGACCCAATTTTAACTTGAGAACTACCACTTACATAAAACCTAGTCTATCTCTTTGATAACCATGAATGTCCTTATTGTTTTAATCAACATTACAAGTGGATTATCCCTTATTTACCTTCAAACTTAGTATATTTTCATGATTATTCCAAGCTTGGGTAGGGGGAATAAATTTCATGTGTGTTATTTGGGAAGTATATTCATTTGGAAGAATGTTGGGGTGGTTTCATAAATAATCCCAAGATAAACATAACTTAATTCATATGTTGGTTTCATGATTTAGATAATATATCTCATAGTCACAAAACCCAAGGACCAAAAGGTTTAGTGTCTTAGAGATTAGAAAAATAAACATCTTAATTTACAATCATTTCTCAATAATCAAACTCCTCTAGAATCCCTTCTATACTTTCCACAAGTTATAATATTTTTCATAACTTGGGGAAAGTAAAACATAAGAAATTGTTGAGCTAATACGCTTAGTAAGTTAAATCTTATTAACATTCCATAAAGGGTACTGTCATAAACATATGATAAAATATGGTTATGGGATAAATTTCTTATTAAAAATAAAATGGAAAAATATGTGTTTTCTATAAGTCATCATATAAGTACATGTAATCTCAAATGAAAAAACACATGACATGGAAAAAGTGTGTAGAATAATGAGTAATTAAACTAGAGTCAAATATAATAATTATGGGAATAATATTATGACATAAGAGTGTGGGATAAAAATAAAAATAGAAATCATTTGTCAAGGATACCCACCACGAAATTCATCACATGGTAGGCTTGGTCTAACCACATATGTACCTTCTTGGGCTTGGTATGATACTTCTATATACACAATGTATTGGGATAGAACTCGTGTATGCCTCTTAGGATTGGGATATCATCCCATATACCCTTTTCTTGGGATAAATCCTCTCATGTACCAATTGGATTGGGATAAATCATATTATTTACCCTTTATCTTGGGATAAAACCTTCTGGATACCCTTTGGCTGGGGATAAATCCTACTATGGACCCTTTTGATCTCATAATACATAAACATAAATCAATGCATTGGAGGATGATATAGAACCCCACCCGTTATCATCTAGAAATATGAGTACTGCTTAAAAAAATTTCAATTTTCAAATATTAAAGAACCCATGGAAATAAATTTTGTGTCACAAAAAATATGAATGAAAATAATTCACTTTTCAAAAATAAAAAAAGGAAATAAAATAGGTTTCATAAAACATCTCAATGGTATATAGTAACAATATTAATTAAATTGATTGATACTAAAAATTGATCACAAAAAATAATCACGCAATAAAAGAAAAATGGCAAGTGAAACATGAATCATAACTCTATTAGAGATATATCTTTTGAATAAAATTAAAACAAAATCATGAAAATAGATTTTTAAAAATGATTTTGTGTTCATCATTATAAAATTCATAGTTATGAGTATCTTTTCAAAAAAAGTATCTTTTTGAAAAATACAATTGAAAAGAAAATCATTCATGTAAATGGATTTGGGTAAAAAAAATCCCTAAAAATAACATATATAACATCATTCAAACTATAATTTATTGGAATAATTAGTTTCAATAAGAAAATGTATAACTCAAAAAAAGTAGTATGTATTACAAAGTCCCTTTCTTTAAATTCTTTCTTAGTTTATCACACTGTAAACTAATGTATAAAAAACATAAACATATTAATCACATATTTTAGTACCTTATTCATGAATATAACATTTTAAAAAAAAATATTTCCAATTATTCCTGACATTTATATTAGTTATTTATTATATATTTTCAATATCGGGTGCGAGTAATCTTGATCATTTTGAACTAGATTTGCAATACTGGTGTTGTTCTTCATGTTTCTAAAAATTTTCTTCATCACAAGATCATAAAAGGTACTTTAATTTATGTTTTATAATTATTTATAATTATATAATTTCATTTCATGTGATTTTTTGTTACAATTATTAAATATGAATTTGGTGATGAGCATGTTTCAATGATTCTTAGTAAATAAAGAGTGTTTTATTGAATAATGGGTTTAATTTTTATATTACTATAAAAATACCAAAAAAACTCATTATTTTATAATTTATATCACATATTACCAAAAATTAAACTCTCATAGTCACCCATGATATAAATTTGTTGCATTGTTCAAGTAGATTGCTAAACCAGCCCAAACAAGAACATGTCGTAACTAAAAGATGATTATGAATTAATTTAGTTGTAATATAATTATACCAGAACCATAATGATATTATTTATTTTTATTAGTGTGATATATCATAATTTTAAGTAATTAATGAATAATATAACCCAAACTAATTTATTATATATTATGAATAAATCATTATTTTCTCTCAGAACACACTTTCAGACGGTTGAATTTACCATGATTTTTTATTGATCATATTATTTATAGGTTGTCCATTTCTTTTAAAGAATACTAATAATTTCCTAAAATTAATATTCATCCATTAAAATAATAATCATGACCATCCATTAAAGGTGGTAATAAAAATAAAAATGGAAATTGATTTTACCATAGAGGTGGTAGTCCACGCGTATGCATGGATGATTATTTCATTTTCCATAGAATGAGAAAAATTAGTAATATGGTTTATTATTTTAAAATATAAAATATTTCATAAATGTCATATCTATAGATTATTTTTCTTTTATGACCATCATTTTAATGTAGTAAAGGAAATCAAAACACATTGTGTGGTGGTGGTGGTAGTCCACACAGTGCATGAATGATGATTTTGTTTTTATTAATAGAAAATTGAGGGGTGGTAAATGATTGTAAAATAATTATAATAACATGAAATAATAATAATGATACTCATATTAAAATTTTAATATGGTTTAATATATGTTTATGAATAAAAAATCACTTAATGAAATGTTAATGAGAAAGGAGTGGTTAGAAATTTATACTCACTTCTTAGATTATCTTCTTTGCAAAGGGGATTAAGCCGTTGAGGGGTGGAATTTTGAGAGTAAAATGACCTATTAAAGGTGTCTAAGAATTTTTAATATAGTTTAGGTAATATTTTGAGCCAAACTAAGTTGGTTGTGGTGTGAGGATAACTGAGGAGAAGAGTGACCCTTTTATAAGTGAAAAGGGATGGCATTTTTGTAAATTCCTAAAACAATTAATCATGGATTGTATCTCTCAATGAAAGTAGAAAAATAATTTGAGAAAAAATGTGGTGGGGAAAAAATAATGTAGATAAATCCTCAACTAAGTTTTTGACCACATTTTTTTAACATTTTTCATTCCCTTTTCCCCTTGAATTATTACATTTATCATTTTAGCTTTCACCAAGATGACTAGTTTTTAACTAATGTATGGTAATATTTATGCCTAGAAATAAAGTTTTACTTATTAGATAATTTGAAAATAATGATTATAAATTTAAAATCCATTCTTTTAATTCAATTTCTAAAATTTGTAAAAATTAATGTTTATATAATAAATTTAAAATGTATTAAAACAATTTTGATAAAAATGATGCTTGTGTTCTAAAATATCAAATAAAGGTTTGTAAACTATCAAAAATATTTAAAAATGTATAATTTGTATTATAAAATACATATTTAATCAAAAAAATGTTTCATAAATCTATAAGTCATACATATATGCTAATAATTCAATAAAATTCACAATACTGGTAAAATGACATTTTTCACTATTCACCTAATCTTTTTAGAAAAATATGAAAAATTAAACCTGATCTAGTTTTGAAATTATAAATTCAAAAATGAATTTATTTTTATGAAATTAAAATTATAAAATTTATATATTAATATATTTACTTAAAATAACAAAATATAAAGAAATTTATTTTTATTGAAAAATGACTTCTTAAATTCCATAACCCAACCTCCATGGGCCATGAACTTGGTCATCTGACACCCATAGGTATCCTGCAATAACCTAGATTCATTTATAGCAACCCAAAAGTTATTAACCACCAAGTTCACTTATCAGACTAATGACTTTCCCCACAGGCTAACACATATTCTTTCAATGTGTTTTTCCTCACTCGCATTCACTTTGGGAAACATCCTAGAATATCACTCATACTAACACTACATCAGGACAATCCACACATAACTATGGTGTTCTAATCATGTAGGATCCCAAAAATAAAGGTTCATAATGTTCAAATGGGTAGTAACATTTATTCTTTTAATACTCACTTTTATAGGGGTGTTACATTAAACTTATAGTGTATTTAATATTATTTCTTATAAATTTATAAATAAATGAATGTTGAAATAATTTTTTAAAAATATAAATATTACTTATTAAATTAAACTTTTAACTATGATAAATTTATTTTATTAAGGTAATATAAAAAACCTATTTTTTGGTTCTTCTAAAGTCCAAATTTTTAAAATATTAAGCTAATAAATAATATGAAATTATCTTAATTGATAATTAAATTTTATCAAATAATGATTATAATATACATGTAATTTTAATTATTAATTGTTTTTTTAGTCGGGTGTTGTGTTATTTTGGTATTTCATGTGGCATAAGATATTGAAGATAATATTAATTTAAAGGGTCCAAAATCTCAGGTCATTACATTATACCTCCTTAAATAAATTGATTCCCCACAATTTTAATTATTAATCCCAGATGAAAGTATGTGAGGGTATTTTTAATATATTAATCATTTGGGATATAACTTCTAATATGAAATATACCTTATTTTCTTTGGATATATCAAGTTACTTATCTTTCCTTAAACAATATTAATCTTTCATACAAACATATACCCCAAGTATGTATATAACATAATTGTATATTATCCATAACATACCTTCCCCAAACCATTTGAATATCCAAGACATTAAACCATAGTGAAATCATATATTGATCCAAAAATTCACTCTTATCTTTAAACACTAGTCCAAATATTCACACACAAGTTATTATATATCATAATCCAAAAAATAAGATAAACATCACCAAAAATGTCATGGATCGCTTTTTTATTAAATCAATAATTAGTTCTAAGGCTATCGTTACTATCTAACTCAATTTTCTCAAAATCATCAACCATTTATTGCCTAAAAATCAATAATATATAAAACTAAATAGTTTTTTATACGTCAATTATGTGTTCTCTAATATTTATCGCCAAAAATATAACCTTATAGTAAAATCACTTTTCAAAGTTATTGATACCATTTAATATATGTTTCCATTCTATTAAATAAAAACTATTAAATAATAATCCTTAGATTTTTCATATAATCCTCATGACTTTTAGAATATACCAGAATAAAATTGATAAATATCTCTCACCAATTAAAATAGTTAATAGTGTCATGATTTAATTTCTATTAAGATATCAACCTCACTATGTTTGGTAATACTAAGAAACTCACATCCTAGTAATAATATACCAAGATTATAGATCATTTAACTATGATCAATTATTTTTTTATGAGACATAGTGTATTCTAGATACATAACTTTCTTAGATTCATTTACTTTATCATGTTTAAACCAAATACTAAAACTAAAAATGTTATGATAATATCCAAAATATTATTATGAAAACATCAATCATAATATTTATTCCCCTATATAACCTTATTTTTAACATATGATAATTTTGGATTAACCTATGACTATCGTTGTTTAATTATGGTTATATATGGTAATTTCTCTATTATGTTCTCTAAATTGATTAGTTAACATCATAAGAAGATCCACTATAAAGGTTCATTAGATATAATGATAATTAACCATACCATATCCCCTATGAGTGTCTAGTCAGGTGTGTATTATTATTCCTACTCATTGTAAACTAGAGTGAATATCAAGTAAATTCTCAACTAGACTCTTTTTAGGGTGATTTCCCCTAGGTAAATATTTTCCACATACACATCCACTTTTTAGTATCCATATATAATTGTAATTGATAGGATAACTGCACAATATCTACATTAACAAAGCATTAGGATGTTATATTATACATAGACTCGTCCCTTATATGTATCCCTATGCATTTTACTAAATTACTATTATTATAATCCAAAAAATATTCAATATTACCTCAATGAACCAAAAGGGTTATCTATACCTTTGAAATTATGATCAACTCTAACTTATTAAACTTTGATAAAATTTATAACTCCTAAATTATCCACAACTGAAAACATCCTAATGTACAAAATTATCTAAACTCATCCTCTGATACCAAATAATGTGACCCAAGCCAAACATAGCTTAATTATTAATTAAATTATTTGGATAATAAATATCATAAACAGTCACCCCACCCAAGGACCAAAAGGTTTAGTTTCTCAGAGATTATATAAATAAACATCTTAATCTAAAATCATTTATCTATAATTGGACTCCTCTAGACACCCTTTTAGACATTCCACAATGTATACTAAAATTCATGACACGGAGAAAGGAAAACATAAGAAAGGGGTGATCTCAAATTCTTAGTAAGGAAAAACTTATCAACAAGTCATCAATGGTCATATTATAAATATATGATAAAATATAGGAAGGGGATAAATTTATTATTAAAAAGAACATGGAATAATAAGCATTATTCATAAGTCATGATAGAAGTACATGTAATCTAAAATGAAAAAAACATATAAAATGGAAAAATTGTGTGGAATCACGAGACATTAAACATTTTTCAAGGATAATAATTATAAGAAAAAGATTATGACATAACAATGTGGAATAAACATAATCATAGAAATAATATGTTGAGGATACCCACCAAGACATTCATCACATAATAATCTTGGGATAACCACCCATGTACCTTCTTGGGCATGGGATAATCCCCCCATGCACCCTTGATTTTGGTATAAAACTCTTATATACCTATTTTCCTTGGGATAAATCCTCTCATGTACCCTTTGGATTGGGATAAATCTTTCTGTATATGCTTTTTCTTGGGGTAAATCCTCTTGTTTAGCCTTTAGATTGTAATAAAACCTCCCATGTACCATTTGTAATTGGATAAATCCTCTTATGTACCCTTTTGAGTTCACGAGACATAAACTTAAACCGATGCATTATAGAGATATATAAGACCCCATCCACCATCATCCATAAATATGTGTGCCACTTAAAAATCAATCAATTTTAAAATCATAAAGAACTAATGGGGATAAAATTGGCTTCATAAAACATCTAAATGAAAATAAAAAATAAAAAATATAAATAAAACTATTTTTACTAAAAATTGTTTTATTCAACTTCAAGTTTATTTAATCTTGTTTCATATAAATTTTTAAATAATTAAATATTTAAATAATATTTTAAATATATAAATACTACCTATTATAATAAACTTCTAACTATGATTAATTTACTTTATTATGGTAAAATAAAAAATCTTTTTTATGGTTCTTCTTAAGAAATCCTTTTTAAAATGTTTATCAAATAAATAATATATAATTATTTTAGTAGATTATTATATTTTTTCCACTAATGATTATATTATTAATCTAATTTTAATAGTTTATGGTCCACTTTAGTCAGTTTTTGTATCAGTTTAGTGTTGCATGTGACACAGTCTTTTCAAGATGTTATTAATTTAAAGAGTTCAAAATATCGAGTCATTACATGTCATCATTATGAGTTACTGAAAAAATGGGAAAGAGTCATTATTATTAATTGTATATGCATTAATCATTCCATTCTTATTTTAAAAGTATATATATATATAATATAACATAAAGTGGATAATGAGGAATGAAATATTTCATTATGGTTCATTGTTTGACTCATGATCTAAAATTATTAATTTCATGAAAATCGAGTGATGTATTTTCCATGGGAATAATTTAACATTCATTCATTATATTAAAATAGTAAAACCTACTATTTTTAGCCTTTGAATTTTAAATTTCTACCCAACAAACTTAGGACACTGAAATTACATTGAAAATTTCCTGATGATTAAATATATTTTCATATCTCATGGTATAAAGAAATTAAAATAATTACAAGATTCTACTAACACATTCATTTTCATTATATGAAAATCCCTATATATTTAATTTATCTTGAGTGAAAATTGACATGAATTTCATGTGAGGTTGGTTTTGATTGGGTTATTGGTGTTTTATTTCATTAGAATGAATTTAAATGTGATAATTAAAAAATAAAAGGAAGTAATTTCATAAATAATACATGATAAATTATATTTTGAATAGATTTTGGGAAATTATTTCATTATTTATTTTTGTGTGGAATTAATTTGGATATATAGTGATTTTTGAGGATTGAAATGTTTATGTGTGGTGGAATTGATAGAGAAAAATAAATCATTAATACTTTATTTTAATTAAATCAATTAAATCCCATGAATTTAATAATTGAATGGAAATTATCACAAAATTAGCTTATAGGTATAATATTGAGCTTAATATTAAAATTGACTAATTTGTGGTTTTATTTATTAAATAATTATTCTATGATTAAATATAGATAATAGGGAATTAAAATGGTTTTTTATTGTTTTTTAGGTAAATCAAGTTACTATTATGTATAGACATAGGGATGATGTAACGCCCCGACCCTAGATACCCAGAGTCGGTGCATTATTACATAACATTGGCATGATCACAAGAAAGATCAAGTCTCGAAAGACCGATTAGTTTAGTATCCTTGGAATAACTAGATACATTAATAAAGTTTGTATTACATCATAAAATGAAAACTACAACAATATAGTCTCCATAGTCCACACTCTTATCTTCTTATATTATCCCTGCAGGTCATTCATAAATTACTTCTTCACATCCTGGGAAAAATAAAACATAGAAAAGGGGTGAGCTCAAATGCCCAGTAAGGATAACAATATAGGGGAAACTTTCATAAATAAGAATAAACATTTAAGGCAATGTATAACTAAAACAAAAGCCTTTTAAACTTGAACTTCAACATAGTATGGAAAAAATAAAATGAAATAATGCCATTTACTTATTCACATTGATATTCTAATAATAGAATAATCACATGCAATATCAATAACCACTTTCATAATGATGGAATGCATAATTCCAGACTATCATAACCACATAGCCAAGGCCTCGTGCCAAGACTACAAATAAGATTTTGTCAAGGCCTTGTGCCAAGACACTAGTTTGTCTCATGAGACCTACCGATGCATCGAGGAGCTATAGCGGACTCCACCCATCACATATTAAGTCCAATGCATTCCTCATATGAACAGGTTTAAACATAACATAAATATTTGTATTAAAACTAGCATACGAAATATCAATACTTTCTCCATAAACCATGAATGGTATAAAAATAAAACATCCACAGTCAAACAAATCACAAAATCTTAAATTCAATATATAAGTTTTGTATCATAATAAATCAACTACAAATAATCTTAAAATCCATCAAATAATGTTGACATAGATGAAATCAAAACTATTTGAGAGAAATATCCCTTTTTTGAAATCATCTAAAAGTCAAATAATTGTAAAATAAAACATTTACTTTGAAAATTTTCTTATAAGGTTTTAAGGTAAGCTTCGAAGATTTTATAATGGCGGAAAATAGTCGCACCCTCCATATAAGTTAAAAAAGCATTCTTACCTTAATTCTGTCGAAAAGGTTAAAAAGGACCTTGTTTGGAAAACGATGGAAATATTACTTTATAAACCACATATAAAAGTCAAAAAGGGTATAAATTACTTTAACCCATATTCTAGTAAATAGTAAAAATGTTTTGAAATACATTTTTAAGAAACATGGATGTGGATGAAAAAGAAGTCCCTGTAGATTATTACGTATAAACAACCTCAGATAACGAAGAGATTGCGAAATAAACCCTTACCTTGTACTTTTCCTTGGTTGAGGGTAGGTTAACCTCCTGTATAATGGCAAAATAATTTTTATTGAATTATACAAGAATCATATACATTAATATGATATCATATATGATCCTTTAACATTTCTTTGTTAATAATATCTTAGTATTATCGTCGTTTCGGGTGTTAACTTACTTGTTTTATTTTATAGGTTTTGTTACGTAAGGCATGTTTTTCATGGATATGTTGTATCTTATTAATATCCAGAATGATATCAAGTCCTTAGATACTATTATTAATCATCAAATGAGAATTATACTTTAATGGATACGATGGGGAATGAATCTCATCACGTTCGTGGAGACGGTGGTCCGTACGTACGCACGAGCGACAATATCATTCTTTTGATATTAAAATAATATATAATTGGATGATATATCATATATACAGAATCATTATCATGTTATATTTATTATTTAAATGAATTAAAAATCATTATTATACCCATCCAAATAATAATATATTGAATAACAATTACACCACGATGTGGAGACGGTAAGCCGTACGTACGCACGTATGGTGACATGTCATTCAAAGGATGGATAAAATACTTAATATGGTTGTACCATATTTATAATAATATTAAATTATATAGGAGATACTGTATTAATTATTTTAGAATGGGAATAACAAAGAAAGAAGAAGTTGAATAAGAAATGAATTTGAAAAAGGGTGGTGAAAACATTACCTCTTCTTCGGGTTCTTCCTTTTGATTTGATCAAAAGGGCTCCTTAGGATGGCTTTCTGATCAAACTAAGGCCTCTATTTTGTAGTGAGGGAAGTTGATAGAGTATTTAGAAAGGGTTTGTCTGAACCAAAGGCTTTGAAGGTGTGAATTAATGAGAAGGGGGAGTGCCCTTTTATAAGAGGGGTGAGGGGCACCTTTGGAAAAGCTAGAAATATTATTTTATAATAAATTAATATTCGGTTTCTAATAGGAAAAAAGTGGATTATTTAAATTTTAAGGTGGGGATGGTTCGAAAACCACTCAACCAATAGAATTTATAAAGGTTTGGGTTATTATATTAATCTTATATTTTAGTTTTAACTCTTAGTTAATTAGTTTGACACTTACCATGTCACTTTGTATTTTTATATTATATAGTTAATAAACTTACTATATACCTCCAAGAGACCCCCAAGTGGTCCATTAATGTTAAACCTATCATGATATAAGTCTCATGACCAAAACTTATATTTTTATGAATTTAATATCAATTAATAATATAATATTTATTTTAAAAACTCTTTTATGTCAATTTTGACACTATTTGGAAAATTGATTTTTGGGAAAATCATAACAGAATTATTACTTAGAAAAAAGTTATTTAAATCAATCCTAAAATGTCATGTTAACCTAGAAAATTATTTTAATTCATAAAAAGTCGCAAATTATATTTATTTGTGGATTTATAATATCAATTATTTTAATTTTTCACTATTATGGTAATTATTGCATCATCATTGTGTCATAAATAACTTACATTATTTAATGTCTAAAAATTATAAATAAAATATAATTATGTAGGAAATATTTTTATATTTCTAATGAATATTTATAATCTAATTTATGTTATGTTTAACCCTATATTAAAATTTTTTTAGTAAATAAAAATTGATTTTAACTCTTTTAACTCTTCTTTGAATTAAATAATAATAAATGTCCTAATCTAATCCAAGTGGACCTAAATGATAATATTTTATTCTTAAGGTTGTTTTTAGTCGATATACACTTGTCCAATAGAATTAGGACATGTTTTAGGGTAATATTAATATCATTTTTACCCTTAATTACCCTATTTACTTTTAACCGTGGTAAATAAAAGTAAAATGTTACTATTCATCAAAAATTATTTTCATCTCATTGAACCAAATTTTACTCCTTCATATTAACCGTGTCTCTCATATTTTCTAAATTCCACTCACAGAATTGGTAAAATTATGTTTTATGAAAAATTCAACTTTTTTAACTACCACTTAGTGGTTTCACTATTCATCAAAAAATGAAGTTTTTCCGAAAAATACCAAAAATTCACCCTAGGCTAATTTCGATATTCCGAATCCAAAAATGAAGTCTATTTTGAAAAATAAAATTTATAAATTTCAAAAAGAGGGTATTACTATTCATAACGGCTAGTTTGAGTGGTTGTGGTGTGTTAGAACTCGATGTTGCGTAAAACACATGCTATTGCATTATTCAAAGAGAAGCGTACCGTAGAAGCTTGGGGTGTTACAGATGATATATAATATGCAAGTATAAATTGTACAAAATACATAAAAGTAACCCTATGGATACATAGGATAGTTAAGATATATTTTTTTTACTATTGAGAATAGAATTTTCAAGATTCATGTGATTAAATGATAAATTCAAAATGATCTTTAAAAAATAGTCATCTTCACAATAGGCTATATAACAGTCAACTTGGGGGGAGGAAGAGCTACATCAGAATAAATGGGTAGAAAAGTAGTTGTGTATAAATAAAATAATGTCTATATAAGATTAAATCTAAATTTTTTAAGGCTATATTAGTTTAACTTGGGGTTATGGAAGAGTAATCTAGACATACATGAGGTTGCATCAAGATGAACCAAACACTCCAGGAGTCACGTAGAAGTAATCAAAGACTCAAAAAATATTAAATCATGAAATTAACTAGTTTTTTAAGAATAAATTACCATGAACACTATACATCTTCCTCATTTGATCCTCCTCTTCAGCATTGCAAGACACATCCTCCCAACAGAATCCTACGAAATAATGTAATGTGTGAAGTCTTTTTGTCATATCCATAACCAGCAACATAACTTCTATTTTCTAGACTATATAAAGATATATTTGATAAAAATCACTTAAGTTTCATGGAATGCATTCCTTTTTTCTTATCTAAAGATATGGTTTTATATCTTTTGTTAACCATATGTTTTTAATTCGAGAGAGTAGAATGAAATAATAGGGAAGATTTATGTAATGCCTAGTAGGATCATACAGATAGGCTAATAGTGAAGGGGTGAATCTGTGTGAACCATTTTCACTGAATTATCTTTCCACTTTTTATTTAACCCTATTAATATTCAAACCTTCATGCTTATTAGGGTGAATGGATTTGATTATGAATTTCCAAAATAGTACACCATATGTGAAGTGGTAAATAAACCAGGGTAGTGAAACATGGTATTTTTAAAAGGTTTGATTCTAATGTTGGTATTAAACCCTTATTGTGTTTGGGTCAAGTCTAAGACACAAATATCAACTATTATAATAACATGAATATAGGTGGGGAAGGTATCATCCTTAACACCTAAGTTATCTCTTGAAAACCAAGTACAGTATAATAACTATTTTATAATCACATAATTGTTTATTTATACTAACTACCAATAGTTTATAGTGGGTCCTCCCAAACTCACAACTAAATAAGATTTTTAATCTAATATAGTATTTCATTGAATCAACAGGTAATATCTTCTTTTCTAATCATCTTCTTCGGCAGTAAATAGATAATCTACTACATTATCATGCACATCGATCAATTTATCTCAACTCAACCTTCTTCTTAAAGAGTCTTGAAACACATAATATATATTTTTGAAGAAATGGTGTTGGCCTTAATCAATTATGTTCTTCTTATTATTTTATTTATATTATATGTAGGTGTTATAGTTAAAGTATTCACTCTAGTTTCTTCTTATTTATTATTTCACAACATATAATTTCTAGAATTTCATCAACTTATCTTTCACTCTCTTCAATAAGTACATATGATTTTAAGTAGAATACAATATTATTTTCTTTTTATGATATATTTTATTATCTCTATTATTCTTATTATTCACTTATTATATTTAGCTTCTCAATAGATCACATTTTTTTATTCCCCACGATCTTTGATCAATAACTACTCATGTGGGACTATTACCACAATCTTGGATCCTTCTCATTATATTAATATTAATCAATTAATCTAACAACAATACCCCCATAAATTATCATCTTCCATGTGTAAAATATCATAAACATAATATTTACATTTAACACTACTGTAAAAACAATAAAATATTCATTTCAATAAAACTTATAATTTTTATCATGATTAATGATTTCAAATCTTCACATTTGAAATTATAGAATTACCACACAAAGATCCTACCAATTTCTTATCATTTATTCCTCCTTTTAAATCAACTTGGATCATGGATCGATCCAAGGAATAATGATATATAATTAATAAACAATGGATCAAAATCATATAATTTTAATTATCAAGATTATTAAATTATTCACATTGAGAAAACTTACATAAGAAATAGAATATCTTATGTATTACCTTAGTGACCTCTCATAAATTATGTATCCTCAAGAATAACTTTCATATACTCATGAGTATCTTACATATACTGACCAAAATCTTATTTATGTGTTTGCATCTATTTTTATTAGACAAAATATCTTAAGCATCACATTAAGTTAGATAATTTTCAAATTTTCTCATGAAGATGGTATGTATACTCACCAGAATATTATGCATTCATTTTCATATATTTTATATAAGAAAAAATATCTTAAGAATCACATTAGGCCTAATAATTTTAAAATTTTTTCTCTAATATATCCTACATTCCATATTAATAAATTTATATATTGTTTTAAAGATAATAAATTTCACTTTATAAATATTCTATATGATCCGTAGTATATTAAGTATCCTAGTGTAGATTTTCCTTTTCTATATTTAAGGATAAACTTTAGAAAATATCTTACATATGCACTACGGTATATTACGTATTAATAAGAAAATCTTACATAACATATAAAAATGTTTTTATCACAATTAAACTCCCATATTTTATTACATAGCATCCAAATAATATTACATATCACAGTGATCTTTGTCACTTTCATAAAATTCTATTATGAGAAACTCTTATGTATTCCTTTGTCAAATTTTATCCTCTATCTCGAACATCCAAAAAATAAACTAAGATATAAACCTCTTAAAACCTTCTCTAGGAATCACTAATCGCTCCAATTCTTATACAAACAAAAAAATGACTTTATAAATATATATAACCTTCTCAAAATACTTCATCATAATTCTCAAATAATATTGTCACATATGAGTACTCTTATTTTATTATTTATGTAGATTTACATTGACTCAATAATTACTAGCTTAAAACTTACCATATCTTCTCAATTTGAGTACTTTATTCAATCATTAATAAATTCAACACAAATCTAAAATCTATACTCAACATCTTTAATCATTATCTAAGGTAGTTAATAAATATATTTAGAAGACTTTATACTTAATAATACAAGGATTGAAACTCTCTTATTCACAATAAACATCACTCAATTTTTATAGTATATATATTTTAATCAAAATAAATATAATATAGTAGAAATTATTTAATAGGTATAGCCTTCTTCTTCTATCATCACTTTTCATTGATTATCATGAATTCTAACTCAACAATTATTGAATGTAAAGGATAATTCCTTGAATCTGAAGCTTCAAAAACACCAATAAGTATCTCAATATTTTGATTCAATATTTTTTTACAAGATAGGAATATATATTTTACTATATATAAAATTCCATAATGCTTCAATATATTTCATCCATAAGAAAATATAAGTTTCATCTCACACTAACTAACTCTTCAATCACCCACTTTCATAAACAATTATATAAATCTTGGGATACTTAAATTTAATTGGCCTCTTAATATTACCAAACACAAATCGAAAATGTCACTTCCTAAAAATATCTTAAATTCTTGAAAAAAAATACAATAAACATTATCCATTAGTCTCTTGAATTTGAAGGAAATATTCAGTCAAGTTTCATGGGATGGGAATTAAATTCCTAAAAAATCTTGTAATATTTCAACATAGGAAAATACCATTCCTCATGATTTTCCTGTGTAAAAGTTATATATCCATGTATAATACCCTTGTTTATTACTATTTAAATGTTATATTCCCTCCAATAAAATGGGTTTCATAACAAAATTTTAATCCCATATTTATCAGTTGGGAAATGATGTATCATGGTTTTCATTATTTTATTGTAAATGTTCATAGTATTTTTAATATAGTTTAATTCTATTTTCATGTTCATAATACTTCCCTTTACCACCAAACTTCTATAACTCCTCTATTGAGGAGAACTAACTAAGGACATTTATCCTTGATAATATTTTGTATCTACTAAGTCCCATTTTAATTTTTCTTATGTTTTATTCATTTTTATAGTGGGTAGTGAAAATTATAGGGTTTGGGTAGGAA
Organism: Viscum album; assembly: GCA_963277665.1. Classification (NCBI taxonomy): domain Eukaryota; kingdom Viridiplantae; phylum Streptophyta; class Magnoliopsida; order Santalales; family Viscaceae; genus Viscum; species Viscum album. The sequence goes on along the minus strand of OY728138.1, from coordinate 1,284,157,371 downwards.
ATTTTCATTATTAACTCCACATGGTATCAACTACAATATCTTATTTTACTATATCTTTTCCCTATATTCTCTCAACCAACTCTTTATAAAATAGAGTTAATTTTGTCAAGGTATGAATGACATATGAAGGAGTCAAGTGGTTGAAAGGTGGGCATCCTCAACTAAGGTGTGCATTACCCTTTTATTAAGGATTATATGAGGATTGACATTCATGGAAGAGTTTACATGTGTTTTTGTTCCCATAATATTTTTTGAAATGGGTGTAAAAATGAATTATATTGTGTTGATTATTGAAATTAACTAGAAAAATTAAAAAAAAATATGATGATGGAATCCAATGTAACCCTTGGATCATTTATCTTTATTGTTTACACTTGTATTTAATTTTACTTCATTTTATTTTATTTAATATTTATTTACATTCACATACCAAACCCCATCCATTTCTTATTATTTACATATATTTAAATCACTAAAAATATTAATAAGTGAAAAAAATAGTGAATGATTGATAAAAAATCTCCTTGATAGGTGGCCCTGGTTAGCCACTATGCTACACTAGGATTAATATAAATTCTACTTTTCTTAATCCATGATAGGTGTGTCATAGTCATTAATGAAAGGAATTTGATTGATCTGGTAGTGAGGCTTTGTTATCTATTTTTTGAGTCAAAGATCTTTGGATTGTAGGGATGTGAATCTCGATGATATGAGTAGTGTTATATGGTAGTTCAAAGTTATAATGCATGCCTACTTGATTATGCATGGATTTGAAAATGATGGTCATGATTCCTTGTGAATGTGAGAGTTAGTGGATTCTTTACATACATGGTATATATTATAGTGTGACATAAGATCATTTATTGGTCATTGGGATTTTTTTTAGAATTTTTTTTCCTTGTATGGCATGTTGAATTTTATAATTTATTGATTTCAGACTTTCTATAAGTTATGGAGTCTATGTTTGTGTGTGTAGGTCATGTGACTCTAGGTGTTATGTCATGGTGAATTTATCTATACATGATGATATCTTGTGGTTCATTCCATGTGTGTTAGTTAGGCTGAGTAGTGTATATACTTAGTCCCTTAATACCCATATGGGGTATAGGAAATTGAGAGGTGCCTGTTTATTATGGTGAGGTTTAGGAATATTTAGTTTCTTTATTTGTTTAGTGTTAGGTCATGGAATTTAAATGAAATTTGGTATAATATAACACATAGATTTTGATCAGTTAATTTGTGATTATGGGAAGTTATGAGACACCATCTTGGATTAGAAATGAAAAAATGGTGTTGAACCTTTGACAATATGTCATGTATTAGTTAGAGAAGGGTTTGTCTAAAAATATTCAAGTGAGGATTTACCAATGGAAATCAGTGAATTGAGATAACCAGTCCATGAGATGATGTATATGTAGTGAAATTATTGGTTAGTCTAGGGGTTATGAGAATTATTGATATACCTTAATGGTTAGCTCATATGAAAGATGAGTTGTGCCCTTTGTGGGATATAGTATATCATAATATGTCCATTAGGTTTTGTGATATGTTGAGGGGTAGAGTGACTTAGTATGATTAATAAGGAATTGGATGGTTCCCCGAATGTGGTGCATTGATAATTGATTATATTTTAAATTTTGTGTATGTTCAAGGGATGGTCCATATCATGTTAGAATGTTGTTGTCACGTAGTGTTTATAAAGTTCATAAACCATGAGTTACATCTATCAATATTAAGTATTTTTTAATAAATCAATGATGTAATGTGAGAATCAGTGGCATGGATAACCTTGGTAGTGTGGACCCTAAAGATGAGATTATGGGATGGGTTTATCATAGTAAAATTAGTGGGGGTCATGAGAATCAATTTTCAGTTGATAATGGTATATGAGTGGGTTAGTAATCACTGATTGATGATAGATGAGATCATATGGTGGGGGAAACACGACAAATAGTTGAGTGTGAGGTTATAATTTTATAATATCTTAGAAAAATCATAAGTTTGTGTTATAAAATTAAACATGTAAGTGATATGGTTTTCCATCGGTGCTTGGATGAAAGAATTTGAGATATTTTCAAAAAATGGAAAATAACCAGATTCATATTTATATTGATAAGGATTAGGTCAATTCATTATGTTCAACAATTTATGGGTGTGTATTGTGGGTTATGGTTAAGTAAATTGGTTAGGTTTTATTTTTTAGGAAACAAACTAGTAGGCTGATTGGGATTGTGAAGTTTTTGTACTCACGGGAATTAAGATGACTTGTATAGTAAAGTGAGACTGTAGGTTTGAGTTTGGAGGTCTTAGTGGCACTCTAGTGTATCTTCGAGTAGGTGATGGTCAGGTTAAAACTAGTTATTTAAACCATGGTTGTATGATGTTATTGAATTGGTAATTCATGAATTCATATGATAGTGGGGAATTATCTTGGAGTTGGAGTAATTGGTTGGTTCCATAGTGCACGAGCCCTCGGGTTTATAGGGATAACTGATGTAGTGGGGTACCATCTTACATGTTTCATTTCCAATCAAGTTTTATGACTTGAGAGTTGATATAATCACTTCATCCATGTGTAGATTAATGAATGTTATGGTTTGGTATATGAGGTACCCATGAATTTTTAGCAGTTTTACTAGTTCAAGAATATTATTGAAACAACCATGACCAGTAGGATATTAGGTATAAGAATATATATACAATTTTAATGACTAGTTTAGTTCACTAGAGATGTAATTAGAGGATTGTTAAGTATAAGAATTTTTATATTTTTGAGGTTATAAATACCCTTACTAGTTGGTTCCAATGGAGTTTTATAAAAGAAAAGTTTTAATGAGAATGAAACTGGGGCTGTTTCAAATGTATAGATTAAAATAAATAATCGGTGTTTCCAGATGTGTTTTAAATATTAAAAAAAATCCAAATTGTTGGCTCATGTGGAAGAGGCTTGAAGAAATATCAGTCATTCAGGGGATATAAAAATGAAGGATGGTGGTTCTAGTGAACCACTAAGAACTTGTTTTTTGTCCATAGGGTACTCATTGGTGACCAAAAGGGACCTTCTTTCTCCATAGAGCCACCATGTGGTCCATGCAATGCATCAGGTACTCAATAGAGAATTGAGTGCCTAGTGATGGTAAACTGAATACCTGGTGCTTCTCATAATAATTTTTTTAATGAAAAAAAATTGTACTTTGTGAGGGTTCATTTTAAACTCTATACAAGGTTTCTTGGATTCATATATATATAATTAAGATGAGTTTTTTCCTTCTCCTCCTCTACCTCACCTTTTTCCACCCATCATCCATGGAGATCATTAGAGTTAGTCTTCATTATTTAAGGTGATTTAATATCATCTTTATTCTCCAATTTTTTTTCTTCAATCTATTTACTAAATTTAGTGGTATAGATATAGAGTTTTGGTTTTGATTCCACTGGGTAATACAGAAATCTAGCTGAAATGATGAGGGTTATGTGTTTCTTATCTATAGGATGATACAATAGGAAGAGATCCCATTGTTTCATGTGGTTTATCATGAGGTAAGGTTCTTCCCAAATATATTTTGGTTTATCATAAAAATTTTATGGGATAAATTGATTAAGTGATATCATGTGTTGGTATTTTCTCAGCATCAGTCTCAGTAATGTGTTGGGAGTGTATGTACTTCGTTGGATGTTTTTTGGATTCTTTAAACCATCTAGTGAGGTATTACCTAATTATTCCTAATGAATTAATTATTAAATTAATTATGTTATTTAATTATAATGATTTTATAATTAAATAAACTTCATGGATTTGGGAACTCATGATGGTGATTAATGGTTGGAATGGACTTGGAAGAGCTTGGGTAATGAAAACCAAACTTTGTGTAAGTGTATAACTCTATGTTTGAGGTAGGTGGTTCATAATATTATTTTCTTATTTATGTAATGTCTATTTTTTTATATTGAGTGTGGGTAAGTAGGTGTGAGTTCCCCAATTTTGGATAGTGAGTGATTTTCATTATGTGAGGTGAGGCTAGTGAGTAGTGTTAATCCCTTAGTGAGTCCTTGGGAGGTAATTTGATACCACATAGTTACTTATTAATATGTCACCTGTATAAATGGATTTAAAAAAATGGAATTGAAACCTAAAGAGAGGTTATATAAATGAGGTAAGAATTGATCAACCTAGATAAGTCTTGTTATGGGTATATGTTTCTCACTTAGGGAGGAGGCTAGGGGTGAGACTAGGTACAGTTGTTATGTTAGACAAACATTATATTGGTGTCCAATAATAAACCATAATGGAACCCAATGTGGTTCCATTGCTTATTGGGAAATGGGTATGGGTTTTCTATGTTTTGGTAGGACCCTTATGTTAGATATAATAAACTCAAGCACATCTATGTCCATGTATCCTTTATAAATAGTTGAGATACTTTAAGAATGGAACCATGATGGGTGTCTTTATCCATAACTTGGGTAGTGTGCCTTGTAAGGATACTTTTTGTGGTTTCTAGTAAGATAAAACTATGTGTTTATTTGGATAAGTAAAGAGGTATAATTTATATTGATACCTTAGTATAATGAGTGTCATCATGGAATAATTTTTGGAATGTGGGTAAGTCTTATAGGATCCAAAGTCATGTCAAGGTAGGTTCAGTGTTAATTTATGGGTACTAGGAATATTATGTCATGGTACTAGGTTTAATATTAAACATATTAGGTTTGAATAAACCCATTATGAGGTTGGTGAACCATTACTATGGGTATGGTTATTTATGGTGAGTATGTGGAAAGAGTAGTCATTCATACACCATTCCTATGTCATGTTTTGAGAGAAGTACCATACCCTTATGATGATGATGATGATAATGATTTGTGAAACATTATTTTACAAGTTTTCACGGAGGTGGTATGTTATAACCTAGTATAAGATGGATATTTTACACCTTTTACATATTATTATATGAGGGAAATTCTACCCTAAGATCTATTTATAGAGAATGTGTGTCAGGATGGATGTATTTCCCCCTAGGGATGGATGATCATGAAGAGTTGGATGTGTTTTCTATGTTGGTTGTGTAGTGGGGTGTAATACCAACTGATGGATTTCTTCTTATATGTTACTAGGTTTAATTACAAATTTGGATATGTTTTTGGGTGTGATATACTTCCCTTTATCAATGTTTCTAGTGGTATATACTTACCCAAGGAGATGTTTCTAGGTAGGATATATTTCCCCATAAGAGATCTTTCTATTGAGAAATTGTTGATTCCCATGAAGTATTGATAAAAAAATTGGAGGGTCAGAAATTGAAACATGGAGAATAAAATTGTAAAATTAATTTTCGTCACAAATGTCCATACTCCTTCACATGTGTACACTCTCTTCATAGATGAAGGTCTTTTTTAGAGGTTTTCCATGATACCTTCACACATGCATACTCCCTTCATGGGTGAAGATCTTTTTCATAGGTCAAGATTGATCCCTCTATGTGAACATATTGACTTCATGGATGAAGGAAATTTTTACAGGTATTATGTAATCCCTTCACATGGGTATACTCATTTTTTGAATTAAAGGCTTGTTGGACATAGAATAGAGCCACCCTTCACACCCGCATGATTTCTTCACTGACTGAGTTTTATTCATATCCATGATGTAGGATTCCTATGCAGACACTTGGTTTCTATGAATCCATCTATTTTAATAAGTTGGTTATTGAATATTTCTTATAAATAATTGTCACTTTCATTTTCATAGATTGAAAGGGAGAGATTTTACACTTCAATAAAGTGATGATATCCTCTCGGTGATCCCATCATTTAAAAAGAGTTTCATTACTATAACTTACCAAGAAATCCCATAGTTAATTCTCAATAAAATGATAAAGAAGGTGATTACCTTAAATCCAATTCACAAAGGGTATCTTCTAAAGCCCCTTTGTTAATCACACAACATGGAGCACTAGAAAAAGAGCCCTTTTGAGAATACTATTCATGAAGCACATTTTATGGATCACAGACTATGAATCCCCTTCAAGAATGGTATCTCATAAGGCTCCATCCCTAAAAAATCCAATGAATAAAATTCATGTAGAGTAGTTCTTGATGCACCATTCATGAACCAGTAGCATTAAATTATATTTTAAGTTTATTTTTGTAGCACACCAAATGCTACCTAGAAATGAGGCTTCCTAAATATAATTTTATCCCTCCTTCCAATGGTCTATGAGTGTAGATAATCTCACCCAAGGATGGAAAATTCACAAAGAAATTAAATTATGGGTAACTGGGCTACCTTAGTATCCTTCCTTCAACCCAGGTTATCTATATAAGTTTAGATCATCCAAATGATTTTTTTTTATTCTTTTCACTGAGATAAAATACATGAAAACCCTGTCCCATTGAGGCCCCCTCCATGGCCACTTAGTTACATGATTAGTCCATACACATCACTATTATAACACCCTGGGTATTTATGAACATTTTTTTTAATAAAATAAAGTTATTTTATGGATTACATTAAACGCTACACCAAGATAATTTTTCATTATATGAAACACCAAGTTAAGCTTGTTCCACATGAAACACTAGATTTATAGTTACTCTTATTTTCTAACATTTATATTTGGATATTTTATTGATTATTTTAGAGACTAATAATTGAGACGGAGTTCTATTCTGAGGCCTGGTGTGCCTAGAATAAATATTTTAAATATATTAAATAGCATTCACATGTAGTTTTCCTGAAAAAATGGAATATCATATAAATGGGGTCTTGGATCAAAAGTTTGAGGGTACTATTGAGTTCAGAACACTAGTTTTACCCTAGGTGTGACACAACCTTTGTCGGCACAGGTTGTTTGTGGAAAATTAATCATGGGAAAGAAATGAATAAAATAATTAAAAAATATTTTATTTTTATTTTTTTGATACAAAAAAAATGATGTGTCATTAGGTAGACTATTATTGTGTAATTACATGGTTATCTGCATAACCCTAGATCCCTTAGAGAACTCTTGGAGAGAGTTTTAGAGGATCTATCTTAGAAAAACATCAATAGGATCATAGATCGGGGATTGTTGTGCAACAATACTTGGGATATTACCAATGAAAATGAAATTGTATTGTTATTTGTCACAAATCAATTCATATTAAGGTAGGAAATCATTTTGATTTTATTCTTTCCATGTTCTTAATTTCTATGATGAACTCAAATCATTCAACCAACAGATTGATTCGCAGTTTGGTCATCTTATGGGATGGGTTTATTTATGGGGTTATTTTGGGAGTTTCTATTGATTGTTATTGATTCTTCACTTTTTATTCTAATAGTGGAATATTGAGGCCAACACAAATACTGTCTGAGGTTCATTAATCATGTTTGTGGTTATGAATTTCTACCGAATTTATTTGGTCATCGTGGGTGTTCATCATTGAAATGTGGTTCGACATTGACTGATAAATAAATTTTTTGCCTCTATTTCTTAGTGAAATGATTTGATATTTTAGATCTAGGATCTACACAACACGATGGTGGTGTAATGATGGAAGTGGTGGCAGATCAGATGGTTTTGGATGCCCTATTTCATGTTATTAATACTGTATCAAAGAACGAAGAACGAGGTTGTTTTCCAAACGAATCAAAGCACTAGAATCTAGAGAATGGACATGGAGAGGTTTAGACAGGGTAGGTCATTAATTTATGGAATGATTGAAGCTTAAATATAAGGAGATGGTGGTGTAGGAACACATTAAAGTAAGAACCATGGTTTTACTAAAAAATACAATCCACACAACATGTAATTTAGGATTACAAAGTCAGTGGGTCCCTCCTAGTGGAAGCCAGGGTTTCAAGAGAAAGTTAAGGATCACATGGGTGTTACCCTGTCACACAAAACATTACCTCTCTTTGATACCTCGACATACACCTAATAGGGAACACAGACCCGGGCTAGAGTACATAGGCATGGGCACGTCGTGTACTCCCGCACAAACATGGGCTAAGTCATGTACTAGTACATGGGCAGAAGGAAATGGTTAGTAGCATGTCATATACTTATACATGGATAGTTGACATGGGTTCTTTACATGGTAAGGACCCAGGGTCGAAGGGACATGACATGCACCCCTACTACACACTGTGTACTCCATTAATGTTGGATTGGATTCCTTATCTTCTATATCTTGGACAAGATTCATTAGGGTACATTGCCCATATCCATTTCCCTGAGTTTTATTATTGAATCACCTTCTACACATTCTATAGTGATCCATTAAGAATGACTTCTTAGATAGAGTTTTTGGAATCCTACCATGAGTCTTGAAGTGAGATCCTCTATTCATCTTCATTCCCTCTATGGAGTTCTTCGTATCATTTTGACCAGCACTATGCAGGTTCTAATCTTCTACTTAGCGGGTCAATCCAGATTGATTTATTGGTATTCCATATGGAATTGGGATTGATCCTCATCTATGTATTGTATCAATTTGGACTTTCAACATGTTCTTTCTAATAGCGAGACCTAATGGGCACTACCTCTCGAATATATATCATTAGTGATATCTGACTCTTGGAGTGTGTTCTCACAAATGAGTGCTTTTTTCACCTTCAACCTAGAATACTAGGTTATCATTATGATTGTGAATTACCTTTATACTATATTTATTTTTAGAGTATATCTGGATATTCAATTTATATGTGCTGCAGACATATACCTGTGTAGAAATGACTATATTATTTTTTTTGTATGCTTTGTGGTTTCGAGGTGTTCTACTAGGTATTTTTTTACTCACTCCTCTATAGTTTATGCCTACACATGTCATGTCTTATGTAGATGATCCACCTTTTGATAGAGTTTTTGATGGACCAGGACTAGATGGTTCTTAGTGAGGCTAGACAGACTGAGGTATGTTGTTGTGGTATCTTGACAGTAGTCCCTATCTTTACTTTTAGGTTGGACTTGTTTTCGAACTCTTTGTGGTGGGATTGTATTTGGCCTTGTTTAATTTATTTTACCTCTTTTAATACTATTTTTGTGGGATTTATATATATTCATGCACGGTTATTCAGTTATTTTTACATTTTAGCATTGTACGGGCTTCGAGATGTGTGTGTGTATACAGTTACTTGGGGTAAGGCCTCCCATGTTAGTGATATGCCTACTCGATGTTAGTCACCATCCCATGCCCTATTAGAGGTGGGATTGGGGAGTCTCATCATAGGCCCCTTTGTTATGGGTCATGAAATATTGGTAGAATAATATTCGGTTCTACCATAGGACCAAAGTATGTGAAATTTGTGTAGGGAAACAATGTTAAGGGTTTCAAGTTTGAATTTCAGGTCAGGGACTCTAGTGTTAGTGCGGTGGCCAATTTATCCATACACCAAGATTATAATCACTAGATTTTAAACTTGGTACATGGTAACACTCATTATAGGGAAAATAATGGTACATGCATCATATTGGAATGGGTTGTGGTTTTGATGTCCTTCTTAAGTCATCACTCCAGATATACTCATTGGTTGTGGTACATACTATTTATTTTAGGATTCCTCTGAATTGTATACCAGCTAGTATAGCATCAAGATCACGAGGATGATCTCCTCAGTGATGAGGTGTCGATACAGGGACCTATTCTAGAGATTTTACCTCTATGTGGTTCACCCTCTATACCACCAACTGTTGAGCAGTAGATGGTACCTATGGTACTAGCTGATGATGTGTGCATGCTGAGTTAACTTCATGAGTTTCAGTGATAGACACCCCTTAGGTTCCAAGGTGATACCAAAACCTAATGGGTTGAGGACTGGCTTGAGGCAGTGACCTAAGTTTTCTTTCTGGTCTGGAAACCAGAAGATCATATGTTGATCCAAGCAATGAGTCTCCTCTATGGATTAGCAGGGTGATGGTGGGGGTTAGTGACTCAGTCTTATGATGAGGAAAATCTAGTGTGGTCAGATTTTGAGAACCTTTTTAGAGAGGAGTTATCTATAGCTACACTAATGGATGTACATATCTAGGATATTCTTCATCTTCAGTATGGAATATCTATGGTAGCTGAGTATTCATCTAGGTTCACCAACATTTCTTAGTACTTGATGGATATGGTTTTGGATCAATTCTTTTTGTCTTGAACCTTTGAGTGAGTACTACGTAGAGATATCTAATCCAATGTTATCCCTCTATGAATTCCTACCTATACTAGGGTTATAGAGATTGATTTGGTGGTTAGGAGTTTCTTTGATAAGCATACATAGCCATTGGTTAATGGAAGTGGTGTCATAGGAGTAGAAACCTCAACAATAGGGAGTCGATGTTAGTCTTAGGGACCTGGAAGTGCAAGATGTTTAAAGAGAAGGTACTTGGAGAATGGTTCTATAGTTAAAGGATCAAAGGATGGTTCCAATCATCCCAGAGAGTGGTGGTGCTACTCGTGTGATTGTAGAGGAAAAATTGTTTGATATTGTCTTACTCGTCATATAGCTAATGGAGAAACCATGGATGGGATACTAAGGAAGAGGTAGTGGAAAGATCAGATAGGTATTCATTGAGTAACATGTGTATAGGAGCTGGTAGAGTATCTAGATGTGGTATACACTTTGACATATTACCAAAATCACCCTCAGATGGTCCACTCCAAGATTAGGGAACTGGAGTACATGGGTAGGGACAGCTTCAGGCAGTCGAGGATTACAACCCAAAGGCTCTAGGAATGATACGAGGTACAATCTATATATTTTCCACCTAATCTGCAGTATAGATAGAAATAGATTCTATTCATTCATTTTTTTTCCAAATATATTGTTATAGACTCATAGATTCTAGTTGATCCCTTGGCTCGACCCTTGCGCTTGTAGATTCCTACTATAGATGACTCAATGATCTTGCACTTATGCCAATAGTGTGACCCAACTTTTGGAGGATAGAGTTCTTCTTGGGATATCTTTTAAGAAATTATGAGGCCTTATGACATCATCTTAGGTATGGACTGGTTATCTATAGTTCATGCCAAGATTTATTGTTTCATGTAGAGGATGTGGTGTGTCCATAATGATGGAACCAGGTTTTCCTTTGTGGGTGAAAAAAAACCCAAGCAATGTGGTATGGATGCATGCATATAAGGGTGTATCTTATTACCCATAAAATTTCTATAATGACCCTTGGTGTAGTGAATGTTATGAGTTTTCAGTTCCCTGTAGTGGTGGTGGTGTATGATGACATCTTCCCTAAGGATCTTACAGGTTTACCTCCCCACTGAGAGATAGACTTATACATTGATCTACACAACAATAAGGCATTGATATTTTCACCATCATAACAAATGGATCCCATAGAACATCGTGATATGAGGGTATAGTTGGGGTACTTACAGAGGAATAGATTTTTTAGACCCAGTATTATACCCTAGGTAGCCCTAGTTTTATTCGCCAAGAAGGTGAACATGAGCTTGATATTATGTGTGGAATATCGGTGATCGAACTAGATGACCATGAAGAACATGTATACAATATCGAGGATTGATTGCCTCTTTTATAATTTGAGAGGATCATGATGGTTCTAAAAGTCTGACCTCAGATCCAGCTTTTACCAGTTGTGAGTACGAGATGAGGATATACTGAAAATGGCAATCATATGTCACTATGGTCACTACGAGTACTTGGTGATTCTATTTAGTGTCATGAAAACTCTAGTAGTGTTCAAGGGACTCATGAAATAGATCTTCAAGCCTTTCATAGACCAGTTTATGGTGGTCTTCGTCAATGATATCCTTGTATACTCAGTGTTCGAGGAGAAGCACGTGAGACATTTGAGGATAGTTCTAGATGTTCTCTAAGAGCGCCATCTTTATAGAAATATCTCTAAGTTTAATTTATGGATTCAGGTGTTCCCCTTTATGGGACATGTTATTATAGTGTATGGAATGGTAGTAGACTCATCCAAGGTCAAGGCGGTGTTAGCTTGGGATCCACCCAAGACTGTGATATAGGTGTGAATCTTAATTGTGTTTTAAGTCTATTATCTAAGATTCATACTTGATTTCTATAGGATATTAAACCAATGATATATTTGACCTAAAAGGGGAATCATTTTTTGTGGAAGGAGAGGTTCCGAAATGGTTTTCAATAGTTGAAGTAAAGTTTTTTCCCACTCCCATCTTGAGATTTCCAAAGGAGGGTGTCAAGTACCTAGTGTTCTGCGATGCATCAGGAACCGGGATTTGTTGTGTTCTGATGTAGAGGAAAGTGATGATTTCCTATGGTTCACATCATTTGGTACCACATGAGAAGAACTACGCAACCCATGATCTTGAGTTAGAAATGGTATTATTCGCATTAAATATGTGGTTACACTACCTGATGAGTGAGAAATTTATCATCTATTCTGATAACAAGATTATCAGGTATATCTTCTATCAGAAAAACATTAACTTGAGATAGATTTTATAGCTAGCGTTCCAATAGGATTATGACTTCGGAATTTTTTATACTCTTAGGAAGGGGAATGTGGTAACATATGCTCTCAGTAGGAGATCTTATTCGCATTTGTTGAATGGGGAATCAAAGAAGTTGGCCTCATTGTAGTAATCCATTGCAGATGGAGATGGGGAATCTTACCTCTAGTTGATGGTTATTTCCCCTCCTCCTTAATAATGAGTCAGGGAGGCCCATCTTAGGGATTTTGACTGTGATACCTTATATAGTCAGATATCCATTATACCTGCTCGTTATGGATTTTATAAAGGTGGGAAGCATATCGTTTTTTTAGAGGATGCAAGATGGTACCATTTTTGTTGTGGGGGGGTGAGATAGTTTCATAAATCTCCTTGGTGGTAAATATAGGTGTGGAAATTATGTATGAGGACATCCGACGTTATTTTTTTTCCAAGGATGAATAGAATATTTGTAGATTTTGTCTCTTGATGCCTTACTTGTCAATGATTGAAGGCTGAGCACCATGTTTCAGTGGGTTTAGATCAACCCCTTGAGGTGCCAGATTGGAAGTGGGATGGGATGTACATGGACTTCGTAATGGTCTTACCACATACATCTATGGAACCTAATGCCATCTAGGTGATCATAGATAGACTCACCAAGTCATACCACTTCTCATATATTTGAGAGAAGAGTTCAATAGATAACTTGAGATTCCTCTACATGAAGAAGATAGTCTGACTTCATAGTGTTCCATTGAAGATCATTTTCGACCATGATTCTTTATTCACATCCTAGTTTTGGAAGGGATTACGAGAGGCTTTCCAAACTTAGTTATGCATGAGAACAACATTAAACCCCCAAACTAATGGATATATAGAGCTAACCATTCAAATTTTAGAGGAAATGTTATGAGCTTTCATGTTGGACTTTGTTCGTAGTTGGGAGGATCACCTACCACTGGTGAAGTTTTTGTACAAAAACAGCTACTCTTAAACCGTCATTATGGCACCATTAGAGTCTTTTTATGGGAGGACCTATAGGTCACCACTTTTCTAGACTGACCTAGGAGTGACAACACTTATGTTTCCATGGTTGGTGCAAGAAACTAAAAATAAGGTGTAGATCATTTAGGAGTGGATGAAGATAGCACATAGCTATCATAATTATTATTTGGAAAGATAAAGGATGAATTTGGAGTTTAAGGAGGTAGACAATGTGTTCCAAAGGGTTTCACCTCAACAAGGACTATGGATATTTGGATTGGGAAGAAAGATATCTTGGAGATTTATTATCCCTTTCTAGATACTATATAGATTTTTATAGGTGTTGTATCACATATCTCTACCACCACAGTTAGACTGGGTAGATGACGTCTTCAATGTGTTGCAGCTAAGGAGGTATGTGCATGACCCATAAAATGTTATCAACTAGGGAGAGATGGATATTGAGGATGGAGCTACCTTTTTTGAGTACCCGGTAGAGATTGAAGATCAATAAGAGAGGATCCTTCGCTAGTGATTGAATCCTTTAGTGGATATCTAGTGGCTGCACGGGAATCTTTAGGAGAGTACATGGGAGCAGGGGGCTTAGATTCTTATTCAGTACCCACATCTCTGTGTGTATCCTTTATTTTGGACTTTGGATATGTAAAGACCCAAGGTGGGTAGAATTTAGTTACTCTTATTTTCAATGTATTATTTTGGGATATTTTATGGACTATTTTTTAGATCAAGTGATGAGAAGACAAAAAATTCCAATGTCTAGTGTTCCCAAAATAAAGGTTTAAACTATATTAAATATATTAAATAGAAAACATGTGTATTTTTTCTGAAAAATTAGAATAAATTCTAAATGGGGGCCTAGATTAGAAATATGATGGAACTATTGAGTTCAGAATATCGATTTTACCCTAGGTGTGACATAACCTTTTTCGATGAGGGGAGTTTGTGGAAAATTCATCATGGGCATGAAATGAATAAAATAATTAAATAAATTATTTTATTTTTATTTCACTGATGCATAGACTAATATGCCTTTAAGTATAATGTTATGGTGTAATTATAGGGTTAGCCGCATAACCCTGGATCCATTGGATAACCCTTAGAGAGAGTGTTGGAGGATCTCTCTTAGGAAAACATAAACCGGATCGTAGATCGACGATTGGTGTGCAATGAGATTCAGGATCTATCCAATGATAATGATATTGGATTTTTTTCCTTAAGTGATCAATCCACCTCGAGGTAGGACATATTTTTTATTGTATTATTTCCCCATTCTTAATTACTATAAAAAAATTGAATCAATCAACCACAATATTGATCTACAGTTCAGTCATCTCACGAGATGGGTTTATTTGTGGGGTTATTTTGGGAGTTTCAATTGATTATTATTAATTTATCCTAGATTGTTATAATGGATATGGATCGAGGCCAATAAGAACATTGGATAAGGTTAGTTTCTCATTTTTTATGGTTTTTAATTTCACTCATATTTCTTTATTCATTACAGGTGTTCTTCGGTGACCTGTGGTTCGACATACACTACGAAATAAATCATTGTGCACCCATTTATTGGAACAACAATTCAATATTGTAGATATGGGATCTGTACGACATGAAGATGGTGCGACGATGGAAGCGGTAGTGTATTGTATGATTTTACATACCATATTTCATGTTCTTTACCATGAAAAGAAGAATGATTAATGAGGTCATTTTTCAAATGAATCAAAGGGCCGAAATCTAGTAAACATCGATGGTGAGTTTTAGTTGAGGTTGATCCTTGATTTCTATCATTATTGAAGACAAAGTCTGAGGCGACAGTGGCATAGGCCTACATGGAAGTAATAACCAGGGTTATAGAAAAAACTCGATCTATAAGGCATGTAATACAAGATTGCATAGTGTGTGAGTCCCTCCTAGTGGTGGCTAGGGTTTCGATAGAATGTTAAGGATAACATAGTGTGTGACCATTTCACACAGTGTGTGACCATTTCACACAGTGTGTGACCTCTCCCTGATAACTCTAGCGAGTACCTCATAGTGTACATGAACACGGGCTGGACTACACAGTCATGGGCACACTGTGTACTCCCACATAGACATGGCCTAGAAAAAATTTACATGGGATAAGCCATGTATTGGTACACAGGAAGGACATGACTAGTATCACATCATGTACTTATATATAGACATGGACAGGGGCCCTTACATGAGCAAGACCTAGGGTCGAAGGGACATGGAATGTACCCCTACTACACACCATGTACTCCCTTAATGTTTTCTTTGATCCCTTTTCATATGTATCTTGGATAAGTTTCTTAAGGGTTCATTCACCATATTCTTTTCCATGAGGGTTGGTATGTAATCGCCTCCTACACATCGAACAATGATCCCTTCAACAAGACTTCTTGTATATAGTTTTTGGAGTCCTTCCATGAGGCCCGAAGTGAGATAATCCATTCATCTTTTTTCTATAGCTGGATTTATTTGTATCATCATTACCAACACTATGTGGGCGTCGATCCTCTATATAGTGGGTTAATACATATTTATTTGTTAGTATATAACATGGACTTGGTAGTGATCCTCATCTGTGTATCATATCTCCTTGTACTTTCATTATGTTCTTTCTAATGGTGAGACCCGATGAGCACTGCCTCTTGGATAGACGTCATCAGTACTATCAGACATGGGTAGTGTGTTATCCTTGGTAATTTCATTGTGGAACCTTTTATTTAGAATCATAGGCTAGCATTACAATTATGACTTACCTTTAGATTATGTGTCTTTGTTGAGTATATTTAGATATTTTTGTTATATGTGTTATAGACATATACCTATGTAGAGATAACTGTATTCTTTTATTGTATGACTTATGGTTTTGGGATTTCCTAATGGGTTTTTTTATACTCACATCTACATGGTATGTGCCTGCACATGTCATGTCTTGTGCAGATGATCTAACATTTTACAGATTCCTTAACATACCAAAACCAAATGGTTCTTAGTGAGACAGGATAGGCTGAGGTGTATTTATGTGATATCTTGATAGCAGTACCTATATTTTCTTTCAGATTAGACTTGTTTTTAGACTCCTTTTGGTGGGATTGTATTTGGCCCTGTTTACATTCTATTACTAGTTGTCATACTCTGGTTGTCAGATTTAGATTTTTGCATGCATGGTTGTTCAGTTGCTTTTTCATTTTAGCATTTTATAGGCTTGTAGATATGTGTGTGTATAGGTACTTCGACTAAGGCCTCCCATGTTAGTGATATTACTACTTGGGGCTAGTTTCTAGCCTCCAACCTATTACAGGTGGGTTTAGTGAGTCACGCCACGGTCCCCTTTGGGACTGGTCATGACAATCTTAGCTTGCATTACAAGTGGCACTGGTTTTTAATAAAACAATGATATATTATTTAACCCGACCATTTTAACCTTGATGTTAAACAAAGTAATATGAATCCTAATAAATAATTTTTAAATATTAATTATAGTTATTTTATATAAATGGAACATATTAATAATAAAATATATAATTTATTGGTATATTATTTATATGTTTGAAAATACTATTTTCTCAAAAACCCCACTTTTTATGTCTTTTGTGAGGAATAATAAAATTATTTTTCTGGTGATTTTCAAAATTTAATTTGGTATAATAAACTTTATTTTTGAATTCATAATTTAAAAATTATATTAGGGTTAATTTTGGGATTTTACTACAATGTTTTATCTTTGCATGAAAAAAATACTGAATTTTAATTGAAAATTCCATTTTCAGCTAATTTATTTATATAGTTAAATTATATTTTAAATCATTTTTAAAGTATTATTAGTTTAGTTATACATATATTAATACAATTTAGGTCATTTTAATCAATTTTATATTGAAATTGAATATAAAAACATTGTAAAATTTTGATCTTTTTCGCTTTAAAACCTCATTTTCTTGACACATATGTGTAACACCCCAGGATTTCATAGTACGTTATCTCTTTAAAGTAATTCAATAGCATGCGCTACATACACCACCGAGTTTAAGCGCATCACAACCAATCAAACTAGTCATTTAAAAAGTAGTTATGAGTAGCATTAACCACATTTTGAATTTTATATATATGCTATATAATTTTAACATTCATGTTTTGTGTTTCTTAGACATGATATAAGGACAAATTCATTTTTTCAGACAACAGTAGTATTTTTCAAAAATGTAGTTTTTCTACCCTTTAATGGAAAACCCTTTTTAAATCCAGTATTTGAAACTTTTATATATTAAATTTAATGAAATTAAACTACTCATTAGAATCGGGACATAAAATTTTATTTTGGATAAATTTTTGTTACTTTTCTCATAACTTTCATATTTTGATGAATAGTGAAAAATACTAAATTTTAATTGAAAAAAACTTTTTTAATAGAAATAATTTATTCTGTTAAATTATGTATTTGAGTGGTTTTATGGAATAATTAGATTATATTTTTATTATTTAATATAATTTAGTTTATTTTAAGTAATTTTACATTTAAATTGGACATAAACACATGTCAATCTTTTGATAGTTTTTACTTCTTAAAAACCCGATTTCTGGTTTTGACAATAGGAATTAATTCTAAATTGATTAATGCAACTTATATGTTTTAAATTTTCTAAAATAGAAATCATTTTTTAATTTTTAATATCAAAATTATATTAGGGTGAATTTTTGGTATTTTTCTAAATCCATTCAATTTTTGATGAATAGTGAAAACACATGATTATTGTTTAAAATAAACTTTTTATTTAAATAATTAATATTTTTATTTAAATTTATTTTAAAGTAGAAATAGATACCTAATACCCATATTATTTCAATGTGATTCATTGGATTCATTTTATAATAAGATTATATATATATATATATAATTTGATTGAACTATTTATCATCATTTACCCACCTTCTAGGCACATTTGCAAATTTGCATAAAACGTAATTTTACTGCTTCTGTGAATTGAATTTCAAAAATATGAATGAAAAAGTTGAAATTAGTAAGTAAAATTTGGTTCAATGTGATGAAAACAATTTTTGATGAATAGAAACTTTTAAATTTTATTTACCACGGTTAAAAGTAAATAGGGTAACTAAAGGTAAAAATGATATTATAATTATCCTTACACATGTCCTAATTCTATTAGATAAGTGTATTTAGACCAAAATTTTCATTAAAAAAATATTATCCTTTTTTATTCACTTGGATTATATTAGGACATTTATTATATTTTATTTAAAGAAGAGTTAAAAGTGTTAAATTATAATTTTAATAACTAAACCATTTTTAATATGGGGTTATACATAAGATAAATTTGACTATAAAAATTCATTATAAATATATAAATATTTCATAAATCATGGTATTTTATTTATAATTTTTAGACATTAAATAATTAAATTTATTTATGACATAATGATGATGCAGTAATTACCTTATTATTTAAAGACTAAAATAATTGATGTTATAAATATTAAAATACATTTAAATTGAGACTTTTGATGAATTCCACGAATTTTTTTGGTTAATATGACATGTTAGGGTTTATTCAATGAATTTTTTTATAAGTAATCATTTTTTATGACTTTCACAAAAACATAATACTAAATAGTGTCAAAATTGAAATAAATGAGTTTTTAAAAAAAATACTATTTTATTAAATTATATAACAGTCCAAAAAACTAAAGTTAATCCAAATGACTTATATAATGATAGATATTTAATTAATTAACAACTTTATATTATATTTTCATTTTTTAGTAAGTTTATTAACCATGTATTATAATAATACAAGAAGACATAGTAAAAGTTAAACTATTTAACTAAGGGTTAAATCTAAAAGATAAGGTTAATATGGTGACCTAAAATTTTATAAAACCTATTTGTTGAGAGTATTTAGACCCATACCCACCTTAACCTCGAAATAAATCCATTTGGTTCAATTATGAACTGAAAATTATTTTATAAAAAATTAATATTTCAAGCTTTCCTAAAGTATCCCTCCCCTCTCTTATAAAAGGCCACCTCCCTTTATCTTAAATTCACACCTCCAAAGCCATTTTTCTCTACCAACCCCTGCTCAAATATACTCACAAATACCCTCACTTCATACTAGAGTTATTATATTTATAATAAAGCCAACCTAATGAGCCATTTTGTTCAAATCAAAAGGAAGCACCCGAAGAAGAGGTAAATACTTCATCACATCTTTCAAGGTTATTTTCTTCTTCCACATTCTCTTTATTTGTTGTTTACATGATAAAAAAATAACCCCAGTACCTTCTACATACTGAGATGTTATTATAAATATGGTACAACCATATTCATTATTCTATCCATCCTATGAATGACAAAGTCACCATACGTGTGTGCGTACGGCTTAACGTCTCCACATTGTGATGTAGTTTGTTATTCAACACGTCGTTATTTGGATGGGTATTATAATGAGTATAATTGATGTTAATAATAAATATAACATGTTAATTATTATCTATATATAATATACCATCCAATTAAACACTATTTCACCATCAATAGAATGATATCGTCGCTCGTGCGTACGTACGACTTACCATCTCCACGACGCGATGAGATTCATTTACATGTTCACCGTTCATGATGAATATAAAAATATATATTATTAATAAGTATGTAACACCCCATAATTTTATAGTATGTTATTTGTCAAAGTAATTCAATAACTGGCACTACACGCAACACGGAGTTCAAGCACACCACGACTTACGAAACTAGTTGTTCAAAAGTAGTTATGAATAGTATTAACTGAATTTTAAACTTTATATAATCCTTATAATTTTAGAATCCATATTATGAGTCTCTTAGACATCATGTAAGAACAAATTCAATTTTTTTAGAAAAAGGAATTATTTTTTAGAAAATGTTATTTTACCGCCTTTTGAGGTCGAACATTTTTTTAAATCCAATATTTGACACTTTTGTATATTCAATTTGAAAAAATAAAATTCTTCTTTAGAATTGGGAAATAAAAATTTATTTTTGAGAAAATTGTTGTTATTTTTTTGATAACTTTCATATTTTGGTGAATAGTGAAAAATACTAAATTTTAATTAAATGAATCTTTTTTAATCGAAATAATTTATAGTGTTAAATTATACATTTTAATGGTTTGTAAGTATAAATATATTATATTTTTACAATTTAATCCAATGTTGGTCATTTTAAGTAATTTCACTTTGAAATTGGATATAAACAAGTGTCAATATTTTTATAGTTATTATTTCCTAAAAATACGCCTTTTGGTTTTGACGACGAGAATTAATTTTAAATTAATAAATGCAACTTCTATGTTTTGAATTTGGTAAAATAGACTTCATTTTTGAATTTTTAATATCAAAATTTTCTTTGAGTGAATTTTTTGTATTTTTCTGAAAACTTTCAATTTTTGATGAATAGTGAAAGACACTGAGTTATAGTTTAAAATCGAATTTTTATTTAAATAATTATTTATTTTATTTAAATTAATTTATGTCAAAATAGATACATAATACTAATATAAGTTCATTGTAATTCATTGGAGTCAGTTTATAATAATTTTAGATCTATAAAATATTTATCGAACTTTTCACCGTCTTTTACCCACCTCCTAGGAGAATTTACAAATTCACATAAAACTTAATTTTACCTCTTCTTTGATTTAAATTTAAAAACTCTGAGAGACACAGTTAATATCAAGCAGTAAAATGCGGTTCAATGATATAAAAATAATTTTTGGTGAATAGTAACTTTTTACTTTTATTTACCACGGTTAAAGGTACATAAGGTAATTCAAGGTAAAAAAGAATATTTTAATAATTCAAAATTACATTAACACATGTACTAACCTTATTGGATGAGTAATGGCCGACCATGGGCATCTTTGGGTCGATTTTAGGACCCCATGGAGCCACATATGAATGATAATGACACTTTAGATTAATTAATTTAATGTAAAGGCCAAATTGACAAAAACAAAACCCTTTTAGTAATTAATTTTTATATGGTGTTATATAAGTAATCTTTTTGACAATAAATATTCATTGGAAAGATAAAGATATTTCCTACATCAGGGTATTTTGTTTATAATTTTTATACTTATAATAAATTAAATTATTTAGGATAATATAATGATGTAGTATTTACCTCATTAATAAATGATTTAAATAAATTAGATTATAAAAACTAAAATAATATCCAAAACAAGTCCCATTCCTATTGGATAATTTTATTTCGACCACTAGTCATCTTATATTTGACTCTAAAGATTATTTGACCTTTAGAAACCTAATATCATTATATAATAAAATAATATTTTCAAACTTTCCTAAAGAACCCCTCCTCCCCCTTATAAAAGGACACAACTTATAAACAATTCCACACACCTATCAAGCCATTAGGATCATCTAAAATCTTCCAAATTTATCTCCCTACATCCCTATCCTTCTCCTAGAAGCCTTAACTTAGTCATGAGGCACTTCAAGGAGTACTTTCGGTTCAAACCAAAGGAAGTTACTCAAATTAAACGTAACAATTTCTCTTAACTTCTTTTATTTTATTTTACTCTTCTAACCCCTAAACTCTTTTTATTTCTTTCTTTTATAACAACACCAGTATCCTAAATATACTAGTATGTTGTTATGAGAAGGATTTTAATTACACTTACACACACCTCCATCTAATGGGTGAAGAACATAATGTTTCTGTGGATGGAAAACTAACACCTCACGAAATGATGATTGTTCAATTACCTCCTACCACCTCTCATGATGACCATTATGATGGAACTGTAATTATATATGATATATATTATGTTTATGTTTTCTTCATGCTTCTTTATTTTTATTTTATAGCATACCTTAATGGTTTCCATTATGGGTAAACGCGATAATTTCATTTAAGGAAGTGCGGACTACCGCCCCGTCAAAGTGATATGACTCGTTAATACCATATGTGAGATGTATAAAGGATGGATTTAATGATATTATATATGATATTATACTGGAATTATAATATAACTATGAATAATTATATTTTAATTCCATTAAAATGTGAAATAGAAATGAATGTAGCGTTCATCCGTACGTACGACTTACCGTCTCCATGAATGGTGCATTTCATTCTTACCCAAAAATGATATGTACTATTATAAATACATGTATATACTGGATAGATAGGATATATATGATCTCTAAATCATGAATATAATTTTGGATATAATGATCTTTTGACCATGTGAATAACTTGTAACTATAAGGTGTTCATTTTTGACTCAAGTGTCAAATATCGACAAAACGAACGTTATTAACATAAATGACTACATAATGTTTATAACATGGTAATAAGTGATATAAAAGAAATAATAAACTTGAGGAAGGTTCTTAAGTATGTAGAAATTAACTTTATTTTATTATTTAGGATATTAAAGAACGAACAGGTCAAGTCGGACACGAGGTAAAGGGTTTCTTATCTCACTTTTAATTCCGTGAGATTTCCATTGTTCACAACTTATTTATTGCATGTGGTGTATTTTTTACTGCCATTTGATATATATATATATATATATTATCATGATTCTATTTATATTCATGATATTCTGTGATTCATTTGGTAGTTATTGACTATTGTTCATATAACTTGATTGATTACAACGAGGTAAGGGTTTATTTCACAATATCTTCATTATCTAAGGTTGTTTATACGTAATTATCTACTTGGACCTCTTTATCATCCACATACATGTTTCTTAAAAATTTATTTCAAATCATTCATAATATTTTACAGACTATGGTTTAAAGTTAATTATACCCTTGGTGACTTTTTATAAGATGTTTATAAAGGAATCTTTCTTCCATTTTCCAAACAAGGTCATTTTTAACCTTTTCAAAAAAATTAAGGTAAGAATGCCTTTTTTAACTTATACAGCGGGTGCGGCTATTTTTTACTATTATAAAATCGTCAAAGCTTCCCTTACAAGCTTATAAGAATATTTTCAAAATAAATTTTTTTTGATAATTATGTGACTCTTAAATGATTTCAAAATAGAAAGAGATATTTCTCTAAAAAGGGATTTGATTTCATCTATGTCAACATCTGTTGAGAGATTTTAAGTTTATTTGAAATTGATTTATTATGATACAAAACTTCCATTTTGTATTGAAGTTTTTGTAATATGTTTGACTGTGGATGTGCTATTTTTATGCCATTCATGGTTTATGGTTAAAGTATTGACATTTAGTATGCTATTTTTAATACAAATGTTTATGATATGTTTAAACCTTTTCATATGAGGAATGTATTGGACTTAGTAAGTGATGGGTGGAGCCCGCTATAGCACCTCGATACATCGGTAGGTCTCATGAGACAACTAGATGTGGAATTGTCCGAGGCATTTCCCAATTTGAGATACAATTTTGGTCGATGCCTTAATCATTTTTAGACGTCTTGGATGAGGCCTTGAAAAAATGTTTCAGAATGTCTGGTATTATACATTTCCTTATTATGAAAATAATATTCATGGTTCATGTGGTCATTCAACTATTAGAATACCCATGATTATGTTTTATTGTGGAATTATTTACTCATCTCATATTCCTACCATAAAATTATTCATGTTTATTGTTGGTAAATGCATGTGGTTTCAATTATTCACCATGCTTAATATTTATGTTATCTTCCACTGTATTGCTTACCATTACTGAGCATTTGAGTTCACCCCTTTCTATGATTTATATTTTCCAGGATTCCAAGAAGTGTATTATGATTGATATGTAGGATTAAGCTAAAGGGAATAATGGCATTCCCAAAGAACTGTTTTTTTTTTGTATTGTATGTTAGAAAGTGTAATGTAATGTTCATGAATGAAATATATTTTCCAAGACTATTAAACCGACCAGTATTTCGGGACTTGATTCCTTGTAATCATGCCAATGTATTAAAATAATGCACCAACTCTGGGAATCTAGGGTTGTGGTGTTATAGTTGGTATCATAGGAAGTTTAGTAATAACCTTGTAAGCTAGATTTATAAAAACTTTGAATATAGCATATAAACCTAAGATATACTTTGAGGATTAGTATAGAAGGACTTCCTAGAATTTTGGTAATGTAGAGATTTTGTGAGTTTTCCAAGAAAATACATCCATGTCTAGATACAAGAAGGTGGAGGCGGCTCTGGAACAGATGTGCCTAGGGGTAAAACCCGAAAACACCGCTTTGAGCTAGACTCAAATGGGAACTGGTGCGCGACAACAGGCCTTGCTGCACTCTTGGTTACGACACTCCTGGGAGATGTTCTTAGGATAATTCTCATTTTCTTTATAAACCACTATGAAGGTTTTATGAGTATATATCTCCTCAAAGAAAACATTTTTGTGATTACGGATTATATCCATAAACTTTTCAATTTACGTTAGTTTTTTTACATGTTTTGAATTATGAATTGTGATTCATAAACTGACCTAGTTTATGCCATTGTTTAGAAATGATGCCCAGTAGAAGGAATGATAAATCCAGCAATACATATGATCCAAAGAGTAAGAAGGGTCATATCATTCATGGTATTAAGCCAATATTTAGAAGAGAAATAGTCTCTCATGTATTCTCAACATATGAAAAAATAATATCATGTGTTAGTAAGATAAGTAAATATTTCTCTGAGTCTTATGGCTTCGAAGGGAATCAAGAGAATAAAATGATGATAGAGATAAAGATGGATAAAGGGAATAGGGGAAAGAAGGATTTTCCCATATGTGATAAATGTGGAAATAATCACCTTGGTAAATGCTTGAAATAAATGGTAGTTTGTTATAAGTGTAGAGAAAAAGGACACCAAGTACGTGATTGAAAGGGTAAGAAAAAGTTTTCAAATGTAAAATGCTTCATCTGCAAGGTGTTGAGACACTGCATGAATCAATGTCCCAGTCATAAGAGTATACTGCAAATGATGTTATTAGATAATAATCATGTTATGATACTACCTCAGATGAAGATGAATGGATAGTGATCTTATGTTGTTATTATAGAATTATTTCATTTAAATGTTGTATCTACAACATACTGGTTATATGAAATATGGTGATAAATAAGGATTGTACTGCAGTACTATTTTATTGAGGATTTGATATTATATGATTCTAAGAAAAGTGACATAATAGTAAGCTACACTTTTTTTAAAAATACGTGGTTGAAGGAAATGTAATCCTTAATATGGTCTTGATAATGAGGTAGTAATTTTGGAATAATAGATGGTTGATTTGGATAAATTATATTGGATATTCTTGACTACCATGAAACTGATTAATGATTTGTATATTCCATAATTGTTGGAGTTTAAAAAAAAATTGGGTAGAAGGAGTATATTCAGTATTCTATAAGGAATAAGGGATCATGAATGTAATCAATAAGGTTTTATTGTAATTCAGGATGTTGTAGTGTTTTGAAAGAATAAATGATAAAGGTGTTCACATGTTATTACATGGAAAAAAGGATCCTCATTGTGTTTAACTTCCTTATAAATTATGGACTGAGAGTTTGGATATAAGTATTTCAGATAAGTCTAAAGGTTTGAATTGATTAAGTTTGAAATTGGATACTATTGTTAAGGTTATTTTGGGATTGTTATAAAAAAGGACAATCTAGAGGTCGGTTGACTACTAGTCGCGTCTGGCAAGACCGTGAGACTTGAACCTACAACCGAAGAGCAAAAAAGGTAAATCGCCTATGAATGGACTACGTGATGTACTAGTTTTCATAATTTAGTTTTTTTAAAAAGTCTGACAAATGAATTATAAAGTCGTTATTTTTGGAACCTTATACGATTTAGATAAATATAATTTTTTTTTTGAAATCATTTGGAGTGAAAGATGAGTTTGTAGTAGGAATTAGTTAAATGATGAAACTCTACTTATCAAGTATGTATATATATATATATCTTCCCTTATTATATGAAGAAATAAATTCTTAAAATTTAGGTAAGGAATCTTAGAAATAAAGATGTGTTATCATAATACCTTATGTTTTGATGAACCGATGATATTTTAAATCATCATAGATTGATGGCTTTGAGGCCCTCAATTCTGCAATTGTTTATGACTGATGACCTCAATCACTCCATATAAATATTTACGTTTTTACTCCAATTATGTGTCTATAATTTCCACCAATGTTCTTCTATTCGAGATCATAATTTGGTGGTGACTTTTTCATTCCCCTTTTCTTATTATTAATACAAAATTATATTAACCCAATTTCCGATGTGGGTTTTCCCACAAAGGTATTTTCTATTTTCAACCTTTTATTTTCAAAGAACAATTTCAAATTGCGAGGACGCAATTTATTGAAGGAGGGAAGAACGTAACACCCCAAGATTTCATAGTATGTTATTTCTTCAAAGAAATTCAATAACTTGCACTATAAGCAACACCGAGTTCAAGAACACCACGACTTACTAAACTAGCCGTTTAAAAGTGGTTATGAATAGTATTAACTGAATTTTAAACTTTATATAATCCTTATAATTTTATAATCTATATTATGAGTTTCTAAGACATAATGTAAGAAGAAAATCAATTTTTTTAGACAAAGGAAGTATTTTTCAGAAAATGAAATTTTACCGCCTTTTGAGGGAGATCCTTTTTTTAAATCCAATATTTGACACTTTTATATATTCAATTTGAAAAAATAAACTTCTTCTTTATAATCGTGTGATAAAAATTTAGTTTTGATAAATTTTTGGTATTTTTCTGATAACTTTCATATTTTGGTGAATAGTGAAAAATACTAAATTTTAATTAAAAACAAATTTTTTAATCGAAATAATTTATAGTGTTAAATTATATATTTTAATGGTTTGGAAGTGTAAATATATTATATTTTTAACATTTAATCCAATTCTGGTCATTTTAAGTAATTTCACATTGAAATTGGACATAAACAAGTGTCAATCTTTTTATAGTTATTATTTCTTAAAAATACGCCTTTTGGTTTTGACAACAGGAATTAATTTTAAATTAATAAATTAAAATTCTATGTTTTGAATTTGGTAAAATAGACTTAATTTTTTAATTCATAATATCAAAATTATCTTCGGGTGAATTTTCTATATTTTTCTGAAAACTTTCAATTTTTAATGAATAGTGAAAAACGCTGAGTTATAGTTTAAAACCGAATTTTTATTTAAATAATTATTTATTTTATTTAAATTAATTTATGTCAAAATAGATACATAATACTTATATAATTTCATTTTAATTAATTGGAGTAAATTTATAATAATTTTAGTTATATAAAAATTTTATTGAACTTTTCACCGTCTTTTACCCACCTCCTAGTAGAATTTGCAAATTCACATAAAACTTAATTTTACCGCTTCTGTGAGTTGAATTTTGAAAATCTGAGAGACTCGGTTAATATCAAGGAGTAAAATATGGTTCAATAAGATAAAAATAATTTTTTTTGAATAGTAACTTTTTAATTTTATTTACTGCTGTTAAAGGTAAATAGGGTAATTCATGGTAAAAAGAATATTGTAATAATTCAAAATTACCTTAACACATGTCCTAACGTTATTTGATGAGTAATGTCCGACCATGGGAATCTTTGGGTCGATTTTGGGACCCCATGTAGCCACTTATGAATGATAATGGCACTTTAGATTAATTAATTTAATGTAAAGGCAAAATTGACACAAACAAAAACCTTTTAGTAATTAATTTGTATATAGTGTTATATAAGTAATATTTTTGACTATAAATTTTCATTGCAAATCTAAAATTATTTCCTATAGAATGGTATTTTTTTATAATTTTTATAAATCGAATAAATTAAATTTTTTAGGACAACATAATGATGCAGTATTTACCTCATTAATAAATTATTTAAATAAATTTGATTATAAATATTAAACTAATATCCAAAACATGTCCAATTAATATTGGATGATTTTATTTCAACCATTAGTCATCTTATATTTTACTCTAATGATTTTTTGACCATTAGAAACCAAATATCATTATATAATAAAATAATATTTTCACACTTTCCTAAAGATCCCCTCCTCCCCCTTATAAAAGGAGACCACTTCTAACCAATTCCTCACACCTCTCAAGCCATTAGGCTCGTCCAAAATCTGACAAATTAAGATCCCTACATCCCTCTCATCCTCTTAGAAGCCTTACCTTAGGCAGAAGGCACTTCAAGGAGTCCTTTTGGTTCAAACCAAAGGAAGTTACCCAAATTAAAGGTAACAATTTCTCTTAACTTCATTTATTTTATTTTACTCCTCCAACCCCTAAACTCTTTTTATTCCTTTATTTTATAAAAAACACCAGTATCCTCAATATACTAGGATTTTTTTATGATAATTATTTGAATTACACTTACACACACCTCCATCTAATGGGTGAAAAACATAATGTTTCTGTGGATGGAAAACTAACGCCTCACGAAACGATGATTGTTCAATTACCTCCTACCGCCTCTCATGGAGGCCATTATGATGGAAATATAATTATATATGATATATATTATGTTTATGTTTTCTTCATTATTCTGTATTTTGCTTTTATATCAAACCTTAATGGTTTCCATTATGGGTAAACATGATAATTTCATTTGAGAAAGTGCGGACTACCACCCCCTCAAAGTGAAATAACTCGTTAATACCATATGTGGGATGTATAAAGGATGGAGTTAATGATATTATATTGGAATTATAATATACCTATGTATAATTATGTTTTTAGTCCATTAAAATACAAAATAGAAATGATTGTAGCATTTATGCGTACGTATGGCTTACCGTCTCCATGAACAGTGCATTTCATTTTACCCAAAAATGATATGTACTATTATAAATACATGTATATACTGGATATATATGATATATATGATGTCTAAATCATGAATATCATTCTGGATATAATGATCTTTTGACCATGTGAACAACTTGTAACTATAAGGTGTTCATTTTTGACTCAAGTGCCAAATATCGACAAAACAAACGTTATTAACTTAAATGATTACATAATGTTTATAACATGGTAATAAGTGATATAAAAGGAATAATAAACTTGAAAAAGGTTATTAAGCAAGTATAAATTAACTTTAGTTTATTATTCAGGATATTAAAGAACGAACGGGTCAAGTCGGACACGAGGTAAGGGGTTTCTTATCTCACTTTTAATTCCGTGAGATTTCCTTTGTTCACCACTTATTTATTGCATGTGGTTTATTTTGTACTACCATTTGATATATATATTATCATGATTATCTTTATATTCATGATATTATGTGATTCATTTGGTAGTTATTGACTATTGTTCATACGACTTGATTGATTACAATGAGGTAAGGGTTTATTTCACAATCTCTTCATTATCTGAGGTTGTTTATACGTAATTATCTACTGGGACCTCTTTATCATCCACATCCATGTTTCCTAAAAATGTATTTCAAATCATTCTTAATATTTTATAGACTATGGGTTAAAGTCATTTATACCCTTGGTAAATTTGTATAAGATGTTTATAAAGGAATCTTTCAGTTGTTTTCCAAACAAGGTCCTTTTCAACCTTTTTGACAAAATTAATGTAAGAATGTTTTTTTAACTTATATGGTGGGTGAGGCTATTTTCCACTATTATAAAATCGTTGAAGCTTCCCTTACAATCTTATAAGAATATTTTCAAAATAAATTTTTTCTTTATAACTATGTGACTCTTAAATTATTTCAAAATAAAAAAGAGATATTTCTCTAAAAAGGGTTTTGATTTCATCTATGTCAACATCCTATGATGGATTTTAAGTTTATTTGAAATTGATTTATTATGATACAAAACTTCCATATTGTATTGAAGGTTTTTTGATATGTTTGACTGTGGATGATATATTTTTATACCATTCATGGTTTATGGTTAAAGTATTGATATTTAATATGATAGTTTTAATACGAATGTTTATGATATGTTTAAACCTTTTCATATGAGGAATGTATTGGACTTAGTAAGTGACGGGTGGAGCCTTCTATAGCTCTTCGATGCATCGGTAGGTCTCATGATAAAACTAGACATGGAATTGGCAGAGGCCTTTCCCAATTTGAGATATGGTTTTGGCCGAGGCCTTAATCATTTTTAGACGTCTTGGTCGAGGCCTTAACAAAATGTTTCAGAATGTCCGGAATTATAAATTCCCTCATTATGAAAATAATATTGACGATTCATGTGGTCATTCGACTAGTAGAATACCCATGATTATGTTTTATTATGGAATTATTTACTCATCTCATATTCCATCCATAAAATTATTCATTTTTATTGTTGGTAAAGGCATGTGGTTTCAATTATTCACCATGCTTAATATTTATGTTATCTTCCACTATATTGTTTTCCCTTACTGAGTGTTTGAGCTCACCCCTTTCTATGTTTTATTTTTCCCATGATTCCAAGAAGTGTATTATGATTGATATGCAGGGTTAAGCTAAAGGGAATAATGGAATTCTCAAAGAACTATTTTTTTGTATTGTATGTTAGAAATTTTAATGTAATGTTCCTGTATGAAATCTATTTTCCAAGACTGTTAAATTGATCGGTCTTTCAGGACTTGATTCCTTGTAATCATGCCAATGTATTAAAATAATGCACCACCTCTGGGAATCTAGGGTTGGGGTGTTACAAATTATGTAATTTATGACATAATAATTATACTAGAAATATATATATATATATATATATATATCTTATTCACTTACTTCCGTTCAATACTATATGAAAATGGAAACATCGTTTATGCATACGTACGGCCTACCATCCCCATAAACGGTGTTTTCCATTTCATATTTCTAAATATTATACATATTTATATTCATGATATATATGATATATAAATAATATTTTATATTATGTAATTATTTAAATCATTATCTAAGTGATACGATCAGAAATAACATGTTAAAATATGCATGATAAAGAAAGTGAATATTACCCAAAATGTTAATTTAACCTATAAATTATTGTTAAATAGGTATTAAAAAGTCATAAATTAATCATTTATGATACCAAAAAT
The DNA here is from genome assembly GCA_963277665.1 of Viscum album. Lineage (NCBI taxonomy): Eukaryota > Viridiplantae > Streptophyta > Magnoliopsida > Santalales > Viscaceae > Viscum > Viscum album. Next base: position 1,284,125,836 of record OY728138.1, on the reverse strand, counting down.
ATTAATATGGTTCTGGATTAATTTAATAACAGACTATGGTCATTATACAGAAGGTTAAACATACTCTCGACTAAGGAAAAGTACAAGGTAAGGGTTAATTCATCAATATCATTATCATATGACATTTTTTATGTGTAAGTATTTACTGGGATATATGTATCATCAATGTCCATGTTTCATAAAAACGTTTTCAAAAATAATATTTTAAGGTTTTTTGGAAACTAATACTTTATTAAGATGATCATTTTAAATGTTTTAATGATTTATTTTTTAAAATATTTTTAATTAATGTCCATATTTTAAAAATAATTTTTAGGATTTATTTATATGAACATGATTTTTTTTAAATGTTAATTGCTTTCAAAAGTTTAAAAGTGGTATGGGACACTTTTCTTAAAAATCTATTTTAAATGACTTCTTTTATAAATATGTGACTTTTAAATGATTTTACAAAAATAGGATATTTCTCTCTAAGTGTTTTACTGGTCATTTTCAACTATGTCAACATCCTTTACTGGATATTATTCTTGATTAAGGTTGATTTATTATAATACAATATTCCATATTTTATTGAATGATTTATGATATGTATGAATGGGGATGTTCTATTTTTATACCATTCATGGTTTATGGTTAAAGTATTGACATTTTGTATGCTTTTTTTAATATGATTTTTTATGTTATGTTTCCACATTTTCATATGAGGAATGTATTGGACTTAGTAAGTGATAGGCAGGGCCCACTATATCCCCCTGATGCATCAGTAGGTCTCGTGAGACAAATTGGTGTCTTGGCATAAGGCCTTGAAAAAATTTATATTTTTATTCTTGGAACGAGGCCTTGACTATGTGGTTATGATTTCCAGCATTATGCATTCCATTATTATGAGATTACTTATTAATGTTACATGTGATTATTCGACCAGTAAAATATCCATGTGAATATGTAAATGGAATTATTTGATTTATCTTTGCCATATAATACTGAAATTTATGTTTAAAGGTCTTGTGTTTCAATTTCATACCATGCCATAAATGTTTATGATTATTTATGATGGATTCTACTATATTGTTTATCCTTACTGAGAATATGAGCTCACCCCTTTCTTATGTTTTATTTTCTCAGTATTCCAAGAAGTATATTATGATTTATATGTAGGTTTAAGGTATGGGAATAATGGAATTATCAAAGGATTATTTATGTTTTGTTTTATGTTATAAAGTTTAATGTAAATTTCATGTATGTAATCTATTTTTCAAGACTGTTAAATTGATCGGTGCTTCAAGACATGATTTCTTGTGAACATTCCAATGTATTAAAATGATTCACCAGCTTTGGGATTTTGGGGTCAGGGTGTTTATTTGGTATCAAAGGAATTTTAGCAATAACCTTGGAAATTAGATTTAGATAAACTATTATTAGGAAACATTACCCTAAGATAGAATTTCAAGATTAGTATAGAAGAAAATTTAAAATATTTGGTAATTTAGATATTATGTGGGTCTTTAAAGCAATAAATCCATGTCTGCATACAACAAGTGGACATGGTTTTGGCACAGATGTACCTAGGAGTGAAGACTCTGACAAGGAGTTTTGGGCTTGACTCGGGGTATCCTGGTACATAACAACGGGCCTTACTGTGCACTTAGTTTGACACTACCAGGGGATATGATTAGGATAATTAATATTTTATTTAAAAATAATTATAAATGATTTATGAGTAAATGTGAAAGTAATGAAATAATTTATATTATAATGAGACTAGTTGTGTAAAAAATCCTCAATTAATGTTGATAATTTTTCTAGTTTTTGGATTCTACATTATGATATGATCTAACCTAGTTTATGTTGTCATTTAGAAACGGTTCCCAGTAGAAGGAATGAGAAATCTAGAAATATGCATGATCAAAAGATTAATAAGTATCATATCTTTCATGGTCTTAAGCAAACATTTATAAGGGAAATAGTCTCCCATGTATTCTTGTCATATTAAGAAATAGTATCATGTATTAATAAAATAAGTAATGAATTCTCTAAGTCATATGGATTTGAAGGGAATCAAGAGAAGAATAGGATGGAAGAGAAAAATATGGATAAATGGAATAAGGGAAAGACGGGTTTTTTCCATATGTGATAATTATGGAAAGAATCACATTGGTAAATTATTTAATGGAATGTGAGTTTGTTATAATTTTGTAGAAAAAGGACACCAAATACGTGATTGCAAGGGGAAGAAAAAGTTTTCAAATGTACAATGCTTCATATGCAAGGAGTTGGTAGACTACGTGAATCAATGTCCCAATCATTAAAGTGTGCCCAAAATGATGATATTGGATAATAATAAAGTTATTATACTACCGTAGATGAAGAGGAGTAATTAGTGTTCCTATATAATTTTATTAATGAATTGTGTCATTTGAGTATTGTATTAATGATGTAAAAGTTATAATAATTATCGAGAATATAAGGATTGTAATATAGTACTATTTCATTAAGGATTTTAGATTGTGTGGCCCCAAGAAAAGTGACTCAATAACTAGTTAGACTTTTTGAAAAATATATGCTCGAGAGAAAGATAAACCTTAATATGGTCATTATACTAAGGTAGTGATTTTGGAATAAGAGATAATTGAGTTGTATAAATTATATTGGATATTATTGACTACCTTGGAACTAATTAATGGGTTTTTTATTCCATCATTTTTGGAGATTAAAAAAAAAATTGATTTAAGGAGTATATCCAGTATTCTATGTTTTACATAAGGAATAAAGAAGTACATACCAATTCAAATACGGTTTTATGGTAATTCAGGTTGTTACCATGTTTTAATAGAATACATGATGAAGGTATTCACATGTTTTTATGTGATAAAAGATATCTTCATTATGTTATGTTGACCTTACTTATAAATTTTTAGACTATGAGTTTGGATATACGTATTTTGGATAAGTCTAGTGGTTGGAATTGAGTAAGTTGAACACTTGATTTTTTTAGGTTAAAGTGTGATTTATTGAATACTTTGACCTAAACTTTTGTTTTTCAGTAAGAATTTAGGGGATTAAGGTAATACTTGTGGACCTTATGATTTATAAAATGTGCTTCAGGCATTAAAAATCATTTTTGAACATTCATTTCCTAGTGTAAGGGAGAAGTGAAAATTGATCAAAGCACTACCAAATGATGAGAGTATGATTATGACGAATAATGAAATCAAGTATGTTTTCTTGAGTTCATATCTTGACAGTAAATCAATCCCTCCTCTTCAAAAAAAATAAATTATCTGAAAAAAATATGTTATCCTAATACCATATGTTTTGTTGAACCGATGATACTTTAAATCATCATAGATTGATGTCTTTGAGGCCCTAAATTTTATATTTATTGTTCAATTGTTTGTGATTGATGACCTCAATAACTACCTATAAATATTTACATTTTTCCTCCAATTATGTGTCTCTAATTTATACCAATGTTCTTGTATTTTAAATCCTAATTTGGTGGTGACTTTTTCATTTCCTTTTCCCTCTTGTTAAAACTAAATTTTATTAACCATATTTATGATGTGGGTTTTCCACAAAAGTATTTTATATTTTCAACCTTTTATTTTTGAAGAAAAATTTTAAATTTCAAGGATGAAATTTATTAAAGGAGGGTAGAATGTAACACCCCAAGATTTGATAGTATGTTATATCTTTAAAGTAATTTAATAGCTTGTGCTACACACAACACTGAGTTCAAGCGCATCAAGACCTATTAAACTAGCTGTTTAAAAAGTGGATATGAATAGTATTAACCACATTTTGAATTTTATATATATCCTATATAATTTTAACATTCATATTTTGTGTTTCTTAGACATGATATAAGGACAAATTCAATTATTCAGATAAAAGAAGTATTTTTCAAAAATGCAATTTTTCCACCCTTTAAGAGAAAAACCTTTTTAAATAAAATATTTGTCACTTTTATATATTAAATTTAATGAAATTAAATTATTATTTAGAATTGGGACATAAAAATTTAGTTTGGGTACATTTTTTGGTACATTTTTGATAACTTTCATATTTTGATGAATAATGAAAAATACAAAATTTTAATTGAAAACAACTTTTTTAATAGAAAAAAATTTATAGTGTTTAATTATAAATTTGAGTGGTTTTAAAGAATAATTAGATTATTTTTTTATCATTTAATATAATTTTGGTTATTTTAAGTAATTTCACATTTAAATTGGACATAAACACATGTCAATCATTTGATAGTTTTTACTTCTTAAAAACATGCTTTCTGGTTTTGACAACAGGAATTAATTTTAAATTAATTAATGAAAATTTTATGTTTTAAATTTCGTAAAATAGACATAATTTTTGAATTTGGAATATCAAAATTATCTTAGGGTGAATTTTTGGTATTTTTCTAAAACAATTCGATTTTTGTTGACTAATGAAAAACATTGCGTTATTGTTTAAAATCGACTTTTTATTTAAATAATTAATATTTTTATATAAATTTATCTTAAAGTCAAAATAGATACATAATAAATATATTATTATAATGTAATTCATTGGAATCATTTTATAATAATATTATATATATAAATTTTATTGAACTATTTAACGTCATTTACCCACCTTCTTGGAACATTTGCAAATTTGCATAAAACGTAATTTTACCACTTATATGAATTGAATTTAAAAAATCAGAGGAATGTGGTTAACATAATTAAGCAAAATGTGGTTCAATAGGATGAAAATAATTTTTGGTGAATAGTAACTTTTGAATTTTATTTACCACTGTTAAAAGTAAACAGGGTAATTAAATGTAAAAATTATATTATAATTACCCTAACACATGTCCAAATTCTATTGAATAAGTGTATTTAGACCAAAATCATCCTTAGGACAAAAATATGATCCTTTTTTATCCACTTGTATTAGATTGTGACATTTATTATATTTTATTTAAAGAAGAGTTAAAAGTGTTAAATTCTAATTTTAATAACTAAACAATTTTTAATATATGGTTATACATAAGATAAATTCGACTATAAATATTCATTATAAATCTAAAGATATTTCATACATAATGGTATTTTATTTATAATTTTTAGACATTAAATAATTAAATTTATTTATGACACATTGATGATGTAGTAACTACCTTATTAATGAAAGACTAAAACAATTTATTTTATAAATATTAAAATAAATGTAAATTGAGACTTTGGATTCATTGCACAAATTTTATAAGTTAATATGACATGCTAGGGTTTATTCAATGAATTTTTTTCGAAGTAATCATGTTGTTATGACTATCAAAAAAAATACTTAATAGTGTCAAAATTGACATAAATGAGTTTTTAAAACAAATACTATTTTATTAAATTGAATAATAGTAATAAAAATATAAGGATCAGCCAAAGTATTTATATAATGATATATATGTCATTAATGAACCACTTTAGGATCTTTTGGCATTTTATAGTAAGTTTATTAACCATGAATTACAATAATACAAGAAGACATGGTAAAAGTTAAACTATTTAACTAAGGGTGAAATCTAAACAATAATGTTAATATAGCGACCAAAACTTGTCTAAAACCTATTAGTTGAGAGTATTTAGACCCATCTCCACCTTAACCTCGAAATAAATCCATTTGGAGCTGTTAGAAATTGAAAATAATTTTATAATAAATTAATATTTAATGTTTTTTTTAAAGTGACCCTCCATCCAATGGACCGAAGGGATTCATTTTTTATTTATTTTTGATAATACACCTTTTAAGGGGTGAAGTGGAACCCTTACAAGGCTCGTAGGAGTAAGTATTACATGGCCTGTAGGCCTTAGATAATTTTTTTTCCTGTAGGCTTTCAAACATTACATACAACCCAGACTAACTACTTGGAACCGCTCCTCCCCAACATCTTCATCATGAAATCATCTCTCCACCTTCACATGGCTGTTCGGCTAGGAATTCCTATGTATGCATAGGCTTATCCTGATGGCAGGTGTCATACCCTCTCATTCTTGTAATCTGTTTAGATTATACTGTGGTGAAATCTCTTTTTCTCATCCCCCTTGTAGAGCTTGTTCCTTGTAGGTTGTCTGGTTTGCATCTGCACTTAAGGTGGCCCGAAGGCCTTAAGGTGGCCCAAAGGGCTTACTGACCTGAAGGCCTGGGTGGCTTGAAGTCCTTAAAGGACTCGGGGACCAAATTGGTGGCCCGAAGGCCCAAACGGGGGCATATTCCTGGCTTCTACAGTTCCAAACAGTAATTGCTACATTTCCCACTACAGTACCTGCTATAGTACTTGCACAATACTTGCTACAGTACCTGTTAAAGTGCCCCTCACCTCTCTTATAAAAGGTAACCTCCCCTTATCTTAAATTCACACCTCTAAATCCGTTTGGATCAGCCAACCCCTGCTCAAATATCCTCCCAACTACCCTCAATTAATCCTTGAGTCCTTACTTTGATCATAAATCCAACCTAATGAGCCCTTTTGTTCAAATCAAAAACAAGCACTCGAAGAAGAGGTAATTACTTCATCACCGCTTACAAGGTTTTTTTCTTCTTCCACTTCCTCTTTCTTTGTTGTTTCTATACTAAAAATATAAATCCAATACCTTCTATATACTGAGATGTTATTATAAATTTGTTACAACCATATTCATTATTCTATCTATCCTATGAATGACAGGGTCACCATAGGTGTGTACGTATGGCTTACCATCTTTACGTCATGGTGTAGTTTGTTGTTCAACACGTCATTATTTGAATGGGTATAATAATGAGTATAATTGATGTAAATAATAAATATCACATGTTAATGATTCTATATATATAATATACCATCCAATTAAACATTATTTCACCATCAATAGAATTATATCTTCACTCGTGCGTACATACAGCTTACCATCTCCACAACGCGATGAGATTCATTTCCACGTTCACCATTCAACGATGATTATAAAAATATATATTATTAATAAGTATGTAATTTATGACATAATAATTATAATTAAAATATATAAATATATATGTGTGGGGGGTGTATTTACATATATCTTATTCACTTACTTCCGTTAAATATGATATGAAAATGAAAACAGCATTTATGTGTACGTACGACCTATCGTCCCCATAAAAAGTGTTTTCCATTTCATATATCTATCTATTATACATATTTATATTCTAAATATACATTATATATAAATAATTTTTTATATTCTAGAAGTATTTAAATCATGATATAAGTGATACGATCAAGAATAACAAGTTAAAACATGTACGATAAAGAAAGCGATTAGTACCCAAAATGTTGATTTAACATGGAAATTATTATTAAATGGGTAGTATAAAGTCATAAATGAATCATGTACGATATCATAAATATTAATATGGTTCTGATATAATATAATAACATACTATGGTCATTATAATGGAGGGTAAACATACCCTCAACTAAGAAAATGTACAAGGTGAGGGTTAATTCCTCAATCTCATTATCATCTAAGATTGTTTATGCGTAAGTATTTATTGGGAGATGTTTATCATCCATGTCCATGTTTCATAAAAATGTTTTCCAAAAGAATATTTTATGGTTTTATGGAAAGTAGTCTTTAGCAAGATCATCATTTTAAATGTTTTAATAATTTATTTTTCTAAATCATTTTAATTAATGTCCATGTTTTAAAAATGATTTTAAGGATTTATTTATATGGACATGATTTTTTAAAAATGTTAATTTCTTTAAAAATATTTAAAGTGATTTGGGGAACTTTTCTTCCAAAATATCTTTTAAATTAATTCCTTTATAAATATGTGACTTTTAAATGATTTCACAAAAAATGGATATTTCTCTCAAAGAGTTTTACTGATCATTTTCAACTATGTTAGCATAATTTATTGGATATTATTCTTGATTGAGGTTGATTTATTATAATACAATCATCCATATTGTATTGAATGAGTTATGATATGTTTGAATGTGGATATGCTATTTTTATACCATTTATGGTTTATGGTTAAAGTATTTACATTTCATATGCCAGTTTTAATACGAATGTTTATGTTATGTTTCAACTTTTTCATATGAGGAATTCATTGGAATTAGTAAGTGACGGGCGGGGCCCGCTATATCCCCTCAATGCATCGGTAGGTCTCATGAGAAAAACTAGTGTTTTGGAACAAGGCCTTGAAAAAATTTATATTTGTAGTCTTGGCATGAGGCCTTGACTATGTGGTTATGATGTCTGACATTATGCATTCCATCATTATGAGATTAATTATTAATGTTACATGTGATTATTCATCTAGTATAATATCCATGTGAATAAGTAAATGGAATTATTTGATTTATCTTTTCCATATTATGCTGAAGTTTAGGTTTAAAGGTCTTGTGTTTCAATTTTATACAATTCCATAAAAGTTTATGATTATTTATGATAGCTTCCTCTATATTGTTTTTATTTACTAAGCATCTGATCCCACCCCTTTCTTATGTTTTATTTTCCCAAGATGAGAAGAATTATATTATGATTTATATATAGGTTTAAAATAAGATAGTAATTGAATTCTCAAAGGATTATTTATGTTGTGTTTTATGTTAGAAATTATAATGTAAATTTCATGTATGTAATCTATTTTCCAAGACTCCTAAACTGATCATTCCTTCGGGACTTTATTACTTTTAATCATTCCAATGTATTAAAATAATGCACCAGATTCGGGATTCTGGGTTCGAGGCATTACAATATGTGGGATTAATTTTAAATTAATTTCAGCCACTGATATGAATTGAATTTGAAAAAATATATTCCATATTTATAATCATAATAGTTTATAATTTCTAATATGGAAAACTTAATTTTTTACTAAAAGTATTAAGTAAATCAATTAAAATTAATTAAAGTGATTAATGTAAAATAAAATTAGATATTTGTTAAACATAGAACATAAGGTGTATAAATGACCCAACACTAGTAAAAAAACCAATTGAATTGAAATATTTATAAATTTTCATGTATAAGGTTCAAATTTATCCATTTTTAACACTTTTATCATAAGAAAAATATGGGTGGAATTCTCTCTTTCAAAAATTTACAAGTTTTCTACTCACTTCCCTTATAAATGGACAACCCCTCTCCCCCTATATTAACACCTATAAAGCCATTTTTATTGAAAAATAACTATCCAAATATCATTCCAAATTTTCTACCTTCATCCTAGAATCCTTACTTTTGGCATAAATCTAACCAAGGAATCCCTTCGGTGCAAACCAAAAGAAGATACCTAAAGAAGAGGTAACGTTTGTCAATGAACGTTTTTGTTTTATTTCCTCCTAAAACCCCTTAAATTATTTTTATATCAATGTTATATAATAACCTCAGTATCTTTAATATAATTATTTGTTTTTACTTTAATGTATTGATCTAAAAATTCACACACTTCCGTCAAATTGGATATGCAATCATCGTTTTTGTGTACGGTGGACTACCACCTCGCGAACCGATGTCGTTCATTCTTCCATTACCAGCTTTCAAGGTTGGTAATAATGATCTATTTGTAGTTTATATGTGATATTTTTATTTTTATAATTTTATTACGATTATTTAATTTTTATATAACACATACCTTCATGATTTCCAATTTTTGGGGATATGATAACGTCATTCATGTGTATGGTGGACTACAGTCTCGCAAAGTGATGTGATTCGTTCACGCTTTACATGAGATGTATTAAGGATGGGTTTAATAAAAATATGAGATATATATATTATGTAAATTTTTTACTAAAATGATAATATATATATATATAATTGATTTACTTTTCTCTATTTCAATATGACAAAGAAAATAGAAACATCATTCATGCGTACATGCAACCTACAATCTCTATGAACGGTGTATTTTATTTTCCAACTCTAAATTTTATGAATCACTATTAATAGATATTTACTGAATATCTATTATATTTATATCATTTTTATCATTATGTATATGATTACATCATGATAAAAGTAAGAGTATCAAAAATATAACAAATTAAAACTTATATGAAAAACAAAGCAGTTATTACCCAAAACGTAACTTTATCATGGAATTTTAAATAAATGGGTAATAAAAGTTCATAATAAAATAATATATTATATGTTATATAAAAATATGGTTATTTAATATATTTATAATAAACTTATATTTATTATACAAGAAGTTTTAATTAGTACGACGGAATTTAAGACTTAAGGTAAGGATAATTCTAGTATCACTTTTATTTTTCAGAGACGTATTATATATTCACCACTCTTTTATTTCGTTTGTTGTATCTATAAAATTATATATAATGAATCTAAATAATTTAGTGATAATTAATTTTTATTTTTATGTTATTATTTCATGGGGATTATGATTCAAAGTTACTCAAGCAGTAAGGGGTTTTTGTCTCAATTTTCCTTTTTTGAGGCGTACGCTATGTTATGCGCCTATATTCTTTTATGTGGTGTATATACCATCCCTTTTACATCTAAAATCGTGAATTTATTCATCCTTGTGATATTTTATGTTTCATTTTATGTCTTTACTTCATGGGGTTTATGATTCAATGATACCAAAGTGGTGGGAGTTTATTTTTACAATCTCATCGTCTATCGAGATTATTTAAGATTATCCTTCCATTGGTAAAATATTATGATTCATATCTCAATAATTCTCATGAATTTTATTTTCCTCTATTTATTAATGATATATTCAATTAATGGCACCATTTTTCTATTCTATTGTACTTGGGATAATTAAGAAAATGTTTTTAAGAAAATATGACTTTATTTCTCTCTTCATTCGGAAATTGGTTTTCTTCTAAAACTGTGTTTTCTAAAAAAAACGATTTTTTTATTAATACCTTATGATTATTAAAATAAAATTTTACCCATGTTTAAATCTTTCACAAATTTTTTTGAAAATAATCTTCATGTTTTTTTTCAAAACAACGCCCCTTTGGATTTTACTGAAAATGAGAAATTAACCTTCATTTTAACATGTACGAAATGAAAGTAATTCTCTACCACCATGACTGATCATTTATTAGAAGTTTAGTTTATAATGTTTCAAATTTATATTAAAATAAAAAAAATTTCAAAATGTTTTATTGTTTAAAAATCTATTTTCAGAGTGGAATGAATATTTTCCTCATAAAATGTTTTAAATGATAAAAATAATTTTCCATCTAAGATAGCATCTTTTGATGATACCTATGCCTTACTATGGATATTATCCAGGGGTACCATTCATATTATTTCTCTGAATGGTTTATGTTTTGATGAAATTATTTTTATGAAACCCATTTCTCTTCCAGAGGTTATATTCTTATGAAACTTTTTTCTCTTTCATGGGTTATATGCTTATTAAACCCACTTATTTTCATGGATTATGATATGATTATGAAACCTGTATCTTTTCCATAGGTTAATATATGATGAAATTTTTATGATACCCATTTCATTTCATGGGTTATGATATGATGAATGTTTATGATCTTGTGGCACATATATGTATGATTTCATTATGTGATAGGTGGGATGTATATCTCCCTACAATGCATTGGGTACGGATTTATATCTCATGAGATAGAAATGAATAGAATGGGGAGTGAAATCAGTTTAGTAATAATATGATGGAATGGGAAGTAAACTCAGTTCATTAATATAGGGTTGGAATAGAAAGTGAAATTCATTCATTAATACAGGGATGGAACAGGGTATGAACCTAGTTCAGTAAAGGACATTATCCACTACGATGGTCTTGGTAGTGAGACTTTCCTAACATTTAAATGATTTTTTATGCTTTTGTGTGTGCCAAAAATTTCATGTCTTATTCTCTCATGGATCATGTTCTTTGGTTTCCTTATGATTCATGACTTTTGTACTTCCAATATTTATGCCATGATTAAATATTATGATCTTTTATATGCAGGGTATGCTTTTCAGTTGTTATTCTCATGTTATCATACCCTTATTCTCATGTTATACTTATTTATTTCCCTTATTTTCCCTTACTAAGCATATGATCTCACCTTTCTTATGTTTAATTTCCCCAAGTTATGAAGATATGTATTATATATGATAGGTATAATAAGGGTTCAAGTTGTGAAGAACATAGTGGGATATGACATAGCTCACATGTAAACCAGTGTTTATGTTCCCAACTTTCCAAATACACTAAAATATTATGGTATGTGGTAATGAGTTTTTATAATTTAATAAATATTCCTAAAAAATGATGTAATTTATATATATGATAATCATAGGTCTCTATAGTTGGTATTAGAGGATAGATTTAGTTAACCTTTGGAAGCTGGGAAGATAAAACCTTAGTGAGAACCCTAATTAAATGTATAAGAATGAATATAAGGATGAGTTAAAGTATAGAAAAAAAATTTAGATATTTTGTAAAGGATATAGTTAGTGGTTTCTCTAAAATTACATCCCTATCTAGATACTACAAGTAGATGTGGCTCTTGCACAAATGTACATAGGGGTAACAACCCCAAAAACACCATATTGGGATATACTTGATCGGGAACTCATGCATGAAAATGGTTCTTGTTTCATACCTCATTTTACACTCCCATGGGATATGCTTTGAAAATTCACAAACTCTTAATGAACCATCATGAAGTATTTAAATTAAATATGGTTATGAATGAACTAGGATAAACCTAAGGTGTCATAGATTAATAAAGGTTTTAAAATTTAGACATCCTATAAGTGATTGTTCATGATTATATGGTTTCCCCCTATGATTATTGTTTCTTAATATAGGTTTTTTGATTTTAGTCAATGGTTTTAACCTAAATTAATCATGTTAATTCTAAGTGCAATGGACTATGCATTGATTGTCCCCATGTAAATCTAAACGTTATGGGGGCTAAAATTCAAATTTTCATTATTATGATCACATAACTTAATCAAAATATGAATCATGTGGGACGTAATATGTTAAAATAAGGTAATAACATTCTATTGAGTCCTTGATGAGGTAATGTCCACCTTCTTTTAGAGGTTCCTCTAATCTACTAGTTACTAAACAATGAATCAGTGGCACTAAAAAGATATTTTTCATTATCCAATGTTCTAAACCTGAAAAATTCATTTGGGTTGTCTTCCATTAAGAAGGTGAAGTGGGTCAATCATGGAATATTATCAATAGTACAAGGAAACGTGAAAAAATTTCATCCATGGATTGGGATGAGTTCAAGAACTTATTTTTCAATAAGTACTTTCCTGGTGTTCTTCATATAGAGAAAGAGAAGGAGTTCCTTTAGGTAAAAAAGGATAATAAATCTATTGGATCTTACAAGACTAATTTTACAAGCCTTAAAAGGTATGATTTTGGTATTATCATTCAACCTGAAAGTAATTTTTATTTATTATTCATTATCTTAAAGACAAGTCTCCGAAGGGCATTATCCATAAGAGACTTTAGTAGCTATGAAGAGATTATTCGATGTAAAATCAAGGTGGAAATAGATAACATCGTTACATATCAATATCATCATTTTGATAAGAAAAGTAATATGTAATTCAAATAAAAATATAAGAACCATGGTGAGAAGAAGATGATATTTCCTTTATTCTCTAAGTGTGAGAAGATTTATGGAGCAAATTTTTTTTAGGGGACTAGTAAACGATTTTAGTGTGGAAAAAAGGGCTATTAAGAAATTGATTGCTTATAGAGATAATATTTACATAATTTTTCATATATATTTAAATTATTTAATCCAATAAAAATTAAAAAATTTAGCTTATTTTCATCAATTTTGGTTTTATAGTGTGTTTTGGGCTAAAATATAAAAAAAATTAATTCTAGAATTTTAACAAATTTTTATCACTTTTATATTTCACGCATAACTTTTAAAATTATAATCCTATTTAAGTAATTTTTTTATGATTCCTTAATTTTTGGGATTAAACTTATTATTTTGGACCATGATCTGATTCGAGTATTTGCAGGCCTGAAAAAATCAATCAAGTTGCAGAATTTTTCTTAATGATAGAGTCCACCCCACCTCAGTAAATGAGAAATAACTCAGAATAAACACATATAATTATGGTGATTACAATTTAATTTTAAATAGGACTCATATACACATTTCAAAATTAAATTTCATGGAGTTTTTTACTCATTAATTTACCCATTGAATTCCCAACATTGAAAGAATATTTATTGAATCCTCAATCAGAGAGAGTGTGACTCATTAATTGTATCATAACTTCTTTTATACACGTCCAATATATTTGAAATTTGGAGGGTTGATAAAAAATTAAATTTTGAAAATATTATAAGGAGTATCCCTGAAAATATTCATCCATCTAGTGTGTGTAATTAGATAAACCTTTTGGATAATATATTTTGGAGGAGAAATTTTAAGCTTCTTTTAGCTCTTTTATTCTTATTAGTTTTGTAAATCCATTTTCTTTTCCATTATTATTAGTTACACTTACCATGGTAAGTTAAACTTATTATTGATTGTGGATGGGTAGATTTTGTATTTTTTATTTTTTTATTTCTTTTTCTTTATTGAATAAAAATTATTTCTCTATTCTGTGAAGTTTCTTTCAATTTATAATAGCGGTTTTTATTATCATGTACAATCGTATTTGGTTTTTTATTATGTTATTGATTATTTATTTGGTCAATTATCATTATCTACCAACTCTAGTTTCGTATATTATATACTATGGAATATACTAGGGATTATTGGTGAAGTACTCAATGATCATTAGTACGTTTAGGAGGGGTAGTGGATATTCTTGATTATTTGGGATAAAAATGACTTGATCGGGTATTTCCTAAGTCAATGGAAGATATTCACTAAAACTATCTCACAAAAATAAGTAGAGTAGAACAAACTTTTATTTTGGTAAGATTTTCTCTCACCATCACCATTTGACCAAAGGATTGAGAGGAAGTGATCATGGAATGTCACATTAATCGACTTAGCAGAAGAGGATTGAATAAAATAGAAATAGGATGGTATTGCAATTAAAAAACTAACCCTGACCTGACCACCCTTATTATATAATAGTTTTCAATCACTTTTGTTACCAATTTTCTTTCAATATTTTTCTTAATTGTTTTCTTTTGTTTCGTTTGTTTTCAAAACCAAAAAATCTCGAAAATACCCCATTTTATCTCAAATTAAAAGTGAAAAATTATTTTGTGTGCACTCATATTTGGGATTATACCAAGGGTTAATCACTAGACTATACTTAATTAATTTAAAATAATGTTTTACCACACCCTATGATATGTATGTGTCAAAATTGGCACCATCTTTGGAAAGGCAGTGTGACATAATAACTTAAAAAAAAAATTTAAAAACTAAATGACCCAAAAATAAAACAAACAATTAATTGAATTTGATCCAAAAAATAAAATAACATTAACCCAAATAAGAAAAAAACACAATAGGAAACTTTTAGGAAACAAACTTCTTATATTCAAGTGACACTCTTAGTGTTCACTCTGAACTGAAAATCATGGTCGGCAATCCCAACCAAACCCCATATGATATGTGTGTACCTCAATTTTACAATCCAAATAACCAACTCATTGCACATATTGTACCAAATTATTTTGAATTATGTGTCAATATGATTATTGTACTTCCAAAGTTTCATGTTATTGCAGGAGAATATCCAAATCGGCATATCCAAGAATTCAACTTTGTCTACTCAAGATTCAAGAAAAGAGGAGCACCTGAAGACCAATTTCGATGGAGGGCATTCCCCTGATCACTTAAAGGAGAAGATAAAAGAGTGGTTGTAGAGTCTGTAACTAGGGGATATTAGTTATTGGGAAGATCTAAAAAGATTATGCATGCATATATTCTTTCCCAAATCCAGAAGTACCACCATAAAAATGAGATTTGCATCATATGGAAATAAATTAGAGAGACCATCTATGAGTACTGCGAGAATTTAAAGAAGCTTTGTACTAACTTTCCATATAAAGAAATATAATAACACCAATTCCATTGGTTATTATACCAAGGACTTCTTGATAATGATAAAAATCTACTAGATACCTCATCTAGAGGAGCCCTGATCAACAAAACACATGCAGACGTAAGAGTTCTAATTGAGAAGATTGCATGAAAATTGCAACAATTTGGAACAAGAGGTACAAGAACTAGGGGATACATGATTTATAAAAAATTTGATTCATTTTTTTTACTGAAACCAAAGATGATTTCCTCACAAGTTTAGTCCATCAAATAGATATAACTCAATAAAATGGATATGAAGCTTCATCTTAGGTATGTGGTTTATGTTCTTCTTCTACTCATTATACTAACCAATGTCCTGAGATATAGTGGATAGAAAGTTGTGTTGTATCCATTTATCCAATGTAGTTCTATCATAATCAAATGCATCATCCCCAAGCTTAGTAAGTATTTGGAAACCAAAAAAAATAGTTGAGATCATTCAATCCTAACCAATACCCCAATCAACCTCTCTACCAGCAGCATCAATATCAAAACCCTCCCCCACCCCCACCCCCCACTTTTCCAAAAACCCTACAAAATAGTCTTACCAACAATAAGAATTTCAACCAACCACATTCCATATTCCCTATAAACAACCATCCACCAGTTAACAACCTTCAATTCAAACCCAATCGTAGAAATATAATATTGAGAGGTTGAAAGACACTATAAAAGATTTTTAAAAAAAATTAAATAGTATCATAGACTTCCAAACCATAAATTTAGGTAAAATACCTTACCATATGTTGTTCTGGGTGGAAACTCAAGAAGGGGTGAATTGATTTTCCACTTAAAATTTCTATTAAAAACTTTATGATAAAAATCCCCAAATTTGAAATAGCCCAATTAATTAAGGAAGTATAGATATAAATGTTCAATTGGTCAACAAGTTTCTAAAATTTTGATTAGTCCTCAGTTTAATTAGTGTAAAACACATATCCAAGTTTTGAAATAGGTATACTGAATTAAACACATATACAGACCAACCAAAACTAACTATCAGAGTGAATGTAAAATAGTTTTCTATTTTGAAGTTATAAGAAGCATAAAATAAAAAACAGAGTATTACAAAAGAAGGTAAATAGCAGAGTTAAACAAGAGGTTCAGTCACAATCCAAGACATAATTCTCTCCACTTAGTGATCACTAGCCACCAAATAGTTTATATAGACAATAAACTTGATACATAGCTTGTATCGGGATTTACAATAGTTTTCACAAATTGTCCAGGGCTCACATGCTCTATCATAGTTATTGATGGGAAAAACAAACAACCAAGCCACACAAGGCCTCTTCCAAGGTTACAT
The DNA here is from genome assembly GCA_963277665.1 of Viscum album. Taxonomy (NCBI): domain Eukaryota; kingdom Viridiplantae; phylum Streptophyta; class Magnoliopsida; order Santalales; family Viscaceae; genus Viscum; species Viscum album. The sequence goes on along the minus strand of OY728138.1, from coordinate 1,284,108,476 downwards.
GTGGGAAACAAAGTTTAAGTAATGTTTGGTGTGAGGATTTTCAGTGTCCTCTAGTTCAAGCATATGAGATAGTGTGTGTAACAGAAAAATGAACACTTCTTAGAAATGTATAGTAAGAAACACAATAGATCTAATGTTATAAAGATTGAGTTTAGAAGGATCTATGTGTTTGAAGTTCATATCTTGACTCCTTTGAGTGAATAAATAAGAATTCAGGTCTTTCTTTGGAAGTTGTCTCCAAAACAAAGTGCCGCAACTCCAGGTTCTAGCTTCCAGGTACTAAGGCATTTTGCTTCTTGGTTTGAAAGAGATTTTATGAAGCACAGAAGATAGTCTTGAATTTATTCTCCAAAATGATCTTTGTGAAGCTCTTGAGTTCACAGCTTAAGTGTTGGTATTCTCCTTGTTCTTCAAATCTAGCTTGTAATTTTCCTCGCTCATGCATCCATAGTCTTCTCTTCCTTGGAATTCTATTTTATATTTGAGGTCCGACAATATGAAGAAAAAAACCACGTTTGGTCTTCCTTGTACCCCGTACTGTCTTCAGTTATGGTCTATTGATATGTATACAATAAGCATTAATTAATGTCAGAAGCATTAAATTTACCAAATATGACTGTTAGAATAATCTTATGAAATTGACAAAGTATGTAGTAGAAGAGTGGGTATCGGTAGACTGGTAGCGGCAGCCTTCTTAATGGTAGGCTTTATCAGTAGGATTCATTGGTAGGATTTAGCAGTATCCTTGTATCAGTAACCATTAGTGGTAACTCTAAAAAATTATTCTTTGAGTGGTAGACTCGTAGAAGTGAGCTTGCATTGATAACCAATCGGTGAGGTTCCTCAGTGGTAACCTCTATCGATAACCTCTATCGGTAACCTTTATCAGTAACCTCCCAGTGGTATCCTTCTAGTGGTAACCTTCTAGCGGTAACCTCTTTCGGTTACCTATGTCGGTAACCTCTATCGGTAACCTTCCAATGGTAAGCTTCCAACTGTAACATTCTAGCAGTAACCTTCCGGTGGTAACCTCTATCGGTAACCTTCTAGCAGTAACCTCTATCGGTAACCTCTTACTTAGATAAATTTTTCACTGTAAACTTAATCAAGAGATAAGTGAGATTAAAAATACATAGTTATTGCCTGATATAAACTATAAATATTAATTAAACATGATTATTATATAAAAGAAACATGATTTAGGATTATCAAAACTGGTGAGTCCAAGAATCTCCCCCTTTTTGATAATTACAAATTATGTCAGTAAAATTCATATTTATGAATTTTTTAATCTGGGTTAAGCACATTTGAGAATCTCTTCAGAGTTGTTAGTATGAATATATTATGTATTAGTAGTTGAAATAACATAAAATTGAACCATGTTTATTGTTGAAAATATATCCGAGCATATATTCAAGGGCTCCAGTCTTAAAACTTCTCCGTATTTCTGATTAGAAAAAATAATGTAAGACAAAAAGGAGAAAAAAGAAGATTTTTGTATTAATGAAACAAGATTAAAATATACAAAAATATTTCAAAGATCTGTATCAACTAAGACAGCCCACATTCAATCCACATCATAGATGTTCAAGGGAGATTTTTCTTTGAGAGTTGAGGAGGTAGGTTCAGAAGATGAAGGTACAACCCTAGGGATAACAGTAAGAAAGGTAGGAGGATCTTCTTCAGAAGTATCGGTATACTGATAATGAGTAGATCTCTGAGGAATCATAGGATTAAAGCTTCTGATGGCATGTGCAGGATTCATCAAAGGGGAAGCACTGGTAGCTCCTAATGAAGCTGAGGAAGAAGGCAATGTTGGATGGACAATAATAAAAGTATAGTCCTCATGGAGAAAGGGAAAAATGTTATTCCTGAAATCCATAATGATAATCCCTCCTCCTTCCATAGTTGAAATGAAACCATCCTTATTCTCCATTAACTTTTCCAATGTAGGATTCAACTCTCTAAGCCTTCTTACTTGATCCTTAAAATCCTTAGTGACAGGTGGGATCCTCAAGTTCTCCAAAACCATCCTGAAGTGACAATACATTTGATTCTTATTCTAAACCCATTTATAATAGAAGTAAAATTTCTCTTTGATGGCCTTATGATCTTTGGAAGCCTCCCCCAAGTAATATCCTACAAGCTTATGAATGTATCTAGTAGTGAAAATGTCATGAGTCATAGACTGAGGGTCTAAGGTACTTACACCAGAGATCTTCTCTAATTATTCTCTAACAACTAATCTGAAAAGTTCTCTAATTATTCTCTAAAAACTGATATGAAAACTTCTAGATCAACAGGAGGAGAGGCTGATGAGGAAGAAGATGCACACAGAGGTTCCATAGTAAAAGCTATTGTTTTCTTAGAACACTTGGTTAGACCACTGATCAACTTCTTCACATAATCATCCCGACCACTCACATGTGCCTTTATAGACTTCTTAAGGTCCTCAAACACAGTGACCATCTACTGAACAACACTCTTAACAAACTTAAGGTCTTTGTACACTTGAGATATTGAAGTCATATATGAGTCTAAAGTTTCAATCGACTATTTCATAGACTCCTTAGATTCTTCCAAGGTTCTAACTTGATTTTGGAATGCCTTCACTTCATGTAGAAAATTGGAGTGAAAGTTATAGATTATTATATCTAAGGTAGATGTCACAAGATCTTGATTGAGAGCCATTATTCTCTTTATCCCAATGGATCTCTCATCAAAGTGTCTCTTCAAATATAATTTAAATGAATCTAAGTCGTCTTTCTTTATATAATCTTGAGGTAGAAGAACCACATGTTTCACTATAGTGGTCTCTGAAACAGAATGAATTGGAGGGCTTCTATTAGGAATTTTTCATCTTCAGGTTCTTCATAGTCTAAGACCAAAACAATGAATCCAGGTTTTTCTGACCAATATTCTATCTCATGACAAACAAAAACTGAACCTATGGAAACAGGTTCCTCCCCCTCACTTAGAGCATCCACTTGATCAACTATATTCACTTCTATCATTCCTCCTTGATCAACTGCACCAAAAGGAGAGTCCACTGCTATTTCTTCTATAGAATCTTCAACCACAACCATAGGAATTCCATCTCCAATAGATTTAACATCTTATTCCTCTTCACTCTCTCCCACTTCTATATATCCTATCAAAGGACTAAGGCTTAGGCATTCCTCTTCAATTTCATCAATATCTGTCTCAAATTAATCTTGGCCACATTCAGCTTCATCATCATCCTCTGAGGTCTCTCCAAAAGTAATGTCTCTTAAGACATTATCTTCTTCTTCTTCTTCACTGGTTTCCTCATCATCACTGTCCCTTAGGAAATTATCTCTTATGGGTAATCTCTTTGGTGGACTAGGCTCTTCAAAAGTTACAATACCAATATGGGGGCTTGATGGAAGGTCATGATCACTTTTTTCATCAACAGGAGAATCCTCTCTCTCTTGCACAATAGCAACATCCCCCTCTTTATCTGATTAAATTGGCTCAACCTCATTAGGATATAAACCTGGATCTCTTTTATTCTTTGTCTAGGTAGGATTGGTAACAGGATTGAATTCCTTATATAGTTTAGCCACATCATTCACCCACTCCTTTTTCCAAGGGTTACATTTCATCTTCATAAACTTGCAAATCATTTTGGTAATGAAAAATTTGTCCCTTACAGTTATTGTTTCTTCTTTATGTCCAGAAACTCCTTTCACTTTCACCATCAAAGATATAAACTTGGCATAAAATAAAGTATTTGACTTGGAACTAGGCTTAGTTTTATACTCTAATTGAACCATTATCAACCTGCAAAGATTTATCCTTTCTCCATGCTTCAATAGATATAACAAAAATATGTCTTGATACTTTAGAGTAGAAAAGTCCCCTATCCTGGGACTCAAGACATGTTGAACAAATTTAAACAGTAATCAGTTTTCTCCATCCATCTCAGCAGAAATCACTATCCTAGGGATTCCATTCCCTATTAGTTTTTCTAGAGCCTCTTCATAGAAGAAATAATCACTGGTGTGAGGCATCACTCCAATGTAATAGTCAAATATTCCTTCATGTGGGACTCTTAATCATTCATCCCATTCAACAGAAGAAAAGATCACACTTACTCCATTTATGTTAGAAATCATTTGGTTATCATCCTCAGACTGTTTAAACTTCATAAATTCATAAAATTTCTTTACTACCTTCGGGTAATATGGTCCATTGTTATTTGAAAAACATTCTACCCAATTCTGAGCTTCGAGTGCCTTCAGCACCAGAGAACTACTCGACAGAAGCCATTCCAAAATTAATTCCTTTTCGACCATGATTTACCTCTTCAAAAAATGTGGATTGATCAGCTTTACCACAACCTTGCTTCCACTACTAGATCTATCTCAAGGTATCTTAGGGTTTGGCGCATCTCCTTCATCACCAACCATCAGTCTCTTTACTCTTTCCATTACGATCTAATGTGGTTTGAGGTTTTTAGTAGAAGGTTAGGTTCCAAGATTTTTGAGCAAGAGGTTCGTGAGATGATTAAGGTGAATTGATATGTGGTATGTACTTTTTTTATCATTTAAGAGTCGAAAAAAAATCGAGTAAAAGAAATAAATAAGATTAAAGTGTTTCATATTCTGACAAAAAAATGTTATGTCCTAGACCTGATTAAGGCTGATTATCGGTAAGGAGAAACTGATGAGGTCCTAACGGTGAGGTCCAATGTTGAGGTCCAATGGTGAGGTCCAACAGTGAGGTCCTAACAGTGAGGTCCAATGGTGAGGTCCTAATGGTGAGCTCCAATGATGAGGTATCCTAACAGTGAGGTCCAATGATGAGGTGTCTTAATGGTGAGGTCCAATGGTGAGGTGTACTAACGGTGAGGTCCAACGGTGAGGCATCCTAACAGTGAGGTCTAATGGTGAAGTGTCCTAATGGTGAGGTCCAATAGTGAGGTGTCCTAATGGTGAGGTCCAACAGTGGGGTGTCCTGAACTAAAAATTTATCATACCTAACTCATGTTTAATGTAATTTAACCTCTCAGAATTCAAAGGATTTTTGAATATATCATCCAATTGATGTTCAGTGCCAATAAATTCAAAGTGATGTCACCTCTTTGAGAATGATAACTCAAAAAGTGATATCTCACATTAATGTGATTTTTCCTAGCATGAGATAATGGATTTTTATAGATGTTAATTGCACTTGTATTATCACAATTTATAGAGACATGTTTTAATTGATATCCATAGGCTAGTAAAGTGTGTTTCATCTACATAATATGAGCACAACAACTACCAGCAGCTATATATTCAGCTTTGGTAGTGGATAATGCAACATAATTTTGTTTCTTACGACACCATGATACTAGTGACTTTCCCAAAATGTGACATGTTCCAGAGGTGCTTTTTCTATCTAACTTGCAACCATTAAATTTATCATCAGAATAACTTATCAAATCAAATGATTTTCCTCTTGGATAACATAGTCCTATGTTTGTAGTATACTTGAGATATTTAAAAATCCTTTTAACAGCACTTAAATGATATTTTTTTGGGATTATCTTGAAAATGAGCACACATACATACACTTGACATTATATGAGGTTGACTAGAAGTAAGGTTGAGAAAACTCCAAATCATACCTCTATAATTGGTTTGATCCACTGGTTTACCAGTTTCATCAGCATCCAATTTACAAGTGTTTCTCATAGGTGTATCACTACCTTTAGTACCATACAAACCAAAACGTTTCAAAATATCCTTAGTATATTTACATTGATTTAAAAAAAAATACCATTTTTATTTTGAAAATTTTGAAATCCAAGGAAAATTTTAAGTTCCCCCATTAAACTCATTTCAAATTAATTTTTCATCATCTTTGAAAAATCAGTACATAAATAATTTTTAGAAGATCCAAAAATAATATCATCTACATAAATTTGTACTATTAAAACATCTTTGTTAATCCTTTTAATAAAAAGAGTATGATCAGCTATCCATTTAGTAAAACCTTTTGAAATAATAAAAGAACTGATTCTATCATACCAAGCTCTAGAAGCTTGTTTTAGACTATATAATTCTTTAGAAAGTTTAAAAATATGATTTTAAACATTGGGATTTGTAAAGCTAGGGGTTGTTAAACAAATAAATCCTCGACTATATACCCATTTAGAAATGCACTTTTAACATACATTTGATAAAGTTTGAAATTCATATGAGTTGCATACGAAAGCAGTATCCTAATGGATTCTAGTCTGGCTACAGGTGAAAAGGTTTCCTCATAGTTTATTCCTTCTTCTTTACTATATCCTTATGCAACTAATCTAGCCTTGTTTCTGACTATATTTCCAGACTCATCAACTTTGTTTCTAAACACCAATTTAGTGCCTATGGTCAAAGTGTCCTTAGGTCTTTCTACTAATTCCAAAAATATGTTTCATTCAAACTAATTTAATTATTCTTGTATAGATATCACCCAAAATTCATCATTTATAGCATCATTAATATTTTTGGGTTCAATCTATGAAAGAAAAGCTTTATGTTCAACCTGGTTTCTTAGAGAAGCTCTAGTTTGTGTCCCTCTATTTAAATCACCTACTACATCATCAAAAAGATGATTCTTGAGAGTTTTAATACCTATAGAAAAGGGTGGAATAGTCTCCTCATGGTTTTCTATAGGTTCAGATTCAACGTGCATAGATTTTGGAAAATATCCGAAACTAGTTGATTTTAATGAGGGTTCACTGTCTTTGTTATTAAGGTCCAGAATTGACATATCTTTATCAAGATATTCAAGATAGGTTTTAGGTTCATGTGAATCAGTCTCAACAAATTTTACATGAACTGATTATTCCACACATTTTCTTATCTTATTGAATACTCTATAGGTTTTACTAGAGATTTTGTAACCTAGAAAAATTCATTCATCACTTTTGGAAGGAAAATTGTCAAGATTATCCCTAGTGTTAAGGATAAAGACTTTTCAATCAAAAACTCTAAAGTAATTAACCTTAGGTTTTCTATTATTATATAGATCATAAGTGGTCTTCTTAAGAACATGTCAAATTAAGACTCTATTGATGTTTTAACAAGTTTTATTAACATCTTTATCCCAAAAATTGATAGGCGGGTTATACTCATTAAGCATAGTCTGGAAAATCTCTTGAAGTGTATTATTTCTTCTTTCTACAACTCCTTTTTGATGTGGTGTTCTAGAAGCAGAGAAATTTTGATTATAGCCATTATGTGAGAAAAAAGATTCAAACTCTTGATTTTCAAACTCACGGCCATGATCACTTCTCAAGGTCTCAATTCTAAGTCCACTAAGATTTTCTAAAAACATGGAATATTTAATGAAGTAAGAACATGATTAACTTTTGTGAGATAGAAAGTATACCCAATTGTGTCTATAAAAATCATCTACAAGAACATAAACATGGTTCTTCCCATTTAAACTTAAAACTCTTAATGGTCCAAACAAATCCATTTGAACCAACTCAAGCTGTTGAGAAGTTGAAACTTATTTCTTTGGATTGAAAGAATCTTTGTGTTGTTTTTCCTTTTGAGAAAGATTACAAACTTTGTTAAGTGGGAATTCCAATTTAGGTAAGTCTCTAACTAACCCTTTTCTAGTCATTTTTCTAAGTGAGTGCACATTGCAGTGTCTTAATCTTTTGTTCCACAACCAATATTCTTTATGAAAAGAATTTAAACCAGTAACATTTTTCTTAGCTAAAGAGTTTAAATCAACAGCATATACATTTTCATTTCTAAGAGTAGTGAATATTAAATCATTTCTATAATTAAAAACATTGCATGCATCGTTTTCAAATTTAACATTAAAACCATCCTCACACAACTGAAATATACTAAGTAGATTGTACTTTAACCCATCAACAAAAAATAATTTTTAAATTAATATTTTATTTGGGATACCAATTTGGCCTAAGCCGACGATCTTCCCTTTAGCATTATCACCAAATGTAACATGTCCACCATAAACTTTGATAATGATATTGAAGCATAAATAGCCTCTTTTCATATGTCTTGAACATCCAATATCCAAATACCAAAGGGCTTTACAGGAGCTCTTTATCCAACTTTCCTACAAAACAGATTAAGCATAGGGTAACTTTGGTACCCATATTTTCTTGGGTCTAGAGAGGTTAGCAAGTAATGCTTTGGGAACCCATATTTGTCTTATATGTTTCCTATAATCAATAGATATTTTTTGATACATGAACACTTTGTTAGGTCCTTTAGAGAATTATTTTTAAAAAGATGGTCCAGAACATGAACTAGTAGTGAACTATCCAGATTTTGGAACAAATTTGTTCTTAATAATCTTTCTCTATCCTGGTTGATATTCTAAACCAGTTGTGTATTTTGGAGAAATTTTTTTCCTTAGAAACAAGGTCAAGGTATCCCTACAGGCATTAAATTTCTCAAGATCTATTTTTAATTACTCATTGGATAATTTTAGTTTATTTTTTTCTTTTAACAGTAGAGAAAATTTTTCTTTTTCAATATCCAAATCAGACTTATAATTGGCATTCAAAGAATTTTGTCTTTTAAATAATTTTTATTTATCATTGTTTTAATTAAAGGTATCTTCAAACATTCCACAATATTCAAATAGTTCATCATTAGTAATATTTTCATCATTATTTGATTCACTCTCATTCTCAGAATATTAATATTTATGTATAGGAGAATTGAGTGTTACCTTATATGTTTCTGTCATGAAACACATGTTTGCATGATTGTTCTTCTCAGTATCAGAAGCGTCAGATTCACTGGAGCTATCTTCTGAAGCACTCCAAGTAGCTTTCATATCCTTTTTATATCCCTTTACCTTGTCTTCATATTTCTTCTTAAACTTCAGCTTGGGGTAATCAGCCTTTTTATGACCTTTTCATTTACACTCATAACAGATTATCTCATTTGTTTTTTTATTCCATTTTCAATCCTTTTTCAAATTTCCTTTTCTATCATACCTTTATTTATAATTTTACTTTCTAAAGAAATTATACTTTTGGTAGAACTTTTTTAATCTTCTTGATAGATGAGCCATCTCATAATCACTGTCAGAATATGAATCTTTACTGGTGAAACTGTCTACAAAAATGTGTACTTTTTATTTTTCTTTGCTTTTTGTGGTAGTAGTCTAGAATGATATAGATTTATTTCTTGGTTCTTCATCTGGTTCCTGATTCACCTTAATATATTCTTCGTACATCATAAGTTTTCCAATTAGTTCCTTTCCTGGTATCTTGCTTATATGAGAGGATTCTCAGACGGAAACAGAAGTTCATCTCCATATTTCAAGTAGGAATCGAAGCATTATCATAATGTGATCCTTGATGTCTACTAGTTTCCCAAGAAGACTCATGGTATTTACTATTTCATTGATCCTGAGATACATTTCAGTGATAGGTTCATCTGAATTCATTTTAAAATTATCATATTTAATAGTATAAGTATTTAATATCATTTCTTTAACATCGGTTGTTCCCTCATGAGAAACAGCCAAAGTATCCAAAATTTCATATGAAATTTTACAAGAAGATATTCTATTGAATTCTTAATCACCTAGAGCACAGTACAATGCATTCATTGATTTACAATTATTATTATATATAGCTTTAGTCAACTAAGACCATGTGTCCCTAGCATTAGCAGGTAATGCATATTGTTCTTTAATTGTGTCCTAGATTTCAGGACCCATGCTCTCTTAATAAATTTCCATTTTCAATTTCCACTGAGCATAGTTAGTACCATTAAAAAATGGTGGTCTATTAGTATTTGCACCCTCAACTCAGTTATCCATAGTTAATTAGAATTTAAAGAACTAAAAATTTAGATATGACGGAAATTTTAAGATCATTAATATAAAACTAAAATCACAGTTGAAAAGAATATGAAAAGCTTGAAAAATAGTTCTGATGGTAGCAATAAGAACTTCCTCGGAAACCAAATGTTGGTCGGGGTGGAAACTCAAGAGGGGTGAATTGAGTTCCCACTTAAAATTCCTACTAAAAACTTTTTGATAAAAATACCCAAATTTGAAACATCCTAGTTAATTAAGGCAGTAGAGATATAAATGTTCAATTGGTCAACAAGTTTCTAAAAGGTTGATTAGTCCTTGGTTGAATCAGTGTAAATCAATTATCCAACTTTTGAAATAGGTATACTGAATTAAACACATATACACACCAACCAAAACAAACTATCAGAGTGAATGTAAAAAAATTTTTTGTTTTTAAGTTATAAGCAGAAGAAAATAAAAAAAAACAGAGTATTACAAAAGAAGGTACACATCAGAGTTAACCAAGAGGTTAAGTCTCAAGATGAGACTTAATCCTCCCCACTTGGTGATCACCTTCCACAAAGTAGATTATATTAACAATAAACTTGATACACATCATGTATCGGCCTTTACAATAGTTTTCACAAATCGTCCAGGGATCACACCCTCTACCATAGTTCTTTATAGGAAAAACACACAACCAGGACACACATGGCCTCTTCCATAGTTACACATGGGAAGCAATATTGAAGTAATGTTTGGTGTAAGGATTTTCAATATCCTCCAGTTCAAGCATAGGAGATAGTGTGAGTAACATAAAAACTCACACTTCTTATAAATTTAAGATAAGAAACACAATAAATATAATGTTATAAAAATTGAGTTTAGAAGGCTCTATGTGTTTTCAGTTCAGCTCTTGAATCCTTGGAGTGAAGAAATTGCAATTGAAATCTTTATCTGGAAGTTGACTCTAAAACAGAATGTTGCAACTCCAGGTTCTAGCTTCCATGTACTGAGGTGTTCTACTTCATGGATTGAAAGATATTTAATGAAGCACAAAAGAAAGTCTTGAATTTATTCTCCAAAATGATCTTCATGAAGCTCTTAGTTTCATAGTGTAAGTGTTGGAATTCTCTTTGTTCTTTAGATCTGTCATGTAATGTTCTTCTCTCATGTATCCATAGTCTTCTCTTCCTTAGTCTTCTATTTTATATTTGAGGTCCTACAATAAGAATAAGAAAACCTTGTGTGGTCTTCCCCGTACATCATACTATCTCCAGATATGGTCTCTTGTTATGAATAAAATCAATATTAATTAATTTTAGAAGAATTAAATTTATCAAATATGACCGTTAGAATAATCTTCAAATATTGAAAAAGTATGTAGTAGAATATTGGGTATCTGTAGACTGGTAATGGTATCCCTCTCAATGGTAGGCTTCATTGGTAGGCTTCATTGGTAGCCTTGAAGTAGTAACCATTAGTGATAACTCTACAACAGTAGCCTTTGAGCGATAGACTCATAGCGGTGAGCTTGCATTGATAACCTAGTGGTGAGGTTCCTCATTGGTAACCTCTATCGGTAACCTTCCATCGGTAACCTTCCAATAGTAACCTTTGTCTGTAACCTCTATCGGTAACCTTCTAGCAGTAACCTTCCAGTGGTAACCTTCCAGCGGTAACCACTATCGGTATCCTTTAGACGATAACCTCTATCAGTAACCTCTTACTTAGAGAAATTTTTCACTGTAAACTTAATCGAGAGAGTAGTGAGATTAAAAATACATAGTTATTACTTGATAGAAACTATAAATATTAATGAAACATGATTATGATATGAAAGAAACATGATTTCGGATTATCAAAATAGGTGATTCCAACACCATACAATCCCAAACCCATAGGATAATTTCAACATGATAACAACAAGAAGTGTAAATTAAACCCAACCACCATCCACCCTTGAAGCTAAAACAAGACCACCTGTATCGAAGGAGAATGAAGTTAGGAATTCTAAAATTTCTGTGACAATGCATATGGAATAAGAAAAGAAATAGGGGGAGAAGGATATTACCAAGATAAAGGGATAAGAAACCCCAATTTAAAAGGTAAAAAATGATAAGAAATACGTATCCCCTCTATTTTCCATTAAGTATGATATCATCAAAGAGATTTCATGAAGAAAAGCTTCAAAAATAAATTCTAGAAACCTTCTAGAAAGTAGAAATTAGTATCCCCTGCTTGAAGCGGTCAAACAAATTCCAAGGTATGCAATTTTTTCTAATTTTATTTGCACTAAAAAGAGAATAATTAAAGGTAATGAGTGGATAAACTTGTGAATAAGTTTATCTATCCTTATCACCCCACAGTTTTCAACCAAATGTCAATATCAAGAGAATTTTTCCATTCCATGAAACATTGGATCTTTAAATTTATCAAATTATTAATGTGATATAGGTGCTTAAATTTATGTATTTCCACACTAAATATGCACTTATTTTCATATTTGAGACTTTAATCCCATAATAGTGGTTGTCCAACTTGAAAACATATCCACAGTTTTCATAGTAGGAGTTTTGGAAGATGACCTTGTGAAAGTCAAAGATCTTTTATTCCCAGCCAACTTCTATGTTCTGAATATGGAAAAATATAGGATCCCATAATACTAACCCATAATTTTTGGGATTCCTATCTTAAATATGGGAAAAACCATCATTAATGTACATAAAGGTACACTCACCATGTATTTTAGAGATATCACTATCCACTTAAATATTTTTGAATCCATGAGGCACCCATCAGATGACAACTCACTCTTTTCACTATCCCGTGAATTTAGTACTAAACAAATTGAAGAATAAGGAGGTTTGAAAATTGGAAATGGGAGACCATAATTTAATTTCATCCCTAGAGAAGCCCCAAATCTGTAATTAAAACCACTCCCCTTTGATTTGAAATATGTGTACCTCATGGAAAGGGATAAATTACAAGTGATAATTTTTAATAATCTATCTAAAACCCAATAATAATCATTGATTGAACTTTTTATAGATAATTTACAATCAATAGGGTAGATTTTATGTGATATTCTGGGAAGAAACCCAAAAATATACTCACATAAAATTCATCTTGAGGAAGACTCCAAACCTATAAGACAACCCTAAATGAGGTTTAATTCCACCTTGATGGATGTTGTGAAGAAGGATAATGAGAATATCTAGGAATCCATGTTCATATATACCATTTTATATTCATAGTGGGTTAGCCCCATTCATTTAGTTCCAAAAAAAAAGATCTAACCATTTTGAGGAACTAAAAGAATGAATTAATCCCTATGAGAATTTCGAATAGATAGTGTGCATAGATTTTATGAAGTTTAATCAAGTTATGCAAAAGGATAATTTCCTCATCCCATTCATTGACCAGATGTTAGAGAGATTTGTAGGGAGAACTCATTGTTTCATTTTTTATGTATTTTTTGATTGTTTCCAGGAACCCATTGCTCCCAAGGATCAAGAGAATACTACATTTATTTGTCCCTATGGCAATTTTTCATATAAAAGGATTCCATTTAGATTATGTAATTCTCTAGGTAAATTTTAGAGGTTCATGGTAAGTATATTTTCTAATCCCATTGAAGATTTATTGGAAGTTTTCTAATATTATTTCATAGTTTTTTTAGATTCAGTTTACCATTATTAGAAAAATATTGAAAATGTTTTGAAACCCATCATTGAAAAGAATATTATTTTAAATTTTGAAAATTTTTATTTCATAGTTGAGAGAGGAATTTTACTTAGGAATTTCATTTCACAAAAAGGTATTAAAGTGGATAAATTAAAAAATGAAGTGATAGATTCATTTCCTAACCCAACTTTTATGAAATATCTTAGATCATTTTTAGGAGATGTAGGATTATATAGGAGGTTTATAGATGATTTTAGTAAGATTATCTCCCTCTCTCTATATTTCTATTAAAATATTATTATTTTTATTTTAATGGTACATGTAGGGAATCATTTGAAGATTTTAAGAGGAGATTGATTACACCATCAGGGATGCATCCACCAAATTAGGAAGAACCATTAGAGATATTTTGTGGTGCTTCCAATAAAGAATTTATAGAATTACTTTATCAAAAAATTGAGGGTAGGAAACAAGTCATTGTTTATTCCTTATGAAACTTTTATGTTCACCAATTCAATTAAACAACCACAGAAAAAGAGTTTTTGGTAGTTTTATTTTCTTTATAAATATTTAGACCATATATTCTTGGAACTAAAATCACTATGTTTTCTAATCTTTAAGATCTTAGGTACTTGATGAAGAAGGAAGATGCTAAGCCAAGGCTAGTGAGATGGATGATACTGATGTAGGAGTTCAACATAGAAATCAAAGATGAGAAGGGAGATGATAACCATGTGGTCAGTCACTTAAGTAGACTCCCCAATGCTACTAAAGATAAAATTCCAAACAAAGATCTACCGAACGATCACATTTAAAGAGTGAAGTTGTACTTGATTGAAGGAGAAGTGACTTGGTATGCTGACATGGTCAATTATCTGGTAACATATCAAGCCCCATCTCATTTAAATTCACACTAAATTCAAAAACTAAAATCTGAATCCAAATATTACATTTGGAAATATCCATTTATTTGGAATATTTTCAACTATCAAGTTATAATAAGATGTTTTCCTAAAAGTGAGATTGAATATATCTTTGAATTTTGTCACACTTTATCATGCGGAGGCCAATTTGGACCTCAAAGGATGGCAATGAAGGTTTTAGAATCTATAATTTATTAGACTAGCCTTTCTAAAGATTGAAGTTTCCCAGTCAGGATCCAATTATCACTGAGGTGGGAAGGGGTGAATCAGTGATATCTTTTTCCATTATTTTTCCTTATTTTTGAAACAACCTTCACCTCATGTTAAAGAGTTCTTTCCCTGTTGAATATAATCAAAACACACATCCTTAGAAACACAATATTTATAAGGTTCGCTACTTAATAAGAGTAGCTACGTCCTTGGTATGGTACAGAAACAATATAGTACTACACAATACACTAGAAAAAAATCCTTTTATGTGGAATAAAATGAGTAGTAAATACCCTAACACTCATTTATCACTTGGAAACAATATTCAAGAGTGTGTGCACCCTCTTAGCATAAATAGGATAGTACAAAGTTTATGTGCTTTCTCATGAAATTTTACAAATCTTATCTCTCAAAATAGTCCTTTTTATTTCCTACCCAAAAGTTAGTAGGAACTTCTTGGAGTTTTTAATGATATTTAATCCTATACCCTAGTCATATCTTGATGTACTTAGAAAACATTTCCCAATTAAATTGGGTACTCAAATCTTCAACTCGTAGAGCTCCTTCACAGAGCTCCTTCGTGAATCTCCCAAATTTGTATAGAAATATAGTTCATAGAGATCACTAGTTCATAGATCTTACTATTTTCTAGAGTTAGATTTGGTCTCTATGAAGTTCACTTCTTTTGAAAAGCTCAACGGATCATTGTGAATCTCCTTCCCTGAGAAGAGCTTACAACCTTCATAGAGCTCACTGCCTTCTCAAATCTTCTTTGAAATTTGAGAGTTCAAAAATTCTCATTGAGTCTCTATACTCATCTCAAGGGGGTTGAGGTCTATTTATAGGCATTTCTTATCGACTCTAGAGCCTTCCATCCACCTCAACGCCACATCAGCACCAAATCACAGAGCTCCGAATTTTCCGCCAAAATTCTCTCTATTTCATTAAGCTCCATGGAAATTTTCCTATATCACAAAGCTCATCATAATAGCAGAGTGTTCCTTCAAATACTTTGAACCACCAAAATTATCCACTCACAATTCTCTTCATAACTGCAATGCTCACTTGAAAAGATCTTTGCCTTTTCCATTTGTGAATCTCTTCGTAGTCACAGATAACACCATCAACATTCTTCATGTCTTTGCAAAATCTACTTCATGAATCCCATATTCATGAAATTAATGCCTTTTTCATATTTGGATGATATATTCAAGTAAATCCACTTTTTTAAATGCTATCCCAACTCTAAATTTTGGACCTCAAAATTTTGGGAAACACTAGAAAATTGTGCCACCATAGACACCTACTTCTGCAAAATGAACTGTGCTGATTGATAATATCTTTTCTCCCCCTTTACCTCATAAATCTTGCATCATAAGTTCTCCAAACTACTTATGATCTTTGTGAAATACAAACCATCAAAGAATTGTCATATTTACTAGGGAAAGTATTGTAACTTCCCTGTCTTCCATCAACCACTTATACAAAGTGAAGTGATTTTCTTTCTTCTCAAACATCTTTGACAACAAAAGACAATACCTGAAAAGAGAACACTTCATACTTCTTTTTCTATCCAACTTGGTCCCAAAAATCTCTCCATTTGGATTTTGTTTTCAACCAAGATTCATAAATCACTGAACTTTGTAACCTCAAGCTATAGATTACTTATCAACAATTCTAAGACTATGTGAGCTAACTCGTTGTGAGAAACAAAAATTATTGACAGCCAACATCATGATATCTAAAAGTAGTGAATATTAAATTACATCATCATTTCTTCCTCAACTTTATCCACTTATTTAAATTTCCTATAAAATAAAAATTGGTTTCCTACAACCACTCCAATAAACATTTAGAAAATTTCACTCACTTGCTGAATTCCCAACTTACCCACAACTCCCCCTTTATGCATGCCCATTAGGATAGATTTATGAAATAATTCTACCCCTTGACAACACTATCCAAAGGTAAGATGATAGAGAAGACAGAAAAACATACCTAAAACTTGATGAGAAGAAGTTTGTACTCTTATGTTCAGCCTAGATTTAGAAAATGGTTCTTTTAGTAAAGATTTTGTGAAAATATCAACAGCTTGTTCCGATATAAGAACATATTTCAGCTTCAAATAATTCTTCTCCACATTCTATTTGATTAAGTGGTACTTGATTTCAACATTATATGAATGATTTTATTTTACCATATTCCATGTAAGATTGATTTCACTTTGATTGTCACAACCCAAGAGCAAGGGTAACTTCACTTCAACAAATAGATCTTCCAACTGGGTCTTTATCCACATAAGTTGGGTTGTATCTTGAGTAGCAGAAACATCCTCATATTTATCCATTCTAAGAGTCCCTGAATTCTATTTATTTATATGCCAACTAAAATAGCTTTCCCCATAAAGAAAAATTCACCAGATGTGTATCTTCTATCATCAACATTTCCTGTCTAATCAGTATCTGAATACCCAAACAGATCAATATTTTCTTAGCCATCATACCTGATTCCAAAATTTGTTGTGCCTTTGATATATCTAATAATTATTTTTCCAACATTTAAATTTGATTCTTTAGGAGTGCTCGGAAATCTTGCACATAAGGTAACAACATAGACAATGTCAGGTCTTAAGGTAGTCAAATATAATAGACTTCCAATTAGCTTTTGAAACTCTTTTTAATGAACTTCATTTCCTTATACATCTTTAGAAAACTTGGTTCCAAGAAAAATTGGTGTGGAAACTGATTTTTAATTTTTCATTCCAAAATTCTTTAAAAGTTTCATTGCATACTTTTCTTGATAAATAAAAATGTTGTTCTTATTTTGTATGATTTTAAACCTAAGAAAATATTTCATTTCTCCCAGTATGGAAATATCAAACAACTTCTTCATCTCCTCATCAAATATTTCACAAGATCTTTCATCATTCCTTGCAATGATAATGTCATAAACATAAAAAATTATGATCAGAGAGAACTCCTATCATTACTTGATGTAAATATTATTATCAACTCTACATTTCGTGAAATTCATCTTCCTTAAGAAAGTATACCATTTTGAATATCATTCCCTTGGGGATTGTTTTATTCCATAAAAAGTATTCTTCAATCTTCACACATAAATTTTATCTTTCCCAATAATAAATTCACAAGTTTTTTCAATGTATACTTCTTCATCAAGATCATCATTCAATAATGTGGATTTAACATACATTTGAAATATATTGTAACCTCGTTGTGCAGAAATAGAAAGAAAGATTTTGATTGTTTCTAACCTTTCCAAATGTAACATGTCCACCATAAACTTTTATCATGATCTTGAAGCATAAATAGCCTCTTTTCATATGTCTTGAAAATCCAATATCCAAATACCAAAGGGCTTTACAGGATCTCTTTAGCCAAATTTCCTACAAAACAGATTAAGTATAGGGTAACTTTGGTACCCAGATTTTCTTGGTTCTAGAGAGGTTAGAAAGTAATGCTTTGGGAACCCATATTTGTCTTATAGGTTTCCTATAATCAACAGATATGTTTTGATACATGAACACTTTGTTAGGTCCTTTAGAGAATTATTTTTAAAAAGATGGTCCAGAACATGAACTAGTAGTGAACTATCCAGATTTTGGAAAAAATTTGTTCTTAATAATCTTTCTCTATCCTAGTTGATATTCTAAACCAGTTGTGTATTTTGGAGAATTTTTTTTCCTTATAAACAAGGTCAAGGTATCCCTATCGGCATTAAATTTCTCAAGATCTATTTTTAATTACTCATTGGATAATTTTAGTTCATTTTTTTCTTTTAACAGCAGAGAAAATTTTTCTTCTTCAATATCCAAATCAGACTTATAATTGGCATTCAAAGAATTTTTTCTTTTAAATAATTTTTATTTATCATTGTGTTCATTAAAGGTATCCTCAAACATTCCACAATATTCAAATAGTTCATCCTTAGTAATATTTTCATCATTATTTGATTCACTCTCATTCTCAGAATAGTAATATTTATGTATAGGAGAATTGAGTGTTACCTCATATGTTTCTATCATGAAACACAGGTTTGTATGATTGTTCTTATCAGTATCGGAAGTGTCAGATTCAATGGAGCTATCTTATGAAGCACTCCAAGTAGCTTTCATATCCTTTTTATATCCCTTTACCTTGTCTTCATATTTCTTCTTAAACTTCAGCTTGGGGTAATCAGCCTTTATATGAACTTTTCATTTACATTCATAACAGATTATCTCATTTGTTTTTTCATTCCATTTTCAATCCTTTTTTCAATTTCCTTTTCTATCATACCTTTATTCATAATTTTACTTTATAAAGAACTTATTCTTTTGGTAGAACTTTTTTAATCTTCTAGATAGATGAGCCATCTCATAATCATTGTCAGAATCTGAATCTTCACTGGTGAAACTGTCTACAAAAACGTGTTCTTTTTATTTGTCTTTGCTTTTTGAGGTAGTAGTCTAGAATGATATAGATTTATTTCTTGGTTCTTCATCTGCTTCCTGATTCACCTTAATATATTCTTCGTACATCATAAGTTTTCCAATTAGTTCCTTCACTGGTAGCTTTCTTATATGAGAGGATTATCAGACAGAAACAGAAGTTCATCTCCATATTTCAAGTAGGCATCAAAGCAATATCATAATGTGATCCTTGATGTCTACTGGTTTCCCAAGAAGACTCATGGTATTTACTATTTCATTTATCCTGAGATACATTTCAGTGGTAGGTTCATCTAAATTCATTTTAAAATTAGCATATTTAATAATATAAGTATTTAATATCATTTATTTAACATCGGTTGTTCCCTCATGAGAAACAGCCAAAGTATCCCAAATTTCATATTAAATTTTACAAGAAGATATTCTATTGAATTCTTCATCACCTAGAGCATAGTATAGTGAATTCATTGATTTACAATTATTATTATATATAGATTTAGTCACCTAAGACCATGTGTCCCTAGAAGTAGCAGGTAATGCATATTGTTCTTCAATTGTGTCCTAGATTTCAGGACTCGTGCTCTCTTGATAAATTTCCATTTTCAATTTCCACTGATCATAGTTAGTACCATTAGAAAAAGGTGGTCTATTAGTAGTCGCACCCTCAACTCAATTATCCATAGTTAATTAGAATTTAAAGAACTAAAATTTTAGATATGATGGAAATTTTAAGATCATTAAGATAAAACTAAAATCACAATTGAAAAGAATATCAAAATCTTGAAAAATAGTTCTGATGGTAGCAATAAGAACTTCCTCGGAAACCAAATGTTGGTCGGGGTGGAAACTCAAGAGGGGGTGAATTGAGTTCCCACTTTAAATTTCTACTAAAAACTTTTTGATAAAAATACCCAAATTTGAAACAGCCTAGTTAATTAAGGCAGTAGAGATATAAATGTTCAATTGGTCAACAATTTTCTAAAAGGTTGATTAGTCCTTGGTTGAATCAGTGTAAATCACTTATCCAACTTTTGAAATAGGTATACTGAATTAAACACATATACACACCAACCAAAACAAACTATCAGAGTGAATGTAAAACAGTTTTTTGTTTTTAAGTTATAAGCAGAAGAAAATAAAAAAAATAGAGTATTACAAAAGAAGGTACACATCAGAGTTAAACAAGAGGTTAAGTCTCAAGACGAGACTTAATCCTCCCCACTTGGTGATCACCTTCCACAGAGTAGTTTATATTAACAATAAACTTGATACACATCATGTATCGGGCTTTACAATAGTTTTCACAAATCATCCAGGGATCACACCCTCTACCATAGTTCTTTATAGGAAAAACACCCAACCAGGACACACATGGCCTCTTCCATAGTTACACATGGGAAGCAATATTGAAGTAATGTTTGGTGTAAGGATTTTCAATATCCTCCAGTTCAAGCGCAGGAGTTAGTGTGAGTAACAGACAAACACACACTTCTTATAAATTTAAGATAATAAACACAATAAATATAATGTTATAAAAATTGAGTTTAGAAGGCTCTATGTGTTTTCAGTTCAACTCTTGAATCCTTGGAGTGAAGAAATTGCAATTCAAATCTTTATCTGGAAGTTGTCTCTAAAACAGAATGTTGCAACTCCAGGTTCTAGCTTCCAGGTACTGAGGTGTTCTACTTCATGGATTGAAAGATATTTAATGAAGCACAAAAGACAGTCTTGAATTTATTCTCCAAAATGATCTTTATGAAGCTCTTAGTTTCATAGTGTAAGAGTTGGTATACTATTTGTTCTTCAGATCTTTCATTTAATGTTCCTCTCTCATGCATTCATAGTCTTCTCTTCCTCAGTCTTCTATTTTATATTTGAGGTCCTACAATAAGAATAATAAAACCTTGTGTGGTCTTCCCCGTACATCATACTATCTACAGATATGGTCTCTTGTTATGAATACAATCAATATTAATTAATGTTAGAAGAATTAAATTTATCAAATATGACCGTTAGAATAATCTTCAGATATTTAAAAAGTATGTAGTAGAATATTGGGAATCTCTAGACTGGTAGTGGTATCCCTCTCAATGGTAGGCTTCATTGGTAGCCCTGAAGTAGTAACCGTTAGTGATAACTCTACAACAGTAGCCTTTGAGCGGTAGACTCAGAGCGGTGAGCTTGCATGGATAACCCAGTGGTGAGGTTCCTCATTGGTAACCTCTATCAGTAACCTTCCATCGGTAACCTTCCAATAGTAACCTTGGTCTGTAACCTCTATTGGTAACCTTCTAGCAGCAACCTTATAGTGGTAACCTTCCAGCGGTAACCACTATCGGTAACCTCTAGATGGTAACCTCTATCGGTAACCTCTTACTTAGATAAATTTTTCACTGTAAACTTAATCGAGCGAGCAGTGAGATTAAAAATACATAGTTATTACTTGATAGAAACTATAAATATTAATGAAACATGATTATCATATGAAAGAAACATGATTTAGGATTATCAAAATAGGTGATTCCAACACCATACAATCCCAAACCCATAGGATAATTTCAACATGATAACAACAAGAAGTGTAAATTAAACCCCACCACCATCCACCGTTGAAGCTAAAACAAGACCACCAGTATTGAAGGAGAATGAAGTTGGGAATTCTAAAAATACTGTGACAATGCATGTGGAATAAGAAAAGAAATAGGGGGAGAAGTATAGTACCAAGATAAAGGGATAAGAAACCCCATTTAAAAGGTAAAAAATGATAAGAAAGACGTATCCCCTCTATTTTCCATTAAGTATGATATCATCAAAGAGATTTCATGAAGAAACGCTTCAAAAATAAATTCTAGAAACCTTCTAGAAAGTGGAAATTAGTATCCCCTGCTTGAAGCGGTCAAACAAATTCCATGGTATGCAATTTTTTGGAATTTTATTTTCACTAAAAAGAGAATAATTAAAGGTAATGAGTGGATAAACTTGTGAATAAGTGTATCTATCCTTATCACACCACAGTTTCCAACCAAATGTCAAGATCAAGAGAAGTTTTCCATTCCATGCAACATTGGATCTTTAAATTTATCAAATTCTTTATGTGATATAGGTGCTTAAATTAATGTATTTCCACACTAAATATGCACTTATTTTAATATTTGAGACTTTAATCCCATAATAGTGGTGGTCCAACTTGAAAACATATCCACATTTTTCATAGTAGGAGTTTTGGAAGATGACCTTGTGAAAGTCAAAGATCTTTTATTCCCAGCCAACTTATATGTTATAAATATGGAAAAATATAGGATCTCATCATACTCGCCCATAATCTTTGGGATTCCTATCTTAAATATGGAAAAAACCATCATTAATGTACATAAAGGTACACTCACCATGTATGTTAGAGATATCACTATCCACTTAAATATTTTTGAATCCATGAGGCACCCATCTGATGATCACTCACTCTTTTCACTATCCCATGAATTTAGTACTAATCCAATTGAAGAATAAGGAGGTTTGAAAATTGGAAATGGGAGACCATAATTTAATTTCATCCCTAGAGAAGCCCCAAATCTGTAAATAAAACCACTCCCCTTTGATTTGAAATATGTCTACCTCATGGAAAGGGAAAAATTACCAGTGATAATTGCTAATAATCTATCTAAAATCCAATAAGAATCATTGATTTAACTTTTTATAGATAATGTACACTCAATAGGGTAGATTTTATGTGATATTCTGGGAAGAAACCCAAAAATATACTCACACAAAATTCATCTTGTGGAAGATTCCAAACATATAAGACAACCCTAAAGAAGGTTTAATTCCACCTTGATGGATGTTGTGAAGAAGGATATTGAAAAGATCTAGGAATCCATGTTCATATATACCATTTTATATTTATAGTGGGTTATCCACATTCATGTAGTTCCAAAAAAAGATCTAACCATTTTGAGGAACTAAAAGAGTGAATTAATCCCTATGAGAATTTAGAATAGATAGAGAGTGTGCATAGATTTTAGGAAGTTTAATCAAGTTATGCAAAAGGATAATTTCCTCATCCCATTCATTGACCAGATGTTAGAGAGATTTGTAGGGAGAACTCATTGTTTCTTTTTTGAGGTATTTTTTGATTATTTCCAGGAACCCATTGCTCCCAAGGATCAAGAGAATACTGCATTTATTTGTCCCTATGGCAATTTTTCATATAAAAGGATTCCATTTAGATTATGTAATTATCTAGGTACATTTTAGAGGTTCATGGTAAGTATATTTTCTAATTCCATTGAATATTTATTGGATGTTTTCTAAGATTATTTCATAGTTTTTTTAGATTTAGTTTACCATTATTAGAAAAATATGGAAAATGTTTTGAAAACCATCATTGAAAAGAATATTATTTTAAATTTTGAAAAGTTTTATTTCATAGTTGAGAGAGGAATTTTACTTGGGAATTTAATTTCACAAAAAGGCATTAAAGTGGATAAATTAAATAATGAAGTGATAGATTCATTTCCTAACCCAACTTTTATGAAATATGTTAGATCATTTTTAGGAGATATAGGATTCTATTGGAGGTTTATCGAATATTTTAGTAATATTATCTCCCTCTCTCTATATTTTTATTAAAATAATATTATTTTTATTTCAATGGTACATGTAGGGAATCATTTGAAGATTTGAAGAGGAGATTGATTACACCCTCAGGGATGCATCCACCAAATTATAAAGAACCATTAGAGATATTTTTTGGTGCTTCCAACAACGAATTTAGAGAATTCCTTTATCAAAAAATTGAGGGTAGGAAACAAGTCATTGTCTATTCCTTATGAAACTTTGATGTTCACCAATTCAATTAAACAACCACATAAAAAGAGTTTTTGGTAGTTTTATTTTATTTATAAATATTTAGACCATATATTCTTGGAACTAAAATCACTATGTTTTCTAATCTTTAAGCTATTAGGTACTTGATGAAGAAGGAAGATGCTAAACCAAGGCTAGTGATATGGATGATACTGATGTAGGAGTTAAACATAGAAATCAAATATGAGAAGGGAGATGATAACCATGTGGTCAGTCACTTAAGTAGACTCCCCAATGCTACTAAAGTGAAAATTCCAGACAAAGATCTACCAAACGATCACATTTAAAGAGTGAAGTTGTACTTGATTGAAGGAGAAGTGACTTGTTATGATGACATGGTCAATTATCTAGTAACATATCAAGCCCCATCTCATTTAAATTCACACTAAATTCAAAAACTAAAATCTGAATCCAAATATTACATTTGGAAATATCCATTTATTTGGAATATTTTCAACTATCAAGTTATAATAAGATTTTTTCCTAAATGTGAGATTGAATATATCTTTGAATTTTGTCACGCTTTAGTATGTGGAGGCCAATTTGGACCTCAAAGGATGGAAAGGATGGTTTTAGAATCTATAATTTATTAGACTAGCCTTTCTAAAGATTGAAGTTTCCAAGTCAGGATCCAATTATCACTCAGGGGGTAAGGGGTGAATCAGTGATATATTTTTCCATTATGTTTCCTTATTTTTGAAACAACCTTCACCTCATGTTAAAGAGTTCTTTCCCTGATGAACATAATCAAAACACACATCCACAGAAACACAATATTTATAAGGTTCACTACTTAATAAGAGTAGCTACATCCTTGGTATGGTATAGAAACAATATATTACTACACAATACACTAGAAAACAATCCTTTTATGTGGAATAAAATGAGTAGGATATACCCTTACACTCATTTAGCACTTGGAAAACAATATTCAAGAGTGTGTGCACACTCTTAGCATAAATAGGATAGCACAAATTTTATGTGCTTCTTCATGAAATTTTACAAATCTTATCTCTCAAAATAGTCCTTTTATTTCCTACCCAAAAGATAGTAGGAACTTCCTGGAGTTTTTAATGATATTTAATCCTATACCCTAGTCATATCTTGATGTACTTAGAAAACACTTACCACTTAAATTGGGTACTCAAATCTTCAACTCGCAGATCTCCTTCACAGAGCTCCTTCATGAATCTCCCAAATTTATATAGAAATATAGTTCATAGAGATCACTAGTTCATAGAGATCACTAGTTCATAGATCTTAATATTTTCTAGAGTTACAGTTGGTCTCTATGAAGTTCACTTCTTTTGAAAAGCTCAACGGATCATTGTGAATCTCCTTCCCTTAGAAGAGCTTACAACCTTCATAGAGCTCACTGCCTTCTCAAATCTTCTTTGCAATTAGAGAGTTCAAAAATTCTCATTGAGTCTCTATACTCATCTCAAGGGGGTTGAGGTCTATTTATAGGCATTTCTTATCGACTCTAGAACCTTCCATCCACCTCAGCGCCACATCAGCACCAAATCACAGAGCTCCGAATTTTCCGCCAAAATTCTCTCTATTTAATTAAGCTCCATGGAAATTTTCCTATATCACAAATCTCATCATAATAGCAGAGTGTTCCTTCAAATCCTTTTCACCACCAAAATTATCCACTCTCAATGCTCTTCATAACTACAATGCCCACTTGAAAATATCTTTGCCTTTTCCATTTGTGAAGCTCTTCATAGTCGCAGATAACACCATCAACATTCTTCATGTCTTTGCAAAATCTACTTCATGAATCCCATCTCCATGAAATTAATTCCTTTTTCATATTTGGATGATATATTCAAGGAAATACACTTTTTTCAATGCTATCCCAACTCTAAATTTTGGACCTCAAAATTTTGGGAAACACTAGAAAATTGTGCCACCTTAGACACCTACTTCTGCAAAATGAACCGTGCTGATTGATAACATCTTTTCTCCCCCTTTCCCTCATAAATCTTGCATCATGATTTCTCCAAAATACTTATGATCTTTGTGAAATACAGACCATCAAAGCATCGTCATATTTACCATGGAAAGTATTGTAACTTCCCTGTCTTCCATCAACCACTTATACAAAGTGAAGTGATTTTCTTTCTTCTCAAACATCTTTGACAACAAAGGAAAATACCTGAAAAGAGAACACTTCATACTTATTTTTCTATCTAACTTGGTCCCAATAATCTCTCCCTTTGGATTTTGTTTTCAACCAAGATTCATAAATCACTAAACTTTTTAACCTCAAGCTATAGATTACTTATCAACAATTCTAAGACTATGTGAGCTAACTCATTGTAAGAAACAAGAATTATTGACTGCCAACATCATGCTATCTAAAAGTAGTGAATATTAAATTACATCATCATTTCTTCCTCAACTTTATCCACTTATTTAAATTTCCTAGAAAATAAAAATTGGTTTCCTACAACCACTCCAATAAACATTTAGAAAATTTCACTCACTTGTTGAATTCCCAATTTACCCACAACTCCCCCTTTATGCATGCCCATTAGGATATATTTATGAAATAATTATACCCCTTAACAACACTATCCAAAGGTAAGATGATAGAGAAGACAGAAACACATACCTAAACCTTGATGAGAAGAAGGTTGGACTCTTATGTTCAGCCTAGATTAAGAAAATGGTTCTTTTAGTAAAGATTTTGTGAAAATTTCAACAGCTTGTTCTGATATAAGAACATATTCCAGCTTCAAATCATTCTTCTCCATATGCTATTTGATGAAGTGGTACTTGATTTCAACATTATTTGAACGATATTATTTTACCTGATTCCATGTAAGATTGATTTCACTTTGATTGTCACAACCCAAGAGCAAGGGTAACTTCACTTCAACAAATAGATCTTCCAACTGGGTCTTTATCCACATAAGTTGGGTTGTATCTTGAGTAGAAGCAACATCCTCATATTTATCCATGCTAAGAGTCCCCGAATTCTGTTTCTTTATATTCCAACTAAAATAGCTTTCCCCATAAAGAAAAATTAACCAGATGTGTATCTTCTATCATCAACATTTCCTGTCTAATCAGCATCTGAATACCCAAACAGATCAATATTTTCTTAGCCATCATACCTGATTCCAAAATTTTTTGCGCCTGTGATATATCTATTAATTCTTTTTCCAACATTTAAATGTTATTCTTTAGGAGTGCTCTGAAATCTTTCACATAAGGTAACAACATATACAATGTCAGGTCTTGAGGTAGTCAAATATAATAGACTTCCAATCAGCTTTTGAAACTCTTTTTAATGAACTTCCTTTCCTTATACATCTTTAGAAAACTTGGTTCTAAGTGAAATTGGTGTGGAAACTATTTTTAACTTTTCATTCCAAAATTCTTTAGAAGTTTCTTTGCATACTTTTCTTGAAAAATAAAAATTTTGTTCTTATTTTGTATGATTTTAAACCTAAGAAAATATTTTATTTCTCCCAGTATGGACATATCAAACAACTTCTTCATCTCCTCATCAAATATTTCACAAGATCTTTCATGATTCCTTGCAAAGATAATGTCATAAACATAAAAAATTATGATCAGAGAGAACTCCTAACATTCCTTGATGTAAATATTGTTATCAACTCTACCTTTACTGAAATTCATCTTCCTTAAGAAAGTATACTATTTTGAATATCATTCCCTTGGGGATTGTTTTAGTCTATAAAAAGTCTTCTTCAATCTTTACACATAAATTTTATCTTTCCTAAAAAAAAATTCACAAGTTTGTTCAATGTAGACTTCTTCGTCAAGATCATCATTCAAGAATGTGGATTTAACATACATTTGAAATATATTGTAACCTCATTGTGTAGAAATATAAAGAAAGATTTTGATTGTTTCTAACCTTTCCATTGGAGTAAAGGTTTCATCAAAATCAATGCCTTCAATATATAAGTAACCTTTACACACTAATATTTCCTTGTTCCTTATCACTTCACCTTATTCATTCAAATTGTTCCAAAAACCCCATTTTGTAAAAATAACATTTTTGTTATTTGGATTGGGCATATGTTTGCAAGTATAATTCTTTAAAATCAGATCAAGCTCTTCATTCATAGCCCAAACCCATTCAAGATGCTCAAAATTTTTATTCACATCATTAGGATCCACTTTTGAATAAAAATAAATATGTGTGACAACATTCATTGTTCTTCTGGTTTGAACCCTCTGATGTTGATCTCCAATAATGTTTTGTGCCTCTACTTGCTTCCTTAGCCTGGGATGATCTGTTTGAATTTCATCCTCATCACTCAAAATTTCTGAGTCTGGTTATTTTTCTTGAGTAGGATTACCTCTATCAGCATCATTGTCAGAATTATTAACAAAACATTCCTTATCCTGCTAAACTTCCACATCATCATAATATTAATTTGTTTTCTCAAAATATTCAACAACTTTGACATCAGAAGATCAAAAAATATTCTTATTTATTTATTAAAACACCTATATCCTCTTCCTTTTGGAGCTTAGCCAAGAAAAATTCCATCATCTCCTCATTCTTCAAACTTACCAAGGTTTCCACCTTTCTTCTTTGTAATGAACTGACTCCCAAAAACTCTTAAATGTTTCAGACTTGGAGTTTTTTCATAGAACATTTTGTATGTATTCATATCTGAATTTGGCCTGTAGAAAAATCATTTCTGAATATACACAGTAGTTCTCATATATTGCCTCCAATAATAATGAGAAAGACTATGTTCAAGTGACATAGTTCTCCCCATTTCCACCAGACTTATATTCATTCTTTCAGCAACCCCATTTTTCTGAGGTGTGTATGGTGAACTAAACTCATGCTGAATTCAAAGATTCTCAAGGTAAATTTAAAACTCTTCATTATTATACTCTCTACCAATATCAGTTCTCAAATTCTTTACTTAATACTCATATTTCTTATCTTCTTTCCTCCTGAAACACTTAAACATTTTCTGATCATTTGACTTATGTCTCATGTTCATAACACAAGTAATGTGAGTAAAGTAATCAATGAATGTAATGAAGTACTTATATCTATTTGTTTATTTCTTTCTCATTGGTCCATAGATATTAAAATGAATAAGTTTCAAGTTTCGTTTTGAATGAATGTCAACTCTCTTATACACGGAGTTTTTAATATTCCCTTTCTCACAAATAATGAAATACCAATATATTATTCTTGACAAATCAGGCATATCTTAGACCCTTTCTCACGTTGATAACCTGCACATGTTTCTTTGACACATATTCCCCAACCTTTTGTGACATAACTGATTTTAATACACCATACCCATGTAACAAGAGTTATGTACTTCACCATCTTGGAACAAGATCCCTTTTGTACGTTGACCTATTATAATTACCTTTCCATCATTTTTATTTTTCACAACAAACCCATATTTTCTGAATATAACTTGTTTTCCCTCATTATAGAGTTTTGAAACACTTAGCATATTGTGTTTCATCCCATCAACATATAAGGTTTACTTGGATTTCATTTTTCTTTCCTAATGATGGTTGATCCAAAACCTTTGATCCTTAGATATTCATCATTTTCAAATGTCACTATTCCTTCTTTGAAGTCTTTCACATTCATTATAAACTTTAAGTCTCATGTCATATTAGAAGAACACCCACTATCAAGAATTCATGGACGTTCTTCTTTTGTAGCCTTCAAAGTGGTTTCAACAACAAGAGATTTGTGTTCTTTATTTTCATTCTTCACCTATATCTTGTGAGATTTTTTAAGAGCCTTTTTGTTGTGATGGAAACAAAACAAGAAATACCTTAGCAAGATGTCCAAGTTGTTCACATATTTCAAAAATATTTTCTAATGGTTGGAACCTATTTTCAACTTTCACACCATCCTTCTCAGATTTCTTATGAACTTCCTTCTCGTACTTCTTATTTTGAAAGGATTGACTCCCCCTCAAATATTGTCTTCCATAACTTGTGGAATAGTAGTAATTTTTTTTGAACCAACACATATTTTCCATGGGTAGAATCTACCACAATACCAGTAGTATCCATAAAATGAATATTTCCCTCTGGAATTTCTATACTAACTATATTTGTGAACATGATTCTCAACAACCTTCTTAACATAACTCTATTGACCATATACCTTCCTATTTTCAATCATAACGTTCTTCTTCAGCTTAAATTTCAATTCAGACTTATGAGAACCAGAATTAGTAGATATTTTTCTGAACTCAATATTTTTGGATACTTATGATTTTTTAGAATTACTATCTTTGTCCACAAACATGGCCTTTATATATTTTATTTATTAGAACCAGTTCCATCTTTCTTCTCAACCTTTAAAGGTAAATTTTTTTGATCTTTCTTTGGTTATTTCTTAATAGAACTTTCACCAGCTTTAGAGATATATTTTTCTAAACTTATATTAATTTCTTCAACTTCATGAATTTTTAGTTGTAAATGTCCCAACTCTTCATCTTTTGCCTTTAACTTTACTTCCAGATGTTTATTATGATTATTTTAATTCTCAAGATATCAATCTATTTTACTAGCTTCTCTTTCTCATCAGGAAAGACTTATTGATTGTTTAATGAGGAATTTTCATTTATCAACTTCGTGTTTTCCTTCTCAAGCCTTCTGATTTTTCTCATACATTCTTTCAACTCTTCTTTTAGATGATATTCAAGTTGAGTTTCTTATTCTTTATAAATGCTACTTCTGTAATCTTCATTACTAACTTCTACAATACAGGTATTCTCTCTAGATTTTTCAGAAAACTATTTTTTAGCTTCATCTTTTCTATCCTCTTCTTTATCATCTTTAGTCAAAAATATTCTTCTTTTTTATTTGAAGAAATTTTTATCCTTCCCTCTATCAGAATATTTATCTTTATCACCCTGTTTATTCCATGACCTTCTTGTCCTTATTTCATCTTCATCATTGTCTTATTTTTTCTTTATTTGAGGATAGTTAGCCACAAAATTCACAATGTCCCCACATTCAAAACATTTCAAGGGGATTTTCCCCTTTTATTTCCCTATACCTCTTTTCACATTCTTATAAAACAAGGATACAATAACATAAAAGTTTTGGTATACCATATCATTAGAATCAGATTCACTAGATTTATCTTCAATAAGAATTTTCTTATACTTCTCTTTCTTTTCAACCTTGAAATACATTTCTCTATCATATTTTTTTCTCTTCATAGTCCTATACCTTTTCATTTCATAAGTGATGAGAGTGCTATGAAAATCATACAAAGATAATTTTACAGGGTCTCTGTCTTCAAATGAAGAAACTTTAGAATCATACTTATCGGGAAGAATTCTCAAGATCCTTTCAACTAATGTAGAATCCTATAACTTTTCACCAAGACATCTGATTATACTAAAAATTTCATTTACCCTGATAAGTCCCCAAAAGATTTAGACTTTCCCATTTTCAAGTATGCATACTTCAACCTCTAGATTTGTAGTTTTTCTTTCTTCACTTTTTTATTTCCTTCAAAGATGTTATTTAGCTTATCCATGATGCCTATAGCTATAGTAACACCTTTCACTCTTAAAAACTCACTCTCATAATGAGATGAGAGTAATTTATTTTCATCCCTTCCATCGTTCTCAAGAATATTCGTATCACCATGTGTAAGAGGAACCTTGTTATAAATAGTAGGAAATTCATCGGTTGTAGCTTCAAGAACATCATACCCAAGATACATAAGATGATGTGTCATTTGATATTTCTAGATATGATAATTCTTCCCATAAAATATCAGAATCCTATTACTATTCACACAATTCATATTTTTCATCACAACTTCTCTTCAAAACTTCAGAAAAGAACAAACGAAGGGAACTTGTTGCTCTGATACCAATTGAAGTTTCCCAGACAAGATCTAATTATCACGGAGAGGGGGAGGGTGTGAATCCGTGATATATTTTTCATTTATGTTTCCTTATTTTTGAAACAACCTTCTCTTCTTGTTAAAGAGTTATTTCTCTACTGAACACAATCAAAACTCTAATCCACAAGAACACAATATTTATAGGGTTCACTACTCAACAAGAGTAGCTATATCCTTTGTATTGTACAGAAACAATCAAGTACCACACAATCCACTAGAAAAAAAATCCTTTTATGTGAAAAAAAATGAGTAGGATATACCCTTACACTCATGTAGAACTTGGAAAACAATTATCAATCACATGTGCACCCTCTTAGCCCAAATACGGCATTACAATGTTTCTGTGATTCTTAACGAACTATCATAAATATGATCTCTCAAAATAGTTCTTCTCTTTCATAACCAAAATATGGTAGGAAATTATTGGACTATGTAATGATATTTATTCTTATACCCTAGTTATATCTTGATGTACTTATAAATAACCTCCCAATTAAATTGGGTACTCAAATATTCAACTCACATAACTCCTCCACGAAAGCTCCCAACTTCGCAGAGCACTCTAGTTCACATAGCTCACTAGTTCGCAGAGCTCACTAGTTTGTAGATATCACTATTTTATAGAGCTCAATTTGGTCTTTTCAAAGTTCACTTCTTTTGAAAATCTCAACGGCACGTCGTGAAGCTCATTCCCTTTGCAAATATTACTGCCTTCATAGAGCTCGTTGCCTTCACAAACCTTCAAGAAATTCACGACTTTTCCCTATTTTTATGAGATATTCAAAGAAATACACTTTTAAAAATGATATCCCAACTCCAAAATTTGGACCCCAAAAAATTTGGAGAACACTGGAAAACGGTTCCACATTAGACACAAACTTCTACAAAACCAACCATGCTGGTTGAAAAAATATTTTCTCCCCTTTTCCTTCATAAATATTTCATCACAAGTTCTCCAAACTACTTATTATATTTGTGAAATACAGACTAGAAATGCATCATCAGATTTACCATGGAAAGTATTGTAAGTTCCCTATCTTCTATCAACCACTTATACAAAGTGAAAAGATTTTATTTCATCTCAAAAATACTTGACAATAAAAGAAAATACCTAAAAATAGAACACTTATTACTCCATTTTCCATCCAACTTGGTTCTAAAAAATATACACATTAATTTTTCAAAATAAGTGAAAAATTTTAGTTTTCTAGAAATATTTCATTGAGATAAGAAATTTCCAAAACACAACTTAATTGTTTTGATGTTTTTGAAGTATGGGGGATAGATTTTATGAGACCTTTCCCAATTTCATTTATAAATTCTTATATATTTATTTAAATTGATTATGTTTCAAACAAAATGGAGGAAAAATCCACTAAGACTGACGATGCTACAATTGTTTGTAATTTTGTCAAGTCTAACATATATTGTAGGTTTGGAGTACCCAGAGCCATAATTAGTGATCAAGGGACTCACTTTTTCAATATTAGAATTCTGGATTTGATGAAAAAGTATAGTGTACATTAGGAAACATCACCTCCCTATCATCCACAGACAAATTGAAAAGTTGAAGCGTCAATAGGGAAATTAAAGGAATTTTGGAAAAGACTATTAAACCAAACATGAAGGATTTTAGCCCAAAGTTATAGGTTACATTATGGTCTTCTAGGAAATCCTATAAAACCCCAATATAAATTAGTCCATATAGTCTGATTTATGGGAAACTATTTCACCTTCCTTAGGAATTTAAGCATAAGTCATATTGGGTTGATAAAAATATGAATTAAGATCTTGAAATGGCTGGAAAAAAGATAAGATTATAGTTGCAGGAGATAGAGGAAATTAGAAAGAAAGATTTTGAAAATTATAGGATTCTTAAAGATAGAATAACACCGGATTATGACAAGTTGATACAAGAAAAATACTTCCATCCTAGAGACACTGTGATTATTCAACTCAAGACTCATGCTGATGAAAGGTAAACTTCATTATAGATAAGAATTTACATTTATAGTTACTCATGTATATCCTTTTGGTGATGTGGATATTATGAAGGATTGAGAGAATAATCCCATCACTTTTAATGGATATAGGCTGAAGAAATTCCATGTGAACTTTCCATCAAAGCCAGTGGAGGATATTACACTCCTCCAAATAGTTTATCAATAAAATCTGTCAACTTACAACTCTCCATAAAAATTTCATTATTATTGTAATTAATTTTAAAATACTCTTACATGTTAAAATATACTTAAATGAATTGATTAAACTATATAATTTAATTTTTGGGGATGAAATCATTATAATTTAGTATTTTCAATTTTCTTTTTGGTTTTATTATTTTCAAAAAAATGTGTGCTTTTCAAATTTTTGTGTGTTTATTTTTCAATTTTTGTGTGTTTTTGAAACTTGTGAGCAAAAATGATTATATTTTCCATTTCTTTGAAACCCATTTCTATGAGTGAAAAAAATTTATATGAAACTAAGTGTAAATTAATGTTGAAAATAACTTTGTTTCAAGTTCAATATTTTAGGGAATTTCATGAAAATCCCTATGATTTTTGAATCTCATGCCCTGATTCACGATATTTATCTTTGAAATCACTTTCATGTGAGGATTTTGAAACCTTTTTTACATATTCTTTAAATTAACCTCAGTTATTTATAGAACCAAACCATGATTTCTTTAACAATAATTTTATTTATTCCTATCAAAACTTGAGGGTTTGAGGTACTTTTTTTAAATGATTGAGGTGTTTCTTTTATGGAAAAGACACCTTTTAAGATAATACTTTTTATTATGACCTTACTTATATATTTAATCCTTTCATCCATAATAATACATGAAAATATTGTTAGTTTATCCATATTACAAGCCAATTTTCCCTATACCACCAACTCTTAAAGTGAAATTTCATGATCTATTTGAACTTAAGTGTGAGGGTTGTCTTATGTTTTCCTGCCTCATTTAGTGATACATAGGGTGGAAAATAAAATACTGAATAGATGATTTTACTTTTAAAAAATTAATTCTATTTAAATCTATGCCTTTTTAGAGCTTTCCTAGTGAAAACATATGTGTCTTTCTGGAGCTTCTAAAGGAGAATAAAAGTTATTCCTATTTGGTTATTTAAAAAACACCTAAATTTTTGTGAAGAAATTTTTGTGATAAATATTAAGAATTGGAGAATGTATGGGCTACCCATGA
This sequence comes from Viscum album, assembly GCA_963277665.1. Lineage (NCBI taxonomy): Eukaryota > Viridiplantae > Streptophyta > Magnoliopsida > Santalales > Viscaceae > Viscum > Viscum album. The sequence goes on along the minus strand of OY728138.1, from coordinate 1,284,073,422 downwards.
AAGAAATTTTTATATTATTTTACTGCTAATTTTCTGTTATGGGGAGTGAAGAGAAAACCATACTTGAGTGAAAATTAGAGTCGTGTAATTTTTCTTCAAAAAGAGACATGCCCTCCTCATTCAACCTCATAATTTTTGACATATAAATCCTAAAAAACAAAATCCACATAACAACCATTCAAATTCCACATGATAATCACATGTTATTGACACACATTGGGTGAGGATGTAGGAATTTATCAATCCTATGGTGATTCTTTCATGGTTTGGATGAGAAAATCATTATTGAATCATTTAAATTTGTGAGATGAGAGAAAATTAATGTGAGGTAGTTATTTTGTGTGCATGGTATGAGAAATGAAGTTGAAATATATTGAATTATGTAAATGGATAACTTGAAATAATTTTTTTAGGAATGATATCTTATTTATTATTTTAAAAAAATCGATCTCATGGGTTTGTGATTTGAATTTTCTTTAATTTTATTTTGATGCTTACTTGTCCTAGAGTCCAAGTGATAAGTTTGGGTGAATTGATAGAGATAATACTTACAACATTTTTCATCTATATTTCAATTATTTAATACCTTCCAATTTATCAATTTGATCTCATTTGCATCAATTTTGGATTTATGGTGTGTTATGGGATAAAATATAAAAATTTCTCAATTATGTAAATTTAATATATTTTTATCACATTGATATTTCAGTTATTAATTTTAAAATAATGATAAAATTTGAGTTATTATTGTTTTTAGGATTCCTAGATTTGTGTTCAACAACTTCTTCTTCTGAACTAGGATCTGATTCTAATACCTAAACACCCGAACAAATTAATCAAGTTGAACATTTTTCTTGGATGACAGTGTGGATCCCACCTCAATAAATGAAAAATAACTAGGGATAAACACCTATAATTAAATTTATTCTATATTTATTTTAAATAGGACTCGTATCTACATTTCACTATTAAATTTCATGTAGTTATTCACTCCTTAATGTAGCCATTGAATACTCAACATTGAAGAACAATATATAGAATCTTCAACTAGAAATATTATGACTCATTAATTGTATCATAACTTCCTTTAAATGAGTATAATATCTTTTAAATTTTGATTATCGATAGAAAATTCATTTTCAAGCATCTTATAAGAAAGACCATTGAGGAGATTCATTGATCTGGTGTACATAACAGGAAAAAACTTTTGGAGAAGATATTCTAAAGGATTAATTTTATGCTTTAATTTTTATCTATTTTCTTATTATTAGTTTGGTAATTCCTTCTTCTTTCCCATTCATCTCGATTACCCTTACTTTGGTGGGGTAAAATTCTGAGTGATTTTGTAAGGGTAGGATTTTTATTTTGTAATGATTTAGTTCTTCTATTTTTTTGAATAAAAATTCTTTATTTATTCTATGAAATTTTTTTCAATTTCTAATAACATTTTTTATTATCAAGTATGATTGTATTTTATTTTTGATTATGTTATTTATTTTTGATTTGGTCAATGGTAATTATCTCCCTACACTAGTTTTTGTTTATATATGATAAAATAGACCAGGGCTTAGTGGTGAAGTGCTCGATGATTGTCAGCACGTGCGGGAGGGGTAGTGGAAATTCTTGATTGTCTGGGATAAACAATTCCAGATTGTATATTTCCAAATTTAATTGAGTATATTTGCTGCAACTCTCCCATGCAAGGAAGGATAATAGACCAAACTAAGATCTTAGTAAGTTTTTCTCTCACCATCACTATTTGATCAAGGTAGTGAGAGGAAGAGATCGTGGAATCACACTTTAATCGACTTGGCATAAGAGGATTGGATAAATTGTAATAAGGATAGCATTGAAATTAGAAAACTAACCCTCACCTGATCACCCTTCTCATATAATAATTTTCAATCACTTTTTTTGCCAATTTGTTTTAATATTTTTCTTAATTTCTTTCTTTTCTTTCATTTCATTTATTTGTTTCCAAAACCAAAAAAATCAAAAACACTCCATTTTTTCTATAATTAAAAGTGAAAAACTATTTTTTGTGCACTACTCTTTAGGATACTACATAGGGTTAATAACTAGACTATACTTGGGTAATATAAAATAAATACATGCCCCAAGATAGTTGTGTGTCAAAGTTGGGATCATTTCTAGGGAGGTGGTGCAACATAACAACTTAAAAAATATGTTTTTTTAAATTAAATGAATGGAAACTCAAATGAACCATTAATTGAATTTGATACAGAAATTAAAATAACATTAACCTAACTAAGGAAACAATCCTAATAGAAAACTTTTAGGAAATAAACCTTTAATATTCAAGTGACTCTCTTAGTTTTCACTCTGAACCTGAAATCATGGCTAGAAATACCAACCAAACCCTAAGTGAAATGTGTGCACCTCGGTTTTACATTCAAAATAACCAACTCATTGAAAAAACTACACAAAATTATTTTGAGTTACATTTCAATATGATTCATGTGATTCCAAAGTTTCATTATCTTACAAGAGAAGATCCAAATAATCATTTCTAAGTATTCAACTTTGTCTGCTTAAGATTTAGGCCAAGAAGAGCACTTGAACACAAATTTCAATAGAGGGAATTCCAATTCCCAATTAAAGGAGTGGATAAATAATGGTTTTAAATATACAATCAGGGGATATAAATGATTGGGAAGACATAAATAGATTCTACAGGTGGAGATTCTTTCCCACATCCAGGAGAACTAGCATCAAAAAAGAGATTTATATCATATGGTAATAAACTGGAGAGACCCTCTATGAGTACTAGGGACATTTAAAGAAGATCTTTGCTAGATTCCCACATCAAGAAATGGAGGAACACCAATTCATTTTATCCTTCTACCAAGTAATTATCGAAAATGAACAAAATCTACTAGACGCCTCATCTGGAGGATCCATGATCGAAAATTAACCTACCGATGTCAGAGGTATGATTGTGAAGATTGTGAAAAACTCACAAAAATCTGGAATAAGAGGTGTGGGCACTATGGGGATACATGTGGTATGAACATTTGATTCATCTACATTGATTGAAACGAAATTTTATAACCTTGAAAGATTATTCCATTAAGTAGTTGTAACTCAATAAAATGGACAACAAACTTCATTTCAGGTATGTGGTTTATGTTCTTCTTCTACTCATTAAATTGACCATTGTCTTAAGATATAGGGGACAGAAAGTTGTGTTGTATCCTTTCAGCTAAGATAATTCCATCCAAATCAACTGCATTAACCCCAATCCTAGAAAGGATATAAAACCGAACAAAACCATGTGAGATCATTCAATCCTAACCAATACCCCAATCAACCTCCCTACCAATAGCAACAATATCAAAAAAACCCACCATTTCAACAAACCAACAAATAATTATAGTAACAGAAAGACTTTCAACCATCCACATTCTAGAGACCCTAAGTAAAACCATCCACCAGGGAACAACCTTCAATTTAAAACCAATAGCAGCTATCTAAGATTTAGGGGATTGAGACACTATAAATTATTTTTATAAGAAATTCAATAGTCTCATTGAATTCATAAACAAAAAATATAGATAAACACTTTTTATAAACAATCCCAATCCCAAAGGATAATTTCATCATGATAACAAAAATAAGTGGAAAAGAACTCTCACCACAATACACCCTTGAACCAGAAACAATACCACCTGTATTGAAGAAGAATAATGTTGGGAATCATGAAAATACTTTGAAAATGGACATGGAAGAATAAAATAAAGAGTAGGAGGAGAAGGATATTCCAATGATGAAAGGACAAGAAACACTAATGAAAATTAAACAAATAGATAATAAATAATTATCACCACCATTTCCATCAAGGATGATAGAATAAAAGATATTGTTGGAATAGTCACCTCAAAAAGAAATTCTTAACACCTTATAAAAAGTGGAAATTACTATCCCCCTACTTGAATCATTCAAACAAATTCCACGTTATGGAAAAATTTGAATAATATTTTCACCAAGAATATAATAATTTAAGGTAATTAGAGGATCAATTTGAGAATAAGTGCCTATTCCCTGACCACACCATAGTTTCCAATAAAATTTCAAGATCTAGAGAAGTTTTCCATTCCATGATCTATTGGATATTTAAAATTATATAATGATTTATATGATCTAGTTGCTTCAGTTAGTGTATTTTTCCACTCAGTATACACTTCTTTTCAAATTAGATACTTGAATCCCATAAGATAAATGGTCCATATTGAAAATAGATCCATAGTTTTTCTAATATGATTTTAAGAAGATAGATAAAACCGTCATTAATGTCTATGAAGGGAAACTCACAATGATGTTTGGAGATAACACTATCTACTTCAATATTTTTGAATCCAAGTGGTACCCATAATATGATAAATAAATTATTTAACTCTCCCGTGAATTTGGTACAGAATGAATTGAAGAATAATGAGGTCCAACCTTTAGAAATGGGGAACCTTAATTTAATTTCACCCCTTGATAAGGCTATAGATCTTGAATTAAAACTACTCCACACTGATTTGAAATATGTTTACCACATGGATTGGGATAAATTACCAATGATAATTGCTAATAATATATCTAAAACCCAAGAATAATAATTTATTGATCTTTTGAGAGAGAATGTACAAGAAATAGGGTGTATTTTATGTGATATTCCTGGAATGAACCCAAAAATATGCTCACATATAATTCATCTTGAGGGAGATTCCAAACATGTCAGATAGCCCCAAAGGATGATGAATCCACCTATATGGAGTTTATGAAGAAGGAGATTTATAATCTATTAGAATAAAGTATCATTTATCCCATTTCATATTTACAGTGGGTTATCCCCACTCGTGTAGTTCCAAAAAAACTAGCCTAACCACTTTGAGTAATTAAAATATTGAATTAATCCCTATGACAATTAATCATATCTTGAGAGTGTTCATAGATTTTAGGAATTTGAATCAGTTCACACAGAAATATCACTTACCCATCTCATTCATTGACCATATGTTATAGATATTGTACAGTCGAACTCGTTATTTCTTTTTTGGATGGATTTCTTTTTTCAAGTACCCATTTCTCCCAACGATCAAGAGAATACTACCTTTACTTTTCCCTTTGACACTTTTTCATATAAAATGATTCCATTTTGATTTTTTTAATTATCTAATTAAATTTTAAAGGTTTATGTTAAGTATATTTTATAATCATATTTAATATTTCTTGGAAGTTTTCTTAGATTATTTCACAGTTTTTGGAGATTATTTTGACCATTATTTGAAAAATATGAAAAAGGTTTTGAAAACCTTCATTGAAGAAAATATTATTTTAAATTTTGAAAAGTGTAATTTCATGGTTGATAGATGAATTTTACATGGTCATTTCATTTAACAAAAAGTAATTTAAGTGTATAAATAAAAAATTGAATTGATAAATTCATTGCCTTTCCCAACTTGTGTGAAACATGTTTGATCATTTTTAGAACATGCAGGATTCTACAGAAAGTTTATCAAATATTTCATTAATATTTATATCCCTATCTCTATATTAATTTTTAAATATGATGATTTTTATTTCAATGGTATATGTATGGAAGCCTTTGATTATTTGAATAAGAGATTTATTACACCACCAGTGATGCATCCACCAAATTGGGAAGAACTATTCAAGAAACTTAGTGATGATTCCAACCAAGAAGACATAGTAATACTTTATTAATGAATTTAGGGTAGAACAGAAGTTATTTTCAATGCCTTAATAACTCTATATATGTCTCAATTCAATTATAAAACCATGTAAAAGTAGTTTTTAACAGTTTTCTTTTCTTTATAAATATTTAGATCATATCTACTTGGAGCTAAAATCACTATGTTTTACGATCATGATGGTCTTATGTACTTGATAAAGAAGTATGATTCTAAATTGAGATTACTGAGATGGATGATACTGTTGAAGGAGTTTAAAATTGAAATAAAATATAATTTAAGGGATATGATAACCAATTGGTCAATCACTTAAGTAGACTTCCTAACACTACTGACACTGAAATTCCAGACAAAGACCCATTGAATGATCACATTCCAAAAGAGCCGTTATACTTGATTTAAGGAGAAGTTTCTTGGTATACTCACATGGTTAACTATATAGTAACATATCTGGTCCCATCTCAATTAAATTCCCACTAAATTCAAAAACTGAAATTTGAATCTAGATATTACATGGGGGAAGATCCATTTCTTTGGAAAATTTTCAATGATCAAGTGATAAGAAGATGTTTTCCTGAAAGGGAAATTGAATTTTTCTTTGTGTTTTGTCACAAATTATCTTGTGGATGCCACTTTTTACCCCAAATTATATCAATTAAGGTTTTTATAATATGGAATTTATTGTCTCATCCTTTTTAATGATTCACATGAATTTTGAAAAATATGTGAAAATTTTCATTTTTCTAGAAATATCTCAAAAAGACAAGAAATGACCAAAAATACACTTAATTTTTGTGATATTTTAAAAGTATGGGGGTATATTTTATGTTATATTTCCTTATTTAATTATTAAATTATTATATCTTTATTTTAGTTGATTATGATTAATAATTGGTGGAGGAAAAGTCCACCAATACTAACGATGATATGGTTGTTTGTAATTTTTTCAGGGATAAAATAAATTATAGGTTTGGAGTCCCAAGAGCCATCATTAGTGATCAAGGTACTCAATTTTTCATTAGTATAATTTATTATTTTCTAAAAAATTATGGGGTGCATCATAAAACATAAACTCACTATCATCCATGGACTAAGGGACAAGCTGAAGTGTCTAATAGGGAAATCAAAAGAATTTTGGAAAAGAGTGTTAAACCGAACAGGAAGGATTAGAACCAAATGTTGGAAGATAAATTATGGGATTAAAGTATATCCTATAAAACCCATAATAATAATGATTCCATATGGTTTTATTTATAGGAAAAAAATTTCTTTCTATAGAATTATAACATAAGGCGTATTGGGCTATGAGAAAGATAAATTTGGATCTTGAAAGTGCTAGAAAATAGTGGAGATTAAAGTTGAAAGATCTAGATGAAATTATAAGGGAAGATTTTGAATATTTAGGGATTTATAAATAGACAACTATATTGGCTCATGAAAATATGGTCCAACTAAAATAATTTTATCCTAGAGACATGGATCTTTTATTTAACTTAATAATCAAGATGATGCCAGGTAAGGATCATTCTAGATAGGAAGGTCCATTTATGGTTACTCGTGTATATAAATTAGGTTTTGTGAAGATAATCAAGGATGGACAGAAGGATCTGATCACTATTAATTCACATAATATGAATAAATTCTACAGAAACTTTCCATGAGATATAGTGAAGGATATTACACTCATCCAACTATTATATCAATAAAATACATCAATTCATACCTCTCCATAACAATTACATTCTTATTGTAATTCAATTAAAAATCTACTTACATGTTAAAATCTACTCTAATTCATTTATTACACTACATAATTTAAGTTTGGGGAAGGGAACCTTTGTATTTTGTGGTTTTCAATTTTCTTTTTGATTTTTTGTTCTAAAAAAATGTGGGTTTTTTAAATTTTTGTGTGTTTATTTTTCAATTTTTGTGTGTTTCTGAAAATTTTAAACTAAAATGATTACCTTTTCTATTTTCTTGAAACCCATTTCTGTGCTTGAATCAATTTTTTCCATGAAACTAGTCATTACTGAATGTTAAAAATGACTTAGTTTCAATTTCAAATCTTTGTGTAATTTCATGAAAAGTCCTGTGATTTTTTAATCTCATGTCACAGCTCATGGTATTTATCTTTGAAATCGCTTTATCATGAGTCTTAGGAACCATTTTTGACATATTATTAACATTCACCTCACTCATTTATAGAAAAAATCCATGCTTTCTTTAACTAGAATTTTATTTATTCTAGTCCAAACTTGAGGGTTTGAGGTACTTGTGTTTTTAATGATTAAGGGGTTTATTTCATTTTCAAGCCCCATTTTAATGATAATATTTTTTATTCTAGACATACTTGTATATTTAATCCTTATATCCCTTATAATTATTGAATATCCTATCATTTTATCCACATTACAAGCCAATTTTCCCTATCTAACCTGATATTCAAGTGAAATTGCATGATCTAGTCAAACTTAAGTGTGGGGGTTGTCTTGTGTCGTGCTTCCTCATTTTGAAATACTTTAGGTGGAAAATAAAATTTTTTAGAGTTGATTTTACTGATTAAAAATTCATTCTATTGAAATTTTTTCCTATTTTGAGCTTTCATGACAAAATAATTTATGCCTTTACGGAGCTCACAAAGGAGAAGGAAACTCATGGATATCTATAGCTTTAAAAATACCTAAAATTTCAGGAAGAAGTTATTGTGATAAAGATGAAGAATTTTAGAATTTATGAGACTCCCATGAAACAAATTTTGATATTTTTTGGAGCTTATTTGATACTATAGTTAGTTATGAGGAGACAATACTTGATGTAAAATTATAGTCGTGGAATTTTTCTTCAAAAAGAGCCAAGTCCTCCTCATTCGGCCTTAGAATTTTTGACATATAAATCCTACCAACCTAAATATATAGATCAGTCCTTAAAATTACTCATGATAATCTCATGTTCTTAACTCACGATAGGTGGATATGTAGGAATTTATCAAGCCTCTGTTGACTCTTGCATGGTTTGGGTGAGAAAAGTATTGTTGAAAAATTGAAATTTGCGAGATGAGAGAAAATTATTATGAGGTGGGTTTTTTGTGTTCATGGGATGAGAAATGAAGTAGAAATATATTGAATTATATTAATAGAGAACTTGAAATAATATTTTTGTTATTCATGATGCCTTTTGTTTCTTATTTTAAAAAAAATTGATCTCATGGGTATGTGTTTTAAATTTTCGATGATTTGATTTTGATGCTTATTTGTCTAGGAGTCCAAGTGGTATGTATGGGAGAATTGATATAGTTAATATTTAAATAATTATTCATTTGTATTTCAATTATTTAATCCATTAAAATTTATAAATTTGATCTTATTTACATCATTTTTTGATTTATGGTGTGTTTTAGGCTAAAATATGAAAATTTCTTATTTCTTTAATTTTAAAATATTTTTATCGCTTTTATATTTCAATAATAACTTTTAAAATATTTATCAAATTTGAGTAATTATTTTTTTAAGTATTCCTTAATTTTTATTCTTCGACTTCTTCTTATGGGAAAGGATCTAATTTGAATATCTATATGCACTAAAAAATCAATCAAGTTGAAAACAATTTCTTGAGGACTAAGTGGACTCCACCTTAGTAAACGAGGAATAAATTGGGCTACACACCTCCAATAGAGATTATTCTTAATTTATTTTAAATTGGTATTATATAATTATTTTAAAATTAAATTTTATAGATTTATTAACTCATTAATTCATACATTGAATGATCAAAATTTAAATATTATTTATGGAATCCTCAACCAGAAAGACTGTGACTCATTAATTGTGTCATAATATCCCTTATAAGTGTCTAATGTCTTTGAAATTTATAGTGATGAGAGAAAATTAAATTTATGGCATCGTATAAGAAGGAATATTAAGAATATTTGGCCATTTAGTGGATGTAACAAGTGAAATTTTTTGGATAAGATATTCTACTGGAGAAATATTCTTCATTTTTTATCTCTTTTATTCTTATTAGTTTTGTAATTACTTCTTCTTATACATTCTTCTTACTTACCCATACCATGATGGGGTAAACTTTATATTTATTTTGTAAGGGGAGGTTTTCTATTTTTTAATACTTGAGTTCTTGTGCTTTATTTAATAAAAATTATTTCTCTCTTCTGTAAATTTGCTTACAATTTCTAATAGATGTTTTTATTATCAAGTACCATCGTATTTGGTTTTTGATTATTTTATTGATTTTTATTTGTTAAATGATCATTATCACCCTCCACTAGGTTTTGGTTTATATACAATGGAATAGAAAAGGTCTTAGTGGTGAATTACTCAACGATCATCAGTATGTGTGGGGGGTAGTGGATATTCTTGATTACTTGGGATAAATTAAACCCGATTGGGTAGTACCTAAGTCAATTGCGGTAATTCATTGAAAATATATCATACATGGAATAATATTATACCAAACTAATATCTTGGTATGTTTTTCTCTCACCATCACCATTTGAACAATGGATTGAGAGGAATAGATCGTGGAATATCACTTTAATCAACTTAGTAGAAGAGGATTGGATAAAATAGAACTAGGATAACATTGAAATTGGAATATCGACTCTGACCTGATCACCCTTCTCATATAATAGTCTTAAATAAATTTCATTTCCATTTTTTTAGTATTTTTTTAATTTATTTCTTTTGTTTTATTTCTTTTGTTTGTTTTCAAAACCAAACAACTTAAAAAACACCCCATTTTTCCTCTAATTAAAAGTGAAAAAATATTTGTGTGCACCCCTCTTCAAGAGACTACCAAGGTATAATCCTTAGACTATACTTATTTAATATAAAAAATTGTTTTCCATGCCCCATGACAGTCATATGTCAATTTCCTAAGTGATGGGAAAAAGTTGGATAATGATGTGAATGGAGAGAAAAATGAATAAAATGAACCTCTCACACTTCAATGTATCAAGTGTATAGAGAATGGTAATTATTATAACCATTTTCAAAACTTGATGTTTAATTAATGATCAATGTTAGTAACCTCTTAAGTTGATGGAAAAGTGGAAACCTCATGTGATCTTTGTTTATAATAAGGGGTGTAATAACGACGTGGTGAAAGGTACACTTACCATCCACTGTAGAATAACTAATGTCTTATTTAACTCTAGATTTAACCCTTATTTTGTATCTAATGAATTTTATAAGGTTATAAGGATTCCACCCAAATGATTAGATTTAGAATTAACAGTAAAAACCCATAATGTTATGATGATCACATCTCAAGTATATGATTCCTCTCAAATTGATGTTGGTGGTAATGGGCTTCCTGTAAATATTTTCATTCTTCCACTGGTGGAATTTTATTTCATATTATGCATGGATTATATTTCTCTATATATATATCGCATCAATTTTAAATGAATGTAAGTTAAGTTTGATATTCCAAACCAACTTATGATCTTATATCAATGTGATGATAAGTATGAACATATAATAGAGATTAAATCTACTGTATGGGTTTTGATTCCCATTAAAAAGGGGTGATTATCTCAAATGGTTAGGGAGAAACTCATCATTGATGATATTCCTATTATATAGGAATTTATTGATGTCTTTCTCGAAGAGTTTTCTAGTCTTCCAGAAAAATGTGAAGTTGAGTTTTCAATAACACTCATACCCGGTACGACACCAATTTCAAAGACTCTATATATAATGATCGTAGTTGTGTTGAGTGAATTTAATAACTGCAAGAATAAATATGGATCAATGTGAATCACCTTGAGTGAATTTAATAAGTAACTGCAAGAATACCTTAACAGGGGATTCATTCGTCCAAGTGAATCACCTTGGGGTGTACCTATTCTTTTTGTTAAAAATAAATATGGATCAATGTGACTATGCATTGATTATTAGGAGTTGAACAAGATCACAATCAAGAACAAGTATCCTCTTCCCCATATTGAAGATTTTTTTTATCAACTATGTGGAGATCAATACTTTTTCAAGACTGACATATATTCTGGATATCATCAATTGAGGTTTAAGAATAATGATATGCCTAATATGGTATTCCATATAATGTATAGACACTATGAATATATAGTGATATATTTTGGTCTTATTAATTCCCCTATTATATTCATGGAATTAATGAATAGAGTATTTATGGACTAACATGATCAGTTTTTGGTAGTATTTATAGATTATAATATTATTTACTTAAATATAAAGTAAGAGAATGAATACCACTTTATAATTGTACTAAATACCATAAAGAATAAAAAAAATTTGTAAAATTTAAGTGTGGATTTTGGCTGCAAAAAATTCATTTTTAGGCCATATAATTTCAAGGCAGAGTATATCAGTAGATCCACAAAATATGGAGGCTATTAAATATTGGCCCAGATCAACCATGGTGATTGAGATCTGTAGTTTTCTTGGTCTAGCTATATATTATCAACGGTTTTTTGGATAATTTCTTATGACTATCTAATTTTCTAACCAATTTAACTCAAAAGGGAGCTAAGTTCCTTAAGATAAATGAATGTGAAGAAAATTTCAAGGAACTAAATAAAAGGTTAGTTAGTGCACCTATACTTACAATACCCTATAGTGGATAAGGGTTATTATCTATAGTGATTCATCCAATAAGGTATTGGGATGTGTTATTATGAAGAATGACATGGTCATAGATTATTCCTTATGAAAACTGAAGATTCATGAGTAGAATTATCCAATCATTATGTGGAGTTAGTTGTGGTAATTATTTCATTAAATATATAAAGAAATTATCTTTACAGATAAAAGTGTGATATATATACCAATCATAAAATTTTAAAGTGTATATTCACACAGAAGGAGTTTAACATGCACTAGAGAAGATGGTTAGAGCTGATTAAGGGTTATGATTTCTCAATACATTACCACCTTGGGAAAGATAAAAAGTTATCTGGTGCTTCGAGTTAAAAGGATCTTTCTAGCTTATCCATGATTAGGGTAACAAAATATCCAATATTTCAGGATTTACAATGGATGGATATGTAAATATTGAAAGAAGGTGAAAAATATTATCTTTCTCAATTGAATGTTCTATCCAATTGAATATTTAATAGGTGTGGAAGGATAATGTAGAGCTGCAAAAGAATGTTCCAAATTTTCCTGAGTTTAACCTTGATCATAAAGGAATGATAAGGTTTAGGAACCATGTATGCATTCCTTCCATACCATACTTGAAGGAGTTGTTAGATGAATCCCATAGTTCCTCATTCACTATTTATCATGGAAGTATGAATATGTATATAGATTTGAAATAATACTTCTAGTGGGATGGAATAGAGATAGATATCACAGATTCTTTATCTTGGTTCTTGGTATGTTATCAAGTTAAGTCTGGAAGAAAAAATTCTAAGGGGATATTTCATCCATTACCCATACTAGAATCGAAATAGAAAAACATTACCATGGATTTTTTTCATTAGACTCCCCAAAACACCTAAAGTGTATAATACTATATGGGTTATAGCTATTCACATTACTAATTCATTGCACTTCATTACTATCAAATAATACTACTTCTATCTGGATCATCTTTTCAGGATATACATTAAGGAAGTGGTAAGGTTTCATGGAGTACCACATTCCATTGTACATGATTGGGATCTAAGGTTTACCTAAAAGTTCTGGAGAACTCTTCATTAAGCCCTTGATATAGAATTTAGTTTCAGTACTTCTTATCATCCTAATATGTATGGTCGGTCTGAAAGAACAATTCAAACCATAGAGGATATGTTGAAAACTTGTTATCTATATTTAAAAGGTGGTTGGGATCAAAACCTTCCACTAGTTGATCTTTCTTACAATAATATATTTCACGCAAGAATTTATATGGATCCTTATGAATCCCTCTATGGAATGAAATGTATATCTCTGACATGTTGGAATGAAGTTGGGGAAAGAATGCTATTATGACCTAAGATAGTTTTAGAAATGGAAGAAAAGGTTAAATCCATTCAGTAGCACATCAAGATAGCTCAGAGTCAGTAAAAACATTATTCCAATAATCCACGATGGGATCTATAATTTTAATTGAGTGACAAGTTGTTTCTAAAAAATTCTCCATGAAATAAGGTTATGATATTTAGGAAGAAAGTGAAATTAAGCCTAAGGTATATCATTCCATTTTAGATATTTAGTCCTATCAGGATGGTATACTATTGCTTGGAACTTCCAAAAAACATCTATCAATTGCATGATGTGTTCCATATATCTATCTAAAGGAATTACAAACCTGACCCTTCACATGTGCTAAAATTATAATTCATATAATTGGAATTAGAACATTCTAATGAGGAACAACCGAATGAAATTATAGATCATAAAAAGAAAGTTATATGAATCAAGACCACTCATCTGTTCAAATTTTTATAGAGAAACCACCAATTTGAAAAACCTACATGATAACTTGAGTAAATTATGATTTATAAGTATCCTTGTTTATTTGTATTATGGTGATTAATTTCAAGCGCAGAATTCATTTTAAGGGGGGGGGGGAATGTAACACCTCGAATTTTTATGAATTTTTTTTTCAAATATAATAAATTTATTTGACAGATTACATTGTATTATACACCAAGATAATATTGTGTTATATGAAACACCAATTTAATCTTGTTCTACATGCATCACTGGTATATCTTGCATTACACAGGATGTTGAGTTAACAAAACAATGATATATTATTTTACACGACCATTTTAACTTTTTCATTAAAAATAGTAATATAAATATTAATAACTAATTTTTAAATATTAATTATAATTTTTTACCTAAATGGAAAATATATATAATAAAATATTTTTTTTGGTAAAGTCTTTATATGTTTGAAAATATTATTTTCTCCAAAAAACTGTCTTTTATGTCTTTTTCTAAACAATAATAAAATTAATTTTTGAAACTTTAAGAAATTTAATTTGATAAAATGAACTTTATTTTTTAATTCATTACTTTAAAATTATCTTAGAGTTAATTTTTGGGATTTTTTTGAAATATTTCATTTTTAGATGAATAGTGAAAATGATGAATTTTAATTGAAATTTTTATTTTTATATAATTTATTTATAGAGTTAAATTATATTTTAAATTGGTTTTAAAGTATAATTAGTTAAATTATACATTTATTAATCCAATTTAGATCATTATAATCAATTTAATATTGAAATTTAATATAAAAATTTTGTAAAATTTTGATCTTTTCTCTTTAAAAACACGCTTTCTCAACACATCAGTGAGATTAACTTTAAATTATTTTCTACCAATTATGTGAATTGAATTTGAAAAAATTAATTCTAAATTTTGAATCATCATAATTTATAATTTATAATTATACCAACTTTATTTCTTACCAAAATAATTAGTGAAATAAATTAAAATTAATTACAATGATTAAGATAAAAACAAGATTACTTATTGGTTAAACTTAGAACCTAAGGTTTCAAAATGACACAAAACTTGTCCAAAACCCATTTTATGAACATATTTCTGCCTTATAATGTCTAAGGTTCTAATTAAATTCATTTTTGACACTTTTTACATATTAAAAATGTTGGTGGAATTCTCTTTTGCAAAAATTTACTAGTTTGTTACTCACCCCCTTATAAAAGGACACCCCCTCTCCCCCTCTCTTCACACCTATCAAGCCCTTTTATAGAAAAATACATGTCTAAATATCTTCCAAAAAACCCTATATTCATTCTATAATCCTTAATTTGGTCATAAATCTAACCAATGAAGTCCTTTGGTGAAAACCAAAAGGAGGTATCTAAAGAAGAGGTAATGTTCATCAACGAACATTTTTTTTATTTCTTCCTTAAACCACTTAAATTATTTCTATATAATACTTATATAATAAAATAAATATATTAAATATAATTATATTTTGTTATTTTATTATATGACCTAAAAATTCACACACTTCCATCAAATGGGATACGCAGTCATCGTTTGTCTGTACAGCGGACTACCACCTCGCGAACTGATGTCGTTCGTTTTTTCATTACCACCTTTAAAGGTTGGGAATAATGATAGATTTATAGTTTATATATTATATTTAAAAAATATATGATTTTATAATAAATTTTAATTTTTATATAAAACATACCTTCATGATTTATATTTTTTGGTAATACGATAACATCGTTCGTGTGTACAGTGAACTACCAACTCGCGAGGCGATGTATTCGTTCATGATTTACATGGAATGTATTAAGGATGGTTTTGATAAAAATATGTGATATATATATATATATATATGATTTAAAAAATGATAATATATATATATATATATGTTTGTGTGTGTGTTTCATTTTCTTTTCTTTTTTTCAATATAAAAAAAATGAATACAACATTTATGCATACATACGACCTACCGTCTCCATGAACGGTGTATTTTATTTTCTACCTATAAATTTAATGAATCACTATAAATACATATATAAAAAATATAGATGATATTTATAAAATTTTTATTATTATTTATAATATGAAATCATGATCAAAGTAATAGGACCAAAAATATAGAAAATTAAAACTTATATGAAAAATAAAGCAACCATTACCCAAAACATAACTTAACATATAATTGTTAATAAATAGGTAAAAAAGGTCATAATAAAATCATAAATGATATAATAAATATTTTTATTTTTATTTTACAGATGTATAAGAAACTTATATTTATTATATAGGAATTTTTAACGAGTACGACGTAATTCAAGACTTAAGGTAAGGGGATTTCTAGTATTAATTTTATTTCTGAGAGACTTATTCCATATTCACCACTAGTTTATTTTTTTGTGTATAAAATGACCTATTACATGAAATACCATGAATATACCACATTTAATGATAATTAATTTTTCCATTGATTTCATTATTTTACATGTATTATGTTTTAAAATTTACTCAAACTATAAGGGATTTTTGTCTCAATTTTCCTTTTTTGAGACGTGTGTTATATTATGAACCTATATTATTTCATGGGGTGTATATACCTCCCCTTTGACATGTAATATTATGAATTTATTCATACTCATTATATTTTATGTTTCATTTTATGTCCTTTTTTCATGGAGTTTATATTTCAAACCTACCAAAGTGGTAAGAGTTTATTGCCACAATCTCATTATTTATCAAGATTATTTCAGATTATTCTTACATTGGTGAAATATTATGATCCATATCTCAAAAATTATCATGAGTTTTATTCACCTATGTTTATTCATGATATATTCAGGTAATGGTATCATTTTTTCATACTTTTTTATTTAAGATAATTAAGAAATTTTTTTTAAGAATATATGACTTTATTTCTATCTTAGGTCAGAAATCTATTTTCTTCTGAAACCATGTTTTCTAAAAATGTTTTAAAATTTTTTTATTACTCCCATATTATTATTAAAATATTTTTTTCCCATGTTTTACTTTTTTACAAAAACAATTAAGAAATATTCATGTTATTTTTCAAAACAATGCTCGTTGTCTTTTACCAAAAATGTGAAAGGAACCTCCATTTTAACATATACAACATGAAAATAATTATTCACCACTATTACCGATCATTACATAGAAGATTAATTTATAAGTTTTCAAAGATATTTTTGAAGAAAAAGTTTTTAAAAAAATATGTTTTAAAAATAATTTTTTGAACGAGAAATGATATTTTTCTCAAGAAATGTTTCAAATGATCAAATCCATTTTCCATCTAAGATGAAATCTTTTGATGCTACTTATGACCTACTTGGGATATTATATAAGTTTACTATTCATATTTTTTCTTTGAATGGTTTATTTTTTTATTAAATAATGTTTATGAAACCCATTTCTCTTCCATGGTTTATATTCTTATGAAACCTATTTCTCTTACACAGGTTATATTCTTATAAAAACCGATTATTTTCATAGTTATGTTATCATTGTTAAACTTGTCTCTTTTCCATGGGTTCAGATATAATTAAATTTTTATGATACCCATTTCTTTTTATTGGTTATGATATGATTAGTTTTTATGATCTTGTGGAATACATATTTATTATTTTATTATGTAATAGTTGGGGCCTATATCTCCCTCCAATGCGTTGGGTAAAGATTTATCTCATGATATAGACATGAAAGGAGTGGGGAGTGAATTCAATTTAGTAATATAGGGATGGAATAGGAAGTGAACTCAATTCAATAAAATAGGGCTCAAATAGTAAGTGAAAACGGTTCGGTAATACAGGGTTGGAACGGGATATGAACCTATTTTAGAAAAGGACTTTTTCTGCTATGATGGTCTTGAAATTGAGACTTGACTAATATAGAAATGATTTTATATGGTTATGTGTATGCAAAAAAGTATAGGTCTTATGCTCTCATGTATCATGTTCTTTGATTTCATTATGATTCATGTATTATAAACAACCAATTATGATGTGATTCAACATTATGGTCTTTTATATGTAGGGTATTCTTTTCAGTTGTTATACTCATGTTCTCATACCCTTATACTCGTGTTATGCTTATACATCTCCCTTTTTTACTCTCACTGAGCATCTAGGATCACCCTTTATTATTTTTTCTTTACTAAGGTTATTAATATATATATTATTTATGATATTACTAAGAAGGGTTCTAGTTGTGAATAACATAGTGGGATATGACGTAAGTCACTTATGAAACATTTTTTATGTTTCAAAGTTTCCAAATACACTAAACTATTATGGTCCTCAGGAATGTGTTTGTGTAATGTAATACATATTATGAAAAAATTATACAATTTCAATGTATCTTAAGCCTAGTTCATTATAAGTGTTCATCCCATCAATCATATATTACCTTTATAATGGGCCTTTCTCTCTAGTATTCCCTAACTGATAGGGACCTCTGGATATTTACCATCATTTATTCCCTTGATAATGATGGCCCTTATCATGAGGACACTATTGAAGCTTCCTCTATCTCCTTCAACTCATCTTGGTTGTCAAGTGTTGAGTTAGTCACCCCTTTGGTTCATTTAATGATCCATAAATTCACATCCTTGGGACTTCTCCTTAGGTGTAATCCCCAACACATCTTCCAAGGGAATCCTATATGTAATCCCTAATTCCTTTCTTATTGCGTAATATCCCCCCATTATTTCATTCATCCTTCCTAATATCATTATCATTAGAAAATATATGGATGCTCACACCTCTAGGTTGCTCATGCGTAAGTCCCAAGTCATTCCTCAAAGGTTCATATCCCTTTAGGGGTTATCTTCATCGAAGGGTAATATTACCTATGAAACATTTACATATATGGGTCTCACACACATAATGCAAACTCATTCCTTTGTTTTCCCCCTTTTATGGCACAATTACCATATCATAGATATAAAAATACATGATAACATAATTATTACATAATGTAAAACTATAAAACAATGTACTTAATACGTCATGTTAAACTTCATGGAATGATCTTGTTACACAACCTTAAACTATTAAACTCAAACTATGTGGGTTTTGATTCATGTCTACTAGGATATGTAAGATACCCCTCTTAAGTTCAAACCCAATATCCAAATATATTCCATCACTATTCCATACTCCTTATGAAACCCATGTCCTCAGTGAGTAATATTCCTTCTATGTTATACCAGAAAGGGTCACCCAGGTGTAAGTCCCGAAAAAAAACACTGCTAGGAACCTCTTGATTAGTTTTCCATTCTTGATGATTCTATGACTCTTGTAATAGGTCATAGATACATGACCTTAAAAGGTATTTCACATATCTACGGTTGCACAGACTGAAAAAGCACTATATTGGTCCTAGTCACATTACCTTAAAAGTTATGACATGTCCCATTAAGTGGAATCGTACTGTATGGGTTTTGTTTCCATTTATAGGGATATGTTGGAAGCACCTCTTATAATTCAAATCCCAATACTGTATCACTTACCACCTCCCTAAAAGGAGATAAATTCTAGATCACCCAAAAGTGTTGCCATAAACAATAACATCACAAACTAACAAAAGAAGGACGGAAAAGCCCTGAGATATATATGGATGGTCCCATAGATAGAGAACCTATGATATATATAAATTTTCCATCCAATAGATAACCTCTTATATATATATATATCTAAAAAATTGATACATGGTTTTATTAGATAACTAGAATAGTGGAAACCATTACTTCACTGGGATTTGGTGAGGATTCATAAATATGGCTCTAATCTATAATAGATTCTCATAGTGGGTAATAATAGCCCCCCCCCCCAAGGTTGTGATGAGACCATCCACCCATTATCTTAGCCAATGCACAACCCAAGTTTCACTGGTAAAATCTTAGAAACAAAAACATGGGAACATTTCTCATCATAAATAAAATGATGTACTTGATGTGAATCCTTTACCTATAAAAGTGATCAACTAATCATAATATCACTTACTTTTTATATTTTATTAATGGGTTTATTATTTGGATTTACTGTTCTCATGGTACTTTCATGAATCCTTCAGTACCCCCTTCAATATAAAGAAATGTAATCATTTAACTCATCACTTCACACTAAGATGCAAAGACATACATTTAGTTTTCATGTAAATACTTAGGATACTCAGTAGTCAAGGGACCAGATGCATTCCTATGTTGTTTCAAAGGCTATGACCCCATTAAAAAAGGGGAATTATCGCTATGTGGTGCCTATAGAACTAGGTAATTAATACACTAGTATGGGAGTATCACCTCAATGGAACTATTCCCACCTTGTAGGAAGCTCAAGAGAGCCTTCAGGTGATAAAGACTCATGAGCCATCCTACTAACAGATGAACATTGAAATTTCAGTGGCACCGCTGGAAACCTTTAAATTCTTTGAGTGATTATCCCTAGATTACAACAATGCTTACCTCCCTTATCTTAGGGATATGGGGAAGGGGGAAACTACATCCACACCATAGTCCATGAGTCAACTAGGATAGATCCCATGAACCATTGATGTCACTAATATTGTGTGTCCCTTACTCATCAAGAACTAAATAAGGAGGATTCCCTTGATAAATCGAACCCATTCACCCAGAACAGGGCACGCAAGTAAAGTTATTTCTAGGGAAAAGAGATATTTTAAGGGAGGTAATAGGACTATATTCTTATTCCCACTGAAAAAATCTATTATAAAATTTTTTAGGAAACTGAATATAAAATTCATATTACTTCTCGTACTCAACAATCCTTCCAGCATACACTAGCAGCATCAAAGGTACCATATCATTATATTTTTACAACAATCATGGGGAAATACCATATCTATACAATCTCCATCATTATAGAATATTTTCAACATATCTCATAGGATACTCAAAAGAAGGTCTATCTTCCCACTCCAATTCTGAAGGATTGTTGGTTATTTTAGTGAGAAATAAATATCAGTGGTAGGATTATATCCCTATTTCTACTATAGTTCATTGGCATATCATGGGTGTCACTTTAGGGTAGTATCATATACCTACCACTAGTTCTCATTAACATATTTCAAAAATTTATTAGGAGTAAGCTCATATCCCTACTCCCACTAGAGGAGTTAAACAGAATGATCCAATGATAAAATTAGGTCAGAAATATACTCTTTCATAGGCATATTAGGATCATTAGTATATTCGAATGGCACCCATTTTGGAGATATCTCATATCCATTCCTCACCGAATAGCATGTCAGAATATTTAAACAATAACTTAAGAACAGTAGTGGTATCATATCCATATACCATATGATACTTATGATTCCCACTAACCCATGTCATAATTAGTCTAGGGAAGTCTCTGGTATATTCCAATATTGGGGATAAGGTCACCTATGTGGGTTCTTATGCATGAGAGTTTATTTTTTACCATGTGAATCTTATCATGATTGAGGTTCTCACCACTATCTCCCAACCACAAAGATCCAAAGGGTGTTATAAAGGGAATAAAATCATCTATAATTAGGTTCATATTTCTACCTCAATCAATGATGGTGTTTTTGAGGCCCTTCGGTGAATTTCAATAGTATCTTGAGAACCAATTAAACCCCCATAAATAGTAGAGTAGCAATGACCCTATTGGTTCTCTCCATAGTTCAAATATTAGTGACTCTAGATATCCTCCCCAGAGTATTATCCATTGAGGTTCTACTTGTAGAGACATAAATATTAACCATGAAGGTCCTACAAATGCTATAAACTACAGAGTTACTTAATGCAGGATAATGATCATTAGGTTAGAAGGTTCTCCCCTTGTAAATCCACCAATATTTGGTAACCACATAGGTCCCCCCCATAAAAGACAAGATATTATCCATGGAGGTCCTCTCCATGGTAATAATTATAAATAAACTCTCCAAAATTGCATCACATATTGGAAATAAGGTCATATACATCTCAAATCCACCCTGAGATTAACATCACATTAATAGGAACTTGTAAAGTTCAAATCAGCTACATTGAGCACCTCATCACTAACTAGTGACGTAAAGTCCTAACATAATGATAGTTTAGGGGGAAGTTCATCATTTTCACCTCCCCAGATCACATATCCTTTGATATAATTTAGGATGTTCCAAATATTTCCACTACCTTGTAAATGGAGGCGGAAAATGGCCACTATGGTCAGATCGGGTACAGGAGCTTAGTTCTGAAGATAAGAAATATGGAATGTAAAAGTGGAATAAATTGTCAAAATATATCATTCTAATCATGTTTTGGACCATCAATACTTCCTGGTATAACATTTTAGAAGAATTAGTAAAGGAATAAATTATTTTTATACATTAGAACCTATGGGAAACTCTCCATATCCTCTAAACCAAGCATCAATCTTATGGATAGTTTGATAACCACATAATAGTGATATGAAATCTCTATCATCAAGTTGAATTAACTGCCTTTTCATTGGCTCAAAACTCTAAGTCAAGGAATAAATGTGAGAGCCTTCAATATGATTATCTCAACAATATAAAGTTCCTTCAATAGTTAGTCACAAACTTTCCACCTATCATAAATATCAATGGATAGAGTAAGTATGACACACTAAATTTTACTATACTAGATAGTCAAAAAATTCCTCCAGGTAAGGCTTCGTGAAATATACAAACCTATAGTTAAATTTTAATCATGGGATCTGCATATTCTAGTTATCTTTTCTAGAATACTCCCATTGTCTCTAGATATTATAAATAGTGTACTCAGAGAGAGAGTATCATTAAAATATTATAAGAAGGTAGAATAATCCTACCACTTTAAGAAATAAAATCCTATAATTACTATGAAACCCTCGGTAGTGAAACTATCATGATCATAATGTGTTCTACTCCTAGAACATGCCCGGGTTAAAGCATGAAAATTTGAGAAGGTTGTGGTAGAATCTGCCTCATCAACATTACAAGAGTGACCTTGAACCATAGTTCTAGGGTAATTTTTACAACCAACATTTCCCCTAGCATCATCAAATCTCTAGTGGGTCCAAAAGGTTATGGTGATATTTCCAATCCAAACCCATTATATAGGGTTTGGGGAATTATTTTCCCTTCTCCTCTATGGAATTCAATCTTATCTAGATTTGAAACTATCTCATAGTCAAATCCCTTGAATGTCCTTTTACAATTAGATCTATATTCATAATTAAGAACACATTCAGTAAATGATACTAGGGACTCCCTTGGGATCATCCTCCATAAGTCTCTTCTAGGGGAAAATAAAAGATAGAATATCAAGCATTATAAGGGTAATAAGACAAAATATTCTTCTAATAAGGTAGATATAAAGGAGGATTGTGATTTTTCACTCGATGGATATTTATAGGGTGAAATTCTCCTTTCTACTAAAAGGAAGATGAGGATATTATTCCCACTACATACTTCACATTAGTAAATTTCATTAATTTCAACCCCATAAATAATATGAAACATGTCATTGGTGTATAGTAATGTGGTAAATAAACATCCATTTATGATCTTACCCATACTAAAATACTTGAAGAAGGTTTTTATACATGGAATAAAAGGAAAAATAATAATTTTTGAATTCATCCAAACACTTAATTTTTTCCCCTTCAATGATATTATACTAATGATAAAGGGAAATTCATTGATACATCCCACCCAGTATCTAAAGAAGATAAAAACACACTTCTGGGGATAAGTTAGCTCAATATGAAATTGAGTTAGAGAGATTGAAGTGGATAAATGCTAAATTACTTAGAGGTAATATTCTTACTATTTACAACTCTTAGGTGGAGGCCAATGTCTATTCTCTAGTTCACACCTATCAAGAGAAAATTGATCAACTGAAAAGAGTTGTTTCTAGCCATCCAATCTGATCTAAAACTAGGTATCCAATTACTTAACCCCAATAGAAAATAATTTTTAGGAATTTTTACTCCTTGGGAGATAGCCATAACCATAATAGTCACATTACCCCAAGTTTTCACAAATTGAATATTAATAAAAAAATATGAAAGATGATCATAGTAGGATCTATCAAATACCTCTACTCATGTGTCAACCCAGTTGGTAGTCCCACCATAACTTATAAACTATTTCAAGTCCCTGGATACTCAAATTGAATTTATAGAAGGCAGTAGTGCGTCAATATATCTGAATATAAATGCATACCCCAAGTGGGTGGAAGTGACTTACCTTCCTCAAGATTTTGGGAATCCTACTTTCTTGATCTTCAAAGAGGTTAGAGACCCAAAACAGTATCTCATTCACTTCTTACCAAATTATGGTATCATAATAGAAAAAATATATTAGAAAGAGCTGGTGAAACTCATGTGTTTTGTGCAAACCCTATAAGGTACAATATTTTTCTGGTATAGAAACCTACCATCATTTTTTGTTGCCAATTAGAAATACCTATAATGATATTTCCATTATCATTTCATCTCCACACTAATAAATATAACAATACTTGGTCTCTCAAAGTGTAATTAGAAATAAATTGATAGAGACTTATACTTCAATGCTACATGGAAAGGGATAACCTATTCTCTAAATATAAAATCCACATAATATAATATATAAGATATTTTCATATAAAATTTCTATGATGATTTGAAAACATTGTTCATCCCTTTAAAAAATATGTGTGGATTTTGTGATTTTGTAGCAATTACACAATGGTTAAAGGATTCCACATGGTCATTTATGGCTAAGCCGTAACCAATTTCATCATCCCAAAGAAAGAATCCTAATGGAGTAGAGACTACAACCATTACACTCAAGATATAAAAACATTATTTTAGTGACCTCGTCCTATGTAATATAATGTGGTTCTTACCATAGGGGTGAATCCTAATTGTTGTGACTTTATAGGATGGTGGTGAGGTATCATGTTTGAGTATCACTATTTTCACCCCCACTTAGAAACCCTGGAGGTGAGTGTTTTTTTCACATGTCAGTTGGTCATGAGGTTCATAATGATTCCCATAAAATATTTAATATTTCATTTTTTTAGGGGACAGTGGACATGAAGTAATTTTACCCAGTTCTTCTCTAGTTTCATTTGACACCTAGGGTCTAATTACCCGTTGTAGTGGGGGTAAGGTCTATGTAAAGAAGAGAATGATTTTTATGGGGTATATGGTTTTAGTAAAATAATAATTTGGTGCCTCCCACTGAGTGAAAACAGAAATATAAGCTCCCCGGTTAGAATTAGAGGATGGATTAACATCACTTTAGGTTCAATGATTAGAAGAATAATACATATTCTTTATAAAGAGAGTAAGTTCCAATGTAATCCATCAATATAATGGAGAATAACCCATTAAAATTTATATAACACATGGTCTTAATTTGTTCCCTTATTATTTCCCCCACCATAGTATGCTAGGGTAAAACATCTCAGATTTCATTGTCATTAAGAACATTCTTCAAAAGATAGATGAATCTGGAAAAGTGAAGTTAGTTAAACCCCTAAAACCAGTTACTTGGGTATCTAACATCCAAAATTATGAGGAAATATAATGTAAATAAGTTACACATAGAGATTAACAAAAATTTAATGACTAGATGACCATAAATTCAGTTAGATAGGTGCATTCTATTCTCAGGGATCAATTAAACCATATAATTATGACCCCAACCCACCTTAAAATATCATAGATGGAATATTCATCATCTCAATATTCTAAGATTTGACACAATAATAATTGAAATAAGTAAATTAATGAGGAATATCCCTTACCTATACGTAAGTTGGTTCAGACCCTCTCAAACTTCTTACCACCATTACTGGGAGGACGAACGTCATCCCACTAAGTAAGACAATGGGTATTGTCCCACCAAATGGAAACCTCGTCATAGTTACTTCAATTTAATTCACTTAATAATCCACTTGTATAATAAATAAGACACATATTAATTGGATCTACCCTCCCATAATTAACAGATATGTCATAGAGTCTAAGGAGGTCAAGGAAAAAGAGGTTGAAATAAACTTGATTCTTTGGAACAATTTTTGTTATGGCTATATATGCCAAAAAAAACTAGATATAATCACTTTAGTGTGCCCACTGGGAACACCAATATCCTACTTAGTCTTCCATAACCCATTTTTATCCAATTATATTAGAATAATGACTAGAAAATATGGAATTTTATGGTCAAAATTGAAATGTGTAAAGTCTAGTTTATCCAAACCCATAAGCCATGAAACTTTCCCCAAATATTATTCAATACAAGGAACTAGAATCATAAGTAGCCTCAGATTATAAGAATTAGTCCATAGATCACCCCTATGATAGGAAGAATATCCTTCTAGTATATATGTATGAAATCCTAAAACAACTAGTTATTATCCTAGAAAAACTCTAAATTCTAAAAGCACTTCACCACTTCATAGAGCTTAGGGAGTCACTCATTGATCCCATTTGTATCCCTTAATGTTTCAAAGATAAAGCTATTGTAATAGAGTCATATATCATGGAGACAGGTTTTTTTGGAGTGTCACACAGTTATCTACTTCATGTAATGAGATTGGGAATCTTTCATATAAGGACACATCAAACCCCTGTACATATCTATAAATCTTAAAGGCATCTATATCCATCAATATTTAATTGATAATGGTTTTAGTATCAACCTCATACTAGTCTGAACCCTTAGGTATAGAGAACACAATGAAGATGATTTGTCTCCCTCTAGCCTAATAATTTTGGGATATGGAAATATTGATCAAAAACCTCTCAATAAGATCAAACTCATATCCCAATTCAAAGATATCATCTCTAAATTTGAATTCATGGTGTTTTTTCATGGAACAACTTTTAATGACTTATTAGGGAGGATATGGCATCAAATTCAGGTAAAATTTACCTCATCATAACATCAGTTCCCCAAATACTTTATTAATGGATAGGTTGGAGTAATTTATAGTGATAATACCCCCTTCAAGTGTTAAAAATATCAGTATCTAGATATAGTATTCTATAAAAGGTAGGGGAAGAAACTTGTGGTATAAAACACCTTCTAGATTACTATCCCTAATGTTTTTAAAATGAATATCAATAGTCCATAGAGTGAACTCAATAATGATTATGTGGTTCCCATCAATTGAATTTAAGAAACGAAACTTGATCAGGGAAGTCATCGGGTCATGCAAGTTTCATTTCATAATAAGTTAAATCATCCATTCAATTTCTTGTAATATGTTGGTTATATGAATATCTACATAGATAAATTACTTCTTGGGAAAAAATATTACTTCATAATCCATTTGTATCAACTTTTCTAAAGTGTGTATTTATGACTATATAGGTTTGACCAATCCTTAATCTCAGTCAATACCACTAAGACTTTTCAGCCAATTATATATGTGTTAGAACCACAAATTTTTCTATTGGATTTGTTTTTCTTTTATTTATTAAAATGTTTTTTGAAATCTAGGATAATAGAATCCAAGAATGAAGTTGGTTATTAAAGGATTTTTATAGAACCATTAAGTTTATAAGGTTTTACTGATAAGGCTAAAATGTTTTTTGAAGCTTCTAGAGAGAGAGATTTCTAGATGATAGAATCTACACCATATTAGCGTAGGTCATTCCATGGGATTTTATTAATAGAATGGACCATTTTATAGTTCTTAAGGTTTCACCAAAGAATATATATAGGGTATTTTTTTCTCTAGTAGATAGGAATTATCCACATCATAGTTAGATATTACATTGTAGGTTGTATTTGATTGATATTCATATAAGTTAGGAAGTTTTATGAAATTAATGATCAAGCTAAAAAAAGGTTGGTTTCACTATAGTGTAGGTTTGAGAATGAAAATATAGGGTCAGCCACTAGATATGTCCATCTAAGTAGATATCCACACAAAGGAGGTCGGGCGATCTAAAATAAAACTGTGTCCTTAGGTAACAATGTAGGTGATCGCCTGTGTTGGTAAACATAGGTGCACATAAAGGTTGACAGAAACACAAGTTGGAAATATGGTAAAAGGGTGATTATACTCATATGTTTAGGTTGTAACATGAATTAATGGGTGAGTACCGATTCCATTCAGACTTGAATGACCAATTGAGAGGTATTCATGCTTATTAAGTAGTAAGAATCTGAAGGTAATTCTGATGTGGTACAAGGATCAACTAAGATACTACATAGAAGAGATTCCATGACATAGAATTCAGAAGAATTATGTGTGAGTAGTATAAGACACCTATTTTTATTTAAAATGACAACATCATATGAGGTGATAATTTTAACTTCCACGTCATAGGATTTTTAAAGGTTCCCATTCCATGGAAAGAATCTTGCACCATAAACTTTTTAAAAATTGGAGTCCACGCCAAAAAAATATATTAAAACACTGAGATCCTGAATTAAGCATCATATATTAATTAGTCTCTCTAATCCTATAGTATCTCACACCATGGTAAAATGGTTATTTCATAGAAAGTTCTATGAATAAAATATTTTGAGGAGGTTATTCTAGAGATTGTGGGAGGGTATTGGAGGAGTTATTTTATTATTTTTATAGATCTAGTCAATAATAAAAAATGACTTAGAGATCTAGTCCACACCCTCATGATTTGATTCAGAACACATTCTATATTTTTGTGAAATGAGTTACATCATAGAAAAATCATGAAATGATATTACTATTCCATGAAGTCATAGACCACGCCACAATCAAGAAGCTTCAGTCTAGCTAGAAAAAATGACTAATAATTGAAATAGGAGTTATGAATTGTATTTATAGGTGATTAATTTTGGATTTCATTACATATTATGATCACATTAAATATATAAGGAATTTGGAACAATTACAGTGGAAGGAGATTCAATCCTAACCCTTGTATTGAAAGTAAATAAGAAAAATCTCTATAAAACTACCTATATAATTTATATAGAAATAATCATTGAAAAGTGATAATATTAGATACATGATTTTTATAAAACAAATATGTAATTTATACTATGAATAAAAGTATAAATAATAGGACTTAAACTTTTTGAAGATCCTGACAAAAAATTGGAATTTTATTCCATGCCATCTCATGGAGAGAAGATGATGTTACTTAAGGTGATATTCACAATAATTTTTTAAAGGGTTAATAATAGTTCAAAGTCACCTCTATCTACATAATTGATGAATCTACAATAATAAGGATATATTTTTCATAACTTGTGAGTCAACTTTTTTTCCCTTTGAAACTATGAGTGAAAAAGAGAAGTTTTGAGAGGATTTATCCTATAGAGATAGTGCATATACCCTAAACCTTTATAAGGGAAGTGATACCATTAAGGGGTGACCAAGATAAACCCCTATTAATGAGCTTGTAGTGTTTTCATTGTATCAACACATTGTCTATCACATGCTCCTGGGACTATCCCTTAGTGGTGAACTAAGTAAAAAATCAATGTATATATTTTGTTTTCTTGTTTATATTCTACAAAACAAAATCTAAAAATGGGTAAACCAACCATAGATAATATATATTTAAAGTTTGTATAACTAAAAATTTAATAATATCATCTAATCATCAGATAAAACTAGGTGACCATTATAGGTAAGAGGAAAATATCATTAGGATAATTAGGGTTTAAAAGGAAAAGTGTTTAAATTCAAAATGAGTTTTATACCCTAATTCACCCCTCCCCCTAGGGTATATCTCACTTAATACCCATGAGAGACCCAAAAGATAGTATCAAATGTCGGGTTTATTTTCTATTATTTTTACTCTGGCTTAATTTGAAGTGTTTTAAAGGAATGTAATATATAGTGAAGATTACATTATTTAATGGAAACCATTTCTCCATTTGGAATAAGGAGTTCATTGTAGAATTGAAAGAACCAGTTGGAATTCCTTGTGAAGTGGTTATATATTGAATAATTTTTTTAATCTGTCATGGACTAATATTTTCAATGGATAAAAGAAACTTAGATATTGATGACTATGATAATAATGCATTAAAAGATTCCTTAAAAAATATGTGTTTGAGAATATTGGTCACTATAAGTTCTTAAAGGATATGTGGATGTATCTTGAAAATTTATTTGGAGAATAACACAATACAAATGGAAATTGGCTTCTTTTAAAAGTCAAAAAGAAGTATAAGTAAGAAAATAGTGGAATTCTATATCTTAGAATAATTTATATAAATGGTGACATCCTATTTAAGGAATATACCATCCTATTAAAAAATGTATTAATGACATAAATGTGAATATATTTATCTATCTATTGATGATGTAGGAATGAATGAGGAGGTGGATAGGATAAGTGAATTTGGAACTATTTATTTTGAGAAAGTTATAAGGAATCCAAAAATAGAATCTATCCACTAATCAGGGGACTTGGATCAGCGATTTATAGAAGTGGATATAAATATTAAGGAAAAGAAAAGGTACCAAGATATATATATTGAAGTGTAGGAAATTTAATTCAACAAGTTAATATGTTTAAATAAAAGGATTGTTGATTTTGAAACTAGGATCATGGGAAATAATGATTTCCAAAGTGAAGATTTGATGGTGACATCAAAAAAAAATGAACAAATTCTAAACTCAAAAAAAAATTAGAATTTGATATATAGGAATGATGATCTTTCTTCACACCTATCGTAACATGTTGAATATAATCCAAGGCTACATCAATAGAATATATATATCAAGACTCTATCACTCAAATGAATTAAAAAGAATAAGGAGAAAATTGAAATATTGGATAGATTTTCCCATTAATTAGAGGATGATATTCCAAGTGGGAGGACTCTCAAGAAATAACTAAATGTCCAACTTGAACCAAAGGGTAAGAGGATCCAAATATTAGGTAAGAAATTGGTTTCATCTAAGAAGAAAATGGTGCAATATAATACCAATAGTAAGAATAATCTCAAGTATATTTTACATTTTTTGCATGATTACCCTTTGATGAGTGGTGATGAATAGAAGGAGAAGCACACCATCTTAGAGGAGAATCATAAAAATATTGTCATATCCTAAAGGATATAATTTATGGTAAAATCTAGTTTTAGATTTGATTTAACATCTCTAAGGAATGATAAGAATAAATTTATGAAAATCTCTAAGAAAAGGGAAATACATATAGGTAGTGGAAATAGATCAAAGAAAGACCCTATAATAGGAAATGGAAATTAAATAATATCCACTATAAGACATGGGAATATGTATCACTTTTTTATAATTCGTATAAAAATATATATCTTTTTCATAGAATCATTATATTTCATTACTTACTATAAATTTAGTGTAATTTTGGAGAGATTGAGTCACCAATCAAAGTAGAAAAGGTATGAGTCTGATTTTAGAAATTTCTATAATACTAACCATACTAAAAGTATAAATTTCAGAATATATTCAGTAAGTATTATTTAAATAACTAATCATGCATACAATAAAAAAATCAGTTCCTCTGAGAAATATATTTCAATGTCTATATAAATAAGGCTCGTATACTGAAAATGGTGTAAAGAGAATACCTAAGGCAAGTTCTAGCCTACAAAACTATTGGAGAGACATGAAAAGAACTTTGAATCATGATAAGAGCTCACATGTTTCAAAAATTGAAAAGGAACATGAGAAAGTTATTTCCTAATACAAGGTATGTATTGAAAAGGATAATAATTCTTGAAAGGAAAAATTATTACAAGAAGGTTTGGAAAATAAAACCTCAAAATTTAATGAAAAATGAACTAATTTATAGTAAAGTTTTCTGAGTAATAATATGTTGTAACTTAGTTTTTGAAGAATAGAAAAAGCACGAACAAGGGGATAAGATATTTGATTCCATTAAATATGATTCAGATCTAAAAAAATACTCTAAAGTGAATGATAAAGGAAAAATAGAGGTCCATAGTGACCCACCATCCTCCTCTACTTGAGGAAATCAAAGGTTCATATCTCCCTATATGATTTAAATGTTTCTAATTATTTTAAGTGGTGAAAAATTTTGGGGGAGATATAATCCATGGGGTTATTATACTATAAATTCACGTGAAAACTAGCATATTGAAAATATGTTAAAACTGGTTAAGTGCATGAAATATATGATTGTTAGAATTATTTCATGCCCCAATTTATATTAATTCTAAATAAGGATGTTGATGAAGAACCTGAATCATTAAGTAGATTAAATTTTAGATCTATAATTTGAAATCTATATATTGTAATTGAAGACATTTCTAAATCTGGATCTCTTTAAAGAGTCTAACCTAAAGCAAAAAAAAGAGGTTTAAAATCCTATATTTGAAGAAACTATTTGTATCACGATGAATCTAGTATAAAATAGTTGGTATCCTAATTCATATTAGTGTAATAAAATCCACTAAAGAAGAGGATATATTTTAAGTAGTTTCATGACTCAATTCCTTGTGTATTTATTCATGATCTAACAATTTTCATTAGCTAATTATGTTTTTTAGGATATAAAAACTACTATACAAGAAATTTTTTCCCAAAAAAATGATTTCCCAATGATGGGAAGGATTTCAATAATTGGTGTAAAGATTTAGTATTTAGGGGGAGATTGTGATGAATTTTTAAAGGACATTAAGCCTCATCTTTTAATGAAGGAACCTATGAAGAAATATAAGTTAGGAGGAATTAAAAACATGGTATTTAAAATTGATATTAGTTGATGATCCAATTGGTATTTCTTAACACTATGTTATTTACAATTAATATGATAACTATTTGGTGTAAGGATATAATGAGATCATGGGTTGTGGTTTTTTTGTGAAAGTGAAATGTCTAAGAGTTACTATGGTATTTTTGGTATTCATGAATGACAAGGAAATCCTTTATAGAGTTTAACATACACTCTTATTTCGAACACTGATCCATAGATCATTATACTTAAAGGATCTGTTAATGGCCCAAGTTATAAGTTATAAATTCACCCATTGATGTATTTATAGCTATCTCAAAAGTGTATTCTATAGAGGATTTTAGAATTGGAAATTCCTACCAAAACAATTATTCAATTGGAGTTGGAAATTGTTAAAAAAAACTATTAATAATAGGGAATGGAAAAGAGGAAGTGTTCCCCTATAGGATAGAGGAATTTATTTCTATAGAATTAAAACTCTATCGGGGATAAAATTTAAAGATGATTGAGTGACATACACTGAGAGAATGGTAAGAATAAGGAGAATGTATGGTAATATGGTCTAAGAACATTGATATTTATTATCTATATTCTTTTGATGATAACATATGCTTTAAAACATCAATCACTGTAGAACTTTAAATGTATAAGATGAAGAATTTATTGATGAAATTCTCAAGTCCATGAAAATTTTCAATAATGTGATGGAATCCCTAGTTAAGCGGGTAATCATGGATGAATCAGAATCTGCCATGGAGAAAGAGAATAAGACTTTATGGTAGGAAGAAACAAACAAGAAGGCTGTCTAAATTGAAAACATGTCTTCAAGGCTAGAAGAGATGGAAAATTTTTTCTTGGGTATGAATTGTATCCTCAATGAGATGCGTCAGAGGGTTGAAGACTTGGTTGAAGAGACATCTAAACAAAGATGCCTAGCTATAGAAAATGAACAAGATATTTCCTCTATAAAATGTGCTTTCGAATCTTTAAAGTCATATTTTAGTAGTCTCATCAGTGTTAAAGAAACACTCTAGTCATCCGAGAGGAAATTCCAAACAATGGAAAATCTTTTTGAGCGGCTAGTAGATAAGACCACTCATTTGGAGGGAGATAATTTGCAGAAGGAGGCTCAAGTGGTGAAACCAATGGAGGAAAGCAGGAAGAAGAGTAGTGTTCTGGGGAAGAAGGAGGATGAAGTTTAGAAACTGATGGGGGAAAATGTGTGGTTGACTGGTATTCTCAACAAGAAAGTGTCCCACCTATTGGCTATGAATGAGCAGTGGAAGGTAATGGATCTGAGTGCTGCTTCGAGTAATACTTGACTCACTGCCCTATTTTGCTCAGGACTTCTTGTTCATTTAACTTGCGCACTAGATCATTGGTCATAGATTGTATTTTACTTCAATATTTTCCTTTGAAAATGCTATTGGGATGCAGCGGTGGACTATGTAGCAGTATTGTAGCAGGCACTATAGCAGTACTGCAGCAGTGCTATAGCATGCACTGTAACAGTTACTATTTGGTACTGTAGTAGATTGAACTATTCACCTTAGGCCACCGGTTTGGGCTTGGAGTCCTTAAGACATTCGGGCCACCCAAGGCCTCTGAGTCAGTAAGGCTTTCAGGCCACCTCAAGGCCCTCAGGGCCACCTGATTTGTAGTTGCACAGACAGATTCTACAAGGAACCACTCCATAAGAGAAAAGAGCAAGGATAATCCACCAGAGCAGGGCTAAATGGACTTTGGAAGAATGAGAGGGTATGTTATTTCCCATAGGTTTTGCGCCTATAAACCCCTGCAAATGGACATGCTACTTGAACAGTCATGCAAAGATGGAGAGCTGATCACGATGTCGATGATGGGGAAGAGAAGTTCCATGTAGTCATAGTCTGTATGATTTCCTTAAGACCTATGGGTCATGTAATGTCTCCAAGCCTATGGGAAATGTTATTACTTAAGCCTACGGGACTTGTAAAGATTCCACCTCATCCCTTGAAATGGGGTTTATCATAAAATCAATAAAAAAAGGCCTTCGGTCCATTCAACAGTATTTCACTTATAAAGGGGGCAAGAAAAGTGAATCTTGTCAATAAAATCCAAAGGAAAAGATTATTGGAACCCTAAATTATTGTGTTGGATTTGTTTGAAATACATATGGTATATTTTCATTGGATTTATTGGAAATACATGTGGAAGATATAATAATGGATTCTATTCATGAAGATTATGCTTAAAGTATTTTTATGGACCCATTAAGTTCATAAGGTTTGAAGAAAAATGGAAAAGAGTGTTTGGAATCAACTGGAGAGAAATATATTTGGAGAATGGAATTTACATCATAATACCACAGGTTATACCATGGGATTTAATTGATATAATAGACCACATCATAGTTACCAAGGTTAAATCATAAAAGAAATGTGGGAAGAGTTATCTCTTGGGGAGATGGAAAGTTCTCATGACATATCTAGATATTACATTGTAGACTAAATCAGTAGGTATTCATATAACTTGGGAAGTCTTATGAAATCACATAAAACATCACAAAAAAATATTCATTGTTTAATAATTAAGGTTGGAGAATAAAATAATATTTATATCCACTTTCTAGGTCCATTCAAGAATCCATCCACATAGAGGTATCCAACTGAGCTCAAATACGACCTCAAACTTAGGTGGAAGTGTAGGTGAGTACCCATGTGGTTAGGAATACCTGAATATGAAGGAATGAAGAAGAATGGGTTAGTTATAGGGTAAAAGGGTGAATATTCTCTCACATATGGGTTGGTATAGGAATTTGTAGGTGATCATCGGTTCTAGACAGACTTGAATGACTAGTTTAGAGGCATTTAGACTTATTAAGTAGTGTGAATCCAAAGGAATGTCTGATGTGGGGAAAGTATCAACCAGTATATATATTAAAACAAATACCATGATATTGAATGTATAAGGTGTATATGTGAGTTTTATACATCACCTAACTATGATAAATATAACCATTTCATATGAGGTGATAAGATGAACTACCATTTCATTGGAGATTCAATGGTCCGCACACCATGGATAGAATCATGCACTATAGCCCTATTGAAAAGTGGATTCCACACCACAGAAACATCATTCAAAGTAGAGAGTATGAATAAGGAAAAGAGGATGAATTAATGTTCCCAATCCTGCAAGATCTCACATCGTATTGAAGTGGTTATTCCATATAGAGTTCAACGGATCAAGTACTTATAGGAAATCATGTTGGATATCATGGAAGATTAATATAGGAGTTATTATGTGAATTTTTGGGTTCTTGTCAATAGGACACCACACTAGAAAGAACCTATACATGACCAAAATATTTTATTGATACCCCATGATATGTTTTAGTGAAAATTAAAACATTGTAGAGAAGGAATAGGAGGAGATAACTATGTCAAGAATTAATATATCATGTCATAGTCAAGGAGTTTCAGATAGTGGAATCAAAATAATAACATGAGGAAATTGTATTGGTGAACTTAAACTTAGGTAACCTTCCCATATTGACTAATTAACACCTCATAAATCCTACTTAAGATAAATTTATATAGTTAATATGAACTAGAGTAAAAAACTAGGTGGTAAATAATATATAAACCTTCCAAAGTCAACAAAATAATGTGTGTGTGTTATCCATCAAATAAGAGTTAGAACAACATGAGAATTGGATGACCAAGCATTACTTCTATAACCAGGATATTAAAATTAGTCATGGGGGATACTTATAGTCTTTTTATGGTTCATTTTTACATTTATCTACACTAATATAATAGTTTCTTTTCAAAAACATGGATGTGAAAAAATAAATAAGTTCTAATTGACAAAGGGGATAAAAATATTTGGGAAATTATAAACTTGGATGGATAAGGGGAAGATGATATATCTTAATTTCATTTAAGAAGTGATAAGGAAGTGTGAAAAGTAACATTGGAAAAGGAAACTCGGGGGAAATGGATTTAGGATGGTACCACCTATTAAAATCATAATTTCACTAAGATCCAGTCTTCTCACACTCTTAGAACTCAGAAATTTTCTTAAATGGAAGTGTGGGAAGTGGATTAAATTCATAGATATGGTATGAAAATTGAAATTATAAATGAATATTTGGTTTTTTCTTTTGTAGTTTGTTTATTTTTAACTAGTTATAATAATCATTGTTTTATTAGGTTGAATTCATTATAATTTCCAACAGTTCGATCATGTAAGTGTGGAGGAGTTATGAGAGCCAATATTTCCAAATTTTTTATCTATTTTTCATTAGAAATTAACCCAACAATTAACTTAAAAGCTATAAATTAATTCATATCTAATAAGTCATTAAATCTATAATTGAGTTTTTAAATAGTTTAAATAATTATTTTTAATTTTTTGTTCATTTTTAAATTAATTGAAAGGTCATATATCATTTTTTGGATTTTGGGTTTAAATTAATAATAGGATTTTAAATATAATCATTCATTATTTTAAATAAATTATAGAATTATGGGACAATGTATTCACTGAGTAAATGATTTTCATGTTTACATAATAGAAAATTATGAAGGCATAAGGATATCATATGAATTTTTCTCAAGCATATGACTTAAATAGCATCAGATATTGGATATCCCAAGTGTGTGGATTTAGAAGTTTTGTAAGGAATTGAATCGTCCCATATGAGTTTGAAACTAGTGAATCAAACATTTTTCTAGTCATTTTGTATGAATTCAAAACGTCTGTGTATAACTTCTCACCTAGATCATATGACTTATAGATCACATAATAATTCTTCAAAGCCTGTGTTTTAATACTTTTCTAGTTGACCTATAAGAAAAATCATTTAAGACTTCTCAGTGAATGTGTATGAATTTTTGGTCCATGTATGACTTTTCCCCAGGCCATATACAAATTTTCACCCAACTCACGTGAC
Organism: Viscum album; assembly: GCA_963277665.1. Taxonomy (NCBI): domain Eukaryota; kingdom Viridiplantae; phylum Streptophyta; class Magnoliopsida; order Santalales; family Viscaceae; genus Viscum; species Viscum album. The sequence goes on along the minus strand of OY728138.1, from coordinate 1,284,035,636 downwards.
TTCTAGATTTTGTAATACTTTTACTAAGTCTATAATGTAATCTTTTCTAGTGCACCCCCACCCATAATACTTCTAGATCCTGTAAGACTTTGATGTTTTCTTGTATGACTTTCAAGATAGTATAAGACTTTCACCATGTGTATAAATTTAATCATTTTGTATGAATTTGGATAGAGGTATCATATGACTTTTCCTACACCGGTGTATTAATTTTCTCCCACATAAGACTTTATATATTTCCAATTTTTGAATCTCAGATATTAAAATATGAAATTCTTAATTTAAATGGGTTTCAACTTAAAATCAAACATCATTTCCTTTTTCTTCCCAAATCAGGTAAAAATGATACAAAACTTACACACATCCATAATCCATCAATTTGAAGAAAAAGAAGAATTTAATTGGGAGAAACTTTGAGGATGGTAAAATTTTTGATAATATTTCTGAAAGGAATCTACACCCTCAAGCTATACACATGGTGACCATCAAAGAAAAGAAAGTTGGGGAACTCTTCCATGTATCTCATGTTGGAAATAAAATTTATCAATCCTAAGAGGGTTATTGTATCATTATATAAAGAGGATTAATGTTCACATAATGGAGATAGATTTTGATCAGTCGATTAATCTAGAAATGGATACTAGATATTTTCTTTTATTCTCTTTTCTTTAATTATAATCCCCTATATTGATGATTTAATAAAACTTTAGTGGTGGAGACAATGAGAATCTCTCACCCCTGTTAATGAATTATAATTTTTAATTTTTAATTATATTATACTCTATTTATCTGGAAGTGTTTGATTACATAGATAGTAAAATGTTTTCATTGATCTTTTCATTTAAACTCTTCTTACATTATCCACTGGTTTAAACTAACTATCCTCCTAAAACTTCTTAACTACCTATGATAATTGTAAGTGTGTTGATTTAGGAGTTATTAGAGATATTTGATAACTATTTTGGGTATAAATTTTGTATTTGATGGTTATTTTACTTTCTTATTCAAGCTAAAACTACCAGGTGAGGATGATCACTGAGGTTTTATCTTATTAGAGATATAGAGTAAGAGATTTAATTTGAATAATTATTTAAAAGGTGAGTGATGGTATTATCCAATGTGAGTCCAATAATTTAAAAACTAAATTAAAATAACTTCAAAATTATATTCTTAGAAATTAAGAACTATTTTAAACAAACATTGATCTCACAAAACATGAGAAAAATGCCTAAAATACATTCCTCCCTAGTTAAAAAATGACTTACACTTTTATTGAATTTAACTTGGTTTCAAAATTTTGTTTGATAAAAACCCCATGAAAGGTGATTCTTCAATGTTATATGAGAAAATATATCAAATCCTACACTTTTATTTCCTTTTAAGACAAAAATTAGATGTCAAGTTTTTATAGGATAATTGTGCACTATTATAGACTTCTAGTTATCATTGGAAATATGATGATATATTTTACCAGATCAATAAGAGAGATCAAGTAACCTCATTATATAGTAGTTAGCGTCTATACTTCTCCACTGTTAATATTTTTTCAAGGTATTTCATCTCAATATTTGATAATTAAGTCACTATATCAATCTTTATTCTAATGAGATAATAGAGACTATTCTCTTTTCCTATGTCATTCTTATGATAAAGGAGGGTTCCAAGTGATTCTTTCATGGTTTCCATGTATATAGTGAGTATATTACCTTATATTGATGGAATTAAAATTAGTGGGTATAGAAGATACTTCTTAAGGACATAAAAATTATCTTAAATAATCTCATCCAACTAATAGGTTACTCCCTTCTTCATAAATTTTGTAAATGGAAATAATTTTTTTGGAAAGATTAACAATGAATTTTCAGGTATAATTGAGGTTCCCCAAGATCCCCCTGAACTCTTTAATGTTACAAGGAGGCTGAAAACCATTTATTGGATTGGTATTATTAGTTTTTACTCTAATATAACAATGGAATACCATAAAGCTAACGAATTTCCACAATGTTACCCTAAAGGAACATTTTAGGGGATTAATATCTAGGCTATGTTGCCATAGTTTGTTGAAAACTATCTTAATATCATCAATATGATCACAACATTGTTTTAATTTAACCATAAAATCATCAACATTCACTCAAAATCCTTCCCCAGTAGGGGATTGGATATATGATGCATGGTGCATTGATATGTGTCCCAAATATTCTTTAAGACAAAGGAAATTACTTTATATAAATGTACCCCTTGGGGTTCCCTAGAGGGAGTGGACTCCTCACCATCAGGGGCCATTACAATATTATTATTACCCAAGTAACCATACATAAAGTATAGGGGTTTAAATCCAATGGTTTCTTAAATTAGAAGTTTTGTGATTAGGATTGGAAAATCATATTTCGGGCAGTGCCAGTAGAGATGTCTAAAGTCGGTGTAAACCGAATCTGCCTACTCATTTTTTTATTTTTGAAAGTTACATTGTTATAAAGATGTTTAGTGTATTTAAAATCCTAAATAAATTTGGATTTAATTATCTTATTAACTTTTTCTTCTACCTTAGTGGTATGGATTAGATTCATTCTCCTAGATTGCTCCTTATAGCCATGGTGGTTGTCTAGAAAGTCCAAATGATGTGTGGGCACATTATGGTCCAAACTAGGAATTTATATATAGTATTGGGTGAATAAATCTAGATTTTTTTAGGAAAAATATGTACATGTCATGTTCCTTGGAATTCATGGTAACACTGATTAACATGGGATGTGGGTCCTCCTTGGTGCCTGGATTAACTTGCCTAAGTTCATCAATGGTGATTAATACTCCTTCCCTAAACACAAGAGGGGGATCTATAAGATCATATTCTTCTCCTTGTTCATTTTTGTGGGAAGAGAATATATCAATATCCTAAGGTTTTGGAGATGATAAAGGGGTATTTTTAGATCTTAAAGATGTTGATGTGGAGGTACCTTTATTAGGGGAATCATGTATATTATTTCCTTCCTTTCCACTATCATCGGGGGAATGAACCTATATCTTGATACATGGGATATGATATGGGGATATTATCATTGGGGCCATTATTCTCTTCTCTAGTATCATATCCCTCTTCCATATGGTTGGGTTTGGAGAATTCAACGGATACTATCAAGATGGAAGAAAATTTGAACAATCTTCATTCTCAACTACTTCATTAAGGGTTGCAGTCTATTTAATTAGAGAGCCTTGAATTTTCATCCTAAATATTAGTTAGATTAGACCCTGAGAAGTTGAATTAATATATAGGTTGATCTATATGGGCTGTGTTGTATTCGCTTCTTATGTCTATGGTGGATGTTCTAAGGGGGGTAAATCGCTTAAACCTCATATGATAGGAGAGTGATCAGATGTTTTGACCTACCAAAAGTAATTGTCATGACCTTTTGATTACCTAAATTTGGGTTGGTTTCCTCAATTTAGTGGATGGAAAGAACATAATTTTCATAAAGTTAATTCAATGGATTGATATGATCCATTTCCAAATCAATAGAAGCAGTAATCCAGATAACACTATTTATCACTAACTTTATACCCTCCCTTTTATAAAATTACATGTTTATATATTGATATTCATAGGACTCAAATAGGAAATTATCATCATATATTACTCCAAATTTACCATTTATAGAGCACTTAAGGCCCTGATTATATGATAAGGGAACTTTAGTGTACATATGGATCCAAGGCCTCCCCAATAGAGAAATGAAGGTTATATCTTAGAAAACATCCATAATCTCATATTTATAAATTATATCTTCAAAATGGTCCATGATATTAATTTGTAAAATAGGTTTTCATTCACCCTTTTTCATATCTCTAAATTGTCAAGTTAAAAGGGGGAAAGTATTCTCCTTTGTAACCAAAGAATATTAGGGTCAAAAATTGTATGAGATTAATTCTAGAGTCATTATAAATTAGGGATTTATGGATATTAATTTCATTGAACATACCATATATATAAAATGGTTCAATGTGTCCTTATATGGAAACATCTTGGTCTTATTCTATAAATGAGATTATTGTTTGGAATTCAATGAGGTTATTTTCTACATAATTCACCTCAAATGCAATGAATTTGGACTCAAACTCTTAAGATACTAAAATGTCCTCAATGAGTGCTTCTCAGAGCTCCTTTGAAAGGTGAAGGTAATCTAGAAATTATAAATTAGAGAGAATGAAAACAATATTTTTCAAAATATCATATTTTTTCTAGGAGCATGTGTATCCAATCATGAGATTACTCTCTAGATTGAGGCTTAGAAGTTGAATCCACTTATACTAGTTGTTTCTTTCCCTAACCAATATTTAGGGATATTTTGGTGTCATGTAGTTTGGGCTGAGCTTGGAATCCTATGATCTAATGTTGACTAAAAAATCACATATCTATTAGTCATTCCTCAAATATTATCTATTTCAAATAGACTTAAAATTATCCAAGGGGATATTGGTATTCTTATTGGGCCTAGTGGAGTTCTTTCCTCTAGGTTTATGCAACATATATCACTTCAGTAGAGACATTTCCTGCATGATGAGGTCCATGTCGACCCCTCCTTCCAAGACTTCCTTATACTTTGTGACCTCTTACCCCTTATCCTAGATTATGGGTAAATAATTGTGGTTCATATATATTTTCTTTATAAGATAATGGATATGTCAAGTTGATAACATGGATAGAGTTTTAATGTGTCTCTTTATCTAATAAGGATCCCATTTGGTGGGTTATCATCCATCCTCCCAGTGATGGAGGTAAAAGTTATAAGAGAGTTTTGACTTGTTTTGGTACCATTAAGGCTTCTTCATCTTGTGTATTTTTCTATCAGTAATGATTGTGTCCATTCTTTGAGTATTTCAATGATGAAGGTGTCATATCAGATATTAAAAGGGAAGTTCGGGTCACATCTAGTTTGTTCAGTTGATCCCTGAGGATAGTGTGCTCCTTATTGAATAATTTTATAGTTATCAAGTCATTGAACTTTGTTTGACTCTAATTAGAGTTTCCTTCCATTATCATTCATATTCTAGTGGGATAACGGAGTCATAGGTCACTTATTCTAGTATTTTCCTAATGTGAATTTCTTAAATTCATCCATCTTCTATAAGATGTCTTTAAATATGAAGCACTCTAGAATATTTTATACCACCATTTGATGGAGAGACAAAAATATGGATGGTCATTAAGACTGACTTCATTTGTATTTTTAACCTCAAGTATCCTGACCAACTCATTCACCATAGTAGTGAGGAATTATTCAGGTAATTTATCTTTTTATAATGAATAAAATTTATTATTCTGGTCTTGGGATGGTGAACATATCTACTCCCTATTCCCCTTCTAAAAAGGGTTTTGTTTATGTGGTTTTCATTTAGTAAGAGGCACCACATGTTATTATATAGTTATGAGGACTGGATATGACAATGGTGTTGATTTAAACATAATAGTTTCTAATTATTCTTTACATACCCTCTTTACTTGAATTTTTAGCATTGGATGCGATTTGGGATTGGATTAATGAATGTAATCCTCCAAACTTTGTGCAACTACTGAAAACTCCTAAAATACATCAAGATTATTCGATGGGATTAGTCGATTCTAAAAATCTTCATAGATGTTTTTAATTCATATCTTCAGTAATGGTTCATGTGGGAGTTATGTGTTCAAGGAATAAGTTAAAACCTTCTATATGGAAATGAAATCTAATGCCATATTATTCTTATGTTGTTTTCAATTAAAGATATTGAGGATATTTGTCTTACTCAGTATATAGCTTAATTAGTAGAGGAATTACCAATTAAGTTCTTACCAACCTGTAACATAACAAGCTAGTAGGTTGTTATACCAAACCAGCACTAGTCCCTCTAAAGACTATACAAAGAACCTGATCTTGGATACTTCTTATTGTTTGAGAATTTTCATCATGGGGACACTTTTATACACAAAGTATTTTAAATGATTTTTTTCCTGGTTTTTTTGAATATTAAGAATGTTGGATTCCAAAATATGGGTGAAAGATGAGTCATATCTACCCACTCATGATGTGGGTTTTTCTGATTTCACTGAAATGATTCTCCCTTCCATTGATTCTATTTGAGAATCTGGGGACTTGATGAAGTTAATAAATTATAATAGTACAATCAACTAGGAAAATATTTTATTAGGGATAGTGGGTAGATCCAAATATATTTATTTCTCTCATGTTTTTTACTGATATTTGTTATGAGTCATACTGGGGTATCTTACTTGATATTTCTTCAACTACTACCTAGTTGGAGGAAACGTTTCATAATCATCAACTACCAATTTTAGTCACACCATTTTTATTGACCCAAATCCCATTGGATATTTATACTCTACCCTCATGGGTTGACCAATTCTCTTAGGTTGAGGAGGATTTTTTAAATATATGTATTGGTCTCTTCTTAGAAGATATACTTTAGTTGGAATATTTCCCATAAGAAATTCATCATTTTGTCGCCTTAGTTCATCCACATCAACTTAATATTGGGAAAACTTCTACTAATTAGTGATAGTATAATATTCCTCAAGTGGTGGGTGGGATATGGCCATTCCCTTACCTTTTTCTTTGGTAAAATATCATCAAGCATGTAGTTGTTGAGAACTTAGGGAGACTCCCAAATTTTGATTCTTTCTATTCATGCCTTACTCAACTGTTTCCGTGTGGATTTTATTTTGAATAGAGTTTTCCTTATCATGTTCTTATGCATTGGTGTCATGAAAAAAGTTGTTTTTTGGGACTATATTGATGATATTCACTAATGTATAGTATGTTGCAGGAATAATATTTTTACTAGAAGTATAAGGATATTTATCATCCTATGGGTGTCTATAAAAGGAAAAACCCCAATCATCCATGGTCATTGCCTTCTTAGTAGATTGTTTTTGTTTATATCCCCTAGTAGGCTTTACCTTATCCCCTAATGTTCCCCTAGAATTGATTTATAAATGTTGTTATTAAGGGTGTCTTGAGTAACATTCACTAAACATACTCCTAATGAAGATCAATAATTCATGATTTATTACATAATAATATGAATAATAAAACTCATAAGAATGATAATTATATTGTATTTGATAATTAGGTAGATTACATAACAAATTAAAATTGGGTTACATCGACATTATTGAAAACTTCATTAACATGTTCATAATATTCCATCATTCTTAAAAATGTATGGGATAACCTGGGGACATACCTAAGAAAGGGTGAGAAATAAATCCAAATAAGGTAATAAACAAAGTATAACATGAAGAATATATTACATGTTAGACAATAGTATTTTCAATGGTACATAAAATGGGTGAGAATCATATACATGAACAATGAGTCATAATATATCATGATAACATAAAGGCAACATGGGAATGTGGAAAAACATTAAACATGAAATTAAAAACATAAGTGAAGCTTAAACTCCAATAAATCATAATATAATGTGCTTAGGATAATCTCATGTGCACCATACATGAAATCTTATGAGGCTAAAACATTACCCAATGTATTTGAGTGTTATCTAGATGCACCCATCATAATCATATCATGTACATGCATAAGTGTGTCACATAGATCATATAACATTAGAACATATTTCATCACATTTAATTCCATGATCAAGGAGTGATAAATAAATAAATATAATTACCCAATAAAATAATTATTGGTATTTCTAGGTGAATACCCTTGATTAGAAATAACGATGGTATTCACAACACAACGGTTTGGCATGGAAAAATCACAGTGAACTTTTGGCAGCATAATGGCAGTGTGTAAGGGTTCATAAAATGGTTTAATGAGAGTGAAAGGGTTATATAATTGTTTGTAAATAAAATATAAAGTAATAGGGATATTTAAAAATATATCCCAACATTAGTAATTGGAAATAAAAGGTATAAAATAAATAATATTCTTGAATAAAGAGGAGAATGAGAGGATCCCTTACCTTGAGAGGGTGATTCCAAAAGCTTGGGAGGAGGTTATTGAGGTCATGGGGGAACCTTTGTTGGAATATATAGATGGGTCGGTAAATTAAGGACATGATTAAAGGTTTTTGAGTGAAGAGGAATGGGATATTGGGTGGGTTTGAATAGGAAAAGGGAGAGTAGTTCTTTATTATTTCCCAAACTTAGGTTTTGTACACTATATAATAAAGTAATCAAAACCACAAATCCTACCATGTTTTTTACCATGTTTTCTACCAAATATTATTTATTTTCATTATTTTATAATTCCATGGTCTGAAATCATTAAAATATTACTCTTAGTGATGTGGATGTGAGACGTGTTCCTAAATAAATGATTATAAAACCTTAAAATATAATATAGGTTTTGGAGGATTCATCAAGACTATAAAATTAATAAAATAAACTAAAAAACATAATATTACATGGGAAACATATATTTGGTCATGGAAACCTTTTATACCATTTATTACATCCGTTTTGGTTCATTATGAAGTCATAATACACACTGTATATTTATACCATGTTTAATTTTAACCCGAAAATTCGATTATCTCATAAAATTGTAAAAAAATCATCATTAGATCATTTCAATGTGATTATTCCAAAAATAATATTAATTTTATCCAAATTATTTTCTAAATATTTTAATTTTTACATTTAAAATAGAATTTAAATTTGTTGAGAAATGGTGGGTTTTTTGACAATAACAATTTTTGAGACCTTATAAAAAATTACATTTGACTTAATAAAATTTACATTATCATTTATATTTAATAAAAATTGTTTAATTTTAATTTTTTATTAAAAAATTATTTTTAAAAATTCATGGATTCATCATAATAGAATATCTTACCTAAAATTTCATATTAAATAAAAATAAATTTGTGTTTTATCATTTCAGATTTGAATTCATTAATAAAGTAATGAAAATAAGAAGTAAATATATTCATTATTCTATACAATACACATATTCATATTATTATGGTATTGATACAAATATCTTCATTACACCATAAAATTCCCTAAGGGTAAGGTGTGTGATGGTTATATTTCCATGGGATGGTTCACTGTACATGGTTTGGATTGTGATCTTGATGAGCTTGAACTTCTCTTGTAAATGGTTTCACTTGTACTTTAGTTGTTGGATCTATGATTGGTCTTGGTAAATAGAAAATACTAGTGATGTTATCTCCCTCAAAATATTTGATAAATGGGATTTATAGGGTATAATCCTATTGGTTGATGCAATCGCTTATTTTTTCTATGTCAATTGGATTTATCAAAATCATATATTTATACTAATCATATGATCATTGTTCAATAACTATATTATTAATGGTTATGATTATTAACAGTATTTTAAATCTTATAGGATATAATAAAACCAAATAAGTTCATATTTTTTCTATAACTATAATACATAATATGGAATTTAATTCAATCATAGAAGGAATTTTATTTATAAAAGTTAGGATCATTATAATCTTTCCCCAGTTATAAATTTCACCCTAAAACTTTTTATTTCACACACTAAAATATATTAGGGTAATTTTTTTTCATCACCTCCTCTAGTTCCCATGTTTCTTCTTTAAACTTTTGGTTTCTCCATATCACTTTGACCATGTTCATTGTCTTATTTCATATAACTTTTTCTATATAATCTAAGATCTTCACATGATGCTATTTATATGAAATATCATTCTCCAATGGTACTACATATGGATTAAGTATATATAAGGGGTCTGTTATGTACTTTCTCAAGAATGATACATGGAACACATCATGTACTTGAGATAGGTTAGGTGTGAGGGCTAGTCGATAGGATGCCACTCTAATATGGTCAAGGATATCAAAGGTATGGATGTATCTTGGAATAATATTTCCTTTATTCCCAAATCTCATGACTTTACTCCATGGAGATACGTGGAGGAATACCTTATCATCAACCTTAAACTCTAGGTCTTGATGATGATTGTTAGCATAGCTCTTCTATCGACTCTGAGTAGTCCTAATGTGTTGTTTAATGATCTTTATTATTTCCACCATTTCTTTAACCATTTTAAGACCTAGAAGTTTTTGTTCAACTTATTCCCATCATATAGGTGTTCTTTGCCTCTTATTATAAAGGGGTTCATAGGGATCCATTTGGATTCTTGAGTGGAAACTATTAGTTTTTGATAACTCGACCAAAGGTAGATGTTGATCCCATCCTATTTTTAAGTCTTTTAAGCATTATCTCAACATTTCCTTAAGTGTCTAGATATCCTATAGAGATTGGATATTAGTTTAAGGGTGATAATTTATGATAACGTTAAACTCAATATTTAAATCATGATGGATACTCTTCCAGAACTTGAAGGTAAATCTTGGATCTCAATCAAATACAATCTATATTGGTGTTCCATACAACCTCACCACTTCTCTAATGTATATACTTGTAATTTTATTGAGTTATATGTCCTATTAGATTGTAAGGAAGTGGGAATACTTTGTAAGATGATACACCATAACACATATATCATTATTTTATCTTTATGTCTTTATAATACCATTGATAAAGTCCATGGTTATGTTTTCCCATTTCCATGTAGGTATGGGTAATGGTTATATCATCCCTCTGTATTTTTTCCTTTCAGCCTTAACTTGCTAACATACAAGGTACCTTGATGTATATTCTGTGATATCCTTTTTCATATTGTCCCACCAATAGTTCTATCGAATATCTTGATGCATCTCTATGCTCCCTAGATGGATGGAAAAGTTTGAGATATGTACATCATACAATAGATCCTTCTTTAACTTAGGATTTGATGGTACACAAGGTCTTGACCCAAATCTTACAACTCCTTCATCGTTAATTTTGAACTCTGAGGATTTACCTTTTCTTATAGCATCCATCGCCTTCTATATTCTCACATCATCACTTTAAGTATCCTATATCCTATCCATAAGGTATGGTAGATAAATAATTTGTGAAAGGGTTGATTATTTTTCTTCCTTTATGATTCACATGTCCATACTTTTCAAGTGTAAGATGATTAGATCCTTTTCGATTCTCATTAATGATAAAATTGTTGGATCCTTTATACTTAGAGCATATGCCACTTTATTTTCTTTCCCGTATTAGTAGTGGATTGAGTTGTCATATTCCTTGGTTGGATCTAACAATATTCATTGGAGCATATTAAACTCTTTCTATGTAAATATATACTTGAGGCTCTTATGATTCATATATATTTCACACTTCTCCCCAAAGAGATAATGCCACCATATTTTTAGTGTGAAGATCACTACATCCAACTCTAGATCATACATTGGGTAGTTCTATTCATGAAATTTCAATTTCCTTGAGGCATAGTCTATCACTTTTTCATTTTGTATTAGTATACATCCCAATACCTTCTTTTAACCGTCAATATATACCATGAAAATTCCCCACTTCTGGGTAGCATATGTACAGGTGCATTAATAAGAACCTTTTTCAACTCCTTGAACCTCTCTTAATATTGATTATTCAAACAAAACTTGACTCCCTTATAATTTATCTTGGTTAGAGGGTTTTATAATCATGATAAATTTCTCAAAAATTTATAATAGTACCCATATAATCCAAGGAAATTATGGATTTCTATCATATATATTGGCCTTTTCCATCCTTCAATTGTATCTTTCTTTGAATTTTATACAAATATCCCATTACTTTTGATAATATTCCCAAATAATGATACTTCCTTCAACTAGAACTCACATTTCTTGTACTTTTAATAAATATTCTCCTTTAAAAGGGTCTTTAAAATAGCTCTTAAATGCTTCTCATTCTCCTCCTTTCTTTTGGATTATAATAGAATATATTCTATAAATACTATAAAAAATTGTTGAGGTAATCTCTAAAAACTCTATTCATTATGTCTATGAATATTATTGGATAATTAGTGAGTATTAATGGCATAAATATGAACTCATAGTGATTGTATCTTATCTGGAAAGTAGTCTTGGGGATATCCTCCTTATTCACCCTTACTTGATAATACCCTGACCAAATATCCACATTAGATAAGTATTGGGATCCACACAACTGATCGAATAATTCATCAATCCATGGTAAAGTATACTTTTTCTTTATCATGGTCTTTTTTAGATCATTATAATTAAAGTAAAGTTGCATTGACCTATCCTTCTTCTTGAGGAAGAGGACTGGTGCACCCCAAGGTAAAGCACTTTAGCATATAAACCCTTTATCTATATTCTCCTATTGTTGTTTCTTCATCTCATCAAGTTCCACAACAACCATTCTATATAGAGTCTTTTATAATGGAAATTCCACAAGTATAATATTGATTGAAAATTCAACCTCTAGACTAGGAGGAAGATCAAGAAATTCTTTAAGAAACACATCAGTGTATTCCCTTACAATGGTCATGTTTTCAAGGATGATATTTTCTTTAGAATAAATCATTTGAGCTAGATAAAATTTCTCATGGGGAAATAATATCTAGGATTTATATTTTTGTCCTAAATAAGATTCACCCTCCTTATTTCACTTGTACATAATTGGAGAACAATTTTTGATACGGAGAGAGATTTCCTTCTTGTGGAAATTTATGTTTGATCTATATAAGGAAATCCAATCCATATCTATAATTGAATCAAATTACACTAAAGGGTGTATAAAAATGTTTTATGGTTAGTTAATACCACAAATTTTGATAGGTAATAATTTATATACTTGGGATTCAATAATTTCCCCATTTTTTATTTTCACATACATCTCTACTTCCATGCTTTGTGGTGGTGTTTGAATAGTTCTACAAAACTTACATGATAAGAAGTAATACGTAGAACCAGAATCAAAAAGTCTATTCACTATTCTTAAATGAATAACTAGAATACATATCACCACTTCATTATCGAGATCTATCTCAACAGTTTTGATGGAATATGCTCACCCTTGATGTCTTACAGGTTGTTGGCATTGATTGTCTCTAAAAACCCTCAGCATAAGGAATTGGTTTGAAAAATGTAATTGTTTCTTGTAGTTGAAATATTTGAAAATAGGTTGAGGGTAGACTATATAATTTCTCTATTATGTTAAATTAGTGGGATTATCCCATCAGAAATTTCTATCTAGGTTTCCTTCCTTTCCAAACATAAATAATTTCCTCCTCCACTTAAGGAAATTTCTGAGGTGCTTCTTTCAACTCTTTTTAAAATTGGGATGTTGAAATTTCTCATAACCTTTCAATTTCTCCATCACACCAGCAGAATTAAACTCTACTTTATAATTATTATCCCCATGATACCCTTGATATTTATAGATCTCTATTTTGACTTTAAGGGCACACCAGAAAATTTACTTATAGCTATTAAAGTCTTGGATCCCTAAGGCTTTTCATATACTTGGTTATAGGCCACCCAAGAAGTGGACAACTTTGTATTAGGGGGTAACTAAAAAGAAAGAGTCATATTATAAAAGTATTGTGAATTTTTCCACATACATGATGATGGATTTATTATATTTTTTCTTGAGGGAAAGGAAATCCCTTTCCATTTTAATTTGAAAAGTGTGAGAAAATATTTTTCGAAAAAAAAATTTCAGAATTCCATCCACCCAATCACTTTGATCTCTTTATTAGGATTCATATTATTGATCAATGTGAACCACTGATAAGACTCTCCCTCCATATGATATATAGCCAGTATAACCTTCTCTTTCTTATAATATTTAAGAATAGATAATATTTTTTCAATGGAGTGGATCCATTTTTCCACAATTAAGGGATTGGATGATCCATTAAAAGTCATATTCATTTGTCACATAAATGTATCAATTTCAACTTTTTATTTCTTATGGGAATTTGGGTGTTCCTTAAAATTCAGGTTTCTATTCAAAACCCAATTCAACTGAGAGAGTATCATCACAAAGTTCTTGATTTCTACTCCCATCAGGTTGGGAATCTCTTCTGGGAATACATCACATTTCCCATCACATTAGTTGTTTACTCGGTTCCATTGGCTAAAATAATGGGAAATTAGGGATAAAAATATTTAAACTGTTAAACACATAAATTGGAATCCAATAAAATTAAATGTATAACTTATAATTGACATTTATTCCTTACCTTGTGAATTTCTAGGCTTCAATATATATTGTCTATTATATATTTCCTAACATAAACTTTTATTGAAATTTTCTTTATTCCCCTAATAATGGTTCTCAATTAGCTTGTGAATTTACCAAATCATATCCCTTGAGAGTGTCAAACTAGGTTTTCATCAAGTCCCATTGTCATTCACTAGTTCCCAAATGATTCTAGTTCAATACAGTGTTTTAGGGTGTTACCCCTATGTGTATCTATTCTAAAGTCACATCCACTTGTAGTGTCCAAGAAAGGATGTATTTTATTAGAATCCAATTACTCTATACTTATCAATATTTATGGATTTTTTATTATGTTTATTCTTATTCCTATGTATTTCTCTAGAGTTTCTTAATCCTAATCCCAAAAACAATTCAACTTTCCTTTGATACCAACTATGACAACCCTTATTTTTATTACTCAATAATTCATGATTTATTACATAAGAATACACATAATAAAACCCCTTGAGAATTATAGTGTATTTGGTAATTAGGTTCATTAAATAACAACTTAAAATAGTGGGTACTTTGACATTATTGAAAATATCATTAAAATGCTCATATTATTCAATCGTTCTTAAAATTGAATGGGATAACTTGGGGAAATACATAGGAAATGAGTGAGATATAAATCCCAAAAAGGGAATAAAAAATTATAACATGAAGAAGATATTACATGTTAGACAATAGGAATTTCAATGGGACATAAAAATTATGAGAATCATAAACATGAATAATGAGGGATTATATAGCATGATAACATAAAGGCAGCATGGGAATGTGTTAAAAACATTAAACATGACTGTAGAAACATAAGACAAGTTTAAAAAATAAGACATCATAATAGACTATGCTTAGGATAACCTCACATTCACCATACATTTAATCTCTCGAGACTAAAATATTACCCAATGCATTGGTGTGCTATCTAGGTTCACCCATCATAATCATATCATGTACATGCATAAGTGTGCCACATAGATCATAAAATATATGAACATATTTCATCAAATTTAATTCCACAATCAAGGAGTATATAATAAATAAATTCAATTAACTAATAATATAAATGTATGTATTTCTAGGTGAATACCCTTGAGTGTAAATAGTGATGGTATTCACAACACAAAGGTTTGGCATGGAAAAATCACAGTGAAATTTTGGAAGCATAATGATAGTATGTAAAGGTTCATAAATTGGTTTAATGAGAGATAAATTGTTATATAATTATTTTTACATTAAATTTAAATTAATAGGAATAATTAAAAACATATATTAACATTGGTAATTGTAAATAAAAGGCATAAAATGAAGAAGATACTTGAATAAAAAGGAGAAGGATAGGATCCCATACCTTGAGAGGGTGATTTCAAAAGCTTGGGAGGAGCTTAGTGAAATATTTTTCAGAACCTTGGGAGGAATATAAATAGTTTAATATATATTAATTATGTGATACAAGGTTTTTGAGTGAATATTAAGGGGGTCTTGGGTGGGTTTGTATAGTAAAAGATATGGGAGTTCTTTATTATTTCCCAAACATAGGTTTTAGACTCTATACAATAAAGTAATCAAAAACACAAACCTTCCCATGGTTTTTTCCCATGATTTATCCAAATAGGATTGGTTTTAATTATTTTATAAGTACAAGGCCAAACTCATTAAAATATTACCCTTGGTGTTGTTGAAGTCATTCATGTTCTTAAGGAAATGATTTTAGAATATTATAATATAATATTGGTTTTGGAGGATTTATAAAGCTTTTATAAAATTAATAAAATAACCTAAAACATTATTTTAAGGGTGAAACATATATTTTGTTATGGATAACTTCTATATAATTTATTACATCACTTTTGAGTCATTATGATCTCATAATACACATCATATATTTATATCGTATTTAATTTTTACCTGAAATTTAATTATCTTATAAAATTAAGAAAAATTCACCATTGGATAGTGTGAACATGATGATTCCAAAAAAATATATTTATTTTATCAAATTAATTTTCTAAATATTTGAATTTTTACTTTTAAAACATAAACAAAATTTATGGAGAAATGATGTGTTTTTTAACAATAACAGTTTTCAAGCCCTTATAAAAAATTACATTTGACTTAGTAAAAATTATATTATATATTTAATAATAATTTTTTAATTGTATTTTTTTATTAAAAATTAATTTATTTTTTAAAATTCATGAATTCTCCAAAAAGTAATATCTTAATTGAAATTTATATTAAATAAAAATACAATTGGTGTTTTACCATTTCAAAATAGAAATCCTTTAAAAAGTGACGACAATAAGAAGTAAATATATTAATTATTCTATAAAATATACATATTCATATTATTATGGTCTTAATATATAGACATTTATTACACCAATAAATTCTCTAAGGGTATGTGGTGCGATGGTGAGATTTTTATGGGGTAGTTCGGTATATATGGTTTGGGTTGTGATCTCAGTGAACTTAAACTTTTCCCATAAATGGTTTCACTCATTCTTTAGCTGTTGGATCTTAGATTAATCTTGGTCAAGAGAAAATAATAGTGATTATATATCCCTCAGAATCTTTGATAAATGGGATTCATAGTGTATGGTCCTACTGGTCGAGGTCATCACTTCCATTGTTTGTGTTAATTGGATTTATCAAAACCCTATATTTATACTAATCATATGATCACTAGTAACTTGATATATTATCAATGGTTATGATTACAAATAGTATTTTAAATATTATAGGATATAATAAAACTAAATAAGTTCATGTTATTTCTATAACCATAATATATAATAGGGAATCTAATTCAATCACAAAGGAAATTTTATTTATAAAAGTTTCGGCCATTAAAATTGTGGTAAAAATTACCTTAACCCTGTGGGATGGAGATAATCCTATCACACTACTAAATTATATGTTATCATGGGTCTCTTAAATTTTCATTATTTAATCTGAGCATGATCTAGATTCAGTGTGCATTATAGAGGTTAACTTATCTCCACTAAGATTCTATCTACAGTTAGTGGTTTTTTCCCTCAGATGGGAGGCCTACTCGAATTTCTTAGTGGATTGATGCAAGATCCTATCAATGGTCTTATCTCATTGAGTAAAACATTTTTGGACCCTTGAGACATAAATATTCTTTTAGGATGATTATCTAGTATATAAAAAATTTGTTCATGAGAATTGTATTGATTCCAAAACATTGCATGTTTATTTATTTGGAGAACCACACTGGCCATGGAGTAGGGTAAAATGTAACAACTTGTGTTCTCACCACCCTATTATTTAAACATTGAGTGAGTAATCAAAAATTATCTAGTGAAGATTCTTTAAACTATTGAGGTATTCTTATTGAAGGTATTGACGTTACATTCTATATTTCAAATGTCATGCAGCTGATAGAGAGGCCAATTCCACTTAGTAATAGAGCTTTCATAATGTCTCAACATGGGTAGTATAATCCTCATAAGAAAAATATTTCACCTTTATATGAAGGATTTTAATCCATGGATTCAAATGAAGATAATGTATGAACTCTTCCTTCAATGCCTATAAAAATGTATAATGGGAAATGGCTATGGTCCAGAACATAACTGGGATATTTCCTTTGACCAGTACTTTCCTCATTGTCAAAGTATTTTCATTGTCCTTTAAGTGGGATAAATCTACCTGATATAAAGTGGTTTTTTCCCAACTGCCTTATTAAGGGAAACAGTACTATTTGGAATCTCCTCAACCAAATTGAAGAACGTGTGGTGTGGGTGAGGTTCATATGAGTAAAATCACCCTAAATCACCCATTGATGGGGGTGAAACATTTTATACTAAATATGAGTCTATGGTTATGGTTGCACTCAATTTTTAAAGTGCCTCTCGATATGAGGGCATTGTTGAAGAAAACATGACACAATTAGGACATTCGTATTGGGGAGATAAATCACTATAATGAGGAATTGTACAATAATCACCATGGGGATAAATTCCATTATTATATTCATATTCAATATTCTAGGGAGGACCTCCATTATGTCTTTATATCTTATTATAGTAAGGACCTCTATAATATAATCCCTAAGGAGGACCTATAGAGAGGATATGTTAGTTTCTATAAGGAGAACATTCTTGGTTATAAATATTTACTAATTTTGTTAGGGGGAAAATCCTAGCTAGTTGATCATTAGGTTGTGAAGAGGACCTATGCAACTAGAATCATAGGGAGGACCATCATAACTAATCTTCATATTATTGTAGGGAGGTCCCCTATAATAAATAATATGTGGAGAACCTCTAGAGCTCCTAATCATGGTATTATAGGGAGGAACACCATGGTTGTTTCTATCTCTTCTTAGTGATGAAGATTTAGTGGATTCTTTAGTGACCTTCAAAAAATGGTATAGCGATTCAAGAATATCAATTTTTATGGGGGAAGGAATATTAGCATGCTTATAATTTGTATATTTCCCTGATAAGACCTTCTGAATCTTCATGGACAAGTGACTCGGGTTAGAACCTCAATCATCATCGGATTTGAGAAATGTGGGCAATAACCCTCATGCATATGAACCCTCTTGGGTGACCTCTGTTAGGTCAGAATATATAAAGTAACACAAGAGGGGGTGAATTTTATATTTTCAAAAATCTTTCACAATTCTGGATTCTGGCACCCACTATGATTTATACGGATATGCAGTGTCTACTTCTGTAAAAATAATATGTAGAAGATAATAAAAATAAAGACCACACATTTTTATAGTGGTTCAGGGCACAACGATCCCCTAGTCCACTCTACCAATCACTCTGTCTATGATCTTGCTAAATTTCACTAGAATGGTCCTCTTATCACAAGACCATGAATTCACAACTGAGTGCAGGCAGTTGACACATTTACAATAAGACTAATAACAAAGCCTTATGGTTCTATAACATAGAACTGGTTATCCACATATTAGATTGATAAGCTGATACTTTGCCACAATTGAGTACGAGCAGTTGAAAACTCTAATAAATCAAGAGTTTAATTTGAAAGGTTTGGGTTGTTCTTCACAGTTATAGTAACAGAAACTGAAAGATGATGAATCTTTTTTTCATAAAATAATATCTTCAAGAATGAAATAGTCTAAAGTGATCCTTTTTTTAAAAATGATCCTTAATGAGGTAGAAACTAAATAGCAGTAGTAATCTTACAGTAGTAAAATATTGAACATTTATATCTCCAAAGTGGGGCTTCTTTCATATTGATCAATTGTTTCAACAGCACTATAAAATATAATTTCAATAATACAGTCGCATATATGAATTTATTAACACACACACAGACACACACACACACATATATATATATATATAAAGAGATGCTCTAAATAAATATATATAATAGATATCTTCATTTGGTATTCCAGATCCAAAGGAATATCCTAATTGGTCGTAGAAATGAAAATTCCAATTGACTAAGGGAGTTGAAACTTCCCTTAAGAATAGGGGTGATTTTCTATAATTAATATGGTTCTTTGAAACAATCATAATGATCCTATAATTGTTCTTTAACTCTGACTTGATTGTTTCATTAATCTCGGATAAAAAAGTGGGTTAAAATCTTTACCATTGTAAACCCAACATAGTATTGAACTGCATAGTGTAGGGTTCATTCGCGTAGTGTAGAGATCTTTTGCATAGTTTAGGGTTACTTTGCATAGCATAGGGTTCCTCCTCATTGAATATGGTTCCTTTTCATATTTTATGGATGATAATCCATATATTCACCTTTTTAGAAAAAATATCTTGAATGTAGCATTGATTAACCATATGTTCAAATTCATGAATGTAGGGTTGATGAATAGTAATCCCAACTTCAAACATAGGTTTTTTGATCCATATATTTGAAGATTCTATGAACGTAAGGATGTTGATCCAAACAAAAACAATTGAGAATAATGTGGGGTTGATACCATATGTAAGAATTAACTTTTTAGCATAACGTAGGTTTGATACCAGAAGTTCATCTACCAAATAAAGGGTTTTGAAATAGTTTTTCTGGAGTAATTCTCATAATGTCAAATTACTTTAACCCATATATAAATTCCTAAAAAATCACTCAAGAAAAATTCATTAGAATAAAACATGATTATTTGTGAACATCAAAATCATCATAATTTATTAAGTATTGTTAAGACAATACATTCCCAACAATCTCTCCCTTTTTAATGATTACAAAACCCATAACATAATCTATAACAAAATTTAAATGAAATGTAAGATTTTTAAACACACAAAAATAAATATAGAAAATATTTTGATATTTTGATTTCACAGTATTATTTTGATAAAGGAAAATGGATATTTGTAAATTAAATATTTTCTCTAATGAAATGTTGTGGTTTGAAAATATTCTCCCACATCTCCACATAGTCTTCATAGAAATTCTTCATAGATTTTCATACAAATATTCACCCCTTACTTAAATATTATCCCCCTTTTGTGATATCAAAAAGATAGTTTTAAAGAATAAATGATATAAACCATAGTTAATGTAGCACTAAACTATAAATGAATAGTTTATACAAACTAATAAGAGAAATAAATTTAGGAATAGAAATTAAATATTGAACTTAAATAAAAGAGAATAAACCTAAATAATAATAAACAAAATTGAATTTAAAATTAATTAAAATGTTTTTAAAATATAATAGTGTATGATCCATATAAAAAAAGGTACTTTAAAAAGAAGAACTTTGATCAGAATTGGTAGGGGCAGAGGGTACATCAAGATGAGGAATGTCTTGTACAACACCATTAATATCAATGAGCTTCAAAAGAAAGATCTGGAAATGATTGTTGAAGACTTCTGACCACTACTGAAGTAAATTCTTCGAATCTTGTCCAATATTAATATTTTCAACCGAATTAACCTTTATAAACTCATTCACATCTTCCTCTGACAAAATGAATGAAGTCAAATTATCCTTAAATTGATTAAGCACTAATCCCATCCAGGATTCATTTGAAGAAAGTTGACTAAACAAATGAATTTGATTGTCTAATAGAACATCTGAAGGAATACTATCACACTAAAGAGTGTGAAACCTATCATTGAAATCATCCAGCACTAAAGTAATTGCTTCAAATATTCTAATCAGGTCTGAAGGTGTCTTTTAAAAGGAGGATGAAGCACGATTTATTTCCTTAATAGATTGAAATTATATCCCTATCATCATATTGGGTTCATAAAAATTTGACTTCTTGATAGATTCATCTCTCAATAAATTGAATTCTCTATACATTTTGTTGAATAATTATTTAAGTTATCCAATAGAAATAATATTGTCTTTTAATTTCCTAAGAGGGAGATTCTGATCACCAAACTCTTATATTAGAATTATAATACTTTTTAACTCTTCAAACTTCTTTTTATCATAATCCAATTGTTATCTAAGAAACTGATTCTGAGCCTCCAACAGATTTATCTTTATAACTAATGATCCATCATTTGAATTAGAAGATTCAGAAGATTGAGATCTAGCTTGTAAAACTCCTACCAAAGATAAACTTGTCTCACCATTTCCTTTTGATCTTTCTCTTAAGGAAGATCCTCCCAAAACTTTAGAATTAGGTAAAATAAGATATTGAGTTGCTAGATCTGGAGTATCATCCCTGTGATGTTCTTGATTGTGAGACTCTTTCTCAACATTCTCTTCTACTGTATTATCATGATCAACTCCAACAGTAGAATCATATACAGTCTCTAGAATGTCGATTGTTATTATTATTCTTTGAACAATAATTTCTTCTAGACTATATTCAGCCTCTTCATCAGGTCTTTGTCTAACAGATCCAACTGAAGGAATCAATCTTTTCTCCCACTGAGAATCTATTAATAAACTTTATTATTGTTCTTCACTAACTGGAAAAATATTGTTTCAAGAATTGATCCACACAAAGCCTAACTTATTAACAATCCTAGAATTTAAAATGTTGTTGTGATGACATTTTTTACCAAAAAACATATTAATTATTTTTCCTTTTCTTCATAGAAAAAAGGAAATAATGCTTCCATAAGGATAATATCCCATCTTAGCATCCTTGTGGTAGTAGTGGTTTAGATACCTTATCATAAAAAGATATAAATTGAATTTGATGTGATTCAAAAACAAAAACATTTCATACATGTTAGGATATAGGACTTTCTCTAACTCATAATTCCTTGTAAAAATTCTCGATTGAATAAATTTGATCATAACCTGACGGTCATGAGTAACCTATTTTCTCATTACTTTATTGATAGTTCTTGTTCCCAAAAACCAAAACATAATGTCCTCTAAAAAATGTTTTCCATTACCTATATTCCTTAAATCAAACTAAAACTCCCCCTCATGGGGACAAGGTAACAACTCATCCATTTCTGCATAAGAGATAGAAAATTCAATATCATTAATCTTAGAGGTAATGGTATCTTCATCGAATCCAATACTAAATGAAGAATTTCAACAAAATTCTTTTACGTAAATTTCATATACCATAGGCATGTTATCTTCTCCAAAATCATAAAACAGACCTTGAAATGTCATTTCTTCCTTGAGAAAAATATTTATATAATCTAAATAATCGAAATTGGTTACCTTTCCTTAGAGCACGTTCTAATATTTTCCTAAAGCATAAGTATCCACATCCAACTTAGCATCTTCAGATCTTTGAGAGGCTTCTATCTCTAAAGGTTTTGAGATTGAAGGTATTGAAGGTTTAGGGTTTTGAAAAATGAGAATCTAAAGAGTGAGAGATATACTCTGTAAACTGTAGGGATGTGTAGGAGAGGAGAAATAGATTGAGAGAAGTCAAATTTTTTTCTTCCACCAATTGAAAATGTACTTATTATGTTTTTAATTTTGAAAAATAAATCAAATAAAATTATTTTAAAATATAATTAACATGTAAATAAATAAAATAAATAATGATAAAAGTTTATATACAGTATATATAGTACTTAAAATATAAACAAAGAGATTAAAATAAAATAAATTTAATAAATCATTCATTTAAAATTAAATAATATTAACATACCCTTAATAAAATCAAAACTTGCACTGGGAAGTGGTTTAGTAAACATTTTAGTTAATTGATATTCAGTATTAACAAATTATAAAGATATATCCTTTTTAAGTACATGATCTCTTAGAAAATGATGCCTTATATCAATGTGCTTAGTCCTATAATGACTTACAAAAATTTTTAAAATATTTATTGCACTTGAATTATCACATAAAATAGGTATATTATAAAAATTTATTCCATTAGGGTTTTTTTCATCCACAATAATTGTGCACAACAACTAACAACAGACACATATTATGCATGAGCAGTTGACAAGTAAATTGAGTGTTGTTTCTTACTAGACAATGAAACTAAATATTTTCATAAAAAGTGACAGGTTCTTGAGGTTCTTTTTCTATCTAATCTACAAAATCCAAAATCAGTATCTGAATATGAAATTAAAATTAAAATTAGAATTTTTCGGGTAAATAAGAGATTGAAAAATAGTTCTTTTTAAATATCTAAAAATTATTTTAATATTGGAAATATGGGACACTTTTGTATTTGATTGAAATATAGTAAATAAACATACAGAAAACATAATGTTTGGTCTTCCAACATTAAGATATAACGAAATTCCAATCATACCACTATCTATCTTGTTGGCTGCTATTTTTACAGCTTCATCCAAATCATGTTTTATATTGGTACACATGGAAGTTGTATATGTCTTGTAATTTTTAAGTACAAACTTTTTCAGTAAATCAATAATATATTTACTTTGATTTAAAACATTTTTATAAAAAATTTTATAAATCTTAAATCCCAAAAAGAAATATAGTTCTCCCATCATACTCATTTCAAATTCTTTTTTCATTAATTTTGAAAAATAATTATAATTTTTTTTATTATTTTAACCAAAAATAACATCATCAATAAAAATTTTAACTAATAAAATATTAGAACAAAGAGTTTTCTTAAAAGTGTAGGATATTCCAATCCAACAGTAAATCCATATTTCAAAATAAAATAACTCAATATTTCGTACCAAGCTCTAGATGATTGTTTAAGGCCATAGAAAGCTTTAGTAAGTTCATTAATATACTTTTGTTTTAGAGGATTTTCAAAACTAGGGGGTTGTTCAACATAAACTTCCTCCATTAAATAACTATTGAAAAAAGCAGACTTAACATCCATCTGATATAATTTAAAATTTATATAGGATGCATAGGATAAAATGATTCTTATGGATTTTAGTCTAGTTGAAAGGGAAAAGGTCCCATCATAATTTATACCTTCCTCCTGATTATATCCTTAAGCTTCTAATCTAGATTCATTTATGGTTATGATCCCTTGATCATCCTATTTATTTCTAAAGACCCACTCAGATACTATAACTGGATAATTGGTTGGTATTTCTACTAGTTCTCAAACTTCATTAATTTTGAAATGGTTTATCTATTATTGTATTTATAGAATCTAACTCGCATCTTCTAAGTCTTATTCAATAGTCTTAGGTTCTAACTAAGATAGAAAGGCAGAAAATTATTCTAGGTTTCCTATATTTATTCTAGTTATAATTATCGTATCTAGGTCTCCTATAACAGTTTCTAAAGGGTGGTTCTTTAAAGTTCTAGACTATCTAGGAAAGATTCTTTCATATTCTTCAGTATCATGTTCTTCTAAACTAGATTGAATTTTATTAATATTATTTTAAAAATCATTTTTAGGGGTTTTAATTCTCATGTTGTCAAAAGAGTTAGTGAATTCATCTATCATAGCCCGTCTCTTAGGGCCCATGATTTGACTACCCCAGGCCCACCTTCCATAGGCCAGGGGTTGGTGACTAGAACTGGAAATTCGTATCCCTAAAATGGGAAGGCATTGCCTTTAAACCTATACAAACACACATCCCAAGAACAGAACAAGATGACACCCCAATGTAATACTACAGTAGTAAAAGTGTGTACTAAAAGTAAAGGGGGCGGAATACAAGCCCAACTAAAAAGATACAACTACAAAAGAAAATAGAAAACAACTCCTAATATCTTCCACCAAGGTTCCTACCTAAATGGTAGGTACATCTCGTCTTCATATCTCTCCACATCAACCAGTCACCTCCATGTATTTCCTGGTCCTAGATCCTATAGTCTCAGTCGAGATTCTCATCATCAACACAAGACACAACAAGGTGCAGGTGAAGCCTATGCAGGGGTGAGTATAACAATACTTAGTAGGGACCCTGAAACCTCTGAAGGTCTCTCAGAATTCCACAAAGGAAAACCAAAAAGCATGATCTCAATCACAAAGCACAAAGAAAAATACTCAACTCAAACCAAGTATACAACTCATAGTTCAGGAATAAAGATGATTAGTCTAAATCTATATTATTTTATTCTATAAGTAAGTTTCCATAGGTGAACCACATGGGAGTTGTTCCATTTTCAATCCACACAGGGTCATATATCACTAATCCATGAAGGGCCACTCTAAGGCTGGTCCTCGTCGAGTCGTGCACTATTGATCCACATAGGGTCACTAGAATGTTGATCCTCACCGGGTTTCTATGGTGTTGATTCACATAGGGTCTCTAGATGTAAATCCACACAGGTTCGCTATGATGTTGATCCACACAGGGTCTCTAGATGTTAATCCACACAGGGTCGCTATGATGGTGATCCACACAGGGTTGCTATGATGTTGATTCTCACAGAGTCACTAAATGATGATCCACACTGGGTCTCTATGATACTGATCTACATAGGGCCTCATGATGTTGATCCACACATGGTCTCTATGATACTGATCCACATAGAGTCTCTAGATTCAGATCCTCATAGGGTCACTATAATGCTGAGCCACAAAGGGTCTCTACTCAGATAACAGCAAGCCATAGGATTCCCCGCACCCAGTGCACTTGAGTTTTATAGTATCTATTCCTCTGGATATCAGTTTTTCCTCAACTGGTATTAAGTCCCACAAAGAAGTAACCCAAAGGACTGTTATGTCATAAGGGTTCATACGCAATAGATGGCGCGCCAATCGGATTCCTAGTCTGTGAGTTATAGGCATTTTAGTACTGAGGGACCGGTTGTTTTCGAGTACGATCCAACCCAACCATACTCCAACTTTCCCAAAAACCCAAGTGTATTGTCTCAAAAGTACCATCTTGTCCCAAAGATTCCAACGTCGCAGATGGTTCTTCAAACAGACTTCTGGTTTGTAAAATACGGCATTTTAAGTGTATCTAGGCTCGAAAGGGGTTTGGGTCCAGTCCAACCCGGCCGGACTGACCCGGCGCAACCCGGCCTGGGCTGACCTGGTCAGGTCCAACCCGACCTATTTCAGCTCAACCTGACCTGGCCTAGCCCGGACCAGCCTGGGCCAGCCCGGTTGGGCTGGGCCGTGGTGGGCTCGGCCAGCTAGGCAGCGGACCAGGTCGGTCCGTCGGCTGCCACAACCCACGCGAAGGGTCATTCATTCTACCTTTTGAACAAACCGCTGGTCCGTTCGGTCTTCCAAAACGGCGGCGCCATGTGGTACTTCCCCCTGTCATTGGGACCCACAAGGTGTGGGTCCCCTTCGCCTCTACCACGGCTTTGAATTCGTGGCCACCTCACCGCAGTGCGCGATGGCGTGCCGCCTCACCAATGCGGTCGGTCGAGTGTCAGACACCCCTTCGGGTTCACCACGGCTCCAATCAGCTCCACCCCCTTACACGACCAGTGAGAAATGGCCTCCGCCTTTGCCGTCGGCGTCGGTCGCTGGTGCCGCACTGGCAGATCTTCTACGGGCCACCGGGTGAGCTCCGGTGGTCCATTTTCCCCTCTGCTTGTGCCTACGGGCCTCCCTGGATGCCACCGTCACTGTGCGGCTCCTAGAATCAAGGTTCTGTCAAGTTAAAAAATTCTTCCCCTGATTAACATGACAATAACAAAGTGGCAGAGAGTCTGGGCCTTGTTTATTTTGCCCGCACCCTCCGCGTTAGTATCTTAACAGGAAGTAGCAATTTAATTCATCAAAGATAAACCTAAATAATAAAACCCCTACCTCGAGATTCGTTGGGGACATCATGGTGGTTGATGAAGAATCCTTGTCCATGGAATCCACCAGTGTTCATCAATACTAGTTTTATTCCTCTGTTCTTCATCAGTGGATGGTGTCATGGTACTTTTCCAGAAGTTCCTTGCTTGATGAATCAATGTCAGAAACTCCAACCTGAGCTCCATTTAAATAGAGGGGGAGGTTGAGTAACGCAATGAGAAATTAATGAGGTTCATTAATGAATTAAAATCTTAATTCCCAATGATTCAGTTACAAAATAGGAGATTCAAGCTATTAATTGTCTTGACAACCCATCGGTACCACCACTACCACTCAACAGGTGGTAAGAAAAATATAATAAAAATTTTGTTATTTTATTATTTGTTTAAAAGTCACAAAAAATAAATTTTTCACCCAACATACTGTGGTCAAAGTTAATCCTCCCTTAAGCGAATCCTGGTGCTGCAGATTAAATGGTGCCCTCGGATTTTTAATCCGAGCACCAGTTCAAAAGATAGAAAATGCTGCTTGCGCGTTTACTGAACGTACCTTAAAAAAAGTTCACAAATCCATTCTGGTCACACCGAGCCTCAGAATCAAGTCCCATCAATTTTCATAGACTCGTAATAGTCATAAATAATTTAAAAAATACATGGAATTTATGGGTCTTTACATTCTCCCCACCTTAGGGCTTTTCATCTCAGAAAGCTATAACAAAACTAAGGAATCAAATGAGGGTACTGAGCATGTATCTAAGCCTCCCTCCCCTAGGTTCTTTCCTTGAGATTCTCATGCTACCAAAGAACTCACACCATAGTAATCGACCACCCATGAAGGACCCGCTCCGGTCAATCCTCTATCTCCATCATGAACTCCACAAATGTCACCCCATTGTCGATGTCCAGCTCGCTTCAGTCGATAACGTGTAATGGATCATGCATGTACCTCCTCAGTTTTGACACATGGAAAACATTATGCACCAAGTGAATATGTGGAGGAAGAGCTAGATAGTACGCCACCTCACCTACTCTACTGAGGATATGGAAGGGTCTGATGAACCTCAGAGATAGCTTGCTACCCCAGACAAACTTCTATAATCCTCATCGGGGTGAGAACCATATGAAGACATGGTCTCCCTCATCAAAATCCAAGGGTCACCACCTCCTATCGGCATAAGACTTATGCCATATTTGTGCAGTCTTCATTCACTCCTGGATGATCTGCACCTTCTTTGTGGTAGCTTGTACCAACTTTGGACCCATAAGTGTTGACTCCTTTGGGTCTGTCCAGCAAAGGGGTGATCTTCATGGTCACACGTATAAGGCCTCAAACAAAGCCATGCAGATGGTGGAGTAGTAATTTTTATTGTATGAAAACTCCACCAGGGGCAGGTGGTCCTCCCAACTACGGCCAAAATTCAAGACACAAGCACGAAGCATGTCCTCGAGTGTTTGTATGGTCTGCTCCATCTGACCATCTGTCTAAGGGTGAAAGGTGGTGATCAAGCATAGCTGACTCCCAAACTCCTCCTATAATCACTTCCACGAGTGGGATAAAAAACATGTGTCACGATCTGAGACGATTGTTGATGGTACCCCATGAAATCGTGCAATCTTCTGTACATAGAGACGTTTTAAGCTCTCTACTGATCCCTGCTCTCTAATGGTTAGGAAGTGGGCTGACTTGGTGAGTCAGACAACGATCACCCAGATGGAACTATAGATCCTAAACATACATGGTATCCCAGTCATGAAGTCCATGGAGATACCATCTCACTTCCACTCTGGCACCTCGAGTGGCTGAGCTAATCCTTCTGGTACCTGATGCTTATCCTTCACTTGCTGACAAGTGAGGCACTAACATACAGACTCTTCCACTTCTTTCTTCATCCTTGGCCACCAGTACTAACACTGGAGGTCTTGGTGTTTCTTTTCTACTCCAGGATGTACCGCCAAAGGGGATGTGTGGAACTCCATCAACACCACCTCTTGAAGTGTCACTGGTACAATGGTGCATCCTCTAAAGAGGATGAAATTCTTCCCAACTTCATAAAATCCATTAAGAGCCTATCCTAAGGATATCTGAGCACATCGGGACTCAGAGTCCTCGTCCCCAAGATGTGCCTCCCAAACCTGTAGAAGAAGTGGGGGGGTGAAAGTCATATAATAAAGGTAAGCTTCTTCGTCTCTATCCAAAAAGGATATCTGCAATGCGTCTAGCTGCTCTATCACCTCACTCGGAAACTATAGACCAGACCTCCTGATGAGTGTGTCTGCTACTAAGTTCCCCTTTCCACATTAGGGATTTTCATTCCCAAAATCTATAATAAAACTATGGAAACAAATGGGGGGACTAAGAACGTATTTGAGCATCCCACTCCTAGGTGATTTCTGAAAGATTCCCATGCTCCCAACAAACTCACACTAAAGGAATTGACCACCCATTAAGTACCCTCTCATATCGGTCCTCTATCTTTACCAGGAACTCTGCAAACATTGTCCCATCATCGATGTATAGCTCCCCCCAGTCGATAACATGTGATGAATCATGAACTTACCTCTTCAGATGTGACACATGGAAAATATTATGCACTTGGTGCATCTATGGGGGAAGAACTAGACGGTACGCCACCTCGCCTACTCTACTGAGGATCTGAAAGGGTGAAATGAACCTCGAAGATAACTTTTTTCCCCAGCCAAACCTTCATAATCCTCATCGTGGTGAGACCCATAGGAAGATATGGTCTCCCTTATCAAACTCCAAGGGTCTCCAACTTCTGTCTTCATAAGACTTCTATTAGCTCTGTGTAGTCTTCATCTACTCCTGGATGATCTGCACCTTCTTTGTGGTAGCCTATACCAACTTTGGACCCTTAAGTGTTGACTCCCCTTGGTCTGTCTAGCAAAGGGATGATATGAATGGTCTCTTATACAAGGCCTCAAACATATCCATGCCAATGGTGGAGTGGTAATTTTTGTTGTATGTGAACTCCACCAGGGGCAGGTGGTCCTCCCAACTGAGGCCAAAATCGAGGACACAAGCATGAAGCATGTCCTCGAGTGTATGTATGGTCTGCTCCATCTAACCATCTGTTTGAGGGTGAAAGGAGGTGCTCAAGCGTAGTTGAGTCCCAAACACCTCCTACAAACCCTTCCACAAGTGGGATTAAAAACATGCATCACGATCTTAGACGGTCGTCAATGGTACCCCATGAAGCCATACAATCTATTGTACGTAGAGAGGTCCTAAGATCTATACTGATCCCTGCTCTTGAATGGGTAGGAAGTGGTCAGACTTGGTGAGTCGTTCAATGATCACCCAGATGGAATTGTGGCCCCTGGATGTATGTGGTACCCCTGTCACGAAGTCCATGTAGATACCATCCCACTTCCACTCTAGCACCTTGAGTGTCTAAACTAAGCCTATTGGTACCTAATGCTCAGCCTTCACTTCCTGAAAAGTGAGGCACCAAGATACAAAGTTCACCACTGCTTTCTTCATCCCTGTCCACCAGTACTGACACCGGAGGTCCTAGTACATCTTTTCCACTCTAGGATGTACTACCAAAGGTGATGTGTGGAACTCCCCCAACACCTCCTCTCGAAGAATCACCGGTACCATAGTGCATCCTCTGAAGAGGATGATGTGCTCCCAACCTTTAGAAAATACATAATGAGCATGTCTTGAGGATATATGAGAATTTCGGGCCTTGTAGTCCTCATACCCAAGTTGTGCCTCCCAAACTTGCTAAAGAAGTGGAGGAGTGATAGTCATAGACTGGAGGTAAGCTGCTCCATCTCTATCCACAAAGTATATATGTAACGCGGCTAGCTACTCTGTCGCATCACTCAACAACTGTAGACCAGACCTCTTACTGAGTGCGTCTACTACTACGTTTCCCTTCCCACCTTAGCGATTTTTTTCCTCTAAAGCTACAATGAAACATCGGAAAAATGGGAAAACTGAGCTTGTATTTCAGCCTCCTGCTCCTAGGTGATTTCTTAGAGATTCTTGTTCTGCCAACAAACTCACGCTAGAGGAATCGACCACCTACGAAGTACCCCCTCCTATAAATCCTCTATATTCACCAGAAACTCTGCAAATGTTTCCCCATCATCGATTTCCATCTCACCATAGTCGATAATGTATGATGGATCATGCACGTACCTCCTTAGTTGCGACACATGGAAAACATTATGCACTTGGTCCATCTGTCTAGGAAGAGCTAGATGGTATGTCACCTCTCCTACTCGGCTCAGGATCTGAAAGGGTATTATGAACCTTCTAGATAGCTTGTTTCCCTAGTCAAACCTCTGTAATCCTCGTCGGGGTGAGACTCATAGGAAGACATGGTCTCACTCCTCAAACTCCAAGGATCTCTGCCTTCTATCGGCATAAGACTTCTATCATCTATGTTAAGTCTTCATACACTCTTGTATGATCACCACCTTCTCTGTGGTAGCTTGTACCAACTCTGGACCTATAAGTGCTAAATCCCCTGGGTATTTCCAGCAAAGTGGTGATCTTCATGGTCATCTGTAAAAGGACTGAAACAGATCCATAATGATAGTGGAGTGGTAAATTTTGTTGAATGAGAACTCCACCAGGGGCAGGTGGTCCTCCCAACTACAGCCAAAATCGAGGACACAAGCACAAAGCATTTCCTTGAGTGTATATATGGTCTGCTCCATCTGACCATCTGTCTGAGGGTGAAATGTGGTTCTCAAGTGTAGGTGAATCCCAAATGCCTCCTTTAATCCCTTCCATAAGTAGTATGCGAAACGTGTGTCGCGATCTGAGACGGTCGTCGATGGCACCCTGTGAAGTCATACAATCTTCTGTATGTAGAGACACCATAAGCTCTCTACTAATCCCTACTCTCGAATGGGTAGAAAGTGGGATGACTTGGTGAGTTAGTCAATGATCACCCATATGGAATCATGGCCCCTGGACATATGTTTTAGCCCTATCATGAGGTCCATAGAGACACTATCCCAATTTTACTCTGGCACCTCAAGTGGTTGAGCTAAGCCTGTTTGTACTTGATGCTCAGCCTTCACTTTCTAACAAGTGAGGCATCAAGATACGAACTCCGCAACTACTTTCTTCATCTCTAGCCACCAGTACTGATGCCGAAGGTCCCAATACATCTTTTCCACTCCATGATGTAGCGCCAAAGGGGATGTGTGTAACTCCCTCAACACCCCCTCTCGAAGCATCATTGGTACCATGGTGCATCCTTTGAAGAGGATGACATGCTCACCACCTTTATAAAATTTATCAAGAGCCTATCTTGAGGATATCTGATCTCGTTGGGCTTAGTAGTCCCCATCCCCAAGTTGTGCCTCCCAAACTCGCTGAAGAAGTGGGGGAGTGACAGACAGAGACTGGAGGTAAACTGCTCCATCTCTATCCACAAAGGATATCTGCAACATGGCTAGCTACTCTATCGCCTCACTAAACAATTGTAGACTAGACCTCCTGCTGATTGTGTCTGCTACTACATTCCTCTTCCCACCTTATGGATTTTCATCTCTGAAATCTACAACAAAACTTGGGAAACAAATGGGGGTACTGAGCACATATTTGGGCCTCCTTCTCCAAGGTGCTTTCATGGAGATTAATGTGCTTTCAATGAACTTTCACTAGAGGAATTGACTTCCAATGAAGGACCTACTCCTTTTGATCCTATATCTCCACCAGGAACTCCACAAACATCGCCCCATCATCGATGTCCATCTCACCCCAGTTGATAAAGTGTGATGGATCATGAACATAACTCCTCATCTCTGACACATGGAAAACATTATGCACTTGGTGCATCTGTGGGGGAAGAGCTAGATGGTACACCACCTCACATACTCTGTTGAGAATTTTAAAGGGTTAAATGAACCTCAGAGATATCTTTCCTCCTCGTCCAAACCTCCATAATCATCATCGGGGTGAGACCTGTAGGAAGACATGGTCTCCCTCCTCAAACTCCAAGGGTCTCCGCCTTGTGTCGACATAAGACTTCTACCAGCTCTATGCAGTCTTAATCAGCTCCTAGATGATCTGCACCTTCTCTATGGTAGTCTGTACCAACTCTAGACCCATAAGTGATGACTCCCCTGGGTCTGTCCAACAAAAGGGTGATCTGTATGGTTGCCCGTACAAGGCCTCAAACGGAGCCATGTCGATGGTGGAGTGGTAACTGTTGTTGTATGTGAACTCCACAAGGGGAAGGTGGTCCTCCCAAATGTGACCAAAATCAAGGACACAAGCATGAAGCATGTCCTCGAGTGTCTGTATGGTCTGATCTATCTGACCAACTTTCTGAGGGTGAAAGGTGGTGCTCAAGTGTAGCTGACTCCCTAACACCTCCTGTAGTCCCTTCCACAAGTGGGATGAAAAATGTGTATCACGGTTTGAGATGATCATCAATTTCACCCCATGAATTTATACAATATTTTGTACATAGATATGTCTTAATCTCTCTACTGATCCTTACTCTTGAATGGGTAGGAAGTGGGATGACATGGTGAGTCAGTCAATGATCACCCAGATGGAATTATGGTCCATGGACGTATGTGGTAGATCTGTCATGAATTCCATAGAGATACCATCCCACTTTCACATTGGCACCTCAAGTGGCTGAGCTAAGCCTACTGGTACCTAATTATCAACCTTCACTTGATGAAAAGTAAGGCATCGAG
The DNA here is from genome assembly GCA_963277665.1 of Viscum album. Classification (NCBI taxonomy): domain Eukaryota; kingdom Viridiplantae; phylum Streptophyta; class Magnoliopsida; order Santalales; family Viscaceae; genus Viscum; species Viscum album. The sequence goes on along the minus strand of OY728138.1, from coordinate 1,284,001,724 downwards.
ATACAAACTCCACCACTATTTTATTCATCCCTGGCCACCAGTATGGATGCTGGAGGTCCTGGTACGTCTTTTCCACTCCAGGATGTATTTCCAAAGATGATGTGTGGAACTCCCTCAACAACTATGCTTGAAGAATCACTGGTATCGTGGTGCGTTCTCTGATGATAATGACGTGATACTCACCTTCATAAAATCCATCAGGAGCCTAACCTGAGGATATATGAGCACATCGAGCCTCCCAGCCCCATCCCCAAGTTGTGCCTCCTGAACTTGCTGAAAAAGTGGGGGAGTGATAGTCATAGACTAGAGGTAATATTCTCCATCTCTATCCATAAATGATATCTGCAACACGGCTATCTACTCTGTCGCCTCACTCCGAAACTATAGACCAAACCTTCTATAAAGTGTGGTTTGTCTGCGAGGATGGGTTCAGGTTTTCCTTAACTTGTGAGAAGGAAACCTTTGCAGAACATGATGGACTTTATTGAAGTAGGGTACATCCAATCACCTGTTAGTTGTCTAGCCTTACCCTTAGAGTAGTTGATGTGAGGAGTTAGAGTTATCTGGTAGTGGTGGACCAGTATGATGATGTCTTTCCTGGTGATGTTTTGAGACTACCTCCTCGCAGATAGGTATACTTATAAATCAACCTATACCTAGGTACAAAACCTTTATCTATGCAAACATATCGGATGGATCTCATAGAGCTTCGTGAGTTGCGGGTATAGCTAGAGGAATTTTAGAGGAAGGGATTCATAATACCCAGTGTTTCTCCATGGGCATCCCCAATTTTGTTCTCCAAGAAGGCAAATGGGATTCTGAGGCTTTGTGTAGACTATCAGCGCCTGAAACAGGTGACCATGAAGAATAAGTATCCACTCCCAAGGATTTATGACCTCTTCGACCATCTGAAGGGAGCTCAGTGGTTTTTGATGATAGACCTCAGATCAGGTTATCACCAGCTCAGGGTACAAGATAAGGATGTACCGAAGATGGCCTTCATGTGTTGGTATGTCCATTATGAGTTCTTGGAAATTCCCTTAGGTGTGACCAATGCTCTGGCAGTGTTCATGGGGCTCATGAACAAGATCTTATAGCCTTACCTCAATCGCTTCGTGGTAGCCTTTATTGAATACATCCTGATATACTCAGCATTAGAGGAGTAGCACGCCACACACCTACAGATAGTTCTGGATACACATCGAGAGCACTAGATTTATGGAATGATCTCGAAGTGCCAGTTCGGGATATGGGAAGTCCACTTCCTGGGTAATGTTATCTCAGAGGATGGAGTATTGGTGGATCCAGATAAGATAGAGGCAGTGCTTGTTTGGGAGCCACCCTGGAGTGTGATTGAGGTGTGGAGTTTCCTGGTGTTGGTTGGGTACTACTGGAGATTCATACCTGACTTTTCCAGAGTTATGACACCCTTTTTAGCTTTGACAAAGAAGGGACATCCCATTGTGTGTATGGATAGATGCAAGTAGAGCTTTTATGAGCTGGGATAGAGTCTGATGAGTGCCCTCATCTTGAGGCTACCAGAAGAGGGATTTGGGTATATAGTCTACTACAACGCATTAGGGACTGGACTAGGTTGTATCCAGATTCAAGAGAGAGTAGTGATCACCAATGGTTCACGGTAGTTGAGATAGTATGAGAAGAACTATGCTACCCATGACCTGGAGTTATCAGTAGTGGTATTTTCACTGAAGATGTGGTGGCACTACTTGATGGGTGAATGGTTTACTATTTACTCTGATCACAAGAGTCTCAAGTATATCTTCTCACAGAAGGACGGGAACCTGAGATAGTGTCAATGGATGGAGTTCCTAAAGTACTATGAGTTCGAGATATTCTACACTCCTAGAAGAACTCCATCCATCGTTGATGTCTCATGTTTAGGTCCTTCTGTGAGAAGATATACTTTAGACTCCTCTAATACCACTTTTTCACGACCCATCCCCCAGGGCCCATGTCGTGACTACCCCAAGCCCACCTTCCATAGGCCATGGGTTGGAGACTAGCACTAGAAAGGTGTATCCCTAAAATGATAAGGCACTGCCTTTAAACCTGTACAAACACACAGCCCAAGAACACAAAAAGATGCAACCATGAAGTAAAACTGTAGTAGTAAAGGTGTGTACTAAAAGTAAATGAGGTCGGGATACAAGCCCAACTGAAAAGATACAACAATAAAAGAAAATAGAAAATAGCTCCTGAGATCGTCCACCAAGGTTCCTACCAGAAGGGTAGGTACAGCTCATCTCCACAGCTCTCCATGTCAACCAGTCACATCCGTGTACTGCCTGGTCCGGGCTCCTGTAGTCTCAGTTGAGCTGCTCATCATCTGCAAAAGACACAACAAGATGTGGTCGAATCCCATGCAGGGGTGAGTATAACAATACTCAGTAGGGACCCTGAGACCCCTGAAGGTATCTCATAACTCCATAAAGGAAAACCACAAAGAATGATCTCAATCATAAAGCACAAAGAAAATGACTCATCTCAAACCAGGTATACAACTTAGAGTTTAGGAATACGGATGATTAGTCTAAAGCTATATCATTTTATTCCGTTAAGAAGTTTCCAAAACTAAACCATGTGGGAGTTTTTCTATTGTAGATCCACATAGGATCGTATATCACTAATCCACAACGGGGCGCTCTAAGGCTGGTCCTTGTCAGTTCGTGCACTGCTAATCCACACAGGGTCACTAGAATGTTGATCCACACAGGGTCGCTATGGTGTTGATCCACACAGGGTCACTAGATGCTAATCCACATAGGGTCTATATGTTGTTAATCCATACAGGGTCGCTAGATTCTGATCCGCATAGGGTCACCATGATTCTGATCAACATAGGGTCACTATGATGTTGATCCACACAAGGTCGCTAGATGTTGATCCTCACAGCGTCGTTATGATGATGATCCACATAGGGTCGCTATGATGTTGATCCACATAGGGTCTCTATGATTCTTATCCACACAGGGTCACTCGATATTGATCCACATAGGGTCCCTATGATGTTGATCTATACAGGGTCGCTAATCAGATGACAGCCAGCCATAGGATTCCCCGCACCCAATGCCCTTGAGTTCCATAGTATCTGCTCCTTTGGATATCGGTCAAGCCTCAACTACTACAAAGTTCCACAATGGAGTTACCCAAAGTACTGCAATGTCGTAAGGTTTTCTACTCAATAGACGGTGCATCAATCGGACACCCGGCCTATGATTTATAGGCATTTTAGTGTCGAGGGCCCGGTTGGATTCAGTTACGATCCAACCCAATAATACTCCAACATTCCCCAAAACCCAAGTGGAGAGTCTCAAAGGTACTATCTCATTCCAAGGAATACAACGCCGCAGATGGTTCGTCAAACGAACGTCTGGTTTGTAAGATACGTCCTTTTAAGTGTATTTGGGCCTAAAAGGGGTCTGGGTCTGGTCCGACCCAATCGGACCGACCCGGTCCGACCCATACCAACCTAGGCCAAGCCCAGTTGGGTAGGGATGTGTCGGGATCGGCCCGCTGGGCCGCGGACCAGCCCGGCTTGCCCCGACTGGGACGGGCCGCTGCGGGCTCATCCCGCTGGGCATCGGACCAGCCCGGCCCACCGGTTAGCAAAACCCATGCAAAGGGTCGCACGGTTTACCTTCCAAATGGACCTCTGGTCTATTAGGTCCTCTGAAATGGATGCCCCATGTGGCGCTGCCCCCTATCAGCAGGACCCACGAGGCGTGGGTCCCCTTCACCTCTGTTGTGGCTTTGAAGCTACGACCACCTCAATGTGGCGCACGACAGTGCGCCGCCTCGCCAACACGGTTGTCAGAGTGCCGACCGCCCTTCAGGTCCGCTGTGGTGCCAAGCGGCACAACCCCCTTCCATGGCTGGTGAGTGTCAGCCTCCGCCTTCACCGCCGGCACCGGTCACCGGTACCGCACTAGCGGATCTTCCACAGGCCACCGGGTGAGCACTGATGCTCCTTTGTCTCCTATGATCATGCCTACGAACCTCCCGGGATGCCACCGTCATTGCGCAGTTCCCGGATTCAAGGTTATGTTGAGTTGTAAAATTCACCCTCCCCCCCAATGAATGTGATAAGAACAAAGTGGCAGAGGGTCCAAGCCTTGTTTGTTTGGCCCGAACCTTCCATGTTAGTATCCTAACAAGCGGTAGAAAGATAAACTTAAATAATAAACCCCCTACCTCGAGTTTCATTAGGGACGTCGCGGTGGTGGATAAAGAATCCTTGTCCGTGGAAGTCTTCGGCATTCATTAATCTCGGTTCGATTACTCTGTTCTTCATTATTGGAAGGTATTTTGGTACTTTTCTAGAGGTTCCTTGCTTGATAAATCCATGTCAAAAACTCCAACCTGAGCTCCATTTAAATATAGGGGGTGAGGGAGAGTAACACAACAAAAAATTAATGAGGTTCATTAATGAATGAACCTCTTAATTACCAATGGTGCGGTTACAAAACTGGAGAGTCAATCCATTAAATGGGTTGTTGACCCATTGGTCCCACCACCTCCACTCAACAGGTGGTAGGAAAAATAAAATAACAATTTTATTATTTTATTATTTCTTTAAAATTCACAATAACTAACTTTTTCTCCCGGCCTACTTTAGTCAAAGTTAATCCTCCCTTAAGCAAATATCAGTGTTGTGAATTCAACGGTGCCCTTGTATTTTTAATCTGTGCACCAGTTCAAAATATAGAAAATGTTGCACGTGCATTTACTAAACATACCTTAAAAAAAGTTCAAAAATCCATTCTGTGCACACTAGGCCTCAGAATCAAGCTCTGTCAATTTTTTCAGACTTGTAATAATCCAAATAATTTTTTAAAAAAAATTACTTGGAATTGCTGGGTCTTTACATCATCTTCTTGATCTTTCTCTTTAATAAAAGGGTCAGTTTCATCAAACATCACATTAACTAATTATTCAACAATCCTTTAATTTTTATTAAACACTCTATAAGATTTAGAGGTATCATAATACCTCATAAATTTTCCTTCATCATCTTTTAGATCGAACTTACCAATATTTTCCTTAGTATTCAAGATATAAACCTTGAAACCAAAAACTTTAAAGTACTTTACTTTTGGTTTTCTATTATTCCAAAGTTCATAGGGTGTATTTTTAAAAATATTCCTTATTAAAACTCTATTCATGATATAGAAGGTTGTACTTACAGCTTCTACCCAAAGATAAGAAGGAATATTGTATTCATTCAGTATAGTCCTTTCCATTTCTTGAATAGTTTTATTTCTCCTTTCAAGAATTCCATTTTATTGTGGTGTTCTTAGTGTAGATAAGGTGTATTTAACACCCATATTTGAGAAAAAAGAGTTGAATTCTTGATTTTCAAATTCTCCACTATGATCAATTCTCAATGAAATTATTTTAAAACCTTTTTCATTTTGAACAATTTTACAAAAAAAAATCAAAAACAGTGAAAACTTCACTTTTGAGTTTTAGAAAATAAACCCAAGTAAATATAAAATGATCATCTACTAAAACATAAACATATAATTTACCAGCCAAAATTTTTACTCTTTATAGTATAAAAAATATATATGGATAATTTATAAAGATTTATATGTAGCAAATTTTTTAATAGATTTAAAAGAAGACTTGTGTTGCTTTCCAATTTGGCATGCATCATAGAATCTAACATTGTCAAACTTAAGACTAGGAAAATCAAAAACTAACTATTTATTAGATAATTTATGTAAAGAAAATATATTATAGTGTCCAATCATTCAATTCCAAATCCATGATTTATTTTTCTTAGCAGTTAAACAATTCACTTTTTTTTACATAAGGAATTCAAATCCAAGGTATAAGCATTATCAGTTCTAGGTTCTCTAAATTTAAGTAACTTATATTTAAACACAGAACTGGAATTGTTAGAAAAATCAACACAAAATCCATCATCATAGAGTTGAGAGATACTTATCAGGTTTTTCTTTAGCCCTAGTACATATAATACTTTATTGATTGAGATAGTCTTTGGGTCTCCAACTCTTCCAAATACAATTATTTTCCTTTGGAATTGTCACTAAAAGTGACTAGTCCTCCATCAATTTGAGTTAGTGTATGAATGTTTTTAAGTATCCACTCATATTCTTGGAACATCCACTATCCATATACCATATCGATTTTCTTTTTCTTTGTCTTGTTTCTTGCAAAAGTAATTAAACAAATGTTCATTTTGGTACCCATATCTTCTTGGGTCCAGTAGTGTTATTGAGAAATAATTTTGGAATCCAGATCTGATTTATTTTTCTATAACTCATACCACTTTCTTTATATAAACATTTATAAATAATGTATCTTTTATTACCAATAATTTTAGGAATTTTTAAATAAAAAATTATTTGTGAAATTTCCTTTTTCCACAATGATAACAGGTATCATTTTAGAATTGGTCATAAAATAATTTTTATTTCTTGACCTTACTTATTATTCCAAATCTTTCCCTTTTAATGACATTATTTCTAATAATTTAATTTAAAATAGTTTCTACATTAGTAAAAAAAATAGCATCAATCTTATAGGATTTTACTTTATCCTACAATTCTTTAATCCTTTTTTCATGATCAAAATAGTTTGAGGTATATGAGTTGAATTTTTCAATCAAATTTTGATGTTGTTTTAGCAGGGTATCACTTTCACCTAAAATGGCATTATGAATGTTTTTTAGATATTTATGTTTCTTTAATAAGGAATCATATTTTTATTCTAACATAGAATAGTAGGCTGCCAATTTATCATTTGAGAAACTACTAGAATCAGAATCAGAAGAGTAATAAGTTTTTACCTTTTATTATTCATCCATGAAGCACATATTTGATTTTAGATTTTATTGCTCTTTATCTGAATCAAAATTTTTAAGGGTATTTAAAGACTTCATATAGACTCTTTGTATATTTAATTTATATTTTTCTTTTGTGCTCATAATCATCATTTTCTGATATCTCTTTTCTATCCTTTTTCTTTTATCTTTAAATTGAGGAAAATCAGGTCTGATATGCCCCAATTTCTTTTATTTATAGCATTGAACTTCTCTTGGTTATTTTTTATCCTTAAGAATTTTTTTAATCCTATTTTATCTTCTTTGACTTCTTGCTTTGTTCTTCAGTTATGCTTCTGAGATGTCACCTTTAGAGAATTATTTTCCTTATTCACTATAATATTTTGATCTTTAACTTCATATTTCATCTCATATTCATACATTATCAATGTACCAATTAGTTATTTCATTGTAAAATCTTTGACAGGCGATGATTGGAAAATTTCAACAGATATTCTATTTCATTTAAAGGGTATTACTCTCAGTACTTTCAAAACATGATCAGATTGTTTGATGGGTACTCCTAATTAAATTATATTTTTGATAATTTCTATAATCCTTTCATTCATCTGTTAGATGCGTTCACCAAAAAACATTCTAAATGTGTCGAATTTTAGTTTAGTTATAGCATACCTCATCTGTCTAACATTATATATTCCTTCATGAGCAACTGCAATATTTTCCCTCAAATCATAGGTATTTTGACAGTGTGATACATGATTGAATTCATTTGGTCCAAGACCATAAATGATAGCATTCATTTCTTTTGAATTGGTATCATACACAGATTCTATTTCAGTATTCCAAGTTTATATTTTCTCAGGAATCTTATAAGGAGTAATGATTATTTAATATACTATGAATCCAATATTTTTCAAATAGATAATCATTTGAGATTTTTAGCATCTATAATTTTTAGTGTTAAGATATAGAGCATGTACCATTGATATTCTTTCTCTCAGATCAGCCATTAACATATTTTTATAGAATTTATAATTTTATCTTTCTATATCTTTATCCAAAAATCTCTCATATGATACCAATTTTTAGGTTGGAATATAAAAATTAACACAATAGGGGTTTAATTGTTTCTTTTCAAAAAACTTCCACAATTCTGAATTTTGACACCCATTGTGATTTATGCAGATATACAGTGTTTACTTCTGTAAAAAGAATATGTAGTGGACAAACAGAAATAAAGAAAAAAACTTTTTATAGAGGTTCGTGCCACAAAGATACCCTATTTCACTCTACCAATCACTCTCTTTGTGAGCTTGGTAAATTTCACTAGAATGGTCCTCTTATCACAAGACCATGAATTTACAACTAAGTGCAGGCAGTTGAAACCTTTATAGTAAGACTAATAACAAATCCTTCTGGTTATATAACATAGAACCAGTTATCTACATATTAGATCTAGAAGCTGATACTCCACCATAACTAAGTACGAGTGGATTAAAACTCTAATAAATCGAAATTGTTTGATTTGAAAGGTTCGGGTTGTTTTTCATATTTGTAGTAGAAGCAACTGACAGATTATGGATCTTCTTTTTCAAAAAATAATATCTTTAAGAATGAATTATTCTGAAGTGATCCTTTTTTAAAAAATTATCTTCAATAAGGTAGCAACTAAATAGTAGTAGTAATCTTACAATAGTATAAGATTGGACATGTATATCTCCAAATTATAGCTTCTTTCAGAATTGATCATTCGTTGCAACATCAATGTAAAAGATAATTTCAATAATACAGTCTCATATGTGAATCACTTAACACACACATATATATTTTAAGAGATACTCTGAAGAAATATATATAACATATAACTTGATTTAGTATTCCAGATCCAAAGGAATAGACTGATTGATCATGGAAATTCCAATTCCAATTGATCTGGGGAGTCATAGCTTCCCTTAAGAACATGAGTGATTTTCTCTTATGAATACGTTCTTTGAAACAATCATAGTGATCCTTGAATCAGTATTTAATTCTGACTTGATCTTTGCATTAATCTCGTATTTAAAATGTGGCTTAAAAACTTCACCATTGTAAACACAATGTAGGATTGAACTGCATAGCATAGGGTTCATTTACATAGCATAGGGTTCCTTTGCATAGCATAGGGTTCCTTTGCATAGCTTAGGGTTCCTTCGTGAAGCATAGGGTTCATTAGCATAGAATAGGGATGATAATCCATATGTTCACATTTTTAGAAAAATATCATAAACATAGCATTGACTAACAATAGGTTCAAATTCCCAAATGTAGGGTTGATGAATAGTAATCCCAACTTCCAACGTAGGGTTACTAATCCATACGTTTGACGATTCTCTAAACGTAAGGTTGTCAATCCAAATGAAAATTGTTTAGTGTAACATAGGGTTGATACCATATGCAAGCGTTAACTTTCCAGCATAACGTAGGGTTGATACCATACATTAATCTACCGAACATAGAGTTTTGAAATAGTTTTTCAAGAGTAATTCTCATAATTTCAAATTACTTTAACCGATATATAAATTCCGTAAAACTCACTCATAAAAACTTCTTTTGAAAAAAACAAGGGTATTTGTGAGCATAAAAATCATCATAATTTATTGAGTATTATTGAGACAATGCATTCCCAATAACCTCCTTCCTGTTATCAGAATATGTCAATGAATTTCTTGTAAAGCTGTTGGAATATTCCAACGCACTTCACAAGTATGAGTGTGTATAAGGATATGAGCTCGTTATTAATATTTAGTCACTATTGGAATATGTTGATAGACCTCCTAGGTTTTGATAGGAATATTTTTAACACCCTGATATTTTGTAAACAAAATCAAATAAATTTAATCTTTTCTATATTTTTTGTGAAACACAACACTGAGTTTATCTTACATTACATGATACGCTTATTTTTTATTACATTACAAATAAAACTAAGTTTAGATTGAATTACACATAACACTGATTTTGGAATTAATTGTAAGTAACGCTGATTTTAGCTTTCATTACATATAATACTAATTTTGTTTTAGCTTTCATTACATGCAATACTGATTTTTTCTTACATTACAAGTAACACTGAGTTTAGATTTCATTGCACATAAAACTTATTTTGGATTGTGTTATAAGTAACATTGAGTTTATAATTAATTACATGTAACGCTTATTTTGGATTGTGTTACTAGTAACACTGAGTTTAGCTTTCATTACACACTACACTTATTTTGGATTTCGTTATAAGTAACACTAATTTTATCTTGCATTGCAAGCAACGCTTATTTTTCCTTATGTTACAAGTAACATTGATTTTATCTTGAATTAAACACAACACTAAATTTGGATTTCATTACAAGTAATAATGATTTTATCATTCATTACATGCAACACTATTTTTTGGATTACATTACAAGTAACATTGATATTAGATTGCATTACATGCAACACTGATGTTAAACAAAGCATGACATACAATTAAAATATGATTATATGATAGTTATCACCTAGCCATTGGAATAGAGGGTATGAGTAGGATTAAATGAATTATGAAAATATACTATTTAAACATGTATATATAATGAATTATTTGGTGACCAATTGGTTATAAATAAAAATAAAAAAACTATTTGAAAAAAAAAGTAAAGCACTCTCTGAAAAACTATTTTTATGCACATAAACATGTTTTACCTATAAAATTAAATGAATAAATATTTTTGAATGATTTTAATTAAATTTATATATTATATATTTGATAAAATTTTTACCATTCATATTATTTGTTTTCTAGGCAAGAGATAAGAATAAATCCAATTTTACCCTTAAAACTGTATTTAAAAAAACAGTTTTGTCACCTGTGGCGTACGTATTTTAAAATTAATTTTTAAAAATATTAAATAAAATATTTTAAAAAAATAAACTTCATTTTTTAAATCATAATATCAAAATTATCTTTTGGTGATTTTTTTGTATTTTTTTGAAAAGTTTCATTTTTTGATGAATAGTGAAAAATACTAAATTTTAATTCAAGCTACCTTTTTGTTTAATTTATTTATAAAGTTAAATTATATTTTAAATTGGTTATAAAGTTACATTAGTTAAATAATATATCCATTAAACAAATTTAGGTCATTTAAATCAATTTTTATGTTGAATTTTGAAATAAAAACATTGTGAACTTTTGAACTTTTTCTCTTTAAAAACCCGCTTTCTCATCATCGTTGTGGGATTAATTGTAAATTAAATATTTCCATTTATATTAATGGAATTTGTAAAAATGTATCATATATTTTTATTCATGATAATTTATATTATATAAAAATATAAACTTAATTTTGGACAAAAATGAATTGTGAATGTAGTAAAAAATAAGTTATCGTGGTTAAGGTAAAAAAACATTAATCGTGGGTTAAACTAAAAATATAAGGGTAAAAATGACCAATACTGTAAAATCCCAGGTAAATAAAGAACATGAAATTTTTCAAATTTATTAATATTTTTGAACTAAATTATACTTTAAAGGAGGCGCTATGTTCGATGGCGTACCCGATACACAACAATGGGTTTCTTTGAAATCTTACGTTGCACACTAATAATATAATATTATTATTTTAAACGGTTATTAACACCTATCCGTTTTAATGGTGGTAATGAATAGAAATAATTAAAAAATTATTACATATGTTTGTTAAATGTTTTTACATTTATCTAAAAAAAATTAGAGGTTTAAAATGTGAATGAATCTGATTTTAAACATAATTTACTTTAAAATTTTGATTTACCACCTTTTAATGGTGAACCCTCTTTAAATATAGTTTTGGTCACTTTTATATGTTCCATTTGAAAAAATAAATTTCATCTTTATAATTGGGATATAAAATTTTACTTTGGGTAAATTTTTGGTATTTTTCTGATAAAATTCATTTTTTATGAATAGTGAAAAATATTGTATTTTAATTCAAAAGTGCCTTTTAATATAATTTATTTATATGGTTAGATTATCTTTTTAATTGGTTTTAAAATGTAATTATATTATGTTTTTATAATTTAATCCAATGTTGGTCATTGTAATTAATTTCACTTTGAAATTGGACATAAACAAGTATCAATCTTTTGATAGTTATTATTTCTTAAAAACAAGCTATTTGTTTTGATGACGGGAATTAATTTTAAATTAATGAATGAAACTTCTATGTTATGAATTTTGTAAAATAGAAATAATTTTTTAATTCAGAATATAAAATATATCTTTGGCTGAATATTTTGTAGTTTTCTAAAAATCTTTAATTTTTGATGAATAGTGAAACCACTAAGTAGTAGTTAAAAAACTAACATTTTCATTTAAATGAAATTTTACTACTTTTGTGAATTGAACTTCGAAAATCAGACATACATTGTTGTTATTAGTAAGTAAAATTTGGTTCAATAAGATGAAAATAATTTTGGTGAATAGTAACTTTTGACTTTTATTTAATGTGGTTAAAGGTAAATAGGCTAATTCAAGGTAAAAAGAATATTATAATAATAAAAAATTACTTTAACACTTGTCCTAACCTTATTGGATAAGTCATGGCCGACCATAGGCATCCTTGGGGCGATTTTGGGACCCCATAGAGCCACTTGGGAATGATAATGACACTTTATTTTAATTAACTTAAAGTAAAGGCAAAAATGACATAAACAAATATCTTTTAGTAAATTAATTTTTACATGGGGTTATATAAGTTACTTTTTCGAATATAAATATTAATTATAAATATAAAAATATTTCCTACATCATGGTACTTTTTTATAATTTCTAGACATCAAATAAATAAAATTATTTATGACACAAAAATGATGCAGTGTTTACCTCATTAATAAATCATTAAAATAAATAAGATTATAAAAATTAAAATAACATCCAAAACCTATCCAATTATTATTGGATGATTTTATTTCGACCATTAGTCATATTATATTCAACGTTAATTTTTTTGGATTTTTAGAAACCGAATATTATTATATAACAAAATAATATTTTCACAATTTCCTAAAGAGCCCCTCCTCCCCCTTATAAAAATCCCTCACTTCTAACTCATTACTCACACCACTAAAGCCACTTGTGTGGTCCAAACCCTGACCAAATAAGCACTCAATATCCCCCTCTTCCTCCTAGAATCTTTACCTTAGGAATAAGGCACTTCAAGAGGTCTTTTTGGTTCAAACCAAAGGGAGTTACCCGAATTAAGTTAACGGTTTCTCTTAAATTCTTTTCTTTTATTTTAATTATAAAACCCCTAAACTATTTTCATTACTTTATTTTATAACAACACTAGTATTATAAATATACTAGGATGTTTTTATGAGAATTATTATAACTACACTTACACACACCTCCACCTAATGGGTGAATAACATACTGTTTTTGTGAATGGAAAACTAACGTCTCATGAAACGATGATTGTTCGATTATCTCCTACCGCCTCTCATGGTGGACATTAAGATGAAAATATATTTATATATGATATATATTATTTTTATGTTTTCTATATGCTTCTGTATTTTTTTATATCATACCTTCATGGTTTCCATTATGGGTAAACACGATAATTTCATTTGAGGAAGTGCGGACTACCACCCCCTCAAAGTGATATGACTCGTTAATTCCATATGTGGGGTGTATAAAGGATGGAGTTAATGATATTATATATTATATTATATTAGAATTATAATATACCTATCTATCATTATTTTTTAATTCCACTAAAATAACTAATATAAATGAAAGTAGCATTAATACGTACGTATGACTTACCATCTCCATGAACGGTGCATTTCATTTCTTACCTCCAAATGCTATGTACTATTATAAATACATGTATATACTGGATATATATGATATATATGATATATAAATCAGGAACATCATTCTGTATATAATGAAATTTTGACTATGTGAACAACTTGTAATTATAAGAAATCCATTTTTGACTCAAGTACCAAATATCGACAAAACAAACGTTATTAAATTAAATGATTACATAAGGTTTAAAACATGGTAATAAGTTATATAAAAGGAATAATAAACTATAAAAAGGTTCTTAATCAAGTATAAATTAACTTTAGTTTATTATTCCGGAATAACAAGGAAAAAACGAGTCAAGTCGGACATGAGGTAAGGGGTTTCTTATCTCACTTTTAATTCCATGAGATTTCCATTTTTTTACAACTAATTTATTGCATGTGGTGTATTGTGTACTTAAATTTGATATATACTTTCATAATTCTCATTATATTCATGTTATTCTGTGAATCATTTGGTGGTTTTTAACTTTTTTTCATACGACTCGATTGATTACAATATGGTAAGGGATTTTCATCTCACTTTTTATTCCTGTGAGATTCATGCTATATTTGCCATTATTTCCTGTTGTGTGGTGTATGTACTGCCCATGATTGTATTCATTATGTAATATACTTTAATTTATGGGTATTTAAATCTTTATTTTATGATCATTCTTTCATGGGTTGTATGTTTTGTAAGTTACCAAATCAGTAAGGGAACCTTTTAAACCAATTTCCATTCCTTGGGTTAATATTATAATTCATAATTATGTCATATTGGGATTATGTGTGGAATCACTATTTATTTATTTATGTTGTAATTTCCACTCCCCTTTGTGTGGATATAATTTTGATACACATAATCAGTCCATTGATAAATTCTCAAGTCATTGATATGAACTTGATAAGAGTAATTTTAACTCAATTTCCATTCATTGAGTTAAACATCCAAGTCATTGGTTTTGTCTTAAAAAGAATATGTGTGAATGTTCTATGATTTATTTACACTGAATATAAAATCATATTAAGTGTATTTATATTTTTCACACATTATTATTTAATTTATTTATCCTAAATCTAAGGATACAGTTTTTATAATGGATTTCGTCTCAATTTACATTCCATTGAAACTTCATTGTTGTTATGAACCAATTCACTCTTATATAGTGTATATACTATACTTTGGAATATTATAACATGAATCCATTTATTCTCGTGATATTACAAAGTTCTGATTCAATTTTATTCCTCAATTATTTGTATTCAAGAGTCTCTCATTTTGTTAAAAACTCTTTAACTAAATTTTCATTTTAAATGTTTTAAATATTTATTCTTCTAAATATTTATCATTAATGTCCATGTTTTAAAAATGGTTTTAAGGATTTATTTATATGGACATTAATGTTTTTAAATGATAATTTATTTAGAAGCTTTAAAGTGGTATGGGACACTTTGATTCAAAAATATCTTTATTAAATGTTTTAAATGGTTTTGAAAATGGTTTGATAAAGCATTGTTTACTTAAATATCTTGATTTAATATATTTTAATGTGGAAATTTTATCTTTAGTTTATACTTGTGTTATGTGTTATGATTATTTTATGGTTATTGGGAATTTTTTATGTATACGGGTGGTTCCGTGATAAACCTAGGGCAGGTGAGCCTGAGATAGCTCTCCAATGCATTGGGTAACGTGATAGAGGTAAATGTTAATGTTTCTCCTAAGAGATTTAGAGAATTTACTATGATGGGTATTCCAAATGTGACTCTCTATGTATCTGTGATAGCTACAATGTAAGTATGTTATTAATTCCATAAGTTACCTTTATGGTTTATGATTTCTGCATGTTATTCATAAATCTTATGATTTCATGAGATATGTTATGATTGAAAAGTATGGTTTCATTGATTTGTATTTAATGATGGAATAATGTTTATTTTAATTATTTTATAACCCTTACTGGGCTTTTTATGCTCATCCCAAGTTTTGAAATGTTTTTCATAGGACACTACTGGAAAATAGGTCTATACCCACGGTTTTACAAAAATCTGTGGGTATAGGGTACCCTTATCCCCACTGTTTTCCAAAACCGTGGGCATAGGGATTTTCTATGAACCTATACCCATGATTTAACAAAACAATGGGTATAGGTCACCTATACCCACGGTTGTGCTAAAAACCATGGGTATAGGTCTCTTTTAAGACCAATACCCACGGTTCTTCAAAACCGTGGGTATTGGGGTTTTTTTAGGACCTATACCCACGGTTCTCCAGAACCGTGGGTATAGATTTTCCGCGTTCTGGCGGGGAAATAAAATCAGGCAGGACACGGAAAAAATTTGGCGGGAAGACATTTTTCACGGTTTATATTAATATATTTACTATAATATAAATATAAATCTTCAAAGATTATTCAGTTCGGTTGGTCTGTTGGTGTAGTGCTCCAATGAGGTTCCTTGTGCGACGCAGGATCGATTCCTTCGGGATGCGTTTTTTCAAAACTGCACTGTATTATATTAATATATATAGGCAGATATATGATAATATAACAATTAAGCATCGTAGCTTGTCTGGTCTGTTATTGCGGGGTGCCTGTCAAGTTTCTTGTGAGACTCGGGATCGATTCATGCGAGCCACGATTTTTGAATATAAATTCTGCATATTAATTTATATATCCAGATATATGCTTATATGACAGATAAAATTCTTGGCACGGGTGGTCAGTAGGTTAGGCGTGGCCACGAGGTTCCCCGCGGGGCCTGGTTTCAAAACCCCCTCGACTCCGTTTTTTGAAGATTAAAATTCCCACGGTTCTCAAACCGTGGGATCAAGGTTGTTCTAGCCTGTTCTAGGCTAGCCACGTTGTGGAAATCCTATCCCCACAGTTTGGGAGAAACTGTGGGTATAGGCTAACCCCCCTATCCCGATGTCGTTCCAGCCCACGTTTCCCAAAACCATGGGTATATCCTATACCCACGGTTTTTGGGGCTATACCCACGGTTTTGAACCGTGGGTATAGGGTAGTTTTCTAGTAGTGGGACATAAAGATGAATAGGGTCAAGGATGAGATCAAGGAAAAGTCATGTTCTATAAAACATGAAACTAGACATGTTTCTTTTTAAGAGTTTTCATTTTATGAAAAATTTGATATTGTGTAGTAGTGTCTACATGTAATATTCAAGTTTTTATGTAATATTTATGGCCTAATTCTCTAAAAATCTAAACCTGAAAAGATCTTCAATGTGAATTATTCATTTAATTGAGGATTATGTAATGTTTAAGGTTGGGTCCTTATAGTTGGTATCAGAGGTCAGTTTAGACAACTTTAGGGGTTAGGAGTTTTCGTTAGACACATGGTTAGTCCCTATGTCTATTATTTCCATTAAATCCTTGTTTTATAACTTTTTTAAATCAATGAAAGTCAGTTACAAATGGAAGGATGAGGATCTCAAATGACATTCCTATCTCTTCCTGATGACTTGCTTACAATAATTATTACAAAGTCATGTTTGGATGATTGTGAAACTTCTTCTAGCATACAACTCACTTGCAAGCAGTTGTTTGAGATATCAAACACCTCCACTATACCTTGTTATCATCATGGATCATGCATTGTATTTAGACAAATCCTATTTTCAGAATATTCACATATTTTCAAGAAAGTTAAATATTATCAAGGCATTTTCAAATATTTTACCTTATCACAATATTTTGAAGCATGTCATGATTTTGAAAAAATTGTTGAAGAAGGAGACCCTTGAAAAACCTATTTATATTTGATTTTAAAATATAGTCTCTCAGCATATACCTATGGTATTATAAAAGTACCATTAGTTTAAAGTTTCAACTAAAATTTGGTTCGACTATTTTATAGAAATCATGTTTTATCAGATGTTTTGAAATTATATTTCATACATGGTTATTTTCCAAAACTATTTTTCTGTGAACACCCATATGACCCATGTTGTACAACGTGTATTTGGATGGAGGAATCAAATGATTTTGAAGGATATCTAAATCATTGTTTCAATTCATGGACCTTCTACCTACGTGAACAAGATGACGATGAAACCAAATGGACACCATGATCAAGGTTTGATGTTCTTCATTCTGGGGATCGTTTTATTTTATTATATGGTGCTGAAATAAAAAAATGAAAATATATATAAGACTTAAAGAATTATGATGTTGAGATTATAATTAATTGGGATGAAAATGAGTGGTATAAGTAAACCATTGAGGTTAAAACACATTAGGGTTATTTTTGAGTTTTATAAAAAGGACAACTCGTAGGATGGGTGACAACCCGTCGCATCCAGTAAGGCCGCAGGAATCGAACCCACAACTGAAGGTCGACAAGGGCGCATCACCTACCACTGGCCAACTTTAAGTCCCTAGTTAGTATGAATTATTATTTTAGTAAAATTATTTTATGGAACAAGAATAAATTTATTTTGGGAACTTATGTTTTATCAAATGGATATAATTAGTATAGGAAAATTATTTGGTGATTAAGTGATAAAGGTTATTGTGAAATACATTCTCTCTTTTTAGGAAACACTATATGCCTAAGGAAGATAGAATACTATGGGATTTTAATTGTGGAATAATGGTTGAAATTTTAGTTTGGAAGAATCTATGTTTTTGTTGTGGACATATGATGATTTTTTTTATTTATGAAAATGATTAACCTATCATGGAGAATATGAGATTAGGTTAATTACTTTTCAATATGAGACTTTATGAGTAACTGATGTTATTTGGAGATAAATGTTAAGATTTTTCTTGGAAGACTATGTAATTAAATCCTTATGATATTTGGGATTCAATCTTAGTTTGGATTACTTTTGAAGAATTTTATGGATAGTTGTTTATTGAATGGTCTTTGTTGAACTTTGGTTTTTGTTTGACGAATTTTGGAGATTAAGAGTAGTTTTTCTTTTTGTAAAAGATTTTCCTTTTTGGGTATTATCTGATCTCGCACTAACTATTTTGGTTTTAGTTGATGTATAAAAACAAGGGAAATATATAGTTCTTCTTTTGTGGATTATGTGATTCTATAGAAGATAATTTTTGTGCTTTTCATGTGACCAAGGCTTTTTGAATGCTCATTGTTTAAAGAAAAGATTATTTTTTGGTAGAAACTTATTAAAGAATAAAACTCTACTTGAAGGTAAGTATATTTCCTTATGTTCTTATTCTATGTAGTAAATGAATTCCTAAAATTTATGAAAAGGAACGTAAAACTAAAACATTGTTGGTTTACATTTCTTACAGGGTAATCAAAGACCATTTAACACATCATAAGTTTTTGATTTTCTGGTGGTTAACTTTCTCCTAATCATGTTTTCTATCACTCTCCATCAGAACTTGATGGATTTTTTTCTCTTCTATATCCAAGTTTTCCAACATGGAATCCTAGTATTGGTTATCTCACATGACCTTTGTACTTATCTTTCTTTATTTTAAAGTAATATTTTTATTGACTCTTTTTCCGATGTGAGACTTTCAATGAAGTTTCCAATACCAATTTTAAAATTGTGAGGATGAAATTCCCAAATGGGGGGAAGGATGTAACATTCTAGGTAAATAAATAACATGACATTTTTCAAATTTATTAATATTTGTAAACTAAATTCTGTTTTAAATGGGATGCTATGTTCGATAGCATACCCGATACGAAACAATGGGTATCTTGGAAATCTTATGTTGCACACTAATAATATAATATTATTATTTTAAATGGTAGTTAACACCAAGCCATTGTAATGGAAGGAATGAATAGAACTAACTACAAAATTATTATATATGTTTTTTAAATGTTTTTACATTTATCTAATAAAAGTTATAGGCTTAAAATGTGAATGAATCTTATTTTAAACATAATTTACTTTAAAAGGTTGATTTACCACCTTTTAATGGTGAACCCTCTTTAAATATATTTTTGGTCACTTTTATATGTTCCATTTGACAAAATAAAATTCTTCTTTAGAATCGAGATATCAAAATTTACTTTGGGTAAATTTTTGGTGTTTTTCTAATAAAATTCAATTTTTTATGAATAGTGAAAAATACTGTATTTTAATTCAAAAGTGTGTTTTCATATAATTTATTTATATGGTTATATTATATTTTTAATTGGTTTTAAAGGTTAATTATATTATATTTTTACCATTTAATCCAATTTTGGTCATTGAAATTAATTTCACTTTGAAATTGGACATAAACAAGTATCAATCTTTTGATAGTTATTGTTTCTTAAAAACACACTATTTGTTTTGATGACGGGAATTAATTTTAAATTAATGAATGAAACTTTTATGTTTTGAATTTGGTAAAACCGACATCATTTTTTAATTCATAATATCAAATATATCTTACGCTGAATTTTTGGTAGTTTTCTACAAAACTTCAATTTTTGATGAATAGTGAAACCACTTAGTAGTTAAAAAACTAACTTTTTCGTTTAAATGAAATTTTATTACTTCTTGTGAATTAGATTTGGAAAATCCGGAATGCATGGTTGTTATTGGTAATTAAAATGTGGTTCAATAAGATTAAAATAATTTTTTTGAATAGTAACTTTTGACTTTTATTTACCACGGTTAAAGGTAAATAGGGTAATTCAAGGTAAAAAGAATATTATAATAATACAAAATTACTTTAACTCTTGTCCTAACATTATTGGATGAGTTATGGCCGACTATGGGCATCCTTGGGTCTATTTTGGGACCCCATGGATCCACTTGGGAGTGATAATGACACTTTATTTTAATTAACTTAAAGTAAAGGCAAAAATGACATAAACAAATATCTTTTAGTAAATTAATCTTTACAGGGGGTTATATAAGTTATTTTTTCGACTATAAATATTAATTGGAAAGATAAAAATATTTCCTACATTATGGTACTTTTTTTATAATTTTGAGACATCAAATAACTAAAATTATTTATGACACAAAAATGATGTAGCGTTTACCTCATTAATAAATCATTTAAAAAAATAAGATTATAAATATTAAAATAACAACCTGTCCAATTATTATTGGATGATTTTATTTCGACCATTATTAATCTTATATTTTACTTTAATTAGTTTTTTACCTTTAAAAACCAAATATAATTATATAATAAAATAATATTTTCACACTTTCCTAAAGAGCCCCTCCTCCCCCGTATAAAAAGCCCTCAATTCTAACTCATTCCTCACACCTCTAAAGCCCCTTGGCTCATCCAACCCCTGCCAAAATAAGCTCTCAATATCCCCCCTATTACTCCTATAAGCCTTACCTTAGGCATAAGTCACTTCAAGAGGTCCTTTTGGTTCAAACCAAAGGGAGTTACCTGAATTAAAGGTAACGGTTTCTCTTAAATTATTTTCTTTTATTTTACTTCTCCAACCCCTAAACTCTTTTCATTACTTTATTTTATAACAAAACCAGTATCATAAATATACCAGGATGTTTTATGAGAGGGATTCAAACTACACTTACACAACCTCCATCTAATGGGTGAAGAACATACTATTTTTTTGAATGGCAAACTAACGCCTCACGAAATGATGATTGTTCGATTATCTCCTACCACCTCTCATGGTGACCATTAAGATGACACTATATTTATATATTATATTTATTATATTTATGTTTTATTTATTATTCTGTATTTTTTTATATCATACCTTTATGGTTTCTATTATGGGTAAACGTGATAATTTCATTTGAGGAAGTACGTACTACCGCCCCCTTAAAGAGATATGACTCATTAATTCTATATGTGGGACGTATAAAGGATGGTGTTAAAGATATTATATATGATATTATACTGGAATTATAATATACCTTTGTATCATTATGTTTTAATTCTATTAAAATAAGAAATATAAATGAAAGTAGCATTCATGCGTATGTACAGCTTACCGTCTCCATGAACTGTGCATTTCATTTCTTACCTCCAAATGTTATGTACTATAATAAATACATGTATATACTGTATATATATGATATATATGATATCTAAATCATGAATATAATTTTGTATATAATGAACTTTTGACTATGTGAACAACTTGTAATTATAAGAAGTCCATTTTTGACTCAAGTACCAAATATCGACAAAATGAATGTTATTAACTTAAATGATTACATAATGTTTATAACATGGTAATAAGTGATATAAAAGGAATAATAAACATTAAAAATGTTATTAATCAAGTATAAATTAACTTTAGTTTATTATTCAGGAAGAACAACGAACAAACGAGTCAAGTCTGACACAATGTAAGGGGTTTCTTATCTCACTTTTAATTCCATGAGATTTCCATTTTTTACCACTAATTTATTGTATGTGGTGTATTTTGTACTTATATTTGATATATATTATCATCATTATCTTTATATTCATGTTATTTTGTGAATAATTTGGTTTTTATTAACTTTTGGTCATACTACTAGATTGATTACAATGTGGTAAGGGATTTTCATCTCACTTTTTATTCCCTTGAGATTCATGCTATATTTTCCACTATTTCATTTTGTGTGGTGTATGTACTTCCCATGATTGTATTAATTGTGTAATATACTTTAATTTATGGGTATTTACATCTTCATTTTATGATCCTTATTTCATGGGTTGTATGTTACGTAAGTTACCAAATCAGTAAGGGAACCTTTTAACCCAATTTCCATTCCTTGAGTTAACCTTCTAATTCATAATTATGTCATGCTATGATTATTTGTGGAATCACTATTTATTTATTTATGTTGTAATTTCTACTCCCATTTGTGTGAATATACTTTTGATACACATAATCACTCCATAGATAAATTCTCAAGTCATTGATATGAACTTGATAAGAGTAATTTTAACTCAATTTCCATTCACTGAGTTAAACATCCAAGTCATTGGTTTTGTCTTAAAAATAATATGTTTGAATGTTCTATGATTTATTTACACTAAATATCCAATAATATTGAGTGTATTTATATTTTTAAAACATTATTATGTAATTGATTTATCCTTAATCTAAGGATACATTTTTTATAAGTGATTTCATCTCAATTTACATTCCATTGAGACTTCATTGTTGTTAAGCACCAATTCACTCTTATATGGTGTATATATTGTCCTTTGGAATATTATATCATGAATCCCTTTATTCTAATGATATTATAAAGTTATGATTCAATTTTATTCATCAATTATTTGTATTCAAGAGTCTCTCATTTTGTTAAAAACTCTTTAACTAAATTATCATTTTAAATGTTTTAAAGATTTATTCTTATAAATATTTATCATTAATGTCCATGTTTTAAAAATGGTTTTAAGGATTTATTTATATGGACAACAATTTTTTGAAATGATAATTTATTTAAAATATTCAAAGTGGTATGGGACACTTTATTCTAAAATCTCTTTATTAAATGTTTTAAATGGTTTGATAAAGCATTATTTATTTCAATATCTTGATTTGATATATTGGAATATGGAAATATTATCTTTACTTTATGCTTGTGTTATTTGTTATGATTATGTTATGGTTATTGGGCATTGTTTATGTATATGGGTAGTTTCATGATAAACCTAGGGCAGGTGAGCCTGAGATAGCTCTCCAATGCATTGGGTAACGTGATAGAGGTAAAGGTTAATGTTTATCATAAGAGATTTAGGAAATATATTGTGATGGGAATTCCAAATATGACTCCCTATGTAGCTGTGATAGCTAAAATGTAAGTATGTTATGAATTCCATAAGTTACATTTATGGTTTATGATTTCTGCATGTTATTCATAAATCTTATGATTTCATGAGGTATGTTATGATTGAAAAGTATGGTTTCATTGATTTGTATTTATTGATGGACTAATGTTTCTTTTCATTATTTTATAACCCTTATTGAGATTTTTATGCTCATATCATGTTTTGAAGTGTTTTTCATAGGACATAAAGATTAATAGGGTCAAGTATGAGATCAAGGAAAAGTCATGCTTTCCAAAACATGTAACTAGACATGTTTCTTTTTAAGAGTTTTTATTTTATGAAAAAATGGATATTGTGTAGTAGTGTCTACATGTAATATTCAAGTTTTTATATAATAGTTATGTCCTAATTCTATAAAACTCTAAACCTGAAAAGATCCTTAATGTAAATTATTAATTTAATTCAGGATTATGTAATGTTTAAGGTTGGGTCCTTATAGTTGGTATTAGATGTCAGTTTAGAAAACTTTAGGGATTAAGAGTTTCTGTTAGACATATGGTTAGTCCCTATGTCTATTATTTCTATAAAATCCTTATTTTATAACTTTTTTAGATCAAGGAAAGTCAGTTAAAAATGGAATGAGGAGGATCTCAAATGACATTCCTATCTCTTCCTAATGACTTTCTTTCAATAATTATTGCAAAGATATGCTCAAATGATTGTGAAACTTTTTCTAGCATACAACTCACCTGTATGCAGTTGTTTGAGATATCAAACACCTCCACTATACCTTGTTATCATCGTGTATCATGGGTTGTATTTAGACAAATCTTATTTTTATAATATTCTCAAATTTTCAATAAAGGTAAATATTATCAAGGCATTTTCAAATATTTTACCTTATCACAAGATTTTGAAGCATATTATGATTTTGAAAAAGGTTCTGAAAAAGGAGACCTTTTCACAACCTATTTATATTTGCTTTTACAATATATTCTCTCCACACATACTTATAGTATTTTAAAGGGACCATTAATTGAAAGTTTCAGGTAAAATTCAGTCCGACTGTTTTATAGAAATCATGTTTTATCAGATGTTTTGAAATTATATGTCTTATATGATTATTTTCCAAAACTATTTTTCTGTGAACACCCATATGACCCATGTTTTACAAGGTGTATTTTGATGGAGAAGGCAATTTATTTTGAAGTATATCTAAATCATTGTTTCAATGCATGGACCTTCTAACTATGTGAACAAGATGATGATGAAACCAAATGGACACCATGATCATGGTATGATGTTCTTCATTTTGGGGATCATTTTATTTTATCATATGGTGGTGAAATAAAAAAATGACAATATATATAAGACTTCAAGAATTAAGATGTTGATATAATAATGAATTGGGATGAAAATTAGAGGTATAAGGAAACCATTGAGGTTAAAACACATTAGGGTTATTTTTGATTTTTATAAAAAGGACAACCCATTGGATGGGTGAAAACTCATTGCATCCGGAAAGGCCACAGGAATCGAACCCACAACCGAAAGGCAACAAGGGTGCATAGCCTACCACTGGCCTACTTGAAGTCCCTAGTTAGTATGACTTATTATTTTAGTAAAATGATTTTATGGAACAAGAATAATTTGATTTTATGAACTTATGTTTTATCAAATGGATATAATGAGTATAGGAAAATGATTTGGAGATTAAGTGATAAAGGTTATTATGAAATATGTTCTCTCTTTTGAGGAAACACTATATTCCCAAGGAAGATATAATACTATGGGATTTTCATTGTAGAGTAATGGTTGAAATTTTAGTTTGGAAGAATCTATGTTTTTATTGTGGACATATGACAATTTAGTTTATTTATGAAAATGATTAACCTATCATGGAGAATATGCGATTAGGTTAATTATTTTCAATATGAGAATTTATGAGTAACTTGTGTTATTTGGAGATAAATTTTAAGATTTATCTTAGAATACTATGTAATTAAAACCTTATGAGATTTGGGATTCAATCGTAGTTTGGATTACTTTTGAAGAATTTTATGGACAGTTGTTTATTGAATGGTCTTTTTTGAACATTGGGTTTTGTTTGAAAAAATTTAGAGATTAAGATTAGTTTTTCTTTTTGTAAAAGATTATCCTTCTTGGGTATTATCTGATCTCTCACTAACCATTTTGGCTATAGTTGATGTATAAAGACAAGGTAAATATATAGTTCTTATTTTGTGGATTATGTGATTCTATAGAAAACGATTCTTGTGCTTTTGATGTGACCAAGTCTTTTTGAATGCTCATTAGTTGGAGAAAAGATTAGTTTTTGGTAGAAACTTATTAAAGGATGAAACTCTACTTGAAATTAAGTATATTTCTTTACGTTCTTATTCTCTATAGTAAAATAATTCCTAAAAAACTTTTTTGGTTTACATTTCTTAGAGGGTAATCAAAGACTGTTTAACACATCATAAGTTTGTGATTTTTGGTGGTTAACTTTCTCCTAATCATGTTTTCTATCACTCTCCATCAGAACTTGATGGACTTTTTTCTTTTTCATATCCATGTTTGTTTACATGGAATCGTAGTATGGGTTATCTTGGGTTACCTTTGTACTTCTCTTTCTTTATTTTAAAGTAATTGTTTTATTGACTCTTTTTCAGATGTGGGACATTCAATGAAGTTTCCAAGCCCAGTTTTAAAATTGTGAGGATGAAATTCCCAAAAGTGGGGAAGGATGTGACATCCCAGGTAAATAAAGAACAATAAATTTTTCAAATTTATTAATAATTGTAAACTAAATTCTAATTTAAAGGGGACGTTATGTTCCATGGCGTACCTGATACGCAAAAATGGGTTTCTTTGAAATCTTACTTTGCACACTAATATTATAATATTATTATTTTAAATGGTAGTTAACAACTAGTCATTGTAATGGAAGGAATGAAAATAAATAACTAAAAATTATTATATATGTTTGTTAAATGTTTTTACATTTATCTAATAAAAGTTAGAGGCTTAAAATATGAATGAATCTAATTTTAAACATAATTTACTTTAAAAGGTTGATTTACCGCCTTTTAATGGAGAAACCTATTTAAATATAGTTTTGGTCACTTTTATATGTTCCATTTGAAAAAATAAAATTATACTTTAGAATCGGGATATCAAAATTTACTTTGGGTAAATTTTTGGTATTTTTCTGATAAAATTCATTTTTTATGAAGTGAAAAATACTATATTTTAATTCAAAAGTGACTTTTAATCTAGTTTATTTATATGGTTAGATTATTATTTTAATTTTTTTTAATTTTTAATTATATTATATTTTTATAATTTAATCCAATGTTGGTTATTGGAATTAATTTCACTTTGAAATTGGACATAAACAAGTATCAATCTTTTGATAGTTATTATTTCATAAAAACACGCTATTTGTTTTGATGACGGGAATTAATTTTAAATAAATGAATGAAACTTATATGTTTTTAATTTTTTAAAATAGACATCATTTTTGAATTTGTAATATCAAATATATCTTAGGCTGAAGTTTTGGTAGTTTTCTGAAAAACTTCAATTTTTGATGAATAGTGAAACCACTAAGTAGTAGATAAAAAACTAAATTTTTCATTTAAATGAAATTTTACTACTTATATGAATTTAATTTCTAAAATATGACATACATGGTCATTATTAGTAAGAAAACTTTGGTTCAATAAGATGAAAATAATTTTTTGAATAGTAACTTTTGACTTTTATTTACCGCGGTTAAAGGTAAATAGGGTAATTCATTTTAAAAAAATATTATAATAATACAAAATTACCTTAACACTTATCTTAACCTTATTTTATGAGTCATGAAAGACCATGGGAATCCTTGGGTCGATTTTGGGACCCCATGGAACAACTTGGGAGTGATAATGACACTTTATTTTAATTAACTTAAAGTAAAGGGAAAAATGACATAAACAAATATCTTTTAGTAAATTAATTTTTACATGGGGTTATATTAGTTATTTTTTCAACTATAAATATTCATTAAAAATATAAAAATATTTCCTACATCATGGTACTTTTTTTTATAATTATTAGACATCAAATAAATAAAAGTATTTATGAAACAAAAATGATACTGTGTTTACCTCATAAATAAATCATTTAAATAAATAAGATTATAAATATTGAAATAACATCCAAAACCTTTCCAATTCTTATTGGATGATTTTATTTTGACCTTTATTCATCTTATATTTGACTTTAATTATTTTTGGACCTTTATAAACCGAATACAGTTATATAGTAAAATAATATTTTCACACTTTTCTAAAGAGCCCCTCCTCCCCCTTATAAAAAGCCATCACTTCTAACTCATTCCTCACACATCTCAAGCCTCTTAGATCATCCAAAACCTGACCAAATAAGCTCTCAAGATCCCCCTCTTCATTCTAGAAGCCTTACCTTAGGCAAAAGGCACTTCAAGAGGTCATTTTGGTTCAAACCAAAGGCAATTACCCGAATTAATGGTAACAGTTTCTCTTAAATTATTTTATTTTATTTTACTTCTCCAACCCCTAAACTCTTTTCATTCCTTTATTTTATAACAACACCAGTATCCTAAATATACTAGTATTTTTTTATGAGAATTATTCAAACTACACTTACACACACCTCCATCTAATGAGTGAAGAACATACTGTTTTTGCGAATACAAAACTAACGCCTCACGAAACGATGATTGTTTGATTATCTCCTACCGCCTCTCATGGTGTCCATTAAGTTCACACTATATTTATATATGATATATATTATTTTTATGTTTTTTTATGCTTCTGTATTTTTATTTTATATCATACCTTTATGGTTTCCATTATGGATAAACGCGATAATTTCATTTGAGCAAGTGCGGACTACCGCCCCCTCAAAGTGATATGACTCATTAATTCCATATGTGGGACGTATAAAGGATGGAGTTAATGATATAATATATGATATTATACTGTAATTATAATATACCTATGTATCATTATGTTTTAATTACATTAAAATAAGAAATATAAATGAAAGTAGCGTTTATGCGTACGTACGGCTTACCGTCTCCATGAATGGTGCATTTCATTTCTTACCTCCAAATGTTATGTACTATTATAAATACATGTATATACTGGATATATATGATATATATTATATCTAAATCATGAATATCATTTTGTATATAATGAAATTTTGACTATGTGAACAACTTGTAATTATAAGAAGTCCATTTTTGACTCAAGTACCAAATATCGACAAAATGAATGTTATTAACTTAAATTATTACATAATGTTTATAACATGGTAATAAGTCATATAAAAGGAATAATAAACTTTAAAACGGTTCTTAATCAAGTATAAATTAACTTTAGTTTATTATTCCAGAAGAACAAGGAACAAACGAGTCAAGTCGGACACGAGGTAAGGGGTTTCTTATCTCACTTATAATTCTGTGAGATTTCCATTTTTCACCACTAATTTATTGCATGTGGTGTATTGTGTACTGTGATTCGATATATATTATCATAATTCTATTTATATTCATGTTATTCTATGAAAAATTTGGTGGTTATTAACTTTTGTTCATACGACTCGATTGATTACAATGTAGTAAGGGATTTTCATCTCACTTTTTATTCCTGTGAGATTCATGCTATATTTGCCACTATTTCCTTTTGTGTGGTGTATGTACTACCCATGGTTTTATTAATTTTGTAATATACTTAAATTTATGGGTATTTAAATCTTCATTTTTTAATCCTTCTTTCATGGTTTGCATGTTTCGTAAGTTACCAAATCGGTAAGGGAACCTTTTAACCCAATTTCTATTGATTGGGTTAATCTTCTAATTCATAATTATGTCATATTATGATTATGCGTGGAATAACTCTTTATTTATTTATGTTGTAATTTCCACTCCCCTTTATGTGGATATACTTTTTATACACATAATCACTTCATTGCTAAATTCTAAAGTCATCGATATGAACTTGATAAGAGTAATTTTAACTCAATTTCCATTCAGTGAGTTAAACATCCAAGTCATTGGTTTTGTCTTAAAAATAATATATGTGAATGTTATATGATTGATTTACACTGAATATCCAATCATATTAAGTGTATTTATATTTTTCACACATTATTATGTAATTGATTTATCCTTAATCTAAGGATACATTTTTTATAAGGGATTTCGTCTCAATTTACATTCCATTGAGACTTCATTGTTGTTATGCACCAATTCACTCTTATATGGTTTATATAATATTTTTTGGAATATTATATCATAAATCCCTTTATTATCATTATATTATAAAGTTCTGATTCAATGTTATTCCTCAATTATTTTTATTCAAGAGTCTCTCATTTTGTTAAAAACTCTTTAACTAAATTATCATTTTAAATGTTTTAAAGATTTATTCTTATAAATATTTATCATTAATGTCTATGTTTTAAAAATGTTTTTAAGGATTTATTTATATGAACATTAGTTTTTTCAAATGATAATTTATTTAAAAGCTTCAATGTGGTATGGGACACTTTGATTCAAAAATCTCTTTATTAAATGTTTTAATTGGCTTTGAAAATGGTTTGATGAAGCATTGTTTATTTCAATATCTTGATTTGCTATATTGGAATGTGGAAATTTTATATTTCCTTTATACTTTTGTTATTCATTATGATTAT
Organism: Viscum album; assembly: GCA_963277665.1. Taxonomy (NCBI): domain Eukaryota; kingdom Viridiplantae; phylum Streptophyta; class Magnoliopsida; order Santalales; family Viscaceae; genus Viscum; species Viscum album. The sequence continues at coordinate 1,283,971,620 of OY728138.1, read as the reverse complement.
GTTATGGTTATTGGTAATTTTTTATGTATATGGGTGGTTCCGTGATAAACCTCAAGCGGGTGAGCCTGAGATAGATCTCTAATGAATTGGGTAACGTGACAGAGGTAAACGTTAATGTTTCTCCTAAGAGATTTAGTGAACATACTGTGATGGGTATTAAAAATGTGACTCCCTATGTAGCTGTGATAGATACAATGTAAGTATTTTATGATTTCCATAAGTTACCTTTATGGTTTATGATTTCTGCATGTTATTCATAAATCTTATGATTTCATGAGGTTTGTTATGATTGAAAAGTATGGTTTCATTGATTAGTATTTATTGATGTAATAATGTTTATTTTCATTATTTTATAACCCTTACTGAGATTTTTATTCTCATCCCATGTTTTGAAATGTTTTTCACAGGACATAAAGATGAATAGGGTCAAGGATGAGATCAAGGAAAAGTCATGTTGTTTAAAACATGGAACTAGACATGTTTCTTTTTAAGAGTTTTTATTTTATGAAAAAATGGATACTGGGTAGTAGTGTCTACATGTAATATTCAAGTTGTTATATAATAGTTATGGTCTAATTCTCTAAAACTCTAAGCATGAAAAGATCCTTAATGTGAATTAGTCATTTAATTCAAGATTGTGTGATGTTTAAGGCCGGTTCCTTATAAATACACTTGTCTAAAAACTATTTTATAGACATATTAGACCATTATTACTATAATTTTCTATAATTTTATTTTTTTTATCCTTTTTACATATAAAAAACTTGGGATCACTCAATTATTTTTAAAAATACCAAGTGTGCACTCTCCCCATGTATAAAAGTCCACCCTCTCCCATATCCTATCCACACCATAAAACCCAATTTTTTAGAAAAATACATACCCAAATAACTTCCCAAATTTTATCCTCTCATCCTAGAATAATATATAAATCCAAACTAGTAATTATTTTGGTACAAACCTAAGGAGGATACCCGAAGAATAGGTAACGTTCATCAATGATCATTTTTGTTTTATTTCTCCACATATCTAATTAAATTATTATTATACCATGATTATATAAAAACCTCAGTATATTATATATATTGGTATTTTTTAAGTTCATGACCTAAAACCATCTTCACTTCCATCAAATGGGTTACAAAATCATTGTTTGTGTGTACGACTGACTACTGCCTCACGAACCGTTTTTATTCATTTTTCCATTATCACTTATCATGGTTGAACATAATGATGGATTTATTATTTGTAAATTATTTTTACAACATTATTATGACTCTTTAATTTTTATATCATGTATACCTTCCTGATTTATATTTTTTGGGAATATGATTACATCACTCATGTCTACGAAAAACTACCGCCTCGTGTAGCAATATGATTCATTAACACTTTACATGGAATGTATTAAGGATGGTTTTAATAAAAATATTTGATATATATTACATAAAAATTATTCTTTAATTATAATATATCATTTACCTTTATTTATTTCAATCCGATAAGAAAATGGAAACAGCATTCATGCGTACGTACAGCTTACCGTCTCAATGAATAATGCATTTCATTTTCTATATATAAATATTATAGATTACTCTAAATACATATATAATGAATATATATGATATTTATATAATTTTTAAAATTATTTATATGATTAAACCATGATCAAGGTAAGCATACCTAAAATAACAAGTCAAAACATACATGAAAAACAAAGCGTTTATCACCTGAAACATAACTTTAACAAGGAATTGATAATAAAAGAGTAATAAAATGTCATAATAAAATCATATATGGTATTATATATATATTAATATGGTTATTTAATATATGTATAATAAACTTATATTTATTATATAGTAGGTTTTCATGAGTATAATGGAATTCAGGACTTAAGGTAATGGATTTCCAGTCTCTCTTTTATTTTTGGGAGACATGAAAATTCACCACTCATTTATTTTGTGTGGTGTATATAATTACCCTTTTATATGTTATATAATTAATATAATTAATTTAATGATATTTAAAGTTTTATTTGATGTTATTATTTATTTGGGATTATGATTCAAAATATTACAAAAGCAGTGGGGTATTTTTGACTCAATTTTCCTTCTTTGAGACGTATGTTATGTTATGAACCTATATTATTTTAAAAGGTGTATATAAAGACCATTTTAAATGTAATATAATGAATATATTTAACCTAGTGATGTTGTAACTTCTATTTTATGTAATTACTTCATGGTACTTGTGATTCAAAGTTACTAAATTGGTAATGATTTTATATTACAATCTCATCGTTTATTAGGATTGTTTATAATTAGGTTTCCAATGATAAAATAATATGATCCATATATAAATAACCTCATAAATTTTCTTATAATATAGTTATTTCATGAGAATACATATTTTTCCTTCATTTTCATCTTTATTTACTCAAAAGTTTAAAAAAATGTTTTTAAGAAAAATCATCTTTTTGGTCAAAAACTCTTTTTCATCTAAAATAATGATTTATAAAAATGTTTTCAAAAATATTTTAAAAATATTTTTTCAAATATAAAAGGATATTTTCATCAATAAATGTTTTAAATTATTTTAAAATATTCCTTTATAATTTTCCAAGGTCATTTTTAAAGAAAATTATTTTGAAAGTATTTTTAGTTTTAAAAAGTGATTTTCAATAAAAAGATATCTTCCTCAATAAATGTTCCAATTGATTTATATTTCAAAATAATTTTCCATATAAGATGACATCTATTGATGTTACCTATTCCTTACTGGGGATATTATCCAAGGATTCCATTCTTATTCTTTCTTTTAATTTTTTATTTTTATGATGGCATGATATTTATGAAACTCATCTCTCTTCTATGAGTTGTATCATGATAAAATGATTATGAAACCCATTTATTTTCATATTTTAGGCTATTATGAAATGATGAAATTATTATGAAACCTGACTATTTTCCATAGGTCATTATATAATGAAATTTTCATGAACTCTATTTCATTTCATGGGTTATGATATGATGGATGGCTTATGATATTGTGGCTTACATTAATATAGTGTTCATTATGAGATGGTTGGGACCTATATATCCCTAAAATGAATTGGGTGAATATGGATAACTCATGAGTAGATATGTTATGTGTAAACATGATTACATGTTCAAAATGTTATGTGTAAACCTGATTGCATGTTTATAGGGTTATGTGTGAACATGATTATATGTTCACAATTTGATGTGTAGACCTATATTTCATGACCATAATATTATGAATATAACTTTATTTCTTTTCCATAATGTTATGTGTGGAACTATTTTCATGTACATAAGTTTATTTGAGAGCCTTATTTCATATCATTAACATAATGTGTGAACTAGTCTCTATTTATACAAATTCACAATATTATAAACTGATGTATACGTAATAAATTTATGCCTTATACCAATGTTATGCTCTCACAGCTCATGTTCATTGATTTCATTAAGATTCTTGTGTTATGAGATTCCAATATTTATGACATTACTCAATATATGATCATTAATATGCATAGTTTGGTTTTCAAAAGTTATGTTCACATTCTCATACCCATATAGTCATGTTATGCTTGCGTATTTCCCTTTTTACCTTTAATAAGTATCTAAGCTCTCCATTTCTTATGTTTATTTTCCCCATGTTGTAAAGAAAGTTTTTTAAGTAGGAGTAATAAAGGGTAAGATATTTATGGGATACATTGAAAATATTTCATGAATTGGAAATATTTTATTCCAAGTTTCCAAATGCATTAAACTATTATGGTCCTCAAGTATATGTTTGTATAATGTAATGAATATTCATATAAAATATGTAATATCCATGTATGAGAAACCTGGGTTTCTATAGTAGGTATCAGATAAATTTTTTAGTTATCCTTTAGAAACTAGAATGAGAAAACTTTATTGAGTTCCCTATGGATATTTATAAGGATATGTATAATTATGTCTCTAAGGATTAGTCAAAGGATGAGTCAAAGTATAGTAAAATGTTATATAATTTTGTTAAAGGATAAAGAAATAGGTTTGCAAGAAATTACATCCATGTCTAGATAATAAAAGTGGAAGTGGTTTTGGAATATAGGTACCAAGGGGAAATAACTCTAAAAAGGGCACATTGACTTGGACCTGATCTTCACCTAGTACATGAAAACAGGCCTTGATGCACACCGGGTTCGACACTCTCGGTGGATATGCTTTGTAAATTCAAAAACTCTTTACAAACCAACAAGAGGGATTTATATAGATGATGACTATGAATAAACTAGGATAAACCTAAGGTATCATAGATTAAAAAGAAGGTGTCATGATTTGAACATCATATAAGGGATTTTTTTTATTATGTGGGTTCCCCCTATGATTAGTATTTCTCACACTATGTTTTTCATTTTATTAAATGGAGATAACCAAAGGGAACTTTGTTAACATTGAATGTGATGGAAAATTTTTTGATGATAGGACAAATGGGATGATGATAAGTGTGAAGGATGTTGTGATTATGAATAAGCAGTTTTCATGAAACATGATTAAAAACATTTACCTTAACCAAATCCTAGACACACCACAAAAGAGATAAAAAGAGTTCACTGAGAGTTTGGGTAGTGGAGACCATAGAGGAAAGAAGATTCAGTTTCCTATGTGTTTAGAATGTGGGAATAAACACCCAATTGTATGTCTTAGAGGAACTAGAATATGTTTTGGGTGTAGAAAAAGAAAGACACAAATAAAGTGACTACAAAGGGAAAATGAAAAGTTTGTTTAATGTAATGGATGAGAATATTGGTATCCCTAAGATATCATCGAGTGTTGAATTATTTAAATGTGTAAATTATGAGAATTTTGTAAAGAAATTTCCTAAGGGGAAAGATCATGAAGAAAATCAAAATGGTTGTATGAGTAATGGTTATATTTTTTATGATGAATAGACTATAAATGATATATGAATGGAAATATGTATTAATGAATAAGATTATGAATCATAGTTAATTGTTTGAGAAGAAAGTGGGTTGAATGAAGTATTTATGTATTGTAATTCAAAGATTATGTTATATGAATAATGAAATATATAAGTATCATTCAGTATAAGTTTTTTGTTAAGGATTTAAAAGAATATGTTGAATGATTTTGACAGAATAGAAGAGTGATTCAATGGTAAGTTGATATTCTTATTATGGTTAAGTAAACCTTAATATGTTCCTAATGTTGAGAAAATGGTGTTTAGTTTGGATAAAGAGACAATTGATATGGATAAAGTAAATTGGATTGTATTGATGACCTCATAACTAATAAAGGGTTTGTTAAAAAAGTGGTTTATTTTATCTTTGAAGGAGTATACAACATTATTGGATCTATGGAATATATTCAATAATATTTGATTTTATTCAAGGAATGAGGAAGCACGAATGGTTTCATTAAGGTTTTATGATAATTCTAGTTTCAAGAGAATACACAATTAAGATTCACATGTTTGGTATGTGACAATTAAGAACTGTTTCATGTTGTTTAGGGGATTAATGATAAGTTAAATTTGGAAATTTTGTGACCTTATTTCTAAAGTTTTATATTTTAAAATTTCCGAAGGGTTATAAGGTTAACCATTTATGAAATGTTTTATGCTTAAATTTGAATGAGGTTTTAGAGATTAATGTATTATTTCTCCATATGAAGATTTATGGATATTGTATAACCAGTGATAACCATTTTTTCATGATAACTAGAGATAGATAGAATAACTTATCATTATACCTATGGATCCTATGACCTGTTAGTGATTTAGGCATAAGAAATTCACCTTTATTTATTAGAGTATAAGATGAAGTGGAAATTAATCAAGGCACAGCTAAAGGGTGATATTGTACTTATGAAATGGAATGAAATCAAGAAAGTTTATCTTCTCATGAAAATTATTCAAAATTGGAAAAATGATATTGAAATAAAATGGTGTCCAGTTATCACCATTTTTTTATGAAATTAATGAAATTTTTCACACCTCTTTGGTCTATGGTTTTATGGTCACTAACCTTCTCTAGATAACCCACTTTCTTGGGATTAGTGATCTTTATCACTGTCTTTAATTATTTATTATTTTCTTACATATCCAAATATTCACTTCTCACCTATGTTCTCCTATGTGGAAACCTAGTTATGAGTTACTTTAGGTAACCTTTATGTTTCTAACTTTACATTTTTAAGGGAATTTTATTATTCATTTTTCTGATGTGGGTTTCAATGCATGAATTTTTAAATGTTAAACCTTTTATGACCAAGACAAATTTCGATGGATAAACTCATTTAAAGGGGGGTAGAATGTAATGCCCAGATATTTTTGTGAAAAAAATTCAAATAAATTTAATATTTTCTATATTTTTCAGGAAAAATAACATTTATTTTAGCTTTCATGACATGAAACACTTATTTTGGACTATGTTACAATTAACACTGAGTTTACCTTACATTACATGCAACACTGATTTTTTCTTACATTACAAGTAAGAGTGATTTTATCTTTCATTACACGCAACACTTATTTTGTATTGAGTTAAAAGTAACACTTGGTTTATCTTGCATTACATGCATCACTGATTTTGGATTTCATTACAAGTAACACCGTGTTTATATTTCATTACATGCAACACTAATTTTGGCTTGCATTACAAGTAACACTGAGTTTAGCTTGCATTGCATGAAACGCTTGTTTTGGCTTGTGTTATAAGTAACACTGAGTTCAGATTTCATTACACACAACACTTATCATGGATTTTGTTACAAGTAACACTATTTTTTTCTTGAATTACATGAAATACTGATTTTGGCTTGCATTACAAGTAATAGTGAGTTTAGATTTCATTGCATGTAACACAGAGTTTAAACAAAGTGTGACATACTATTAAAATATGATTGTATGATAGTTATCACCTAACCATTGGAATAGAGAGTTTGAGCAGGATTAACTAAATTATGAAAATATATGGTTTAAATTTGTATATATAATGAATTATTTCATGACCAATCAGTTATAAATAAAAATAAAAACCTTTTGAAAAGAAAGGAAATTATTCTCTAAAAACCTTTTTTTATGTACACAAAATCATTTTACCACAACAAATCAAGTGAATCAATTTTGGTGAATAATTTTGGTGAAATTTATATATTATATATTTGATCACATTTTTATCATTCATTTATCTTTTTTCAAGATAAGATATAATAATAAATCAAATTTTATGATTAAAACTGTATTTTCTAAAAAACTATTTACTCGCCTTTAGTGCACTTATTTTAAAATTAATTTTAACTAATTTTAGAAAATTTATTAGAAAAAAATAAGATTTATTTTTTAAATATTAATATCAATATTATCTTAGGGTGAATATTTTTTATTTTTTTAAAAAGTTTTATTTTTTTATAAATAGTGAAAAATACTGAATTTTAATTGAAAAATGATTTTTCATTTAATTTATTTATAAAGTTAAATTATTTTTAAATTGGTTATAAAGTTAACATTTTTCAATAATACAAAATTTAATCCAATATAGTTCATTAGAATCAATTTTATAATGAATTTTAATATAAAAACTTTGTAAATTTTTGAACTTTTTCTCTTTAAAAACTTGTTTCCTTATTGCGTCTGTGGGATTAATTTTAAATTAAAATTTAAGAATTTTGTGAATTTAATTTATAAAAATGGATTAGATATTTTAAATCAAAATAATTAATATTATATAATAATTTTAACATAATTTTTTTCCAAAATAAATAGTGAATGCAGTAAAAATTAATTACCACAATTAAGGTAAAAATGGGTTTATAGGGTGGTTAAACTAAAAATATAACAGTAAAAGTGATCTATACACTTGTATAAAAAATATTTTATGGAAATATTTCCACCATTCCACCTAAAAGTTTCTATAATGTCTCATTTACATATGAAAAATGTGGGAGCACTCAATTATTTTTTAAAATATGAAGTATGTCCTCTCCCCCACTTATAAAAGGTCACCCCCTCTCATATCCTCTCCACACCTTAAAAACCATTTATTTCATCTAATACCTACCCAAATAACTTCAAAAATTCCCTAATATAATCTTATAATCCTTATTTTGGACATAAATCCAACATAGTAATGCTTTTGGTGAAAACCTAAGGAGGATACCCAAAAAAGAGGTAATGTTCATCAACGAGCATTTTTGTTTTATTTCTCCCTATACCTCCTTAAATTATTATTGTAACATGTTTATATAATAAAATCAGTATCATAAATATACTTATATTTTGTTATGTTAAAGTAATGACCTTCAAATATCTTCACTTTCATCAAATGGGTTATGAAATCATCCTCCATATGTACGGCGGACTACCACCTCATGTACTAATGTCGTTCATTTTTCCATTACCACCTCACACAATTGTACATAATAAATTATTTATTTATTATAAATTATTTTTATGATATAATTATTATTATTTAATTGTTATATCATATATACATTCATGATTTCTATTTTTTGTGAATACAATAACGTTGCACGTGTGTTTGACGGACTATCGCCTAGCGAAGCAATGTGATTCATACACGCTTTACATGAAATGTATTAAATATGGTTTTAATAAAAATATTTGATATATATGAAATAAAAATTATTCTTTAATTATAATATATTATTTACCTTTTTTCTTTCAATCTGATATGAAAATGGAAACAACGTTCATGCGTATGTACGGCCTACCGTCTCCATGAATGGTGCATTTTATTTTCTATTTGTAAATATTATAAATTACTCTAAATAAATATATAATGAATATATAAGATATTTATATCATTATAAAAACTCTTAATATGATTAAACCATGGTCAATGTAAGATGAATAAAAATAATAAGTCAAAACATGTATGAAAAAAAAAGCGGTTATCACCTAAAACGTAAATTTAACATAAAATTGTTAATAAATGGGTAATAAAAGTTCTTAAGAAAATAATATATGGTATTATATATATAAATATGGTTCTTTAATAGATTTATAATAAAATTTTATTTACTATATATGAGTTTTGAATAATTATGATGAAATTCTTGACCTACGGTAAGGGATTTCTAGCCTCTCTTTTATTTCTGGGAAACAAATGAAAATTCACCGCTCATTTATTTTGTGCAGCGTATATACTACCCATTTGAAATATTATATCATTAATACCATTATTTTAATTATATTTAAAGTTTCATTTTATGTTATTATTTATTTTTTATTTAGAAGAAGTTAGTGTTCTGGTCAACGACCAAAACACAAATTTTATTGAAAAAAAAACAAACGGTTACACAAGTATGAAATAAGGAATTTTGTCTACATCCCTAACATAAAGTGGGAGTAACTCAGGAGGAAGATCATCCCTCTAATGAATATCATGAGAAATACCCATATTAGTAATCCCATCAGTGATCCTGTTTGCTTCACGATATGTATGAGTGATGATGAAATTGATATCTGAAAGAGAGTTCAGGCAGTCCATCCAGCGAGCAGTGATCGTCCAAGCAAGATGAATGGTACCATTCCAAATGGCATGGACAATAGTAGTGGAGTCACTCTCAATCCATATGTTGTTCCAGTTGTGAATCTTGTAAAACGAAATATCATGGATAATGCTCATCATCTCAGCTTCCAAAGAGGAAGCAAGACTGCAAGATCCATAGAAGCAGTCTAGCGTCTGGTCAAGGTGATTTCTAAAGAAGGCTCCACAACCTGCTGGGCCAGGGTTTCCTTTAGAGGCACCATCCACATTGACTTTAATATAGACTAGGGGGAGGCTACCAAAAAACTTTAAAGGTAGATTTAGGTTGAGGTTACTTCCCGTCAACCCCAATACATCTAAGAATCCCAAGGTCATGAACCGAGTTGTTGCAATGATCCTTTTGAATCGAAGCCGCCTCTCGAATCACGATGAGAAGTCTCATTTTACCTACATTAATCTTGAATGATTTGTTACAAAAAGTAAAATCATTTCTAAAATACCATATCACATGAAGAAGCTCTGATAAAGCTATGACAAAAATATTCTTGATTTTTTGGTAGTCAAGAAGGTCTATACAACGCTATAGGTGTGTGGTTATAGAACTACAAAACAACTATCTACACTCAAACATGTCAAAAATATAATGCTAGAAATAGTTGTCGTATATTATTCAATGAGGTGTATATATAAACCCTTTTACAAGTAATTTCATGAATATATTTATCTTCATTATATTTTAAGTTCCATTTTATGTTATTATTTCATGGGTCTTATGATTAAAAGTTACTAAAGAGGTAATTATTTTATGTTTCAATCTCATCATTTATCAAGATTATTTATAATTATGTTTCCAATGATAAAATATTATAATTCATGTCTAAAGAAACGCCTTAAATTTAATCTCCTCTAGTTATTTAATTATAATACATTTTTCCTTCATTTTCCTCTTTATGTACTCAAGATTTCAAAAAATAATGTTTTTATGAAAAAACATCTTTTTGGTTGAAAACTCTTTTTCTTCAAAAACCATGTTCTATAAAAATGTTTTAAAAAAGGTTTTAAAAAGGTTTTTTCAAATATAAAAGTATTTTTTTCCTCAAGAAATGTTTTAAATTTTTTTAAATCTTCTTTTATGAGTTTTAAAGGACATTTTCAAAGAAAAGTATTTTGAAAAAAAATATTTTTAAAAAGTGATTTTTGAAGAAAAGTTGTCTTCCTCAAGAAATATTCCAAGTGATTTATGTTTACAAATAATTTTTCATTTAAGATGATATCCATTAATGTTACATATTCCTTACTAGGTATATTATCCAAGGATAACATTTATATTATTTATATAAATGGTTTATGTTTATGATGGTATGATTTTTATGAAACCCATTTATCTTCCACAAGTTATACCGTGATAAAATGCTTATGAAACCCACTTCTTTTCATGGGTTATTCTATGATGAAATAATGAAATGATTATGAAACTTGTCTCTTTTCCATAGGTTATGATATGATGAAATTTTTATGAACCCCATTTCATTTAATGGGTTTTGATATGATGGATGTTTTATGATTTTTTGGCACACATAAATATGGTATTAATTATGAGACAGGCGGTACCTATATCTCCCTCTAATGCATTGAGTAAAAATGGATAACTCATGAGTAAATATGTAATGTTTTAACCTAATTACATATTCACAATATTATGCATAAACCTAATTATATGTTCATAAGGTTATGCATGAACCTGATTATATGTTCATAATTTGATTCATGTTCCTATCTTTCATGTCTATCGTATTAAGAGTTGAGCTTTATTTTCATGTCCATAATGTTATACATGGACCTGTTTTCATGTCCATAATTTTATGTGAGGGTATGATTTCATGTCCTTAATATAATGGGTGAACCTTTCTCTATTTATACATGTTTACAATGTTATAATATTATGTGTATGAAAAAAATCTATGTCTTATGCCAATTCTATGGTATCATGGGTCATGTTCTTTTATTTCCTTAAGATTCATGCCTTATGAACTTCCAATATTTATTTCAAGACTCAATATTATGATCATTGATATGCAGGGTATGGCTTTCAAATTTTATGATCAGGTTCTCATACCCCCATGATCATGTTATGCTTATTTATTTCTCTTGTTTACTCTTACTGAGAATTTGAGATCACCCTTTATTATGTTTCCTCTCCATAGGCTATGAAGAATGGTTTTTAAGTCGGAGTAATAAAGGGGAAAATATTTATGGGAGACATTCAGGATCTTTCATGAATTGAGAATATTGTGTTCCAAGTTTCCAATGTCACTAAACTATTATGGTCCTCAGGCATGTTCTTGTGAAATGTAATGAATATTCATCTAAAAATATAATATCCATGTATGAGAAGCCTGGGTAACTATAATATTATCCTGCTCTTAGATGGTTCCACTGAGATATATTGATGGGATTTATGCACATGGGATGGAATATGATTTATTCCCTATTTATTTTATAAAACATGATGTCAATCCTCTCTAGAGGGAAAGACAATATGAGCATATTCTAGAGAAATTTCTAGAATATGCTAAGGAGATATTATGGTGATAGAAGGGATGTGGACCAGCCCTTATGTGACTATCGGGACATTCTGGCAATCTCAAGTTAGAATGCAAATATGGGCCCAGTCATGTCCTTATTCCTCATATAGATATGATGAAGATCCTCTTAAATAGTAGTGGTAATATGGTACATCCCCCAAGTATCCATTGAGATGTGTTGATGAGATTCTTTAATATTGGTAGGAGATAGAATATGAGCCTACACCCTAGTATCTATGTGGATATACCAACAATCATCTTCTATTAGTCCTAGAATATATTGGAAACTTTACAAAATATGGGTATGGATATAAGACCTCCCTTCCATTTTCTCCAGGATATGATGATGAGATTATGAAGTATGAATTTTAATATAATCCCAAACTTTAATGGGAATGGTGATATGGTCTCACTCTTTTCCTCCATTAACCATCGAAATATATAGAATGGTTTCATATATTGGAGAAATAATATGGTATTATTCCCTATTTATTTCCAAAATATGATGGTACATTACTCCTGATGCGTCTAGGATATATAAGAAAGCTTTTTTATCATGATAAAGAGTATATGACTTCTATTTGGTAACCTCCAAGGTATTATAGCATACTTATTCAATAATAATAATAATATGGGTTTTTTCCCTTCCTCTAGTGTTATGGTTCCCTCTCTAAGACCCATTCTTGAGCGACCTGGTCTGGGTGACCGAGGCTAGTTTCACCAGGTCATCCTCCTTAGTTAGTTCCTAGGGAGTGGGTTCTACACGGATTTGAATACATGGGTGTTAGTGGAATCCTAGCTATGTGTATTATAGACCATAGTGAGAATGCATTTTTCCTCCTCCATCTTCCTAAGGTATGGGAGGTTGGTGTTATAAAATTCTGAGGATAAGCTCGAAAAATATTTTTTTGTGCTGATAGGGTCCACAAACTTCACCACAAACCTCTGTTGATGGGGTGATCCATTGGTTTTAATTTTCTAGAGTCTCTCCCAATCCACCTCTATGTTTTGAATAGTACTATTTAGTTGGTACTCTTTGATTGGGGAATTGAACACCTAGTATTGGAGATGTTATGTCAATTATAGTATTATCCTAGTCATCAGAGCCACAAATTCTTTGCAACTAGGCATACATGTAGTGTTTCATCTATTGTGAATTTTCAAGATGTCCATTGGTCTATCTTGATATCTTAGAATGTGATGAATATGAGCTATATAATTCCATTTTTCATCAATGATAACAAAAAATAAACCCATTGGTATCATATATAAAGTGAGATAATTCTTAATTGATTAATTTCATGGGTAAAGGGTTCACATTGAGTTCAATATTTTTTTTAATGTTCATGTGCACTCGTGTTAGTTTTGAGTCAACATAGACCTGCTTTCCAAAGGTATGCAGTCACTAGAACTTTAATAACAATGCTCAAATTATGCATTGGTCAAGAGGATGGGAGTTTGGGCTCATCTCACCCTTTGGGGAGAATTATTACCAACTCTGGGACTCTCTTGAATATTTAATACAAGTTCATGAATCCTTCTCAAATCCCTACATAGGACTAGTTTCCACTATGAAAACGACTGATCATCGATATGCATCGATGTGTGAATTTATATGTATTAGAGGTTCTATATCAATGGGACCATATGTATATATCAGAGCCTCTCTATCAATATAACCATATGTATACATATTAAAGTTTCTTCGTCATTATTTTATCAGTTAATGACATTACGGTTTAAAACCACGCTATTGGTAAATCTAGTTTTTATTTCCATCAAAGAAGGTGGTATGTGTTCATGGTGTTGGGATTAGTCCCATAATATGGGATTCTTACATTTATCTATGAAGGGAAATAGAGATTTTCTAGTTTATCACCACTTAATGGGACACATCATACCTTTTAGGGTCATGTGATAAGGAACATCATGGTGCCATTTAAGGTCATGCATCTGGTACCATTTCCAAGAAGTTTAAAGTCATGCAGAATGGACTAATAGAATAAATGTTCCAAGAAATGACAAGTGTGTGACTTATGTATGAGAATACCTTTCTCGATCACCTCATAAGGAATTTGGCCCTTTGAGGAAGGTTGTATCATAGAGAATATGTCCCTTTGAGTTCATATTATATAGTTCATGGGGAATATATCTCAATGAGGAAGGGTTGTATGGAACATAAGAAATATGTCCTGGTGAGTATATAGATTCATATGTTTGATTTGAACCACTAAGAGGCATCTTATATCTCCTGTTTAACAGGAATCAAAATCTATGTATTAAAATATATATAGTTTAAGGTCATGTGGTAGGATCGTTTCATGCAGTTTAATGTTGTGCGGTAAGGACATTGTCATGTAGTTTTATAACATGAAACTAGGATATTGTTATTCCATTTTATATCATGCAACAAGGATGTTTCTATGTCATAAAATAAGCATCATTGAAGAATTGAGTGGGGATTATTCATGGGATTCCCTTGCATAGATGCTCACCTCCCATTTTTTGGTAACTAAACAAGGAAGAATGAGTGGAATCATGTAGAATATATTCTAGTGAGTGATAATTTTGGGCTTAAAATGAACAGGAGGAGGCCCAACGTATTTATGGGTTGTTTATTGTGAGTATAACATCAATGAGATTATGATCAGGACATATAACTAATAGGAATCCTGGTTATCCATAACTATGTTACTTTTTGAAGTAACTGAGTAGAGGTCAAATGCTTCATGGCTGAGGTCCACTTAGAAGAATGGGTGATCACCTTGGGAGACCTAATTTAATAGAGTAAAAATAAAACACAAGTGGAAAAATATATTGTAGAGTTTGATTCAAATTCCCTTATGAAAACCCCCTGAAAATGGTCCCTCATGACCTCATGAATATGCCTCGCAAAGGGGGGGGGTTCATGGAGGGACCATGTAAAAAGACATCTCATGGATAAGATATGTGAATTGTACCTCACGAATGACACCTTGTGAAGGGACTTTAAGAACAATGCCTCATGGAGGGTGTTTGAAATCAATGTATCATAAAGGGACTCTACAGGTAGCACTTTGTAAATGGTGCCTCACAGAGGGTGTTCATGGTTGATTCCTCATGAAGGGCCTCCATGTATAGAACCCCAAAGATGACTACTCATGGAATACATCCACAAAACTAACCTCACGAATTAGGTTTATATAAGAAACCTTGCAGAGTTCCTTTTTTTCTTTTCTTTATTCTAGTTTTGGCTCTAGGATTACCTATTGGATTCTTTGAAAGAGTCAAAAAAATCCTGAAATGGAATATTTCATCTAATATTCTCCCGAAAGTTTCTAACAAAAGGTCTCTTATAAAGGTTCTCCTTAAAAGTTTCCCTTTATCAAATGTCATTTGAGGTATTTATAGACAATTTTTACCAACCTCCTTCCTAATATACACATCTGTATAGGGAGTAGTCGGCCATGCAAGGAATAACTATTCGCGCAGGTGTTCACATGTCTATTGTAAGCACCATAAGACCACGAAAGAACCCCATATCTACTAGAGGTTCTTGTATCACTATTGTGAATGACTATAGGCCATGAAGTCAGTATATGGTTGCACAGGTTGGTCACCTCATTACTACAAAGGATAGGTACCCTAAAAAAGAAGAACATGGGTACTTGGGGAACCCACCTTACTATCATGAATGACCATGGCCTAGAAATTTGGTATGTAGGCACATAGGTTATTTCCTCATTATTTTGAAGGATTTTCACCCATAAAGTAAGTACACAGGCACATAGGGCACCCATCTCACTATCATGAATGGCCCCATCTTGTGAAGTCTATACAAAGTCAATTAGAATTTTTCACCCAACTCCATGAATTATCTTCACAAATTGATTACTTTCTTCACATAAATCTTTCCTTTGTTAATTTTTTATTAGATATCATTTTTTCAATTTTGCAATCCTCAATAATAATTTTACGGAATACTTAAATCATTTCATTTTAATTCCTTTCAAAGTGTAATAATATAATCAATCCCAGTATTACTAAATCTATGCATGGTTTTCCTATGAACTAATCACTCTAAAAACTAATATATTTTCATTTTCTCCATGTATAGTATATTAGGGTAAATTCATCCTCCATCAACTTTATAACATGCTAAAAAATCATTATTTGGATGAACATATTAAAATTATGTGCTCCTATTCATTTCATTTTTCACTAATCAACATAAATTGTTTTCATGTGAAATAAATGGAAATCGTTTATAAATTTAATTCCCTATAAAAATGATTTTAGTTGATTAAATGTCATTATCTACTTAAACGTCTTTCAATTATAATACCATAGATGATAGTTAGTTTGGAAACCATTTTTAGTGATATGGTAACTAGATTCTTCATGAGTTAACCAAGTTTTTCTAGCATATTCATAAACAAGTTTAGCGAATCAGTCAATGATTTGATCTATTATTGAAAGAAAAATCCAAAAACATTTAACCCATTATAAAACTCATCTATGATCTAATCAAAATTTCACATCCAACTTATATACATTTTAATATAAAAAGGAAGATTTTTTTAATGTAACTTATGTAAATTACAAAAAAAAAATTATATAAAATTTTTAAAACATCATTGTAATTTAAGTATAAAATATTTAAATAATTTCAAAAGAAAAATATGGATGTTATTTAAATATAAGACATTTAAAAAATTCAATAGGATGGTTGTGAGATTTAAAATACATGACACATATGTTTTGGATGAGACATTTTCACTTCACTAACCCTCTCTTTGTCAAGTGATTATTATAAAACAAATGAAATAGTGTAATTAATTTCTCATGAGATGGATTTTATTAGTGATTCTTCTAGTCTATGAAAACTAGAGGATTCATGAATTTGATGACTAAAACTGGTGAATATATCAATAAATCCTTAATCATTATAATTTGGTATATTTTTATTATCATATAAACGTAATCATGACATGAGAAAATCTTTTTTTGGTTAAAAAACTTTACATGGATTAAAACAAAAAATATAATTTATTTATCACAAATCATGATAATTTTAATGGAAAATAATTATATATACTTATAAATGGAAAAAATGACAATATTTCAATTTAAACCAAATGGTTACTAAAATCATACATTTAAATCAAGTTATAGCCATTATATAATGATAAAATACCAAACAAATCCTTGACTAACTAAGAAAAAAATAACATACCAATAAAAAAACTTTATCACAGTCACAGAACTCCAAACTAAACAATTAAAACCACTATAAAACATATCAAATTATATTTAAAACCATATAAACAAAACTCACATCAATAAATATATATTTAACCAACTAAATAAGTCTTAAACAACTAAATATAATATATTAAAAGTTTATAAATTTAAATAATATATATGATTTATCATAATTAGAAACTTACCCAACTAAAATTTATTCAGACCAATTATCAAAAATAATTCCTAGGTTTTAAGAGAAAATTAAAAGGACATTTCAACCCCTTCCAAAATAAAAATTCAATTATTTTGTAAAACAAAAATGGGTTTTGTAGATACTTTTCAAAGAAAATAAGTGAAAAAATATCAAATGTTTACAAATTGTACTTTAAATAATTTGATTGATAAGAGATAAATTAAAAGTTTGTTTCCAATATATTACCTTTTTGAAAGACTCATTTTCTAATATAGATATATAAAAACCTCATTTCAATTCAATTACCCAATAAAAAACATTTCATCACTTCTATATATTAAGACACAACTCATGTGATGAAACATATTTCAAATATATATTTATTAAATCTCATAGATGTTACAAGAAAATGAAACAACATGCACACACCCCTGGGATCTAAAGGACATGTCGCACCCCTCCCCCTCCAAGGGTTGATATGCTCTATAGAAAGCCCATTACATTTATTTTCTAAAAGGCCCAGTGGCCTAAGGACCAATAAATTGGTTTGCGACCCTACTAGTGTCACTCTTGTATCATCACCTTACGTCACTATCAGCATCACCACCTACCTAAATCATCACCTATGTCACCACATACATCATAAATCCCCATAATGAAATTTTTAGGATTCAAACTCTAGTATCTTGAATGTGGATACTAGTAGAAAGTATCGTTGGGCTATGGATCAGGCAACAAAACATATTCCAAATATTAATAGTATAAAGTTCCAAAAAAATTAAATGAACCAAACCACTGGATTAAATCATTTCATAACAATAACATAACCAAAACATTGAAAAATATTAAAAAAATTTCAATTTATCTCAAATTATTAAAATAAAATATCAAAAAAATTATTACTTGGTTCCTGTTAGATAATTGTTGACGCTCCTTCCCATCACAGAGTCTAAATGGTTGAAAAAGGGGGATACCTTAACATAGAGAGATTCATCCTTTGAAGAAACATCAAAAATTGACAAAGGCATGAACAAGGATTTGTTTACACATGGGTCGTGCAATTTTCATCATGGTCACGCAAGTATACTTGTGTGCCACATATTGGGCATGCAGGTGACTTGCGCACACTATTTTAATTTCGCCCAAGGTCTTTAGTAGCCTATAAATACCCCTTGTGGGCCCCCCATTTTTGGGACGAAAAATTCCAAAAGTCAGATTTGAGATCTCGGTGCCCTAGACTCTACTTGAAGTCTTATGAACACTTCTAAGGTAATTTCTTACCTATAATGGAAGATCTAAAGAGGGGGAATAAGGCCTGAGTGTTGAAACTCACCAACACTTGCGCGCCAAAGTGTCTAACCCTTAAGGGAAATGAAGACACTTGCGCGCCACCTTATCCCTTCACCAAAACTTGTGCGCCACACTTTTGGAAGACTTTAGGGATAATACTAAGGGCTTGAGCCAAGTCTCTCCTAAGTATTACCCTATGGGTTAACCGTCGTGCAAGTACACATGTGTCGTGCAAGTATACTTGCGCGAACAGTACTTGCGTGCCCCAAATAGGACTTGTGTTCCTACCTCTTTTTGGGTGCCCCTCCTATATATTCAATTATTTTCTTCAAATCTACCTCTCCTCTTAAATATTTAACCTTAAAAACCCTCTTAAAAGTCATTTATGGCATGGTTCCTTTGTTTTATTCCTTATCTGAAAGGAATTCTGTGGAACATCACTCAAAACCTAGTGATTTACATATCTTTATGTCACTATGGTTAGATATTTCATTCATTAAACCTCATCCTTTAAGATGATAAGATCTTTAATACAGGCATCATCCTTATGAGTAATCCCCAATAATATTTTTCCTCCTAACCTGGGCCTCCTTTTCAGGGGTAATCCCCAGTTATAATTCCCCTAACCTGGGCCTCCTTTTCGAGAGTAAGCCCCACTCCAAGTTCCCTTAATATGGGCATCCTCCTCAAGAGTAATCCCCAAGTTCCCAAATTTGGGAATCCTCCTTAGGAGTGAGCCCCAAATTCCAAATTCCCTTAACCTGGGCCTCCTTCTCAGAAATAAGCCCTAGTCATAATTTCTTTTAACCTAGGCCTCCTCTTTAGGAGTAAGCCCCAGTCTTGATTTCTTTTGATTTGGGCTTCCTTATCAGGAATAAAACTCAATCATAATTCCCCTCTAATTTGGGAATCCTTCTCAGGATTAATTCCTAAGTTAAGTATCCAAATATCCATAAAGCACATATACCTTTATGGACCTTGTTCCTAGGTTTCTTCCCTAAAGTAAATCTCAATCCTCATCTATCTTGGGCAGCCATACATACATAAGCCCCACATTATTTCTTATGATTACATATTTTGTGGCACAATCATCAGGTTTTACTGATACCTCTTGTTTCTCACACCGAGTATATAAGGCCCCAGCCTTAAACCTTACTTAATCTTGAGATATTTCAAGAAAACACCTTGAGGATCTTTTTACGTTTAGAGTTTTAGATAATTAGATCATAAAACATGGATTACATTCCACATTTAAACAAAGTGGTTACATAAAAGATAGTACTCATTTTTCCCATAAACGGAAACATATTTAAAATAAAACATGGATTCTTTCTTGACACTTACTTGACATTATCATCACATCATGTACCTTTCCCTTGACCTGTGAAAAACATTTCAAAAACTTGGGATGAGCATAAAAATCTCAGTAAGGGATCTAAAAATATGGAAAGGAAACATGAGTACATGTATACATAAGAATCAATGAAATAATACTCTACTCATAAAACATAAGAACTTTAACATACCTCATCAAATCATGAATAAATCATAGAAATCATAAGACATAAAGGTAACTTGAGGCATTCATAACATTCTTACGTAGGGATTAACCCTCTTGGTTAAGTTTGGAATACCCATCACAGTATATTCCCTAAATCTCTTTGGAGAAACCTTTATGTTTAACTCCTTTGCGTTACCCAATGCATTGGAGAGATATATCGGGCTCACCCGCCCTTAGTTTATCATGGAACCACCCGTATTCACAATAATGCCCAAGAACCATAACATAATCGTATCACATAAAACATACATAAAGGAAACATAACATTTCCACTTTTCAATCACAAGATATCAATACAACACATTGATATAAAAACATTATGAAAACCATTTTCAATACCAAAACAAAATAAAAGTAAAACATGGTATTTATTTTTCTTTTAAAAAAAGGTATGGCTTGTAGAGGAAGCCGAAACTCAAATAATGGTCACGGCGGCGGAGAAGTCGTTGTCGCCGCATACGTACGAAAAAAACATTCCCTTTTGTTGTCTAGTAAAATTCTTATTATAAAAAATATTCCTTTTGGATAAATGTAAAATTCAAAGGGGTTTATACACTTTATAAAATAAGGTTGTGTATAAAACAAAATATGCCTCAATGAATGGAGATTGAAACGAAGTACCTTACCCTGGGTCCGACTTGACTCGATCATTCTTTAATCTCATGAATAATAAACTTGAGTTAATTTATACTTTCTTAAGAACCTTTTTAAAGTTTATTATTCCTTTTATATCACTTATTACCATGTCATGAACACTATTTTATTATTTAAGTTAATAACGGTCGTTTTAACGATCATTGGTACTTGAGTCAAAAATAAACTCTTTATAATTACAAGTTGTTCATGTGGTAAAATATCCATTATATCCAGAATTGTATTCATGATGTAGATATCATATATATCATATATATCCAGTATATTCATGCATTTATAATATTACATAACATTTAGAGGTAAGAAATGAAATGCATCGTTCATGGAGATGGTAAGTCGTATGTACGCATGAACGCTACTTCCATTTCTATTTCATATTTAATGGAATTAAAACATAATGATACATAATAGTATTTTAATTCCAGTATGGTATCATATATAATATAATTAAATATATCCTTTATACGTACCACATATGGTATTAACGAATCAAATCACTTTGAGGGGGCGGTAGTCCGCACTTCCTAAAATGAAGATATTGCGTATACCCATAATGAAATCCATAAAAGTATGCCATAAATGAAAAATACAGAAGCTTAAGGAAAACCGAAACATATTATATATCATATATAAATATAGTTACATCTTAATGGCCACCTTTTAAGGTGTTAGAAGAATATTTAACAATCATCGTTTCGTGAGGCAGAAATTCGCCATCCACGGAAACAGTATGTTCTTTAACCATTAGATGTAGGTGTGTGTAAGTGTAGCTAGAATCCTTCTTATAAAAACATCCTAGTATATGTAAGATACTGGTTTTGTTACAAAATAAATTAATAAAAAGAGTTTAGGGGGTTGGAGAAGAAAAATAAAACAAAAGAACACAAGTGAAGACATTACCTTAAAACGGGTAACCCATTTTGATTTGAGCTCAAAGGCTTCCTTGGGAAGACTTCTGCCCAAAGTGAGGCTTCAAGGAGTAATAAAAGGATGTGTAGAGAGAAAATTAGCATGGGTTGGCTGATACAAAGGCTTTAAAGGTGTGGGTAAGGAGGTAGAGGTGGGGGCCTTTTATAAGAGGAGAGGAGGGGCACTCTTGGAAAGTTACAAAATGTTACTTTATTTTCAAATGGGTTAAGGATTTTAAAGGTCCCACATTGACGTATTTTGAGGATAAGGTGATAAGGGTTCTAAATATACTCATCCAATAGGTCTTTGACAAGTGTAGGTCTTATATTTTACATTATCTTTTTATTTTATTTAAATCGTTAAATAATGAGGTAATCACTGCATCATCATGATGTCATAAATATTTTAATTTATCTAATGTCTAAAAATTATGAAAAAACTACTATGATGTAGGAAATCGTTTTAACTTTCCAATGAATATTTATAGTCCAAAATATCATCTATGTAGATAAAATTAAAAATGTTTTACTCAGGTGATACATTCTTTGTTATATTTACATTCTTTAAAAATAAAAAGATAAAAAGTTACTTTCCCACAAAAGCGATTCCATGGGGTCCCCAAGATTGGAAAAAGGCATCCCATGGTCGGCCATGAGACAATCAGTATAATTAGGACACATTTTGGTGTCATTTTTTATTATCATGATATTATTTTATTATCCTTAACTACCCGATTACTCATTAATCAAGATAATTAAAGATAATCACCGTCGTTACTATTCATAATGTCCAAAAAACAAGAGTCTTGATTACATAATTTGTAACTTATGATTCCAAATATGTAATCCATTTTACCAAATTCCAAACACATAAATTGCAATAATTAATTTAAAAATAATTCCCATTGTCAAAACAAATAGCGGGTTTTTTTGAAACAATATCTTTGAAAAGTTTGGTATTAGTTTATGCCTAATTCCAAAGTGAAATTAATCCCAATGACCACCATTTTATTACATGGTAAAAATATATTATATTTACACTTTAAAACCAATTAAAAAGATAATCTAACCATATAATTAAATTATATGAAAAAACAGTTTTGATGTAAAATGCAGTATTTTCACTATTCATTAAAAAATGAACATTGTCAGAAAAATACCGAAAAATTATCCAATGTAAATTTCAATGTCCCAATCATAAATAATAAGTTTATTTTGACAAATAGATCTTATATAATTGTCAAAAGATATATTCAAAAATGGTTTCACATCAAAAGGAAGTAAAACAATCTTTTAAAAAATATTAGTATATTCCATGCTTAAGATTGGATTTATTCTCATTTTAAGCCTCTAAACACTATCTAATTCATAAATAGACATAGATAAAAATATCTATTATTCATTACTTACTTGGGATGTTACAGATCATGACTCACTTGATCTTAGAGTGTAAAAGTAATTATGACATCTTTTCTTTGGGCCATCAACCATGCATAAACTCTATACTTTATTTCTCGAACTACGTGGCTTCTGATTCCTTTTCTAAACAAGGATATGTAGGTAGCCCATCTGTGGGTACGATCCCAACTCTGATATAATCCATGTCCATCTGAATGACAATAAACTTCAAGTGCCCCACTGAGTGGCTTTAAAACCAGTGTGGTTATCATAATGACCAAGAGATTTTTATATAATGTGTTGAAGGATACCATTGACTAAGAATATCTAAACAAATATAGATGATTCTCTATCGATGAAGAACCTCAAATACATATAAAAGATTCTCTAAATTTCATACATATTAATCATTGATTGTTAGATCTAAAGGAAAGCTCATTTTCATACTTGGTAATTTAATAAGGATTCACAAACATAACTCAAATCTATAAAGAGAGTCCCGGAGTAGACAATAATTCCCACCAAAAAGGTGCTATGAGTCTGACCTCCCATTCTCTTGACCAATGCAAATTCCTAAGCCTCATCGGTCCACAACTAATGAGCACTTACCTTTGTAAATTAGGTCCAAATGGATATATAATCATTGGATGTTTCTGGTTCTACGAATAAAACCATTAGAAACCGATTGAAATGTTTGAACCTTAAACAAATAAGGTCATCCCCATTTCCATAGGAAATAAAAAATGGTGAACCTGACGTGAATCCTTAACCAAGTTAAAATTATGTTTTACTTATTTGTTAGGCTCATATTTAAACTCAATGAGAGGGTCAACAAAACAATCAATAACATATGTTCTCATCAAAAATATGTAGTGGCCGAACTTACCTTGATTATTTATATTATATAAAACAATCACTCATTTCTAAGATCTCTCTACATTATAGAAATGGCTTCTCTAAAGTTTACACTGGTGAATGCATCTGCCGCTACTCCTGCTGGATCTTCATCCGCTCTGAGGACGACATCACCTACTCAGCCTCTTCAATACTGGGTATCAAATGCACTGGTTAAGGAATACCTTAAACATGGTACCATTCCAACTCTATAGGCCGCTCGACAAGCCCTCCAAGTCAATAATTTACCCTGGTTGTCTGGACAGCGACGACCAGTGATCAAGAAGTAGGTGGTGCCAACTACCGTCTCCAACCGTTTCAGGTCGTTATCCCTGGAACGTAATCACAAGTCCCTCCCATATTATGGGGAGGTGAATGAGAAGGTCACTCAAGGACTTAATTCAAGGAGACAGGAGTCCTTCCCGAGGGATCCCATCAACAATCGCCACCAGACTCGTGCAACAGTGCGCCCTCAACATGATGAGGGTATCGCCTTTAGGGGTTTGGCTCAGGTCCCTCAGACCCGAGCATGCAAAACAAACCGTTAGAGGTGAAATTTGGTCAACAGGGAGCAGTTTATTACTTCTACCCCCTCCAGAGAAGTCCATCAAGCCAACTTTATGGAAAACAATCAGCGGGCACATACACCCATCCGTCCTGATGTTACTTCCCAGCAGAATCATCTGGTAGCAACACGCCAATCCCTCCAGGCAATTCTGGTGGAGTATTATAGGCTGGAATATACACCTGTTTATAACTCATAAATTAGTCAGCGGTCTCATCTGATTACAACCAAAGAAGCTCACCAATATGATATGGTGGCAACTGATAAGCAGCAATATACACCTATTTACAATCAACAATTCTGTCAGCAGTCTCGTCTGCTAGTATTGAAGGAAAGTCGTCAACCATACTTGATGAAGAATACATAGCAGGCACATACACCTGCTAATGTTAATCAATCCTGCCAACAGTCTCGTTTGGTAGCACTTGGAGAAGTCATTCAGAAAGCTCCAACAACAAATTTAGAGCAGACTCAACTCTCTGCCCCCACACATGAGTACTGTCAGAATTCACTAACAGAAAAAGGAGGACAAGAGCAGGAATACACACCTACTCCAAGCACGAAATGGAAGTATATTCCCATTCCGGTAGCTGAAGTCACAAGGCACATTCTAACAATGGTGAAAGATAAGAAGCAAATCCCTGGTCATATTCTGGATGCCTATCAGAATATTATAACAGCTTCAGCAGCATCACTGGTAAAGAAATGAAAATATGTCCCTACTAATGGAGTAACACATTAACATATCACTCCAGAACAGATACACACCTCTATTCCAGTCCAAGAGGGTTGTGGGACATACTCCTCCATGTCATACGGACAATCAAGTCAGGCACATACACCTGATTTGAATGGAGATAATCAGCCTAACCTGACTATTTCTCCTGAGAAGGCACATACACCTGCCCATAATAACCACTTTCATCAACAAGTGGTTCCCAAAGTGAGTAAGAAGGCGTCTAAGAAAAAGACTCATTCAGCTCATCCAAGAAATCAAGGGATAATCTGTAACAAGGCCTTACTCGATGCTGGAGTCCTTGAATCCCTTAGACAATTATCTGTTGGAACTCAAGATTCTACTCTCTCATTTCCCAATAGTGGGAACATTAATTCCAAAGGTCTTCATCAGACACTTCCTCATGAAGGCTTGATTCATGATAGTTTGGTCGATCTCGAAGTATCATCTTCATATTAGAGCCACAATAACCCTCTGTGTGTCCAGAAGATCAAGGAGAAAAAGGTTTCATCTTTTGTTGTAACCCACCATGGTGCTCCTCCCCATGATGATGAATTTAGCTACGAAATTCCTCTCCATAGTAGTAATTTTCATTGCCTGGAAAATTATTCAAAGGACAATGCAGTAACGATAAATCCCTCTTATCTTGAGGAACTTTCAAATGTGAAGCCAGTCATTTTTGATGCTTTACCGTTAGCAGGTGAAATACTTTCTCAATCAGAAGATAGCTCGGGGTGTAGGTCATTCTCCGAACCACCCCTGGGTTATTTATATTCTAGTCTGGTAAATGAATTCTCTACCAATCTTGTTGAATCTGATGAAGCAACAAGGAAGCACCAACTCTGGTCTAATCAGGTAGAATAATCTTCATTGAATGATAAAGAGGAAGTGATGAATATGAGAAAACAATTGGTGAATGGTGAAGTTCCAGTTATGTTTTGGCCTTTGGTTGACTCTCAGTATGACATTCCAGAGATGTTGACAGAAGATTTTATTCACAATATTTGTCTCAACATGTGGAAAAATCTTTGTCACTTGAAATAGAAAATATTATCTTATGATAAATATGAAAATCATGTTAAGATAATATAAGGGTTACAATGTCAAATTTATTTGGCATCTCTCTCAGTTTCCCGATATCCAAGGGCTGAAAAACAGTAGAGAGCCCTTCAGCGTTCATGCCTTGGCGCACTAAAAAGGTTGCACCAGTTAATTGTCAATGCCCCATCTGATATTCATAACAGGGGATGGGGTGTTCATGGAGCACTACATTTCACTGTACTCTCCAGCCAACAAAGCCCACCAAAGGTGGTCTCATGCAATGTTATTTCCCAAAACTGGCCACATCTAGCTGATTTTGTGCATAATCAAAGGCATGCTCAGGAATAGGCCTCAACTAGTTCTTCTCAAATTCAGACATACAGAGAACAAGTTGTTGAATTACTCTTGCATCAGTAAAATGAGAATATAAAATAGGCTTCTCGTTTAGATCATGCACATCATCAAGTGACAACAGTGTCATAAATCATCCAACGGACTTTTGAGCCGGGTGATTTGAGTGGATGTAGGTTGATGCATCCAGTAAATTTTCGGACTAAAGTCCGCAAGATCAGGAGAGATTTTAAGAAAGTATCAGATGTAGAAACTCAAGAACCACCCCATATTTCCAGACTGGGGACTCTTTTAGCCCAACCCTCGGAATCAACAAATAGGATTCAAGGAGTTGAGCAGGAACAGCAGGAACAGCCCTAGTCCACAGGACTGGAGACTTTTTCAAATCCCCAATCTCTTCCTCAGATAAAGTCAGTCTTCTCTTGAGTGGGGAAGAAGCCACAAGAGGAATAAAGAGCCAAATTATCAAGAGATTACCTCCAAATTATAGTTCATTAAGAAGTTCCTGAGGATCAACTCAACAGAAGGCAGTGTCTCATCAGGGACATGGAAAAAGATAGTATCGTAGAAATGTCAATAGAAGGGATGTAATGTGTTATGCATCAATAAATGTCATCAATGCCATTATTGTTGATCCTCCAGAACATGAGGCTCACTCAGAGGG
Source organism: Viscum album (assembly GCA_963277665.1). Classification (NCBI taxonomy): domain Eukaryota; kingdom Viridiplantae; phylum Streptophyta; class Magnoliopsida; order Santalales; family Viscaceae; genus Viscum; species Viscum album. Next base: position 1,283,944,007 of record OY728138.1, on the reverse strand, counting down.
ATCATATGAAGAAGTTCCTGCTCAAGAGGTTGTGCACACAGAGGAAAATGAAGAAGGTGTGCGTACACAAAACCAAAGGATTGCCCAGAATCTAGGTATTCCATCAAGTAACCAACTTCCCCCTCTCCGAAAGGCGTCCAACAAGGGGAAAGGAAATAATCAGGTCACATTCCACCCTCCCTCTGTAGAAGGCCAATCACTCTCACTAGAGAAAATATTTGCAAAACAGGAGGAAGAAATGAAGGAATTAAGGAGGTTGAATGCAGAACTACTTCAAGGTAGTCTTCCTCCTAAGCATGTTGGAGTCAGTAAGCCAAGGGAATTTGTTGCAGCTACTAAGATGGATCAAGATTATCCTTCTTTACTAGTACACCCTCACAGGTCTAGTTTTATGGGTCATGCTCAACAATATTCGGTGGTGCTACCATCAGTTGTAGTACCAGCCACCACACCCGTCCAAGCTCCAGTTATTTCACCTGCTCAGGTCCAAACTCAACCGGATGTTTCTCAAAAGTTAATAACTACCATTAAGTCATTAACAGCTCTGTTGGATGCTATGGAGGGAAATCGTGCACAAATTCAACCAGAAAAGAGAGCTTACCCTGAATGGGTTGATGCAATTTCTCCCCTATCAAATTTTGCAAGTACCACATTCCCAATCTTTAATGGTTTGGGAGACCCAGAGTAACACTTAACACATTTTTTTTCTCGTTGTGATCCTATGATGGGAACCCCTCAGCAAAAAGAATCAGTCAAGCTCAGATGTTTTGTACAGTCATTATAGGGGCCTACTTTTGTCTGGTATACAAGCTCGCAATCTCAGTCAATTATGAGGTGGGAGGATCTCCGTCAATGATTACTTCTTAAATTCATCTCAACTTTTCCAAAGACAACAGTTTTTGATCATACAAATTATAATCAAATGGATAATGAAAGAGTTTCATATTTCATTGCTCACTGGAAGGGATTAACATATTCTCTAAGCTTAGCACTCCCTCAAGAAGAGTTATTGCCAATCTATGTGGAAAAGTTTTGTGATGAACTACACACACTATTGATCCATGTGAAATACACAAGAGGGTTTTGAGACCTTACTTTGATCGCTCAGCAGATCGAAGACTCTCTTATAAAGACTAAGGATAAAACTCATGTAATTCCATCACCTCCAGGAAGGAGAATGGGTAAAGTAGAGACCGCTACAGTTACGCTTAAACAAGCACCTATACCTTCTTCTGCTTCAAAACCTTCATCTTATCGAAGGGATACACCTCCTGAGCATCAACAACAGAGGCAGTTTCGTCAAGATGATCAAAGAGATTAAAGACGGAAACAATTTGAGGAGTTAAAGATCGAAGTTTATTCTTTCCTAAATGAACAAGTTCCTGGTTACTTCATTTCGGCTCTGGAAAATAATTTGGTTCAGTTTCCAAGGCCCAAAAGGCCAAACAAGAAAGGAGATGAATATTGTCCCAAATATTTCCCATTTCATCAGATGTTGGGGCATCCCATTCAGGATTTTTTTTTCTTCAAAGACCTCTTACAAAAGATGCTGGACTTGGGACAGGTAAAACTGAAAGGTTCTTCAGCTCAGGTAGCATGTGTTACTGCTATAAATCTAGAGGAAGAAAGTGAGTGGAAAGAATTCAAAATCAAAAATGCGCAAAAATATGATGATTGGATGGTTAGAAAAATTATCAACCGAACTCATGCCATTTTATGAATGCAATTAAAGAAACCAATTGTGTCTTCTGCTATGAATACCACAGCAAAACCTCCTCCATTAGAGGGAAAAATCCTCAAAGAAATGGCATAATTCAAAGAAAGAGGAATAGTCAGAAGAAGATGAGATCGTTTCAAAGACCAAGTTTCCTTTGACTCTGGAAGATTTTATGCCATCTACTTCAAAGCCACGGGCACCGCCCCACCAAAAATCACAGCCTAAATTGGCTAATCATGCAGAGTCTTCATCAGATGAAGAGTTGATCTTTGGTTCTGTTAACATGATTCACTTAACAGATCCTTATACCAGCCACAGTTTTGATCTCGATGATCCTAAGTTCCCTGTATCAAACAGAGGAATTAGAGGGAGTTCCAGAGGTCTAGGATGCATAGGAAGACGTGGATATCCCAGAAACCACTATTCCAATTCTACCCCTGCTAGAATTGTGTATGCAGCAGAAACTCATGGTATAGCCCTTCAACGGGCTCAACAGCAACAAGACAGTTCTTCCATGCATGGCATATTCAGTCCTAGCACAATTATTTTGGATGATCTATTGGATGTTATAACTTCTTCCTCTCAGAAAGTAAATAGACCTAGTCAGTATAATCTTCCAAATCCAGGAGTATTTCTAACTTCTACCCCAATACAAAAAGCATCTACTTCTAAAGCATCAACTTCTAAGGCACTTGTGAAACCACATGTTCCTGTTGGGAAATGAAGACCTTTGGATCAAAAATATGATGTCTTGAAACATTTGGCCCAATTACTATACAAGTTATCAATTCTGGTTGCCTTGAATTTAACAAAGGTTCTTCGGGAGGCACTCATTGAGGCTTTGTCAAGTCCTCAGGAATTCGCAACTGAAATTGCTGTAGCTGAAGTCTACCATGTAGAGAATGATCCTGTAGAATTTCATGCAGTGATATCTTTTACAAATGAAGATGTATATGATGTCATTCATGGACATATTAGACCTTTGTACTTATCTGAAAAGGTCAATGATGTGGACATCTGATGAGATTTCATTGATAATGGTTCAGGAGTCAACCTCATCCCCATTCGTACACTTCATCGATTAGGCCTCACCGAATCTGATTTATCTACTTCTACTTTGATGTTGCAAGGATATGATAAAAATGAACAAGAACCTCTGGGCAAGATCACACTTAGAACTCAATTTGGAGATCTTGTATCCAATTCAGATTTCATGGTTGTTCGACATGACACAGCCTTAAATATTTTGCTTGGAATACCTTGGCTACATCAACATGTGGTTATCCCTTCATCATACCATCAATGTCTCAAATATTGTTTCAATGGTCAAATTTGGACATTGTATGGTGATAAGGCCCCATTCAAAACATGTGAATCTCAATACATTGAGGCAGAATTCTATCACATGGAGGGAAAGGAGAAATCCACAACAAGGGAGGTTACCAAAGTTAATGCTCTATATGGTTTGGAAAAGATACCAGTAAACCCATTCATACATGTGAGTACAGATTAGGTGTTTCCTATCTGTCAAATTGACAGGATAGAACCAAATCCAAATACTCTTATGGAAACTTCCGTAATGTCAATTACAGCAATCAAGCCAGATAGCGTGGGAGAAATTGGTGATTTGCCAAGAAATGATGAAAGCTCAAATAGAGATGTCTTCATTTCATCCGCTAAAATCCAGAAACTCTATACTTCTCCAACCAGGCCAAAAGAAGTTATAGCAATGTCAAGGGTGATGATGATGTCGATTCTCAATCCATCATCTCCACTTTATTACAGAAGTAAGACCCTTCATCATCAATAGGGTCATAAATGGATGCTTCTTCCTCAAGATGTTCAAATTTTAACATCTCTCCTGATCATGGAAATTTTGCTTCATCATCTACTATTAAAGTAGAAACAAAAGAGATAACATGTGTTGAAGAAGAAGAGGAAGATCCCAGGGATGCTACTCCAGCTTTTGAAGAGGGTATCTCTAGCACTGTGGATGAACTCAAAGAAATAAATCTGGGTACAAAAGAAGATTCACGCCCCACTTTAATTAGTGCGGATATGACTCTTGAAGAGAAAGAAATGTATATTTCATTTTTAAAGTAAAATCGAGATATATTTTCTTGGAATTATACAGAAATTCTAGGGCTTGATCCTGATGTCGCTACTCATCATTTGGGTTTCCCAGAAGAACATCAATGATTCAAGCAAGCCGCAAGAAGAACACACCCAACTTATGCTTCCAAAATTGAAGCTGAAGTGGATAAGATTATCAAAGCTAACTTTGTTGAAGAAGTTCAATATCACAAATGGTTGGCTAATATTGTCCCTGTGAAAAATAATAATGGACAAATTAGAGTTTTCATTGATTTCAGAGATCTTAATCGGCATTGTCCCAAGGATGATTTTCTAGTTCTGATCACAGAACTCTTAATTGATGAAACAGCTGAATATGAAGCACTTTCCTTCATGGATGGATATTCCGGGTATAATAAAATCTGAATGGCTTCAGAAGATGAATAATCTAAAGCCTTCAGAGCCCCTCAGGGTGTGTTTTGCTATCGGTTAATTCCCTTAGGCCTGAAGAATGCAGACGCAACATATCGGTGTTCCATGCATCATATATTCAAACCCTTTTTAGGGAAATTTTTTGAATGTTATGTGGAAGATTTGGTGGTTAAATCTAGACAACGTTCTAATCACTTGGATGATTTGGAAGTCATATTCCACAAACTTTGACAACACAATTTGAAGATGAACACCTTGAAATGTTCTTTTCGGGTAACCTTAAAAAAATTTCTCAGCTTTGTTGTATGACATTGTGGTATCGAAGTCGGTCATGAGAAGACAAATTCAATCCTTGGTATGTCACCTCCTCGAAATTTGAAATAATTGAGAGGAATTCAATGACACTTGGCCTATATTCGACGTTTCATCGCTAGTTTGGCAATAAAAAGTTTACCCTTCACCAAATTGATGACAAAGGGAGTCACTTATCAGTGGACTGAAGAATATCAAGAGGCATTCAATATTCTCCAGAAGTATCTCTTGATTCCACTGGTATTAATTCCACCTATTGAAGGAAGACCGCTTAGTCTTTATGTGACAGCTTTAGAGTGATCATTGGGTGCCTTCCTTGCCTAGAATAATGATGCTGGGAATGAAAATAGCCTTTACTATCTCAGTCTGACTATGATTGAAGCAGAAACTCGATATTCAAGTATTGAAAAGTGCTGCCTAGAATTAATCTTGGCAGTTCATAAGTTGAGACACTACCTGCAACATCATGAGGTCCAATTGCTATCTCGTAATAACCCGCTCAAATTTATCCTTAGTCGTCCAATGCTTACAGGACGTCTGGTAAGGTGGGTAGTTATTTTGCAGCAATTTGATATCTAGTATGTGTCTCAAAAGGCAATAAAGGGCCAAGATCTGGCTGATTTCCTTTCTGAACATCCTTCAGTAGAAGATATATCTTTAGATACTAAACTTCCTGGTGATGAAGTCTTATCTATTCAAGATAATCTTCAAACATGGGAAATGTACTTTGATGTTGCTTCCAGAAGTCCAACAGGGAAGAAAATGGAAGATCCTAAATTCAACAAAGTTGGGTTAGGAATTGTACTTATTTCCCCAGAAAAGGAAGTGTTGCCCTATTCCTTCTTATTTTGGGAAGGCGGTATAAATAATGAAGTTAAATACCAATCTCTCATCGTAGGATTGGAGTTGGCACTTCAGGCACAAGTGAATCACTTAAAGGTGAAAGGTGATTCAGACCTAGTAATCAAACAAGTCAATGGGGATTATGCCATTAGAAAAGAAGAGTTAATCCCTTTGTATGATTATGTCAAAGAATTAATGGAGGAATTTCCTTCAGAACAGACATTTTCTTGTGTCACGCGATCAAAAAATACCCAAGCTAATGCACTGGCTAATATAGCCACAGCTCTGGCAGATCCAAATCGGGATGAGACAATCATCAGTATTTCCCACCGTTGTACAATTTCACCTTATGTTCAAACCAGAATAGAGGAAATTAGTGAAATTAGTCCCATTTCTGAACCATATGGTTATACTACGGGATGGATGACACTTATCAGGGAATATCTTCAAAATGGAACAATATCACCTGATAGAGCCGAGAAAGAACAAGTCCAGCGACGTGTGGTCAATTTTACTCTTTATGATATCCCAAATCACCTAGAGAAAATTCTCTACAAAAGAGGTTTTGATGGAATTCTCTTTAGATGAATTGATGGTGAAGAGACAATGGTTGTCATGAAGGAAGTGCATACAGGAGTCTATGGTGCCCATTAGTCCGAACATAGACTATCTGATCAAATTCGAAGGCTTGGATACTTTTGTCCTTCAATGATTCAAGATTGTGTTGATTTCACTAAGAAGTGTCATTATTTCCAATTACATTCCAACTTCATTCATCAACCCCCAGAGTTGCTTCATACTGCTAAATACTCATGGCCATTTGCCACATGGGGAATGGATGTAGTAGGACCTTACCCTTCGGCTACATCCAAGCAGTTTAATTATATTCTTACTAGTATTGACTTCTTTTCCAAATGGGTAGAGCCAATACCTCTCAAGGAAGTTAGTTCTAAAAGCATTGTTAGCTTCATCAAGTCTAACATCATTACCAGATTTGGTGTCCCACATACCATATTGATGGACAATGCCACCAACTTCTGTTCATCCAAGGTAAGGAAGTTGTATCAAGAATACAACATCAAATCCAACCATTCATCTCGGTATCATGCAGCGGCCAATGGACAAATAGAAGCCTTCAACAAGACTGTTTCAAACATAATGCAAAAGATGGTGGATAAAGATAAGAAATCATGGCCTGATAAACTCTTTCATGCTTTATGGGCTTATCGGACCACCACTCGCACTGCAACGCGGTCAACTCCATATTCATTGGTATATGTAACGGAAGTAGTATTTCCCATTGAAGTTCAATTACCCTCGCTCAAAGTAGCCATTTGTGATCAGTCATCTACAGATGAACAATCTCAAAAGCGATTGGATGAATTGGAATGATTAGATGAAAAATGATTGTGCACCCTGCACCACATGGAAGTCTATCAGAATCGAATAGCATGAGCTTTCAACAAAAAAGTTCATCTTCATTCATTCATTCAAGGATAATTGGTATTGGTTCTTAGAACTCTAATGATACTAGGAAAGAAACCTCCCAAGCTTGAGCCAAAATGGGAAGGACCTTACTCAATACATAAGGTCTACTCCAATGGAGCTTATTCTTTAATCTCAATGGATGGAGAACTCATCACTACTCCAACTAATGATAGATTTTTGAAGAAGTATTTTTTGTAACAAAAATACTCTACGTCCAAGATGACGTTAAACTATGCCATTGTCCAACATGATGTTAAACTGTGCCATCATCCAACATAACGTTAAACTGTATTGTCCCTCTTACATCCTAGCTACATGATGTTAAACTGTACAGCACCCCAATGTCCAACATGACATTAAACTGTGTCGTCCTAGATATACAAGGTTAAAATGTGCACCTCTTCATCCCACATGGCGTTAAACTATGAAAAAAGTCCCTAATACGTCCAACATGACATTAAACTGTGTCCCCATTATCTTCACAGCAATACATTAAACTGCATAGCCATACGTCCTAGCTACGTGATGCTAAACTGTATAGCACCTGTCCTTGCTATATGACGTTAAAATATACATCCCCTCTTTTTTACTTACTGCATGACATTAAACTACATAGTCCCCCCCTAAGTCCTTACTGCATGACATTAAACTACACTGTCCCTTCTTCGTCCAACATGACATTAAATTTTTCATCGTTAAAGTTGTTGTTACCTCTTGTTTCTCACACCGAGTATGAATCACGTGAGCTTAGAGTAAACTTCAACCATAACACCCTCTCTAGGCCGCTAACCATGTGTAAGTCCCGACACCATTTTTTAGGTCATTTTCCTCAAGAGCAACTTGATTACCAATTCATTCTTTAATAAAACTACAAAGACTTTGATCCTTGCCTTCTAGGCTGGGTACGTAGGCAACCTCCTGAGGTTAAAGCCCAAAACCAATCTCTTCACATCGGTTCACTTCCATATCATATGATTTTGATTCGTGAATCCACCCCCAGAACCAATATTTTTTACACTGGTTCACCATCGTCCTTGCTACATGATGTTAAACTATTAACACTTTTTGTCATGTACGACAACAAACTACAACATTATTTGACACTCTCACCTGAGAGGGAATCATTATTTACATTGATCTACAATCATGTTATATTCTAAAGACTATGTGCATACATGGAAATTCCCGAACCTGTAATCTTCGGTCAAACCATCATTGCACAAAATTCCCCTTTCACCCTTCACTTGTACGAACCAAATCTGTACAAAGGGTATTTCAAGAACTATATGTGGCTTGATTTCCATCCTTATGGGATATGTAGGAACATTCTAGCATTCCTCTAATCTAGCCCCAAGTCTTTGGGCCTAACCCCAAATTCCACTTTCAGTCCCTTGGCTGAAAAGTACCCTAGTGAAAACATGAATGTGGTATGAAAACCCTGGTTTTCATTCACATCAGGTTTATAAAATACACACTGTGTATTCATTATTATGTCCCGAGCTCTATAACCCTAAACTAAGATTTCCTATACTCTCATGTCACATGACGTTAAACTGTATTTCAAGAACTACATTTTCCTTGATTCTCATTCTAATGAGATATGTAGTGAAGTCCAACATCTTAATTCATGACCCAGCCACAACATGATTATGGTTAGAATTGGTTTGTGTATCTCTACATGCATTGAACAATGCCCATTTTGATGTGTCATACTCCTAACCTTAAATACTTCCAGATCTCCATAACCCTTTTTTTGACTTCTGGTCACAAAATTTTTGATACTTGGGAATTCTTTTGTTTGACTATGCAGCATGTGCCCTTAGGAGGCCTTGCATAAGTAGTCTACATAACGGACCTGTCAACTGAAAGATTCTATTATTTGACTATGCAGCCAATGCCCTTAGGTGGCCCTGCATAATTAAACCCCCCAACGGGTTTGTTAAATAATGGTAACTTCATTCTTGGGAAGAAAACATTTTTTTCCTTATTTATATTAATGAAAATATGTAGGGATCCGCAAAAATAGTCATCCTTAACATATTTTTCCCATGCTATTTTTCATGATCTGAAAGTATTTAAGTCTATGGTTTATATTTCCCGTCCTTATGTTTGGGTCATACCTTCGTAGGAGTAAAATTCATCCAATTCTTTGACAATATTGATTGGAAATATCCTCTCCATATTCAAGTACCTCTCTCCATACAGCAGACTGTATTCTTTGGAAAATTTGAATCTCCATAAACTTTCACTGGATTTTTAGAAATATAAAAGTAAAATTTTTGAGAGTTCTTTTTCTTGACTATGCAGAACGTTCCCTTAGGTGGCCTTGCATAAGTAGTCTACATAACGGACCTATCAGCCAAAAGATGCTATTATTTGACTATGCAGCCAATGCCCTTAAGTGGCCCTGCATAATTCAACCCCCTAACGGGTTTGTTAAATAATGGTAACTTCACTCTTAGGAAATACTTCTTCTAATTCCTTTTAGCCTTGTTTTCATATCATTCCTCATATTCAAAATTTCTTAAGTCATAGTTTACATTTTTCCCCTATAATTGAATATGATAATATGTTTTTAGATAAATTATCAAGGAATTGAGTCAATTTTAATCCATTATCCATTTAGTCAAAGCTATTTCGACCTTAAACATTAGCCTTTTTATGTCTGACGTGCATGACTTTAAACTGCCCACAAAAGAGAAGGGAACTCTGAACAAAAGTCAAGTTTCATCTCACTAAACATACATTTTGTATGATTTAGGTAATATTGAGAAAATAAAAAAAATCAAAGTTTGTAGGGTTATTTTTATAATCCTATAAAAAATCAAACTATATTTACTAGGCACATTGGTTTAAGTAAAAAAAATTAAAGTAGGTAGAAAAAGGATACAGACACAAATGATTGAAGATGAAAGTATTTTTCATTGATGCACAAGAGTTAGATGGAAATCCACAGACTGAAGTCTCTTCACTTTTCCAAGAACTACAAGAGGCTGTCAACATAACTCTTCACTTAACTCACATCATCCTGAGCTTCATTAGTAGCCACCTGAAATTCATTCATTCAACTGGATATAATAAGAGATGCAGTGATACCAACTCTTCTTGGAACAATTGTAAAAGAAAGTTCTTGAGTTCGGTTTGAGAAAATTTTCTACTAATCAAACAGTGACTCTGTTTTTGTCCAAGAGACTTGGAATATGGATACATGGATTTGAGAATGGATCATTGGAAGTAAAGATCCATTTGGATAGAGTACTCTTTTCAGATATTGTTCTGATGTCATGATAGTCTTTTCTCCACCAACCATCAGTGGAAAACATTTCATCCCATGGGTTTTCCATTTTCATATCTGCAAGGAAATGGGATGGAGAAAAAATTTGAAAGTTCACATCATTGTTGTTGCTCTTAATGCACAGCATAACCGAAATAGAGGAGTATCAGTGTGGCTTCATCTCAGACATATAGTTCTTTGGCTTTGGAATGTTGACTTCTTGTAGATGAACATGACCATACAGAGTCAAGTAGATGCTCTGTGGAAAATTAAGATGATACTTCTTTAAGTACTTTTCCAAATCTAGGAGAGTGTTGTTGCAGATATTGTAATAATCATGTCCAACGATTATCATCATGTCATCAATCCTCTTTCTAGCCAGTTCATCAGCTGTTCCAATTCTTCTGGGATCCATTTAATCTACACAAAGGTTTTGGTGCGTAGGTATCACCGCGCAAGTCCAAATACCTCTACAGAAGCACGACATGAACAGAAGCAATGAACAGCAAAAAACAAGTCACTTTCACAATGAGAGCAACCTGCGCGGCGAGAGATCGGAAGCACTCAAAGCCGGGTGCTTTGAGTGAGAATGCGGTTCATATTTATAGGCCAGGCCACACCCCTGTGCGCTGAAACCTCCACACCGCTACTTGCGCACTCAAAACTTGTGTGCTTACCTTCCATGGTTTTCTCCTTTACCTCAGAGTCAAACCCTCCTTCCTTTTAGATCCAACTCTGAGGGGGGACTTTTGTTGACGCTCCTTTCCATCATAGAGTCTAAACGACTGGGGAATACCTTAGCACAGAGAGATTCATCTTTTAAAGAAACATCAAAAATTGACAAAGGCATGAACAAGGATTTGTTTACACATGGGTCACACAAGTTTCATCATGGTCGCGCAAGTATACTTGCGCGCCACATATTGGGCGTACATGTGACGTGCGCGCCCTATTTGATTTTCACCCAAAGTATTCAGAAGCCAATAAATACCCCTTGTGGGCCCCCCATTTCGGGGACGAAAAATTCCAAAAGTCATATTTAATCTCTCGATGGCCTAGTCTCTACTTGAGGTCTTCCGAACACTTATAAGGTAATTTCTTACCTAGAATGGAAGATCTAAAGAGGGGGAACAAGGCCTAAGTGTTGAAATTCACCAACACTTGCGCGCCTAAGTATCTAACCCTTAATGGAAATGAAGACAGTTGCACGCCACCTTATCCCTTCACCAAAACTTGTGCGCCACACTTTTGGAAGTCTTTAGGGATAATACTAAGGTCTTGAGTCAAGTCTTACTCAATTATTACCCTATGGGTTAACCGTCGCGCAAGTACACATGTGTTGTGCAAGTATACCTGCGTGAACAGTACTTACGCACCCCAAACAGAACTTGCACACCATCCTCTTTTTGGGTGCCCCTCCTGTCTATTCAATTCTTTTCTTCAAATACACCTCTCCTCTTCAAGATTTAGCCTTCAAAACCCTCTTCAAAGTAATTTATGGCATGGTTCCTTTATTGGCTTCCTTATCTGAAAGGAATTCAGTGGAACATCTCTCAAAACCTAGTGATTTACATATCTTTATGTCACTAAGGTTAGAGATTTCATTCACTAAACCTCATCCTTTAAGATGAGAATATCTTTAATACGGGCATCCTTCTTAGGAGTAATCCCCAATCATAATTTTACTCCTAACCTGGGCCTCCTTTTCAGGGGTAATCCCCAGTCATAATTCCCCTAACTTGGGCCTCCTTTTCAAGATTAATCCCCAGTCCATGTTCCCTTAATATGGGCATCCTCTTCAAGAGTAAGCCCCAAGTTCCCAAATCTGGGCATCCTCCTTAGAAGTAAGCCCCAAATTCCAAAATCCCTTAACCTAGGCCTCCTTCTCATGAATAATCCTCAGTCATAATTTCTTTTAACCTAGGTATCCTCTTTAGAAGTAATCCCCAATCTTGATTTATTTTGATTTGGGCTTCCTTCTCAATAATAACACCCAATCATAAGTCCCCTCTAATTTGGGCATCCTTCTGAGGATTAAGTCCTAATTTAAGTATTCAAATCTCCATAAAGCACATATACCTTTATGGAACCTGTTCCTGGGTTTCTTCCCTGAAGTAAATCTCAATACTCATCTATCTTGGGCAGTCATACATACATAAGCCCCACATTATTTCTTATGATTACATCTTTCGTGGCACAATCATTAGGTTTTACTGATACCTCTTGTTTCTCACACCGAGCATGAATCACATGAGCTTAGAGTGTAAAAGTAATCATTACATCTTTTCTTTGATCCGTAAACCATGAATAAACTCTATACTTTATTTCTCAAACTATGTGGGTTCTGATTCCTTTTCTAAACAAGGATACATAGGTAGTCCATCTGCAGGTACGATTCCAACTCTGAAATAATACATGTCCTTCTGAACGACAATAAACTTAAAGTGCCCCACTGAGTGGCTTTAAAACCAGTATGGTTATCATAATGACCAAGATAATTTTATATAATGTGTTGAAGGATACCATTGACTAAGAATCTCTAAACAAATACAGATGATTCTCTATCGATGAAGAACCTCAAATACATATAAAAGATTCTCTAAATTTCATACATATTAATCATTGATTGTCAGATCTAAATGAAAGCTCATTTTCATACTTGGTAATTTAATAAGGATTTATGAACATAACTAAAATCTATAAATAGAGTCCTGTAGTAGACAATAATTCCCCCCAAAAAGGTGTGATGAGTCTAACCTCCCATCCTCTCGACCAATGCAAATTCTTAAGCCTCATCGGTCCACAACTAATGAGCACCTACCTTTGGAAAGTAGGTCCAAATGGATATAGAATCATTTGATGTTTCCGGATCTATGAATAAACCCATTAGAAACTGATTGGAATGTTTGAACCTTAAACAAATAAGGGCATCCACATTTCTATAGGAAACAATGATTTATATATGAAAATCAAAATACCCTTTTAAAACATAACAAAATATATTTTAAATTATTTAACAATAAATCCTTCTTAGTTTATAATTTTAAACATATTACATCAAATATAATTAAATAATTTAAATTGAGGAATAATAAAAACTAATAGGTATATAACAACACATAACTAAAAAAATTTATTACCTATTAATTAATAAGATATGATAGGTGAAATATTGATGGATAAAGGGTTTTCTACTATCTATTATTGTAGGAAAGGATTTAGCTATTGTATATGGGTATAGGGAGGATAGTTAAGATGTTGGGGACTGATTTGTGGAGGATTACCCAGTAGCACATATCTAAAACTCCATAAAAGGGGTGACTGAATCAAAAAAATCAAGGAAAAAAGAAATAATGTTAGTACTTCATGAGTTTAATTGGGGAGGAAGTAAAATGATATATTAAAATTAAGTTGCCCAATTAACACAATGGGGATATAATACCCACAATCCATTATTATTGTGTCTATAAGCTGTCTTATAGCCATGAGAATTATATCACATGGCAATTGGCTACCCCTGAAGGGACTATAATCATGGTCCATAGAGGACCATGGCTATAGACCCATATATAGACATATTTAATTTGGATCATGAATATAGGTATATGACTATAGAGATGATTTCTAGAGGTGTTGCATAACAAAATTTTATCCTTGTAGTTTCTCAACCAACACACATATATTGATTTTATTTAAGGATTTCATCTCATCTTACATGATTAGGGTCCACTTAGGGACATACTTATCACTTAGATCTTTCCTATAAGTCATAGTTTTGGTTTAATATATGTCAAATAATATATTAAATTCACATGACATGGTATATAACTTATCATAACTAAAATGAGGCCTAGATACCTTTTTTCTCATCTCCATCCAACCCTATTTTTGGGTTTTATTTATGAAAATATTAATTAAAAGCACAACCATGATGTGGTGGTTTATATTAAATCATGGTCTATGTCAGGATTGACTATGACATGGTGAATGTCACCATGGAATGGTGTAATACATGAAAGTTTTATGTGTTATATGAAAATCTATAATTTATCTTCCTTTACTCATCTTAATCTATCATGTTTGGTTGATTATCATGTGATGATAATTTAGTGGAATCTTGATGATGGAATATGAAATTTTTAAGGAGTTAAATGTTTAATTATTCATACTCATTGGTTATATATGTTTTTTAAGTAAAACTTTTGGGGGATTGTGTATTTTCCTCTATGACTATATAAGGAGGCCAATACTATGAGATTGTGTGCATGATTCCTATCATAGAATTATCCTTAAAGACAAAACTCTCTTGGTCTCTATCTCTCTCATTTTCTCTTTAACTATAAGGATATAAAAAATATGAGTAATAAAGGATACTTCCTAATAATTGATTGATTAATTAAAACTATAGATAACCTATGAGGAAGGAGTTCATTGGATGCTTCTCAACGATTTTTATTGAGCTCATGTATAAGGGCTTGGAAAGTTTCATATTAATAAAGAATAAGGTGTTCAATTATTTATTTTTTTATTTCAGTTTAAATGAATGAAGGTATATCATGTATTTATAGGTTTGCATTGATATTTTATTTTAAATTTAGAAAAAAAATTATCCCTTTTAAAACTCATCAGTGGTACCATAGAAAGGTTAAAGAGTCAACTAATTTCTGGTAACTCTCACACAAGAATGGTGATGAGGTGTGTCTCTCTTACCAAATGATTTATTATTGATCAAAGATATTCATATCCTAAATAGAAATGGAGTATTATGATAGGTTTATATGGATTTATTGTTGGACATTTTCATATGAGGGGCATAATACCACCCATCAGAGGTATCATATCCTATTAAATTTTGTTTGGATTGAGTTTTGGAATAAATTAAGAAACTAGAAAAATGGAAATTTATAGTATATGATGTGATCTATTCAATAAGGTTGTGTCTCATAAAATTATTCATAACCAAAATGTAGTTTTATGTTAAAAAATTCATGGTTTTATGATTTTCATAAAACCACATCATGTTTATGTTAAACATTTATGAAAATGTTTCATGATAAATAAAGAATAATTTTTTAACTTGGACACATTGTGATTGATTAGTCATTACATCTTAGTTATGGGATTATATTTCCACCATAGGATCAACCACATCATGGTAGATATCAAAAATTTATGGTTTATGGTATAACCATGGAACAAAAATGGATTGGATCTGTCTAAAATGGTTGTAGCTTATGGTGTGACCCTAGAATAAATCAACTTCCTAGAACATCTTATCTAAAGGAAAAATGGTTTTAGTGTTCCCCTTATAAATAATTATCACCCATGGGAAGACCACACTATAGTGAACATCCAAAATGGTCATCATGTTTGGAATTTTAAAGAAATATTTTGTTAAAATTATTAAAAAACAATATCAACACGATCTCAGAGGAACCATGTTGAATCTAGGGGTAATTAAATTACACCAAAAACATTTTGGTGGAAGTGATATTGGTTTAAAGTGAATTTTCATAGTTGAATAATTTTTAAATTGTTTATAAATTTACAAAAATAAGGTGAAATATACATGTTTATATTGATTTATGAATTATTCATAAATGATAATATAAAATGTTTATATTGAAAAATATTATTTAGAAAATATGTGATGTTCTATTTATGTGAAAAAACTACATAAAATGTGAAATAATTATATTATTATAAAAAATTCATAAATATCACATATTTTGAATATGAAGGAGTTGATATTAAATTCCATGTGAATTAAGAATATAAAATAGTTAATATTATAATAAATATTAAATGTTAATATTTATTTATGTAATTTAATGTTCATAAAACCATTTCTAAAATATAAATTTTTATTTATTTATAAATTGTTCATAAATGTTTATCTCATGTCTAAATTTATGAAATATTAATTTATTTAGTATTATTATCTTCTTTAGTCATAGATATAATTTTTTATATTATGAATTTATTTATAATTTAGTTTAAATGTTTTTAAAATACTTAGTCAAATTATCATACATGCATTTAAGGAGTTACATACTAAGAATGATAATTGATTTAGTTTTCTTCTACTTTGAATTTGGATTGTTCGTAGGTTATGATATTGAATTTAAATTTTAAATATATTTTATACATATTAGGTGTTATGAGTGTGATGTAATTTAGGTATCTCTTGATTATTTAACTATGGGTAGTGGGACTTTAGGTTGGATAGCCTATTGGATTGGGATCTTAGTATTTTTCTAGAAAAGTGGGGGTTGGATATCTATCTCACAATTCTTACTCTTATGAGAATTGTTGATTTCATGTGATTCTAAGAATTTAAACAAAAGTTTTTTGAAATACTTATGCATTGGATTTATTTAGATAGGAATAAATATATTTTTATTTTTATTTTGGTTAGTAATAAAAGTTATGAGTTGTGTAAAGAGTTACATATCAAAAAGGTTTGACCATATTTATTTGCTGTAATGAATAAGAATTTAAAACTAAATATTTATAATCATGAATACATGTAAAGGGAATGTGTAATATAAGATGGTGATATTTAAATTCCCTTAAAATACTATGTGTTAGATTCATTCCAAAGTAACACTTTTCATGGAATCAATCATCCAACTTGGTATGTTTTTTTAAAGGAGGTATCCATGGATTACCTTATATAAGGAAAGAAAGTTATATTTGACCCTAATAGGATTATGTGTTTATATTTGATATATCATTTGGGTTACACTTATATAATAAACCTTAAAGGTTAGGATATCAAAGGAATATATTAGATTTTATCTATATTATGGATTGGGTAAAGAGTTATCTGCTCAAATATTAAAGAGTCATATATGATATGATTAGAATGGTGCCTTACCTAAATATCAAAGTGAAGGGAGAAATTCCAAAGTGACCAAAAGATTAGTGAAATATGAATATTTTACTATTAATGGATATGATGTAAAATTTAAAAGGGGTCATCATTTTAGTGGAAGCACATTTAATAAAATCCCTTATTAAATGAATGTAAAACATGATACTCATCTATTATAGATAAAATTTTATAATCATCATAAAAAATTAATTTAAGATTAATCTTAAAAAATGATAATCTTAATGGAAGTAACTTCCTTAAATGTTATAAGAATTTGATAATTTTTATTATGCAATATATAAAAAATTATGTTAAATCAACCATATCCAAAGTAACTAACTATTTAAGTTATTCAACAAGAAGATCTATATTCTTATGAGAAGCATATAAGGATTATCTTTTGGTTTAAAATTAATTTTTTAATTAAAGATAATCAAAGGAACTTTAATATTTTTTCATATACTCAATATGATTGGGTATTTAATGACTTGGAGAGACTGAAAGTTATATTTAAGGCTTAATCTATATGATAAATTCATTTTGTGTTTATTTTTGGAAAGGTTTTGATAATATAAATGAGTTTGATAAAATATTACCTAATATACTTAATAGGTTGAATATATATGAGTAGGACATGGGATTTTCAAGCTATGGTTCTATGTTAACAGTATAAAAAGTTAAAGTTTTAATCAAGATGAAGAATATTAGGTGGATTTTTTATAATTCTAGGTTATTAAAACCTAAATGAGGTGTTAGGAAAAAGCTATTATTTCTATTGGATTGAATCTTCCAAAATACCTGAAGGAGTTTATGGAAATCCATGGAAATTAAATGTTAGGTATTATTTTCAGACTTAAATTCTTTGATTTTGAAGGGTACCAAATGTATATTTAACAATTTTTATAAAAATTCTTGAGTTAAATATCAAGTTAAGGAATGATGGAGCTTACAGTTTTCATTAATATTATAAATAAAAGTTTTTGTATATCAAAAAAATTAATGAAAATGATTATTTTAATGCTTATATAGAACTAAATAACCGATGTGTATTTCCATCATATTTATATTATGTTATAAGAGAAGTTTTTATAAATAAATAGTTATTATGAATAATATGAGATTGTGTTTTTATACATAATTTATGATTATTCAAATTATATGACATGTTTGAAAAGGTGATATTGATTAAAGGAGTTTTATTCAAGATAAAAATGTTTTATCCATGATATTTGTTAAATTATTAGGAAATAGTTTCAACCACTTAAAAGTAGAATATTTTAAAGAATAAAATATTATTTTTAGAATATTTATTTAGACACATAAAATACCATATAAGATATAGGTGTTAACAATTTATTTGTTAGGTTGATTTTTTTTACTGAAAATTTAAATTTTTTATTTTTGGAAACACTTTTGAGGGGAAGTGAGAACCCATAAAGATTACATGTAGCACCAAAATTCAAACTGCATGGGAAATTATCAATCTATTCTAGAAAAGATTTAAAAAAAATTCATTACTCACCCTATGTAAACTCCATGTGATAGAGGTTACCTTCGTGCAAGGATCATCTTTGATGAGGTCCTTAAAGTGGTAGGCCAATCTATCCTAGGTCTGTATATATTCCTCCAAGTTTATTTTCCCTTTGTTGATTCCACACACCAATATCCAATCTTTTCTATTGATACAATCAATTTTATCATCCTTAAGGTAAACTCATATAAATCTCTCTTACATTCTATCAATATCCTCCTTTGAAATTTTAATATCAAAATCTTCTTCCAACATCTCTTCCATTGAATGAAATAGAAGTTTTAGGTCAGTATCCTCCTTCCTTATCACCTTATGGACACCATCCAATGCATCTGGTTCTAATATATTTTAAGGATCTTCTAACCTATCAAATTTCATCCAATTATCCTTATCACTAGATACCTCTTCATCAGTATGTGATTATAGATGGTAAATCACAAGATCGGCCTTATCACTAGCTACCTCCTCATTAGGAGGTGATGCTGCATGAGAAACCACTAGATCTAGACTTACCCCTGCCTCGGTCTTCTTCAATTTTCCTATTGATCTGGGGACCATGGGCTTCATAATATTGGATTAGTCCTAATATAAAAGGTATTTTTTATCATAGAATGATATTTTAGAGATAATATAGTTTCTAAGAGACTTTTGGGAGTATTTTTAGACTGAACAGCTCAAAGTATAAAAAATATAAGAATAAACTAGTTATATTAAAAGTGAAATACAATTTATATCCTAAAATAGTTTAATATGTGTTGGTAAATAAATATATTAATGTAAAAGAGTTTCATTTTGTTACCTAATTATCTGAAAGGAAAGTTTCCAACATGATGAAGACAAACTTAGATAGATTTATAATTGAAAAAAAAATTATTAACATCAGAACATTTGATGTTGTGAATTAAAGGATTTTGAATACTATGTTTAAAGATTTAAACATTAAGAATATGATTCTTAAGTCTCACTATTATTAAAACATGATTTATTTATAGATTTTACTCACTAAAGGAGTTTAGTGGGCAGTTTAATCAGATTTTCACGTAGATATGTGTCCATAATTACATAGATATGTAATGAGTATAATAGAACCTTAAAATTATAGTAAACATAAGGTTTCTCAAGAAATATATTATATGTTATATGATTATATTAGTGATTATGCATAGTTTTTCAGTGTTATTAAAGGAGTCTAAGAATATAAAATGTATCATCTTACACAAAATCTAGTTTTCATTTTAACAATCATTCATGTTGGATGCATATATTCATGAAGTGAAATGATAATTGAACACTAAAAGTATGAATTTGAGTTATTCCTAAACAATGTTCACCATGGAGTATTATAGTTTGATACAAAATTTTAAGGTAAGCATGGGTAAGACTTTGTATAGAGATATATAATATTCTTATAAAATGAAAAATGAGTTTTACATGTTAGATGACCTACCAAGTATACCATATGGAGTGTCATAAACTATGCCTTTTGTATAATAGGGGTTAATGTTTCATATTACATCTCCATATGTGATGTTTTCAAGATATATAACATGATAACCTTCATACTTAAATACCTTTCTTACACTAACCTAGAGGATAATCTAATCATGGTTTTTAGGGTATATTGTTGATCATATCATTGGTTAAGCCTTAACCAAGATGGGATTTTTCCTCTTTTATGATGAGTATGGAATCTTACCTCCCGATTGAGATAGATTGAGGAATTTCATGGATATACTTAGATAAGTTACATGTGATGTGTTTATGTATTCATATTAGTGTCATGTGATGTAATCATTCATCCAGGTAAATAACATGTTAACTGTCCATTCATCTTATTTCTCTATACTTAGAGAATCAAGAAAACATTAGTAGATTATATGAGATTGATATGATTTTTATCTTTTGGTCACTCGATTTCTTGAAAAAATGTATTATATGATTATACATAGTTGTATATGATACACTTAGTGGGAATAAATATGTAGATATGTTTTTTTGATATATATCATGTTAGGTCCCATTGTATCTTGAGTAGCATTGATTTTTTTCTAGAGGATGATATTTATTTATAATTATGTATTATGGAATTCATAATTTTTTTCAATGATACAAAGGTCTATGGGATCACACTTTTTGGTTGTGTGTATAGGGATTAAGTTTTATTTAAAATTATTTTTACAAAACTTTGATAGTTATCCCAAAAGTGTTTTAGAGGATAACCAAAATAATTTTTTGATAGATGTTCAAAATTTGTTACATATGATATAACATGTGGTGAAAATAAAAGATAGATTTTATAAAATGAGTTTTAAAAGATATCATAAGGTAGTTTTGGATATAGTTTCACAATTTGTTAGATATTATGTGAAATAAGGTGAAATTGTACTAAGTCTATGAGGTTTCAGTGAAAATGAGATATTAATAAAAATATTAACTAAAGTAACAACTATGGAATGATGTTTTTGACCACATTATGGTCAATTTTGGGAATGACTATGACATAGTGAATGGCACCACATCATGGTGCAGTGTATGGTAGTCTTACAAGTTATGTAACAATGTATGATATAGCCTCATTCTCTCATATTAATCTATTGTGTTCTGTTTATTATCATATGATGATAATTTAAAGTATTATTTATAATGGAATATGACAAGTTTAAGGAGTTGAACATTTTATTATTCATGGTTTTATGTTATAAATGGTTTGTATATTTCACATTTATTATCAAACATTTATGAAATCATTTGGGTATTAAAGATTATCCTTAGTGCATAAATAAGGAATCCAATACCATGATATGATGTTTGTGATTCAAATCATATAATTTTCATCCAATCCAAATCTCTCTCCCTCTCTAACACAAAAGTTTTAGAAAACTATAAATAATAGGAGATCCTTTATAAGAATTGGTTAATTTATTAATTATGTGTACAACCTATGAGGAAATAGTTCATTGGATGCTTCTTATTGGTCACTATCAATCTTGTGTAGAAGATATTAGATATATTCGAATCAGTAGAGAATAAGGTACATCATTATTTATTTATTTATTTATTTCAGTTCAAATGAATAGAGATATCTTATTACTTTATTGGTTATGTTTGATGTTTTATACTAAATTTTGATAATTTTTATCCCCTCAAAATCCATCATCTATATCATTTTTAAAATTTATAATGGTTTACATTATAAGACTACTTTGGGTTTCAAATTTTTCTCTCACTTCTCTTAAGTGCTACATATTAAGTTATAAATTCTCATTAGATTTTTTATCATTTCCAAGTTTTATTTTGTTTTCTTTATAAGGGAATAATTATTCATTAAATACTAAATACCTATAAATAATTTAGTTGTGTAATGAACCATGAATTTTTAGGTAAAATTCATCACTTGTTCTTGGATTTATATTTTTTGTATGGTTGTGTTTTGCTGTGTTTGGGTGGTGCTAGGGATCA
Organism: Viscum album; assembly: GCA_963277665.1. Classification (NCBI taxonomy): domain Eukaryota; kingdom Viridiplantae; phylum Streptophyta; class Magnoliopsida; order Santalales; family Viscaceae; genus Viscum; species Viscum album. The sequence goes on along the minus strand of OY728138.1, from coordinate 1,283,922,001 downwards.
AATCCATTTTAAAGATGGTTACTTAGAGCCTTGATATTGATTTATAGTAGTAGAGTCCATTGAGTACCCATTTTAGGGAACTAAGTACTCGATGACTGTTACAAGGGCCATGTAGCCCTAGTAGACCCACTGACTGACTAGTGGGGGTTGAACATTTGGCCAGTGGAAAATTGGGTACTCGGTATAAGAAGACTAGGTACCCAGTGGTCTATCTACTTCTTTTTTAGGGTATTTTCTATCTTGTCACCTGTAACTCCCTTTTATCCCTTCCTCTTTCCTCTACCAACCCCATTTTTACCAAATCCCCCATTTTGGGTTCTCCTTGGCTTCCAAGCTCCTAAAGTATTCATTATTACCTTGTTTGAAGTGTCATACATTATGATAGTCCTCTCTTGACTTTTGGGTTTTAGTGGATCAGGCTTGAATCGAGAAGCATCTATTGGATGCTTAGATCTCAAAGACTTGAGGTTGTAATTCATTACCATGTTATGGAAATTTTATTATATGGAATGGTTTATCATGAATATGGGAGCATTTTTTACTTTTTATTCTTTTTTATAAGGTATTTAAGTGACTAAATGGGTATGAATAGATGCAATTAACCCTATTAGGAATATATATGGGTGTGTTGGTGTGGGAATAACCTAACCATATATTTTATAGGTATGTTATATAAGTTGTTCACATTATTTTATAGGTTTAAGTGATTTTCCTTATACTGTTTGGTGGTGAAATTCTTATAGATTAGCTTGTGGGTTTTTTGTAACCACCTTAAATTTAGAAGTGGGTTAAGGTTAAGAATGAAAGTGTGAGGGGTTTGATATGAATTTATTTAAAGGAGATCCCAATGGCCTAAATCTTTATCGTTTTTTGTTTGATGGGATGTTGGATCAAGTGGTTTGACCATGAATAGTGGGTTATTGATTTTTTTTACCCTACTACATGTTGGATTATATGTTGGGTTAGAGTATAGAAATGGTATCTTACCTCTGAGGAGGGTGATGGTTTATCTCACATGTGAGGTTGTCTATATAGCAATATCCTCATACTATTTCTTGTGATTCTCAACATATGTGTGACTCACCCATGGGACTTACCTTAATGAGGGTTTGGTTTAGATTGCACAGAAGATTAAATACATTATTCCCTCCTTAGAATGATTCTTATATATACTAGTGTATATGATATATATCTATGGTACCTCACCTAGTTCATAGGATCATTTCTCTTACATAAGAGGTTAGATACATTACACTCTCCTTAGAATTCTTCCAACAATGATTTTTATGGGTTCTTAGTATATGAAAACTCTCTTTTTCTTCGTTAATTACTTTAGATATGGTCAAGTTTTGTGGTGGATTGGTTCATGATGACCCAACATGGGTCCATTCTTACTATTTTTTTTCATCAGTTCATGTACTCACATATATAATTTTCACACTTATTATAAGGATGTGTTGGTGGTTTCCTACTAGTTTTTATTATTCAAACCCTACATGACCATCCTATTATATGTGCATAATTTTTTGTTTTGGATCCAGGTAAAGGGAAGACCCCTATTTTAGGATCTTAAGCAGGTTGATAAAGGTATGGATGGAGGAGATTCTAGGATATACTATGGGAACATTTTCTACCATGTCCATTATATAGTTTTGTTCATTCTATATATCATATACAGGGAACATTATTTTAACAATTGACATATCAGAGACATGGTTTCATTTTGTTATTATTTGTGATATGACTTATATGGTTTTCTTCCCACTATAATTCTAAACTCTTTTTTTATAAATTATTATTTCTTATAATTTTTTATAATTGTTGGACGAATAAATAGTGAGGAAATAGTCTCCTTGATGTATGGTTTAGGACCTCTGTGCTAGTTAGTATCTACTTATATATGGGGATACACACATGTGGTCATGCGGTGTACAATATCATACCCAGTAAACTAAGTTGGGGCATTATAAAATGGTATCGGAGCCTATTTTTCCTTTAACTTACTACTTGGGGCTTATTAGATTTGAGATATGTTGTTTGAGACTCATTTTTGAAGTTGTTATTCTATTTGTACAACACCTATATAGTAGAAACTTAAGTTTCTAGGGGAGATGAGTTATTTTTATTTGTTTTTATATTATGATTTATTGGTTTTTTTAATATTTATAAAATAATTTATAGTTTATTGATTTTTCCCCTCATTGGGGGTGACAAGAGAGCATGAGTTCATGCATGATGATCTGGAACATAAGTTCACATGTCCAGTGTCTTCTTGTGTGTGGGTTTAAATTAATTAAATGTCAACAATAATATATTCAATGATTTCCTAAATACATTATTAGTGCCATATAATTTATTAAACCTAAGGATTATAATTATTATTGTTATATTTATATGTAACTAATGTGAAGGTGTAAGAAATGTGATCCTATGATTGGGTAGGTGAGTGGATTGAGGTGTTCTGAAGTATTGTTGGTAGGCCCTTATGGTGTGTAATCTAGTCTGTTTATGTGTGTTCATGATTTTTAATGATTAATTTCTTTTGAGATTTAAGCTATTGTGAGTCATTTTTGAATCTATGTTTTGGAATTTTAGAAAATTCCACCTCACTCACATCTTGTGGTACCACATCGGGATAATATCGGAGATGTTCTTGATTTTTAGAATTCCCATATTGTACCTTCAACTGATCAATAGGGGGAGATTATAATTTTACTAAGGTTTATCCAGTGGATCAATTTTCTAAGCCTATACAAGCTAGAGTGTATTGTATAGTGTCAGTTGGAGGTGCAGGTGGACATAGGTGTGGTTCTACTATGGTAAAATACACCTGATACTTTCATATACATCATCCTCCAACATTAAAATGTAATAGGGTTCCTCAATATTCTAAATAATGGATTGGTACTTTTGAGGGAATCTTATATCTGGTTGTTATTCTTGATAATCATCAATTGAAGATGGTAGATTCCATGCTTCAGAGTCAACTAGGAGATAGTGGGGTTTGCTGATGTTGATTAATAAATATGAGGGCCTATCAAGGTATGCCTTCAAGGGACATATTTTCTAGGAATTATTTGTTAATTCATTGAATCTGGATCAATCTCAAGATTTTGTTGACCTTAATCAAGGGAATTATTAGTAACAGATAATGCTACCCTTTTCTCAGAGATGCTATAGTTTACTCCCTTATTGGATGGGAATGATCATTAAAATTTCCATAGGTTTTATATTAGCCTTTGGATATATTTTAGGTTCCAATATAGTATTTTCAACCTAACTTATTATTCTAATATATTCCACAAGGATATCACCACTAATAAGAGCCTGATGTGGGATGGTGTGATAAACTCCTTCCTTATCTTCAGTGATTCGGGTGGTGGTATGAAGGAGATATGACATGAATCACTATTTACATGTGATATAATTAATTATATATAATAGTGTATGATATGTAGTAATTTGTTTTGTGATATATATTTTAATCCAATATGTTTAATATGCCTTAGAGTATTATACCATTAGGATCACACAAGGAAGTGTCCATCACTGAAAGTGGTGTGAATTAGTGTTAATGTACTTTTATCTATTTTTAAATTTATCTATTTGGAACATGTTCACTTATTCATTAAATATATCTCTCTATATATCTCTCTATTTCTACCTCCCCTTTGGTAAATAATTTTATAGATATAATAAAGCGTCACAAGAGAACACCTGGATTTTTTAATGAGGTTCACCACCTTGCAGATGACTATATCCTCAGAGTATTTTTTTTATCCCAAACACACACAAATTTCTTCTAATTATCAAATAAATAAAAATAAAGAGTATTTACTTCAAATATTTATCTTGGAACCAACCAAGTATAAATAAAGTGAGATATTTTCATCCCTTTATACAAGAGGATGGACTTGAACTTCCCTGAAGAAGGATCACCTTTATTGGATCAATTCCCTCCTAGAATATTTGAGTAAATATTCTTCCCCGCTTTAATTAATAATATGGGTTACATTGAGATTCAGTAATCTAAATTATTATCTCACCTTTCTTTATAATTCTATAGTAGAGTATTATAGGCTGGAATTCTTAAATATTTGTCTTATGTATGATCCATTGGTGTATGACACACACAATCTATTATTATTATTTCTTTTCTTATTCGTATTCAGTTCCTAAGATGAATCATTTGAATTCAATAATTTTTAACTCTTTATCTCTATTTTATACTTCAATATTTGAAATATATAGTGTATTAAGTCTCAACCTTCCTCTTTTCTCGTCACCAGTAGAATACTTGTAATATACACTTACAGTTGAGAACCTTATTTTATTTCTTTTCTTTTTCTAATATTTATTGCATGACTATTTTCCCTTATAATTATCACACATTAGTAAACTCATCGTATTTTTTCCTCTTTTCATTTTAGTTCCCTTTTAATTTGGCTGAATACTTGAAACATGGTTTCTATAATTCCACTCATTCAAATATATTCAAAAATCGTGGAATTTAAATTCAGGGATCTTCTTTTTTTAAATAATACTATAGGATCAGTTTATTTCCTATTTCCCCCACATAATTTTCATATGCACATTCCATGTGTGCATGGGATTTTATTCTCCATCATGTGCTTTCATTGTGGAAACCTTATGATATTGGAATATCCTTTCTTCACAGTGTAAAAATTATCCATGAATCTTATTTATTTTTATTCAAATTGAATGGTGGAAGTATCTTATTTATTATTTTAATTTGAATGTGCGGAAAAAGAATAAATGGATTTTATTCTCCTTTTCTTAGAATTAATATTCTAGAAACTCATATTTTCACCCAATAGTCTCTAAAAAATCTCTAAGTAATGAATTGACCATGAATCATACAATCAATTGTATAAAGTGAATCAACTGCATGTACACACTACTGATCATTTCCTAAATTAACATACTATATTGAAGATATCATATGAAAAAATATAATTGACCATTTTGAATCAAATATGCCTTTCCATTTACCTCACACAAATATCCAAATGACCGAATTTTTATTACAATCGACTATGAGGATTGACCATATGTCTCAGTCTATATCGATGTCATGTAAGTGTAATAACCTTGAATCCAATAACCTAGAGATTTTTTTTACTTAATTACATTGGTAAAATACACAAGTTATCCCAATGTGAAGGATCGAGTTTTTTAGTAGTATTATGTGGATAGATACATGTATAATTTCCTTATTAAATTGGTAAAATAAAACATAGCATGAAAAACTTTATTCCATTATTGAATATAATTAAAATATTCCTTCTTCATGTCCTGGGGAAATAAAAACATAATAAAGCTTAAGATTAAATGATCAGTAAGGTAAAGCATACAATAAAATCTATCATGAGTATATAATTAATTAACAATATATAAGAGTGTATAAACAATACATAATACATTTAATCAATAACCCAAGCTTAAAAATTTATCCATGGAAAATATCAACATAAAAATCATATGGAAAATAATAACTAAAATATTAATGAAGGAAATTAATAATTACATAGATCGTGATCTTACCAACATGGCATCATTCCAAGACATCATTAACTTTACCATCAAGGCCTCATTCCACGACATTTAAATAAATGTATAGGTGTATGCCAAATACCCAACTAATTTTTCTAATTTTTTGTCTCATGAGACCTGTCAATACATTGAGTGGATATCTATAATTGGTCCTCACCCATCACTTACATATATCCAATGCATTCCATATATATTTAATCAAAATATAATACATAATTAATATATCTTATCAATCAATAAATATATGTATTGAATCAAGAATATGAAACATCAATATTTCCCCAGAAAATGAAATAACCTTCTTAATAAGCTTCCTTAAAATTACATTGTATTCATAAATGGTATATGATTGAGAAAATATTTAAATAATAAATATATCCATGATAAAAAATAATATGGATATAATTTCAAAATTATAATGGATAATGATATAAAACATGATCACAAGAAAGTGAATGATATCAAAATAAGGTTTAATCCATAAATCAATAAAGGATGATTGAAGATAATCAATTCATTAGAAATGAAGGTTTTAAATAAAGTAAAATATTTTAATAATTAGTGATTCAAATTGAATTTAAAATTTAAAAATAAATTTCCTTATATATTTTGTAATTTTTTTATAAAAATAAAGTTATAAATCATTTCCAAAACTATTTTCAACCTTTTAAAAAATAATTCCTTTTTATTTTAATATAAAAACTAAAAATTTATAAAATAATGGAAATGGTTTTATTTGGAATAAAAACATAAAAAAATTATATGAATATAAATAGTTAATAACATTCATGGAGGTGGTAAAATATGTTCACGTCGTAGATGTTTAAAAGAAAATTCCTTTCACGCTTTTGTAAAAATTCAAAAATGACTGCTTCAGAATAATTTAAAAATACCCCTTTTAAACATTTGCAAATAAAATCAAAGGTGGTAGAAAATTACCTTTAAAATATTTTAAATATAAATAATATAATTCTTGAAACATTTTAAATAATATGGTGAAAAGTGTTTAAAACATTTAAAATAATATTTTAAAGAAAAATCTTGTATGGCTTTAATAACTTTTGAATCAAAACCCCTTAAAAGATAGAATATGAATTGAAACTTTAAATACCATTAATTAAGAGTAATTAATGATATAACATGTCAAATATGTATTATATTCACCCTATAAAATAAATTAGGTGCATTATATAAAATATGCCTCAATTGAGTAGAATTGAGATGAAAAACCTTACCTTAGATTCCCACTTGGTCGGACACATTATATACTCTTGAATAATAAATTTAAATTTATTAATAAAAATTTTCATCTAAATTATATATTTTATGTTCCATTTATAATCATTTTATATCCATTAATTTTATAGTTCTTGCTTACATCAACCACTTCAGGTTGTTCATTCAATTTCTCAAAAATTACTTCGGTATATTGACCATGGTTAAAGGTTTTATTAAATGGTTCCTCTATATCCAAAATTTTAATAATTTCATAAATATAATATATATTAATTATATACAATTTTATAATCATCCATGCAAGGCGGTAATATAAAAACAAATCACATCTCTTCATAGAGGTGGTGGTCAACACATACTCATGAGCGACGTTATTATTTTCCTACAGATTATAGGGTAAGAAGGGAGTTGATATATTATATTTAAAGAATCATAATTATGTCATAAATATAATTTATATTAATTAATTATATATTTATAACCATCCATGAGATCCAATTATGAAAAATGATACAGATCGCTTCGTGGAGGTAGTAGTCCACACATATGTGTGATCGATGTTTTCATTTTCCATAGGATGGAATGGAGATATAAAATTGATGTACCATTCACATAACAGAATATAAATATGTTAAATGTACTAATTTAATTATTTTCATATGGTTATTGAATATTTTTTGGAGGATTAATAAGAAAGTAACTTGGAAAAGCACAGTAAGAACATGTACTTCTTCTTTTGGTAACCTCCTTTAGCTTACACCTTAAGCCTTTTCTAAGTGGTATTTTGAGAATAATATAACCTCTAGGTAGAGAAAAATAAATTTGGTAAGGTATTTGGGTAATCCTTAGTCGATATAAGTTGATCAATAAGTGTGTATAAGAGAGAATAGGAGGTTTTCTTTTATAAATGAGGTAGGTGGAAAACTTGTAAATACTTGAAAATTTATTATATAATATATGTAATACTCAATTAAATCGGATCAAAATTATCATATAATATAATATAGGAAGGTTAAGGTCAAATACAACCAATAAATGTTATTTAATAAAAAATCATTATCTTGAAGTCTTATCCCTTTAATTTAACCCTTTTAACTCATTTTACCCATAACCGAGGTGATAAATATTTACCATGGTTTCTATTAATTATGAAAAATAATTATGTTGTAATTATTACCTAATATTAATTATTTTTTATTAAAATTATATAACCCATTTTAAAATATTTAATTCATATAATTGGCTAAAATTAATTTTAATATAACTTCACAAAACTTAACAAAAATCCATTTTTAGAAAAATGATCACTAAAGAATAAAATTGATTATATAGTAAACTCAGTCATAATTTTTATTCACATGTAATTAATTGGATTATATTAAATCAAATTTGAATATTTTTTATTTAAAATAAAACTAAAATTAACATTGGGAAAACTTTATTAAAATAGAAGAACCAAAAATAGTTTTTATTTGAATAAAAACATTACTTAGATTTCCAAGATGTCAAACATAGATTTATAATTTCAGAATTATATTTTTAAATGAATTATATTACTTATTAAATATATATTTGGTCTATAAAAAAGTTTTTATAAACTTTTATTACATTCTTATATCATTATAATTTCATAAATTTGGCATTATTGTAAAATCGGTATTTTTCACTATTCACCCAAAAATCAACTATTTCTCAAAAAAATCCCAAACAAACACCCTAAGTTAATCTTGACATGATCAATTCAAGAATAAAATTCATTTCAAAAAATTAAAATTATAAAAAAAATTGTGTTTTAATCACATTATTTAATAAAGTTATGTCAAATATGTTATAGTTTCTTTAGAATGGAATATTTACTTTATATAATTGAATACTGGGTGTTAAATTTTTCACCCTTTCAAAAATTTCATCCTAAAATTTTATATAATTTTTCTTAATGAAAAAATTTGGGTATTTATTCATCATAAAATATTTAGGTTAACACATTGTCTCTTCTATTTTATGATTTCTCTAAAGTGCCTTTACTAGCCAAGTCATCCAATTTCACAACACTTATTCTAAAGTATCAAGAATCTAGACAATAACTTCATAATAATATATATCATGCTATAATTATATTTATTTATAAGTAATTATATGTGTTGGGTTAAGTATATACTTCTTCATTAAAGAGATATGGAACACATCAAGCACTTTAGAGAGTTTGGTGTCATTATTAAATGGTAATCCACTACTATGATTCCTTCCAAAATCTCAAAAGATATAATGTATCTAGGACTTAGTTTTCCTTTATCTACAAATATTATAACTCCCTTCTATGGATAAACCTTCAATAAAACATGATCCCCTACTTGAAATTCTAGATCCTCCCTTTGGTTATTAGCATAGCTCTTTTTTATACTTTGTGCTACCTTGATATGACTCTGAATAGTTCTTACTTTTATAGTTTTATAATTAATAATTTATAGGTCCAAAAGCTTCCTTTCAACAACTACATACCAAACATTTGGTGTAAAACATCTTTTCCCATACAATGATTTATATTATTCCATTTCAATTCTTGAATGGAAGCTATTATTATATAAAAATTATTACAAAGATTAATATTGATCTCATATTCTATGAAATTCATGTGATAAAAACCTCAACATGTATTATAATGTTTGAATAGTCCTTTTAAACTATCCATATATCTTATGATGATAATCAGTGCTGAAATTTAACTTAGTTTTAAGAAACTTATGAAGACTTTTCCTGAATTTTGAAGTAAATTATGGGTTAAAAATAAATACAATCGAAAGAGGTGAAACATGATGCCTCACAAATTCATTGATATGGAGTTGTATGAGGTGATCAAGAGGTAGATACTCCCTTATAGAGAGAAAATATATATAATTTATAAGGTGATCAAAAATAACCCATATGGAATCATTAATTTTGTAAGTTTTTTTAAATTTAGTGAAAAAGTTCATAGTAATATCATCTCACTTCTATATAGTAATAGGTATAGGTTTCATGAATCCTTTAGGATATTTTCACTTTACCTTTACCTTTTTAAAAACCAGGTATCTTTATACATAGTCATCAATTTATTTCTTCATATTATCCTAAATAATTTACTTTAAAACCTTATTCATATTAGTTATACTATGGTGTATAGATAAATTTTAGATATGGGTTTCATCAATTAATTTCCCCATCATCTTAGGTATTATAGAACACATAGCCTCTTTCTAAATTTCAGAAAACCATCTTCATAGAAAAAGTTTGAAAATTACCCATCATTAATGAAATTAACTTTCTTTTGTAAACTCTTATCATCAATATGGGACTCTTTTATCTTCTCCAGTATATATGGATTGGAAAAATATTTGGAAAATGAGTGATGTTTCCCCATACCTAATGATTCACATATCCAACTTTAGTAAATCTATGAATATAAGATCATTTTCAATCCTCATTTTAGTAAGAACTCTATGATATTTCATACTCAATGAATCATCCACCTTAGTTTCCTTCTCAATGTGGTAGTGTATTGAGAAATCATAATCATTGGTTAGTTATAGCCATCTATTTTTTATCATGATGGTCTATTTTTGTAAAAATATGTTTTTCAAACTTTTTTTATTCATATATCTCACACCATAGAGATAATTCCTCCATATATTCAACGAAAAGATTATGGATTCAAACTCAAGATCATAGGTTAGAAAATTTTTTCATTGATATTTAACCATCTTGATTCATAAGTAACAACACTGTCATTATTTGTAAGGATACATCCCAGTCCTTTCTTTGATACATCAATATATATCACAAAACCATCCCTTCTTGATGGTAATTTCAATACCGATGCATTGAAAAATATCCTCCTTAATTAGTTAAAACTTTAACTTCATTATTATGACTATATGAACTTAACCCCTTTATATTTAAACTTGGTTAATGGGTTTCCTAATTGGGAAAACATTTGATCAATGTTCTAATACTCACTTGTTAATCCAAGTAAAATACATACCTCAGTTATATTCATTATTGTGGGCCATTCTCTAACAACATTTGTCTTTGAAGGATTAACTGATATTACATCCTTTGAAACAATATAGAAAATAAAAGAAACTTCCTAAAGTTATAATTCACACTTACTAAATTTCTCATATAAATCCTTCCCTGTGACAGTTTCAAGAATTATTCTCAAGTTAATTTTATGCTATTTATAGCTTTTACATTATACCAAGATATCATCGATAAATACCATAATGAAATTATCATGATAATATTTGACTACTCTATTCATTATATCCATAAAAATATAGGGTTAATTAATCAATCCAAAAGGAATTACTGTAAAATCATAATGTCCATACCATGTAAGAAATGTCATCTTTATAATATCTTCCTTCCTTTACCATAAGTGATGATACCCAGAATAAAGATAAATATTTAAAAAATATAGGACTCCTTAATGTTGATCAAAAAAATCATTAGTATGAGTAATAGGATGATTTTTCTTTATATTAATGGTATTGGTTTCCCTATAATCGATGCACAACATCATATACCCATCCTTCTTCTTAAAAAAATAATAGGGTCTCCCTGTAGTAAAATACTTGGAGGAGTGAATCCCTTATTACAAAACTCTAGTAGTTGTTTCTTTAGTTACAATAATTCTACCATGTCCATTTTATGGGGATCCTTAGTTATAGTTTTTTCATCAGGGAAGATTTTAATGGAAAAATCAACTTTACACTCAGGTGGATTTACAGGTTAACTCTTTAAGAAACACATCAATGTATTCCTAAACAATAGGAACATATTCTATTCTAAGTTTACCTTTTATTCCCTTAGGTTGTTTCTGATCATTATTTTCTAAGGAATTAATTAATGTTATTTGAAAACATGGAAGATATAAAATAGTGATAATATCTATAATAAAATAAATCATTAGAAAAATTTGGGTTTATAATTAAAGTACGTATCACTATATCTTTAGGGACCTTAACTTCAGCTATAGTAATCACATAATATTAGCCTTAACCATTGTACTCTTTAGTGGTAGGTTCCCTTGATGCATAGGTAATTGATTTAAATAATGTACCATGTATCTACAATTTAATTAATGGATAAAGTGGTTTCTTTATATCCCTTTAATTCATGATTTAGATAGACCTTATCTCCACACTTATAAGAAACACCCATTCCCTTTAAGTATTTACTAGGATGTTTCTTTACCCAACTATCAGATTGTGTAAATCCCATATTTTTATTCTTTTTCTTTGATGTGTTTCTTTTTCCTTGGTGCTCAACTGACCTATTCTTTTATTGATTTCCATTTAAAAAATAAGACTTAGAAAATTATTTCTCTATCTATATGGAACATTATAATATCATTATATGTTGAAAATATTTGGGATATCAGTGTCATTATAATAATTGGATTTATCCCATTAAAGAAACATTCAATATTTATTTTCAGATTATATGTGTAGCCTATTGAATTCATTTCAAACCTGTGAAGCTATCCTTGTATTTAAAAACACTTTCCTCTTCCTTTTACTTTAGGTTGAGGAACTTCCCCTCCATTTCAGCTCATTTCTCTTGAGGAAAATATTTCTTAAATAATATTACTTTAAAATTTATCCATTCCATATTTTCTATTTCATCATCATCTTTATTATTCTAGATCAATGATCATTATTGATTAGTATATCTCTTTAAAGAATATACTACTAGAATAACTGTTTCCCATTAATTACTAACCAAATCCATAAATATCTTTTCAAGGGACTTGATCCATTGCTCAGATACCAATGGATTAGTATTTCTTTTAAAGGATGGAGGATTTTATTGTATAAATCGATCCAACATAGGTGTATTACACTATAAAAAAATCGGTTGGTCCATATAGGAAAGGTTATTTGTCACAACTGGGATCAATTTTCCCAATATAGTCATGAACTTCTCAGCTACAATATTTGCTATATTGAATTTCTCATAAGGGAAATCCCTATATTAACTATGGGTATTAACATCATTTTCCTTTCTTCCTCTAGAAAGCATCTCTAAATAATGGCACACACATAATTATATCATAGCATCAAGAATATTGTTTAATAATATAAATATACCTAAAAGTTATTTAACATTGTAGGGGTTTATTTTAATGCTTGTTCCAGTTATGTTCTTCTAAAATATAGTTCCCAAGGGTTCTACTAAACTTCCTTTGATACCAACTATAACAACCCCAACAAAAGTAATATAGAGTCAGTGTTTACTTTATTAAATAGGTGAAATATACAACGGATCTCAATATGAAGGATCAATTTGTTTAGTATCCTTGGGAGACCATATATATATATTATTTCCATATTTCATTGGAAAAATAAAACATATCATGAAAAACTTTATTCAATCCTTAAATATCATTCAAAGATTCCTTCTTCATATCCTAGGGAAAAGAAAATATAATAAAATGTGATCTCAAATGCTAAGTTAAGGAAAGCATACATTAGAATATTTTATAAATATATGAGGCATTAACAATATGGAAGAGTTTATAATCACTACATATGACATTTAATCACTAGCTTAAGCATAAAATGTATCCATGGAAAATATTAACATAACAATCACATGAACTGAAATCTTAATGAAATAAATACATAATGTTGGAAGAAATAATTTTTCCATCATGTCCTCATGTGAATACATCATGAACATTATCATCAAGGCCATTTTCTAATACATTTCAATAAATGGGTAGGTATACACTAAATACCCAACTAATTTGGATAATTATTTATCACATGAGACCCATCGATCCATCAAGGGTCTATCTATAACTGGCCCTCAACCATCACTTATATATGTCCAATGTATTGCTCGTATATTTAATTTACAATATAATTCATAAAAAATATGACTTATCGATCAATAAATATTTGTATTGAATCAGGAATATGGAATATAAATATTCCTGTAGAAAATAAAATAACTTTCTTAATAAGATTCTTTCAACTAAAACCATATGTAGAAATGATAAATTGTTAATAAAATATTTAAATTATAAATATATCCATTATACAAAATAATATGGATATAACGTCAAAATGAAAATGGATAATGATAGATAACATGATCATAAGAAAGTAAATAATCTCAGAATAAGGTATAATCAAAAAATCAGTGAAGAATAATATAATATCATAAATTAATAATAAATGAAAGTTTGAAATAAAGAAAATTCATTTTAAAATTAGAGAGGAAAATTGAATTGAAACTTTAAAAATAACTTTTCTTAAATATTTTTTAACTTTATTGTAGAAATGAAGTTAAAAATCATTTCCAAAATTATTTTCAAAATTTTTGAAAAAAAATGCCTTTTATTTTAATATAAAATCTAAAAATTCATAAATTATAGAAATGGGAATTATTTTGAAAAAAAACTTTAATATTAAGATAAATGGATAATAATGTCCATAGAGGTGAGACAATCCATTCACACTGTATACGTTAAAAATAAAATTCCTTTCACACTTTTGTAAAAATTCAAAAATGAATTGTTCCAAAAAATTTGAAAAGACTCCTATTAAAACATTATATAGAAAGTTAAAGGTGGTATAAAATTACCTTTAAAATTATTTTAAAGATTAATAATAACATTCTTGAAACATTTTAAAGAACATGTATATGGATCAAAATGATTTTAAAACATTTAAAATAAGGTTTGAAAGAAAAATACATTACTGCTTTAATAAGTTTTGAATCAAAACCCCTTAAAAGAGATAAATTAATTAAGAAATTAAATAACATGAATAAATATGAATTAGTGATATAATATTTTAAATATTTAATATATAAACTCTATAAAATAAATTATTTTTAATATATAAAATACGTCTTAATAGAGTGGAATGGAGATGAAAAATACTTTCCTTAGATTCCCACTTATTTGTATGCATTATAACCTCCTAAATAATAAATTTAAATTTATTAAATAATTTATTAAGAATATTTTAATCTATATTACATTTTTAAAGTATTTTTATAATCATTTTACATCCATTCATTGAATAGTTCTTTCTTACATCGACCACTTAAGGTTGTTTGGTCAATTTCTCCAAAATTACTTTGGTATATTGACCATGGTTAAAGGTCTTATGAAATGATTAATTTATATAAATAATTTTAATAATTTTATACATATAATATTTATACATAATATAAAATTTTATAATATTCCATGCAAGGTGATAATAGAAAAATAAATCACATCACTTCATGGAGGTGGTAGTCCACACATATGCACGAACGACGTTATCATTTTCTAATGGATGGTAGGGTAATAAGGTAGATGATATATTATATTTATAGGATAATAATTATTTCATAAATATCATATATTTTCAATAAATACATCTTTATAACCATCCATGTAATTTGGTGATGAAAAATGATACACGTCGCTTCGTGGAGGTGGTAGTCCACACGTACGCACAAGCGATGTTTTCATTTTCCATAGGATGGAAAGGAGATATGAAATCGATGTACCATTAACATAAAAACATATATGTATGGTAAATATAATTATTTAATTATGTTCGTATGGTAATTTAATATTTTTTATAGGTTTAAGAAAAAAGTAACTTAGAAAATACTGGTAAGAACATATACCTCTTCCCTTGGTAAGCTCCTTTGGATTACACCTAAAGTCTTATTGAAGAGGTTCTATGAGAAGAAAATAACCTATAGGTTGAGAAAAATAAATTTTTATTGTATTTTCATAGGGAATGTTTTATCTAATAGGCTTAATAAGTGTGTAGAAGAGAGGTAGGAGGTTCCCTTTTAGAGGTGAGGTGGAAGGCAAACTTGTAAATACATGAAACTTTATTATATAATATATGTATTAATCTATTTAAGTGGATTAAAATTATCATATATTAGAATATTATAAGAAGAAGTTCAAAATATAACTAAACCATGATATTTAAGTAGGTTTTTGTGTTATCTTGAAGCCTTGTCCCTTTATTTTAACTCTTTTAACTCATTTTACCCTTAACTGAGGTGATAAATATTTACCATGGTTACTATTCATTATGATCAAATATTAAGTTGTCCTTATTACCTAATTTTAATTATAATGATTAAAAATATATAACCCATCTTACAATATTAAATTCTAAGAATTTTTAGAAAATACTTTTAATATAAGTTTAGAAAGCACAGTAAAAGAATTTTTATAGAAAAATGATCGCTTAAGAATAAATATGATTTTACTATAAAATAAAGTATAATTTTTATTTACATGTAATTAATTATATTATTTAAAATAAAATGAGACTTATTTTTCTTTAAAAACAAACTAAAATACAAATTAACCTTGTGAAGACTTTATTAAAATCAAATAACTAAAAAAATTATTTGAATAAAAAAGCTACTTAGATTTACAAAATGTTAAAAAAAAGATTTGTAAGTTCAAAATTATATTTTAAAATGATCTATATTACTTATTAAATATATATTTGTTCTATAAAAATTTCATAAACTTTCAATTCATTCTTATATCATTATAATTTCGTAATAGTGACATTATTATAAAATCAATATTTTTCATTATTCTCTCAAAAATCAATTATTTCTGAAAAATACCAAAAAATAACCCTAATATAATTTTGACATGATGAATTAAAAAAATAAAATTAATTTCATAAAATTAATATTATAAAAAAATTAATTTAAGTTTTAATAACATTCTTGAATAAATTTGTGCGCATTGTGCTATAGTTTCTTTGGAATAAACTATTTACTTACTGCAATTGAAGCTCTTGTGTTACATTCTTCCCCCATTAAAAAATTTCATCCTAAAATTTTATAGAATTTCACATCATTTAAAAATGTGGGTTTTTATTCATCATAATTTCTTCAAGTTCCCATGTTGCCTCTTCTATCTTATAATTTATCCAAAGTATCTTTATTATCTAAGTCATATGATTATGCAACACTTGTTCTCTAGTGTCAATAATTTGGTTAGGATATTCAAAATAAGATAGATAGATCTTAAATTTTATTTCTTAAAATGTGAGTACATGTGTTGGGTTTAGAATAAATTTCATTAGTAAAGAGATATGGAACACATCATGTGCATTAGAGAGTTTGGGTGGAATTTCCAAATGGTAATCCACAGCTCCAATTCTTTCAAAAATATTGAAATTCCTAATATAACTAGGACATAGTTTAACTTTATTTCACATACTTATAACTTAATTCTATGAATATACCATCAATAAAACATAAGTTGCAACTTTAAATTCCATATCCTTCCATTGGCTATCAATATTGCTCTTTCACCTGCTTTGAGAAACCTTAATATGACTCTAAATAATTCTTACTTTCACCATTATATCCTCAAAAAGTTTCAAGCCTAAAGGATTCCTTTCACCAAGTTCAACTCATAAAGTTGGTGTATGAAATATTTTCCCATTCAATGATTTATATGATTCCATTTGAATCATTTAATGGAATCTATTATTATATATAAACTCCACAAAAGGTAAATATTGATCCTATATGCATTTAAAGTCAAGTGGGCATGACCTCATCAAAACTCATAATTTTTTAATAGTACTTTAATAATATATATATGTATAAAGATGATAATAAGTTCTCAAATGTTTCTTATTATTAATATCCTTTTAAATACTTTTCTACAATTTTGATGTAAACTGTGGATCACAATCATATACAATCGAAAGAGGTACACCATGAAGTCTCACTGGTTCATTGATATAGAGTCATTTAAGGTGCTTAATAGGTAGATCCTCCATTTTATAGAGGAAATATTAATACTTGGTAATGTTATCAACAATAACCCATATGGAATCATTTCTTTTAGGAGTCTTTAAAAATCTAGTGACAAAGTCCACAGTAATGTCATCTCACTTCCACATAGGAATAAGGATAGTTTGTATAACTGTAATGACCCAGGTATTTATAGAATAATACATTTTCATATCTATTAATTTTATTTTAAAAATAGAACTTTTTCTGATAGCATACTCAACACGCAATAACGGGTTTCTTTGAAATCTTATGTTTCACACAACTTTGAGTTATACCAAAAAAATAATATATTATTATTATTATTATTTTAAATGATAGTTAAAGCCTATTTGTTGTATTAGAGGTAATGAACATAACTAACTAAAATACTATTATTAAATTTCTTTACACTTATCGAATAAATTTTAGAGGATTAAAATAAGAACGAATCTGATTTTAAATATGAAAAACTCTAATATTTTTAAAAGGTCATTTTACCACCTTTTGATGGAAAACCTTTTTTAAATATACTTTTTGTCACTTTTATATGTTCTATTTTAAAAAATAATATTCTTCTTTAGAAGTGGTACATAAAAATTTACATTGGGTGAAATTTTGGTATTTTTTTGATAAAGTTCATTTTTTAATGAATAGTAACAAATGCTGAATTTTAATTCAAAACTGCCTTTTAATATAATTTATTTATATAGTTAGATTGTTCTTTTAATTGGTTTTAAAGTGTAATTGGGTTATATTTTTATCATTTAATCCAATTTTATTAATTGGAAGTAATTTTACCTTGAAATTGGACAAAAACGCATGTCAATCTTTCAGTAGTTTTTACTTCTTAAAAACACGCTTTTTGGTTTTGACAACAGGAATTAATTTTAAATTAATTTCTGAAACTTCTCTATTTTGAATTTGAAAAAATTTATTCCATATTTGGAATCAAGAGGTCCAAATTTTTTAAATAAGTAACTATTATTTTTAGACATTTTGAATAGTAACTTCAGTAATATATTTTATTTACCATGTTTAAAGGGTAAATCTGGTAAATAAGGGTAAAAAAATATTATAATAATATTAAATTACCCTAAAATATTTCCTAACCCTATTGGATGAGATATTTCCAATAATGGCCATCCATGGGTCGATTTTAGGACCCCATGAATCCACTTATGTGTGAAAATGAAATTTAATTACATTTAATTTAAAGTTAAGGAAAATATAACCTAAACATATATCTTTTAGTAAAAAAACTTTTATATGGGGTTATATAAGTGATATATTCGAATAAAAATATTCCTTTGAAATATAAAAATTTTTACTACATCATGTTATTTTATTTATAATTTTTAGACATTAAATAAATAAATTTAATTATGACAAAATGGTGATGCAGTGATTGCTTCATTAATAAAGGATTCAAATAAATGTATTATAAATGTTAAAATAAATGTAATTTTGTTATATTGATGTCATCCACAAATTTTTTTTTTGAAGATATTTACATGTTATCTTTTTATTAATTAATTTTTTTCAAAGTAACCAAGTTATCATGGATTTTTAAAAAAGTCATGATATGAATAGTGTCAAAATTGACATGATTCATATTTTAAAATATAAAATATTTTATTAAATATTATAAAATTTCTAAAAACCTAATATTATACAAAAAAGTTACAATAAGTCAAAAAAATTATTATTGACTCTTTAATTAGATATTTTTCATGTTTTGGTAACTATTTTGATTCTCAAAGTGTTAAATGTTCGATAAAATGGTAAGAGTAAAAAGGGTTAAATAAAAAACATAAGGATTAAAAAATCTAAAAAACCTATCTAATTCTTATTAGATGATTTTATTTAGAATAATATTCATATTATCGTATAACTAACTGAATTTGGACTCATTTATAATCGAAATATAATTTATAATAAAATAATGTTTCAAGATACTCCTTAAGTGCCCCTCCTTCCTCTTATAAAAGTCCACTACCTCTAACCCTTACTCACACCTCTAAAGACCCCTTGTCTCATCCAAACTATACTCAAATAAGATCCAAACATCCCTCTCTTCCTCATGGTAGCCTTACCTCAGGAATAAGGCAATTCAAGAAGGCCTTTTACCTAAAATCAAAAGGAGTTACCCAATTTAAGGTAATGTCTTCTCTCAAGATTCTTCCATTTATTTTCCTTCCCAAACCCTATAAAATCTATTTATTCCATTATTTCACAAAAACACCAGTATATAAAATATAATATTATGTTTTTATTATAATTATTAGAACTACAATTCCACACACCTCCATCTAATGGATACGAACATACTGTTTCTATGGACGGCAAACTACTACCTCGCAAAATGATGATTGTTCAATTATCTCCTACTGCCTCTCATAGTGTACATTATGATGGAACTGAAATTACATATGATATATATGATATTTATTTTATCTCTATGCTTATTTTATTATCATTTATAACATACCTTTATGCTTTTCATGTTGTATAAATATGATAATTTCATTTGAAGAAGTGCGGACTACCGCCCCCTCAAAGTGATATGACTCGTTCATGATATACATGGAATGTATAAAGGATAAAATTAATGAAATTATGTAAAATATATAACATATATATTATAATGGAATTATAATATACCTATTTACCATTTAATTTTCAATCCTCTAAAAATGAAAAGGAAATGAAAATAGTGTTCATGTGTATGTACTGCTTACTGTCTCCGTGAACGGTGCATTTCATTTTCTTATATCTAAATGTTATGGACTATTATAAAATACATATATACTGGATATAAATACATATATACTAGATATATATGATATTTAAATCATTAATACAATTTTTAATATAATGGACTTTTGACCACATGGACAATTTGTAATTATAACAAGTTGATTTTTTACTCAAGTACCGAATATCGACAAAAAGACCGATATGAACATGAATAATTATATGATTGTTATAGTAGGGTAATAAGTTATATAAAAAGAATATTAAACTTGAAAATTTTTTTGAAGCAAGTATAATTAACTTAATTTTATTATTCAGGAAGATAAAGAATGAACAAGACAAGTCAGACACAAGGTAAGGGTTTTCTTATCTCACTTTTAATTTTGTGAGATTTCTATTGTTCACCACATATTTATTGCATGTGGTGTATTGTGTGTTTTATTTTGATATATATTATCATGATTATATTTATATTCATGTTAATCTATGACTCATTTGTTTCTTATTAATTTTTGTTCATACAACTCGATTGATTACAATGTGGTAAGGGAACCTTTCACCCTCCTATTCTCGCCAAAGACTTCATTTATGTTATGTCTTTAAATTTCACTTTTCAAATATTGGGATATGTTCTTATATATCCTTATTTCTGTACATTTTATTTCCATGTGATGAGAGTCCATTTTTTCTCTCATCAACTCATTTTCTAAATTTTTAAGTGACGTTGTTAGGATGCCGAATTTTCGTAAGGGAACTTCTTAAACCAATTTCAATTATTTAGGTTAATCTTATACTTTTAATTATGTCATGCTATTATTATGTAAGAAATAAATTTTGATGTCCTATCTTGTATTTTTACATTACTTATGTGTAACTATAGTGAATACACATAATCGATCTATTTTATTTAAAAAATGATCGTTGTAAGGGACTTTGTCTCAATTTCCTTTCATTGAGGAATATTTTGTTTTATACACAACTTGATTTAATATGGTGTATAAACCCCTTTGATTTTTAATTTCATTCAAACTGAATCTTTTTTTCTATGTATCATTTTACTAAACGACAAAAGGAATGTTTCTTTTTAACGTATGCGGTGACAAAAACTTTTTCACTGCTACGAGTATTATTTGATATTTGGCTTCCTTAACAAGTCATAGTTTTTTAAAAGGAAAATAAATACCATATACCCTTTTTATGTATTTTGGTATTGAAAATGGTTTTGATAATGGATTGATTATGTTAATATATTGAACTGATATCTTGTGATTACAATGTGGAAATGTTATCTTTCCTTTATGCTTGTTCATGTGTTATGATTATGTTATGGTTTTTGGGAACTATTTACATATATGGGTGGTTCTGTGATAAACCTAGGGCAGGTGATCTCGAGATATCTCTCCAATGCATTAGGTAACATGACGGAGGTAAACGTTAATGTTTCTCCTAAGAGATTTAGGTAATATACTATGATGGGTATTCCAAACGTAATTCCCTATATAGCTGTGAAAGCTACAATGTAAGTATTATATGGACACCACAAGTTACCTTTATGATTTATAATTTCTCTATGTTATTCATAAATCTTATGGTTTTGTGAGGTATTTTAAAGATCTTATTTTTTATGATTGAAAAGTAAGATTTCATTTATTTGTATGTATTGATGGACTAATTTTTTCTTTCCTTGTTTTATAACCCTTATTGAGATTTTTATGCTCATCCCAAGTTTTTTAAATGTTGTTCATAGGGTATAAGGAAGTTTAAGGGAATGGAATAATTTAATAAGATTTATATAAAGAAATAATTCTTGTTTTATTTAAGGAGTTTTATTATTGTGAAAAAAATGGATAGAGTAGAAGTGTCTACTTTGTAATCTCTTGAGATGTAATGTAATAGTTATGGTCTAATTCTCTAAAACTCTTAACCTAAAAAGATCTTCAATGTGAATTATTTACTTAACTCGATATTGTGTAATGTTTAAGGCCGGGGCCTTACAGTTGGTATTAGAGGTTGGTTTAGATAACTTTATGGATTATGAGTTTTCGTTAAACACATGGTTAGTCCATAGGTCTATTCTTTCAGTTAAATACTTGTTTTATTACATCATAATATCAAGAAAAGTCCATTACAAATGGAAGGAGGAGGATCTCAAAAAACATTCATGTCTCTTCCTGATGACATGCTTGAAATAATTATTACAAAGCCATGTTCAGATGATTGTGAAACTTTTTCTAGCAATCAACTCACTTGCAAGTAGTTGTTTGCGATATCAAACACCTCCACCATACCTCGATACCATCATGGATCATGGGTTGTATTTAATCAAATCCTATTTTATCAATATTCTAATATTTTCAATAAATGTAAATATTATCAAGGAATTTTCAAATATTTTACCTTATCACAAGATTTTAAAACATATTATGATTTTGAAAAAGGTTCTGAAGAAATAGACCCTTGAACAACCTATTTATATTTTATTTTAAAATATAGTCTCTCATCACATACTTAGGGTATTTTAAAAAGGCCATTGATTGAAAGTTTCAAATCAAACTCGGTCTGAATATTTTATAAAAATCAAGGTTTATCAGATGTTTTGAAATTATATGTCATACAAGATTATTTTCCAAAACTATTTTTCTACAAAGACCCATATGACCCAAGTTTTACAAGGTGTATTTGGATGAATGAAGCAAATGATTTTGAAGGATATTTAAATCATTGTTGTAATTCATGGACCTTATACATATGTGAACAAGATGATGATGAAACCATGTGGACACTATAGTCAAGGAATGATGTTCTTTCTTTTGAGAATAGTTTTATTTTATCATATAGAGGTGAAATAAAAAAATGACAATATATATAAGACTTCATGAATTAAGATGTTGAGGTCTTAGTGAGTTGGGATGAAAATGATAGGTATAAGACAACCTTTGAGGTTAAAACATGTTAGGGTTATTTTTTATTTTTATAAAAAGGACAACCTGTAAGATGGGTGACAACCTGTTGCGGCGGACAAAGCTGTGGAAATAGAACCCACAAACAAAGTGTGACTGGGATTTATCGCCTACCACTAGCCTACGTGAAGTCCCTGGTTAGTATGACTTATTATTTTTAGTTAAATGATTTTATGGATCAATAATAAGTTTATTTTGGGAACTTATTTTTTATCAAATGGATATCTTTAGTATTAGAAAATTATTTGGTGATTAAGTGATAAAGGTTATTTTGGAAGACGCTTTCTCTTTTGGGAACACTATATTCTTAAGGAAAATAGAATACTTTGGGATTTCAATTGAGAAGTAATGGTGGGATTTTATTTTGGAAGAATTTATGTTTTTATTATGGATATATAGAGATTTGGGTTATTTATGGAAATGATTAACCTATCATAGAGAATATGTGATTATGTTAATTACTTTTCAGTATGAGAATTTAAGAGTAGATGATATTATTTGGAGATAAATGTTTAGATGTTTGTGTAAGACTATATGATCAAATCCTTCTGAATTTTGGGTTTCAAACTTAGTTTGGATTATTTTGAATAATTTTAAGGAAAATTGTGTATTTAATGGTGTTTTTTGATCTTTGGGTATTTTTTTCAATTTTGGTGATTAAGAGTATTATTTCTTTTTTATAAAAGATTATCCTTTTTGGAGATTATCTAATCTTGTACTAACCTTTTTTGTTTTGGTTAATGTTAAAGACAGGGGAAATATATGGTTCATATTTTTTAGATCATGTTATTATCTAGAAGTTGATTCTAGCACTTCAGGTGTGACCAAGTCATGTTAAATTCTCTTCATTTGGAGAAAAGATGAGTTTTTGGTAGAAACTTATTAAAGTATGAAACTCTACTTGAAAAGTAAGTATATTTCATTATTTTATTTGTAAATATCATAAATAAATTGTCCAACTTTATTAAAGGGAACCTAAAACAAAAAAAAATCCGTTTACATTTCCTACTAGGGAATCAAGTAACGTTTAACCTATCACAAGTTTGTGGTTTTCTGGTGGTTAACTTTCTCCTGATCAGGTTTTTTATCACTCTCTATCAGAACTTGACACTTAGTTTCTCCTTGATATCCATGTTTTAATATAATCATAGTATTTGTTATCTTGGGTGACCTTTTTACTTCTCTTTATTTCTTTTAAAGTGATAGTTTTATTTACTCTTTTTCTAATGTGGGACTTTCAATGAAGTTTCCAAGCCCAGTTTTAAAATTGCGAGGATGCAATTTCCAAAAGGGGCAAAGGATGTAACGACCTAGGTATTTATAGAATATTAAATTTTCATATCTATTAATATTTATGAATAATATATTAATTTTACTTTAAATATTAAACTTTTTCCGATAACATACTCAACACGCAACAACAGGTTTCTTTGAAATCTTACATTGCACACAACTTTGAGTTATACCAAAAAAATAATATATTATTATTATTATTTTAAATGATAGTTAATGCCTAGCCGTTGTATTGGTGGGAATGAACATAACTAACTAAAATATTATTATTAAATTTCTTTACACTTATCAAATAAATTTTAGAGGTTTAAAATAAGAATGAATCTGATTTTAAGCATGAAAAACTCTAATATTCTTAAAAGGTCATTTTACCGCCTTTTGATAGCAAACCCATTTCAAATATAGTTTTTGTCACTTTATATGTTCTATTTGAGAAAATAATATTATTATTTAAAATTATAACATCAAAATTTACATTGGATGAAATTTTTGTATTTTTCTAATAAAGTTCATCTTTTAATGAATAGTAAAAAATACTAAATTTTAATTCAAAACATCCTTTTAATATAATTTATGTATATAGTTAGATTTAACTTTTAACTAGTTTTAAAGTATAATTGGATTATATTTTTATCATTTAATTCAATGTTGGTCATTGGAAGAAATTTCACTTTGAAATTGGACATAAACACATGTCAATCTTTTGGTAGTTTTTACTTCTTAAAAACACGCTTTTTGGTTTTGACAATAGGAATTAATTTTAAATTAATTTCTGAAAATTTTGTGTTTTGAATTTGGAAAAATGGATTCCATATTTGGAATCAGGATTTCCAAATTGTGTAAATAGGTAACTTTTATTTTTAGACATTATGAATAGTAACTTCAGTAAATATTTTATTTACTATGGTTAAAGGGTAAATCTGGTAAATAAGGGTAAAAATAATATTATAATAATATTAAATTACTCTAACACATTTCCTAACCCTATTTTATGATATATTTCCAACCATGGGAATCCTTGGGTCTATTTTAGGACCCCACGGAGCTACTTGTGTGTGAAAATGACATTTAATTACTTTTAATTTAAAGTTAAGGAAAATATAACCTAAACATATATCTTTTAGTAAAAACAATTATATGGGATTATATATGTTATCTCTTTGAATATAAATATTAATTTAAAATCTAAAAATATTTAATACATCATGGTATTTTATTTATAATTTTTAGACATTAAATAAATAAATTTAATTATGACACAATGGCGATGCAGTGATTACTTCATAAATAAATGCTTCAAATAAACGATATAATAAATGTTAAAAAAAATGTAATTTTATTATTTTGATGTCATACATGAACTTTTTGGATTATGGTTACTTGTTATATTTGTATTAATGAATTTTTTTTAATTAATCAAGTTGTTATGGAATTTTTAAAAACTCATGATATGAATAGTGTCAAAATTGACATAATTCATATTTTAAAATATAAAATATTTTATTAAATATTATAAAATTTAAAAAAATATAATATTCGGCCAAAAAGTTATCATAAGTCTAAAATTTTATTATAGACTCTTTAATTGGATATTTTTCATGTTTTGGTAAATATTTTGATTCTCAAAGTGTTAATTAATTGATAAAATAGTAAGAGTAAAAAAGGGTTAAATAAAAAATATAAGGATTAAAAAATATCCAAAACCTGTATAATTCTTATTGGATGATTTTATTTAGACTTATATTAATATTATCTTAAAATTAACTGAATTTTTACCCATTTATAATCGAAATACAATTTATAAAAAAATAATATTTCAAGATATTCCTTAAGTGCCCCTCCTCCCTCTTATAAAAGGCCGCCACCTCTAACCCTTACTCACACCTCTCAAGCCCCCTTGGCACATCCAACCTCTGCCAAAATAATCTCCCAACATCCCTCTCTTCCTCTTAGTATCCTTACCTTAGTAAGAAGGCAATTCAATAAGGCCTTTTAGCTAAAATCAAAAGAAGATACTTGATTTAATGTAATGTATTCTCTCAAGATTCTTCCATTTATTTTCCTTCTCCAACCCCCTAAACTCTGCATATTAAATTATATTATAAAAAAACCAGTATATTCATTATAATAGGATTTTTTATGAGAATTATTCAAACTGAACTTCCACACACCTCCATCTAGTGGATACGAAAAAACTGTTTCTGTGGACGGCAAACTACTACCTCACAAAACGATGATTGTTCAATTATCTCCTACCGCATATCATGGAGGACATTATGATATAAATAAAATTAAATATGATATTTATGATATTTATTTTATCTCAATGATTCTTTAATTATCATTTAGAACATACCTTTATCCTTTTAAAGTTGTATAAATTCAATAATTTCATTTGAGGAAGTGCGGACTACCGCCCCATCAAAGTGATATGACTCATTCATGCTATACATGGAATGTATAAAGGATGGAATTAATGAAATTATGTAAAATAAATAACATATATATTATAATGTAATTATAATATACCTATTTATCATTTAGTTTTCATTCCTTTAAAAATGAAAAATAAATGAAAGTAGTGTTCATGCGTACGTACGGCTTACCGTCTTCATGAACAGTGCATTTCATTTTCTTATATCCAAATGTTATGAAATATTATAAAATACATATATAATAGATCTAAATATATATATATACTGAATATATATGATATTTAAATCATTAATACAGTTCTGGAGATAATGGCCTTTTGACCACATGGACAATTTGTAATTATAACAAGTTTATTTTTGACTCAAGTACCGAACATCGACAAAAAGATTGATATGAACTTGAAAAATTATATGATTGTTATAGTAGGGAAATAAGTGATATAAAAGGAATAATAAACTTGAAAAAGGTTATGAATCAAGTATAATTAACTCAAGTTTATTATTCAGGGAGATAAATAATGAATAAGACAAGTCAGACACAAGGTAAGGAGTTTCTTATCTCACTTTTAATTCTGTGAGATTTCTATTGTTCGCCACTTATTTCTTGAATGTGTTGTATTGTATGATGACTTTTGATATATACTATCATTATTATCTTTATATTCATGGTAATATTTTATTCATTTGGTCGTTATTAATTTTTTCATATGAATCAATTGATCACAACGTGGTAAGGGAACATTTCACCCTCCTCTTCTAGTCAAAGACTTCTTTTATGTTATGTCTTTAAATTTCAATTTTCAAATGTTTGGATATGTTCTTTTATATCCTTATTGATTTAAATTTTATGTATATGTGATGTGAGACCCTTTTCTCTCTCATTAACTCATTTTCTTAATTTTTAAGTGACATCGTTAGGCTGTCGAATTTTCATAAGGGAACTTCTTAACCCAATTTCCATTATTTGGGTTAATATTATACTTTTAATTATGTTGTGATATGATTATGTAAGAAATAAATTTTGATGTCTTGTCTTGTATTTTTACATTACTTATGTGTACCTATATTTAATACACATAATTGATCTATTTATTTACAAAATGATATTTGTAAGGGACTTCATCTCAATCTCCTTTCATTGAGGAATATTTTGATTTATACATGACTTGATTTTATATGGTATATAAACCCCCTTTTACTTTTAATTTCATTCAAACAGATTATTTTTTTCTACATATCAATTTACTAAATGAAAAAATTAATGTTTATTTTTAACATATGCAGTGACAACGACTTTTCTTTTGCCGTGAGTATTATTTTATATTTGGCTTCCTTAACAAGTCGTAGTTTTTTAAATGAAAAATAAATATCATATACCATTTTTACGTATTTTGGTATTGAAAATGGTTTTGATAATGGGTTGATTATGTCAATATATTGAACTGATATCTTTTTATTGCAATGTGGAAATGTTATCTTTCCTTTATTCTTATTCATATGTTATGATTATGTTATGGTTCTTGGGAACTGTTTATGTATACAGGTAGTTCCCTGATAAACCTAGGGTGGGTGAGACCAAGATAGCTCTCCAATGAATTGGTTAATGTGATGGAGGTAAATGTTAATGTTTCTCCTAAGATATTTAGGTAATATACTGTGATGGGTATTCCAAACGTAACTCCCTATGCAGCTGTGGAAGCTACAATGTAAGTATGATATGGATGCCACAAGTAACCTTTATGATTTATTATTTATATGTGTTATTCATAAATCTTATGATTTTTTGAGGTATTTTAAAGAGAGTATCTTTTATTATTGAAAAGTATGATTTCATTTATTTTTATGTAATTATGGATTAATTTTTTCTTTCCTTTTTTTATAACCCTTACTAAGCTTTTTACGCTAATCCCAAGTTTTTGAAATTTTTTTCACAGGGTATAAGGAAGGTTAAGGGAATGGAATAATTCAAGAATATTTATATCAAGAAAAGAATTCTTGTTTTATTTAAGGAGTTTTATTATTGTGAAAAAAATTGGATAGAGTAGAAGTGTCTACTTTGTAATATTTTGAGATGTAATGTAATAGTTACGGCTTAATTCTCTAAAAATATAAACCTAAAAATATTCTCAATGTGAATTATTTACTTAACTCAACATTATATAATTCTTAAGGTTGGGTACTTACAATAACAACTTTAGTATATTTTTATCAGACTTTAACTATTGAAAAATCATACATCTTGATATGTAGTCATCAATTTCTTGATTCATATTATCCCAAAAAATCCTTTAAATCCTTGTACATCTTGGTGATACTAAGGTGTATAGATAAATTTGATATATGGGATTTATAAATTAATCCCTTCATTATATCATGTGTTGATGGAATACATACCTCTTATTTAATTTACCACATCACCTTCATAAAAAAAATGTTTTCCAATTTCCTACCATTAATGGAATTATCTTTCTTTTGTGAACTCTTATCATCAAGGGAGTATTTTTTTATCTTCTCTAGTGAAAATGTTTTCGAAATAATTTATAAAAGGAGTGATTTTACCCTTACCTAATGATTCTTATATCCAAATTTACTAAATACATGAATATGGGATCTTTATTAATCCTCATTTTAGTCAAAACATCGTGATCTTTCCTAATCAATACATAAAACACCTTATTTTCCTCCCTAGGGTGGTAGTGTATTGAGAAATCAAAATCCCTAGTAAGATATAGCTATCTCATTTGTCTCTTGTTAGTAACTTTTTATAAAAATATGTACTTCATAATTTTTTGATCTTTATATATCTCACACCACAACAATAATTCCTCCATATCTTCAAGGAAAATAGTATGGTTCCCAACTCAAGATCACGATTGGATTATTCTGTTCATTGATATTTAACTATCATGATTCATAAGAAACAACTCTATAATTCTATATTTTTATGCATTCAAGTCATTTCTTTGATGCATCACTATATATCAAAAAATCATCCTTTCCTGATTGTAATGTCGATATCGGTGTGTTGACCAATATCCTCTTTAATTATTCAAAACTTTATTAGAATTATTTTGACTATATGAACTTAACCCCTTTATGTGTCAACTTGGTTAATGGTTTGTCTAATCAAGAAAAATTTTGAAAAAATAGTTGATAGTAACCTATTAATCAAAAGAAACTACATACCTCATTTATATTATTAAGTGTAAAAAATTATATAATTGCCTTTATTTTTGAACTATGAATTGATATTCCATCCTTAAAGAAAACATGGAAAAGAAAAGACACTTCCCAAATAAATAATTCACACTTATTAAATTTTATATATAACTTATTCCTTCTAAGAGTTTTAAAAATGATTCTAAAATGAATTTTATGCTCTTTATATATTTCAAAGTATACCACGATATCATCAATAAATACCACAATGAAATTATCAAGATAATATTTGATTGTACTATTTATCAGATCCATAAAAACATAGGGTGAATTATTCAATCCAAAACGCATTACTATAAACTCATAATTTGTATACCTTGTAATAAATTTTATATTTTGAATATATTCCTTCCGTAATATTAATTTATGATACCAAGAATAAAGATAAATATTTAAAAAATATTGATATCCTTTAAGTTGATCAAATTGTTCATCAATACGAGGAAGAGGGTACTTTTTCTTGATAGTAATGGCGATGATTTTCCTATAATCGATGCATGAATTCATAGGCCCATCCTTCTTCTTAACAAAAATAATAGAGGATCCCAAGGTGAAATACTAGGGAGAATAAATCCCTTATTACAAAAATCATATAGTTTTTTATTCAATTCCACTAATTCTACCATGGACGTTATATAGGGATTCTTAGATATAGGTTTAGCATCAGTAATGAGTTCAATGGAAAACTCAACTTCATGAAAAGGTGGATTTATAGGTAAATCTTTGAGAAAAAAATCAATGTATTCCTTAACAATATGTACATATTCTATTCCATGGTTACCTTTTCTATACATAGGTTTTGTTTTCTCTTCTTCTCCTAGAATTTCATTAAGTATGGTAACTGGAGATGTAACCAGACATTATTCAAATGATTAATAATCCCCTATAAAGACAAGGTATTCCACATCTTCTTCATGAATTGTAATCTCCTTCTCTTAGAAATAAATTTTTTTCATTATACTTTGAAACCCAATCTATACCAAGAATTATATCAAATTAAATCATATGTATAATAAAAAAATTTATAGATAGGGTATTTCCATGCATTATAATGAAGATTAACAGACATATCCTTGTTGAAATAATATTTTCACTAAGATTGTTGATTGAAAAATACCTTCTTAAGGTGTTGGGGAATGATTTAATATTCTCCACAAACATGGAATATATAAAAGAGTGAGAAGATCCGGAATGAAATAAATCATTAGTTAAATTTTCTTTTATAATCAAAGTACATGATACCACAACTTTAGTAACTTCAAATTTCGTTGTAGTAATCATATAATCTTGGTCTTATCTCCTTGTCCTCTTCTATGATAGGTTCACTTGAATCTTAGGTAATTGATTTAGATAATATCCCATCTCACAACAATTGAAGCACTGGAGAGTTATGGTTTCTTTATTTCCTTTTAATTAAATATCTATAGGTACCTTATCTCCACACTTATAAAAAACGCTCATTACCTTTAATCATTTACTAAGATGTTTATTTCCATAATTATAACATTGTGAAAATACCATCTTTCATTTCTTCTTATTTGATGCATTTCTTTTTCCTTGGTGCTCAGCCGACCTATTTTTTTATTTATTTCTCTTGAAGATATATAACCTAGAAAATTATTTCTCTGTATTTATGGAACATGATACTATATCATCATATGATTAAAAAAATTAGAAGATTAGTTCCATTCAAAGATTTGGATTAATCCCATAAAATAAGAAATAAATATTTCATCCTAGATTATGTATGTAGTTTTTTTTCATTACTTACTAAACTTTTGAAATAACCTCATATTCAAAAACACTTTCCTCTTCCTTTTACTTTGGTTTGAGAAACTTTATCACTATTTATGCTCATTCCTCTCAAGAAAAATATTTATCGAATTGTAACACCCCGACCCTAGTTACCCAGAGTCGGTGCATTATTACATAACATTGGCATGATCACAAGAAAGATCAAATCTCAAAAGACCGATTGGTTTAGTAGCCTTGGAAACACTAGATATATTCATAAGTTTTACATTACATCATAAAATGAAAAACTACAAGAACAACATAATGTCTCCATAATCCACACTCATATCCCTACATAATATCCCTGCAGGTCATTCATAATTTACATCTTCACTTCCTGGGAAAAATAAAACATAGAAAAGGGGTGAGCTCAAATGCCCAGTAAGGATAACAATATAGCGGAAACTTTCATAAATAAGAATAAACATTTAAGGCAATGTATAACTAAAACAACAGCCTTTCAAACTTGAACTTTCAACATTGTATGGAATAAATAAAATGAAATAATTCCATTTACTCATTCACATGGATATTCTACTAATCGAATAATCACATGCAAAATCACTAACCACTTTCATAATGATGGAATGTATAATGCCAGACTATCATAACCACATAGCCAAGGCCTCGTGCCAAGACTAAAAATAAGATTTTGTCAAGGCCTTGTGCCAAGACACTAGTTTGCCTCATGAGACCTACCGATGCATCGAGGAGCTATAGCAGGCTCCACCCGTCACATATTAAGTCCAATGCATTCCCATATGAAAAGGTTTAAACATAACATAAACATTCGTATTAAAAATAGCATACGAAATGTCAATAATTTCACCATAAACTATGAATGGTATAAAAATAGCACATCCACAGTCAAACATATCACAAAACCTTCAATACAATATAGAAGTTTTGTATCATAATAAATCAACTTCAAATAAGCGTAAAATCCATCAAAGGATGTTGACATAGATGAAATCAAAACACTTTTTGGAGAAATATCTCTTTCTATTTTTGAAATCATTTAAGAGCCATATAAAATAAAACATTTTCTTGAAAATATTCTTATAAACTTGTAAGGAAAACTTTGAAGATTTTGTAATGGCAGAAAATAACCGCACTCGTCGTATAAGTTAAAAAAACATTCTTACCTTAATTCTGTCGAAAAGGTTAAAAAGGACCTTGTTTTGAAAACGACGGAAAGATTCCTCTTATAAAAAGTCAAACAAGGGTATAAATGAATTTAACCCATATTCTTGTAAATAATAAAAATGTTTTGAAATACATTTTTAAGAAACATGGATGTGGATGATAAAGAGATCCCAGTAGATTATTACATATAAACAACCTCGGATAATGAAGAGATTGTGAAATAACCCTTACCAATTTGGTAACTTATGAAACATACAACCCATGAAAGAGGTATCATACAATGAATATGTAAATACACATAAATTAGAGTGTATTACACAAAGAATATAATTATGGGCAGTACATACACCACACAAAAGGTAATGGTGGTAATATGGCATGAATCTCACGGGAATAAGGAGTGAGATGAAAACCCCTTACCTTGTACTTTTCCTTTGTTGGGGTAGGTTAACCTCCTGTATAATGGTGAAATAATTGTTATTAAATTATACAAGAATCATATACATTAATATGATATCATATATGATCTTTTAATATTGATTTGATAATAATATCTTAGTATTATCGTCGTTTCGGGTGTTAACTTACTTGTTTTCTTTTATATGTTTTGTTATGTAAGACATTTTTGTAAAGGATAGGTTGTATATTATTCATATACATAATGATATCAATTCCTTAAACATCATTTTTAAATCATCAAATGATAATTATACTTGAATGGATACGATGGAGAATGAATCTCATCGCGTTCGTGGAGACGGTAGTCCGTACGTACGCACGAGCGAAAATATCATTCTTTTGATATTAAAATAATATATAAATGGATGTTATATCATATATACAGAATTATTAACATGTTATATTTATTATTTACCTGAGTTAAACATCATTATTATACCCATCAAAATAATATTATATTGAATAACAATTACACCACGACGTGGAGACGGTAAGTCGTACGTACGCACGTATGGTGACATGTTATTCAAAGGGTGGATAGAATAATGAATATGGTTGTACCATATTTATAATAACATCACAGTATATATATGATACTGGAGTTATTATTTTAGAATGGTAACAAAAAAGGAAGAAGAAGTGGAAGAAGAAATGAACTTGGAAAAAGGGTGGTGAAATCATTACCTCTTCTTCGGGTTCTTCCTTTTGATTTGATCAAAAGGGCTGGTTAGGTTGGCTTTATGATCAAACTAAGGCCTCTAGGTTGTAGATAGGGAAGTTGGGAGAGTATTTGGGTAGATTTTGGCCGAACCAAAAGGCTTTGAAGGTGTGAAGAAATGAGAAGGAGGAGTGCCCTTTTATAAGAGGGGTGAGGGGCACCTTTGGAAAAGCTAGAGATATTAGTTTATAATAAATTCATATTCGGTTTCCAATGGCTCCAAAGTTGACTATTCAAAGGTTAAGGTGGGTATGGGTCGAAAACAACTCAACCAGTAGAATTTATACAGGTTTGGGTACTTATATTAACCTTATCTTTAAGTATTAACTCTAAGTTAATTAGTTTCACTTTTACAATGTCTCTTTGTATTTTTATATAATATGGTTAATAAACTTACTATATACATCCAAGAGACCCCCAAGTGGTCCATTAATGATGAAACTATCATGATATAAGTCTCTTGGCCTAACATTAGATTTTTAGGAATTTAATATCAATTAATAATATAATATTTGTTTTAAGAACTCTTTTATGTCAATTTTGACACTTTTCAATAGTTGATTTTTTTGAAACTCATAACAGATTGATTACTTCTAAAAAAGTAAATTAAATCAATCCTAATATATCATATGATCCTAGAAAATTAGTTTAATTTATTAAAAGTTTCATATTATATTTATTTGGGTATTTATAATATCAATTAATTTAATTTTTTACTATTTTAGTAATTACTGCATCATCCTTGTGTCATAAATAAAATAAATTATTTAATGTCTAAAAATTATAAATAAAATATAATTATGTAGGAAATCTTTTTATATTTCTAATTAATATTTATAATATAAAATCCAACATATATAACCCTATGTAATAATTGTTTTTCTAAAAGATATATGCTTGTGTCATTTTTGTATTCATTTTAACTTAATTAAAAAAAAATGTCCCTATCACCTACAAGTGGCACCATGGGGTCCCAAAATCGACCCAAAGATGCCTATGGTCTAACATGTATCAACCAATAATTCTAGGACACGTTTTAGGGTAATTTAGTATTATTATAATATTATTTTTTTAACCCTTATTTACCAAATTTACCCTTAACCATGGTA
Organism: Viscum album; assembly: GCA_963277665.1. Classification (NCBI taxonomy): domain Eukaryota; kingdom Viridiplantae; phylum Streptophyta; class Magnoliopsida; order Santalales; family Viscaceae; genus Viscum; species Viscum album. The sequence continues at coordinate 1,283,886,486 of OY728138.1, read as the reverse complement.
AATAAAATATTTACCACAGTAATTATTCAAAATGTCTAAAAATAAAAGTTACCTATTTACACAATTTGGACATCCTGATTCCAAATATGGAATCCATTTTTATAAATTCAAAACACAGAAGTGGCAGAAATTAATTTAAAATTAATTCCCGCTGTCAAAACAAAAAGCGTGTTTTTAAGAGATAATAACTATCAAAAGATTGACACTTGTTTATGTTCGGTTTAATTGTAAAATTATGTCCAATGACCAACATTATATTAAATGGTAAAAATATATTCTAAATATACTTTAAAACCACTCAAATTCATAATTTATCACTATTAATTATTTTGATTCAAAAAGTTGTTTTTAATTAAAATTTAGTAATTTTCACTATTCATCAAAATGTGAAAGTTATCCGAAAAGTACAAAAATTTCACCTTAGGCTAAATTCAATATTCCGAATCCAGAAATGAAGTCCATTTTAAAATATAAAATATATATAATTTCAAAAAGTAGGTATTACTATTCATAACGGCTAGTTTGATTGGTTATGGTGTGTTAGAACTCGGTGTTGCGTACAACACACGCTATCACATTATTCAAAGAGAAGCGTACCGTAGAAGCTTGGGGTGTTACATTCTCCCCTCCAAATAATTTCGTCCTCGAAATTTCTAGAATACTACCACATGAAAAGACTCGGGTGGTTCTTCGTCATAAGTTCCTCGGGTTCCCACGTTGCCTCTTCCATCTTATGGTTTCTCCACAAAACTTTTACCAGACGCGTCGTCCGGTTTCTCAATACTTGTTCTCTTGTATCAAGAATCCTGACAGGCTCTTCACAATAAGACAGGTCAGGTTCCAGTTCTAATTCCTCATAGGTGAGTACATGCGTTGGGTCAGGCATGTATTTCCTCAACAGAGATACGTGGAACACATCGTGAACTTTGGAGAGACTTGGCGGCATTGCCAATCGGTAAGCTACAACCCCAATTCGTTCTAGAACTTCGAAGGGTCCGATGTACCTGGGACTCAATTTACCTTTCTTACCAAAACGTATGACTCCCTTCCATGGAGGTACCTTCAGGAAAACATGATCACCGACTTGAAATTCCAAATCCTTCCTTCGATTATCGGCATAGCTCTTCTGCCTACTTTGAGCTGCTTTGATGTGATTTTGGATTACTTTCACCTTTTCCACCGTTTCCTCCACCAGTTCTGGGCCTACAAGTTTTCTTTCACCAACGTCATCCCAACTGGTTGGTGTACGACATCTCTTTCCGTATAACGCTTTATATGGTGCCATCTGAATACTCGAATGGAAGCTATTGTTATAGGAAAATTCTACCAGTGGTAAATATTGATCCCACATACCCTGAAAATCAAGTGAGAAAGATCTCAACATGTCTTCTAAGGTATGAATAGTCCGTTCTGATTGTCCGTCTGTCTGAGGGTGGTAAGCAGTGCTCAAATGAAGTTCAGTATCCAGGGATTTCTGAAGACTTCTCCAAAATCTTGAAGTAAAACGGGGATCACGATCAGAAACAATCGATAAGGGTACTCCATGAAGTCTCACAACTTCATTAATATATAGTCTTGCTAGACGTTCCAGGGGTAGATCTTCTCTTATAGTAAGAAAATGTGCTGACTTGGTAAGACGATCAACAATAACCCATATTGCATCGTTCCTTCTAGGAGTCTTTGGTAGCCCCATGACAAAGTCCATCGTAATATTGTCCCATTTCCACTCCGGTATGGGAAGAGGTTGCATGACTCCTCCGGGCTATTGCCTTCTAGCTTTCACTTGTTGACAAACCATACATCTTGACACAAAATCAGCAATCTCCCTCTTCATGTTGTCCCACAAAAAATGTTCCTTCAAATCTCTATACATTTTGGTGCTCCCAGGGTGTATAGAGAAATTGGAACTATGAGCATCATCCAGTAATTCCCTTTTTAGATCAGGTATATTGGGAACACAAAGTCTCTTCCCGAATTTCAAAATTCCATCTTCATACACAAAGTCTCTCAATCTCCCATCATTCACAGCTTTAATCTTCTTTTGGAATTCTTCATCATCGGTCTGAGAACTCTTAATCCTTTCTAGTAAAGATGGTTTGGCAACCATTTGAAAAAGCATTGATGTTTCACCTTCCCTGGTTATTCCCATGTCCATCTTCACTAGATCCATGAAAATTGGATCCCTTTCAATTCTCATATTGTTCAAAACTCCATGGTCTTTTCTACTCAAAGCATCTGCCACCTTGTTTGCTTTCCCCGGGTGGCAGTGTATCGTACAATCATAATCTTTGAGTAATTCAAGCCATCTCCTTTGCCTCATGTTGAGTTCTTTTTGTGAGAAAATATACTTCAAACTCTTGTGATCAGTATAAATCTCACATTTTTCACCATAGAGGTAGTGCCTCCATATCTTCAAAGCAAAGATCACAGCTTCTAACTCAAGATCATGAGTAGGATAGTTTTGTTCATGAATTTTCAACTGTCATGATGCATAGGCAATAACTCTATCATTCTGCATAAGGACACAACCAAGTCCTTTCTTTGATTCATCACTATAAATAACGAACCCATCATTCCCCGATGGTAGAGTCAATATAGAAGCATTGACTAATCTTCTCTTCAGTTCTTCGAAACATTCTTCACACTCTTTTGTCCAAACAAATTTAACCCCTTTACGTGTGAGCTTCGTTAATGGGTTAGCCAATCGGGCAAAATTCTGGACGAAACGTCGATAATAACCTGCCAAACCAATAAAACTACATACCCCAGTTATACTCGCAGGTGCTGGCCATTCTTGGATTGCCTTAGTCTTAGAAGGATCAACAGAGATTCCATCTTTAGAGACAATATGTCCAAGAAAAGAAATCTCCTGGAGCTAGAATTCACACTTGCTAAACTTCCCATATAATTCATGCCTCCTTAGAGTCTTCAAGATAATGCGCAAGTGATTTTCATGATCTTCGTAGTTTTGGAGTATACCAAGATATCATCAATAAATACCACCACAAATTCATCGAGATACTCCTTGAAAACTCTATTCATCAAATCCATGAATACAGAGGGTGCATTAGTCAATCCAAACGGCATTACGGTAAACTCGTAATGCCCGTACCTGGTTCGAAATGTTGTCTTCGGAATGTCTTCCTTCTTCACACACAACTGATGGTATCCAGATTGAAGGTCAATCTTTGAAAATTATTGAGCTCCATGTAGTTGGTCAAATAAATCATCAATACGAGGTAGGGGATACTTGTTCTTTATCGTTATAGCATTGATCTCCCTGTAGTCGATACATAACCTCATAGATCCATCTTTCTTTTTAACAAAAAGAATAGGGGCTCCCCAGGGAGAAACACTAGGGCGAATAAATCCCTTATTACTCAATTCCTCTAGTTGTTTCTTTAGTTAAACTAATTCTACAGTGGCTATTCTATAAGGGGTCTTCGATATAGGCCTTGATCCAGGAATCAAATCAATGGAAAACTCAACTTCTCGTTCTGGAGGATGTCCAGGTAAATCTTCCGGAAATACATCTACAAATTCTTTCACAACAGGTACATCCTCTATTTGAACATTCCTTTCCTCACCGACAATTATTTCATTCTCTTCCTCCCCAATAATTGAATTAAGTTGAGCTACTCGGGGTGGATCTAAATAAGAATTAGGAGGTGATGATTCTGCTCTAAAGATAAGGTGTTCCTTATCATTATCATCAAGAATCGTAACCTCTTTCTTCTTACAATAAATCTTCGCATCATAGTCCGAAAGCCAATCCATACCGAGGATTATATCAAACTAAATCATAGGTATGATGATGAGATCAGCAGATAACGAACATTTATGTGCTCTAATGGGGACTGATTCACAAAACTTTGTTGCAATGATACTTCCCTTAGGAGTTTTAACTGACAACTCCCTTATTAAATCAAATTGGAAATATCTAATTTTCTTAGAAAACTGGGAAGATATGAAACAATGCGATGATCCAGAATCAAATAATGCATTTTCTAAACTTGAGGAAACCATTAAATTACCTGCCACCACGTCTTTCGGAGCTTCTACCTCAGCAGTAGTGATAGCATAAGCCTGGCCTTGATCTCTTGGCCTTTTCTAAGGTAAGTTCTCCTGATGATTAGGACATGCATTTGCATAATGCCCCATCTCCCTGCAATTGTAGCACTGAACGTTGGTAGCTTCCTTCTTCCCCTTGCAATCACGAGCTTGGTGGACTTTTTCACCACACTTGTAACAGACTCCCATTCCCTTCAAGCAAGTACCAGGATGTTTCTTCCCGCATTTACCACAAGATGGATATTCAACCTTTCCCTTCTTCCCCTTATTTCCATTCCCAGATTGATCAGCAGGTCTCTTCTTCTCTTGCTTTTCTTTAAAGTCATAAGACTTAGAGAATTCCTTTTCGGTCTTGATAGCACATGAGACAATGTCTTCGTACGACGAAAAGGATTCTGAGACTAATGCTCAACGGAGAAATGGTTTTAACCCATCAAAGAAAAGATCAATCTTACTTCTTGGGTTTTGTATATAATCACCAGCATACCTTGCTAACCTTGTAAAGTTAGCCTCATACTTTGTGACATTCTCATCCTCCTTCTGTCTCAGACTTAGAAATTGTCTTTCCATATCTGCTCGATGGTCGCAAGGAAAGTATTTTTCTAAAAATAGATCTTTGAACTCCCTCCATTACATATTTGATACTTCATCATCTTCCTTCATATTTTGAATTAATGACCACCATTGATCAGCATCTCCAATGAGGCGGTAAACTGCCATGAAAACTTTTTCCCTTTCACTGCTCCCCAAAGCCTGAAATATTTTCTCTAGGGAATTTATCCATTGCTCAGCTACTAAGGGATTTGTACTCCCATTGAACGTTGGTGGTTTTTGCCTCATGAATCGATCTAACATTGATCCTCCATGCTGTGGATCAGGGTGCTCCATACGGGTAAGGTTATTATTCATAACCTGAGTAAGTTGTCCCAGTATGGTGATTAGCTGATCAGCACCAGTTGCATCACCAGCCCCACTATAATTATCTTGAGCAGGAGGTAAATCCCTACATGGAGTGTGTGCGTTGATACGGTTTCCATTTCTTCCACTAGGCACCATTTCTAAACAATGGCATAAACTAGATCAGTTTATGAATCAAAATACATAATCTCATACTTATAAAACACTTAACATAAATTGAACTATTTATGGATATAATCTATAATCATAAAAATGTTTTCTTTGAGGAAGTATATACTCATAAACCCTTCATAATTATTTGTAAAGAAAATGAGAGTTATCCTAAGCATATCCCCCGGGAGTGTCGTAACCAAGAGTGCAGCAAGGCCCGTTGTCGTGCACCAGTTCCCATTCAAGTCTAGCTCAAAGCGGTGTTTTCGGGTTTTACCCCTAGGTACATCTGTCCCAGAGCCACCTCTACCTGCTCGTATCCAGACAGGGATGTATTGCTCGGAAAAATCAAAAAATCTCTACAATACCAAAATTCTAGGAAGTTCTTCTATCTTAATCCTCAAAGTTCATCTTAGGTCTACGTGCTCTAATCAGAGTTTATCTAAATCTAGCTTCCAAGGTTTGTACTAAACTTCCTCTAATACCAACTGTAACGCCCCGACCCTAGTTACCCAGAGTCGGTGCATTATTACATAACATTGGCATGATCACAAGAAAGATCAAATCTCGAAAGACCGATTGGTTTAGTAGCCTTGGAAACACTAGATATATTCATAAGTTTTACATTATATCATAAAATGAAAAACTACTAGAACAACATAATGTCTCCATAATCCACACTCATATCCCCACATAATATCCCTGCAGGTCATTCATAATTTACTTCTTCACTTCATGGGAAAAATAAAACATAGAAAAGGGGTGAGCTCAAATGCCCAGAAAGGATAACAATATAGCGGAAACTTTCATAAATAAGAATAAACATTTAAGGCAATGTATAACTAAAACAACAGCCTTTCAAACTTTAACTTTCAACATTGTATGGCATAAATAAAATGAAATAATGCCATTTACTCATTCACATGGATATTCTACTAATCGAATAATCATATGAAAAATCACTAACCACTTTTATAATGATGGAATGCATAATGCCAGACTATCATAACCACATAGCCAAGGCCTCATCCCAAGACTACAAATAAGATTTTGTCAAGGCCTTGTGCCAAGACACTAGTTTGCCTCATGAGACCTACCGATGCATCGAGGAGTTATAGTGGGCTCCACCCATCACATATTAAGTCCAATGCATTCCCATATTAAAAGGTTTAAACATAACATAAACATTCGTATTAAAAATAGCATACGAAATGTCAATAATTTCACCATAAACTATGAATGGTATAAAAATAGCACATCCACAGTCAAACATATCACAAAACCTTCAATACAATGGCTCCAAAGTTGACTATTCAAAGGTTAAGGTGGGTATGGGTCGAAAAAAACTCAACCAATAGAATTTAGACAGGTTTGGGTACTTATATTAACCTTATCTTTAAGTATTAACTCTAAGTTAATTAGTTTCACTTTTACAGTGTCTCTTTGTATTTTTATATAATATGGTTAATAAACTTACTATATACATCCAAGCGACCCCCAAGTAGTCCATTAATGATGAAACTATCATTATATAAATCTCTTGGCTGAACATTAGATTTTTAGGAATTTAATATCAATTAATAATATAATATTTGTTTTAAGAACTCTTTTATGTCAATTTTGACACTATTCAATAGTTGATTTTTTTGAAACTCATAACAGATTGATTACTTAGAACAAAGTAAATTAAATCAATCCTAATATATCATATTATCCTAGAAAATTAGTTTAATTCATTAAAAGTTTCATATTATATTTATTTCGGGATTTATAATATCAATTAATTTAATTTTTCACTATTTTAGTAATTACTGCATCATCCTTGTGTCATAAATAAAATAAATTATTTAATGTCTAAAAATTATAAATAAAATATAATTATGTAGGAAATATTTTTATATTTCTAATGAATGTTTATAATCTAAAATCCAACATATATAACCCTATGTAATAATTGTTTTTCTAAAAGATATATGCTTGTGTCATTTTTGTATTCATTTTAACTTAATTAAAAAAAATGTCCCTATCACCTACAAGTGGCACCATGGGGTCCCAAAATCGACCCAAAGATGCCTATGGTCGAACATGTATCAACCAATAATGCTAGGACACGTTTTAGGGTAATTTATTATTATTATAATATTATTTTTTTAACCCTTATTTACCAGATTTACCCTTAACCATGGTAAATAAAATATTTACCACAGTAATTATTAAAAATGTCTAAAAATAAAAGTTAACTATTTACACAATTTGGACATCCTGATTCCAAATATGGAATCCATTTTTCTAAATTAAAAACACAGAAGTGGCAGAAATTAATTTAAAATTAATTCCCGCTGTCAAAACAAAAAGCGTGTTTTTAAGAGATAATAACTATCAAAAGATTGACACTTGTTTATGTTCGGTTTAATTGTAAAATTATGTCCAATGACTAACATTATATTAAATGGTAAAAATATATTCTAAATATAATTTAAAACCACTCAAATTCATAATTTATCACTATTAATTATTTTGATTCAAAAAGTTGTTTTTAATTAAAATTTAGTAATTTTCACTATTCATCAAAATATGAAAGTTATCCGAAAAGTACCAAAATTTCACCTTAGGCTAAATTCGATATTCCGAGTCCAGAAATGAAGTCCATTTTAAAATATAAAATATATATAATTTCGAAAAGTAGGTATTACTATTCATAACGGCTAGTTTGATTGGTTATGGTGTGTTAGAACTCGGTGTTGCGTACAACACACGCTATCACATTATTCAAAGAGAAGCGTACCGTAGAAGCTTGGGGTGTTACATTCTCCCCTCCTTCAAATAATTTCGTCCTCGAAATTTCTAGAATACTACCACATGAAAAGACTCGGGTGGTTCTTCATCATAAGTTCCTCGGGTTCCCACGTTGCCTCTTCCATCTTATGGTTTCTCCACAAAAATTTTACCAGACGCGTCGTCCGGTTTCTCAGTACTTGTTCTCTTGTATCAAGATCCTGACAGGCTCTTCACAATAAGACAGATCAGGTTCCAGTTCTAATTCCTCATAGGTGAGTACATGCGTTGGGTCAGGCATGTATTTACTCAACAGAGATACGTGGAACACATCGTGAACTTTGGAGAGACTTGGCGGCATTGCCAATCGGTAAGCTACAACCCCAATTTGTTCTAGAACTTCGAAGGGTCCGATGTACCTGGGAATCAATTTACCTTTCTTACCAAAACGTATGACTCCCTTCCATGGAGATACCTTGAGGAAAACATGATCACCGACTTGAAATTCCAAATCCTTCCTTCGATTATCGGCATAGCTCTTCTGCCTACTTTGAGCTGCTTTGATGTGATTTTGGATTACTTTCACCTTTTCCACCGTTTCCTCCACCAGTTCTGGGCCTACAAGTTTTCTTTCACCAACGTCATCCCAACAGGTTGGTGTACGACATCTATTTCCGTATAACGCTTCATATGGTGCCATCTGAATACTCGAATGGAAGCTATTGTTATAGGAAAATTCTACCAGTGGTAAATATTGATCCCACATACCCTGAAAATCAAGTGAGCAAGAACTTAACATGTCTTCTAAGGTCTGAATAGTCCGTTCTGATTGTCCGTCTGTCTGAGGGTGGTAAGCAGTGCTCAAATGAAGTTCAGTATCTAGGGATTTCTGAAGACTTTTCCAAAATCTTGAAGTAAAACAGGGATCACGATCAGAAACAATCGATAAGGGTACTCCATGAAGTCTCACAACTTCATTAATATATAGTCTTGCTAGACGTTCCAGGGGTAGATCTTCTCTTATAGCAAGAAAATTTGCTGACTTGGTAAGACGATCAACAATAACCCATATTGCATCATTCCTTCTAGGAGTCTTTGGTAGCCCCATGACAAAGTCCATCGTAATATTGTCCCATTTCCACTCTGGTATGGGAAGAGGTTGCATGACTCCTCCAGGCTGTTGCCTTCTAGCTTTCACTTGTTGACAAACCATACATCTTGACACAAAATCAGCAATCTCCCTCTTCATGTTGTCCCACAAAAAATGTTCCTTCAAATCTCTATACATTTTGGTGCTCCCAGGGTGTATAGAGAAATTGGAACTATGAGCATCATCCAGTAATTCCCTTTTTAGATCAGGTATATTGGGAACACAAAGTCTCTTCCCGAATTTCAAAATTCCATCTTCATACACAAAGTCTCTCAATCTCCCATCATTCACAGCTTTAATTTTCTTTTGGAATTCTTCATCATCGGTCTGAGAAATCTTAATCCTTTCTAGTAAAGATGGTTTGGAAACCATTTGAAAAAGCATTGATGTTTCACCTTCCCTGGTTATTCCCATGTCCATCTTCACTAGATCCATAAAAATTGGATCCCTTTCAATTCTCATATTGTTCAAAACTCCATGGTCTTTTCTACTCAAAGCATTTTCCACCTTGTTTGCTTTCCCCGGGTGGTAGTGTATCGTACAATCATAATCTTTGAGTAATTCAAGCCATCTCCTTTGCCTCATGTTGAGTTCTTTTTGTGAGAAAATATACTTCAAACTCCTGTGATCAGTATAAATCTCACATTTTTCACCATAGAGGTAGTGACTCCATATCTTCAAAGCAAAGATCACAGCTTCTAACTCAAGATCATGAGTAGGATAGTTTTGTTCATGAATTTTCAACTGTCGTGATGCATAGGCAATAACTCTATCATTCTGCATAAGGACACAACCAAGTCCTTTCTTTGATTCATCACTATAAATAATGAACCCATCATTCCCCGATGGTAGAGTCAATATAGGAGCATTGACTAATCTTCTCTTCAGTTCTTCGAAACATTCTTCACACTCTTTTTTCCAAACAAATTTAACCCCTTTACGTGTGAGCTTCGTTAATGGGTTACCCAATCAGGCAAAATTCTGGAAGAAACGTCGATAATAACCTGCCAAACCAATAAAACTACGTACCTCAGTTATACTCGTAGGTGCTGGCCATTCTTGGATTGACTTGGTCTTAGAAGGATCAACAGAGATTCCATCTTTAGAGACAATATGGCCAAGAAAAGAAATCTCCTGAAGCCAGAATTCACACTTGCTAAACTTCCCATATAATTCATGCCTCCTTAGAGTCTTCAAGATAATGCGCAAGTGATTTTCATGATCTTCGTAGGTTTTGGAGTATACCAAGATATCGTCAATAAATACCACTAAAAATTCATCGAGATACTCCTTGAAAACTCTATTAATCAGATCCATGAATACAGAGGGTGCATTAGTCAATCCAAACGGCATTACGGTAAACTCGTAATGCCCGTACCTGGTTCGAAATGCTGTCTTCGGAATGTCTTCCTTCTTCACACACAACTGATGGTATCCAGATCGAAGGTCAATCTTTGAAAAGTATTGAGCTCCATGTAGTTGGTCAAATAAATCATCAATACGAGGTAGGGGATACTTGTTCTTTATCGTTATAGCATTGATCTCCCTGTAGTCGATACATAACCTCATAGATCCATCTTTCTTTTTAACAAAAAGAACAGGGGCTCCCCAGGGAGAAACACTAGGGTGAATAAATACCTTATTACTCAATTCCTCTAGATGTTTCTTTAGTTCAACTAATTCTACAGTGGCTATTCTATAAGGGGTCTTCGATATAGGCCTTGATCCAGGAATCAAATCAATGGAAAACTCAACTTCTCGTTCTGGAGGATGTCCAGGTAAATCTTCCGGAAATACATCTACAAATTCTTTCACAACAGGTACATCCTCTATTTGAACATTCCTTTCCTCACCGACAATTATTTCATTCTCTTCCTCCCCAATAATTGAATTAAGTTGAGCTACTGGGGGTGGATCTAAATAAGAATTAGGTGGTGATGATTCTGCTCTAAAGATAAGGTGTTCCTTATCATTATCATCAAGAATCGTAACCTATTTCTTCTTACAATAAATCTTCGCATCATAGTCCGAAAGCCAATCCATACCGAGGATTATATCAAACTCAATCATAGTTATGACGATGAGATCAGCAGATAACGAACATTCATGTGCTCTAATGGGGACTGATTCACAAAACTTTGTTGCAATGATACTTCCCTTAGGAGTTTTAACTGACAACTCCCTTATTAAATCAAATTGTAAATATATAATTTTCTTAGAAAACTGGGAAGATATGAAACAATGCGATGATCCAGAATCAAATAATGCATTTGCTAAACTTGAGGAAACCATTAAATTACCTGCCACCACGTCTTTCGGAGCTTCTACCTCAGCAGTAGTGATAGCATAAGCCTGACCTTGATCCCTTGGCCTTTTCTGAGGTAAGTTCTCCTGACGCTTAGGACATGCATTTGCATAATGCCACATCTCCCTGCAATTTTAGCACTGAACGTTGGTAGCTTCCTTCTTCCCCTTGCAATCACGAGCTTGGTGGCCTTTTTCACCACACTTGTAACAGACTCCCATTCCCTTCAAGCAAGTACCAGGATGTTTCTTCCCGTATTTACCACAAGATGGATATTCAACCTTTCCCTTATTCCCCTTATTTCCATTCCCAGATTGATCAACAGGTCTCTTCTTCTCTTTCTTTGCTTTAAAGTCATAAGACTTAGAGAATTCCTTTTCGGTCTTGATAGCACATGAGAAAATGTCTTCGTACGACGAAAAGGATTGTGAGACTAATGCTCGACGAAGAAATGGTTTTAACCCATCAAAGAAAAGATCAATCTTAATTCTTGGGTTACGTATATAATCACCAGCATACCTTGCTAACCTTGTAAAGTTAGCCTCATACTTTGTGAAATTCTCATCCTCCTTCTGTCTCAGACTTAGAAATTGTCTTTCCATATCTGCTCGATGGTCGCGAGGAAAGTATTTTTCTAAAAATAGATCTTTGAACTCCCTCCATTACATATTTGATACTTCATCATCTTCCTTCATATTTTTAATTAATGACCACCATTGATCAGCATCTCTAGTGAGGCGGTAAACTGCCATGAAAACTTTTTCCCTTTCACTACTCCCCAAAGCCTGAAATATTTTCTCTAGGGAATTTATCCATTGCTCAGCTACTAAGGGATTTGTACTCCCATTGAACGTTGGTGGTTGTTGCGTCATGAATCGATCTAACATTGATCATCCACGTTGTGGATCAGGGTGCTCCATACGGGTAAGGTTATTATTGATAACCTGAGTAAGTTGTCCCAGTATGGTGATTAGATGATCGGCACCAGTTGCATCACCAGCCCCACTATAATTATCTTGAGCAGGAGGGAAATCCCTACATGGAGTGCGTGCGTTGATACGGTTTCCATTTCTTCCACTAGGCGCCATTTCTAAACAATGGCATAAACTAGATCAGTTTATGAATCAAAATACATAATCTCATACTTATAAAACACTTAACATAAATTGAACTATTTATGGATATAATCCATAATCATAAAAATGTTTTCTTTGAGGAAGTATATACTCATAAACCCTTCATAATGATTTGTAAATAAAATGAGAGTTATCCTAAGCATATCCCCTGGGAGTGTCGTAACCAAAGGTGCAGTAAGGCCCGTTGTCGTGCACCAGTTCCCGTTCAAGTCTAGCTCAAAGCGGTGTTTTCGGGTTTTACCCCTAGGTACATCTGTGCCAGAGCCACCTCTACCTGCTCGTATCCAGACAGGGATGTATTGCTCGGAAAACTCACAAAATCTCTACAATACCAAAATTCTAGGAAGTTCTTCTATACTAATCCTCAAAGTTCATCTTAGGTCTACGTTCTCTAATCAGAGTTTATCTAAATCCAGCTTCCAAGGTTTGTACTAAACTTCCTCTGATACCAACTGTAACGCCCCGACCCTAGTTACCCAGAGTCGGTGCATTATTACATAACATTGGCATGATCACAAGAAAGATCAAATCTCGAAAGACCGATTGGTTTAGTAGCCTTGGAAACACTAGATATATTCATAAGTTTTACATTACATCATAAAATGAAAAACTACTAGAAAAACATAATGTCTCCATAATCCACACTCATATCCCCACATAATATCCCTGCAGGTCATTCATAATTTACTTCTTCACTTCCTGGGAAAAATAAAACATAGAAAAGGGGTGAGCTCAAATGCCCAGTAAGGATAACAATATAGCGGAAACTTTCATAAATAAGAATAAACATTTAAGGCAATGTATAACTAAAACAACAGCCTTTCAAACTTGAACTTTCAACATTATATGGCATAAATAAAATTAAATAATGCCATTTACTCATTCACATGGATATTCTACTAATCGAATAATCACATGAAAAATCACTAACCACTTTCATAATGATGGAATGCATAATGCCAGACTATCATAACCACATAGCCAAGGCCTCATGCCAAGACTACAAATAAGATTTTGTCAAGGCCTTGTGCCAAGACACTAGTTTGCCTCATGAGACCTACCGATGCATCGAGGAGCTATAGCGGGCTCCACTCGTCACATATTAAGTCCAATGCATTCCCATATGAAAAGGTTTAAACATAACATAAACATTCGTATTAAAAATAGCATACGAAATGTCAATAATTTCACCATAAACTATGAATGGTATAAAAATAGCACATCCACAGTCAAACATATCACAAAACCTTCAATACAATATAGAAGTTTTGTATCATAATAAATCAACTTCAAATAAGCGTAAAATCCATCAAAGGATGTTGACATAGATGAAATCAAAACACTTTTTGGAGAAATATCTCTTTCTATTTTTGAAATAATTTAAGAGCCATATAAAATAAAACATTTTCTTGAAAATATTCTTATAAACTTGTAAGGAAAACTTTGAAGATTTTATAACGGCATAAAATAACCGCACTCACCGTATAAGTTTAAAAAACATTCTTACCTTAATTCTGTCGAAAAGGTTAAAAAGGACCTTGTTTTGAAAACAACGGAAAGATTCCTCTTATAAAAAGTCAAACAAGGGTATAAATGACTTTAACCCATATTATTCTAAATAATAAAAAAAAATTGAAATACATTTTGAAGAAACATGGATGTGGATGATAAAGAGATCCCAGTAGATTATTACATATAAACAACCTCGGATAATGAAGAGATTGTGAAATAACCCTTACCAATTTGGTAACTTATGAAACATACAACCCATGAAAGAGGTATCATAAAATGAATATGTAAATAAACATAAATTAGAGTGTATTAAACAAATAATATAATTATGGGCAGTACATACACCACACAAAAGGTAATGGTGGTAATATGGCATGAATCTCACGGGAATAAGGAGTGAGATGAAAACCCCTTACCTTGTACTTTTCCTTGGTTGGGGTAGGTTAACCTCCGGTATAATGGTGAAATAATTGTTATTAAATTATACAAGAATCATATACATTAATATGATATCATATATGATCTTTTAATATTGATTTGATAATAATATCTTAGTATTATCGTTGTTTCGGGTGTTAACTTACTTGTTTTCTTTTATATGTTTCGTTACGTAAGATATTTTTGTAAAGGATAGGTTGTATATTATTCATATCCATAATGATATCAAGTCCTTAAACATAATTTTTAAATCATCAAATGATAATTATACTTGAATGGATACGATGGAGAATGAATCTCATCGCGTTCGTGGAGATGGTAGTCTGTACGTACGCACGAGCGACAATATCATTCTTTTGATATTAAAATAATATATAAATGGATGGTATATCATATATACAGAATTATTAAAATGTTATATTTATTATTTACCTGAGTTAAACATCATTATTATACCCATCCAAATAATATTATATTGAATAACAATTACACCACGACGTGGAGACGGTAAGCCGTACATACGCACGTATGGTGACATTTTATTCAAAGGGTGGATAGAATACTGAATATGGTTGTACCATATTTATAATAACATCACAGTATATATATGATACTGGAGTTATTAATTTAGAATGGTAACAACAAAGGAAGAAGAAGTGGAAGAAGAAATGAACTTGGAAAAAGGGTGGGGAAATCATTACCTCTTCTTCGGGTTCTTCCTTTTGATTTGATCAAAAGGGCTGCTTAGGTTGGCTTTATGATCAAAATAAGGCCTCTAGGTTGTAGTGAGGGAAGTTGGGAGAGTATTTGGACAGATTTTGCCCGAACCAAAAGGCTTTGAAGGTGTGAAGAGATGAGAAGGAGGAGTGCCCTTTTATAAGAGGGGTGAGGGGCACCTTTGGAAAAGCTAGAGATATTAGTTTATAATAAATTCATATTCGGTTTCCAATGGATCCAAAGTTTACTATTCAAAGGTTAAGGTGGGGATGGGTCGAAAACAACTCAACCAATAGAATTTAGACAGGTTTGGGTACTTATATTAACCTTATCTTTAAGTATTAACTCTAAGTTAATTAGTTTCACTTTTACAATGTCTCTTTGTATTTTTATATAATATGGTTAATAAACTTACTATATACATCCAAGCGACCCCCAAGTGGTTCATTAATGATGAAACTATCATGATATAAGTCTCCTGGCCGAACATTAGATTTTTAGGAATTTAATATCAATTAATAATATAATATTTGTTTTAAGAACTCTTTTATGTCAATTTTGACACTATTCAATAGTTGATTTTTTTGAAACTCATAACAGATTGATTACTTAGAATAAAGTAAATTAAATCAATCCTAATATATCATATTATCCTATAAAATTAGTTTAATTCATTAAAAGTTTCATATTATATTTATTTGGGTATTTATAATATCAATTAATTTAATTTTTCACTATTTTAGTAATTACTGCATCATCCTTGTGTCATAAATAAAATAAATTATTTAATGTCTAAAAATTATAAATAAAATATAATTATGTAGTAAATCTTTTTATATTTCTAATGAATGTTTATAATCTAAAATCCAACATATATAACCCTATGTAATAATTGTTTTTCTAAAAGATATATGCTTGTGTCATTTTTGTATTCATTTTAACTTAATTAAAAAAAATGTCCCTATCACCTACAAGTGGCACCATGGGGTCCCAAAATCGACCCAAATATGCCTATGGTCGAACATGTATCAACCAATAATTCTAGGACACGTTTTAAGGTAATTTAGTATTATTATAATATTATTTTTTTAACCCTTATTTACCAGATTTACCCTTAACCATGGTAAATAAAATATTTACCACAGTAATTATTCAAAATGTCTAAAAATAAAAGTTACCTATTTACACAATTTGGAAATCCTGATTCCAAATATGGAATCCATTTTTCTAAATTCAAAACACAGAAGTGGCAGAAATTAATTTAAAATTAATTCCTGCTGTCAAAACAAAAAGCGTGTTTTTAAGAGATAATAACTATCAAAAGATTGACACTTGTTTATGTTCGGTTTAATTGTAAAATTATGTCCAATGACCAAAATTATATTAAATGGTAAAAATATATTCTAAATATACTTTAAAACCACTCAAATTCATAATTTATCACTATTAATTATTTTGATTCAAAAATTTGTTTTTAATTAAAATTTAGTAATTTTCACTATTCATCAAAATATGAAAGTTATCTGAAAAGTACCAAAATTTCACCTTAGGCTAAATTCGATATTCCGAATCCAGAAACAGAGTCCATTTTAAAATATAAAATATATATAATTTCGAAAAGTAGGTATTACAATTCATAACGGCTAGTTTGATTGGTTATGGTGTGTTAGAACTCGGTGTTGCGTACAACACACGCTATCACATTATTCAAAGAGAAGAGTACCGTAGAAGCTTGGGGTGTTACACGAATAATGTCACTTTAATAGTTATCCATTATATACTTTCTATTTCATTATTTTCTTTAGTATTCTAGATCAATTACCATCATTTATAAACATCTCCCTTTAAAAATATACTACTAGAATAAACTTTTATATTTTATTACTTCCCAAATATTGAAATATCTTTTTGAGGGACTTGATTCATTACTCATCTACCAATGGATTAGTAGTTCCATTAAAGGATAGAGGATTCTGTTATATACAGAAATCTAATATAGGTGAATTATGTTGTATAATAATAGGTTTCTCCATATGGGTAAGGTTATTTTTCATAACCTGAGTCAATTTCCCTAATATTTCCATGATCTTCTCAGCTCCAACACCTTCTATATTGACTAGATTATAAGGTAAATCCAAAAATTGATTGTGGGTATTAACATGATTTCTCTTTCCTCCACTAGGATCCATATCTAAACAATGTAACTCACATAATTAGCTCATAAAATCATGAATATTTTTCCAAAACATAAAAATCCTAAAAATTTATTTAACATTATAGGGGTTTATCTTATTTCGTTTTTCAGTAATGTGTTGGAAACAATATTTTTCTCCAAAATATCTTCATGTTATGTGTTTTTATGATTCAAAAAATTCCTACTTTTATTCTAACAAGTTTTTTATAAAGTGTTTCATATTATTCTTATCTTAATATATCTATCAAAGTGTTTATTTTACGAAACAAAAGTACTTTATCTTATGATAATTGAAGAATTCAGTTTCTCAAAATCAGAAAGTATCATGTAGGAATTCATCTTACGAAGTTCGATTAAGTTTCTCAAGAAAAATTCTCTAATTAGAATGATATTATAAAATGAATTTATCTTATAAAAATAATTTTCTAATATAGAATAATTTGAGGAAGAAAAATGTTACTGTAATAGTTTATATTATGTTTTAGAATTGTCTTATGCTTCATTGAAGTTAATTTATCTTACGAGGACAAACTGCTTTATCTTTTGAAAGTTATCTTATTATGAACAGTGATTTTAGTCAATATCTTTCGAATATATAGTATTTGATAATGTCATGGTTACTTTTATAATATCACAATAAGACACTTCATTCCATTAGAGCACATCAAAAGGAGATTATCCATTTAAGGAAATTTTGTTTTGCATAAGACTTTCCTGAAGAGAAAAATCTGAAGAATGATAATACTTCTTCTAAAAAAGTAATTCCTATATCTATAAAGTTCAGCTACGTGTACTTAATAGCCTATCTCATCAATATCACTATTTATTTCTCACTTAACCATTGTACTGCATTCAAGTTTAAACAAGCATATAAAAAGATCTGTTGGACACTACAGAAAAAGAGATAAGAGAGAAGAAGAACAGTAGATGATTACTTTTATAAAACCACAAAGAAAAACATTGAAGACCTATACATGGTTAAGAAAGTAAATTATTCAAGTTGTACTCATCAATTCTATCAGTTTCACTGAATATTATCTCAATATAATTTAAATTCAATCTTTTTCTCAGGACAAATCTTTATCTATTTTTAGTTGCTTCTTCCAAGTATTTGCTACAAATGTACCTCTCAAAGTTTCTATATATTTAATCATGTTTGAACTTTGTGAAATAACACGGTTAAGATCATGGATAGGTCTTGAAAAGTGAGAGCTTGGTTGAAAGATCTTGTACCTTTTTACTAAGTTATAGTCTCTTGTACTCATTTGGGAGCCCTTAGTAAAAGGGGTGTTATAGTGAAAATCACCAAGCTCATAGAGAAGAGCGTTAGTGGAGTGGATTAGGGGATTTCTATTCCCCAAACCACTATAAATATTTGTACTCAATTTTATTTTCACAAGTTTTTAAATTTCCACTACATATATTCTAAATGAAATAATTAAACTTACATACTTTGAAGAGGGTGGTCTAATATTCATGAAATTGTTAAGAACTCAATTCCCCCCCCCCTATTGACTTATTCAGTCAACAATTGTCTATTACAATAATTGGTATCATAGAAAGTGACTCTTTAGTTTACAATTATCAAAGGTTGAAGTCCAGATATATATCTTCAAATGTTTTTTAAGGGTGATATATGAGAATATATGTCGATGGTTAGAGCTTCGTACTTCAATGGTGAGAATTATGGTTTCTAGAAAGATCATATGATCATCTATCAGAAAAAATATTGGTCTGAAATTATACCTCAAAGAAGTTAATCCCTATGAAATTCCTAAG
This sequence comes from Viscum album, assembly GCA_963277665.1. Lineage (NCBI taxonomy): Eukaryota > Viridiplantae > Streptophyta > Magnoliopsida > Santalales > Viscaceae > Viscum > Viscum album. Next base: position 1,283,867,341 of record OY728138.1, on the reverse strand, counting down.
ACATAACCTAAAACATGTGATTCTATAGTTGAATAAAATTATGATTTAAACCCCAAAGTTATGAATGTCATCATCTTCAGGTTAGGACCATATGAGTTCAACGGGATCTCTCAATATCAGATAGCACATGAAATTTGGAACACTATAGCAGTAGCATATCAAGGAACTAACAACGTGAAAGCTCTTAGATATGATACATCTAAGCATATGTTCGATACATTCAAAATGGAAAAAGTAGATAGAATTGTTAAACTAAATGGAAGAATCACTAAGATTGTGAACAAATTTGCTACTCTATGAATTCCAATCGCTAAGATTGAACAAGAATTGAATGTTCTTAGAGTATTACCACCTAAGTGGATTGAAATCTTAGCTGTTATTATAAAATCTAAAAAATTAAAAAATTCCAAGATAAAAGATCTCATTGAGACTCTTATGATGTAAGAAGTTGAAATGGAAAATGTAAGTGAAGAGCATAAAATGATCAAGAAGGAAAATGTTTCCTTGAAAGTATCTACTTTTAAATATGGAAGAAAAAGAAAAATCATACAAATATCTAAATCTTCTGAAGAAGAAGACATATCAAGAAAATCTAAATCAAATGGTGAGCTCGCCCAATTTTCTCAAAAGTTTAAAAATTACTATAATAATAAGAAAGGTTTCTGATGATCCTTTAACAAGAATAGAAAGCATAGTGACAACTCTAAATATTTGAGATGTTGTGAATGCAAAAAGTTGGGACACCTCAAGAATGATTTTCTGAAAAATAGAGATGATAAGAAGATAGAAAAAAATATTTCATGAAAACTTGATACAATAAGTCTAAGAAAGCTATGAAGGCCACCTGGAGTGCTTATGAAGATTTTAGAAAATTCACATCATAAGAACCAGAAGCTAAAGCTACAAATAAAAAGGGAAATATATGATTTATGGCACAATCAGATGAGGGAGTTGGTCATATGAATAGAAATAAAAAATGTTTTATAGATATTGGTTCTTCAAGGCATATGAGTGGAGACTAATCTAGCTTTCATTATTTATCCAAATTAGATGAAGGATATGTCATGTTTTGTGACAATGAAAAAGGAAAGATATTTGGAATTAGATTAGTTGTAAATCCTTAGTCTATTCTCATCAAAAAATTACTTTACATAGAATGCATGAAGCACAACCTGATAAGTATTTCTAAACTTTGTGATGATGGTTATTTTTTTGATTTTTCTAAAAAATGCTTCATTAGTTTTTAAAGATATATGTATCAAATTTAAATCACCCATAATAGATGATGTTTACACACTAGATCTTAATTCCTTATGTAGAAAAAATGTAAACTATTTAAATGATGAAATTTATGAATCATGGATTTGTCATAGAAGGCTTGGACATTACAATGTTCATTCCTTGAGAAAATTTTCTAAAATACATTTGATTTCTAGATTTCTGGATCTCAAATCAGATAGAAATAAACTATATGATTCATTCCAAATAGACAAGAAACACAGGTCATATTTTAAACTAATTAAATAAGTTCTTGTATTTAGACCTCTTGATCTTATCCATATGGATTTTTTCAGACCAACTAGAAGTGAATTTCTTGTTGGTAAGTCATTTTTTTATGTTTTAGTTGATGATTTTTCAATATTTACATGGGTTTACTTTTTAATACATAAAAGTGAATCTTGTTCTGTTTTTATTAATTTATGTAAACTTGTGAAAAATGAAAAAGATGTCAAAATTATGTCTTTAAAGAGTGATCATAGAGGTGAATTTTAGAATCATGAATTTTATTTTTTATTTATCAAAGAAAGAAATTAAACATAGGGGTGTGCTCGCTTCTTGACCATCGACTTCCATGGGTTAGGGTTCAATGGTCCCTACATCAGACCCTCCCCCCTCTGTGGGGGAGGGGGGTCTTCTGATGCCTATTGATGGAGGTCGACCACTGCTCTTCACCCCCTTCTCAAAACCAGAATGCATCCCTCCCTTTCCTCTAATCATTGTTAGTCTGAAAGTTTTGGAGTTGTTCAATAGAGCCCCACAGTTGTTGATTTCAAATCTAGAGTTTACTAACGCATCTTATTTTATTAATCTGATGCTTACTACAAGATTCAAGCAGCTCCTACTATCGATCACCACATTTGATCACTTCTTCTTTGGTTCTTGGGGAATGCACAAGCACACAATAGTGGGGCTTCTTGACTCAAGACACATCATGATTAGGTTTTCCTTTAAGGAAGATCTGATGCAAGCTTGGTTGTATGTGCCTCATACTTGCAATAGTGTTTGTTTTATTTTCTTCTGATGGACATACGATTTCTATATGAAACGTGACTCACTGACAATGGTGTTATGGGTAAGATTTCTCAAACTTCCTATTCTATTCCAAAATCCTTCAATTATTTGTATGATTGGAAATCTAGTTGGTTGATATCTCTGTTCGGATAGTAGGGATAGGTCTATTTACCATCCGATTTCTCCTAGTATTTTCATTGAAGTTGATATTTCGAAGCTTCCAGTGGAGTCCTTGTGGGTTTCTGTAGGTGAAGAGTTCATCCATAAGAATCTAGTTATATTTGAGTCTTAGTGTGATTTATGTGCCCAGTGCAAGGAATTGAGGCATAGTTTGGAGGCTTGTAGGAGCGGGAAGACATTGTAGAAGGAGTCGGGATTGATTCTAGGAGAGGTTCCAATTGTTAGTGGTAGCCTGTTAGTGGAAGAAGGTAGTGGAAAAATCTCTGGTTTTGAATTAGTTGAAACAGATCGACTTCACAAGCATGATACTGAGATGTTGAATTTATAGGAGGAAGTTACGGGGGTGTCCAAGCATGTCAATGACACGTCTAAGGATCTGAAAATTTTAGAATTTTTAGTAGGTTGAAACATGATCTGAGGGTGGGGATTCCTACTAGTTTTTTGATAATTTAGGGTATTACAGCAAATTTAGGTGATGCAGGAGTTAATGGTAGGTTGAAAAATGATCATGTAGTGGCCTCGAGTGAGGGAATCACTGGAGCTTCTGGTTCTAATGTCAGTGTGGAAGTCCAATTGGAGATTTAGGGATTTCCTATGACTCCTGGTGTTGGTTCTTATGTGGAGTCAGTCCGGTCACCTATGGGAGGATAGGTTGTGACCACTAAGATTCCAAATAACTCAGTTCCTAGAAGGGAAGTGCCTGATATTGATCTTGGAAATTTTTTTGATGGATTGACTAAAAAAGATCTAGTGATGGAGGTTGAAACTGATCAGAGCAGATACACTATGGATGATCATCAAGCCCAGTGGAGCGTGACTAGTGATGGGTACAGGAAGGAAATCCGTAAAGAGAACAAATATTACTCATATTTTCCACCTCCCATGGAGACACGTTCGGCAAAAAAAATAAATTCCAAGCAGATGGATGGTGATTCTCTTGATTAACCATTAGATTTACTTATGAGTTCGGATGAATAAATGGTTGAATAGGTATTGTTTCTTAACTCTACTAAAGAAGAAGCTGCTAGAGCGATGGTAATTCCTTTGAGGATGAATCTTAATGAGGAACAATATAACTGGATCGACAGATAGGACTTCATTTTAGTTGAAGGATTCAACAATGGGAAGATCATCCTTGAGTAGTACATTCAGACTTGGGATAAATTGATGTTAAGACTTGAAGATCTCTTAATGGCTGAACTGGAAACTCAGGTATGCAATATTTCTTTGAAACTATTTAGAGATCCAAATTCCGGTAGTCTTAAATTGTCTTTTAATGGTTTGGTTATTTCCTTTTGTGTCTGAACCCATGGTTTCTCACTTTTTCCTAAAAATTGTTTGTAAATAAAAATTTAATCTTTATTCAGAATTAAATATACATTATCTTCCTCAGTACACCTCAACAAAATGGTGTTATCAAAAGGAGGAATAGGACTTTGTAAGAAATTTCTAGGACTATGTTATATGAATATAACATACCCACTCATTTCTTGGTTGAGGTTATTAACACAACATGTTATATCATTAACATAGTACTAATAAGGCCTATCTTAAAGAAAACACCCTATGAGTTGTGGAATAATATAAAACCCAAGGTAGGATACTTCAAAATATTTGGATGTAATGTTTACATCTTGAACACTAAGGATAATCTTGGAAAGTTCGATCTAAAGGCTGATGAAGGTATCTTCCTAGGCTATTCTACTACTTACAAAGATTATAGAGTTTTCAATTAAAGTTCAAGGATAATTGAAGAATCAGCTCATGTGAAATTTGATAAAAGTGATCATTTCAAGAAAAAAATGATTCAAATTAATGATCAAAATAATTCAGTCCAAAATATGATACTTAAGCCTATCCTTAATGATAATAAGGATGATGAATTAGAACTTAATTACTCTAAATCAAATCCAATAAGGTAAAACACTAATGAACTATAAATTATGTTTCCTAGAATACCTATAAGCCTTAAATACCATCCTTTATAAATAGTTATAATAAACCTAGATGAAGGAGTAAGAACTAGAAGAAACTTGGGAAATTTAATAGAATTATATGCCTTTATATCCCAATTAGAACCTAAATCTGTTGAAGAAACCTTATCTGATGAAATTTGTTTCTTAGAAATTCAATAAGATCTAAATAGATTCAAAAGAAATAAGGTATAAGAACTAGTTGAAAGTCCCTTGCACTATCCGGTAATTGGGAAAAAATGGGTTTTTAGAAATAACAAGATAACCATGATATAATAACTAGAAATAAATCCTAATTGGTTGAAAAATACTATAATCAAGAAGAAAAAATAAATTATAATTATACCTTTTCTTCCATGTGTAGATTATAAGATATTAGAATCCTTCCAGCATATACATCCTATATGAATTTTAAGTTTTATTAGATAGAAATTAAATATTCCTTTTTAAATGGTTTTTTAATAGAGGAAGTTTACGTAGAACAACCTCCTGGTTTTAAAGATCCTCATTTTCAAAATTTTATGTTTAAACTTACTAAATCTCTCTATGGATTTAAATAAAATCTAAGGTCATGGTATGAAAGATTAAGTTATTTTATTTTATCAAATGGTTTTACAGTATTAATAGAAGAACCTATGTTATTTAAGAAAACTTGTTTATCTGTATAAGGAAAGTAGTTAACAGAACGATGCACAAATAAATACTAACTCCACTAGTGCTCAGTATCCACCATGGAGTGTCACCTGCTTTGGCCAATGCCGGAATCTCTGTCATGCAACCTGAAACCATGTGCCCCCTAACATAGAGTGTCTCAAGTACTGATGTCCCGAAAGCACGCCCAATAGTAGTAACCCAGAGGAACAGTGATGTCTGTCCTCAAATAAGTATAGGAGGGACAGCGATGTCTACCCTTAAAATAAGTAGATGGAGGGACAGCGATGTCTACCCTAAAAATAAAGTATCCAAAGGGACAGTGATGTCTGCCCTCAAATAACAGCGAGCCTCTGCCCCCAACCTGATAGCCTCAATGATATCCCCTGAAGGCTCCTCACCTTCCATGTGGCTTCCTATGTCAAACACCCCCAAACCAATAGTACCTAAACTACAACTAACGGGGGCCTCTACCCACACGAGTGGTCAAAACCACCTCTTCACGGAGTCTCTCTGTGTGCACACTACTCAAAGTTTCTGGGTGAGCGGTAATCACCAAAATAGTACCCAAGCCACAACACCTTTGATGCCTCGTGTCCCTGTGACCATGCCGCTCAAGTCTGATGGCCTTTCCATCCCAGTAACCCAGTCCATGCCCAACCTGACAGTCATCCTGCCTCAAATTGATGCCCATGATTCCCAATCTCGTTGTTAGAACCACCCAATGTAACCCGGGCCAAGCCCTACCTATGATTAGCATCACTAAAGAATATCCAAGCCATGCCCAACACAACCCAAAGGTTCCATCATATACAATTCATCAATTACATATATAACATATTTAAACAGAACACATAAACAGGAAAAACATTCTAAAAAGTTGAATTTCCATAACCCAATAGTTATCAATCATCAGCACTAAGGTCTTGAATGCCTCTAACAATTTATATCAAGTTTAATAAACTAAAATCAATAGTTTAAAACAATATAATTCAAATATAACCATTTTGGCATCCCCCGGCCAAAATGCCCTGATGAGAAATGGCCCCTCGCCCAGCCCCGCTCAAGAAAAACTGGTAATAGGGCATACCCAAAGGCATCCCATAGGTCCATAAACAATGTAATATGCAATATCAGATAAAATGGGGTCCCGCTCAAAATACCCAAAAACGCGCCAAAGGCCGTATCACCCAAATAACCACAAAAACACAAAAAGAGGTATGCACCACCAACCTCAGACTCGTACAATGATACTCCTCTGATAATAGCCTCCAATTAGGTCTAAAACATGGTAGATCTACAAAATAATAAAAACCTCTCAAACCCATATAACTCGTTCTAGAACAGAAATCAAGAAGAATGGCTCAAGAGGAATCAAGGCCTTACCAAGGGGGTTCCAACGCATCTGTCATCGATTGAATCGGGGTTCAGAAAAAGATCTAGGAAGGAAATGAAGTCCCGGACGGCTTGGTTTGTGAAACCTGGTAAAACCCACTGATCCCTGCCTCAAAAACAAGGCTATTGCCTATTTTAGCGAAAAAAAATAAAGTACACGGCGTGTACTTCATGACTACATACCATGTATATCATTTAACTATTTATATGGTAGCTGGAATTCCGTCAACTTACTTTCCAGAACCTGTCGACATGAGTACACGGCGTGTACCTAGGGGTATAAGGCATGTACTTAGTTTTTCTTCTCTTCCTCGCCCACTTACCCATATGCCATGTATTCCTCTAATACACAGCCAGAATACACGGCATGTCCAGGAAGGACACAGCGTGTACTTGGTTAAACGATTCTACCTGGCCAATAGGCCTACACGCCATGTATGGCCTCCATACGGTCATGGGTACACGGCGTGTCTATAACTACATGCCGTGTAGTAAGAAATTTCTACACAGTCATCACACGGCATGTACTCGGCGAGCACACGGCCGGCACTCGCCTAACCTATACACGGTGTGTACTTAAGAGTACACGGCGGGTAGTCTGGAAATTTCCAGAAACTGCCCATTTTCTCTAGTTTTCTCAGGGACAAGTCAAAAATTCAAACAGGGTCGGGATTTTGACCCATTCTAAAAACTCAGGTTCTTACAATCTCTACACCTTAATATATCTCATCCTAGAGCTATCAAACAAAACCTTAAGATGGCACCGAACACACCACCCTGGTCAAAGTAACCCGGACTTCCCCAGTTTCAGAGGTCCCGGCTAAATTCCTCAAGGGGGCTCCCCCCTTAGGAATTTCCTAACTCAGTCTCAACACGAAAAAACTCAAAACAAGGGTTCACTAACCTGTTTTCTGGATGCATAGTCCTTCCGTGATGCATAGTCACCCCTGCGCCTTATTGGTGCTCCTATGTCGTTCCCGACACCCAATGTATCCCGCACTACATCGGTGTCCGCCTCCATGAGGTCCTACATCCCATGGATGCTCAAAAACGAACCTGGTTCCTATCACCTCAAGTAAACTGCATCCTTGATTCCCCAATGCCCAAGGCACCTCAAGTAACCCTCATTCTCAATGACATGATGCCCACGGTACCTCAAGTAACCCGCATTCTCGATGCCCTGATGCCCACGGCACCACAAGTAACCCGCATCCTCGATTCCCTTGATGCTATGCATCTCATATATATAAATATATCACACACCCGATATGGTGTCAATCCAACTTACTAGCATCTAATCAGTCCATATTGATCTCGTGCATCACGTGCACTCAAAACGTACATGCCTCTATAGGTCATGCCAAAAGGAAACATGGACATCACGGCCACACCCATGGTATACCTCTAACCATCATCAGCTAACCAGCCTGCTCAGCCTCTGGAAGCTCCACAGTGTGCACCTGGCCTAAAGTATAGCTGCCTAATGCCAGACCTTCTTGTAGTGCTGCTCTAGCCACCGGCCACTGACCCCCCAGCTGTATCTCGCTGTCTATGTCACGTCCTCCACGTGCAGCTGAACCTCGGCTACCCTCTCCTGGTACTGAACCTGAACCAACTCCAGATTCCATTGTCTATCCTGGTCCCTACTAGCCGGCTATTTGAGAAGGATACCTGCAAAACCTCTCCAGATGCCTGACCTGTCCACATGCTCGGAACTCCTTTGGAGGCCTATCGCACTGATTCTGAACATGCCTTTTCTATCCAAACTAAAAGAAAACCACTAAAGAACTACTACGAGGTGGTCTAGCTGAGTCCTTGGTCTGACTGCCTTACTGGAAATCATCCCATCCTCGCTTCCTACTATCTGAACCCTCACCTAAAGCCATCGTCCAGCCAACCTGAGGCCTATCCCGCTGGCTGCCCTCACTACCTATGAAAAAAAACCCAGCCTGAAGAAATTCACCTGGACCCAAATGGCATGTCGTAAGACATCCTCAAAGTGCCTCACCCTAGCCGCATCATCTCTTACCATACAAGGTGCAAACTGAGATAGCTCAGTGAAAGTAGTTGCATAGTCCATGAAGGACATGTCTCCCTGCTGAAGACTCAAGAACTCCCGAGCTCTCTCTGCTCTCAGTGTCTCTGGGTAAAAGTGGTCAAAGAACCTATCCTCAAAGTCCTGCAATGCTAGTCCCTCATGCCTGCGAGCCTAAACCTGCACATCCCACCAACGCTTTTCCGGTCCTCGCAGCATATATGTCGCCAGCTTGACCCTCTGCCCTGGAGGGGTCTCAAGTTGCTTGAATATCATCTGCATGTTCTCTATCCAGTTCTCAACCGCCTGCGAACCACCCTCACCCTGAAAAAGCAGCGGGTGCTACGACTGGAACTCCTGCGTCAGATATGCCATAGATGGCTATGTACCATGCGTGCCTCTGTCGATCCCCTACAAGACACGTACCAAGCTAGCTCGGAGTTTCTCATCGAGCCATGTCCCGAACCCTACCAAACTCGGTTGTTGTCCTTCCTCCACTGGATCCTAAACCTGATCCTATCCCTAAGCCTATACCTGCAGCTCCTGCTCTGCCTGCATCGAATCCTAAACCTGATCTTGCACCTACAGTATTGTACCATCTCCCGTCTGACGCTTCATCTGAGTCACCTAAAAAGGAACCCACTGAATACCATAAATGGTCAGATAGCCCATATATATATAACAATATATATTCAACGTAGATAAGAAAGCAGTAAAAGGTAGTGCATAACTACTACTCTTATTCTCCCCCACTGTAACCATGCCCCACGGCATCTCAGCCTCATGGCCTCCTTGCCCACCCCGAACAGAGCCAAGTATCAAAAGTACCTCGGGCCATGCCTGTCCTGACAACTAACGTTGCCTCAAACCGACAACCAAGTCGCCCAATCCTGGTGATCAAAATCACCTCAACTGATAGTACCTTCCTGCTCGTACAAGAGCCAGACCCAAATACCCTGTCACATGCAATTCTACCAAAAATATAAAGTATGGCATACACATTGCAACAACAAGAAATTCTATCAATAATTTCACCTATTCACATTTCAAAGCATACAAATCATGGAAATTGATTTTATTCACATGGTATTATCACTTCACAAAGCATATGTGCAGTTGTGAGATTGAAATACCCTAAAATGTTCCTATCAAAAGCCAAGTAAACAAGCCTTGCCATACCGGGCCAAGGTCCAATTCTCCCTTACTGCACTGGGTCAAGGGTTACATATCACAATCAATAACATCACACACCAAGTGAGCCACCAAGGTGGAAATCATATAAACTGTAATCTGAGCAAAAAGCAAACTAAAATTCCCACCCAAGGTATCTTGGTCCATCCCTCGTACCTGGGGTTGCAGGCACCCAAGAACAACCTAGAAACCCAATTCTAGTTACATCCTATCTCCAGTCTACCATATCCAAAATAGTAAAACCAAAAAAAATAAAAGAGAAGCCTCAATATCATCAGTAGCCAGTAAAATGTTGCTACTAAATCCCTGTCAAGAACTCCATTGATACCACTTTGTAATGACCCAGACCTGAACAACCACTCGAACAGTGCGAAACAGGTCGGGTGTTACTACTTTAGGCGCACCTCCCCGAATGCCAAAGGCTACCGACTATCAGCGAGGGTATTATAGGTGTAGTGGGGAGGCTATACCCTCTCATAGGATAAGAATAATGGTACTAGTCCAAGTATAATAATAAAGATACAGCGGAATAAAAGACTCAATAGACTCAAACTAGACCCGCAGAGCGGAAGCACAATCAATATCAATGAACAGCGGAAGCAATAAATACAAACAACAGCAGCGGAAATAAACACAACAGCATGCTGATCACTTGTAACTAATATTGAACAATAAAAAATGCATCCAAAGTTGGACATGCATATCCATATATGAAAAGGGAACCAATGGCTAACCAACTATAGCTACAAAATAGGTAAGCATGCTGATACAGGAATAAAGAAAAACATGGTAAATCCAGCTAGGAAAGACCTCAAGGTCTATACCATCTCTATGCAATAGTTAATACATCCCATCTCCTGAAGTTGGCCTCTTTCCTGCATGTAAATCCATAAAGTCTACACGCGTCCCAAAGGACCCATGCAGGGTGTGAGACTAATCTCAGTAGGATACCACCCAACGGTGCATACCTAATATAAGTGTTTAAGCGGGCATGCATTTATAAGGAAATCAGTCAGCAGAACGATACACAAATAAATACTAACTACATTGGTGCTCATCAACAACCATGGAGTGTCACCTACTTCAGCCAACGCCAAAATCTCTGTCATGCAACCCGGAACCATGTGCCCCCTGACACCGCGTGTCTCAAGTACAGACATCCTGAAGGCATTCCCAACAGTAGTAACTCGGAGGAACAGTGATGTATGTCCTCAAATAAGTACTAAAGGAATAGTGATTCCTTCCCTCAAAATAAGTAGATGGAGGGACAGCGATGTCTGCCCTCAAAATAAAGTATCCAGAAGGACAGTGATGTCTGCCCTCAAATAACGGTGAGCCTCTGGCCCAAACCCGATAGCCTCAATGCTATCCCCTGAAGGATCCTCACCTTCCACGTGGATTCCTACGGAAAGAACCCCCAAACCAATAGTACCTAAACCACAACTAACGAGGTCCTCTACCCACACGAGTGGTCAAAACCACCTCATCACAGAGTCTCTCTGTGTGAACACTACTCAGAGTTTCCAGGTGAGTGGTAATCACCAAAATAGTACCCAAGCCACAACACATCTGACACCTTGTGTCCCTGAAACTAGGTCGCTCATGTCTGATGGCCTTGTCATCCTAGTAACCCAGTCCATGCCCAACCTGACAGTCATCCTACCTCAAACTGATGCCCATTATGCCCAATCCCATGGTCAGAACCACCCAACATAAACCGGTCCAAGCCCTACATGTGATCATCATCACTCAAGAATATCTGGGTCATGCCCAACACAACCCAAAGGTTACAGCATATGAAATTTAGAAATTACATATATAATATATTTAAACAGAACACATAAACAGGAAAAACATTCTAAACAGTTGAATTTCCCTAACCCAACGGCTATCAATCATCAACACTGAGGTCTTGAATGCCTCTAACAATTTATATCAAGTTCAACAAACTAAACTCAATAGTTTAAAACAATATAATTCAAATATAACCATTTTGGAATCCACTAGCCAAAATGCCCAGATGAGCAATGGCCCCTCGCTCGGCCCCGCTCAAGAAAAACTGGTAACAGGGCATACCCAAAAGCATCCCATAGGTCCATAAACAATGTAATATGCAATATCAGATAAAACTGAGTCCTGCTCAAAATACCTGAAAACGCGCCGAAGGCCGTGTCACCCAAATGACCAAGAAAACACAAAAAGAGGTATGCACCACCTACCTGAGACTCGTACGATGCTACTCCTCTGATAACAGCCTCCAATTAGGTCTAAAACATGGTATATCTACAAAATAATCAAAACCTCTCAAACCCCTATAACTCGTTCTAGAACAGAAATCAAGAAGAACAGCTCAAGAGGAATCCAGGCTTTACCGAGGGGGTTCCAACGCATCTATCAGTGATTGAATTAGGGTTTGGACGAATATCTAGGAAGGAAATGAAGTCATGGCTGGCTTGGTTTGCGAAACCCAGAAAAATCCGCTGCTCCCTGCCTCAAAAATGAGGCTACTGCCCATTTTAGAGAAAAAAAGAAAGTACATGATGTGTACTTCATGACTACACGCCATGTATATCATTTAACTGTTCATATGGCAGCTAGAGTTTCACCGACTTACTTTCTAGAACCTTTCGACATGAGTACATGGTGTGTACCTAGGGTTATACGGCATGTACTTAGTTTTTCTTCTCTTCCTCACCCACTAACCCACACACCATGTATTTCTCTCATTCACGTCCAGACTACATGGCGTGTCCAGGAAGGGCACGGCGTGCACTTTTTTAAATGATTCTACCCAGCCAATAGGCTTACACGCCATGTATGGCCTCCATATGGTCATGGGTACACGGCATGTCTATAACTACACGCCATGTAGTAAGAAATTTATACATGTTCATCACATGGAATGTACTCAACGAGCACACGGCCGGCACTCACATAACCTATACACGGTGTGTACTTAAAAGTACATAGTGTGTAGTCTGGAAATTTCCAGAAACTGCCCATTTTCTCCAGTTTTCTCAGGGATAAGTCAAAAATTCAAACAGGGTCGGGATTTTGACCCATTCTAAAACCCTGGGTTCTTACAAATCTAATCCAAAAGAATCTCATTTTAATGCTGCAAAAATAATTTTAAGATATCTAAAAGGATCCATAACCCTTTATCTTCTTTTTCCAAAAATCTTTGATTTTAATGTAATCTCATATTCAGATGCTGATTTTATTTTATGTATATTAGATGGGAAAATCACATTAGGAACTTAACATTTTATTGGTAAATCCCTGGTGTCTTGGTCAAATAAGATGTTACATTATGTATCACTATCAACTGTTAAATCTGAATATATTTCTGTAGGAAGTTGTTGTGCATAGGTTCTATGGATGAAAAACACCTTAATGGGTTTTGGATTTAACTATAATTTTGTTCCAATAATATGTGATAACACTAGTGCTATCAATATCTCAAACAATCCAATAAACTATTAAATAATGAAGCACATTGATTTAAGAAATTGTTTCTTGAGATATCATGCACATAAAAACGATATCTCTTTAGAATTCATTTTCACATCAATTAGCAGACATTTTTACTAAACCTTTGTCTGCTGACAGATTTGATTTTATTAAGTTGAAATTAGGTATGTTTAATTTTAAAAAATAATATTTTATACTATATCTATCATATATAAAGTAAACATATTATTTTTTTTCATTGCGCCACCATTTCAAGAAATGGTCACATCTAATAGACCACATTACATTTTCTTAGTAATAATTACCCTTCACATTATTGTATGGCCCCTTGATTACTGTGAACAAAAAAGATTTTTTATAAACTCTATGTGTGAAATGTCTTGAAAAACTTTGAAATGTTCCATTTACCTTGTTCAAAACCTTGTTACCCTAATATTCAAATCCTTCAAAACCCTCTAAAATGGCCAAAAAAAGAACTGATGATGCCTCAACTAGAAGAATGAAGTGTCAAAGGATTCCAAGAAAAGTTATAAGTGGATGAGCTATAGATTTTCAATGGTTAGATAAAATGGATATGTTTTTAAAGAAAGTATTCAACCATCAGGTATGGGAGTATGTTTTTGATAATTTTAATACCTCAGTAGTTTTCAAGAAATAATTCCATGAGTTTTATGATTTAGTTGTTTTTCATTATGTTGATGATGAAGACTTGGTCAGTGAAATTGTTAACCAGAAAAATATATCGCTAACCTCATTTAAGTTAGATGAAGTGTTGAAAGTTCCTCATAAGGGATACCCATTATTCATCACCTCTTAATATTCAATATATGGTGTTACCCCTTCGAAGATCATGAAATCATTGTTCAGAACTACTATCATTGATAAAAATAAAGTGAAAATTTTGGATCCTGAGAGAAAAATTCTGACCAAATTAATTAAATCAGGAATTTTTCAATGAAATAGTGAGATTGAAAAAATCAGTTTTCAAGATATTTTCTTACTTTATTTTTTCATTTATAAAATCTTATGAATCTGGAATGATATATTCTATGATATATGTTCCATGTCCAAAACAAGTTTCTGAAATTCTACCCATATGGATGAATCTTAACCCTCATTTTTTAGAGTACTAAATTTGTCTAGATGATAAAACCAAAAATCATTGTCATGGGTTAAAATATTTAAATGTAAGTTTACTAAGGAAAATTGGTTTGTATTGGGATTTTTCATTAAAAAAATGATTCCCTTTTCTTAGATGCCTGGAGAATACCCTAATTTAACTCAAGGGGGAGTTCTAGTTTTCTTGATATACCAGTGGTGATAGAAGAATCGTCTCATAATAATAATATTAGATAATTTCTTGGGGATTAAGAAACTATTACACTACGGAGAAGAGTTCAGGTCGGTATTCCATCATACCCACAAACTAGCTGCTAGTAGAGGACCCCTCCCATTTCTACCTCTATACCTGTTCAATATCAAAAAGATAGGATAGAATATAATATCCCTTGGATGTATTCTTTGGTCAAGAAAATAAAATTTCTAAAAGACCGAGAGTGTAACCTAACTTAATGGAGTCTTGATCTCAAGAGTTGGATAGAATGGATGAAATAAGAATTATAAGGATGAAATTGCAAGAATCATGTCACAAGGATGAAGTTCCTAACATTACTAAGAAATTATCAGTTCAAAAAAAACTATTGAAGTTCATCAGGAAAGGGTTTCCTCTATTCCTCAAGAATATGGAAATGAAGAAGCACCAGAAGTCAATAAAAGTATTTCCAAATGATCTCAATGGAGCTATTAAAAGTTAGTCTTTGAATAATTAACTCTAAAATCTCAAATTTTTGAATCAAATAGAGAAGTAAGAGTTTTTTTATCATATATCCTTGAAAGTTGATATTCAGTAAGTGTGATTTTTGGTTCAATCTATTTTAGAGAAGTGTTCATAACAACACTCTGCTAGAACTATGCATGGTTCAGATGTTCAGGTGAAAATAATAGAGTTATCCCAGGATATTGATATAGTAACTATAGTAGTTGACTCTCTTCAGTATGAAGTCATTGTAATAGAGATGTGTAAAAATATTCATAGAACTATTGTGGATGAAATCATAATGCTGCCAATTACACTAAATAAAGTTGTTGAATCTATTGATATATCAACAAAAGAAAAAAGTTTTATACTCAACCAAGAGTTACCAGAAGCCTAATAATATTAAATTAAAGTAAAGAAGGATTCTATTTTCATCATAACTCTTCTAAAAACGTTAATTATCTCAATGTCAAAAAACTATGGAGAACTAATAAATAAAGTTGAATACCTGCATGAAGCAGTTGTAAACAGTCTCAAGACAAATTTCTCAGATGATGATGTGGTAGAGGTCAATGCATTTGAAAAATATTCAGAAAAACCTGATCCTTAAAAATAAAAAGAAATTTTTTCTATCATAGTTATGATAGATAATCAGCTTGAATTGTTAAGAAATTTGATATCAAATTGTTCAAATAAAGGAGACTTGCATAACTTCATTGGGAATTTATCTCAACGCAAGTGTAATAGTTTCACAAGTCTTCTAGATTATTGAAAGAATGATACGGTAAAATGGATCAATGCCTATGTTGATTCACTTTTTCAATTTCATGGAAGAAGGCTTCATGTACCACAGATTGTTGACCACCACTCATCCACTTCTCAACACCTTAAAGAAATATTTGATTCATTTGAGGTTTATCAAAGGGAAAATATAAGGTTTTTTAAAGAAATATCTTTATCCTTTCCTGAACCATCCTTTAAATTACCCTTTACTCATGAAGATAACTTTGATTTGGTAAGGGCACAACAATATTCTCGCAAAATCCAGTTGACATTAGTTAGGTTTGATCGTGGAGATCACCTCGGTCTTGGAGAATCCCTACTAACGTTGGGTGATGTTGTTGGCATGATATCTAATGCTCCTCTACCTTCATATTTTTTACCTCATGATCAATCCCTTTCTTTCCAGAATCCACCAGAAAAAATTTAGTTCATGTCAAGCAGTTGATATACTAATCTCTTTTAACTTTGTGAAATAGATTCCAAGTGGTTGGGCACTCTCAAAACATTTTAATTGTACCACTTTTTGTGGAATTCAAACATTTAAATCTATTTTCTTTAACATATTTTTGAAAAAAATTTATGATTTATACAATTAACTTTTTTCTAGGTTTATCATCATGCTCTACATTTGAATCTTTTGTTATGATTCCCTTTATATTTCTCTATCATTATTTTATATATATTTTTAATATTTCACTATGAATTCTATTTATTGAAAAATCATGTTTATCAAGAAATAGAATTAACCGATTACTACTTTCTGTGTGTGATATAAACTCTACTATTTATGAAGATCTAGTATTTTATAACATCATGATTACTTTTCCATTCTCTTAATAAGCCACTTCATGCCTTTAGATCACATCAAAAGGTGGTTATCTATTTAATTAAAGTTTGTTCTGCACAAGACTTTTCTGAATAAGACAATCCAAAGAAAGAGAATATTTCTCCTATAAAAGAAATTATTATATATAGAAATTTTTGCTACATGTCCTTAATAGCCTGTCTCATCATGATCAACATTTATGTATCACTCGACCATTAGATTTGTTCTGCATTCAAGTTTAAATAAGCGTATAAAAAGATAAATTGGACACTGTAGAAAAATAGAGAATAGAGAAGAAGAATGGTAGATGATTACTTTTAGAACATCACAAATAAAAACTCTGAATACCTATACATAATTAAAAAATCAAGTCATTCATGTTTTACTCATCAATTCTATCAGTTTCACTGAATATTATCCTAAGATACTTCAAATTATATCTTTTTCTTGTGAAGAATATTCATCTAATTTTGGTTTCTTCTTGAAACTGTGTGTTATAAACATACCTCTCAAAGTTTCTATATATTTCATCGAGTTTTCACTCAGTGAAAGAGTGTGTTTAAGACCATGGATAGGTCTTGAAAATAGAGAGCCTGGTTGAAATCTCTTTTACCTTTGTACTAAGTGACAGCTTCTTGTACTCAGCCGGGAGCTCCCAGAAAAAGGGTTTTTATAGTGAAAATCACCAATCTCATAGAGCAGAGTGTTGGTGGAGTGGACTAGGGAATTTATGTTCCCCAAACCACTATAAATCTCTATTCTAAATTTTATTTCTACATGTTTTTACATTTCCACTGCATATATTCTAAATGAAATCATTGAACTTAAATACTTTTAAGAGGGCGGTCTAATATTCAAGAAATTTTTAAGAACTAAATTCACCCCCCCCCCCCCCCCCGATCTTGAGTTATTAAATTAGTCATTATCTAGTACAACACTATGTTCTTCTAAAATTTAGTTCCTAATGGTCCTACTAAACTTCCTTTGATACCAACTGTAACAACCATATCTCCAGTAACCCAGAGTTGATGTTTACTTTATTACATTGGTACAAAATATAAGGGATTGAAACATAAAGGATCAATTATTTTATCGGTATTGGGATACTAGATACATACTTTATTTTCATATTACATTGGAAAAATAATACATTGCATAAAAATATTTATTTCATTCTTAAAGATCATTAAAAGATTATTTATTCATATCCTAGGGAAAGGAAAACATAATAAAGGGTTAGATCAAATGATTGGTAAATGAAATCATGCAATGAAATATATCATGAATATATATACCATTAATAATATATAAGAGTTAATATTCAATACATATTTCATTTAATCAATAACTTAAGCTACAAAATGTATCCATGAAAAAATATTAACATAAAAATCACATGGATGATAATAACTAAAATATTAGTGAAGAAAATTCATAATTTTGGATATCATGATCTTAATATCATTCCCTCACTCCAAGATATCATGAACCTCACTATTAAGGCCTTGTTCTAATACATTTTAATAAATGGGTAGGTATATACACTAAATACCCAACTGATTTGGCCAATTGTTTATATTAGGATAACTATCAATGCAACAAGGGGGTAACTATAATCAAGACCCACCCATCACTTGTGTATTTTCAATTAATTACCAATCTATTAAATCAATAATATAATATGTAATCAATATGACTTATCAATCAATAAATATCCATATTGAATCAAGAATACAGAACATCAATATTTCTCCAATAAATGAAATAAATTTCTTAATGTACTTACTTCAATTAACATTATATATAGAAATTTTATATGGTTAATATGGTATTGAAATGAAAAATATATCCATGATATAAAATAGTATATATATAATGTCAAAATGATAATGGATAATGATAGAGAACATGATCACAAAAAAGTGAATGATCTCAAAATAAGGTATAATTCCTAAATCGATAAAAGAGGATAAAAGATCATCAATTAATTAGAAATAAAGGATTAAAATAAAATAAAATATGTTTAAAATTAGAGAGGAAAGTTTAATTGAAACATTAAAAAAACTTTCTTAAATATTTTATAACTTCATTATAAAACTGAAGCCAAAAATCATTTTCAAAAAAATCAACCTTTTAAAAAATAATTTCTTTTTATTTTAATATAAAAGATAAAAATTCACAGAATAATGGAAAAGGTTTTTCTTTTAAAAACATATAAACTTTTATAGGAATCTAAATAGTGAATAATATACATGGAAATGAGAAAATTTGTTCACACTGTATACATTAAAAAGAAAATTCCTTTCACACTTTTAAAAAAAGTAAAAAATGAATTATTCAGAAAACTTTAAAAATATTTTGTTTAAACCTTTGCAAAGATTTTAAAAGGTAGTATATAATTAAATTTAAAAATCATTTAAATATAAATAAGAACATGGATATGGATGGCAAATATTTTAAAACATTTAACATAACATTTTAAAGAAAAATCCTTTACGGCGTTAATAAATTTTGAATATAAACCCTTTAAAATAGATAAAGTAGTTTGAAACTTTAAATAACATAAATAAATATGAATTAATGATATAATATATCAAATATGTGTTATATACACCCAATAAAATAAATTAGGTGCAACATATAAAATATGTCTCAAGAGAGAGGAATTGAGATGAAAACCCCTTACCTTGGATTCCTGCTTGGTCAGACGCATGATATTCTCCTAGATAATAAATTTAAATTTAATAAATAATTTATTAATATTATTTATCATATATACTCTATTTTTTAATGTTCTTTAATAATCATTTTTCATCCATTCATTTAAAAGTTCTTCCTTATGTTGACCACTTAAAGTTGTTCGATCAATTTCTCCAAAATTACCTTAGTATATTGACCGTGGTTAATGGTGTTATGAAATGGTTATTTCATATAAATAATGTTAATTATTCCATGAATATAATTTTTATTCATTTTATAAAATTTTATAATCCATTATTCAAGGTGGTAATATAAAAACGAATCACATCTCTTCGTAGAGGTGGTAGTACACCTGTACGCACGAGTGACGTTATCATTTTCCAATGGATGGTAGGGTAAGAAGTTAGATGAAATATTGTATTTCAAGAATCATAATTATTTCATAAATATTATATATATTAATTATTTATATCTTTATAACTAGTCATGTGATCCAGTGATGAAAAATGATACACATTGCTTTGTGGAGGTGGTAGTCCACACGTACGCATGAGGGATGTTTTCATTTTTCATAGGATGGAAAGAAGATATAAAATTGATATAACATAAACATAAAAACATAAAATAGTGGTAAATATACTGATTTAATTATTTAAAGTTGGTTATTGAATTATGGTGTAGGTTTAAGAATAAAGGAACATCGAAAATCTCGATAAGAACGTATATCTTTTCTTTTGGTAATCTCTTTTGTCTTACACCTTAAGACTTATTGAATTGGTATTTTTATAAAAATAGATCCTATGGGTTGGGAAAATTAAAGTTGGTAATTTATTTTTTTTTATATTTGTTGAGATAAGTGTCTCAAGAAGTTTGGATAAGAGAGGATAAGATATTTCCTTTTATAAGTGAGGTGGGTAGAAAACGTGTAAATACTTAAAACTTTATTATATAATATATGTCTTACTCAAGTAAAGTGGATACAAATTATCATATATTCAAATATTATAAGTTGAAGGTATAAATAAAATCAACCATTTAGATTTAATCATGTTTTTTCTGTTATCTCTAAGCCTTGTCCCTTTATTTTAACCGTTTAACTCATTTTACTCATAACCTAGGTGGTAAATATTTACAAGGGTTACTATTCATTATGACCAAAAATAAAGTTAACCTTATTAACTAATATTAATTATTATGATTAAAGATATGGAATCCATCTTACAATATTCAATTCCTATAAGTGATAGAAATTAATTTTAATATAAGTTCCCAAAACACAGTGAAAACCCATTTTTAGAAAAATGATCCCTTAAGAATAAAATTAAGTTTATAGAGAAATAAAGTATATTGTTGATTCTCATGGAATTAATTGGATTTTGTTAAATCGACTAATATTTATTTATCTTTAAAACTAAATCAAAACTAAACATATACTTTTTACAACTTTATTAATAGAGAAGAACCAAAAATAGTTTTTATTTGAATAAAAACATTACTTAGATTTCCAAAATGCTAAACATAGATTTATAAGTAAAAAAATTATATTTTTCAAATAATTATATTAATTATTAAATAAATATTTTGTCTAGAAAAAAAATTCATAAATATTCAAGTCATTAAATCATTATAATTTCATAAAAGTGACATTATTATAAAATCGGTATTTTTCACTATTCACCCACAAATCAACTATTTTTGAAAAATAAAAAAAATAACCTAAGATAATTTTGACATGATAAACTCAAGATTAATATAAATTTCATAAAATTAAAAATGAATAAATTTGGTAATTTAAATTTTAATCACATTTTTGAATAAAGATATGTTCATTATGCTATAGTTTATTTAAAATGAAATATTTACTTACTATAATTGAAGCTCAAGTGTTACGGTAAGTCTGGATCTATTATACCATCTGGATAAACCATATGAAAAATCTAAATCAATCAAATTTACAAAATTAATCAACCATGATACAGTCACGTGACTATAAGGATTGACCACATGGATCGACTGTGAAGGGACTAACTGTAGGAAGTAGTAGTCAGTGAATCGATCATATAAAGAATTCCAAATTTTCTATCTTAGTTTGGAAATTCAAAACTTGATTAAATTAAAATCAGATCTTCCTTAAACCATTTACATCCCTTATAAAATCACTCAAAATCACATTAAACATTATCCAATGGTATATAATCACTTCATATAGTAGCTCTATGTATAACACTACTTGGGAGGATTCTTTAACTTCAAACTATACATTATTAAAAATATATCCATATCTTATACTTGTTTTTAAAAACTTTAGTGTATATTAATCTCATCTATCATCATTTTTATCTATCCTGGATATCATTAAAAAATCATCACATTAATTCCAACTTCATCCAAGTATACTTCCATATAATCTTGTATTTCACAAGGATAAAACTCCTCAAATTTTCTTGAACCAAATATATATATATGAAACACTAAGTAGTGGAATATTTAGATTTCAAATGATCTTTTACAAGTGAATGGGTCCATAAGAAACTTTCAGTGGTAATATCTACTTCAACTCATCATATAATCCACTTCAACTCATCACAGCTACTCTAATATATTTTTGCATATAAACTTCAAGAAACATTTTCACTCTTTTCCATATATATGATTAAATAACTTTCTTCATATCTCATTTTCCATAAAAATAGTATTGGAAGAAACACTTCCAAGATTCAAGGTATTCATTTAATCCTTAACACAATGTTCCATCTTACTTGGGGACATCATGAATTTTCTCAACATACTTGGGTTCTACACTTTCCTTCCAATCTTTCCTACTTCATATTATATTGACATCATGCATGTTTCATATTTTATTTGAAAAAATATATAACTCAAACACAAATTAGGTTAATCAATATCCCCCTTTGTATATATTTTCAATACCAATACTAGAAAATGGCATGTCAATATGTGAAATCAATTTCTTCTTCTCTCCCATTTTATCATCATTAACTACTTTCATTTTTTTATCTCTCTCCCTTATTGACTATAATTAAAAAGAATATGATTGAGGATAGTATCACTTATTCCTTAAGAAATTTTCAATAAATCATTCCACTCTAAGTATACTTGATCCATTCTCGGTGTAGAAAACAATATGGTTTGATTTAGATAATAAATCTGTCTGTAAAAAATAAAATATGATACCAAATGTTACCTTTTTCAATTATCTTCCTTATGGGTTCTTCATGTGCATCTAGGATGATATTACTTATTGATATCAATTGCTTCAAATATTCTCAAGAATTTTCAACCTAAATTTCTTATACTCACTCAACACATAGATTAGAAACATTCAAGTGAAAATAGTAGGTTTTTATTTCAAATAGTCTTGGATCAATTTAGGTTTCATAAAATTATTATCATTGATTATAAGAAATTTATCCTCTTAATATTTGAAGCAATTCTTTGAGAAACAAGGATGATAGAATAGAAATTCGTACCTTTTCAATGATTTTTTTTAAGAACCTTCTTGAAATTTTATATTCATATATGTTTTCAATTCTAATAGATTCTCAAGATACACTCCCCCTCATGGGATAATCTCCTCCTTCACTTCATCAAGAGTGACTCAACATCAAATAAGATTTATGATTTCAGTTTTTGAGATAACACCAATATGGAAGCAATTATTATTTCTTCATTGGGGTAGATCCACTTATTCAAATACTCTCCAGGATATCATATATTTCATTCCTACCAAGATGGGTACTTTTATCGCTCTATTTTCTAGTTTTTATAGTCTTTAACCTTCACCATAGTTGTTCCTTTCTATATATGTTCTTTAAAATACCATTTTAAAAATCATACCAAGATGGTGACTTATTCATATCTAGAATAGTTATTACAACATACTATTCTTCATTTTTTCTTTAATTTATAACAATAATTACCTTCAATACCCTGTATGGTTAGCAAAAAAAATAGTACATATGGTAGGGAATAAGGTAGAACTTATTGTTATTCAATGTGTGCAGTCGTATTGATAATTTCTTCTCAACCAGCTTTTCCTTTCCAATTTAGATCTGTGTCTGAATAGATTATTCATACTTGCACAATAATTTCTCAAGACTAATTTTTTATTTGGTTATCATGGGTTATTTTCTTCTTTACTTATCTTAGTTATTTATTCTTAGTATGGAATAATTATTAAACAATAATTTTAATTTTTTCAGGCTTCCTTGAACCTCCTACAGAGCTCCTCATGAGATATTAGGTTTTACCCTTTTGAAAAATTATCATGAAATTAGATTTCTTATTCATGTATAATATTCTATTTCCATTTGTATCATTCATTATCTTAGGCTTCCATTTCTCTTTATTTCTCCAAATTAGTTTTCCATATTTCCAAACATATTTCAAGATTATACTCAACCTTCTTGGATTTTCAACATGGATTCTTATATGTTCTCTTCACTAATTAAGTCTGTTCATTTCTCCCTTGTAATTTTCTTCCATTCTGTTTCATCTTGTTCCTTTTAACTATCACACTCAATTATTATTTTCAAGTGTCCATTATGTTTCCTCTTTATCCAAAAAATAAATAGTTTCTTAATTTTGGTGTGAAACCCTTCTTGATCTTCTGAGATTTTCTTGATTCTCTATTTTTTCTTATTACCACCCAAGGATAAATCACTAACCTTATTCATAAACTTATTAGGAATGTTATTTTCATAAGTTTCTCATGGTTATTTCCTATAATAGTATTTTCTTCATTATTTAGCTTATATGGTCTTATCTTTTAATTTTTTATTCACTTGATTGAATTATTTTTACTTCCATGCATCTTATATGTGACCACTCCCAATATAAACATTACTAAGTTATCCAAGCATTTGAAAGATGTTTATTTTATGCATATTCTTCTTCATAGTATGAAAATGTTTCAACTTCTCAGACTTGATCCCCCTCACTATAGGCCTTCCTATTTTTTAAATAGTTGAAAAATTACTCCAAAATTTCATCTCCATATTCCCAAATGTGAAGTGGTGCAAAAAATATCCTATAAAACCTTAATCTTTTTTCTCTAAGAGAAAATATATCAAAAGTTTTCAATATTCTATTTTTTCACTTTCTCACTCACTAAATGGGCTTCTTTAGGGGGAAATTTCCTCATACACATGCATCCAACCACCTTGGATGTTATGGGGGGTTCCACATCATTTTTATTTAACCAATTTTATATATATATAGGTTTCAAGACTGTAATGCATATGAAACAAATTATCAAAAATATTATTTTTAGGAATGGATGGTACCTTTCCTTTTTAGGCTATTACATATTGATCATTATATGATATAGGAATTTTTTTCCACCAAATAAATGTATTTTATCATAGGAATACTCCATAATAATTATGTAATTATCTCTTCTTTCAACTTATTGTTAAGATACATCTTGTGGTGTTTCTAGATTATTAAATTTAATCACAGGCTTATAGAATTTAATATTAAGGATTACTTTATCATTCTCCAATGATTTTAGTATATATTTATATTATTCCCTTATATTTTCACCATAATTTTCATAAAAAAATTCTTTTCTTTAGTAGATGGTAAATCTCTTCAATCCTAATTGTCTTAACCTTTAGTTGAGAATTCCTAGTTTCAGTTAATTATTCTCTCTCATGAATTGTTGTGATCCCTTAATTTTCAAAACTAGAGCATATTTCTTCAAGATCCCCATTAATTATTTTTAAGGATCATACTTGTTTGGAGAGTTTTATACTAATTTATATCCTTTATTTCAATTTCATCTTCATCATTTCATTCTCATCATCAAGCCCAGTGATCCTTTCCTATATACTTTGGATGTCATATATATATGAGACTATTTCATTAGATACATTTTTTATAATGTATTTAAATGAATAAATTGATTCATCTTGTAAATAAATAGATGTATTATCATTATCACTAGTTATTCGATCTTCTTGAGGGAAATATTGACAATAATTTTTTTATCCCTGTTGATCAACTAAATACTTTGGGACTTTTTATTGGAATAGTTTTCCACATTCTCAATAGTATATTGAACTACCAATGCTCTTTCCATGTTTAGTATTCCTTAAATATAATCATATCATGATGATATTCATTTTTCTTCCTCCTTGTACAAGAGGGTTTTCTTTTTATCACTATCATATTTAAGAGACAACTCATTATCAGTTGAAATAGGAATACTCTCACTTTGATTACATTTAAGTAGTGGGTAGTCCTCTTTCTTTGATGATGCTTCTTTTAACTTCTTTATTTATCTGTTCTTATTTCTTCTTTTATGTATTATTAAGGATTTCTCTTGTGATTACTTTTATAGGTAATTCACCAGCTTCTTCAAATCTACACTTCATATATATTTTACAAAATAAATTTGAAAATTTAAATAATAAAATTCAATAGAGGTGTTTCTTACTCCAATATTAATTTTTAGGATCACATAGGGATGTGTCCAACACTAAAAGGGGTGGTAAATAAATTTTTATGTACTTTTATAAAATTTAAACTTTATCTCTTTGTCACTTCTTCACTAATTTAGTGATTGGATCTCCCTATCTCTTTACCTACCCTTTTTCCAGTAAGTATGCATATATAATATAGTAGTATAAGATAACACCATAATTGTTTAACACAGTTCACCTCCTTGTGGATTATTGTATCCTCAGTGTGCGGTTGTTTTTATCCCATGCACACACATATTCTTTCTTATTATCAAAGAATGTGTGAGAAAGGATATGGCCTTAAACTTTTTATCCTAGCATCCACCAAGTATAAAGAAAGTGAGGGCTTGTTATCCATTTATATAAAATGATGGACTTGAACTTCCTTCAAGTGATATCACCTTTATTGTATAGAGTCTCTCCTGGGATATTTGGATCAATATTTTTACTCACTTATAGTAATCATATGGTCTACCTCAATCTTTATTAATCTTCAGTTTTGTCTCATATTTTGTCAAACTTTTATAGTAGAGTGTTGTAGGATGGACTACTCAGAGCTTTGACTTTTGTACGATCCATTGACGAATTTCATGAAAAATCTCTTCTTCTTA
Source organism: Viscum album (assembly GCA_963277665.1). Classification (NCBI taxonomy): domain Eukaryota; kingdom Viridiplantae; phylum Streptophyta; class Magnoliopsida; order Santalales; family Viscaceae; genus Viscum; species Viscum album. Next base: position 1,283,840,932 of record OY728138.1, on the reverse strand, counting down.
TATTTCTTATTATTCTTCAATGCACATGTTTAATCATTTTCATTCAGTATTGGTTCCATCTTTCTATATCTTTGATACTTCATAGTTTATAAAAAATACTATATCGAGTCAAATCCTTATTTTTCTTTTGAATGGTATAATATTTTCAATATAAAAACATAGTCAGGAACCTTAAATTCTTCCTTTTATTCTTCTCATATTTATTATGTGAATATTTTCCATTATAATTCTCACACTTTCCAAAATTCAATATCTTTAGTCCTCTTTTCATTTTAATTCCCTTTTAATTTGGATGAAGACTCAGAACACGATTTCCATAATTCTCCTTATTCAAATATATCATTAAATATCAGCCTTTAAATTCATGGAAATTTTATTTTAAATCATCCTGTCTAATCTACTTATTTTATTCTTTCTCCTCCATAAAATTTGCATATGCACATTCCACGTGTGCATGGTATCTTCTTCTTCTTCATGTACTTGTAGTGTGGAAACCTCACGATATTGGAATCCCCTTAATTTATGGTGCATAAATTATCCATGGATATTATTTCCTTTCCTCTATCTTGAATCATGGAACACTCCTCGTGATTATTTGAATTTGAATTCATATTTAAAGCATCATTAGATTTTATTCTCCTTTCTTAGAAATTAATATTATAGAAAATCATATTTTTACCCGTCATACTCTAAAAAATTATCTAATTACTAAATTGACCATGAGGTGGGAAATCAACCATATAAAGTAGATTTATTTCATATACACACAATTGATTATTCCTTTATTAACTTACCCTACTTCCTTGAATCTACTGTATAAATAAATCCAATCAATTATGCTCAAACAACTATGCCTTTCCATAAACCACATGTAGAGATCCAATTAAACACACATTTATTTCAATTGACCATCAGGATCAACCATGTGTCTTATTCTAGATCAATCGCATGTATAAATTCTAGATTGACCACATTTTCTGGTTTGAATGGATGAAAAATCTAGACCAACCACATGTATAAACTCAATTATCCATGAAGCAAACAAGTGACTACATGGATCGACCACATGGATTGACCATAAAGGGATCAGTCATATGAAGTGATGGTCAATGAATCAAATTTAATAAGACATTTCCAAAAAAAATATCTAAGTCTAGAAATTCAAAATTTTCTTCACTTAAATTCAAGGCTTCCTAAAACTATTTATATCCCTTATCAGGTCACTCAAAATCAATTTAAACATCATATAAGGGTACTTAATCACCTGATATAATCACTTCTATATACATCACCACTTTGGTGTATTCTTCAACTTAAAGTTATCATTTCTTGAAACTTCATCTATTTATTCTCCTACTTATTCTAAACTTTAGTGAAAATTACTCTCAGCTATCAGTACTTGTATGTATCCTAAAGATCAGAATAGAATTCATCACATCATTTATAACTTCATCTGAGTATACTTTCATATAATAATTTATTTCACAAGTATGGAACTCCTAAAATATACTTGAACCAAATCTATATATGAAACATAAAGAAGTAATATATTTAGATTTAAAATGATATTTTCCAGGTGAATAGATCTTAAAGAAACTTTCAGTGGTAGCATCTACTTTAGATCATCACATAATCTTTTTTAACTCATCATAGTTACTCAAACATATTTTTAAAATGAACTTTAAACATCATCCTCACTCTTTTACATATATATAATGGTATAAATTCATTCATATATCCTTTAACACACAAACATTAGTGGGAAAAAACTCTTACAAGCTTCGAGTTATTCCTTTAATATTTAATACAAAGTGGTATCTTTCTTGGGTACATCGTGAACCTTATCAACAATATTGGGTTTTACACTTTCCTTCCAATTTGTCATGCTTCATCTTATATTGACATCATGAATGTTTCCACCTTCATTTGAAAACAAATATAACTCAAACACAAATCTGGTTCATCAAATTCTATTGGTTATAATTTGGAGATATCATCACACTGCTACCTTTACATATCATATTATAAGATATGTAGGTATCGTAATGTTGTAATAATCATAATGATGATTCATATGGATTTTACAATTGGTTATGGGAAAAATATTAATCATTAACATTTGGGAATATTATACATTATATATCATCAATTATAATGTTTCATAAAATTAAACATATGTGAGATCAAAATAACTTAAATTTTAAGTGAATGGGTGAACATTTACAAACATTGTAAATGGAATGTTACATAATTTTTCAGTGAATTTTATACAATGCATGATAGTGTTCTGAAGCCTATATAAAGTGGACAAAACCATTAAGATTTTTTTAATGCTCTTTGGTACCATTCCTATCAATTCTCCCTGAAAATCTCTCTCATTTTCCTTAGCCGCTATGAAATACTAACACATAATTTACATGGAGAGGATCTCGCCAAATCATTGGGTGATTTAGTAAATTCATGGATACACCCATAAGGGAGGATTCCTTTGATTGTTCCTTGGTGATCTTTATCAACCCCTATGATTGAAGAAGGAGGATCAATCATCTATAGTGAAAGTTCCATGTTCTTTATTTTATATAAACATGGTTTTAGTTTTAATACATTGTATTCATAGGATTTATGGATTCTAATTTCTTCTAAAACAAAAAACAAGTGTTATTTGATCCTTAAAAATCCATCTGTGGTATCAGAGCTTTTTCATGCTTCCTAATTCATGAAATATTTTTTGAAAATGAAGAAAATTTGAAAATATTTGATTTCATTTTAGATTTCATAAAAAATGATATAGAAAATTAACTATGGTAATCTATATGATATATGATATCATAATTTTCAATATACTTTCTACATATGATATGATATAAAATTTGAGGTCGAAGACTCGGTTTATTTGGGGAAATGGGCTACATTACATAGAAAATCAAGCAACATATGATGCAGGGAAGTAATCGGAAATACTCAAACTTGAGACCTCGTTAAGGCCCCACAGGGGCTGCTACCAAATAAACTACACCCTGGGGGCACATATAATATGATATATCATAGTTGGTGACTCGATTGAAATCTTTTAGTTTTATACATATCATAGCATATTATATGTGATGTTGTATGTGGTGACAGCATCAAGTTATGCATGAAAAACAGAGCATCGTGTCTTAATTATAATATACTAGATATCATAAATTTTGAATCTATTATAGAATATAATAGATAATAGGGTCTATCCCACATTATGATATAAAGTATATCATAACATATGATATGGAGAAAAAAATTAATTTTTCTAAATTTTCAAAAAATAATTGATTATATAATTTATAAAATATTTATAAATTACATAAAAATGTATTTTCAAATATTTATTTAATTTATAAAATATTTATAAATTAATTAATTATAAAAATTAAAATTAATTATTTATTTAAAAAATATTTATTAAATAAATATTCATAATATTAAGAGTTAATATTAAATACATTTTAAAATTATATGGAATGGATTATAATATAGATATAAAATTTTTATATAGAAATAAGGATTATAATTTATAAATTATTTATAAATTACAAAAATGTGGAAAAATAAAAAAAATTATATTTAATATTATTAGTTTTTCATAATAATTAAGTTGAAATGTTCAAATTAAAATGTACTAGTTGAGAAATTATTTAAACCATGTCAAAATTGGTTTTGAAAATTTATATGATCGATGTTTAAATAATATTAAATGTTTGATATCCTAAATGTTTACGTAATATATGAATAGTTCATATATATAATGTTTATATTTCAAATTAATATATTTAAAGTAAATTCCCTATAAATGGAAAATATGGATGAATTATTATTGGAAATAAACAAAAAAAAATTATATTTATTCGTTATGGAATGTTCATAATGCATGGCTAAATTATAAAGTTTTTATAAATTACCTAATTTATAAATTATTCATAAATTGGATATCTCGTATTTAAATATATGAATTGTTAATTTATTTATTATATTCTCTACTTTATTCATGAATATAATTATTATATTATGAATGGATGTGTGATTTAGTTTAAAGTGTTAAACTACTACAATAAATTTCCATACATGCATATAAGGAATAACATGTTAGGTATGATAATTAATTAAGTTTTCTTCTTTATTTAATTTTTAATTTATTAGGTTATGAGTATTAATTTAAAGGATGATTATAATTTATACATATTAGGGGATAGAATTATGATGTGATTAAGGTATCTATTAAGTAAAACAACCTTGGGTAAAGGGACTTTAGGTCGAACTACTCAATATCCCAGAGGATTATGCTTTGTCTAGAAAAAGTGGGGGTTGGATATATGTTTCTCCGAGATTACTCTTATGAATATTTTTGATTTAATATGATTATAATACAATATGTGAAAGGGTTTCATTTACCTTATGTATGAGATTAATTTGGATTTATATAAATATAGTTGGATTTTAATTTGGGTTAGTAACACAAGTTATGGGTTGTGTAAAGTGTTACAAATCAATATGGTTTAAGCATGTTAATTTTTTGTAAGCAATAGGATTCCAAAATAAATCTTTAAAATCATTCATATATAAAGGTAATAACATGGGATAATATAGTGAGATAAATCCCTTTTAAAATACTAAGTGTTAGTTTCCTTCCAAATATAACACTTTTCAAGACCTGTATCACCCAACTGAGTTGGTTCATGCCAAAGCAAGGTACCCCTGGATTATATTTTATAAATAAAGAAAGTAATGAGGTGACCATAAGAGTTAGGTGCCTTAATTTTTTTCATTTTATTTAGGTTACACTTAGCTTGGAAACCCTAATAATTAGGATATCATATTCATATATGATATGATTAGCATAATGGCCTTCTTAAATTCCTAAATTGGTGAGGTTCATACCAAAGTGGGGTCATTACATTATAAAAAATAGATCTTGGACCACTATTGGATATGGTGTATTTTAAATGGGGTCATCATTTTAGTGGTAGAACATTTAATAAAATTCCATGTTTAATGAATGTAAAATATGATACTCATCAACTAAAATCCTCTATTGTAGAAAAAATAGCATCATCATAATCTAACTTGACTTTGAGATCAATTATTTAAAAGAAAATCATAGTGGAAGAAACTTATTAAACTATAAAAAACTTAATAATCATTCTTAAATAGGAGATTGAAATTCTATGTGTTAGATAAAACCCTTATATGTGTAACCAACTATTTAAATTATTCAACACTTGAATATAGATTCTTATGAGAAGCATATAATGATTCATTTAAGGTTTTAGGGGAATTAAATTCAATATAACCAAAGTAAATTTAGTATCCTATCATATACTCAATGTGATTAAGTGTTAATGACTTGAAGAGACTGAAGGTTTCCTTTAATGCTCGATCGGGATAAAAAATCATTCTAGAATCATTCCTAGAAATTTTATGACATTGTGAATTAGTTCAATAAAATTTTACCATGTGTTCTCAAAGTGTTTTTGGTATATGATAATGACATGTTATTTCTAGGATAAAGTGATATTCTAACAATAAAAAGGGTAAATCTTTAAGATATAGGGAAATTATTGGATAGTCTAATAGTTATCCCTTGTCATTAAAACCTTAAGGAGGTGTCAGTAAGGAATATAAATATTTCTATATGATATGAAATAGTATAAAATACCTAAAGGGTCTTTATAATTTCCATGGAGAGTCCATGTTAGGTATTAATTCTATAGAAATAAATTCTTTGATTTTGAAGTGCATATTATACCAAATATATACTTTACAAATATTGTAAGCATACTGGAGTTCAAAATTAAGGTAAAAATTAATAAATCTCATAGTTTTATTTTAAAATATAAATCAAGTGGTTTTTGGATCATGGATTTGAATGAAAATGAGTATCATAAGCTCATATGGGTCTAATTAAAGTATTTGTATAGGTCATTTCTCTTATGTGATAACAGAAGTTATTTGTAAATAAGGATTTTTTATGTATAATAAGATATTTTACACATGGTTTATAGTTAATCAGATTTTATAACATATTTTTAAATATGGTAAGGAAAAAAAGATTTTTATTTGGGACAAAGAGTTTATCTTATATATTTTTTAAAATATAAGGAATGTAATATCACCACCTTTGATGAAATATTTTAAATAAAATGATATTATTTTCATAAATTTTCTTTAAACACATATAATATCACATATTATATAGATACAATAATTTATTTTCTTAAAATTTTCACTTAAGAAAATTAGTGTAATTTCTTAACACAAAAGGAGTTTATATAGCTTATCATTATTCTCTAAAGAAAATATAATTTCTAAGAGGCTAGTAGAAGTATGGTTGAATTTAGAGAAGTTCAAAGAGAAAATAAAATATTATTCCATTCAAATTCAAAATTGAATTTCACTTAATATCCTAAAAGTGTTTAGGTTATATTAATAAAGAGAAATGTAAATAATATTTTGAAACTAGGATGTTGTGTGTTGTATTTTTTTGATAATCACTTAAGGTTGAGGATGATGGATGGTTGTGAAGGTTGTGTGTTCCCAATTAGTTATATGAAGGATTTGTTAACAATAACTTAAGGTTTGATTTTTTAAAGACATGGTGATGTGATTAATTTGAATATACAATGAAATAATACATGATTATGGTGATATAATAATTCATGAAATTGAGATATATGGTATTATAGTTTCAGTATGTTTATAGATGATCTGGATAAGATATTTTCATTGAATCACAAGTTGATATATTCAAAGAGAAACCTTGATATCTCTATATATCAAGTACATAGCTTCAAAAAATAAAGATTGAAGTGAAATGTTAAGTATAAATCAAATGGATGTTTAATGATGTTTAATGTGCTTATTTAATCAAATTATCTATTTTTAAATATTTATAGATTATAAGAAATTATTAGAATATGAATGGAATAATTTTGGTGAAGGAAGAACTCGCCACACTATGGTGAGACTAGATATGTCATGGTAGATTAGGAAATAATAAGTATGTGTATGTTATTTTAATTTTGGAAGTAATTTTAATATGTAGTGATTTTGGTTGGAAATTACTTGGTTACCCACACCATGGTTAAATTCATTTTAGAGGGGTGAAACTGGAATGTTTGAAAGGTGTCTCTAAGCATTTTAAAGTTTTCATAAAATCATAAAATACCTAGAGATGTTGAAATAGTATACAATATATTTTACTATGTTTTTTTATGATCATGGTGGTAAAAGGATTAATTGAAATAAGTAGATAATTTGTGCCACTCTATGGAACATGGTGTTTTATAATGAAAAAACCTTGTGTAAAATAGGTTATAGTGAAACAAAGGTAATAGAATCCCTTTTAGACCTCACATAATAATGATTATACCTCACATGATATTAACTAATCTATTTGTAAGAATAACCCAAGATATGGAGGACTAACATATGGTTAGTCAAAATGGGTTCCTGAAGAAGCACCACACAATAAAGAAAGATATTTTTGAGTATTAATTTTTATAGATATGAAGTGAAAAGGAAACTAAAGCATGCAGAAAAGCATTTTGAAGGTAATTTTTTATGAATTAATATGTCATCATAGTTGAAGTGATATGTCATTTTCAGACTAATATGTATCCCAAAATATGTGTTTTTTTAGAAAACATTTTATGGATTTTGAAGAACTATAGGTTACAACCAGATTTAATGATTTGGAAGTCCTTTAACCGTTTGGCAGTTATGGAACAAACAAAATCAGAATAGGGTTAAATCATTTATATTTACTTGAAGATAATCTAGGGGTGAAATTGAAGTAGATGAAGTTCAATGTAGTAAATTTCATGAATTTTAATTTGAATTTTAAATATTTTGACTGAAGTTTGAGGGAGAAGGTTGAAACAATAAAAAGATAAAGTTTCTAATAGTACAGAGAACACATAAATAGATAAAAAAATAATAGAGTGTTCTATAAGTAAGTAGAAGGAAGAATAAAGGTGTTTAGAAACATGGGATTCATTAAATATATAAATTAAAAATGATTAAGTTTTTTTTGATTGAATTTATATTGAGGGTCATATTTATAAAGTGTAGTTACTATATATCATAGTACGATATAGAATTCAAATAAGGAGAATAGTTTTTACTAAAATAATGGGTTCATAAATAGGAGGAAATATGATGATGAATTATCAGTTATATATCCATTTATTTTAATTAAAGATGAATCTTATTGAATATGTCATGTATTCTAGAGTTATTATTTTCTTAGAATAATTTAGTGTTTATGTGAAGTTTAATTGGAGATTAAATATTCAAATATTCCCATAATTATTTTATTGTATTTATATTTTAAATTTAAGAGAATCATGGGGTATAAACTAGAGCATCATATCGATAATTATGATGTAGTTTACATCTTTTATATGTGATGATATTCAAGTGATTTTTATGTCGATAAACTAAGAAGAGACTTATAAGTCTATAAACTAATATCTTCAATAGAAATACATGAATAATTATACGGGAGTGAATATTGGGAGGTGGTGAGCTATTATATAAACCATTATATAGGTCATGAGCCTTGGTGAGGTGTTACTTCACCTAAATACCGTATCCACTGAAACATTGAGTTTAAAGTGGATTTTTTTACACCAGAACACTACTGAGTGTATTATCCTTGGATCTATCCTAGTTCAAGTGAACAAAGTAAAACATATGTGTGTTGTGTGTTTCACATTTATGTATTCATGATTGAGATTTGGTGATATTTTATTAGAAATTAATTAATCAATTGCTTAAACACTATTTCTTAATAACATAGAAACAAGATCTAGTAAAGAAATGATCAAGTGATATAAAAAACTTGAGTTGGGGTTAAAAATGTGGTATCAGATCCAACAGGTTCTATTTTGGATTCAGCCAAACATACTCTAATTATGAATATTTGAAATATTATATAAGATATAGATTCTACAATGAAATATATTTTATTTTTTGGAATTCATTTTTCTATTTAGAATAATGAGTTTATTTCATATTTGGAGGTACATTTTGGAATCACTCATAAAATATTATTAATTGGATTTATTTTGTGATGTTAACATGGATTTATATTTGATATGGATTAAATAAATTTGTATATTGATTCTTATTCTAATAAATTCTTAAAAGATACTTTAGAATAGGGTTTATTCAAGGAGATAGCTGACTTCAATACTTCTAATGATATGTGGATGAAGTTGGAAGAATTTTATGGAATAAAACTTATTCCAAAATAAATGAATCGATCTATCATCATGGGTAAAGTACATAAATTAATTGAATTATAGTGCCTTATTTCTAAAGCAAAGAAGAATAAAAATAAGAGGTAGAAATCCCTTATAATGATGGAGACTCCACTTGAAGTTATTATTCCTGGTTTTATTTCATTATCTGAAGCTAACATTGTTGTGAAATATGAATTCATATCATGAGATATGTATTCTCCCCTAGATATTAAATGGTTTATGTGCTACAATGATTACATGAAAATAACATTATATTCTCAATCTAGAGGTTATTCAAGTAGTGATCAAAGAAATTTACATACCTTACAATTGATTTGAATCAACAAGAAATCATGTATAGAGTTGATTTTACTTCCATAATAGATTTATTATTGGAAACCCATAGGTTATGATAATTGGATATGGATTTAAATGAATCCATTTCAATATTATATCCAAAAATAAAGAAAAAATTTTATTTTCCAAAATAAATTTAATTCTATTTGAAAAAATAAAATAGCCAAGGATAAAGATATTAAAGAAACGGTGATCTCTCTCAAATCATATCTTGAATAGAAGACCAAATATAAAAGATAAGTGTGCTCAATAATGGCTACCATAGCTACTAAGTGGGAGGATAAATATGTGAAGATCTAGGATCTTTAATCAAAACTAAATTACTTAAAGGGAAAGGATAAGGTGAAGACTACCACTATGGTATCTTCAATAACTAGATTCATGGAAGTTCAAATATGAAATTAGAGAAAATTCTGAAAAATATTTCTAGAACTTGTGGAAATGGTTCTAAAATAAAGGTTTCATTTAAATGATAATTTTATAGAAGTTTGGTACACACTATGAATGAGTTTTTTGAATAAAGAATTATCAACAAATGAGGAAGGCCTGTGAAAATCACATATCAACCAAGGTAATTCTACATGATATATGATTTATTTTGGAGATGTTATATTTTTTCAATCATTTTCATATGGCTAGGTCCTACAACAAAAAAAAGTAATTAATATCATAAGATGAGTTTACCTAGTCCTGTGAAGAGAATGAGATATGGATTGAAATAATAAAAGTTTATTTCACTCAAAAAATGATTCATGGTGTTGAATTATTTTTAAGTGATAAGTTAAATTAGGATTCCTCAAGCATTAATGATGTATTATTCATAGAAACCATCATGGAAATAAAATAATAAAATCTATGGGTTAAAGAAAAAATATAATATTAGTGAAAAAAAATGAAATAAATGGAATCTTAAAGGAATTACCAAGCATTTATTAATATAAAGTAATATTTATGGCCATTAAAGAAGAAAAACATGAGGCATAATAAATTGGTTTCATCCATACCACTACAAAACAAGAGTGTAAAACTGATGTAATCATCCTAGCATGGAGAAATAATAATGGAAAATAATATGTAGATGATGAATTAAATGAGGAAATGTGTACTAGTGTGATGAATTTCAAAAAATATATTAATATATTTCAATGTAAAAAGATAAAATTCTAGGTCAAAAAGTCATAGAAAATTTTTCATAATTAGTTTTATCAGGAGAAATAACACAAAGAATACTTAGAATCAAATCAAAAGAAAAGGTTTGGTTTATAATAACCAATCACACTCTTCTACGTGAGTATGTTATAGGTACCCATCTCCCCATGTACTTTATTATTTTTATTTATTAGTGAAGTGGTGTGGGATTAAGTGTATATATGGTCTATGGGGTGTATGCATTAAAAGGAGATAAATTTATAATGATAGGTTGAATGCATTGATTTTGATTGATTTGTTGGAACCAAGGATGTTCTTTACTAGAAATGGTGTTTATTTTGTGTTCATTGTCAATCCACATTGGTTTGATCAAGGAGTTTTCAAGACAAGTGATCTTGTAGTATAGGTTAATAATGGTGTTGAAGGTGTCATTGTTTCCTAGTGTTTACCAAATTTTTGGGCTCAAAAACTGGCGGAAGAGGCTAGCATCGTGAAGGGTTGTTTTCTGGAATCAACACTTCATAAATATGGTAAATGCATGGGTTTCACAAATATTGGGTTGAGGTTCACGAACATGTGGAGAATTGAAAATGGATAAGGTGTTCTCTTTGATTATGAGAAGTGGAGCATCATGACTCAAAGATGTTTTGATGATGATCTTCTCAAATATGAAAAATTTCACTAGAGCTTCACGAATGAAGGACCACCACATAGATGATTTTAAAAGATCCAAAAAATGAAATGGAGGTGGTGGATCATTTCAAATGGTTGAGACTATAAATATACGGCTACCACCACTTCATTTCAGATGAAATTATTTAGGTAAAATCCTAAATCGCTCTGATTTTTCAAATCTAGGGGAGCTCCACAAATCTGAATTTCTATGCAAGCTTGAGCATCGCAAAAAGACTAGTCAAGTCTTGAATGATGCCAATTATTTTAAGTAATGGGTGATTTGTGATGACTGTGTATTCCTCAATGACACGGTGAGCTTCGAGAAGGCAGTTTGATTTGAAAAGGAGTGAGCTTCATGAAGGAGATTTGCAAAAGGCAGTCTTGAACATTAGTTTTTTAGTGAACAGTGATTTCATAGTGCAAAAACTCAGGTCTCGGTTGAAAGAAGAGTCTCATGCCAGATAGGTACAAATACTTTAATTCAAATCCATTAAACCAACTGTAATGACCCAAAGTTTTTCAATGGAAAATTCCCTTCTTATATTTATGTCATAAAAACACAAAATAAAGAACTACTAAGTGATAAGTGACCTTTAAACATAATTTTGTCACCCCTATGTTTAGAATTTTGAAAATCCGACATACACAGTTGTGTTCAAGATGATTTTTGGAGTCTAATGAAACAAAAATAATTTTTGTTGAATAGTAACCTACCCTTATGAACAGTAACCTACCATTATGAATAGTAATATGACCCTTATGAATAGTAAATCATCCGACATAAGAGTAACATTAACTATGAATAATAAAATAAAAATTTAGACATCTTAGAAAGTGACAATTTGACCTTAGTAAACGTTTTGGTATTTTGTAAGTCATAAATAATTAATTATAATTAATTAATTAATTTAAAATAATATTTATTTCCATGAAATGTATTCATAAATTATTGAATCAATGTTTAAATGTTTTTAGATAATTTTATAAGACCCTGTGTAAATTTTGAAAGAACAATAAAATCAGTTTTAATCATAAAAACTATTTTTTTAAGTAAATTGTGATTTTAATTAAATATTAAATTAATAATATTTAGAAAATTATTTTTGAAAAATTTACTTCCTTTTTTGATTCTACACGTCAAAAAATGGTTGGGGTAATTTTTTGGGATTTTTCTGAGATAATTGAATTTTTGATGAATAGTGAAATACCGTAATTCACAAAATAAGATAAATAAGCTAATTATAGGGTCATGTGTGATGTTCTTCTGATGAAAGCCCACTTTTTTCGGGATTACATTATATAATTACTATTCTTGGTCGTTCAAGACTCACTATTCCTTGTATTTGGTGAAATTAATAAACTAATCAATTTTATATTAAGGAAACCTCTCTCCCCTCCACTAAAAAACCACCCTTCCCTCCCTCTTTTCCTCACACCTCTCAAGCTCCAAGACTTATCTAAACTCTGCCCAAACAACTTCCCTATCCCCTCCCCCACGTCCAAAAGCTTCCGGTTTCATCAAAATACCAAGCTTGGGCCCTTAAGGAGGTTCTCAAGAGGAAGATTCTAGAGGTAATTTCTCTCCCTCTTCTCCTTTAATTTCCTTTCAAGTTCAAGTTCCTTTCTTGATCTATCATTACCTATATTCAACCAAATTGTTTTGTAACTACATTATTATACATATAATATAATTTTATGATTCTAAGGGTATATTATATCACCCCACCCCCTTTCTCTCTTTCTTTTATTTTATTAAAGAGAACGTTGTTCATGAGGTGTTAATTTATCACCTTCAAAAACGACATGTTCTCTTATTCCATTTCTACCTTAAAATCTGGTCATGAAACCATTTTTATGGTTGAACCAGAATATTTTATATTTATTATGTTCTATTTTAAGTTCTGGAAATAACATATGGCCATATTACTAAGTGAAAAGTTAAAACAAGTTCGTTGTGATCCAAAAACCGCTCAAATTAACCCAAATAACCATCATTAAATTCTTATATAATTATTCGTCCACATGAATCTAATATAATTCATTATAAAATCATTAAATATCCTGTAATATCATTAATAACATTTAATTTCATTTCTTTATGTTTACCCATGATCTACCCGAACTTCAATTTAAGAATACAAGTGAATCACCCAAGAAAACCCACGAAAATGAACATCCCCGAACAAAGTTTTTAAACTCTATAAGTCATACAAAGGAACATAATATGACATAATGAAACCATAATGAACCATATTAATGTACACATGGTTCTGGATTTCTAATTAATGAATATAATGTCATTATACAGGACATTAAAGAGAAGGAAGTATTCGGGTACAAGGTAAGGGGAAATTCTCAAACCCAACTTCCATCCTTCGGGTTCTACCTATTTCACTCCATTTTTTATATGGTCACTCCTTAAAGATAATTTTTTCATCTTTTTCTTTCTTTTTTTGGGATATACATGTTTTATACTGAAGTTTATGCCAATCCAAATGTTTTCTTAAAGAACTCTTCTCTTAAGAAGTCAACTTTTACCTCTCATTCAAGGTTGATGATTCTTGTATCAAGTATGTTGTTCCCTCTTTATTTTGGGAACCCAAAGTTTATGAATGTGTTATTATGATATGAAACCCATTACTTTTCATGGTTTAGTTATGTTCATTTATGTTATATGTTCATTGTGTCATGCATGATAAATGATAATGTTATGATGTGACGGGTGAGCCCGGAATTATATAGCGCAATATGAATGTTTAAATGTGACGGGTGTGCCCTGAATTATATAGCACTACGATGCATTGGGTAAAGTGATTAATATCATGAGTAAATGTGAAATGATGTGTGAACAATATTCTAGCTTGGTTCACAAGTATGTTTGGTAGTTAACCACTAAGACATGATGTTTCATTTTTATGCATTGCCACATTTCAAGACTATTCTTTATGCTCCTCTCATGGTCATGATCTTTTGCCTATGTTATGATTATGCTCACCCCATGATATATTGTTCTTATCTATCCTCTTACTGGGCTTTTAGCTCACTCCTTTGTATGTATATCCTCAGGTGGCTACATGTACTAAGGAGAGGACAAGTGCCAATAAGAAGCAATAGAAGAATAAATTAAATGAATGTTTATGCTTAAAGTTGTATTTGTTATGTGTGGTCCTAGTTTATCCAAGACACTAAACCTTTGGATCCTCTATGTGTAATACTATTATGTTGTTTATCTTTGAAATTATGTAATAGTAATGAAAGAAAATTTTGGGTCACTATAGTTGGTATCAGATGAAAGGTTTAGTTAATTTTGGAATTAGGATTAGTGAACCCTAAGGAAAACCTCTAGCATGAGACTAAGTATAAAAATGAACACAAGAATATTTACCTAGGGATCCCATATGTTATGTTTTTGGTATAATTGTTTAAATGAATAATTTATTCATGACTTGTTTACTTATGTTTTGTTATAACCTTTTCTATTTTAGAAAATGGTGGGAACCAGGAGAAATCAGGCCAAAAACTCTTGCGAGGTCCAATGTAACGATTGCCCGAACAACATCCCCAATGATTTGGGAGGTGGAGTTCAAAACTTCATGGCAATGCTTATCCAATTATCTCAGGTTATGAATAATAACCATAATAATGGGTAACTTCCTCCTTCACTAAAGAGGGAGCAACTGGAAATTGAATGTTTTAAGTGCCAACGACCACCGACGTTTTGTGGATCTTCCGATCGACTAGTTGTGGAACAGTGGGTCAACTCCATGGAGAAGATATTTTCTGTTCTTCACTATTCTGAGATGGAGAAGGTGACTCTAGCTGTCTATCGTCTAGATGGAGAAGCTGATCAATGGTGGGCTTTGATTAAGAACACCAAGCCAAGGGAGGAAATTGAAGAGATGGAATGGGAAGACTTTAAGATAATGTTTCTTAATAAGTACTTCCCACGAACTCTTCGCACGAATATAGAGAGATAATTCATAGAGATCAAGAAAAAATAAGGAGAATCTGTCACAACCTATGAAGAAAATTTCACAAGGCTCACAAGGTATGCTTCGGGTTTTGTTATCAACAATAATAGAAAAATTGATAGATTCTTTAGTGGATTAAAACCACATATTAGAAAGGCTCTTGGAATTCGAGACTTTGGGAGTTATGAAGAAGTTTTTCGGTGTGCTCTCAAAGTGGATATGGAGTTTGGAGAATGGTCTCATAGATATGGGGATAATAAAAGAAAGATGGAGTTTCAAGTTGGTGGATCTAATGACAAAGGTGGGAAGAAAAATCAACGACCCGCATGCCAAAAATGTGGGAAGTTGCATAATGGGAACTGCCTCAAAGGGACGGGTAAATGCTTCAAGTGTGGGAAAGAAGGAAACCATGATCAAGAGTGTCGAAAAGAAATGAAAAGGAAGGATAATGTAGCTGATGAAAGGAGAGAACCACTCGTGGTTCAATGCTACAACTGTAGAGAGCTAGGGCACTATTCAAACCAGTGCACTAAACCTCAAGCTCTCGAGGGTAATCAGTTCCAGCAAACACCAAAGCCAAAGGAACAAGGAAAGGATTATGCCATCACTAATGCAGAGGTGGAGCATGATAATGAAGTCATACAAGGTACAATTCCTATTCACTCAAGAATGGAAAAAGTCTTATTTGATTCTGGTTCTACGCATTCCTTTATATCTTGCAAGTTTGCTAGAACTATAGAATCGAATCCCCAAAACCTTGAAGTAGATATATTTGTAAAAACACCAAGTGGTGCAGTCATTGCAACCCAAGTGATTGACTCTTCTCCTATTGACGTATGTGGGAAGATTCTTCCGAAAAATCTCATAATACTTCCCTTGGTGGAATTCGACGCTATAATGGGAATGGACTGGCTCTCATTATATAGATCACATATCAACTATCGGGAAAAGGAAATATCTTTTCATATTCCGAACCATCCCATGCTCCTATACAAATGCAAGGAAGATCATGAATCTCCTTTGAAAAATCCTTCAATGGTGTGGGTGTTTATTCCCTATGAAGAATCATACGTCGCCTAAATGGTTGAGTTGAAGGAAAGTTCCAACCTTGAGGAAATGCCCATCGTGAGGGAATACGGCGATGTATTTCCCGAAGAGTTACTCGGAATTCCCCCGGATCGTGAGGTAGAGTTCTCAATTGAACTCATACCTAGAGATACTCCTATCTCAAAGTGCCCATATAGGATGGATCCTATTGAACTGGAGGAGTTAAAGAAACAGTTGTAAGAGCATCTGGACAAAGGGTTCATACACCCTAGTGCATCACCTTGGGGTGCGCCAGTGCTCTTTGTGAAGAAGAAGGATGGAACAATGTGGCTGTGTATCGATTATCGGGAACTCAACAAGATCACCATAAAGAACAAGTATCCTCTCCCAAGGATTGATGACTTGTTCGATCAGTTAAGAGGAGCTCAATACTTCTCAAAGGTGGATCTTCATTCTGGATATCATCAAGTAAAGGTGAAGAAGGAAGATATTCAGAAGAATGCCTTCTGTACAAGGTATGGGCACTATTATTTTTTAGTGATGCCCTTTAGACTTACTAATGCCCCTGCAATCTTCATGGATTTAATGAATAGAGTCTTTAGAAATTACCTCGACAAATTTGTGGTAGTGTTTATTGAAGATATTCTCATCTACTCCAAGAGAAAGGAGGAACATGAAGAATATCTAAGACTTGTGTTGGTGACATTGAGAAAGGAGAAGTTGTACACCAAGTTTAGCAAGTGTGACTTTTGGATGAATCAAGTCACGTTCTTGGAACATGTGATCATAAGTGAGGGAATTTACGTGGACCCTTCAAAGACAAAGGCAATTGAGGAATGGACCAAGCCCTATAGTGTCACAGAAATCCGTAGTTTTCTTAGATTAGCTGGGTACTACCGAAATTTTGTGAGAAACTTCTCACGATTGTCAATCCCGCTAACTAAGTTAACAAGGAAAGGGTTAAAGTATGTTTGGATGGATGAATGTGAGGGATGCTTCAAGGAGCTAAAGATAAGTCTAATCACTGCAGCTATACTCACACTACCAAAAAGTGGAGAAAGTTTTGTGATATACAGTGATGCTTCAAAGAAAGGCTTGGGTTGTGTACTCATAAAAAATGATAATGTGATAGCCTACGCCTCACGAAAGTTGAAGATCCATGAGCAGAACTACCCGACGCATGATCTAGAGCTAGCAGCCGTGATTTTTTCCTTGAAAATCTAGCGGAACTACCTTTATGGTGAGAAGTGTGACATATACACCGACCACAAGAGCCTAAAGTATATATTCACACAAAAGGAGCTCAACATGCGTCAAAGGAGATGGTTAGAGCTAATCAAGGATTACGATTGCTCTATTCACTATCATCCTGGAAAGGCGAACAAGGTAGCTGATGCTCTAAGTAGAAAAGAACCTGCTACTCTATCCATGTTGAGGATTGAGAAAGACCCTATCTTCTTGGATATGCAAAGGATGGATTTGGGAATCGTAAGGGCAGGGGATACATCCTACCTTGCCCAAATGATTGCGCAACCATCCATCCAAGAGAATATTAATGAAGCACAAAGGGATGATGTGGAGATACAAAAGAGGGTGAATACAGTAAAGGAAGGGAAGCTGCAAGAGTTCCATATCGACGATGATGGTGTGATTTGGTTTGGAACGTGGCTTTTTGTACCTTCATCACCTGGGATAAAGGAGTTATTGGATAATGCACATAGCTCAACTTTCTCTATCCATCCTGGGAGTACCAAGATGTACCGTGATCTCCAAGAACACTTCTGGTGGGATAACATGAAGAAGGATATTGTGGAATATATATCAAGGTGCTTGGTATGTCAGCAAGTTAAAGCTGAGCGACAAAAGTCCAAAGGTATGATGCAACCATTGCCTATACCCATGTGGAAATGGGAAAATGTTACTATGGGCTTTGTCACAGGCCTCCCAAAGATGTCAAAGGGAAATAATGCGATATGGGTTGTGGTTGACCGACTCACCAAGACTGCCCATTTTATCGCTATTCGGGAAGATCTCTCGCTTGATCAACTTGCAAGGATATATGTGAAGGAAGTGGTGAGACTGCACGGTGTTCTACTCTCAATTGTCTCTGACCGTGATCCAAGGTTCACATCTAAATTCCAGAGGAGCCTTCAACATGCTTTGAGTACTAAATTAAATTTTAGCACGGCCTATCACCCCCAAACTGATGGTCAGTCTGAAAGGACTTTTTAGATACTTGAAGATATGCTTAGAGCCTGCTCTCTTGAATTCAAAGGTGGTTGGGATCAGAATCTATCATTGGTAGAGTTATCATACAACAATAGCTTCCACTCGAGTATTTAGATGGCTCCGTATGAAGCTCTTTATGGGAAGCGATGTAGAACTCCAACCTGTTGGAATGAAGTTGGAGAATGAAATCTACTTGGTCCCGATCTTGTTCAAGAGATGACAGAGAAGGTTCAAGTCATCCAGAAACACATCAAATCTACTCAAAGTCGATAAAAGAGCTATGCTGACAACCGTCGAAGGGACTTGGAGTTCGATGTTGGAGATAAATTCTTCCTTCGAATATCTCCATGGAAGAGAGTCATGCGATTTGGGAAGAAAGGGAAGCTTAGCCCTAGGTATATTGGCCCCTTTGATATCCTTGATCGCATAGGAGTCGTGGCCTATCGTCTAGCACTTCCACCAAATATGGCTCAAGTTCATGATGTGTTTCATGTATCACTACTGAGGAAGTACATACCAGACCCCTCACATGTACTAAACTTAGAGGTGGTGCAGCTGGAAGATGATCTCTCCTATGAGGAGCAGCCAGTAAAGATTCTGGACCAAAGTGATAAGGTTATACGCAACAAGACAACCGACCTTGTCAAAGTGTTGTGGAGGAACCATAAGTTTGAGGAAGCAACTTGGGAACCAGAAGAGGCAATTAAGGAGAAGTACCCTCACCTGTTTGTGTAAAGTGAAATTTCGAGGGCGAAATTTCTTAAGGGGGGAAGAATGTAACGACCCAAAGTTTTTCAATGGAAAAATCCCTTCTTATATTTATGTCATAAAAACACAAAATAATGAACTACTAAGTGATAAGTGACCTTTAAACATAATTTTGTCACCCCTATGTTTGGATTTTTGAAAATCTGACATACACGGTTGTGTTCAAGATGATTTTTGGAGTCTAATGAAACAAAAATAATTTTTGGTGAATAGTGACCTACCCTTATGAACAGTAACCTACCCTTATGAATAGTAATATGACCCTTATGAATAGTAAATCATCCAATATAAGATTAACATTACCTATGAATAATAAAATAAAATTTAGACATCTTAGAAAGTGACAATTTGACCTTAATAAATGTTTTGGTATTTTATAAGTCATAAATAATTGATTATAATTAATTAATTAATTTAAAATAATATTTATTTTCCTGAAATGTATTCATAAATTATTTAATCAATTTTTAATAGTTTTTAGATAATTTTCTAATACCCTACGTAAATTCTGAAAGAATAATAAAATCAGTTTTAATCTTAAAAACTGTTTTTTTAAGTAAATTGTGATTTTAATTAAATATTAAATTAATAATATTTAGAAAATTATTTTTGAAAAATGGACTTCATTTTTGTATTCTAAACATCAAAAAATGGTTGGGGTAATTTTTTGGGATTTTTCTAAGATACTTGAATTTTTTATGAATAGTGAAATACAGTAATTCACAAAATAAGCTAAATAAGATAATTATAGGGTCATGTGTGATGTTCTGCTGATGTAAGCCCACTTGGTTCGGGATTACATTATAGAATTACTATTATTGGTCATTCAAGACTAACTATTCCTTGTATTTGGTGAAATTAATAAACTAATCAATTTTATATTAAGGAAACCCCTCTCCCCTCCACTATAAAAGCCACCCTTCACTCCCTCTTTTCCTCACACCTCTCAAGCTCCAATACTTCTCTAAACTCTGCCCAAAAACCTTCCCTATCTCCTCCCCCACATCCAAAATCTTCTGGTCTCATCAAAAGACCAAGCTTGGTCCCTTAAGGAGGTTCTCGAGAGGAAGATTCTAGAGGTAATTTCTCTCCCTCTTCTCCTTTAATTTCCTTTCAAGTTCAAGTTCCTTTATTGATCTCTCCTCACCTATATTCAACCAAATTGTTTTGTAACTCCATTATTATACATATACTGTAATTGTATGATTATAATGGGATATTATATCACCCCACCCCCTTTCTCTCTTCCTTTTATTTTATTAAATAGAACGTTGTTCATGAGGTGTTAATTTATCACCTTCAAAAACGACATGTTCTCTTATTCCATTTCTACCTTCAAATCTGGTCATTAAACCATTTTTATGGTTGAACCAGAATATTTTATATGTATTATGTTCTATTTTAAGTTCTGGAAATAACATATGGCCATATTACTAAGTGAAAGGTTAAAACAAGTTCATTGTGATCCAAAAACTGCTCAAATTAACCCAAATAACCATCATTAAATTCTTATCTAATAATTCGTCCACATGGATCTAATATAATTCATTATAAAATAATTAAATCTCCTGTAATATCATTAATAACATGTAATTTAATTTCTGTATGTTTACCCATGATCTACCCGAACTTCAATTTAAGAATACAAGTGAATCACCCAAGAAAACACAACAAAAACAAACATCCCCGAACAAAGTTTTTAAACTATATAAGTCATCCAAAGGAATATAATATGACATAATGAAACCAGAATGAACCATATTAATGTAAACATGGTTATTTATTTCTAATTAATGAATATAATTTCATTATATAGGACATTAAAGAGAAGGAATCATTCGGGTACAAGGTAAGGGGAAATTCTCGAACCCAACTTTCATCCTTCGGGTTCTACCTCTTTCACTCCATTTTTGATATGGTCACTCCCTAAAGATCATTTTTTCATCTTTGTCTTTCCTTTTTTTGGATATACATGTTTTATACTAAAGTTTATGTCAATCCAAATGTTTTCCAGAAGAACTCTTCTCTTAAGAACTCAACTTTTACCTCTCATTCAAGGTTGATGATTCTTGTATCAAGTATGTTGTTCCCTCTTTATTTTGGGAACCCAAAGTTTATGAATGTGTTATTATGATATGAAACCAATTCCTTTTCATGGGTTAGTTATGTTCATTTATGTTATATGTTCATTGTGGCATGCATGATAAATGATAATGTTATGATGTGACGGGTGCGCCCGGAATTATATAGCGCAATATGAATGTTTAAATGTGATGGGTGCACCCGGAATTATATAGCGCTCCAATGCATTGGGTAAAGTGATGAATCTCATTAGTAAATGTGAAATGATGTGTTAAAAATATTCTAGATTGTTTCACAAGTATGTGTGGTAGTTAACCACTAAGACATGATGTTTCATTTTTATGCATTGCCACGTTTCAAGACTATTATTTATGCCCCTCTCATGTTCATGATCTTTTACCTATGTTATGATTATGCTCAATCCATGATATATTGTTCTTATCTATCCACTTACTGGTCTTTTATCTCACCCCTTTGTATGTATATCCTCAAGTGGCTATATGTACTAAGGAGAGGACAAGTGCCAATAAGAAGAAATAGAAGAAGAAATTAAATGAATGTTTATGCTTAAAGTTGTATTTGTTATGTGTGGTCATAGTTTTCCCAAGACACTAAAACTTTGGATCCTCTATGTGTAATACTATTATGTTTTTTATCTTTGAAATGATGTAATAGTAATGTAAGAAAAGTCTGGGATGTTATACCAACCTTCAAGTCGATAAACTAAGTAAGACTTCACCCAAGGCAGTGAGCTAGGTGGATTCGATGGAAGTGTTCTGAGGGACACAGAGTGTTATCCCTAAAGCCTTGTAAAGGCACTATTTCTAGCACAGAGTAATTGTTTCATAACTTCTGTATTCTAAAAATAGTGAAGTATAGTGGATTTAGGTATGACTGAAAAACTGTTGGTGTATACTCCTTGGACTATCCCTTAGTGGTGAACCAATAAAATTATTGTGTTGTTCCTCTACATGTGAATGTTTGAATTACTTCACATTACTAGCAGATAGGTTTAATAGGTTCCTACCAATATAGGGACAAGATCTTTCACTTTTGAAGAAAAATTTGACACCCTTATTCAGCTCTCTACTCTCAGGGAGTTCTAGTTTCCTTCGAGTGGTATCAGAGGGAGGTTATTGAAGTTAAATATGTCCTATTTTGTTGTTGTGGATAATTCATTTAATATTAGGGGAGTCCCCATCTTTTATGGAAGAAACTTCCATATTTAGAAAAACATTATGAGATCTCATCTAAGATATCTTGTAATGGAATTCATTTTGTCCACTGCTCAAGGGATATAGGTCACTGATGCAATAGGGTTTTTTATGACTAATACAAACAGAAAAATTCTTGATGCAGATTCTAAAGAACAGAATGCCCTTAATGCAGTTCTTTCTGATCAAATCTACCTAAATGTGATGATTTGTAATTCATAAAATCCTATGTGGGAAAACTGGAGAATATATATGAAGGTAATAACAAATTAAAGGATGAAAAACTTTAACTCTTGAAAAATAGGTTCAATGATATGAATATGCATCCTAATAAAAATGTAGATACCATTTTTAATTGAATTACTAATGTTGTTGTAGATATACGAGGACTTGGTGAAGAAATCAAAGACATTAACATTGTGAATAAAATTCATAGAGGTCTTGTGCCTATCAAAAATCCAAACGTGTCATCCCTTGAGGAAAGGGAACTATCTAAACTTTATTTGGATGATCTTCTGAGTAGTCTAGTGGCTTATGAAATGAGAGTCAAACCATAAGATTCAACAACTTGAGTAGGTAAGAAAATGGAATTCAAATCCATGGAAAAACTTGTGATTTCAAGAGATAGTGTTGAAGAAGATAATGAAGAAGATGAACTTATTTCTCTATTTTATAAGAAATTCAATAGAGGAAGAGTGGTATATAAAATAAATCTACCTATGGCTTATTTTCATTGTGGTAGATTTGGACACATTGCATCTTAAGGCTCAAAAAAGTTAGATGAAGAAGAAAGTGAAGTTGGAAACATGAAAAGGCCTCAGAAAAGGTTTCCCCAAAAGTGAGACTTCAAATATAGAAATAAAGTATAGAGAAAAAGTGTTGTTTATAAAGAATAAGATGGTGATAATGAATTATTTGAGGATAAAGAACCAGAGTTTAAGTCTATAACCCAAGAATCCATGATGGCTATAGTTGAAAATTCAGAACCATCAAAAGATAAAGCTAGAGGTGATCAGTTGACTGCTAATGTTTATCTGAAGAATGAACTTGAGGGTTCTCTTAGTAAGGATGAAAATAAAGAAAATAGAAACAAAAGGTTGAGAGTGGTTATAGAATAATAATCACAATATGTTAATCATCTTGAAGCTGAAATTGATCAACTAGAGGAAGTAGTGATTGTACATTAAACAACTACTAAAAGATCAGAAGATGTAGTAGAATTGAAGCTCAAGATTTAAGAATAGAAAAAGATCATCAATGACCTTACATCCATATTAGAGGAGAAGTCTAAGACAGTTGAGGGTCTTGAAGAAGAAGTTTTTACTCTAAGGATTAAACTTGAAACTGAATCAAATTCAAAGTAAATAAAGAATAAAATGCAGTTTGGACAATTCTCATATGTTGAGCTGATAGAGAGAGGTAAGCATGGTTCTGAGGGAGTGGATAAGGCTTTGGATGATCAAAGATCCCCATGCAAGGGAAAATTTGGAATTGGGGTTGATGATGAAACATCAAAGGCTGGAAATAAGATGAACCAAAACAAAGGGAAACATAAATTTGAACATATTGCAAAGTCACCTGAAGTCTTAACAAAGAGAACCTAAAATAAAACTAAAAGGAGAGATAAATATTATCTACAAGTTTCCTAAAATGATAGGCAGTAAAACTATTTTCTTAAGGAGACATTAGGAGAAATAGAAGTGAGAATATATTTTCTCTTATGAAATGTCAATTATGTGGTTATATGGGTCATACCATGTCATATTGTGAAGATACAAGGAGCTATTTGAATGGGGAAGATCTAGGAAGTCAATAAAGGAAAAAGAATTCATATCCTACATCTTATTGAAGAAATAGTTTCTATGGATATTTTTTTCATTTTTCTAACTTGTTCCATAAAGTTATTTATTACAAGTGGGGGAAAGACGGGAACAATGCATAAAGAACTCATAGAAAAATCAATACTCACCAACCAGACGGTGTTTCTCTTACAAACCGGTTTTCTCCTCTGTAAAAAGAACATGAGTATGATGAACCCATGCACATGAAAAAGATATTTGAAAGGCCATCTATATCCTTCACTCAATCTAACATTTCATGGAAGTAAAAGAAGAAAATGGAGAAATCCAATCTTGCAGAAGTCGCTCTCAAAGCTACCAAGAATAGTATTACCTGGATTATTGATAGCAGATGCTCATACCATATGACGGGAAATAAGTATTTATTGAAGAATATAATGAAAAGGGTTGATGGAATAGTCAGGTTCAGAAATTATGGTGATTTGAAGATCAAAGGTAGTGGGAGTATGAAATTGGCAAGTGTCGAAATTAAGAAAACTGAAATTCTTTATGTGGATGGTTTGAATAATAATATTTTGAGTGTGAGTGCACTCTGTGACTTGGGACATATTGTAACACCCCAGGTAAATAAACAATATAACATTTTT
Organism: Viscum album; assembly: GCA_963277665.1. Taxonomy (NCBI): domain Eukaryota; kingdom Viridiplantae; phylum Streptophyta; class Magnoliopsida; order Santalales; family Viscaceae; genus Viscum; species Viscum album. Next base: position 1,283,815,716 of record OY728138.1, on the reverse strand, counting down.
ATATTTATCCCTATTTGTGAAATAAATATTAATATTACTTTAAAGGGAACGCTATGCTCGATGGCATACCCAATACGCGACAACGAGTTCCTTTGAAATCTTACGTTGCACTCTAATAATAAAATAATATTATTTTAAAAGGTAGTTAACACCTAGCCATTGTAATGGAAGGAAAGAACATAACTAACTAAAAAATGATTATGTATGTTTTTAAAATATTTTTACTCTTTACAATAAATGTTAGAGGATTGAAAATGCGAATGAATCCAATTTTTAAGCATAAACATTCTAATATTCTTTAAAAGGTCGATTAACCGCCTTTTGATGGAGAACCACTTTTAAATCCACTTTTTGACAATTTTATGTGTTATATTTGACAAAAAAAATTCTTCTTTAGAATCGGGACATCAAAATTTACATTGTGTAAATTTTTGGTATTTTTCCGATAAAGTTCATTTTTAATGAACAGTGAAAATGTTGTATTTTAATTCAAAACCTCTTTTTAATCTAAATTATTTATATGATTAGATTATATTTTGAATTGGTTTTAAAGTTTAATTAGAATATATTTTTACCATATAATCCAATAGTGGTCGTTGGAATTAATTTCATCTTGAAATTGGACATAAACTAGAGTCAATCTTTTGATACTTATTGTTTCTTAAAAACACGCTATTTGTTTTGACAGCGGGAATTAATTATTAAATTAATTAATGCAACTTATATGTTTTGAATTTTGTAAAATAGACTTCATTTTTGAATTCTTAATATCAAATATAGCTTAGGGTGAATTTTTGGTATTTTTCTGGAAAACTTCAATTTTTGATGAATAGTGAAACCACTAAGTGGTGGTTAAAGAAACTGATTTTTCGTTTAAATGAAACTTTGCCACCTCTGTGTTTTGAATTTCAAAAATCTGATATAAATGGTTTTCATTAAGAATTAAAATTTTGTTCAATGGGATTAAAATAATTTTTTGGTGAATACTAACTTATTAAGTTTTTAATCGCGATTAGAGGTAATTAGTGTAGTTTAAGGTAAAAATAATGTTTTAATAATATGAGATGAGATTAACACATGTCCTACCCTTATTGGATGTGTAATGGCCGACTAAGACAATCCATGGGTCAACTTGGGGACCCCATGGAGCCACTTTGGTTGGGAAATGACATAAATAACTTTTTATTTAATGTAAAATTAAAAAGGACACAAACATGAGTTGTTTTACTAAAACAATTTTTACATGGGGTTATACAAGTCAGAGTTTTGACTATAAATAATAATTGGAAATATAAAAAGATTTCCTAAATCATGATATTTTTTTTATAACTTTTAGACATTAAATAAATTAATTTATTTATGACATCATGATGATGCAGCGATTACCTCATTAATAAAGAATTTAAATAAAATGAAATGATAATGTAAAATCTATGACCAACACATGTCCAAAACCTATTGGATGGGTGTATTTCGAACCCTTATCAACTTATACGTGAAACACATCAATTTGGGACCATTAAAATCTGAAACTCTTTCTAAAATAAAGCAACATTTCCTTACTTTCCAAGAGTGTTCCTCCTCTCCTCTTATAAAAGGCCCCCACATCTACCACCTTACCCACACTTCCAAAGCCTTTGGCTCAGCCAACCCCTGCCCATTTTGTCTCTCCACATCCCTATATTACTCCTTTAATCCTCACTTTTGGCAGAAGTCTTCCCAAGGAAGCCTTTGAGCTCAAATCTAAGAGAGTTACCCGATTTTAAGGTGATGTCTTCACTTGTGTTCTTTTGTTTTATTTTGCTTCTCCAACCCCATAAACTCTTTTTATTCATTTCTTTTGTAACAAAACCAGTATCTTAAATATACTAGGATTTTTTTATAAGAATATTTCTAGCTACACTTACACACATCTACATCTAATGGTTAAAGAGCATACTGTTTCTGTGGTTGGCGAATTTCTGCCTCACGAAACGATGATTGTTCAATATTCTTTTAAACACCTTTAATGGTGGCCATTAAGATTTCACTCTATTTATATATGATATATATTATGTTTATGTTTTACTTATGCTTCTTTATTTTTCATTTGTGGTTTACCTTTATGGTTTCCATTGTGGGTAAACACGATAATTTCATTTTAGGAAGTGCGGACTACCACACCCTCAAAGTGATGTGATTCCTTAATGCCATATGTGGGACGTATAAAGGATACATTTAAAGTTATTATATATTATGTTATAATGGAATTATAATATACCTATATATCATTATTATTTCTTTCCATTAATGTATGAGATAGAAATGAAAGTAGCGTTCATACGTACGTACGGCTTACCGTCTCCATGAACGGTGCATTTCATTTCTTATCCCCAAATGTAATGTACTATTATAAGTACATATTTATAATGGATATATATAATGTATGTTACATATAAATGACGAATATAATTCTGGAATTAAAATATACATACCTCTCATTTAGTTTTAATTCCATTAATATGACAAAGAAATGAAAGTAGCGTTCATGCGTACGTACGGATTACCGTCTCCATGAACGGTGCATTTCATTTCTTACCTCTAAATGATTATGTAATATTATAAATACATGTATATTCTGGATATATATGATATATATGATATCAAAATCCTGAATATAATTCTGGATATAATGAACTTTTGACCACACGAACAACATGTAATTGTAAGAAGTTCACTTTCGACTTAAGAACCAAATATCGACAAAACAAACATTATTAACTTAAATGATTACATAATGTTTATAAAATGGAAATAAGTGATATAAAAGGAATAATTAACTTGAAAAGTTTCTTAAGAAAATATAAATTAACTCAAGTTTATTATTCAGTATGTTAAAGAACGATCGAGTCAAGTCGGACCCGAGGTAAGGGATCCTACCCCTCTCTTTCTTTTTAAGTACACTCTTTTATGTCATTCCTTTTAAGCTCATCTTTCTTATGATTGGGATGTTATTTTATATTAATCCTACTGTAATTTTTATGTTCATATGATTAGAGACCCTATTTTATCTCATAAATCCATTTTTGGAAGCTTTAAGTGGCGCCGTTAGGCTGCCGAGTTTTCGTAAGGGATTTTTCATCTCACATTTATTCCCGTGACATTTATGCTACATTTTCCACTATTTAATTTGAGTGGTGCATGTACTGACCATTATTATACACTTTGTTTAGTATAATTTTATTTATGGGTATTTACATCTTCATTTTATTACCCTTCTTCCTTGGGGTGTGCTTTTCGAAAGTTACCCACCTCGGTAAGGGGACTTTTCACCCTCCTTTTTTTAAAATACTTCTTTTGTTATGTCTTTTAATTCACATACTATTATGTTGGGATATGTTCTTATATATCCTTATTTATGTAAATTTTATGTCCAAGTGATGATATCCCCTTTATCTCTCTCATCAACCTTTTTTGTAAAATTTTATGTGACGCCGTTAGGCTGTCGAATTTTACCAAGGGAACTTCTTAACCCAATTTCGATTTCTTTGGGTTCAACATGTAGTTATTGAATATGTCATCCTTTGAATATGTGTGAATAAAATTTTATTGTTTTACACTTAATATCCACTTATATTGGGTGTATTTATATTTTTCACACATAATTATGAGATTGATTTATCCTTAATTTAAGGATACCTTCTTTATAATGGATTTCATCTCATTTTACATTTCTTTTGAGACTTCATTGTTGTTATGAACCAATTCACTCTTATATGGTGTGTATACTGTCCTTTGACATATTATATCATGAATCCCTTTATTATCATGATATTATAAAGTTCGGATTAAATGTTATTCCACTGTTATTTGTATTCAAGAGTCTCTCATTTTGTTAAAAACTCTTTAACAAAAATATCGTTTTAAATGTTTTAAAGATTTATTATTCTCAATCATTATCTTTAATGTCCATATTTTCAAAATGGTTTTCAGTATTTATTTATATGGACATTAATGTTTTAAAATTATAATTCCAATAAAAGCTTCAAAGTGGTATGGGACACTTTGATTCAAAAAATCACTTTTAAATGGTTTTTGAAAATGAATTGATGTCTTGGAATTACTTATTTTGATTGCAAATGAAATTTTTTATTGAAATGTTTATATTTTCAATATTTAATGTGTAATGATGGTACTTTGACATTTTACGGGTGGTTACGTGATAAACCATATGACGGGTGGTGCCGTGAATACCAGGACGGGTGGTTATGTTATAACCTCCAATGCATTGGGTATGGAAGTCAGCCATATGGCTATTCCATTAAGTATGTGTGGAAGTCGACCGTATGGTTATTCTATTTAATTATGTTTATGTCCCAAGTTACCTTTATATGTTATGTGTTCTTTATATGGGTTTTATGGTAATCTTTTGGTTACAAAAGTGTAAGTAATGATATTTTATTCAGTGAAGAGTTTTTACTACTTCCTAAAGGTGAAAGGTATTACTTTGATAAAGTATACATGGTTTACTTGTTGTTTTGAAAAACAAATAGTTTTCATTCTTTGTGTATCTCTTGATGAGCTTTTTATGCTCACCCCAAGTTTTTTTTTGAAATGTTTTTCACAGGACTTAATGTGTAATAGGGTCAAGGATGGGATCAAGGGAAAGTCATGCTATCTAAAACATGGAACTAGACATGTTTCTTTTAAAGAGTTTTTATTTTATGGAAACTTAGTAGAAGTGTATACTTTGTAATCTTTTGAGATGTAATAGTTATGACCTAATTCTCTAAAACTCTAAACATGAAAAGATCCTCAATGTGAATTATTCATTTAATTCAATAATAAGTAAGGTATAAGGCTGGGGCCTTATAGTTGGTATCAGAGGTCGGTTTAGATAACTTTAGAGGTTAGGGTATCCTCTAAGCATAAGTGACAATACCATAATGGTTAGGATTTCAGAAAGAGTCCTAGTTTTAGATAAAGTGAATGAGTAAGTATATCTTAGTGTTTATCTTCCTCATTAGTACATGATGGTTTTGTTGATATACTCACACTGACCTTTTTGGTTTTAGTAAATGGCTGGATCTAGCAGGAACCAAAGTAACAGTGGATGTGAAGGAAACTGTGACAGTTTTCTGAGTGAGCAACTGAATGATATGGGAGCTGCAATGAGAACTATTGTGTTTATCCTCAACCAACTATCTGGAGTCATGATTGACCACCTAAACCTTGGTGATTTCTATAAGGCATCATATATGCAAGAAACAAATCCCTACAGAATTACAAGTAATAATCATAAAGGTAAGTGTGTTCAAAAACCTATGTGTCAAAGATGTGGAAAGAAACACCTAGGAAAATTTTTCAAGGGGACATAAATATGCTATATATGTGGAAATGAAGGTCATAAAGAAAGAACCTTCCATGGAAAAAGGAAGCATCTAGTTGACTCGAGGAAAGGGAAAGAAGTTATTTCTGAGGGATCAATTGAATGTTTTAAATGTGGTGTGCATGGTCATTATGAAAACACATGTCCTATGAAGAAGTTTCGGGAATGGGATCACCAAGATCGTACAAATATTCATTTACCAATACATAATTCCATTCCAATTGAGGATGAAGAAACTGACAATGACCAATCAAAGGTATGGATTATTTCATAACTTTTGTTTTCCTATTTTGGAATCTTAGGATATGATTCATGATTTTGTTTATAGGAAAGAATTATTTCAGAATAAGTTGGAAAGGAATGGTTAATGTATCATGAAGAATGTTGAATGAGTAAGAAGTCAACATATAAAGGCTTCAAGAGTTATGGTGAAATTATTAAGAGTGTTAAGTCTCTTTTGATGATGGGGTTACATTAGAAGACTTTTTATAGTATGTGTAACCCTGATGTTTGATATATGAAAATTTTATTAAAGGAATAGTTATCTGTTATTTTGTGGACATAGTTATAAAGAACAATTTGGGTTTATATGATCCTTACTTTTGAGGTAATTATGGGTTACTATATGTTATGATGGAAAGTGAAAGGCATGAGATAAACTTGAGGTTAAAATATGTTATGATTATATTTGAAGATTGTATCTCGTTTTGGGGAATTTTTTAAGAATTATATAGTTTTGGAAAAAGGACAACACGTAGACCGTGTGACAACCCGTCGCATTGGACAAAGCTGCGGGAATCGAACCCACAACCAAAGTGCGACTGGTATTTATCGCCTACCACTGGACTATGTGAAGTCCCTGGTTATTTTGACTAATTCTTTTTAGTTAGATGATTTTAGGAATCAAGAGTATGTTTATTTTGGGTTATCTATGTAAATGATTAACCTATCATCAAGGAAATGTGATTAGGTTAATTACTTTTCAATATGATAATTTAAGAGCAACTGATGTTATTTGGAGATAAAAGTTAATTTGTACCTTGGAAGACTATGTCATTAAATCCTTCAAATATTTGGGTTTCAATCTTAGTTTGGTTTACTTTCAAGAATTTTATGGAAAAAATGTTTATTGAATGGTCCTCGTTGAACTTTGGGTTTTGTTGGACAAATTTTGGAGATTAAGAATAGATTTTATTTTTATAAAGGGTTATCCTTTTCTGGATTATCTGATCTTGTACTAACCTTATTGGTTTTGGTTTTGGTTAAAGTCTAAAGACATGGGAAGTATATAGTTCTCTTTTTTGGGTTAGGTGATTCTCTAGAAGTTGATTATAGCTCTCTTAATGTAAGCAAGTCATCCTAAATACTCATCTTTTGGAGAAAATATGAGTTTGTGTAAGAAATCTAGTAAAATTTGAAAGTCAACATGACAAGTAAGTATGTTTCCTTATATTTTAGTTAAGCTCAAAAATAAACTCCTCAATGAAAAGTAACTAAAAAATGTTGTCCATTAACTTTTCCTACTGGGGAATCCAATACCGTTTAACCCATCACAAGTTTGCGATTTTCTTATGGTTAACTTTCTCCTAGACATGTTTACTATCACTCTCCATCATAACATGACCCTTTGTTTTTTTCTTCCATGTCCATATTTTCATACATGGAATACTAGTATGGGTTAACTCGGGTGACCTTTGTACTTACCTTACTTTCTTTTAAAGTGATAGTTTAATTTACTCCTTTTCCGATGTGGGACTTACAATGGATTTTTCAAGCCCAATTTTGAAATTGTGAGGACGCAATTCCCAAAAGGGGGGAAGGATGTAACACCCCAGGTAAATAAACAATATGACATTTTTATATTTATCCCTATTTGTGAAAAAAATATTAATATTACTTTAAAGGGAACGCTGGGCTCGATGGAGTACCCAATACACGACAACGAGTTCCTTTGAAATCTTACGTTGCACTCTAATAATAAAATAATATTATTTTAAATGGTAGTTAACGCCTAGCCATTGTAATGGCGGGAAAGAAAGGAACTAACTAAAAAATTATTATGTATGTTTGTCAAATATTTTTACTCTTTACAATAAATGTTAGAGGATTGAAAATGCGAATGAATCCAATTTTTAAGCATAAACATTCTAATATTCTTTAAAAGGTCGATTAACCGCCTTTTGATGGAGAACCTCTTTTAAATCCAATTTTTGACAATTTTATGTGTTATATTTGACAAAACAAAATTCTTCTTTAGAATCGGGACATCAAAATTTACATTGTGTAAATTTTTGGTATTTTTCCGATAAAGTTCATTTTTTAATGAATAGTGAAAAATGTTGTATTTTAATTCAAAACCTCTTTTTAATCTAATTTATTTATATGATTAGATTATATTTTGAATTGGTTTTAAAGTTTAATTAGAATATATTTTTACCATTTAATCCAATAGTGGTCGTTGGAATTAATTTCATCTTGAAATTGGACTTAAACTAGAGTCAATCTTTTGATACTTATTGTTTCTTAAAAACACGCTATTTGTTTTGACAGCGGGAATTAATTATTAAATTAATAAATTCAACTTATATGTTTTTAATTTTGTAAAATAGACTTCATTTTTGAATTCGTAATATCAAATATAGCTTAGGATGAATTTTTGGTATTTTCTGGAAAACTTCAATTTTTGATGAATAGTGAAACCACTAAGTGGTAGTTAAAGAAACTGATTTTTCGTTTAAATGAAACTTTTCCACCTCTGTGTTTTGAATTTCAAAAATCCGACATACATGGTTTTCATTAAGAAGTAAAATGTGGTTCAATGGGATTAAAATAATTTTTTGGTGAATAGTAACTTATTAAGTTTTTAATCGCGATTAGAGGTAATTAGTGTAGTTTAAGGTAAAAATAATGTTTTAATAATATGAGATGAGCTTGACACATGTCCTACCCCTATTTTATGTGTCATGACCAACCAAGACAATCCATGGGTCAACTTGGGGACCCCATGGATCCACTTTGGTTGGGAAATGACATAAATAACTTTTTATTTAATGTAAAATTAAAAAGGACACAAACATGAGTTGTTTTACTAAAACAATTTTTACATGAGGTTATACAAGTCAGATTTTTGACTATAAATAGTCATTGGAAATATAAAAATATTTCCTACATCATGATATTTTTTTTATAATTTTTAGACATTAAATAAATTAAATTATTTATGACATCATGATGATGCAGCGATTACCTCATTAATAAAGGATTTAAATAAAATGAAATGATAATGTAAAATCTATGACCTACACATGTCCAAAACCTATTGGATGGGTGTATTTCGAACCCTTATCACCTTATACTCGAAACACATCAATTTGGGACCATTAAAATCTGAAACTCTTTCTAAAATAAAGCAACATTTCCTTACTTTCCAAGAGTGTCCCTCCTCTCCTCTTATAAAAGGCCCCCACCTCTACCACCTTACCCACACTTCCAAAGCCTTTGGCTCGGCCAAAACCTTCCCATTTTGTCTCTCCACATCCCTATATTACTCCTTGAAGCCTAACTTTGGTCAGAAGTCTTTCCAAGGAAACCTTTGAGCTCAAATCTAAGAGAGTTACCCGATTTTAAGGTGATGTCTTCACTTGTGTTCTTTTGTTTTATTTTGCTTCTCCAACCCCCTAAACTCTTTTTATTCATTTATTTTGTAAAAACTCCAGTATCTTCAATATACTAGGATGTTTTTATAAGAATATTTCGAGCTAAACTTACACACATCTACATCTAATGGTTAAATAACATATTGTTTCTGTGGTTGGCGAATTTCTGCCTCACGAAACGATGATTGTTCAATATTCTTTTAAACACATTTAATGGTGGCCATTAAGATATCACTATATTTATATATGATATATATTATGTTTATGTTTTCCTTATGCTTATTTATTTTCCATTTTTGGTTTACCTTTATGGTTTCCATTGTGGGTAAACACGATAATTTCATTTTAGGAAGTGCGGACTACCACACCCTCAAAGTGATGTGATTCGTTAATGCCATATGTGGGACGTATAAAGGATGGATTTAAAGTTATTATATATTATGTTATACTGGAATTATAATATACCTATATATCATTATTATTTATTTCCATTAATTTATGAGATAGAAATGAAAGTAGCGTTCATGCGTACGTACGGCTTATCGTCTCCATGAACGGTGCATTTCATTTCTTATCCCCAAATGTAATGTACTATTATAAGTACATATTTATAATGGATATATATAATTTATGTTACATATAAATTATGAATATAATTCTGGAATTAAAATATACATACCTCTAATTTAGTTTTAATTCCATTAATATGACAAAGAAATGAAAGTAGCGTTCATGCGTACGTACGGCTTACCGTCTCCATGAACGGTGCATTTCATTTCTTACCTCCAAATGATTATGTAATATTATAAATACATGTATATTCTGGATATATATGATATATATGATATCCAAATCATGAATATCATTCTGTATATAATGAACCTTTGACCACACGAACAACATGTAATTGTAAGAAGTTCACTTTCGACTTAAGAACCAAATATCGACAAAACAAACATTATTAACTTAAATGATTACATAATGTTTATAAAATGGAAATAAGTGATATAAAAGGAATAATGAACTTGAAAAGGTTCTTAATAAAATAGAAATTAACTTAGGTTTATTATTCAGGACGTTAAAGAACGATCGAGTCAAGTCGGGCCCGAGGTAAGGGATCCTACCCCTCTCTTTCTTTTTAAGTACACTCTTTTATGTCATTCCTTTTAAGCTCATCTTTCTTATGATTGGGATGTTATTTTATATTACTCCTACTATAATTTTTATGTTCATATGATGAGAGACCCTATTTGATCTCATAAATCCATTTTTGGAAGCTTTAAGTGGCGACGTTAGGCTGGCGAGTTTTCGTAAGGGATTTTTCATCTCATATTTATTCCCGTGACATTTATGCTACATTTTACAATATTTCCTTTGAGTGGTGTATGTAATTCCCATTATTATACAATTTTTGTAGTATAATTTCATTTATGGGTATGTACATCTTTATTGTATTACCCTTCTTCCTTGGGGTGTACTTTTCGAAAGTTACCCACCTCGGTAAAGGGACCTTTCACCCTCCTTTTTTTAAAATACTTATTTTGTTATGTATTTTAATTCACATACTATTATGTTGGGATATGTTCTTCTATATCCTTATTTATGTAAATTTTATGTCCAATTGATGAGAGCCCCTTTATCTCTCTCATCAACCCTTTTTGTAAAATTTTATGTGACGCTGTTAGGCTGTCGAATTTTACCAAGGGAACTTCTTAACCTAATTTCGATTTCTTTGGGTTCAACATGTAGTTATTAAATATGTCATCCTTTGAATATGTGTGAATAAACTTTGATTGTTTTACACTTAATATCCACTTATATTGGGTGTATTTATATTTGTCACACATAATTATGAGATTGATTTATCCTTAATTTAAGGATACCTTCTTTATAATGGATTTCATCTCATTTTACATTTCTTTTGAGAATTCATTGTTGTTATGCACCAATTCACTCTTATATGGTGTGTATACTGTCCTTTGACATATTATATCATGAATACCTTTATTCTCATGATATTATAAAGTTCAGATTAAATTTTATTTGGCTGTTATTTGTATTCAAGAGTCTCTCATTTTGTTAAAAACTCTTTAACAAAAATATCATTTTAAATGTTTTAAAGATTTATTATTCTAAATAATTATCTTTAATGTCCATGTTTTCAAAATGGTTTTCAGTATTTATTTATATGTACATTAATGTTTTAAAATTATAATTCCAATAAAAGCTTCAAAGTGGCATGGGACACTTTGATTCAAAAATCACTTTTAAATGGTTTTTGAAAATGAATTGATGTCTTGGAATTACTTATTGTGATTGCAAATGAAATGTTGTTATTGAAATGTTTACATTTTCAATATTTTATATGTAATTATGGTACTTGGAAATTTTACGGGTGGTTACATGATAAACCACATGACGGGTGGTGCCGTGAATACCAGGACGGGTGGTTATGTTATAACCTCCAATGCATTGGGTATGGAAGTCGGCCGTATGGCTATTCCATTAAGTATGTGTGGAAGTCGACCGTATGGTTATTCCATTTAAGTATGTTTATGTCCCAAGTTACCTTTATATGTTATGTGTTCTTTATATGGGTTTTATGGTAATCTTTTGGTTACAAAAGGGTAAGTAATGATATTTTATTCAGTGAAGAGTTTTTACTACTTCCTAAAGGTGAAAGGTATTACTTTGATAAAGTATACATGGTTTACTTGTTTCTTTGAAAAACTAACAGTTTTCATTCTTTATGTATCCCTTGCTGATCTTTTTATGCTCACCCCAAGTTTTTTTTTGAAATGTTTTTCACAGGACTTAATGTGGAATAGGGTCAAGGATGGGATCAAGGGAAAGTCATGCTTTCTAAAACATGGAACTAGACATGTTTCTTTTAAAGAGTTTATTTTATGGAAACTTAGTAGAAGTGTCTACTTTGTAATCTTTTGAGATGTAATAGTTATGACCTAATTCTCTAAAACTCTAAACCTGAAAAGATCCTCAATGTGAATTATTCATTTAATTCAATAATAAGTAAGGTTTAAGGCTGGGGCCTTATACATATAGTGACATTCAATCAAAAGGGGTGCACTATAAAAGGAAAGACATGGAATTCTCTCATGAAAGGATGTAGAACAGATAGAAACTTATACCAGGTGGATAGTAAAGAAAACATTTGTTACTTAACTTTTGAAGAAGAAAACAACTTGTGGAACCAGAGGTTGGGTCACATTAATCAACAAGACATGGAAATTATATCTAATATGAAGATATTCATGGATATCCCCAATTTGAATCATGAATGGGAAAATATATAGGATTCTTGCATGTGAGGAAAGTTGGTATGCAGTTCATATCGTCCAAAGAAGAAAAGGGAATCAAATATTCTTGATATCGTTCATACAGATGCATGTGTTCTGATAAATGTGGCTGGAACATATGGAGCGAGATACTTTATTCTTTTTATTGATGATTATAGTATAATGGCTTGTGTGATGATTATAAACAGGAAACGGAAAGTTCTTGATTTTATGAAAAGTTGTCATTGAATAGATGATAATGATACAGGCCATACAATCAAAGTTTTACGATCTAACAATGTTGGGGAATACACATCCATTGAGTTTGAAAATTACTTAGAGAAACATGGAATAATGCATGAGGTGGATGCAGTGAGAACACCACAGCAAAATGGAGTTGTTGAGTGCATAAATTGCTAAGTGAACAATATGTCCATAACTATGTTAATTGAGAGTTGTATTTCATCATTACTGGAAAGAGGTTATTCAAGTAGCAGTGTATACTCAAAATCGGGTAGGTCTTTATATGGGAGAAACCAAGACACCATATGAACTATGGCATGGAAGGATACCCTCTTTGAAGTATTTTCGTGTCTTCGGAAGTAAATGTTTCATCTGAAACAAAGAAGGAATCAAGGGAAGTATGGTGATGCTGTAGATGATGGAATATTCCTTGGATATTTTATGAAGAGAAAATCCTAAAAATGCTACAATAATCATCTTCGAAGAATTGTGGAAAATGGTGATGTTAAGATCATTGAAGATAAAGCCAAAGATACCCCAAGAATTCCATATGCTGATATGATAGGAGATGAAGAAGATAGTGAATAAGAGACTGATTCAAATACAGAAACAGTAGAAGGCCTCCAAAACAATCAAGGCTCGCATGATGATATTAATTTAGAAGAAGAATCTGAAGAGGAATCTATGGTCGATGACACATCATTTGAACCTCGCATAAGAAATAGAAGAGCAGAAATCGATCAATCCAACATCATTGGGGATTGGACAGCTCCCACATAGATAAGGAGAATGAGGAGTCACTACAGGAAAAACCCATCATTTGCGACGGGTTATTTATGACGGGAAAGGTTCATATCGCTAATAGTCCGTCCAGAGGGACTATTTGCGACAGGAATAGGTATCCTGTCGCAAATGGTTTGGCGTACATTGCATGCCAAACCGCGGGAAGGTTATTTGCAACGGGTGGTTTTCACCCGTCGTAAATACCCTGTTTATAACTATTGCCCTGTAATTAATAGGGGTTTAGTATTTGCGATGGGATTTATCTCTCATCGTAAATGCTATGTCGGCAGGTAGGTATTTGGGAAAGGTCTCGTCGCAAATACATTTTTAATCGTCACTCCCTAATTAATAGGGGGTTAGTATTTGTGACAGGTCATGTCGTAAATAATCTAACCTATATATACCTTCATTCATTTTTTTAATTCAGATCTCTCTCAACTCCTCCCTCTCTCTCTGAACTCTCATATTTCTCTTTGAATTTTTTTTCAAAGTTTAAAATTTCATATTGGAGCGATTTTCAAGCCTTGAACCATACAAAAGATCATGTTTTAAGGTATTTATATATTGCTTTTATTTTTCTAGTTAATTCGTTTAATTTTATGTTAGTTATAATTATTGTTAATTAGCGACAATTAAATTAAATTAGAATTAGATGGTTTTATTTCCCATTATTTGTTTTTATAAATATGTTGATTCATTAGTAATAAATACTAATAGATTTTAATAATTAGTAATAATTAGTAATAATTATTAATAATTAGTAATAATAAGTAATAATTATGAATAATTAGGAATAAATTGGAATAAATTGGAATAATTAGGAATAATTTGGAATAATTAGTAATAATTTGGATTAATTAGTAATAATTAGGAATAATTAGAAATAATTAGGAATAATTGGGAATAATTAATAATAATTAGGAATAATTAATAGTAATTAGGAATAATTAATAATAATTTGTAATAAATAGGTATAATTAGGAATAATTAGGAATAATTAATAATAATTTGTAATAAATATGTATAATTAGTAATAATATGTAATAATTTGTAATAATTAGTAATAATTAGGTATAATTTGTAATAATTAGTAATAAATAGGTATAATTAGTAATAATTAGTAATAAATAGGTCTAATTAGTAATAATTAGTAATAATTAGGTATAATTAGTAATAAATAGGTATAATTAGGTATAATTAGTAATAAATAGGCATAAATAGGTATAATTAATAATAATTAGTAATAAATAGGTATAATTAGTAATAAATAGCAATAAATAGTAATAATTAGTAATGAATGGTAATGATTAGTAATAATTTGTAAAAATTAGTAATAATTAGTAATAATTAGTAATAAATAGTAATAATTAGTAATAAATAGTAATAAATATGTATAATTAGTAATAAATAGGTATAATTAGTAATAAATAGGTATAATTAGTAATAATTAGGTATAATTAGTAATAATTGTGTATAATTAGTAATAATTAGTAATAATTTGCAATAATTAGTTATAATTAGCAATAATTAGTCATAATTAGCAATAATTAATAATAATTAGCAATAATTAGTAATAATTAGCAATAATTAGTAATAATTAGCAATAATTAGTAACAATTAGCAATAATTAGTAACAATTAACAATAATTAGTAATAATTAGCAATAATTAGTAATAATTAGAAATAATTAGTAATAATTAGAAATAATTAGCAATAATTCATAATAATTAGCAATAAATACGTACAATTAGTAATAATTAGTAATAATTAATAATAATTGGTAATAATTATTAATAATTAGTAATAATTATTAATAATTGGTAATAATTATTAATAATTAGTAATAATTAGTAATAATTATAATAATTATTAATAATTAGTAATAAATAGGTATAATTAGGTATAATTAGTAAGAATTTGGTATAATTAGTAATAATTAGGTACAATTAGTAATAATTAGGTATAATTTGGTATAATTAGTAATAATTAGTAATAATTAGTAATAATTAGAAATAATTAGAAATAATTAATAATAGTAAGCAATAGCTAGCAATAATTAGCAACAATTAGTAATAATTAGCAATAATTGGCAATAATTAGCAATAATTGGAAATAATTATAAATAATTAGCAAAAATTAGCAAAAAATAGCCATAATTAGCCATAATTAGCCATAATTATCCATATTTACTTTTTATGATAAAACATTTGAATGTAATTTTTTTGTAATATTATATATTTACATTTCTATATGCTTTTTTTATATTGTTTTGAATATTTCATTTTTTATTATTTTAATATTTATTTAATTTTTTATTATTTTATTATTTATTTAATTTTTTATTATTTTATTACTTTATTATTTATTTATTTATTATTTTATTAAAATTATTTTTTTGTTATTGTTTTGTTGTTATTATTATTTTTTATATATTTTTTGCAAATATTGAGGTTTTTATTATTTTATAATTTTATTATTATTATTAATTTTATTATTATTATTATTATATTATTATATTATTATTATATTATTATTATTATTATTTAATATTATTTTGTTGTTATTATTTTATTATCATTTTTTTATTATTATTTTATTATTAATAATATTATTTTATTATTAATAATATTAGTTTACTCAATTTTATTAATATTAATTTTTTTTAAGTTATTTGTGAATGGACTATTACAAATAGTATTTACGACAGACCCGTCGCAATAGGGTTTTTAAAAAACTTGGAGAAACTATTTGTGACGGGATATTTTACCATCACAAATAGTATTTTTTGTGATAGCTTTTCCCAAAAAAACTATTTGGGGTGTCATTTTCTACAATGAGGTATTTTCAACGGGACCTCATCGTTAATAGTTTGATTTCTTATAGTGAGTGAAGCACATTTTTTTCTTCCTTTAAATTGTTAAACCATCCTCGTTTGATGAAACTACAAAGGATGAATCATAGGTTAAGGTCATGAATAAATAATTGGACCAGATTGATAAGAACCAAACATGGTATATTGTTAAGAGACCCAAAAATCACAATGCGATCAGAATAAAATGGATTTTTAAAAACAAATTCGATGAATATAGAAAAGTGATTAGAAATAAGGAGCACTTGGTGTGTAAAGGCTATGCACAAATTTAAGGCATTGATTTTGAAGAAACATTTTCTCTATTGGTGATATTGGAGTCAATCAGGCTTTTCCTTGCAATGGAAATTCAAATAGAATATAAATTTTATCATATGGATGTCAAAATAGCATTCTTAAATGGTGTTCTTGATGAATAAGTCTATATTGAACAACTAGTAGGTTTTCTAATTGGTAATGATTAAATGAAGGTTTGTAGATTGAAAAAGGTGCTATATGGTCTGAAGCAATCACCGTGATCTTGGTATTATTATCTGGAATCTTATCTGAAGAAGCTCGAATTTAAGAGAGAAGTTTTTTACCATACTCTCTACGTGAATAATTTAAAGTATGATCAATTTATGGTGCTGGTATACATTTATGATATTATATTTGGAGGAAGTAGGTAGAGATCAGTGGAAGAATTTTCCAATCACATGAAATCAGAATTTGAAATTTCTATAATTGGTGAACTCGCATACTTCTTAGGGTTGTGAGTGATACAGAAGAAGGATCACGCTTTCATTTCTCAAAAAAGTATGCAAGAGAGTTTCTAGATAAATTCAATATGCATAACTCTAAGCCAATGTCGACTCTGATTTCGATTAGGAAAAAACTTAGAAAACATGAGGATGAGAATTTTGTGGATCCCACCATGTACAAGAGAATCATTGGAATCTTGTTATACTTAACTACAACACAGCCAGATATTGTCTTTGCAACATGATTAGTAGCCCTCTTTCAATGTAATTTGAAGAAAGGACATGTGGTGGTAGTTAAAATAATCATGAGTTATATTAAAGGTACTCACAATTATGTGTTATACTTTATTGTAGGAAGATATAATGAACTATAGGAATTTTCAGATACTTACTGGGTTGGAGATGTGGTGGATAGAAATTCCACAAGTGTTGGAGCATTCTTTATTGGTAAAAAATGTGTGGTCTGGTTGAGTAAGAAATAGTAAATCACTTCTATTAGTATTGTTGAATCAGAGTATATCTCTGGTACAAAGACTTTCAGTCAACTATTTTGGATGAATCAACAACTGACTAATATTGGTGATGAGGTGAAATAGCCAATAGTGATTCAGTGTGATAACAAGAGTAGATCAATATTACGAAGAATCATTTTCAACATTCTCATACGAAACATATTGAAATTAGATATCACTTCATCAAAGAAAAAAGATAAATAAGGTATGATTAAAATAGATCATGTTGGAACTGATGACCATTTGGCTAATATTCTGACCAAGCTATTATAATCACATGTGTTCGAGAAACATCGGTTGAACCTCAGTGTTCAACCACCTCCTAGTAAATGATGAGGTTATGGTTTCTCCCCTATCCATAGTTGTGTTAACTATTTTAATCATTTTGTGGAAGTGGTGAAGGTTTATGAGAGAGATACAATCCAGGGGGAGTATGATTTTGAGCTCTTATAGTATAAATATAGGTTCATTGGGTTTATTTTAAAAGGGGGGGAATGTATAAATTCACCATTAAAAACGATTAGAATGAGAAAGTATGATGAGAATTCAATGTTTTAGGGTTTTTTTGTTGTAGGTTTTTGAACCATGCAATGATTCTGTGACATCATGAGAGTTCGGTGTTATGCGTAAATAGTTAGATCTTATCTTGGACATATTTAAACATTCCAAAACATGATAACCTAATTCATGCTTCCCCTCTTTTTTTCTACACCAATATTTTCCCACCTAGACTTATAATGTTGGATGATTTTTTTCTCATGTATCATGTCTTGATAACGGTTGGTGCTTCATTGAAATTTTCTACATATTGCTAACAAACCCAAAGGGGGTATTATTGGAACCAAGGTTGTTCTTTTATAGAAATGGTGTTTGGTTTTTTTTGTCAATCCATATTGGATTGATCGATGAGTTTTCAAGACAATTGATTTTACAGTACAGGCTGACAATAGTGTTGAATTTGGTGTCATTTCCCAGTGTTTGAAAAATTTTTAGGCACAAAAACTAAGGGAAGAGGCTAGAATTGTTAAGGGTTTTTTTCTAGAATCAACACTTCATAAATATGGTAAAGTCATGGGTTTCTCAAATAATGGGTATAGGTTCACGAAGATGTGTATCAACGTGATGGTGTTCTTTGTGATTACAAGAAGCGAAGCATCACGACTGCGTGATGTGTTGACGGTGATCTTCACAGCTACGATAAATTTCGCTGGCGCTTCATGAATGTAGGATCGTTGCAAAGATAATTTTTAAAGATCTAAAAAATTATCTAGAGGAATACATGTTCTATTTTTTTATAAACTAACAATATGGAATCATATGGTTGTTTTCCAATATACTAAAAGATGATGAAAAAGGGGGTGTTATGACCAGTCAGTGGTATTCCTATGTTGAATATTATCTCAATATCTATTGTTAATAGATAAATAAAATAAGGGGAGTTGGTGATGAGTATTCAAAGTCTATTTAGCCTCATTATCGAATGGATAAGACCTATGAAGAAATAAAAAACATGTATATCAAATGGTGTCATAAGTTTTTCAAGAAAAAGTGGTGTTAATTGGTATAAAAAATGTAATAACTCATACACTTTGTGCTTTATTACTTATTTTGTTATGGTCTTATATAAGTGTGATTGATATCACAATAAGTTTGATGTTAAAATAATTTAATTTCTCATGTTGCATGATCTTATAGAAATAAGTGAGTAACATAGAACACATTGAAGTTATTGACATAGACTCTTGTTTCCTACATAAATTTTTTACTCAGTAGTCTTAGAGGATTTGTTAATGACTCGTTACCAAGTAATAAATTAACTTTATTTAATTCCTTGAGAAGAATTAAGTTGAAAGTGAAAGTGGATTTAAGATGAATTTATAATGAAGGAAGGTTGAAATAAGCTCAATGTTTTTTATGATAATCATCAAGCTATCGAAAAATTCTAAAATTTTTAAGGTGAAAGTAAGTAGATGAAACCTATGAAGGTATGGGTTACTAAAGGTAAGATTTATAACTCGCTAAATATGGATATTTTATTCAAATGTAAATAGGAGATCTATTTTCATTTAAGGTGAAAGAAAGTGGATGTGTAGTCTCTCTAGATATGAATGATCTTGGTGTCCTAAAGATATGATGATGTCTCTTTTAAATATAGTGCAAGATTCATATTGAAAAGTGGGGAGTGAAGTTGATGAAAATACCCAGGTACATTTTATGGAAAAAGGGGAAGAAGGAATGAAGTGTCTGATGAATTTGAACCCTATGAATTTTATTAAAAAATATCGAGGAAAGAATACTATAAAATTCATATGTTTGATGGGTATTGGATTGAAAGATAAAGGTAGAGAGATTATCTCTATCTCTTGATAGTGCATGGTTTTTATGTAAGTATTGTCACAAAATACAAAGGGGGTTGTTGCAACTAGGAGGTTGCGTGTTGGATTTATTGAAAATTACTAAATTTTAATAATGGATGGATGGTTGTAAAGTTTTTTTGTTCCCAATAGGTTATGAGAAGGATTTTTTTACAATCACTGGAGGTTGTATTTGTTAAAGACATGGTGATGTGATGAAGTTGAACATAAAAGGGAATCATACATGGTGATGGTGATATAATAATGATTGACATTGATATATATGGGGTTGTAGTTTTAGGATGTTCATGGAAGATCTAAATAATATATTCACATGGAAGCACTGATGGAGAGATTAAAATAGACACCTTGATATCTCTATATATCAAGTTCATGGATTCAGAAGATCAAGATGTTGTACCTCTCGTATCCCCTCGTGGTTTAATTTTCATGATCACAATCACTTTCATGTTTATCTAATTTTGTTTTAAGTGTTTGTGTTGATAGGCAAAAGGTTGCCAAGGTCTTCGGCCAAGAAGAAGCCAAAAGTGGACTGAAATTCAGTCCACCGGCCAACCGATGGAAGACCACCGGCCAGCCGATGGAGGACTGGACAAGAGGGATTCCTCTGTCCAGACCACCGGCCAACCGGTGTCACACCAGCGGCCAGCCGGTGGCACCCTCTCCAAACAGTCTCAGCCACTGCCTCAGCACCGGCCAACCGGTGGCCTCAGCACCGGCCAGCCGGTGGCACCTGCACAGAATGGAAAGCTACTGTCTTGCCACCGGCCAACCGGTGGTCTCACCACCGGCCAGCCGGTGGAACCTGGACAGAATCCCTCCTCCTTTTTGCAAGCACCGGCCAACCGGTGGGACTGTACCGGCCAGCCGGTGGAGCCAGTCAAACTAGCCGTTGCAGTTTGACCAGGCTGGCCCACTTGGCTCCCAACGGGTCTTTTAGCCTCTCCAACGGCTCCGAAGCCTCCCCAAGGGTTCCATGCCTATAAATAAAGGCCAAGGAAGCCCCGGACAACTACCGGATCATATACGAAGCCAACGGACATATTTTGTATCAATTGGCCAACCTCCGGCGACTTCCCTCAAAGGAACCTCAAGCGCTCCAACAACTTCCACATCCAAGGAGCTCCTTCAAAGAAGCTTGGAAGCGGCCTTCAACATCTCCAATCAATCAAAGGCACCCAAGACTTCCTCAAATACGGTTTTTCATTGTTTTATTTATTTTGAGCTTAAATTTGGGTTTGTGCCTACAAACCCCAAACTTTTCTCATCCCCTCTTTCTTTTGGGTTTCACATCACCATTAAGGTGTGAAGAGGTTTCTTCAAGCCTTTCCTTTTAAAAGGCTTGTGTCACCGGTGAGCTAGCCTTCACCCGTTAAAAAGGCTAGTGGGTTCTTGCTATTCCATTGAAAGCAAGTGGGTTCTTGCTAAACCAATAAAAGCAAGCTGTAATAGGTCCTAGTGCTACCTCAAAGCCTAGTGGGTTTCTTACTAAAACCATTGAAAAGCAAGCGGTAGGAATCTCTCAACGGTTGAGTTGGGAGCGGAGATGTAGGCCGGGTTTTTGGACGAACTTCGTCATCAATTCTTGTGTCTTGCCTCTTTATTTCCGCTGCACTTTCAACTTTGATTTTAATTTGTTAATCATTTTTTAAAAGGCAATTCACCCCCCCTCTTGCCATCTTTCCCCTTTTTCTCCGACCGAACAATTGGTATCAGAGGGAAGTTTGAGTAATACCCTAACCCGGTTTCAAATAAAAGATCTTTTTTTTGATGGCATCTACCTCTTTCGCCCCCGAGGGCTACTCATTGGGTCGGGCTCCATTTTTTGATGGGACCGACTATAATTATTGGAAAACCCGCATGACCACTTTTTTAAGAAGCATAGGGTATCCTATTTACAAAATTGTCATGCAAGGTTATTCTTTGTCTTCCCCCGACGAATCCAAATGGACCCCCACCGATATTAGAAACTTTGATCTTGATGGAAAAGTCATGAACGCTCTACATTGCGGCCTTGACCAAAATGAGTTCAACCGAGTTTCCACTTGCACCTCATCTCATGAGATTTGGAAACTATTGGAAGTGACCCATGAGGGCACTAACAAAGTTAAGGATACTCGGTTAGACATGTATAGACAAGATTTTGAAAGTTTTTCCATGCATCCGAATGAATCTATTACCGATATGTTTACACGCTTCACTGACATTTGCAATGGAAGGAAATCTCTTGGTGAGGATGTTTCAGCCAAGACGATGGTCAAGAAGATCTTATGGGTCCTTCCGAGCTCATGGGCACCAAAGGTGACGGCGATCCAAGAAGCTAAGGACGTCAAAAATATGCCGGTAGAGGAGCTCATCGGATCTCTCATGACTTATGAGATCACGATGAGGAGGCAAGCTCAAAAGGAGGGCACACCAATCAAGACATCAAAGAACATTGCCCTCAAGGTTCAAAAAGAAGTAAGCTCCTCCTCATCATCCTCATCATCTTTATCTTCTTCATCTTCAAGCGGCGACTCGGAAATGGAGAATCTCGCCCGCCAAATGCACAAATTTATGAAGAAGCACAAGAAGAAGAAATCCCGCAAGCACCGAAAGCAAGAATCCACCGAAAAATCTGAGCCCAAGGTAAAATGCTACGGGTGCGGCCAAAAAGGGCATTACAAGCCCGAATGCCCACTCAACAAAAAACGGGCCACACCAAAGGAAAAAGGAAAGAAAAAGGTCCTCAAGGCGACATGGAGTGACACCTCATCATCCTCCTCCTCCTCCTCCTCAAGCGACCAAGGTACAAAATGCCTAATGGCATTCCATGAGGTAACATCTTCCGACTCCTCCTCTTGTTCTTCAAATTCAAATTCTTTAAATCATCTATCTTATGAAGAACTCTCACATGCTAGAGACCAATTAGAAAAAGGTTTTCATGCTTTATCGTCAAAATTTGTTGCTTTAAAAAAGTCTTTCAAAAAACTCTCCTCCGAAAAAGAAAAACTTCTCAAAGAGAAGGAGGAGATGTCCCTCAAAATCCAAAATTTCCCAAATGTTGATTCCATGGAATCAACCATCAAAGACCTAAGGGAGACCTTAGCCAAGTTCACCCAAGGTGAACAAAATTTGTCCAAACTCTTAGGTTCTCAACGAGTATCTAGAACCACCAATGGACTTGGCTATACCAATGTAGCTTCCTCCTCCCATGCTCCAACTATTTTTGTAAGGGGGAGCTCTAGTTATAAATTTTGCAATTATTGTAAAAAACCCGGGCACCTTATTTATGAATGTAATTGTAAAAACGCCTGGTACGGTCAACCCAAATCTTTTTACTTTACGGACGAATTTTATAGGAGAAGACCCGCTATGAGACAAGTTTGGATTGAAAAATCCCTTCTTGCGAGTCTCTCCGGGCCAAAATTTACTTCCTTTCCCCGGTGATTTATTGTTTTTATTTAGGGGGAGTTAGGATCGTTTAAGCCCTTTTGATTTCAATTTCAAAATTTTCGATTCCAACTTTCAATTTCAACACTTGGTATCAAAATTTTCATTTCAAAATATTCAATTCGAATTTTTCATTCAAAACTTTCAGTTCAAACTTTTGATTCAAAACTTTCAATTCAAATTTCAAATTTCAATTGGTTTTTGATTCAAAACTTTCAATTCAAACTGTTATTCGAATTTTCATTTCAATTTCAAAAATCTCAATTGATTTTCAAATCTCAAATCTTGTTTTTCAAATCTCTATTCCCTCAATCAAGTTTTATGCCCCATTCTATTTTGATAATCACAAAGGGGGAGAAATTTCTTGATTGATTGGGGGAGAATCCTTTTCATCGTGCTTAGCATTTCCTTTCAATTTCAGTATTTTACATTAATTATTTTGGTGATTGTGATCATCAAAATAGGGGGAGATTGTTGTACCTCTCGTATCCCCTCGTGGTTTAATTTTCATGATCACAATCACTTTCATGTTTATCTAATTGTGTTTTAAGTGTTTGTGTTGATAGGCAAAAGGTTGCCAAGGTCTTCGGCCAAGAAGAAGCCAAAAGTGGACTGAAATTCAGTCCACCGGCCAACCGATGGAAGACCACCGGCCAGCCGATGGAGGACTAGACAAGAGGGATTCCTCTGTCCAGACCACCAGCCAACCGGTGTCACACCAGCGGCCAGCCGGTGGCACCCTCTCCAAACAGTCTCAGCCACTGCCTCAGCACCGGCCAACCGGTGGCCTCAGCACCGGCCAGCCGGTGGCACCTGCACAGAATGGCAAGCTACTGTCTTGCCACCGGCCAACCGGTGGCCTCACCACCGGCCAGCCGGTGGAACCTGGACATAATCCCTCCTCCTTTTTGCAAGCACCGGCCAACCGGTGGGACTGTACCGGCCAGCCGGTGGAGCCAGTCAAACTAGTCGTTGCAGTTTGACCAGGCTGGCCCACTTGGCTCCCAACGGGTCTTTTAGCCTCTCCAACGGCTCCAAAGCCTCCCCAAGGGTTCCATGCCTATAAATAAAGGCCAAGGAAGCCCCGGACAACTACCGGATCGTATACGAAGCCAACGGACATATTTTGTATCAATTGGCCAACCTCCGGCGACTTCCCTCAAAGGAACCTCAAGCGCTCCAACAACTTCCACATCCAAGGAGCTCCTTCAAAGAAGCTTGGAAGCGGCCTTCAACATCTCCAATCAATCAAAGGCGCCCAAGACTTCCTCAAATACGGTTTTTCATTGTTTTATTTATTTTGAGCTTAAATTTGGGTTTGTGCCTACAAACCCCAAACTTTTCTCATCCCCTCTTTCTTTTGGGTTTCACATCACCATTAAGGTGTGAAGAGGTTTCTTCAAGCCTTTCCTTTTAAAAGGCTTGTGTCACCGGTGAGCTAGCCTTCACCCGTTAAAAAGGCTAGTGGGTTCTTGCTATTCCATTGAAAGCAAGTGGGTTCTTGCTAAACCAATAAAAGCAAGCTGTAATAGGTCCTAGTGCTACCTCAAAGCCTAGTGGGTTTCTTGCTAAAACCATTGAAAAGCAAGCGGTAGGAATCTCTCAACGGTTGAGTTGGGAGCGGAGACGTAGGCCGGGTTTTTGGCCGAACTCCGTCATCAATTCTTGTGTCTTACCTCTTTATTTCCGCTGCACTTTTAACTTTGATTTTAATTTGTTAATCATTTTTTAAAAGGCAATTCACCCCCCCTCTTGCCATCTTTCCCCTTTTTCTCCGACCGAACACAAGATTGAGGTGAAATGTGAAATATGGATAAAATGGATATTTGATGGTGTTTAATGGGATTATTCAAGAATATTATGGATATATATAAGATTTGTAGCTTATAATAAATTATCTAGATATGAATGGAATAATTTTGGTGAAGGAAGAACTTTCCACACCATGGTGAGACTTTCTATATTATGGTAGATCAAGAAACGAAAAGTATAGATAATTTTTGGGTGTTTTGGAAGTAATTTAAATTTGGATAAATTATGGTTTTAAATGAATAGTATACACATATTGTGGTAAAAATAATTTTAGAGGAGTTAAAATGGAATGTTTGAAAGGTGTCACTGAGTATTTTGGAGCTATCATTAAATCATGAAAGATCTAAAGATGTTGAAACAAAAAGCAATCCATTTTAGTATGTGTTTCAGTAATTTTTGTGGTCAAATTATTAATTTAATTGTGGATTTGATTCATTACATATCATGTAACATGGTGTTTTTTAATGAAAAATCTCTATGTAAAATGTGGTTTAGTGAAATGGCTGCAACAGAATCTGTTTTGGACCTCAAGTTAGAATTATTAGACCACATGTGATATTAATTGGTCTATACAAAAGAAAAATTAAATATTTGGAGGACTCATGTGATCTTAGTAAAAAAAATTATAAGAACCATGTCCTAGAGGAATACATTTTTTGTATCAGGTTTTCTAAAGTTGAAGCGAAAATAGGAAGGCAAGAGTAGAGCAAGATATTTTGAAGGGTGTTTTTTCTAAAAAAGCACTATGTAATGGTAGTTGAACCATGATATTCTTATATAATGCATACATATTTTTAAATTTTAATTGATAAACTTTATTAATTACTTAATTTTATTTACCTAATTATTAATGGTTTAATTTATTTTTTGTAAATAAGTATAAAAAATAAATTGTGGAAACTACATGGGAATTCCAGTTCTACCCTTTCAATTTCACTTTAGTATTTTTGTCATGAAATATTATATATATAGAATTTTAATTTGAAATTTTGTGATGGAACTTTGAACAACTTGATATATATTTTTTTTAATAGCCTGATATGGATCGCAATTCTTCAGGGAGATAATGGTCCTGAAAGTCAAAGATGGACTGGATTCTTCAATATGGACATCACTTAATTGTTCAGGCCATAACTTGTTTATTAATTATTATAATTGGATAAAATTTTGACACAATATAGAGTACATTAAACAAAATATTTATTTTAACTAGATCCATGACTATATTGGTATTTTTAAGGGTCAACCATGTGTTACAAATATAGGGATGCATTTTGACTTGATTTTTAAAACTTTCCAATTTATGATCTTTGATCAAAGTCTCCCCTATGTATGCGACCAAGATATAATTTGGGAGAGGTTCAAGGGAGTTTGTAAAATGGGATTTATTTCCTCTATATTTTTAGTTTAAGACTAATTAAATATTAGATAATATATGGAAATAAAATGGAGATACAAATTTATATCTTAAAGAGAGATATAAAGAGATATATAAAGAGATATATGCACATGGACACCATGTCTATTAATGGATTTTTTATTAGATTAAAATTGAAAAATATATATCTAAATATATGTATGATATTTGGAATAGAAGATAAAAATTATTTAAAAGAGGATATATAAATTTATATCTTGGAGATCATTGTCTATAAATAGGAGGTTGATGTGAATATTGAGAGGGTCTAATTATAGGGGATTTTCTTCAACTAATCTCTAATGGGAGGTTACTACTAGATTATTTAGGTTTTTTTCCTTTTTATTTTTTATTCAACCCCTCATGACTAGAATGATAGGGTAGGTTCTTGTGCAGTGTTTTTTTATGTAATTGGGGTTGAATAATAAAAGTATCATTCCTTGTATGGTTGTTGTGATGGGTTCTCATGAATGTGATTTACTTTCTTATCCCTACATTATCTTCTATTAATGACAATTATTTTAGGGGTGGGGAAGTTCAATCATATATCTTTTATTCATGTGAGCATGAACATTTCCTTTAATTGTTTGAGTGATTTTTAGTGCGAGTTATAGAGTGATACCTCCACCATTACCATTGGGTTAGTTATTTATCTATATTTAAATATGTTTCTAGTTTCACTATATCTTTTTAACATTATGTACATAACCATTATAAAAGATAATCTAGGAGAGTGGAGAGTTTTTACTCAAACTAAGGGATTCACTAGTGATTGATTTCGAAAACATCATGATTATCATCACATATTTTATATTTTTTTATCTCATAAACCTAAGCATAAAAATTATGGGTACATTCCAATAATATGTTTTCTCTTATATTATTTAGTTATATTTCATTTCAAGTATATTTTAAGACCTATATATTAAATTATAAGAGTCCTAGTATCTATGGTCTTGACAATGGAGATTTCATTCCTATATTACCTAGTAGTTTTAGGTTATGTGTCTTACGTTATATAAATTCTAAATTAGTATCGACCCTAAGGATTTAAAAATTCTTTCTGAGTATGTCAATTTTTAGTTTCATTCTCAGGGACTATGTAACTCTTTAATTCAAATAATTAGGACAATTATCTCCTCATCCCTTTTTGATTTTCAAATTTTAGTTAGTTTTTTTTTACATTTTAGATCACTTTTATGATTTATAATGTTTTTTTATGATATTAGGTTCAAAACATGATGAATCATCATATCCATATAGAAATTAAACTCTCACAATTATCAAAAAAAAATTGATTCACTCAAAAGAAATATCTAAATCTAAGGATGGGGGTGATGAATTCAATCTCGGGTACCGCAACCACACTCAAGTTTTGAATAGCTACTCCAAAGAATAGAAGTGGAGTTAAAATAGGGGATGAAACTCCTTGAGATAATGGTAAAGGAGGTTGAGGATTCAAAAGAAGAACCCCCATATTAGACCAATCCTAAAGCACAACCCAAGGAGGAAACTAAGAGTAAAGCTGAAAGCATGGATAAATCTGAGGTAACCTTATATGGTGCAGCTGAATATGATTTTTTCAAAGAAAGCACCCAAATAATTTCTATGTAGGATTAATAATAAAAGGAACCATCCACAAAATAATAGGAAGATAACATGAGACTTGAAAAAATGTAATATCTTCAAATTAAAGAGTATTTTCAAGTTTGGACGGACCAAGAGTTATTTCTCATATCTTTACAACTATCCATATTTTGGTTACCTCATAAATGTTACAAATAAGAAGAAAAAGAAGTAAAAGCAGAGGAGTTTTATACTGATCTTGATGAGATCACGGTATAATTTACACACAAACAGTTAGTAATTAAAGAGTAATATAGACATCCCATGAGTTTCTTTTCCAATCATTGGGGTTGTCCACTATTAGTAACCCTCCTCAATAAGAGAGTAAGTTATGAACAATAAGGAGGAGGAGGAGAGTTGAACTATATGTTCTTTAAAGTTATAATTGTGTAAATATGATATGGTTATATCTATATTATACTCTAATTACATTATGAAATGAGGTAAGGCCAAACTTAACAACCTTTAAAAAAGTACTTTGTGGGAGGATGTAACGTCCCAAATATAGAAGCCACACAACGGGTGCCCCAAACCCGGTTGGTCACGTGACCTCAATCGAATTTCTCCAAATGCTAGGAGATGCCGACTAGCAGTGAGGGCCTAGGTATGATGGTGGGGAAACTATTCCCTCATTTGTCAAAGTGTAGCATAGCAGAAAAGAAGATAACATACAACATCAGAAGCAGAAAACAATATCCAACTGAAATAGACAAATGAATTAAAAGAGAATCAGCAGTCATAAACACAAAGATGTAGCATGTCACTAATTCTATGAAAGCAGTCAGAACAGGATACACTGCAATACAATACAATACAACTCAAAGTACTAGGTACATCCAAACAAAACAAAGCAGAGTAAACAGAACATAGCAGCATCGCAAGCCTAAGCTCGGTCCCATGCTCTCCTACTCCTCTGCTACAATCATATACCTGTAAAGGGACCCTTTCCCCTATCGAACCTGAAGCAGTATAGTCTGTTTGGGCCAAAGACATGACCCAAACAGGGTGTGAGAAATAAATCTCAGTAGGCACCCACCAAAGTCTCGTGCCCAACTATCAGTGAAAATGTGCATCAGTAGTGTGTAAAGTAAATGCAATAAACTAAGCAGTACTCAAAATTAACTAACTCTACCAGTTATATTTACATTTTAATATTCATTTAACCATTCCAAGCCTGTGCTTTAACTTGGAAGGTATAACATATGAAAATCACCACGGTGAATACTCATGATAACACTGTCCTCAGACATACAATCATTACCCTCAGGTAATCAGAATCTAAACCCACAGGTGTCTTCCCACAGGCATAATGAATATTTCCCACAAGCATACGAGGTGTCACCCACAGGCACAGAAACTACTTCCCATGGGCATAAAAACTACTGCCCACAGGCATGAGCAAGGTTTTATGTAGGCTAAACGAACACTGCCCTCAGGCTATACAAGTAACTGGGCTGATCCCAACACATAAGAAAGAAATTATATACAATTACTATCAAGGAAATTTAAATCATGCTAAAATTCATGGTATACCCATAGGTATCCTGGCCAAATGACTAAATAGAGAAATACACCCTCGGGGTGGTCCTGGATCCAATCAGTGATCCCAAACAATAGTTTTAACTTATCAAAAGTTTATTTATGCAATTATAGATAACTTTAAGCAAAGGCCATAGCCATACAACACCCCAAACATGGGTTCGTAGCACGATGATACAAAAATTCAACTCAACAATTGGAAATAAACACCAGACCACCTACCTCAACCTCCACTGATCGATATACGTGAACGAAGCCTCTTGAAACGCATGAGAATGGTGTAGATATGAGATAAACAACTACATGCTCAACCTAAAATAACTTACCCTCGGGAAAAAATTGGTAAGAACGGCTCAAGGAGAAGGAATATCTTACCCACGTGGTTCTAACAGGATCGGCGGCAGAAGAATCTGATTCCTGGTGTGTGGTCAGAGGCTCTCCCAAGATCTGGCCTCCTCTCCTGAGCTCCTATGGTGTTCTAAGCTTCCTCTGTTAAAAGAGGAGGCTACTACCCATTTTAATCGGGAAAAAAACAAACTACATGGCGTGTACTCTCAAGTACACGACGTGTACTTTTAATTTTTTAAACTGTTCCTATGGTGTCTTCTTTCCACCGCAGTATTGTTCATCTGTTGACATGAGTACACGGTGTGTATTCCTGAATACACGGCATATACCATCACTCAGCTAGCAACCGCCTTCGTTGCCTTACTGTTCATTTGCCGACTGATTACATAGCATGTAAATACCTAGTACACGGCGTGTAATTAGTTTTTACACCCTTCATTGCTGGAAGTCCTACATGCCCTATGTACTCATCCCACACGGCCAAAGTACACGGCGTGTGTAAAAGTACATGGCATGTACCCATAAAATTTGGGATTTTTCCCCATTTTCCTTATTTTCTCAAAAACACTTAAGGAAAAAGGAAAAGAAGAAACTCGTACCTCAAAAACAAGAACCGAGTTCTTATAAACTTCCCCCCTTAAAGCAATTCTTCCCCAAATTTCCCTTCCAAGGGTGGTGAAGATATAGTTGTGAACAACTCCAGCTACTGAGCACGTACCTCGGTCTCCCGCTCCCAGGTTTCTTCCTACACTCGGCCATGCTGCCATAGCACCTGAACGAGAGGAACTGACCAGCCTCGGAGAACCTTCATGCTCCTATAAACAATACGAATCGGATGCTCCTCAAAGGATGCATCAACCTGAAGCTCAACCTCCTTGGGCTGAAAGACGTGAGATGGGTCTGAGTGATAGTGGTGCTGCTGAGATACATGGAAGACTTCATGCATGGCCTGGTACCTCTGTGGTAAATGCAACCGATAGGAAACTGGACCGACTCTCTCCAGAATCTCAAATGGCCCCACATACCTCGGTGAAAGTTTACCCTGTCTCCTGATCCGCATGTGTCCCAACCTCGGTGAAACACGCAAGAAATCCTGATCCCCAATCACGAACTCCAAGTTTTATTAGTGGTGATTAGCATAAGATTTCTGATGAGACTTTGCAGTAGCCATCCACTTCTGAATCAACTGGACCTGCTCAGAAGTCTCTTACATGAGACGTGGTCCCAGTAAAGCTGCCTCACCTTCCTCCAACTAGCACAAGGGTGATCGTCATGGCCTACCATATAAATCCTCTTAAGGTGTCATCTCAATAGTTTCTTGAAAACTATTATTATAGGAAAACTAAACTAGGGGTATATACTTCTCCCAAGAGCCCCCAAAGTCTAGAAATCATGCATGCAGCATGTCCTCTAGCACCTATATCATATTCTCTGACTGGCCATCAGTCTGAGGGTGGTAATTTGTGCTCAGAAGCACCTGTGTACCCAGTTCCCTCTAAAAAATCTTCCATAAATGAGACGTAAAGTGGGCGTCCCTATCAGAAACGATAGAACGAGGGACCCCATGAAGACGTACGACCTCTCGGATATACAGCTTCCTGAGCTCGTCAACACTGAAGATCTCCTTGATTGGAAAAAAGTGATCTACCTTTGTGAGTATGTCCACAAAAACCCACATAGCATCATTGCCTCGAGGTGACCTCAGCAACCCAGTTACGAAATCCATCACGACATCATCCCATTTCCACTCTAGAATAGGTAAATGCTGTAATAGTCTGGATGGCATCTGATGCTCTGCCTTCACCTACTGACAGGTGGAACATCTCGTAACAAAACCAGCTACCTATCTTTTCATACCCGGCCACCAATACTGACGTCTCAAGTCACGGTACATTTTTGTAACTCCGGGATGCACTTACCAAGCTGAAGCATGAAACTCCCGCATCAGATCCTTGCGTATATCCCCTAGAACCCACACTCGTCCATAGAAACGCGGTACCTCATCATCGCCTATCATCCATCCAGGAGGAGGGTCCTCACTTTCCACCGACTCCCATAGAACTAGGCCTTTTGAATCCGATAGCAGTCTCATCCTCACTCTATCCAGGAGGATATAAATCATAGCTAAGGAAAAAATATAGGTTTTCCCCTGACTACTGTGCACCTCTAAATGCATCTCAGAGAACAAATCCATAAGCTGTCACTCACCACTGGCCTCCTGCACTGCCTGTGTCTGAGTCTTTCTACTCAGTGCATCAGCTACTGCATTACCCTTACCAGGTGTATAGGCAATCTCAAAGTCGAATGACTAAAGGTATTCTACCCACCTTCGCTGTCTCAGGTTCAAGTCACACTGAGTAAAGATGTATTTGAGACTTTTGTGGTCGGTGAAAACCACAAAATGCTCTCCCAAGAGATAATGTCTCCAACAACGCAACGTATGAACAACTGAATCCAACTTGAGGTCATGCGTCGGGTAATTCCTCTCATGTGTCCTTAACTTCTGAGATCCGTACGCAACAACTCAATCACCCTGCATCAACACTGCTCCCAGCCCAATACCTGATGCATCACAGTAAACTATATAGCTCTTCCCTTGATCTGGAAGTATCAGGATTGGTGCTAATGTCAACCTTCCCTTTATCTCCTAAAAGGCTATCTCACAAGCTTCTGACCAAACAAACTTCACACCCTTCTTAGTCAAACCTGCCAACGGCGCTTCTAAGCAGGAAAAGTTCTATATAAAACGCCTGTAGTAACCAGATATCCCCAAGAAACTCTGTATCTCAAACATGTTCTTAGGATGCTCCTAGTAAACTACTGCTCTCACCTTCTCTAGGTCTACTACAACTCTTGCCTCTGAGATGATATGACCCAGGAAGTGAATATGGTCCATCCAGAAGTGGCACTTTGAGAGCTTAGCATATAGTCGATGCTCTCTCAGTGTGCTCGGTATGATCTCAATATGGGGGGCATGGTCATGTTGAGTGTGATAGTACACCAAGATATTTTCCACGAAGACTACCAAAAAAGAATCAATATATGAATGGAACGCACGATTCATCAGAGCCATGAAAACTGTTGGTGCGTTCGTCAGTCCGAAGGCATAACCAAGTACTCGTATAGACCATATCTACTCTGAAAAGCTGTAAGCAGTATGTATGATTTTCTAACGTGTAACTGATGATATCAAGATCTCAAGTAAATCTTAGAGAACACTCGTGCTCCCTGAATTTGATCAAAAATATCATCAATCCTTGGTAAGGGATATCGGTTCTTAACCGTTAGCTAGTTTAGTTTCTGATAGTCCACATAGAGTCTGAGGGTATCGTCTGCCTTTTTCTTAAAAAGGATTGGCGAACCCCAAGGAGAAGTACTGGGTCGGATAAAACCCTTTGCCTATAACTCCTCTAACTACCTCTTGAGCTCCTTCAACTCTGGTGTAGCCATCCTATAAGGAGGAATGGACACCGGTGCTTCTCCTGGCACTAGCTCAGTAGAGAAATCCACCTCACACTCTGGAGGTAGACCTGAAAAGTCATCCGGGAAGACATCCCTATAATGATCAACCACTGGAGAGAAATCCTTCTAACAAGTTACCTGATCATCTAGATATAAGCTCATAATTGGGTTTGTCACTCCACCTTTCCCATGATGCTCGGGTCTAGCTCGGTTTGCCTGGACATCTCATTCACCTTTGTATAGAAACTCTCCACCCTCTGGTGACGTGAAACTCACCCTATGACGATGGAAATACACACAATTCTCGAAAGGGTACCAACCAGTCCATCCCGAGAATGACATCATAAGTTGTCATCTCTAAGACATAGAGGTCCCATATAAAGTGACACCCACCAACCTCTAGGGGGCACTCCCTGCACTAACGCACACTAGCCGTTCTAGTTCCTAACGGAGTGTCTAGCATCATAACATTAGAAGAAGAAGAAGAAGAAACATAGATCCCAAGGCTCTCCACAATAGGCACAGATATAAATTTATGTGTATCACCCGTATCGAAAAGTACTGAAGATAAAATAGAAGTTACTAGAATAGTACCTCTGATGGTGGAAGGTTCGGGATACTACTCTTGTTGGGTCTGTTGCACTGCATATGTCTGCCCAGCATCGCGGCCCTGCAACACAGCCTGGCTACCCTGAGCTGTCCCACCCTGCTGCCTCTGAGATCCCGGTGTCTGGATACCATGGCCATGACAACCATCTCTTCCTGCATGCCCTGACATATTCCAGTTTCCCAACTGGTAAGAAACTGTTGGTCCTAATCCCACACGCGGAGTCTATATAGAACCCCTCTCACTAGCCACTGGTAGAAACTCCCTACAAAAGCGCTGCAGATGACCCATCTTGTCACAAGCTCAGCACTACACTGGGTCTCGGTGACACTGAGGCCACTTGTTCCCCTCTCTGCCACACTGGTAGCACATGACCTGGCCACTTGAAGTATTCTTCTAGCTAGTACTTCCACTATGATATAAGTACATCTTCCTCTTCCTCTTACCGGTATAAATAGTACTAGAAATTGGTGTCGAACTGCCCCGTCCCACACCACTATCTTCCTATAGGTTCCACTCAGTAATCAGTTCCCGGTTCATAATATCATGCACTATAGGAAACCTGAAAACATTCACCAGTGCTCGGATGTCATATCGAAGACCATCCTCAAAGCATCTGGCCCTCAATGTCTCATCACCCACCAGAACAGGTGAAAAACACTGAATCTCGGTGAAGTGGGCATAATAATCCATCACTGACATGGAACCCTGATGTAGATTCATGAAATTTCGAGCTCGATCTGCTCGTAGCGTCTTCGGGAAGAAGAAGTCATAGAAGGATGCCTGAAAATCTTCTTATGCCATGTCACAGTGGTGCTCAGACTGTGTGGTAACATCCCACTACCTCTTTGCGGAATCACACAGCATGTATGTATCGAGATTGACCCTCCTCCCAGAAGGCATCTCCAGATGCTCGAATATCATCTGCATCAAATCCAGCCATGACTCTGCAGCCTGTAGTCCTCCATCCCCTGAAAATATAGGCGGATGCTGCTACTGGAAGATACGCGTCATCTCTTCCATAGATGTGATAGCTTGGGGTGCTCCTTGGAAGGTCTACATGAACCGCATGAAGCCTTCACGGAACTGCGCCTCAGCGCCTGTGTCCGGTATAATGGTCGACGCTGCATCTGGCACTGCTGGAGGGTCCACTGGTAGCCCATGGCCCACCATCTCAGGAGTATAATCGTCACCGCTATCCTGGCGAACAACCAGTGGTCATCTCTAATTCATGACTCTACAAGGTCAAAGCACACCTTAGATCAAAATTTATCCAAGACTGAAAACTAGGAGACCAAGAAGGGAACAGGAGAAGAAAAGCAATCAAGATTTACAAAACTTGACTACATGGCATGTATAAATACTACACGGCATGTTCTCACAGGCCATCCACATGGGCGTGTACTCCAGCTAAAACCGATCATGTAACACCCCAAACACACAGCGTGTCTTCTGAATACATGGCGTGTACGTGAATCATTTTTCCCTGCCCGAGTCCTTCTACACGGCTAAGGAAGACGGATCTCCTAAAACAAAATTACATGGCATGTCCCACGGGAACACGGCGTGTACTTGACAGGATTTCACTGGCTTGTGTTGTTCGTGACACGGCCTGTATACTCAGGTAACACTACACAATGTGTTCCAAAAAGACATGACGTGTACAAAGAGGCCTCAGACTGACCCGTGTTTCTCGCTACACGGTCGGCTACATGGATGACACTACACGGCGTGTCCCACAGGCACACGGAATGTACAAGGTAGGGTAACACCAACCCGTGTTGTTAGTGACAGGACCGGGTACCTGGGTCAGACTACACAGCATGTTCAAGGTTGACATGGCGTGTATGTCTTAAGGTTCCGTCGTCCGTGTTGTTAGTGACATTGGCGGATACCGGGTCGAAACTACACGGCGTGTTCCCAAAATCCATTCCCTACCCCGTGTCCCAACCCACACGGCCTATGACACAGGAAGAGACTACACGGTGTGTACTGAGGGTACACGGCGTGTACTTAATAAGTTTTCATTTCTTCTCGAACAGAAGAACACACGACGTGTGTCCATAGAACTACATGGCATGTATACTGGTTTTTCTGGATAGTATGCCTCAGAAACTACTCCAGAACCCAGAAAAACCTGGAACAAACACCTAAGTGCCAAATTCTAATCCGTGAGGGCCTATACTCCCCGCGAATCAAAGCTTGGCATCTTATAAATGTTATAATAAAGTAAACTCGTCAATGATCCACCAAATTCTGGTCATTGAGGGCCCATACTTCCCAAAAACCAAAGTCTGGTGTTCATTTTATTAACAACCTCACACAAAAATACCCTATCAAATAGCAGGTATTTATCAAAGTAGTTATCACAACAGTATGCTTTTCTAGCACAACAATTATCACATCAACATGAAAATTTTATTTTTTTTAATACACCTACATGGCATGAAAGGAATGCATGTCATGTGATTTCTAGAATGTGCCTAAATGATGCATGAGATGGCATACCCTCATCTCATTAGGTTTCAACTAAAATAGAACCCAGTATAAAAAATTAACAACACACAACAAGTGTGTCACCCAATGGTGAAAATAAAATCAACTGTAAAATTGCAAAATCAGAAAAATTGCAACATGATGTAAATTGGATTTTCCCTGTACACGGGTTAGATACTCCCGGGTACAGCTTATTACCAAGTACCTATTCCGTCCTATCTCTGACTATAGGCTCTAAACAGTAAGTCAAGAAGAAAAGAACCACTCTGATACCACTTTGTAACATCCCGGATCCGAAAGCCACACAACGGGTGCCCCGAACACGGTTGGTCACATGACCTCAAGTGCATTTCCCTAAATGCCAGAGGCTGCCGACTAGTAGCGAGGGCCTAGGTCTGATAGTGGGGAAACTATTCCCTCATTTGTCAAAGTTTAGCACAGTGGAAAAGAAAATAACATACAACAGCATAAGCATAAAAAAATATCCAACTGAAATGGACAACTGAAGTAAAAGAGAACCAGCAGACATATACACAAAGATGCAGCATGTCAATAATTCTATGAAAGCATCCAGAATAGGATACACTGCAATACAATACAATACAACTCAAAGTACTAGGTAAAGCCAAACAAAACAAGGCAGAGTAAACAGAACGCAGCATCATCGCAAGCCTAAGCTCGGTCTCATGCTCTCCTACTCCTCTGATACAATCATGTACCTATAAAGGGACCCTTTCCCCTATCGACACCTGCACCAATATAGTCTGTCTGGGCCGAATACATGACCCGAACAGGGAGTGAGAAATAAATCCCAGTAGGCACCCACCAAAGGCCCGTGCCCAACCGTCGGTGAAAATGTGCATCAGCAGTGTGCAAAGTAAATGCAATAAACTAAGAAGTACTCAAAAGTAACTAACTCTACCAGTTATATTGTCATTTTAATATTCATTTAACCATGCCAAGACTGTGCTTTAACTTGGTAGGTATAAAATATGAAAATAACCATGGTGAATACTCATGATAACACTGTCCTCAAACATACAATCCTTACCCTCAAGTAATCAGAATCGAAACCCACAGGTGTCTGCCCACAGGCATACGAGGTGTCGTTCATAGGCATAGAAACTACTTCCCATGGGCATAGAAACTACTGCCCACAGGCATGAGAAAGGTTTCCCGTAGGCTAAATGAACACTTCCCTTAAGCTATACAAGTAATCGGGCTGATCCCAACACATAAGAAAGAAATTATATACAATTCCTCTCAATGAAATTTAAAGCATGCTAAAATTCATGGTATACCCACAGGTTTTCTGGCCAAATGGCTAAACAGAGGAACACACCCTGGGGTGGTCCTGGATCCAAGAAGTGATCCCAAACAATAGTTTTAACTTATAAAAAGTTTATTTATGCTATTCTAGATAACTTTCAGCAAAGGCCACAGCCATACGACACCCCAAACATGGGTTCGTAGCACGGCGGTACATAAATTCAACTCAATAGTTGGAAATAAACACCATACCACCTACCTCGACCTCTACTGATCAATATAAGCAAATGACGCCTCTCAAAACGCACAAGAATGGCGTAGATATGAGATAAACAACTACATGCTCAACCTCAAATAACTTCCCCTTGGGAAATAATTGGTAATAATGGATCAAGAAGAAGGAATCTCTTACCCGCGCGGTTCTAACAGGATCAACGGTGGAAGAATTTGATTCCCAGTGTGCGGTCGAAGGCTCTCCCAAGATCCGGCCTCCTCTCCCGAGCTCCTCCGGTATTCTAATATTCCTCTATTCAAAGAGGAGGATACTACCCGTTTTAAGTGAAAAAAACAAACTACATGGCATGTACTCTCAAGTACACGGTGTGTACTTTTCATTTTTAAAATTGTTCCTATGGAGGCTTCTTTTTACCACAGCATTGTTTATCTGTCGACATGAGTACACGGCGTGTATTCCTGAATACATGGTGTGTACCATCGCTCAACTAGAAGTCGCCTCCACCGTCTTACTATTCACCTTCTGACTGATTACACGGCGTGTAAATACCTAGTACATGGCGTGTAGTCAGTTTTTACACCCTTCATCACTGGCAGTCCTATATGACCTGTGTACTCATCCCACATGGCCAAAGTACACTACGTGTGTAAAAGTACATGGCATGTACCCATAAAATTTGGGATTTTTCCCCATTTTCCTTATTTTCTCAAAAACACTTAAGGAAAGAAGGAAAAGAAGAAACTCGTACCTCAAAAACAAGAACCGGGTTCTTACAGAGGAAACCTGAGTTTTTTTTCTTTATTATGAATTGGTTTTATTTTATATTGTGTATTAAATTCAACTACCTTATCTTTTTTATATTTAAATGAGATGGACCTTATACTTTCACTATTTTTTCATTTTGTAGGTCTGTGATAATGAAGGCACAAAGGAGAAGGAAAAGTGGAAGAAAAAGAAATTCAAGTGAAAGGGGGTATGAATTTAATGTTTTAGTTTATTATTAGTCCCCATTATGTTTTAAAATCTATTTTTTGAGTTTGAACTGAAAAATTCATTCCCTGTGCTTATATTTTCGCTATAATTTTTTATCTATGATGCAAATAATTTTTTAGGAATCTCATGATGCCATATTTTTTGTTTTATTGTTGATAAGGTTGAATAGGTAAAATGGGGAATTGAATGTGTATAGATAAGCATAGGGGTATGCAATTTATGAATCATTGTTTTTTGAGGCAAGCTAATTAATGTAGATGAAATTTCCCTTTCACTATTTCATTATTTAAATTTTTGAAATTCATATTGACTGATTTATTATTAGTATATCATGCCATGAGTGATTAACTTATTATATGTTCCCATTATTGAGAGTATTATAAGCTAATTTTTCTCATTCTTTCTTGAGATTTTTTTCTTGAGAGATACTTGGGGCATGTTTCCATTGTATAACTTTCAATAGTCTCTTTTCGAATCTATGATTGTATAAATTCACATTTAATATGATTGAGAAATTTTTGTTGATAATAATTTATACTTAATACCCACCATGAAATTAAATCCTTCTCTTAAACCTGTAGAAACCATGAATGACCTTGTTAATCCACATTAAAATATGATTTTATCCTTTTTTACCCTACACTTGGTGTTTTTAATGATATTTAAGAGTTTAAGTGTGGGGGAAAGGTTTTCCATTATGGAAGGGATTTTTTTCATTGAGGAGATAATTTTTGGGGGGGTTTAATGGTATGTTGGAAAAAATTTAATGATTGTATAATTCATTGTATTTCATTTTTATCCCTTTTTTAAAAATGAAAATTGGAAAAATAGGGAAAATAGGGGAAATAGGAATGAAAAAAGAAAGAAAAAATTAAAAAAAATATGGGGGGAAAGGGTTGTGTCTTTGATCAGACAAAAATAACCATTAATTGAACAATTATATTTTTATAACTATATTAATTATTATTG
Source organism: Viscum album (assembly GCA_963277665.1). NCBI lineage: Eukaryota > Viridiplantae > Streptophyta > Magnoliopsida > Santalales > Viscaceae > Viscum > Viscum album. Next base: position 1,283,775,669 of record OY728138.1, on the reverse strand, counting down.
TGTGTATATCATGTCGGTTTGGGTGATTTATGTGATATTTTTATCAAGTATAACTTTCAGAAGAAAAAAAATAGGAAAATTTGAAAAAAAAACAACAAGAAGATAAATATCTTTCATTATTATTTCATTGATTCATGAGTTATTTGGATTTTGTGGAAGATGGTGATAACATTATATTTTGGGGGATTATTTTTATTGATTTTTACTTCTTATTATCATAAAAATAAATTTAGATATTAACCTCTTTTTGAGCCATAATGTTTTAACATCGTTGCCTACCTATCTGAGGCCTCAGATTTGTTAATCTTAATTCAAATACCTCATGATTATTTGGGACATTTTCCTTTATAGGATAGATATTTGAGATCCAATTCAATATTATAGTTAACCAGAATTTGATTTAGGTATGATCATAACTCCATTTATAATTATTTCCTTGAGTGATGAGAGAAAAAATATCAAAGTGAGGTAAATCATAATTGGAAAGATTAATAATAATGAATTAAGTTTCTTGAATGTAAGTAAGGATAATATTTATCAATTTTAAAAGGGGGAAGTTAAAATAAATGGTTTATTAAGTTCTTTAAATATTTTTTATTTGAGGAAATATTTTTATGTGACTTTTTAAGTTTTAGTTCCCCATTGATAATTTTTTTATTTAAATTGATTTGACTTTAATTTTTGGTAACATGGGCCTCCATTTTAATTTATGTTGAGATATATGCTTGAGTAAAAGCATAGTTTAATATTGGGGGTATTTTATATTCTTATTTCATTCATACATATTTTTAATTCTAATTGATAAATTTTATTACTTATTTAAGTTTCCTTGATTAATTATTAATAGATTTATTTACTTTTATAGAAAGAAGTATAAAATGTAAATTATATAAACTTAATGTAGATTCCAGTTCTTCCCTTTAAATTTCAATCTAGTATTTTTATTATAAAATATACTATGTATCAATTTTTTATTTTAAATTTTGTGAAAAACTCTGGACATTTTTTTCTAACTTTTTTTTTTAAGACCTTGAGCTACATCAGAATTTTTCATAGAGATAATGGGTTTAAAAGTTGTATTTGGACTGTATTTATTAATTTTTATATTATTTCATTATTTAGACCATAATTTTTTCATCCATCATTGGAATTGGATAAAATTTTTACATAATATATAATAGATAAAAAATATTTTTTTCAACTAGATCTATGAATATATCAATGGTTTTAAGAGTTAAACGTGTGGAACAATTATATGGATATATTTTGATTCAATTGTTCAAACATTCCAATTTGTGATCTTTGATCAAATCCTCCCCCATTCATGTGATCGAAATATAATTTTGTAGAGTTTTAGGGGAGTTTATAAAATTATAATTATACCCTATATATTTGGATTTTAATCCCAATTCAATAAGAGATAAGATATAGAAATAAGATGTATATAGAGAGCAATATTTTAAAGAGAGATATTAAGAGATACATGCACATATAATTCATGGATATTAATGGAGTTTGTGTATGATTAAAATTGAAAAATATTTATCTAAATATATGGATGATATTTGGAAGAGAATATAATGGAGATTTAAAATAGGAAGTATAATTTTATATATTGGAGATCATTATCTATAAATAGGATATTTTTATGAACATTGAGATGATTAAATTCCAATGGATCTTCTTTAACTACTCTCCTATAAGAGGATACTAATGGATTCCTTAGCTGTTTGTTTTCATTTGTATTTTTTTGTCAACTTTTCATGGATATCATGATCGGGTAGGTTCTTGTGTTGGTTTTCTTATGTAAAGGGGGTTGGATAATAAAAGTATCATTCTTTTTATGGTTTTTTTATGGATTCTCATTCTTATGATTTAATTTGTTATCCCTTATTTATATTCTATGAATGACCATTATTTTATGGGGTGAGGTAGTGTAATCATATCTCCTTCATTCACATGATCATGACCATTTCCTTTGAGTGTTTGAGTGATTTTTAGTGTGAGTTCTAGAATGATACTTCCCTCATGACCATTGAGTTGGTTCTTTATCCATGTTTAAATATGGTTTCAAGTTACCCACATCTTTGTAATAAAAAGTACATGATCATAAAAAAGGTGATCTAGGAGAGTGGAGAGTGTCTACCCAGACCAAGTGATTCACTAGGGATTGATTCCAATAACATCATGATTATCATTGCATGTTTTCTATTTTTTTATCTTATGAACCTGAGCATAAAAAATCCTAGTACATTATCATCATCTTGTTTATCTTATATTAGTTAGTTATTTTTCATTTAAATTAGATTTTATGTCCACTATATTGAATTCTAATTTTCCTAGTCTTTATGGGTTTGACCTTGGGGATTATATTCCTATACTAACTAGTAGTTTTAGGTTGTATCTCATGTTTTATAAATTATAAATCAGTATCAACCTAGATGATTCAATGATGAATTTTGGGAATATTAAATAACTATTCCATGGTCAGACTGATGTAGATCTTGGAATGTGAATTTTTATTAGAATACATGTCTCGAATTTTTAAAAACTAGAGTTTATGACCATATTTGATGGTTTGGGACTCATTTAACTATTTTGTGGTCATGGAACAAACCTCGTAAGACTAAATTGAGTTCAATGGTGGATATTTACTTAAAGATAATCCAAGGGATAAATTTGAAGTATATGAAGTTCAAGGTAGTTAATTTATTGAATTTGAATTTGAATTTCAAATCTATTTACTAAAAAATTAGATAGAATAATGGAATTATAAAAAGAGGAAAGTTATTAAAAACAAAGAACAAAAAAATAGAGAAAATGAATATAGAGTTACAATAAGGATAAAAGAATAATAAATAAGGTGTTTAGTACCATGGGCTTTGTTTAATATCTAAATTCAATAGTATTGAGTTATTTTTTATTGAAGTTATCTTAAAAATAATATTTTTAAATTGGAATTAGTGTATATTATAGAAAGATATAGAATTAAAAATATGAGGAGGAGTAATTTAGGATATATTATCACTGTTATATTGGATTCATAAAGAGGGGGATATATGATGATTGATTATTAGTGATATATCCAGTTATGGGAAGTGAAGACAAATATTATTAAATATGACTAATATTCCATAGTTATTATTTTCTTGGATGATTTTAGTACTACTTTGAAGTTTTTTTGGAGATCATATATTCAACTCTACTCACAAGGATTTAATTATATCTAGCTTTGAAATTTGAGAGTGTCATGTGGTCTACACTGGATCAAAACATTTAGAGTTATGATATAGTTTACATCTTGTATACATGTTGATCATGGAGAAAATTTTATATAAATAAACTAAGAAAATACTTACAATTCAAAAAATAGATATCTTCTAGAGAAGTGCATAAAGTAGAAGAAGGGAGTGTCCCTTGTGATTTATTTACTAATACATTATAGTCAGTAATCCTTAGTGAGGAGAGACTTTACCTAAATTATATAGGTAGTAAGCCTTGGTGAGGAGTTAATTCACCTAAATCTTATATTCATGTAATCAATGAGTTTATAGTGGATATTTTGTTACACTGGTACAATGATGAGTATATAATCCTTAGATATATCCTAGTGTATGTGAACCAAGAAAAACCTTTTTGTTCTATGTATTTTACATTACTAAATTAATGATTTATATTTAGTGAGATTTTGTGATAAAGTAATTAATCAATAATTTAAATACTAGTTTATTATAACATGATAATAATATCTAATAAAGAGAAAATCGAGTGAAAGAAAAACTTGAGTTGGGAAACACCCTGATTCACCCCCACCCCCTCCCCCCTCAAGGTGTATCTTGGGTTATAACAGAATTTCATTTAGTTACCATAATGAGGTGAATAAAAATTTATATCCTAAATGAGTTTAGGAAATTTTGGTAAATAAATTATGTAAAAGTTATATTTGTTACCAGGATGATCTCATGGAAAAAAAATCTATGGAATGGTTCCAAGAATGATTTTGATGATGAACTTAGAATGAGTTCTAAGTAGATAAAAAATTATTAACATTATAAAATTGGTTGTTATGAAGTAAAGGATTTTGAATACTTGTTCAATAGATTGAACATTAGTAATATTATTCATAAGTATCACCATTATTAAAAATTTCATTCTTTATATGTGTTATCCATTGAATAGTTTAGTAGGAGGGATTTTATCTAAAGGTTATATAGATATGTGGCAAGAATTACATATAAATGTAATGAGTTTAACAAAACCTAAAAAGTACAGCAAACATAAGGCCTCTCTAGTAGTCAATTATATGTGATATGATTAAATGGAAACTTATGTATAGTTTTTTTAGTATTCTTAAGAGTTTAATAATTTAAAATATATCATGTTATACAAAATTTGGTCTCTACTTTATCATTATTTCACATTGGATGCATATTTTACATGAAGTGTAATGATAATTGACATCTCAAAGTATAAATTTGGGTTATCCCTAAATAATATTCATCATGGTATATTATAGGTTGCAATGAAATGTTAAGGTTATTTTTAGTATTATTTCATATAGATATATATAATATTCTCATGAGTTACAAAATGAGCTTTGTGCATTGGATGACCCCCCAAGTATACCACATGGAGTGCCATACACTATGTCTTTGGTATACTAGGGGTTAATGTTTCATATTGAATCCCCATACCTGAGGTTGGAAATACACTTAGTATTAGAACCTTCATAATTTTATACCTTTATTACACAATCCTTGAGTCTTATCTAATTAATGGGTGGTTGGGTATTTTGATGATAATTTTTTTATTTGAGACTTATACAAGATATAATTTTTCCTCTCATATGATGAGTATGGAATCTAGGCTCTAAATTGAGATAGACTTTGGAAGTGTATTTTCATACCTATATAAGGTTCATGTGATGTTATTATTTACTTAGGTTAGGGGGTTTGATGTTCTCATCCACTTAGATAAATAACTTGTGATATATTCATCAACCTGACCAGTATATACATGGAGAATATAGAATATATGAGTAAGATATTTGGAATTGACATACTCAATGTACTATGGTCACTCGATGTCTTGGACATAGGAATTATATGAAAATGAATTCTTGTATATGATATAGCTAGTAGAAATTGGTATAAAGATGCATATGTTTGATAGATAACACACCATATCCCTTTGCAGCTTGAGTATCATTGATTATTTTCTAGAGGTGTATTTTTATTACATTTATGAATTTGGGGATTCATGTTTATTTTCAACACTACAAAGTCCTATGGGGTCACACTTTTTGGTTGACTAAATATGGATTGAGTTTTATAAACTCAAAGAGGTTCTCTAAAAGGTGTTTTAGAGTTTATCAAATAAGAGTTTTGGATGGTTATTCACAAGGTATTTCATATGATGTGATACAAGTTAAAATTGATGATATCTTTCCAAAAATATTTTTGAAATATTTAAAAGGATATTTGGATATGGTTTCACAAGTTATTGTATATGATATAATATGAGATGAAATAGCACAAATTTTATTGGGCTTTAGTGAAAGTTATATATTGAAAGATATATTCACTAAATTCTATTTACATGGGATGTAATTAATCATATATCATAGTGTATGATATGAAGTATGACATATTATATGAAATATTTGAATATAAGGATTTTCATATTCTTTATAGTATCATATCATTGGTTATGATATGGTTATAACGTAGCACCACTACATTCACATATAATATTTTATGATATATAGGTATCGTAATGATTTAATAATTATAATGTATGATTCATATGGATTTTATGATTAGTTGTGGTAGAAACATTAATCATTAACATTTGAGAATCTTCTACATTGGTTATCATCAATTATAACATTTCATAAAATAAAATATATGGGATATCAAAAGAATTTAAAAGTTAAGTGAATAGATGAACTTTTACAAAAAATATAAATGGATGGAATTTACTCAAACGTTATGTAACTTTTGAGTGAATTCCATGCAAGGATCCAGTTTGTCCTGAATCCTATATAAATTATCCAAAACCATTGAGATGTGTGTCGAGCTCTTATGTGCTCTTTCTACTAATTCTCCCTTCGAAGTTATCTCCTTCTCCTTCCTTATCCATCGTGATATTCTAGTATATCATGATCATGAGAAGGATATGACATGATCTTTGGGTGATTCAGTAGATCTATGGATACACCCTAGAAGAAATAGTCATTTGGTTGTTCCTCAGGGATATTCATCATCCATTGTGATTGAAGAAGTAATCTCAATCATATATGGAAAAAGGTGCATATTTTTTATTTTATATATACATGGTTTTGATTTCAATGCATGTTGTTCTTGAGATTTTTGGTTTATAATGTCTTTAACTATTTAAAACAAGTGTTTTTTATCCCTATATGCACATCATTGTCTTCCTAGTGGGGATAGTGGGCCTCTTCTAGTGGTATAAAGAGAAGAGACCATGGTTTGTGTCAAGACAGTGCGAGGAAGTATGGATAAGGTATAGGTATATCTCTACCCATTAGTAAGTGATCCATAATTGTTTGTTATCAGTGTGGGATTCAGTACATTTAAATGGTTCTTATCCTAACATGTCGAGATATTGTTATGATTCTGTAGGGATAGGTTACATATAGTGTTTTTGTGTGAGGATGCCTCAATAGGGATCTAGAAGAGATTCAAGGATGATACAGGCTTCTAGAGCTTGGTCAATAGGGCCACGGTAGATAAACATATGGGAATCGTATGGGAGGTCGGGGTAGGGAGTTGGTCAAGGGTCTTAGGGTCAGTAGTAGTAGATGCCTCAAGGGATAGCTCCTCATTCTGGTAAATGATTGCAAGGTTAGGGTCATGGATTCAAGTTAAGTTGAATTTTTTCATTGGATAGGGTTCCAGGTGAAAGGGAATAGGATCATTCTAACATTATAGGTAAAATTTTAGTTTTTTTACCCTTTTTGTTGCTTTTTTTATGTGGGGGATTCTCATTCCTTTTTTTTTATAACTTGTATCTTATTTTGGGGTCATTGTGTAGTTTTCTTTGGGTGTTCTAGATCTTTATATGTATATTATGAAGAGGATAGATCATGTTAGGAGATGTTATGGATGTTCCATAGTGTTTGGAGTCTACGTTTCCTTATGGGACTTTTATGTCCTAAATATAGTCGAGTTCAATGATATTTTGGGATGGATTGGATAACATGATTTTGGTATCATATAGATTAATACTTGAGGCATGTGTCATGACCTGTCCCCTGGGGCCTGTGTCGTGACTACCCCAAGCCCGCCTTCTATAGGCCAGGGGTTGGCAACTAACACTGGAAAGGTGTATCCCTAAAGCAAGACGGATTTGCCTTTAAACCTGTACAAACATACATCCCAAGAACAAAAAAAGATGAAACCACAAAGTAAAACTGCATTAGTAAAAGTGTGTACTGAAAGTAAAGGGGGATGGAATACAAGACCAACTAAAAAGATACAACTACAATATAAAATAGAAAATAGATCTTAAGATCATCCACCAAGGTTTCTACCTAAAGGGTAGGTACAGATCGTCTCCACAGCTCTCCACGTCAACCAGTCACCTCCATGTACCACCTAGTCCTGGATCCTATAGTCTCATATAAGATGATCGTCGTCTTCATAAGACACAATAAGGTATGGGCGAATCCCGTGTGGGGGTGAGTATAACAATACCCAGTAGGGACCCCGAGACCCCTGAAGGTCTCTCAGAATTCCACAAAGGAAAACCACAAAACAAGATCTCAATCACAAAGCACAAAGAAAAATACTTATCTTGAACCAGGTATATAACTCAGAGTTCAGGAATAAAGATGATTATTTTAAATCTATATCATTTTATTCCATTAGGAAGTTTCCACAACTAAACCACATGGGAGTTGTTCCATTGTCGATCCACATAGGGTCGTATATCGATGATCCATGATGGGCCGCTCTAAGGTTGGTTCTCGTTGGGTCACGCACTGTTGATCCAAATAGGGTCACTAGAATATTTATCCACACAGGGTCATTATGGTGTTAATCCACATAGGGTCACTAGATGTTGATCCACACAGGTTCACTATGATGTTGATCCACACAGGGTCTCTATGATGTTGATCCACACAGGATCGCTATGATTTTGATCCACATAGGGTCGTTATGATGTTGATCCACACAAGTTCTCTAGATGTTGATCTACATAGGGTCTCTGTGATACTGATCCACACAGGGTCTCTACTCAGATGACAGCCAGCCACAGGATTCCCCGCACTCGGTGTGCTTGAGTTCTATAGTATCTTCTCCTCTGGATATCATTCATGAATCAACTACAATGAACATCCACAAATGAGTAACCCAAAGAACCTACATGTAATAAGGGTTCCTATGCAATAGACGGAACATCAATCGGACATTCGGTCTGTGAGTTATAGGCATTTTAGAGCTGAGGGCCCAGTTGGATTCGGGTACGATCCAACCCGATCATACTCCAACTTTCCCCAAAACCCAATTGGAGTGTCACAAAATGATCGTCTCATCCCAAGGATTCAAACGCCATAGATTTTTCATCAAACAGACATCTGGTTTGTAAGATACAGCCTTTTAAGCATATCTAGGCCTGAAAGCGATCCGAGTCCGGTCTGACCCGGTCAGACCGACCCGGCCTAGGACAAATTGACCCGGTTCAGGTCAACCCAACCCAGCCTAGCCCAAACCAGCTTGGGACGACCTGGTTGGGTTGGGCCATGGCGGGCTCGGCCCATTGGTCCGCGGACCGGCCCAGCCCTTCCCGAATGGGCTAGGACGCAGCGGGCTCGGCCTGCTGGGCAGCGGACCAGCTCGGCCCACCAGATGGAACAACTCTTGTGAAGGTTCATGTGGTCTACCTCCTAAACGGACTTCTGGTCCGTTCGATCTTCCGAAATGGTGGCGCTATGTGGCGTCATCCCCTGTCAGTGGGACCCATGGGGCAGGGGTCCCCTTTGCCTCCACCATAGCTTTGAAGCCGCAGCCACCTCACCACGGAGTGTGACGACGTTCCACCTCACCAACATGGTCGACTGAGTGACGATTGTCCCTTCGGGTCTGTCGTGGCACCAAGCGGTGCTGGCCGCTGGCGCCGGTTGCCGGTGTCGCGCCGACGGATCTTCTGCGGGCCATCGGGTGAGCTCCGGTGGTCCGTTTTACCTTCCGCTCATGACTACAGGACTCCTGGGATGTTGTCGTCACTACAAGGCTCCCGATTCAAGGTTCTGTAGAGTTGGAAATTTCTTCCCCTGATAAATGTGACAAGAACGAAGCGGCAGAGGGTATGGGCCTTGTTTGTTTGGCCCACGCCCTCCGCATTAGTATCTTAACAAGCAGTAGCAATTTAATTCATCAAATATAAACTTAAATAATAAACCCCTTACGCAACATACAATGCATAAATTTTCATAGACTCGTAATAATCCCAAATAATTTTAAAAAAAATTACATTCTCCCCACCTTAGGGATTTTCATCCTCAAAAGCTACAATAAAACTAGGGAAACAAATTGGTGTACTGAGAACATATATAAGCCTCCCACTCCTAGGTGATTTCCTGGAGATTCTCATGCTTCCAACGAACTCACACCAGAGGAATTGACCACCCACGAAGGACCTTCTCCTGTCAATCCTCTATCTCCACCAGTAACTCCGCAAACATCACCCCATCGTCAATGTCCATCTTGCCCCAGTCGATAACGTTCGATAGATCATGCATGTACCTCCTCAATTGTGACACATGGAAAACATTATACACCCAGTGCATCTATAGGGGAAGATCTAGGTGGTATGCCACCTCACCTACTCTGCTGAGTATCTAAAAGGGTCCGATGAACCTCGGAGATATCTTACCGCCTTAGCCAAACCTCTATAATACTCGTCGGGGTAAGACCCATAGGAAGACATGGTCTCCCTCCTCAAACTCCAAGGGTCTCCACCTCCTGTTGGCATAAGACTTCTACCGGATCTATGCAGTCTCCATCCACTCCTGGATGATCTGTACCTTATCTATGGTAGCCTGTACCAACTCTGTACCCATAAGTGTTGACTCCCCTGGGTTTGTCCAGCAAAGGGTTGATCTGCATGGTCACTTGTACAAGGCCTCAAATAGATCCATGATGATGGTGGTGTAAAGACCTGTAAAATTCAAGGGAAATTTTTTTTCTTAATTTTCTTTGGGATTTTACAAGAACGCAATTTCTGACAGCACCTGATTCTGAGGCCCGGTGTGCCCAGAATCATTTTCCGAAGTTTAGCTTGGGTACGTTTAGTGAACGAACGAGCGGGTTTTCCTAACTTTTGGACTGGTGCTCGGAATTGATTTTCGAGGGAACCGATGGAATCGCAGCACCGGTTTTCGCTTAAGAGGACTTTCACGTCGACGACAGATGACCAGGTTTGAGAGTTGGTTTTTGGGTTCACGTGGAATAATAAAATAAAATAAGTGACAATTTATTTTATCTTTGTGGAACCCACGCCATGTGGATAATGTCAGTTAAAAGCTCCACATGGGAGTTGGTGGTGGGACCGCCACACCCTAACCTCCCATGGGAGGATAATTATGGTGGGGACCACCCGAGTGGTATAACCTCCCACGAGAGGTTATGACATGGGGTCCACACTACGCTTAACCCCCCCCCCCCATTTATTGGGAGGGGAGGAAATCTCTCAATACTCCCCCATTAATGAGGGAGAGCCTCTTGGACTCTAACTCTCCTCTTAATGGAGGAGAATAAAACCTCCTCAACCCCCCCCCCCCCCATTTAATGGGAGGAAACTCCTTGACCCTCTCCTTGTTAATTAGGTGGGGACCACCCAGGCCCCTAAACCCCCTCGAAACTCACCAAATTAATTATGTCATCCACTCGGGCAATTAATTTGGCGGAGCCTCTCCACTTTTTGAATTTTGAATTGTGCCAACCATCGTGAACTTAATTAAGTGGGGCCCACTTAATTAATTTCCACCACCAAGAATAATAGATTATATTCTATTATTTTGGGCACATTCTTGCGCCTTTTGGTGGAGAGCTTGAGAGAACTTTTTTCTCCAGCGAAGAACACCGATGATGCTTCGTCCCTGACCTTCTCCAGCTTTCTTCCTCAGAGCCCCCCTTTCTGACGTAGTGCTTCTCCGACGACCCTCCTTCCTCCCTCCTCATCGTCAACGCACAGATGCATGAACTCGGAAGTGGAAGCGTGCAGTGAGCGACATCATCATCTTCCCCTGCGACGCCGCTTACCGCGACGCACTTTGAACACCATCTCGTTATCAAGGTAGGGGGTTGGTTTAATTTAATTTATGTGGATTATATCCTCGGCCTTTGATTAAATTGTTGATAGTTGTTTGAGCCGTCTGTTATCGTAATAACGGGTAGAGGTCGGACCGCACGAACACGGTCGACCCTCATCCCCCTTTTGTTGGTTGTACTTGTTGCGGCACGAGAAAAGGCTGCGCGGTGCAATGGTACCGCGCGGAAACAATGAATAACGGGCGAAGAAACACAGTGTCGTCGCACCGCGCCGTTGCGGTGATTCAAAGGCTCTGCGGATTGTTTAATTGACGGCGGATCGACGGGCATTGATGGAATAGGCCATAGAGGCGGTTTGATGATTCCGCAGTAAAGTGAGAGACCCGAGGTGAACACCGGCGCAGACGGGATCGAAAACGGACCACCGGAGCAACTCCGGTGGCCCATGGAATTCTCTGGCGGCGCGGGTCGCGGGTGCGGCAGCGCTGGCGGCCGGAGGCGGGGGCCGGCACAGGCCGGCCGCCTTGAGGCGGCGGCGCCTAGTGCACCTCCAGGAGGGACCGTCGCGGCTAAAGTCGCAGCGACGGGCGTCCGGTCCCACGGTCATGCGGGACCGAGGAAGGGACGCGGCGCTGGGCCGCGTCCGCTGGAAAGGAACGGCCCCCACGTGGGGGGCTATGGCAAAAATCAAGGGGGAATCCGCCCCCTTTGCGCGGCCGCTCGGCCAGAGCCGAGCCGACCCCGCTCGGCCAGCGCCGAGCCGCCCCGGGCCGGACCGGCCGCACCGGGCCGGGCCGCCCGGGCCGGGCCAGGCCGCTCCCTAATGGGCCAGACCCGGCCCTGTTTCGGGCCGACCCGGGGGTGGGGGGTTGGGCCGGGTCGGACCGGGCCCAGACCCCCCCATTTTCAGACCACTTCCGGTCTTTTACCCGTATCTTGGGCTACGGACCTCTGATCAATGCAGCGTCAGTTGAGATGTGATCCTTGGATCGATACGGTCATTTTTGTATATTACACTCAAGGTTTCGGGGAACTTTGGGTTTAGCTGGGTTGGTTCGAACACGAAACCAATCGGGCCCTTGGAACGGAAACGCTTATAACTTGAGCTTCGGACGTCCGATTGACGTGTCGTCGACTTTGTTGGATTTCTCTTAGTGAGAAAGATCTTTTGGATTACTCCGCTCAAGGTTTGGATGCAGTTGGAGTATGGTCGGGTTGGTTTTGACTTAAAAACCAACCGGGTCCCTGGAACGAAAAAGCCAATAACTCTCAGACCGGGCGCCCGATTGACGCGCCGTCTATTGCGTTGTGTTCCTTTTGACGAGACGGAACATTGGGATACATCAAATCCGGACTACGTGTCAGTTGATGTATAGACATCTTGACTCATGGAGTGGACCCTCCCAGAACGAGCGTGATGTGTGCGGAAACCCTAGAGTTGGCTGCGTCTGCGACGACGATGACTACCGTACGAGAATCCCCTGTGGGTTCGGCGGTGACGACTACAGAACCTTCAATCATTATAAAACCCTAGAGCTGGTTGAGACTTGAAGACTGCTGATCGATCGACTCAGTGTGTTTCGGATAGCCCAGTGGGGAGCGCTTGGTTGTAGTGGCAGACCCACGGCGGAGGAGTGCTTGGTTGTAGCGGTAGACCCGTGATACTCAACAGAAGGAGTACCTCTGCAGGCTATGAGGGGGAGCGCTTGGTTGTAGTGGCAGACCCACGGCGGAGAAGCGCTTGGTTGTAGCGGCAGACCCGCGGTACTCAACAGAAGGAGTACCTCTGGAGGCTATGAGGGGGAGCGCTTGGTTGTAGCGGCAGACCCACGGCGGAGGAGCGCTTGGTTGTAGCGGCAGACCCGCGGTACTCAATAGAAGGAGTACCTCTGGAGGCTATGAGGGGGAGAGCTTGGTTGTAGCGGCAGACCCATGGTGGGAAGCGCTTGGTTGTAGTAGCAGGCCCACAGTGCTCAACAGGTGGAGTACTACAGCAGTCCAAGGTTAATGGGAAGCTCTTGGTTGTAGCGGCAGGCCCACTGTACTCGATAGAGGAGGGGTTTCCAAGCAGCTATGGTTTCGACATCATGATTAAATCCTGGTTTGAGCTGAGTCTTGACTTCAATCAATATCTTAGATACGATTGACTTACTTTCCTATGTGGATTGAGTTGTGTTATCCTGTGTGGATTGAGTTGTGTTCTTCTATGTGGATGTGATCGAACTTGGGCATGGATGATGGAGCCGAACGGGAATTGATGACTTAGGTATATGTATGGGAATATACCTAAGTAGTGTTGGATGTTACTTCGTGATTGTATCTTTTCTTTGTGTTTTATCCTTTTTGGATTCCGGGAGACCTTCGGGGGTCCCGGGGTCCCTACTGAGTATCTTATACTCACCCCTGCACGGGATTTGCCCGCACTACGTTGTGTTGGTTGCAGACGATGGACATCACTGATCGAGGTTGAGGCTTGTAGAGTCGGATGATCCCCGGAGGAGGAACCCACGACGAGTCAGTGCTCGGAGGTGGATATAACGACGAGATGGTACCTATAGGTGGACCACTGGGCGGGATGCATACAGGGCGGACGGCAAGACCCGAGGAGCTGAGGAGGCTATTTGTACCCACCCTTCAGGTGGGATTTCCAGTGGATGGCTCAGCGTTGCTGCTTTACTTTTTAGTTTTTGTACTTCCTTTACAGTTGTACTTTACTTTCAGTTTGGGTTTGTATTCCGGCCCACTAACTTTTCTACACTTACTTGTACTCAGTTTACTTAGTGTTTACTTCTGCTGGCTTACTCTGTGGTGTTGTTTACTTTCTAAAGGCAATGCCTTCCCCTTCTTGTCGGGATTTACGCCTTTGGTGCTAGTCGCCAGCCCCTGGCCTATGGAAGGCGGGCTTGGGGTAGTCACGGCACGGGCCCCGAGGACGGGTCGTGGCAGGTGGAGTGATAACTTTTGTTATATGTGAACGCCACCAAGGACAGGTGGCCCTCCCAACTGCGGCCAAAATTGAGGACATAAGCACGAATCATATTCTCAAGTGGCTGTATGGTCCGCTTCGTCTGGCCATCTGTCTGAGGGTGAAAGGCAGTACTCAAGAATAGTTAAGTCCCAAACATCTCCTATAATCCCTTCCACAAGAGAGATGAAAAACATGTGTCGTGATCTAAGACGGTTGTTGATGGTACCCCATGAAGTCGTACAATCTTTTGTACGTAGAGATGTCCTAATATCTCTACTGATCCCTACTCTAGAATGGGTAGAAAGTGGGCCGACTTGGTGAGTCATTCAAAGATCACTCATATGGAATCATGGCCCCTAGACGTATGTGGTATCCTTATCAAGAAGTACATGAAGATACCATCTCACTTCCACTCTGGCACCTCAAGTGGCTGAGCTAATCCTACTGGTACCTGATGTTCAGTCTTCACTTGCTGATAAGTGAGGCATCGAGATATGAACTCATCCACTTATTTCTTTATCCATGGCCACCAGTACTGATGTCGGAGGTCCTGGTACATATTTTCCACTCCAGGATGTACCGCCAAAGGGGATGTGTGTAACTTCCTTAACATGTCCTCTCGAAGCATCACTGGTACCATGGTGCATCCTATAAAGAGGATGACATGATCTCCACCTTCAGAAAATCCATCAGAAGCCTATCTTGAAGATATATGAGCACGTTCGGCCTCGTAGTCCCTGTCCCCAAGATGTACCTCCCAATCTTGCTGAAGAAGTGGGGGAGTGACAGTCATAGACTGGAGGTAAGCTTCTCCATATCTATCCATAAAGGATATTTGCAATGCGGATAGATGCTATGTCGCCTCACTCAGCAACTGTAGACCAAACCTCCTACTGAGTGTGTCTGTTACTACATTCCCCTTCCCAGGACTGTAGAATATCTTGAAGTCATAGTCCTGGAGGAACTCCAGCCATCACCGATGTCTCATGTTCAATTCCTTCTATGAGAAGATATACTTAAGACTCTTGTGATCAGAGTAAATAGTAAACCGTTCACCCATCAAGTAGTGTCGCCACATCTTCAGCGCAAAGACCACTGCTGCTAACTACAGGTCATGGGTAGCATAGTTCTGCTTGTGTTGTCACAACTATCATGATCCATAGGCGATCACTGCATTCTCTTGCATCAGGACACACCTAGCATGGTCCCTGATGTGTCGTATTAGACTACATACCCAATTCCCTCTTCTGGTAGCCTCAATATGGGGCACTCGTCAGCCTCTACCTCAGCTCTTGAAAAATCCACTGGTATCTCTCCGTCCACACGAAGGGTTGTCCCTTATTTATCAAAGATAAAAAGGGTGTCACAACTCTGGAAAAGTCAGGTATGAATCTCTGGTAGTACTCATCCAATCCTAGGAAACTCCACACCTCAGTCACACTCTAGGGTGGCTCCCAAGAAAGCACAGCCTCTATCTTCACCGGATCCACTACAACTTTATCCTCCAAGATAACGTGCCCCAGGAAGTAGAATTCCTGTATCTAGAACTGGCACTTCGACATATTTCCATAAAGCTAGTTCTCTCAGAGTGTATCTAGAACTATCTACAGGTGTGTGGCATGCTCCACCTCTAACTCCAAGTATATCAGGATGTCTTCAATAAATACTACCACGAAGTGATCAAGGTAAAGCTGGAAGATCATGTTCATGAGCCTCATGAACACTACCAGAGAATTGGTCACACCGAAGGGAATTACCAAGAACTCGTAATGGCTATACCGACACTTGAAGGCCTTATTCAGTACGTCCTCATCCCATAACCTGAGTCGGTGATAGCCTGATCTGAGGTCTATCTTCAAAAACCATTGAGCTCCCTTTAGCTGGTCGAAGAGGTCATAAATCCTCGAGAGTGGATACTTTTTCTTCACTGTCACCTGTTTCAGGCACTGATAGTCCACACAAAGCATTAGACTCCCATATGCCTTCTTGGCAAACAAAATTGGGGATGCCCATGGAGAAACACTAGGTCTTATGAACCCCTTCCTCTACAAATCCTCCATTTGTACCCACAACTCACAAAGCTCTGTGTGAGCTATCTGATATGCTAGTGTAGATATCAGTGTTGTCCCTGGGTACAGGTCAATGTATAAGTATACCTCTCTGTGAGGATGTGGTCCCGGAACATCATTAGGAAAGATATCAGCATATTGTTCCACCACTACAGGATAAATCTGACTCCTCATGTCAGCACCGGAAAGGTGTATCCCTAAAATGGGAAGGTGTTACCTTTAAACTTGTACAAACACACAGCCCAAGAACGCAACAAGATGTAATTATGAAGTAAAACTGTAGTAGTAAAAGTGTGTACTAAAAGTAAAGGGGGGGGAAATACAAGCCCAACTAAAAAGATACAACTACAAAAGAAAATAGAAAACACCTCCTGAGATTGTCCACCAAGGTTCCTACCTGAAGGGTAGGTACAACTCGTCTCCACTGATCTCCACATCAACCAGTCACCTCCGTGTACCGCCTGGTCCTGGATCCTATAGTCTCAGCCGAGCTGCTCTTCATCTGCACAAGACACAATAAGGTGTGGGCGAATCCTATGCAAGGGTGAGTATAACAATACCCAGTAGGGACCCCGTGACCCCCGAAGGTCTCTCAGAATTCCACAAAGGAAACCCACAAAGCAAGATATTAATCACAAATCACAAATAAAAATAATTAGCTCTAACTAGTTATACAACTCAAATTTTAGGAATAAAGATGATTAGTCTAAAGATATATCATTTTATTCTGTTAGGAAGTTTCCACAACTGAACCACATGGGATTTGTTCCATTGTCGATCCACACAGGGTCGTATATCACTGATCCATGACGGGCTGCTCTAAGGTTGGTCCTCATCGGGTCACACACTATTGATCCACACAGGGTCTCTAGAATGTTGATCCAC
This sequence comes from Viscum album, assembly GCA_963277665.1. Taxonomy (NCBI): domain Eukaryota; kingdom Viridiplantae; phylum Streptophyta; class Magnoliopsida; order Santalales; family Viscaceae; genus Viscum; species Viscum album. The sequence continues at coordinate 1,283,758,450 of OY728138.1, read as the reverse complement.
ACAGGGTTGTTATGGTGTTGATCCACACAGGGTCTCCAGATGTTGATCCACAAAGGGTCGCTATGATGTTGATCCACACAGGGTTGCTATGATGCTGATCCACACAGGGTCACTATGATGTTGATCCACACAGGTTTTCTATGATGCTGATCCACACAGAATCTCTAGATGTTGATCCACACAGGGTCGCTATGATGCTAATCCACACAAGGTCACTACTCAGATAACAGTCAGCCATAGGATTCCCTGCACCCAGTGCACTTGAGTTTTGTAGTATCTACTCTTATGGATATCGATCATGCCTAAACAGCTACGAAGTTCCAAAAAGGAGTAACCTAAAGGACTATCATGTTGTAAGGGTTCCTACGCAATAGACGATGTGTCAATCGGATGTTCGGTCTATGAGTTATAGGCATTTTAGTGTCGAGGGCCCAGTTGGATTCAAGTATGATCCAACCTATCCATACTCCAACTTTCCCCAAAACCTAAGTGAATTGTCTCAAAAGGAACATCTCATCCCAAGGATTCCAAATCCATAGAAGGTTCTTCAAACGGGTGTTTGGTTTGTAAGATACGGTCTTTTAAGCGTATCTAGGCCCGAAAGGGGTCCGGGTTCGGTCCGACCCGGTTTGACCGACCCATCCCGAACTATCCTGGACTGGGCTGAGGCAGGCTCATCCCTCTGGACTGCAGACTGGCCCAACCCACCCTGGATAAGCTAGGTTGTGGCGGACTCAGCCTGCTGGGCAGCGGACCGGCCCAACCCACCCCGGCTGGGTTGGGTTGTGGCGGCCTCGGCCCGCTGGGCAGCGGACCGACTCGGCCCACCGGTTGGCGCAACATGCACAAAGGGTCATGTGTTCTACCTCTCGAACGAACTGTTAGTCCATTTGGTCTTCCGAAACTAAGGTGCCATGTGGCGTCGCCCCTGTTAGTGGGACCCACAGGGCACGGGTCCCCTTCGCCTCTGTCATGGCTTTGAAGTCGTGGCCACCTCACTACGGCACGTGATGGTGTGTCGCCTCACCAACGCAGCAAGCCAAGTTTTGGCCTCCCCTTCGGGTCCTCCGTAGCGTTGCCCCCTTCCGCGGCTGGTGAGCACCGGCGGATCTTCTGCGGGCCATCGGGTGAGATCTAGTGGTCTGTTTTCCCTTACACTCGCACCTACAAGCCTCTTGGGATGTCGATGTCACTGCACGGCTCCCGGATTGAAGGTTCTGTCGATTTGGAAAATCCGTCCCCCGATGAACGTGACAAGAACGAAGCGGCAGAGGGTTCAGGCCTTGTTTGTTTGGATCATGCCCTCTGTGTTAGTATCTTAAAAAGCAGTAGCAATTTAATTCATCAAAGATAAATTTAAATAATAAAATCCCTACGCAACATACAGCGTGTCAATTTTCGTAGACTCGTAATAATCCCAAATAATTTAAAAAAAAATTACATGGAATTTTCGGGTCTTTACAACATGTGTCTTTAAATTATCTTAATGGTGAAGAGTATACCTTTCTAGGTGAATGGATGATGAAGAAATTAGAGTTGTACTTAACCTCAATTAGTTGGTAACGATTATAGTGTAGATAGTCAGGATGTTTTTTGCAATTGAGTGGGGGTGTGTCCATCAACCTTTCCTCTAATAGTGGATAATTTCCAAGATGTATTCTATGATGATTTATTAGGTTTTCATATTGATATCTAGATCAATTTTATTATTGATATCATTCTTGGTTCTGATCCGATATCAATACTTTCTTATCATATGGCACCAGCTGATTTAAGAGAGCTGGAGATTTAGCTTAAAGATCTTAAGGCAAAGGGTTTCAACCGTCTAAGTACCTCCCCTTAGGGTGATTCAATTTTATTTTCCAAGAAGTATGATGGTATATTGATATTATGTATATATTACCATAAGTTGAATCAGGTAACAGTGAAGAACAAGTACCCATTTACTTGGATTGAAAATTTATTTGATCAGTTAAGGGGATCTCAGAGGTTCTTCAAGATTGACCAATGATAATGTTGTCCTTAATTGCAATTCAGGATAGAGTATATACCAAAGATGAAATTTAGGTTCAATTATAGACTATATGAGCTTTTTCTGATTCCCTTTGGTATAAAAAATTCATTAGTGGTTTTCATGGATCTTATGAATCAGATTTTCCACCCTTACCTATACTCTTTCATTTTGGTGTTCATTGATAATGTTTTGGTACATTTTTTGACTGAGGGGATGCATGCAGGGAACCTTGAAATCATATTGAGTATGCTTCAATCACATTATATTTATTTCAAGCTATCAAAATGTCACTTCTGGATTTAGGAGGTACACTTTCTTGGGAATGTGATTTCAATGTTGGGGATCTCAGTTGACCAAAAGAAGGTTAAGGCTATGACATATTGGGAAATTCCCAAGAATGTGTTTGAGATTAAGAGTTTCATTTTCTTGTATATGTATTATAGATGATTCATTTGGTACTTATCTCATTTAGAAGTGCCTATGAAAGACCTATCCAATAAGGGAATGAAATTCAATTAGATCGATTAGTATGAAGTATGGATTATGGATTTGAAAGTGAGGCATACATATGATATAGTTTTGATTCTTTTAAACTGAGAGAATTATTTAATCATGTATTATGATTCCTCTGGGATTGGTTTAGGATATTTTTTGATACATGGGAATCTATTGGTCATTTATAGGTCTCGCCGACTATGACCCCATGAGTTGAACTATTATACCCATGATTTAGAGCTATCTATAGTGGTCTATTCCTTAAAATATTGGAATCATTGTCTCTTTGTTGAGATATTTTTCATCTATAAAAACCACAATATCTGTGATATATAATCTTCCATTAGGACATGAACCTTCAATAAAGGTTTTGGGTGGATTAATATCATATGTTTGATTTTGTGATGGATTATGATTTAGATAAGGGAAAAGTCATGGAAGATGATCTCAGTATGAAAAATTAGGATCGTGTGGTTTGGGAATCTAGTGAGGAGTGGAAGTTAATGTTTATTTTCATGATGTAACTCTAGACATGATTGGGGGTGGGATTACATGAACTTTTATCCCTTAACCATTACTTTCTCACTAGTGGATCATGTGAAATCTAATCAGAAACTTGATTCTGATTATTTTGTGATGTGAGAAAGGCTTATGGGTAGTGATCCTAATTTGAGATGGTCCCAGGATGAGGATGGTGTATTTTATGTCCCTATAAGGTTGGTGGTTTCTAACACTATAAGAGAGGATTTTATAATGGAATCCCATTCCTCTAAATGGTTTTTACACCATGGGTTAACAAAGATATAGCATAATATCAGGCACCACATATGGTGGTCTGATATGAGGAAGGAAATTACAGGTCATGTGATTCATTATTTCACCTTCCAAAGGGTTGAGGTAGAGCACTAATGGACAATAGGTATACTTCCACTCTCGATGCCTACATGGAAGTGGGATGAGGTGAACATAGACTTCATCGCTAGTATTCTAAGGACATTGAGTGGTCATGGTTTAGTATGGGTTGTGGTGGATGAACTGATGAAGGTCACACACTTACTATAAATTCAAGAGACCCAGCTAGTGGATGAGTTGAGAAAGTCATATGTGTGGGAGAATATACAGCTTCACAACATACCTATGAGTATCGTATCAAATATATGTGTCCATTTCACATATATATTCTAGTAGGGGTTATAGAAAGCTAGGTGAACTTAGTTGAAGCTGATTAAAATGTATCACCCATGAATAGGTGAGGAATCAAAGAGGATAATTCAAATACTCTAGGATATTCTCAAAGCATGTGTGCATGATTTCATTAGATCATGGGATGACCATATAGACTTAATTGAGTTTTCATAAAATAGTGTTTTTAGGATTCAATATTGATGGATCCCTATGAGTCCTTGTATTTTTTTTCATGTTTCACGCCCCCGCATTGGCTAGTGGAAGGAAAATCAACAATCGTTGGGACGGGCATAGTGCATGAGAAAACTAAGAGGGTTTATTTAATCAAAAAATGGTTTATTACTACTCAAATCAGATAACGCTCATATGTTAACTGAAGGTGATGAACCTTGGAATTAATCATTGGTGATTATGTGTTTTTACGGGTATCATCTCAGTTGGGGCATTATCGATTAAGGTAGTAGGGGAAGTTCATGTTGTGGTCTGTCATTCCATTCAATATTTTAGAGTGGAATGATGCCATTTATTACCAGTTAGCTCTTACCCCAAGACATTAGGTCATGAATGGTGTGTTTTACATATCACAGGTTTGTAAGTATGAGTTGGACCAAGCACATGTGATTGATCATGAGGATGTTGAGTTTGAGGATGATGCATCCTTCAAGAAGAGATCAGTGAGCATTATAGACCGAAATGAGCAGGTGTTGTGATAGAAGACGATGCCTATTATGAACGTGTCATGGAAGAATGGGTGTGTCCGCACTAATAAAAAATATGATTCCACATTAAATTTTTAACATAGATTTTTCAAAAACTGATATCATAATGGATGAAGAGATACTTTTAACATCGATTTTAAATAAACCGACATTAAATATCTTCTTGACTTACCTTTAGCATCATTTTTTATTAAATATTGATGTAAAAAGGTTTTATATTAACATTTTACATTGGTTTTACTAAAAAACCAATGTTAATTTTTTTTAACTTTCAGCATCGGGTTTTATAAAAACTAACACTAAAACTTTTCAAAAAAAATATGTTAGTTTTATTAAAAACAAAATCAAATTATTTTTAAAAAAAATTCCCACATGGGTTTCCCCTCATTCGTCCATTTTTCTTTTTCTAGAAACCCTAATACTTACGGTGTGTAACTCTCAACCCCGCTTCATTTGCCTCAATCTTCCTCATTTGATCTGATGTTTTTTCTTCATTTTCTTCATTTTTATTCTCCATTGAATCCCCTCGACTTTTAATTTGGTTCATTCAGTCCACTAATCTCTATTCTGTTTATATTTTTCAAGTTTCACCATCATCGGATTTCATCTCTATTTTGAGCCATATTTTTTCATTGTTTGCAATATGATGTTCATGAATCATCATTTTGGATCTCTCTATCATATATTTGTAGTTTGAATCTCTATATTTTATAAGTAGAATATTTATTTTTTATTTTTAGAATATTTATTTAGTATTTTTTAGTTTAAAATTGTATTCTTTTATTTGTTTATATATACATATTTTTTTTATTATAAATTATTGTGGTTATAATTTATTCCAGAGTATAAATGTCTTTGTGATTGTAAATTGTTTTTTATTATGGTATAATTTCTTTGCAATTGGAATTTTTTGTATTTATAATTTTTTATATTTATAAATTTTGTATTGTTGATTTTGTTTATAGTTAAACCTTATTGATAATTAGATAATAATGATAGATATTTTAATATTGAGTTTAATCTTTTGATATTGGGGAATATTTGATGTAATACACCATTTTGGAGTGGGGTTACTCTAAAATGGTGCATGAATATTAAAAATTATCCAACATATTACCCCACTCTTTACACCAAAAAGAATATTCTTTGAATATGCTCCTTTATACATTTTTTATTTTTATTTAACATATTAAATTAAAATTAATCGGTTTCCATAAAATCAACAAATACAATATATTTTTGTGATTTAATAATATTAATAATTGAATTAAATTTAATTAAATTATATACAAACACATATATTTAGAATGAATAAATTAAAATAAATATGATTACATGATTTGATTAATTAAGTAAAAAATATCAAAACCGTCGCAGAACGTTTAGCGGCGGTTTTTATTTTTTTTATTTTTTTTATTTTTTTTATTTTTTTTATTTTTTTTATTTTTTTTATTTATTTTTTTTTTATTTTTTTTTTAATTTTTTTTTTAATTTTTTTTATTTTTAATTTTATATATTTATTTATATATTTATTTTATCTATTTATTTTATCTATTTGCTTTATTTATCCATGCATGCACATCTCATGCACATGCACACGCATGCCCATGCAATATAAATAAATTCTGCGTTTGATGAGATTTGAACCTCTAACCTCTTGCATATTTTCTAAAGACTTTACTACTCCAGCAAGCTCGCCATGTGGTTAATAAACAGAATTTAATATACTTATATATATTAATTGAAAAAACAAATAATACATAAATAATAGATATAAACTCAATAATAATAAATAATAAATAAGGAATAATAAATAATAAATAAGGAATAAGGAATAAGGAATAATAAATAATAAATAATAAATAAATATAAATAATAAATAATAAATAATAAATAATAACAAATAATAAATAAATATAAATAATAAATAAATATAAATAATAAATAAATATAAATAATAAATAAATATAAATAATAAATAAATATAAATAATAAATAATAAATAATAAATAATAAATAATAAATAATAAATAATAAATAATAAATAATGAGTAATAAATAATAAGTAATAAATAATAAATAATAAATAAATAATAGATATAAATAATAAATAATAAATAATAAATAATAAATAATGAATAATAAATATTAAATAATAAATAATAAATAATACATAATAAATAAATAAATATAAATAATAAATAATAAATAATAAATAATAAATAAATATAAATAATAAATAATAAATAATAAATAATAAATAATAAATAATAAATAATAAATAATAAATAAATATAAATAATAAATAATAAATAAATATAAATAATAAATAATAAATTTATAAATAAATATAAATAATAAATAATAAATAATAAATAAATATAAATAATAGATAATAAATAATAAATAATAGATAAACATAAATAATTAATAAATATAAATAATAAATAATAAATTATAAATAATAAATTATAAATTATAAATTATAAATTATAAATAATAAATAATAAATAATAAATAATAAATAATGAATAATGAATAATAAATAATAAATATTAAATATTAAATATTAAATAATAAATAATACATAATAAATAAATAAATATAAATAATAAATAATAAATAATAAATAATAAATAAATATAAATAATAAATAATAAATAATAAATAATAAATAATAAATAATAAATAATAAATAAATAATAAATAATAAATAATAAATAATAAATAAATATAAATAATAAATAATAAATAATAAATTTATAAATAAATATAAATAATAAATAAATATAAATAATAAATAATAAATAATAAATAAATATAAACAATAAATAATAAATAAATTTAAATTTTAAATAACAAATAAATATAAATAATAAATAATAAGTAAATATAAATAATAAATACTAAATAAATAATAAATAATAAATAATAAATATTAATAATAAATATTAATAATAAATATTAATAATAAATAATAAATAATAAATAATAAGTAAATATAAATAATAAATAATAAATAAATATAAATAATAAATAATAAATAATAAATAACCAGTTACAAATAATAGATAATAAATAAATTAATGTATATTATAAATAATAAATAATCAATAATCAATAATAAAGGAAACACATGTAAAAGTATTAAAAGACGTGATAAGGGATAAAAAATCATGAAAACGCATGAAAAAGGATGGAGAAGCATATGAAGAATGAGGCATTAGAAAGAATGAGAACGCATGAAAATTTGTGACAACTCTGGGAAACTCCATAATAATTCAACATAATCATCATAATAACCCAAAAAAACTCATTGATAAAGATAACATGTCATGGAAACCCAAATAAACAGTAATAAATGGAGCAACCGTTAAAACCCGTCAAAACGGTCATAAAGAGACAAAAACATTGGACTCACATTAACGGAGATAACTTATGATCCACGAGTCCGTTTTAGATCCACGACCTGTCAAATCAAAGATCCTGAAACGATCTTCGACCTGATAGGTGAAAGAGTCTGAATGGACAGGCGGATCAGAAGTTACGACCATTTAAAAAAAGCTTACGGAGAACGGGTGCTAGAAACGAGGCATCGAAAAACATAACAAACCCGATACCCACTAAAAAGGACATAACATATGATATAGGAGTGCATATGGGCACCGCGACCAGGAAAGCTGAAGCTCGTGGAACGAGCTATGATCTGGCAGGTGGAAGAGGTCGAACTGACATGCGGATCGAAAGTTAGGTCTGTTTGAAGACAAGTTCGACGGGACACCGGTGAAGGAAACGGGGTTTTGGAGGCCTTCAGAGCAGTTTTGGGGTTGAAAAACATGACAGAAGCTTGCTTCAGTTGATTTGGTTTGTAGCTCTCTTCGCTGGCTTCGATTTGATATGTGGTAGAGCCCAAACGGACACCCGGAGCGAAAGTTATGGCCGTTTGAAGTTGGAGAACTTTTTTCAACTTTCTTATAACTCTAATATCTTTCGCACCATAGACCGTCTCACGGTTTTAATTATATGTGCATCTATATCTCTTCATGAGCTTCGATTTTATTGGTCATGGCGCTTCAACAGGTGCCCGGATCAAAAGTTATGGTTGTTTTAGTGATTTCAGGGTTTCTCGTGTTTTTTTATTTTTTCATTTCATTTCGCGGAAGCTTTACCGAAACCGCCGCTATTTCACGGCGGTTTTTTAAAAAACCGCCGCTAATCCTCGAATAAAATTTAAAAAAATAAATAAAAAATAAAAAAAAAATTTGGCATTTCACGGCGGTTTTTTCGCGGCGATTAAATGGCAACCCGAAACGCATTTAGCGGCGGTTTTAAAAACCGCCGCTAAACGGCAGTTTTCTTGTAGTGTAAGGGTAATCCAGTATTTTTGTTTTGTTAGTTAATATCCTTTTAATCACTTGTATTTAAACTTTTCAATGATATGTTTTGATCATTTTTTATAATTTTTTGTTTTGATCAAATAGGTATCAATAAATGGTTAATTGATTGTTTTAATTATATGTTTTTATGCTTTAAAATTTTCTATTTATATAAATTTTAAAATGTTTATATGTTTTTATATATTCAATTTTTATATTGTGATCTTAGGTAATTAATGGATTGTAATTGGATAAATTTATGAAGAACCACTGAAGAATATGGAAAAATATTTGATGATTATATGGAATTTTCTAAATGAAATCTTCATAACAATGATTTGATTTTCTATCCATGTGTGAAGTGTTTGAATATGAGAAATTTAAATTCTAGATAAATCAAAGATCATCTAATTCTCTATGATTTTAACCATAATTATACACGATGGATCCAGAATGGTGAAATAATATGAAATTAAATATCTAATGTTGATGAAAAAAATTAGCATGAGACTGAGTATCATATTGAATAATTAATTCATGATGTAGGCATTGCAACCATTGAAAAAATAGAAACTGTTGAATGATTTTATAGAGATTTTGAGAACCCACTATTCGCATGTTGTACTAAATTAATAGTGTTATCAGTAGTTTTTAGATTAGTTAACTTAAAAGAAATAATGGATGGAGTGATAAAATTTTCTCTTAATTTCTTAAAATTTTAAAAGAGCTACTTCCAAAAGGTAACGGGATTCCATATTCCAATTATGATGCAAAAAAAATATTATACCCAATGGGGTTGGGGTATAAAAAGATACATTATTTCTCCAATAATTGTGTTTTTTATAGGAAGGAATATGGATGTTTATCAAAATGTCCTAAATATGGTACATTATTATATAATATGGATGGAAAATTCAAATATAATTCATTCCCAGGTACCAACACCAAACCTCCCACTAAATCATTTTTGTATCTTCCAATAATTCCTCATTTTAAGCATCTATTTGAAAATTAAAATGATGGAAAGGTTAATATGGCATGAAGATGAGCTCATCTCTGATGGAAACTTACATCACCCTGCTGATTCACCATAATGGAATAGATTTGATAAAAAAAATATTGATTTTGAAAGTGAAGCTATAAACTTTATAATGGGACTATGTATAAATGGAATGAATCCATATCAGATCCTCAATAGCCACCATAGTTCATGCCATGTTTTGTTGGTAGTTTACAACTTGTCCCCACATATATGTATGAATAAAAAATATATTATGATGGACTTGATGATTTCTGGACCAAAATATCCAAGAAACAATATTGATGTATATCTTTCACCATTGATTTATGATTCAAAATTTCTATGGGAGATAGGTGTTGTAATTATTGATGCATATAAGAAAGAATATTTCCTTTTATGTGTTATGATAATGTTCACTATAAAATAATTTCCTACATATGGAAACTTATCTACATACAGTGTTAAGGGACATATAGCATTTCCAATTTGTGAAGAAGAGAATTCATATTATCAATTGTAGAATAGAAGAAAGATGGTGTCATGGGACATAAAAAAATTGTGAATGGATCATCCGTATCGTAGATTTAAAAATAAATTTAATGGTTTATTGGAATATATTCTCCCCCCACAACCATTGTCAGATGAAGAATATTGTGACAAGGTAAAAAATATTGATTTTACATTTGGAAATAAAGTAAATTCTACTCATCAAAAAAATATTTGAAGAAACAGTCTATCTTATTCAAGCTACCTTATTGAATATTTTTAGAGATAAAATATAACATTGATGTTATGCATGTTGAGAAAAACATATGTGGCGGTTTAATTGAAACTTTCTTAGACATAAAAGGAAAGACAAAAGATGGATTTCATGCTAGATTGGACTTAATATCCATGGGAATACATTTGGAGTTATCTCCTATTATGAAAGAAAATAGAAAATATTTAACTCCATCTTGCCACGCATTAAGAAAGAATGAGAAGATTTTTTTTTGTTAATGTTTTCATGATATTAAATTACTGAGTGGATATTATTCAAATGTGGATAATTTGGTGGTATTGAAGGATTTTAAATTAATAGGTATGAAATCTCATGACTATCATGTATTAATGAAACAACTATTACCAGTCGTCCTATGTGGTATATTGTCAATACTTATCAGAAAGACTATCCCTAGGTTATGTTATTTTTTCAAATCCATTTGTAGCTAATTCATTGATCCAAATTTGTTATATGTGTTAGAGAGTGAAGCTTTCATTATTCTTTTTCAACTAGAAATGTATTTCCTGCCAATGTTTTTTGATATAATGGATTATCTCGTGATTTATTTGGTGCGAGAGATAAGAATATGTGAGCTTATTTAGGTACATTGGATGTATTCTTTTGAAATATATGTGAAAATTTTGAAGGTATGTGTTGAATTCACGGTGAATAGGCCTCTGAGCGGCACTTCCTCCACCATCCGCGGAGCCTAGGGTTTCCCTACTCTTCCTCTTCCCCTTCCCCCTCCAGCCTGGATTGGCTCGTGGCACCTTGGGCCTCGGCTCGGCATGCGTGTGTTCAGGCTCGGCGCGACGTGTATGGATCTGGCGGGATTCGATCCCCTGCTCCAGTTCTCGGCATCAACGTCTCTTCCGGCCTCGGCTCGGTGTGGCGCGTCTAGCTCCGGTAGGGTTATTTTGGATCTCGTTCTTGGCGCCGGTGTTCCAACGCCCAGCTCCAACGACGACGTCTTCCTCAGGGGTTCTCCAACGTGCGGCTCGTCCTTCCATCGCCGAAGCTATTCAGTGCGGTTCCGAGCTCGTTTGGTATCCGTACGGCGTTGTCGGTGCGGATCTATATCGGTGTGTCTGTCGTGATCTAGACACCTCCGACGGGTTTGTAGTGTGGCTAGGTTCTAATCTATAGTTCCTCAGAGGGGGGAGGATTTTTGATTCAACGATTGTGAAGATCTACAGGTGGTTTTTTTTGGTTTTCTTGGTTTTCATCTGATTGGCTATGAATCTGGTAGTTTTTGGGCGTTTTCCTTTGATGTAGCTGGTTCTCCTCTGCATATTCACTTTGATTTTCTTGCCATCATGTTTGTCCTGATTCGGAACCGATGTGGGTTCCTCTGTGGTCTAATCAGAGTAGATTCATGCCTTTAGTGGCGTTTCTGGTTCAGAATGACTCAGATCCCCCCATTGGTGATGCTCCTTTGGCATGATGGTGGGCTTTCTAGTCCTAGGTGACGATGGCTCGGACTCATGACCCTTGGAATGTCTCCTAGGCCTTTGTGATGGTGGTGGAAGGATGTCTCATGGCATGTGGAGAAATTTTTCCAAGATGGTTGTTGATGGTGGTGTCATGAACTTGTGTTTGCTTCATGCTGGGGAACCCAGACAGTCTGCAGGATTTACTTAAAATGAGGATAGAGCTGGTTTCCTTCACCGTGCATGGATTTTCGGATTTGGAATATTGAGAGGGTATGGTGCTGCCATCGGTACCGGGCCCATGCACTTTTGTACGGGAGAGCTTGCTGAGCATCCCTGCTCTGGTAGAGGCGGGCCTTAACGATCTTGATGCTGGGAAGGAGTACTTCTATGTAGTCTTGTTTCGGGTTGAAACCCTCTGAATTTTTGGATTTTGTTTATGTCCTATGTCCTTGAAGTCGTGGTTTCCCTCCTTTTTATCCTTAAAAGAGGGATTATCCAAAATCAATAAAAAAATTAGGCCTTCGGGCCATTCAGTCAAGGGATGTGTTAAAAATTCTCATCGACTGGAGGCCTAAATTATTCAAAAATATATATTAAAATAGGTGATTACTAAGTATTTATATGAAGTGGAGCACATTGGTCTCCCTATAGCTCGACATTTGATAGTTTATAGTGAAGGTAGAGGGATTCATGGATTAAAGTTAAATTCAATTCCATGTAATCAAGTGATGCAGACACATTTATACATTTTGAACAACATAGATGTGGTTCAACCATATATATCATCACATATTATTGGGATGAAGGTACGATATCTAAAAATAAATGAAAATTTGATAATGACTGAGAATAAAATGACATTTGTTTAATGGTTTAAAGAGAAAGAAAACTAAGATTTATCTACATTAGAAACATTTAAATCATTGGTAGGGGCCATCTCTTAATGTGATCACATGATCTAGTTTTGATATTAATGGTTAAACATTTTACACAAAAAAAATACGGATGATAAGAGTACCATTCAAAATAGTGGGGTAATGTTCATCGCCGAAGCACTTCATTTTTTAAGTGAAAAGGATCAAAACCCAATTTCCATATCAACAACATATTTTGGGGTTGTTGAGGATATATGGGGAATTAATTTTACTAAATTTCGAGTAACCATTTTTAAGTGTAATTGGGTTGATAGTAAAAGTGGTGTGAAACAGGATAATTATGGATTTACACTCTTTTATTTGAAAATATTTAGCTGCAAAAAGGAACCATTTATCATAGAGACACATGAAAAGTATATATTTTATGTTATTAGACCATCTAATGATCAGTGGTTCATCGTTTTTCAAGGGAAAAGAATTCATTTGGGTGATGAGGATGAGGATGATGTTATGGATTTATGTGAGGTTTATTCATCTATTATGTGATTTCCAAATGATAACAATGACTATAATGTAGATATAGTTCATGTTGTATGAAAGGACCGTGTTGAAGGGATATGGTAAAACACTAAGTTAATCTACTAATTATACAAGTAAATATTTATCTTTCATTTCATTTTTTAAATTTACACATGTAAAAACTCTATTTTTTAATTTAGATGTTTAAATCTATATATAATGATTTTTTCTATGATTTTTTTATTAAATTTTATATTCAATAGTTTCAATTAAACATTTTTTGATTGAAAACCCTAACATACATCATTATGTTTTGGTTAAATTTATGCATATAAAAACACTTTTTTGTAACTATGGTATTTAAATTTATAAATATTGGTCATTTCTATCATTTTTTAATTAATTTTTATATTTATTAGTTTAAGTTACATATTTTTTGGTTAAGAATCGTGAAAATATTATTATTATTATTATTATTATTATTATTTGAAACTTGCACATGTGTGACACTATTTTTCTACTTACATATTTTTGTATTTGTTGTTTTTAAATATTAACTTTTCTAATAATATGAAAATACACAAAATCTCATTACATTCATATATTTAAATGATATACATAGAGGCAGAGGAACATTTACTGAGGTATATATATGTTTTTCATATTACTAAATATTCAATAATTAAATTAATTAATGAAATTAAACTTTTAATTTGTCAAGAATTGTTTACAGGACTACCGGTGAGCCTCCAATGGTAGAGTCTTCTTCTTCTTCTCCAGAGAACATGAGTCCTAGAGTTTATAGATGTGGGATTACATGCTTACCAAAACATTCACTTTCTCATGGACAGAAGAGGATATATATTGATTTTAATGATAATATTAACCCAACTATCCCAAATGCAACATATTTTAGGAGTTATATTGTCATGCATAGCCATTATAGGATTAATATTTTATATCCTAATTAGAATTCTATCGACAAGACAATGAAAGAACAACTGTGGGAATCTTTAGTGGTAAATTATCTCAATTTATTTATTTTTATCTCATTCTTCAAATATTATATATTTTATTTGACTAATATTCAATGTATTCAATTATAGATGATATTCAACTTTCAAGAAACAAAAGAAATTTAGAAAAGTTTTGTTTCTTTAGTAGTGGTTCTATGGAGATATTTTAAAAAAAAATTGATAAAAAATTGTGATTTTTGGAAGTTACAGAATGAAAATTCATGTCACAAGTTTGAGTTTTTAGATGCAGATACATGGACTAAATTTTTCACCAACTGATATGATGAAGCATTTATGGTATGATAATTATTGTATATTGTTAAATTTCTTGTATATTTCTTGATTACTTATTCATGTATTTTTATTTAACAAGCCTCCAGGATATCTTACCAAGAGATCCAGTTGAAAAATTTATACTCCCATACTTTATCGTGTGGAGGGAATCATTTACTAGTGGAGAAAATGATTGCAAAAAAGTTTTATGCGTTAAGAGATAAATCAATTAGTGGTTCAGACTAGGTCCAATTTGATCCTCCATCTCCCCCTAATCTCCATGGAAAATGAAAAAGATCAAGAATGAAAAAAATGAAAATTTTCTTATAGATCAATCGAAAAAAGTGGCTGACGGGATAATAAGAAATTAATTTTAATTTTTCTTGAATTTTTGTATTTTTTAAATTAATATCACTAATATAACATTTTAATATATCATTTTAGAATAACCTTTAAGAGAAAGATACACATGGCACTTTTATCCCTGAGGGTAGGATGGAAATTCTAGCTACAACTTCAGGAAATCCAGAACACCCAATCCTCATAAGAGGATATGAGGCGGGTGTCAATATTAGAAAAAATTTTGGTCATCAAAGTAATAAATAGAGAAATGATGATATAGATTCCTTAAAAATAAGGTGGAAGGCCTAAAATAGTCCATGGGAAATCAAATTAAAGCAGTTGTGCAAGCTATTTTTGAACAAATAATGAGGCAATTGTAGCTTGTGCTTCCTACCTACTTAGATCCTCCACCTCCACATTTGGACTCGACCTTATACTATGAGTTGTATGTTAGAGATCCCAATGTACATATTGTATCATATGAAGTCATACATATTTTGGGGGATTTTATACATCACTAACCTATATAGTTGGGTCAGGTAAGAGTAATGGTACATGATATTATTGATCAAAATGCTCTAGTGTCATTGCCTATAGAGGATGTTACCAGATTTGGATATTGTGTGGGTTATTTGTTACTCTAGATGGATATCCTTTTTCGTCACCTAACATACGAGGAATGCATTATTTTTTAAATATTATTTACATTTGACTAAAAATTACTTATAATTTGTTCTTATATTTAATTTATATAAGAGTATTTGAAATCAAAAAAAATAGTACAAAAGAAAAAAAAGGTTCAAGGACCAATAACTTCGGATACATCTGATATTTCTAATGGGATAAAAAATATTATCTCAAAATTATTCTTTCTTGGATAATATTTATGAGTTTTTTATGATGTCTAATATATGTGTAAAAGACTGTGCATTGAGAATATTCAAAAAAGATATCATGGATCTTGTTATTTTTTATGAGATCATCATACCTGTGCTGCAGTTGTTTCCCATATAAGTAAATTTATATTTCAGTTTTTCTTTCTTTAAATAAATATGACTTTAAGTGACTTAATTTACTTATTATTTAATTAGGTGTCTACACATGCTTTGCATTCAAAATGATATCATTGTTTTTTATGGTTTTATGGATCCATAATACATTTCAGTAGTTGTTCAATATCTGATTGATGATGTTAGAGTTGTAGGTTCCGGGCACAGTGGAAGCATGTTGGTGGGTTTGCCCAACTTTAATTTTAACGTTAAACAGCGTTCAATCCGAGATCCGTCATGATATAAAATGCCGAATCTTCAGAATAGAACGAAGAACGAAAATAAAAGAAGAGTACTGGAACCCTTGAGGAGGATCATCATATGTTGATTATAATTAATTTAATTAATGCATAAGAATTACCTCGTTGGAATTCTTTCTTCGTTGATGTGTCCGGTCACAATTCGGTGATCTGTCGTTGCATCATAGAATCTAAGTGTATTATTCCTCTAGTAGTGATCCACACGTGTGTCACGTATCTCCGGATGTCGCCGAATGGATCTCCTGGTGCTAGCGCGGAAGAACCTTCACTTGCGATGTCCGCCTTCAACCGCCTTGATCTGGTGGAGGATATTGCTCTCGTAACTTGAGGGCGTTCTTCGTGGAAAGGTAATTATCTCTTGGCTTGAGAGTATTTCCAAATCTTTTGTGCATAACAATGGCTCTTCAAAATGTTGGGGTTGCGAGGATATTTATAATTGGGTTTGAGGTTAATAGAGTTATGACCATAAATAAACGCGTTACGCGTTTTATTTATTTCATTAACTCTTATTGAAAACCCCCATGTCGAATTATCAATTCCTTGACATGCGCCCACGCTGATTATAATAAATATCATTTAATAAAACAATATTAAATCCTCAAAATCTCAACTGGAAAAACTACACGGCGTGTAATAATTAATACACGGTGTGTACTTGTTTTCCATAAAACTACACGGCGTGTATATTTAATATACATGGTGTGTACTTTTATTTTCCATTTTTCTCCACCACATTTATTAGAACTTGAGTAATGACTATTTATTTCTTAAATAAATGTAACTGCATTACTCGCTAATAAATATATTATTTCGTCCACAATATATTCTCTTGAATAACTAGTGTCAAAATAAATGCGATCAAACATCCTTAAATAATTATTAAACCACAGCCGGGAATAATATTTATTTAACTTGCTAAATTAATATTTAACTAAGATACATGGACACACTTAGTGTGTGACCCTCTAGGCCTCTTTCTCAGTGGCATTAGGTTGAGCTTGCCTAAAGTCCAAGGTTAGCGTCTAGCAACACACCAAGGCACCCATAGAGAAAGAAGTTAATGTCGTAATGACGTGTCACCTCCTACGAATGCTTACCGTGTAATATAATCCCTTTGTATCGATATCTCCAATCAAGAGGGTTGCATGCTAGTGCCATCAACCCATGTGCTTGATTATTCTTTCTTTGACTTCCCGGAATTGAACTTTCTCATACCTTACCATGGCCATGGATTTATTTAGGCTATATCAATTCCATCAAAGGGCCTGAGATATCTACTTCTATTATGGAACAGAAGGGACAAATCCTTTCTCTCATTATCTATTAATGTGGTATTACTCGTGATGCACCCAACGTATCCTACCTCACTGCGAATAGTGTGTCGTCACAGTTTTCGTCAATACATCTAAGTGCACGAGTTGTAATACCCATTAATAATAATCTTAAAGTCTAAGGACCAATACACACGTCCGCAGATATGAACATCTAATGACACTATGAAATGTGGATTTCCTACTGGCGGGTCTCGTTCTCATAATATCCTCCTGGATATTACCAAGGGCACACACCATGAGAAGGTGCCTCAAATTTTTATGAGTCCTCACCCCTAATGACCTGTATTATTTGTGTCCCTCAAATAATATCATCCGGTCATAGAACATACATTCAAGAACAGTGTTATGGCACTTTTGGGTTCTCATCATAGCAGGGATCTGCTACGACCCTTTAATGCAACACCTATCCTTAGGACATTATCACATGACATGTCACGTAGAAGAACAATCAAGATGTGATAAGGCTTTATTTAATGAATAAAGTACAAAGTAGTTGGTTCTAGACCACCAACTCCAACAGACTCCCACTTGGACTAGAGTCAACTGCTAACAACCTTTAACCCATTAGCTCTCACATGATATTAATGCTTCTGCTGAGATAGGCCTTTATTCATGGGGTCTGCCATGTTCTCTTCTATGGACACTCTGATCACTACAACTTCACCCCTTTGATAGAAATCCCTCAAGAGGTGATACTTCCGGAGTATGTGCTTTGTCCGTTGATGTGACCTTGGTTCTTTTTCAAGAGTCACCACTGCAATATTATCACAATACAATGTAATGGGATCTTTACTGCTAGGCACCACATCAAGCTCCTGGACAAAGTTCTGAATCCAGACGGCTTCCTTGGCTGCATCAGAAGCCGCTATATACTCGGACTCCGTTGTAGAATCGGCGACAACTGGCTGCTTTAAACTCTTCCAGCTCACAGAACCTCCATTGAGACAGAAAACATATCCAGATTGTGACTTCAGATCATTCTGATCTGTTTGAAAACCAGCATCAGCATACCCTCTGATGACAAGCTCCTCATCTCCTCCATACACCAGGAACATATCCTTAGTTCTTCTCAGATACTTAAGGATAGTCTTAACAGCAGTCCAATGCTGTTCTCCTGGATCTGCTTGATATCTACCTATCATGCTCAGTGCATAGGCAACATCAAGCCTGGTACATAACATGGTATACATGATGGATCCTATAGCCTAAGCGTATGGGATCTTTCTCATCCTGTCTTTCTCCTGTTGTGTATGGGGACACATTTTCTTAGAAATATGTAAGCCATGTGACACTGGAACCAATCCCCTCTTGGATTTTTCCATAATAAATCTCTTTAGTATCTAGTCAATGTATGTACCCTGACTTAGTCCAAGCAGCCACTTTGATCTATCACGAATGATCTTGATCCCTAGAATGTAGGCTTCTTCTCCTAAGTCCTTCATGGAGAAACACTTGTTCAACCATTCCTTAACTGACTGTAAGGTTGGTACGTCATTTCTAATAAGCAATATGCCATCAAAATATACCACTAGGATGACGACCGCATTCCCATTAAACCGCTTATAAACACATGGATCACATTCGTTATTAATGAAACCAAATTCCTTTATGGCTTCATCAAATCAAATGTTCCATGACCTGGATGCTTGCTTCAATCCATAAATGGATTTCTGCAACTTTCAAACCTGTTTGGCTTCACCTGGTGTCACAAACCCTTCTGGTTGTGTCATATAGACATCTTCCTGAAGGTTCCCATTAAGGAATGCTATTTTGACATCCATCAGCCAAATCTCGTAGTCATGGTAAGCTGTTATGGCAAGTATGATTCTTATGGATTTAAACATGGAAACTGGCGAGAAGGTTTCATCATAGTCAATTCCTTGACGCTGTCTGAATCCTTTAGCCACTAGCCTTGCTTTATAGGTTCTAACTTGACCTTCCATGTCCAGCTTTCTTTTGAATACCCATTTGCATCCAACAGGCTTTACATCAACTGGCTCATCGAACAGAACCCAAACTTGGTTCTGATACATGGAATCCATCTCATAATTCATAGCTTCTAGCCATCTTGCAGCTTCTAAGCTTTCTACTGCTTCCTTGTAGGATAGAGGTTCATCATTGTCCAACAATAATTATTCACCATCCTCGGTGACTAGGAAACCAAATCTCTCTGGTTCCCTTACCTCTGTTGAGCTCCTACGCAGTACTTGTGTTTCTAGAACCTCTTCCACGGGGACCTGTGGAACTTGTTCCTGTACCAACTCCTGTGTATCTTGAGAATCAACTTCGTCGAAGTCAATCTTGCTCCCACTATCCTTCTTGAGGATGTGCTCCCTCTCAAGAAAGATGGTTTGTCTGGCGACAATCACTTTCTTGTCTTGAGGGTTATATAGGTAATATCCTTTCGTTTCTTTGGGATATCCTATAAAGATACACTTCGTGCCCCGGGGTGCTAGTTTGTTGCCTGAGAAGGCCTTAACAAACGTCTCGCATCCCCATACATGTGTGTGCAACAAAGTGGGTTTCCTTCTATTCCATAACTCGGATGGAATTCCATTTTTCGCCTTAGTTGGTACTCGGTTTAATGTGTATGTTTCGGTTTGTAATGCATATCCCCAAAAGGATAATGGAAGATCTGCATGACTCATCATCAACCTCACCATGTCCAATAAGGTGTGGTTCCTCCTTTCACTAACACCATTCCACTGTGGTGTATAAGGAGGAGTGAGTTGAGATAGAATCCCAGACTCCCGTAGAAGATCGATGAACTCTTGGTTCAGATATTCTCCACCTCGATCCGATCGAAGCTTCTTTATCTTCTTACCAAGCTGATTCTCTACTTCATTCTTGAATTCCTTAAATTTATCTAAGGAATCTGACTTATACCTCATTAAGTAGACATATACATATCTACTCAAATCATCATTAAAAGTAATGAAGTAAGAATATCCACCTCTAGCTTCTACTGGAAATGGTCCACACACATCCGTGTGTACCAATCCTAGAAGCTCTGTGGCCCTTTCCCCTTGTCCACCAAAAGGTGGCTTGGTCATTTTTCCTTATAAACAAGTGTTACATCTATCAAGTGGTTTTAGCTCAGTAGAGTCTAAATATCCATCTTGGCAGAGCTTTGTCAAACGCTTCTCGTTCACATGACCAAGGCGGTGATGCCATAACTGGGTGATGTATGAGTCATATGAGTTTGTTTCGTTATCGATTACCAACACTTGGTTTTCGTAATTCAATACATACAAACCATTATTTAAATGTGTCATACCATAACATATGTTGTTCTTATAAAAGAGACAACCCTTATTTCCAAATTTGAAAACAAATCCATCCATATCCAAACAAGATACAGAAATTATGTTCTTGGTAACACTAGGAACATAATAACAGTTATGTAAAACCAAAATCATCCCAGTCAGCAATGAGAGGTGGTAGTCACCAATAGCCAACGCAGCCAACCTTGCGCTATTGGCATCTCAAAGATCCACCTCTCCTCTGGAGATATTTCTAAATCTACTTGGTTCCTGCATTTGAATATAGATGTGAGCCCCACAAGCTGTATCTAATACCCAATGTGTAGAAATATAAATATTGAACTCAATAACAAACGCCCCTTTAGCGTCCCCACGCTTCTGGGTGCAGTTCCTCTTCCAGTGGCCCTGCTTGCCACATGCAAAACACACTGCCTCTCGTTCCTTGCCCTGCCTCTGAATCTTTCCCTTCTTGGAGGGACGGTGCTCGGGGGCTTTAGACCGTTTATAAGTCTTTGGCACCTTTTCCTTGTCCTTCCTTTTCTTGTTCACCATAAGTATCACGGGTTTGTCGCGCCCCTTGTCCTTATATACCTGGCGAATCAAGGTCAGAAGCTCTGATAGACTCTTCTCATTGTTGCTCATGTTATAGTTGACAATGAAGCTAGAGAAGTTCTTGGGCAGTGATGATAGGATGAGATCTGTACGCAACTCATCCGGGAATTTAATCCCTAAGATTTCCAGGCATTCAATGTAGCCAATAATCTTGACTACATGAGGCCTAGCTGGCGTAGACTCTCCAAGCTTCATGGTAAACAAAGCATTGGAGATCTCATACCTCTCATGTCTCTCCTTTTCTTGGTAGAGATCTTTAAGGTGAGACATCATGCTATATGCGTACATGCTTTCATGTTGCTTCAAGAGCTCATTAGACATGGACGATAGCATGAAACACTGGACATCTGTGGAATCATCCATGTATTTCATGTAGAGAGATAATTCCTCATCACTAGCCTCTTTCCCAGGCGTAACTGGAATAGGCTCTTCCAGCACATATAATTTCCTTTCGTGGCAAAGGACGACGCGTAAACGCCTCTGCCACTCTTGGAAATTGGTGTCGGTGAGAAGGTTTTCTTTTTCGAGTATGGTGCGCAATGATATGTTTGAAGTCATTTTCTTTCCGTTTCTACAAATTAAGATGATCAAAGGTTTAGTACTTTATTACAAAAATTGAGACAAATAAATAAATTAATACTTATTAGTCTCCCACTATTTTATCGAAATCGAATGGCCCTCACTATTGACTTCGGAATATTCTGTTGCGTGAATATTCTAGTTGAAAGGATCCATATTTCCCTTCGTATTACCCAAACTAGGGTTGGTCAAGCAACTTGAAGGGTTTTAGGTAGGCATTCCAAATGACAACTGCATTAACTCGCAGCTCCTTGATCCGCTGAGTGGACTCCCCAATCCTGAAATCCTTTTTGGATTTCCTCAAACTTTGCCTCTTGGTCACACCAATTCCTACTGTGGTAGTCAACCCTTGATGCGAACCAAGTCAAGTCAACCCAAAACCTTGAATTAGAATTCCCTAATAATTGAAAGCACCCCAACTAGGGTTGGTCAAGCACTTTGAACTATGGTTCGATTCTAACCAAGATTATGGAAGGCTATGCCGACTTAATATTTATTTTGAGGGATTTTATCCTTATACGTAAATTGCCATTTTATTATCTTTGATTACATGCTTGTTAATATTAAGTGGGATATACTTAAGTGATTAACCATGTCTAAGATAATATTTACGTATAAGCTGGTTTTATTTTAGTTCCATCTTGCATGCTCATTTAATTCATTAATTGTGTGATCGTGACAACACACCCACAATAAATAAACCATACAACTCACAGAAATAAAATAAATAGTGTGATCATGATCTTTTCTATTGGTTAGTTTATCTAGCGGTTGATAAACTAACCCAAGACCTAGGGGAGAAACACCTTGAACCTTTCGGGTTCGTGTTTACAGCTTTCCACCTATCCACCTTTGTATCTCCTTGGATTGGTTTCACCTTGGCTCCTGACTTGAGCTGCCTCCACTAGCTTGGGAGCTCCATCCATTACATATGCATTTATCTCACACGCAGGTGAGGGGAAAAAAGGGGGTTTTATGTAAAATAATCCTTGGGTGCGCAGGCCCTACATATTAATGAGGAGATGGCTCGCAGGCCAACAAATTTAATTTAAATAAATAAATTAAAAGAAATCGTTCACATACAAAGGTCTCGTTCTAGCTCATGATCATCCATACATGCAACGATATTTACGCATAAATAAAACTAACATTCAATTCTTTAATCGTTCTTGTTTAAGATAAATCATGCTCGAATAAATTAATTATCTTTAATTAATCAATCCTTTTATCTTAAATCCATTTTCTAAATTTCCTTGATATTCTCATCCATCATAATTTTAAACAAATAAATTCATTTAAAATTATCCTTGTAAATAACTTATACCTTATAGGCAACCCGGTGAATTCCCATTTATTACGCAGATGTTAAATTAAACACATATATATAAAACACATATCATGTGTTGTGCCTCAGCTTTACGCCTACACCATGGTACACGTATCAAGGGTTTGTATAATATAATAATAAATTTTAATAAATCTGTGTAATTTGGGTGAGTACACGGCGTGTAGTTCCGACTACACGGCGTGTACTTTTCTTCACCGTCCATCCGAAGTACACGCCCGGGGACAGGGCGTGTTAATGTACTTCAGAAATTTTCGGAGTACACGGCGTGTACAGTGGGACACACGTCATTTAGTTTCCGCGTTACACGATTTCCAGTCAGGCAGGCCATGTACGGAGTACACGACCCAACCCTAACCCAAAGGGACTACACGCCGTGTTCATTGGACCACACGGCGTGTATTCCGGAAACCGTGTGCCACCTGTTTCTGGTAAACACATGGTGTCTTAAATTCTTAGAAAGAATCCAATACAAGGCCTGATTTGGAGGATCAGTCAATGCATTGAACCTAGACTACACGGCGTGTACTTCCGAATACACGCCGTGTATTCTGGTGTTATACAACCAGAAACGTTTGGCTCCTCCGGATGAGTTCCTCGATTTTATTTTAATCAAAATTAAAAGAAAATTTCGTTTCTGTGAGGTGAACGAGAAATGAGGGAGGAGGAATAGATCTCGATATTCATATTTCTAGAACGATTAAACTTGAATTGAAATAACTAAATTATTAAATGCGTAAATTACCAATGAAAAACTAAATAATTATAATCAATGATATAACCTCCCTCTGATACCACTTGTAGGTTTCGGGCGCAGCGGAAGCGCGTTGGTGGGTTTGCCCAACTTTAATTTTAACATTAAACAATGTTCAATCCGAGATCCGTCACGATATAAAACGTCGAATCTTCAGAATAGAATGAAGAATGAAAAGAAAAGAAGAGTCCTGGAACCCTTGAGGAGGATCATCATATGTTGATTATAATTAATTTAATTAATGCATAAGAATTACCTCGTTGGAATTCTTTCTTCGTTGATGTGTCCGGTCACGATTCGGTGATCCGTCGTTGCATCGTAGAATCCAAGTGTTGGATTCCTCTAGCGGTGATCCACACGTGTGTCACGTATCTCCGGACGTCACCGAAGGGATCTCCGGGTGCTAGCACGGAAGAACCTTCTCTTGCGATGTCCGCCTTCGACCGCCTTGATCCGGTGGAGGATCTTGCTCTCGTAACTTGAGGGCGTTCTTGGTGGAAAGGGAATTCTCTCTTGGCTTGAGAGTATTTACAAATCCATTATGCACAACAATGGATCTTCAAAATGTTGGGGTTGCGGGGATATTTATAATCGGGTTTGAGGTTAATAGAGTTATGACAATAAATAAACGCGTTACGCGTTTTATTTATTTCATTAACTCTTATTGAAAACCCCCATGTCGAATTATTAATTACTTGACATGCGCCCACGCTGATTATAATAAATATCATTTAATAAAACAATATTAAATCCTCAAAATCCCAACTGGAAAAACTACACGGCGTGTAATAATTAATACACGTCGTGTACTTGTTTTCCATAAAACTACACGGCTTGTATATTTAATATACACGGCGTGTACTTTTATTTTCCATTTTTCTCCACCACATTTATTAGACCTTGAGTAATGAATATTTATTTCTTAAATAAATTTAACTGCATTACTCACTAATAAATATATTATTCCGTCCACAATATATTCTCTCAAATAACTAGTGTCAAAATAAATGCGATCAGACATCCTTAAATAATTATTAAACCACAGTCGGGAATAATATTTATTTAACTTGTTAAATTAATATTTAACTAAGATACATGGACACACTTAGTGTGTGACCCTCTAGGCCTCTTTCTCAGTGGCATTAGGCTGAGCCTGCCTAAAGTCCAAGGTTAGCGTCTAGCAACACACCAAGGCACCCATAGAGAAAGAAGTTAACGCCGCAATGACGTGTCACCTCCTACGAACGCTTACCGTGTAATGTAATCCCTTTGTCTCGATATCTCCAATCAAGTGGGTTGCATGCTAGTGCCATAAACCCATGTGCTTGATTATTCTTTCTTTGACTTCCTGGAATTGAACTTTCCAATACCTTACCATGGCCATGGATTTATTTAGGCTATATCAATTCCATCAAAGGGTCTGAGATATCTACTTCCGTTATGGAACGGAAGGGACAAATCCTTTCTCGCATTATCTATTAATACGGTATTACTCGTGATGCACCCAACGTATCCTACCTCACTGTGAACAGTGTGTCGTCACAGTTTTCGTCAATACATCTAAGTGCGCGAGTTGTAATGCCCATTAATAATAATCTTAAAGTCTAAGGACCAATACACACGTCCACAGATAGGAACATCCAATGACACTATAAAATGTGGATTTCCTACTGGCAGGTCTCGTTCTCATAATATCCTCCTGGATATTACCAAGGGCGCACGCCATGAGAAGGTGCCTCAAAGTTTTATGAGTCCTCACCCCTAATGACCTGTATTATTTGTGTCCCTCAAATAATATCATCCGGCCATAGAAAATACATTCAAGAACAGTGTTATGGCACTTCCGGGTTCTCATCATAGCAGGGATTCTCTACGACCCTTTAATGCAACAGTTGTCCTTAGGACATTATCACATGACATGTCACGCAGAAGAACAATCAAGATGTGATAAGACTTTTATTTAATGAATAAAGTACAAAGTAGTTAGTTCTAGACCACCAACTCCAACAAGAGTTACATATATATGTGACATATTAGAAAATACAAATATTGGGTGTTGTTTTTTTCCATTCCTTAATGGGTAAGGAGAGTAATTTTATTATGAACTAATATTCATTATGACGTCATTAATTTTGAACTTTTTATATTATAGTGGTCATTGGATGTTATGTGTACTCCTCCCACATGAATGCACTTTATATTAGTTTTTCTATTTATTAGGTAGAGTCCATAAAAGTTTTAGCAATTTGTTAAAAAAGTATGTTTTATTCTTTTTTATAAGTTATTTAATCTTAATTATTCTTGTTATACATGTTTTGTTAGTTGATATATGAAAATACAAGTCATGGGGAAAGTTTAATAATGATCACTTGTCGATACAGGATCCAAATAAAATTAAATATGTGAAAGAAAAGGTAAATGAATTTTATATTATATAATATTTGTTTTCTATTATATATATATATATATGCATGTGTGTGTGTGTTTTGGTTTTTATTTTCAAGTTAATTTTTCATAACCTCAGTGTCATAATCAAAAAGGAAATATTGAATGTGGTTATAATGTTTTAAGATTCATTTTTGAGATCATCTCAAATAGGGTGACAATTGA
Organism: Viscum album; assembly: GCA_963277665.1. NCBI lineage: Eukaryota > Viridiplantae > Streptophyta > Magnoliopsida > Santalales > Viscaceae > Viscum > Viscum album. Next base: position 1,283,731,613 of record OY728138.1, on the reverse strand, counting down.
ATTTAATTAGGTTATTTATATTAATTATTTTAGGTTTTATATCAAAATATTTTATTTTTTAATCTTATAGCATTCGTTGTTATTGTATATTTCCAATGATGTTGTGTCGTATACGGATGAACACCTTACCTACCTTCAAAGTTTGTTTGAAAACTATTTTTTAGTTATGGTTAATTTGTAAATTGAGTATCTTGTCTGTCTCTTTTAATTAAAGTTTAAAAAATAAGTATTTTGGCAATTGTTTTCTGGTTTATGTTAGTTTTTTCTGTTTGTTGTACTGGGAAAAAATTTCACATGTTCTTGGCGCGTGTATTTTTTTATTTTTTCAAAAGAAATTTAGAACCTTCCATATCTGTTTATAAAAAAACTGACGTTGAATCTGAAAGATAGGGGCCTTCAAAGTTGATATTTACCCAAAACTGATGTTGAAATCCATTTCCATGTCAGTTTTACTGTAAAACCGATGTGAAAAGTTCTTTAAATTTTGTTCGGGATCTTTCCAAGTCGTTTTTACCGTAAAACCAACGTCGAAAGGTAGAATTTTTTTTTTTGGGGGGGGGGGGGCTTTCCATGTTGGTTAAACCATAAAATCGATGTGGAAATCTTTTTTCTACGTCAGGTTTTAAAAAAAACTAATGCTGAAATATCCCTCAAATTCGCTTTTTATTTGATGTTTCAACGTCAATTTTCAAAAAACTGGCGTCAAAACTATTATTTTTAACGTCGTATGAATCAACATCGGTTAAAAACTGACATTAAAACATGTTTTCAATAGTGTTAGGAGGAAACATGGGAGTGAGAGTCATATATACAAGCTCAATGGTCAGAGTTTTTCAGTGAGGGGCATTATAGATGCTTCTTGAGGATGAGAAGCCCTTAGTGGGGGTGTAACAACCCTTGAATTTTAAGGTATAATTTGTGGCTTGTTCTTGGCTTTAGATTTTTTTATGGTTGTTTTATGGTGTGATCGGGTAGTGTCATGCCTCAGATTCATTTTGAAGAGGGGTAGTAGGGGCCTTGTTGCCGAATTATAGCAGCAGAGGTCGTCGGGTACCTAATGTTGGGAACAAGGTACCCGGTGATAGGTCCAATGGCCCTGTAGCCCCACCATCCAACTGGTGGGGTTTGATCGGGTGGTTGGTGGATCGCCAAGTACCCAGTACAGGCAAATCGGGTACCCATTGGTCTGCCTTCTTGTTTCTTTTAGGGATTTTTCCATATTTTCACTCAGAACCCACTTTTATTCCCTCCTCTTTCCTCCCCCAACCTCATCTCGATCAAATCCCCATTTTGGGCTCTCTTTGGCTTCCAAGCTCCTCTAATATTTGTTCCTCCCATATTCAAAGTGTCATTCATTGTGGAGGTCCTCTCTTGATTTTAGAGATTCAGTGGATCGAGCTTGAATCGAGTGGCAACACTTGACAAGCTACCTCTCCAAGGCTTGAGGTAGGAATTCCTTACCATGTTACAATAATTGTCTAGGATGGAATGGGTTGTTGTGCATACAGATGCGTGTGTTTTCTTGTTATGTTCATTCCTATGGTATCAAAGTGAATGGGTAAGTCCATATAGATGAAATTGGCCCTATGAGGAATAGATGTGAGTGTGTCAGTGTGGGTGTGACCTAATTATAGCTTCTATATCAAAGTTGGATAGGGTTTTCTGCCTTGTTAGCTAGGTATAGAGTGAGTTTACTTAGCTTGTTTGGTGTTGGAAGGCTTATGGATTGTCTTGTGGGTCTTTATTGTAACCTTCTTCAATTTGGAAAGGGCTTGAGGTTGGGAACGGATGGTGTGAGGGGTTGGAGATGAATTGAGTTAAAGGAGAGGCCAATGCACCAACTCTGTGTGGTTTTGTGTTCAAAATGATGTTAGTTTGAGTGGTTCGACCATGGATGTTAGGGTGTTGGTTTTTTGTGACCCTATAGGTTTTTGGATTCTATGTTGGGTTGGAGTATAGCTATGGGAACTTGCCTCTGAGGAGGATGTTGGTTTGGCACTCAAGGAAGGTTGGCCATGTTACCCCCTCCTCAGCATGTTTCCTGTGATGCTCAACATATATGTGACCTAGCCAAGGGACATGCCCTGACAAGGGTGTGGTTCAGCTTGTGGGGGGTGGCTATGTTACATCCTCCTCATAACACTTCCTATGTAGACTAGTGTATGTGAGACATAGGCATGGGACCTCACCCAGTTCATGGGATGGTTCGGTGTGCGCGGGAGGTTGGTTATGTTAAGCCCTCCTCAAAACGCTTCCTATGATGATTGTCATGGGTTCTTGGTATGGAATGATTTTATTTTTCCAATGTTGACCACTTCAAGTATGGTCAGAGCTCGTGGCGGCTTGGTTAGCTTACGATGACCCAACATGGGTGTGTGCTTACTATTATTAGTTGTTTGTTAGTGCATGCACTTGCATATATAATTGTTGCACTTATGCTAAGAACGTGTTGGTGATGTCTTACCGTTTTTTATTACTCACCCTACACGGGAATCCCAGGGCACGTGCAGGATTTGTTTTTAGGAATCCAAGTAATTGGAAGGCCCTTATGTCAAGCGCTTGAACAGGTGGAGCAGGCCCTTATATCGAGCGCTTGAAAAGGTGGAGCTAGGTATGGACAGAGGCGCTACCAAGACGTACTTTGGGATCATGTTGTAGCATGGCCTTTGTATTATTTCATTCCTTCTATATATTGCATACATTGATCTACTGCATGTGGGGATCATTCTTTTGACTGCTGATGTATGACAAACATGGGTTTATTTTGTTATAACATGTGATATGACTTATATGGTTGGATTTTCGCTGTGATTCCATGTGTTTTTATTAATTATTACTACCTCTTTTGTTGTATTATTATTAGATGACTTGATACAAAGAACATATTATCCTCGATGTAAGATTTAGACACTCAATGCTAGTCGATACCCTCTTGTGTATAGAGGCCTAGTCAATACCCTCTTGCATATGAAGAGGCGCGCATGAAACTTTGTAGTGCTTTGGCTCAAACCCGATGAATCGGACCCGACCATTACATGTTGGATTATCCTAGTATTTCTAACCTGATTTTGAATGCATCCCTTGAAGGGCTCTAGGTTCAAATTTATCATTTTTAGTATATGAAAATGTTACACCTAAGTATTCCTAATTTAAAGGTTTTTTGTACCACATTTCATGATGTGTTCTAAATTTTACAACTAAAGTGAGACATTTATTGAACAAATTGACAACAATAGTAACTGCATGTATTGACATAGACTTGGGCAGGCATACTGCAAACATCATGAATCTAACCCATAAAACAACAAATTTAGAATTCCAAGATTACATAAAACAACATGAAACAGGACAAATCTTAAGAGATTTTGAACAAAGTGAACAAAGTACAGGCACAAACACATACTCCCAAACAGAATGCAAGCACACGGAAACCTATGAAGTCTCAGCAGCCGCCGGCTGAGTCAGCCCAGACTTCTCCAGCTTCTTTGTCAGAGCCTCCGGAGAGCAAACCTGATACTTCACTGCACCCGAAGCAGTCACAAAAACCTCAGCCAGCTCCAGCTTCTCCGCCGTGAGGCTCGTGCTGTCCATTGTCTTGCTTAGCACCTTCAGCGCGAGCCCCACCGCCTCCTCCCTCGTGACATCGTCCCTGTAATCCTGCTTCAGCATCGACTGTGCCGCCTGGTTGTTGGCCCCAATCGCCGCCGCCTTCCACCCGCTGTAGTTCCCGCTGGGGTCACTCATGTAGAGCTGGAACCCAAGGTTCTTGTCCCACCCGGCAAACAGGAACGAGACCCCGAAGGGGCGCAGCCCCCCGAACTGGGTGTACCCCTGCTTGGTGTCGCACAGGGACTGGACCAGCTGCTCCACAGGCATTGGCTCCTGGTATGCATATGTATACCTCTGCGCCTGCACGCGGGCCGTGTTGATCAGGATGTTGGCATCCGACATGATTCCAGCCACAGCACAGGCCACGTGGTCATCAATCTTGTACATCTTCTCAGTGGATGTAGATGTCTGGAGAAGTTTTGAGGTCACTTTCTTTTCACCGATGAGGACGACCCCGTCTTTTGAGAGAATCCCAATGGCTGCCCCGGCGTTTCCAATGGCTTCCATTGCGTACTCAACCTGGTACAGGCGGCCTTCCGGGGAGAAGATCGTCGTCCTGCTGTCATACCTTCTAGACATCTTTAGAGCTTACCTGTTCAAAAATCAACACAGCTATCACAGCCCCAAACAAAGATACACATAGAACTAAAAGAAAACCTTGCCAATTTATCCAACTGGACAATGCTAATCTAAAGATAGAGAGAGAAGAAAATAAAGGTTGTGTTTGGTTTTGGAAAACAGTTTTCTATTTAGAGAGCAAAGAGTTTCATCCCTTCTTGCATTTTCATTTTCCAGTAAAAATGAGAACAAGTTCCTTTGTTTTTGTTTTCTGAAAATTGTTTTCCATTTATAAAATTAGATACATTTTCTAATGCACTTTCAGAAAATGAACAGGGATCATTTTACAAACTCAATTGCACCCTTAAATTCCCATCTAGTATTTCAGAACATCACAAATAGATCAAAAAATTTAATTTTCAAACAAAAGCATTCCACAACAGGGGTTGCATAATATGGGAAACATCCACCCAAAAGAACACATTCATTTCCTAGAGAAGAAGAAATGAACATTGGTTCAGCAGAATCTATTTCAGATGGGAAGAAAAGGAAATAAATGAAGAAATAAAAGACAACATTATATAGATTAAAAAAAGCATACATTTACAAGAAAATAAAAGAAAATTGCTCATTGATAATGCAAAATTGCTATCGGGAAATGCCATATCTAACAGAGAAAACAAGAAAATGAGACAAGGGAAGTAGAAAAATGGTAACATTGGGAATGGGGAGGGGGAGGAGAATATGACATCTTTTAAAAGAACACACTTTTTGGTTTAGTAAATTATGTTGTGAGTGGGTGCCCTAGACCCAACTCCTTTATGTGTTTTGACTACCATTACATGCATACAGCTTGATATATACGTGTTTATCTTACAATAATAGTATAATTACTTCTACATGTACTATTTATATGGTAATGTTCTTTGATTACATGTAGTATCAAAAGATTATAACAATTCCCGAGCTATAATGAGAATCTAGAGATATCATAACAGTAATCTTAAACTTATGTCTTATAGTCCACATACATCATGTGGACAAGACACGGATGATGTGTGACTATCAGGTGTTGGGGATTCATAAGCATTGAGACTTTTTCTCATGAATTTGGTACTTGGTGATCTCGAGTAGATGAGATCATGACGGACCCACCAATAGGAACACCACACATTTTGGGTGTCATTGGTAGTTCCTATCTACGAACACATGTATTGGTCTTCTGACTTTGATAACATACTTTGATGCAATACGAAAACTTTGTCATCTATGTCGTGGTGAGGCAGCTTGTGTTGAGTGTCATTGGTAGTATGGCATTGATAGAATGTATCGCTTCCAAAAAGAAGTGATATCTCGAGCCCAGTTGATCAAACAGTAGTACCTTTTACTAAATTCATGGTCATAGTAGAAGAAGGTAAGTATGTGTCCTGCTTTATGAGATATCACAAGACAAAGAGATTATATTACACAGCGTGTGTTTGTAGAAGGTTGTCGTGTTGGGGAGGAAACGGGTAATGAACCCAAGAGAAGCAAAGCTTTGTTTTCTTCTTCCATTTCAACTGGTACCGCGTTACCTTTATCATCGATCTTGATCGCCACTGAAGACACTTCCGTCAGAAGTTTGGTCAACTCGTCCAGATGGTTACCTAAATCTCATTTCTCTGGCATTCACAAACGATATAATCGTTTTTCAGATATAAACAGTTTGTGAGAGATTTCAATTTATACCTGCTTTCAAGCTTCGCCCATATCTCCTCTGGATCTGTCAGATTCATCACCTCTCGCGGTGTTATCAGCCTAATACATTTGGATTGTGCTTGTCGTTAACTGATAAGACCTAGGGGTATATTTGTCTTTGTATGGGGTTAGTTTTTTAGAGGGGAATTAGTTAGGGGAAGAAGTTAGGAGAAGAAGTTAGGGGAAGAAAGTTCTAGGACCACACGGGTGGGGAAATCTATTATAAATAAAGGGAGTGTGAGGAGTGAAGGAAGAATATCTTGTAATCGGTTTCAACTTGGGACAACGGCCTTCTAGCTTGGGCGGGTAGAGTGAACCTCTCCCGAAGTGTCTTCTGCCTTCATCTCCTTCCTCCCATGCTTTATTTCTCTGGTTCGATTTATATATATACGAATGAGTCTTCTATTATATATCAATTGGTCTGACCTGCCGCTAACGCCTCACTCAGAGGAGGCGCACTGTCGGGTCGCATCATTTCCCTCGAGCACGCGACTTGCTCTGCCGCCCCTTTCAACTTCGTTCTTCCTTTGTCGTGTCACGACTTGCACAGTTGCATCCACTGTCGTTGTCGCCTTGTTGCTTAAAGGAGGAGCACTCTCGACCGGGACTTCCTTCGAAGAAGGCACGCACTGGTGAAGTTCGTCTCGCTCAGATGACCCGCACCCCTTTGAGCCACGCTCGCAAGAGTGGGAGACTCTACCGGTTTCTTTGCTCTCGTTGGGGAGGGACGCTCTACCAGTTTTCGCTCACACAGGAGGCTACCTACTATTCTTCATCATCTGTCGCGCCTTCGCTTAAAGGTGACACCCACGACCGACTCACGTGCAGCGATGGCGCATTCACTCGGAGGCGCGCAACACCGACTCACATCCGCAGGGGGAGGCGTACTGCCTACTCACATTCAGCAGACACACACTCAACTGCATCTCATCAGACAGTGCACCGCCTGTTACTTCCATGGGAGGAAGCGCGCACCGCCTGTTACTTCCGTGGGAGGAGGCGCGCAACCGGTTGCAGTCGTAGGGGTGAAGCAGACCACCGGGTGCACTACAGTTTGCAAAGTGATCTTTCAAAAATAAAACAAAAAAACAAAAAGAGGCGTCCCAATTCATTTTGATTAAAAAAAACTATCAACCACCTGTTGGGTCGGACTCAGCCTGTTTTTCTTAGGTATGGCGAATCACATGGAGGAGCTTTGGGCATCACTGGCAAGGCTGGACAGATGTCTGGACAAGCGCTCTAGCCAACTCAAGATACCAGAATTTTTTAAAAGAGATCCTGAAACATGAATACAGAAAGCTGAGGCTTATTTCTTGATCTGTCAAACTCTGAAAGCGATGAAAATACCAATGACGCAACTCTGCATGTCGGGTATGTATGAGCTTTGGTTTTTACAAGCCAAAGGACCTTCGACCACGTTCACCTGAGCACATCTCAAAGCAGTGCTCCTTGAGAATTTTGGAAGCTCGCCCAAAAAAACCCCTGCAACTACCTATGAGTTCCCATCAACGGTAACGCAACTATCCACGTAGCACTTAGGGAAGCCTTCGAAATTCATGACGACACCACCTCCAGCCAGTATATGCTAGAGTTGCCGCCAAAGGGGGAGTCGAACACTTACAGGTTCGTAAGCAAGAGTCGCAACCGAATGAGTCGACTCAAATATGGGCTCCTGTTGTTTTACCAACAGCTGCACAGGTCATGCCCGCAGTGTTGGGATGGGCCCCTCAGGTTTATAGAGGAGGCCCATACAGATTTTACAAGCAAGAAGCATTGCGGTGCCAACCGCATTTGCGGCCCAGTTCACTACAACACACACAAGGGGCCTTTCTGGTGCAAGGAACGCAAGCATTATGGAAGGAGTCACTCTCAACTTCGTCTCTCCAAAACTGATCCATGAAGGTGGGTGATGCATTTGAGAGATTGTGTGGCGTGGATATGAGGCAAGACAAGACCACAACAGCTCGATCTTATAACATCAGTGTTGCTTGGTTATGCACAAAGCACAAAAGTAAGGAGGGACATATGGAAGATTACATGGCATGATTGTCCTAAGTTCCATGGAGCAAGGCTGGTATGGGAGATCGCTTGGCATGTGTGTAAGATCCACCACCTTGAGGAGGTCAATGAGGTTTTTCAGGACGGTGGCATAAGACCCAGGGGTATATTTGTCTTTGCATGGGGTTAGTTTGTTAGAGGGGAATTTGTTAGTCGGTTGGGGGAAGAAGGTTTTGGGACCACATGGGTGGAGAAATCTGTTATAAATAAAAGGTTTGGTACAACCGCAAGTGCAGCACACAACTCTACAAATAAACTGCAAATAAACTGCTGACTCAGGGACTCGACCTCGTGACCACACCCCTAACCCCAACTCACCCGTACCACCCCAGCCGACCGCAGGAGGAGGGAAGGAAGAATATCTTGGAATCGGCTTCGGCTTGGGACAACGGCCTTCTGGTTTGGGCGGGTAGAGTGAACCTCTCCTGAAGAATCTCCTCACTTCAACTCCTTCCTCTCATGTTGTATTTCTCTGGTTCGATTTATATATATACAAGTGAGTCCTCTGATCTATATGAATAACTCTCATATCCTGTCAATCATCAACGCTCATGGTCTCCGGCTTCTCTGATTTTTTCTTCAACGCCTTCACTATCGTCTCACGGACCATAATATTTTTTACCCATTGTTGTCAGAATAAAATCATTTTGCCCATTAAACAGTTCGATGTAGGCAGAAATCTCATAGCGCAAATCACCCATATCCGATCAGTAGGAAACACAGATACATCCCTCTGATGACGGTTAGGGGGAAAACAGATCGATCCCGAGATAATAACTCGATTGCATCAAAATATTTTGAGAAACAACAACGAAAACTATAACGCAAAAATAAATAGAAAATAAATTGAGACGCGAATTTTAACGTGGAAAAACCCTCCAATGCGGAGGATTAAAAAACCACAAGACAACTCTGAAATATCCACTATGAATCAAAGATTACAAAATCCAAGTAATGTCCGAACTTGAATTACAATTAGAGCGTAGAAAAACCTATGTGAAAAACCACACCCCGATACACTTATGTCTTTCCTTTAATAATCGTCTCATGACAAAACATCACCCCTCGAAGATCAAAACCCGAACACGTGGCGTCGTTGCAACACCTCCAATCAACCGTCGTACAACCCGATTTGTCGTTGTTCCTCGCTGCCCACACCCAAAAAAATTGTCGCCCACGTATCTGCTTTCTACCATGCCTTTTTCACCCCTTATGCGGCACCCGCAACTCCATTTATAGTCACTCCACCCACCCATTCAGCCCTGCTTTTGAATTTAAAATTAAGATAAAAAGCATATCTCAGTTTCAAATATACAATCCACCATATTTGAAAAAGCAATCCGCATGAACCAAAAAGAAATCACGTAGGTTGAACCCTAACATGTTGTTGTTATGACTATACCTTCTCCTTTGGGTTTTGACGAGTTGTTATACTTTGCTCCTGGTCTATGAGCCGTACTCACTGCTATCGAGATACGGGACTAGAGGGTCACACACTTACCATATTCAAAAGTTTGGTATATTCTTATGAATAGGATTATAGAACATGCTAGCCCCCACAACAGGGTCCGGGAGATGTCCAACTTTAAATGATCCCCAAGAAATAAATAAATTCATTATTACTCTAGTATAAAATAATTGGAATTGAATTTAAAGTGGATGCATGGAAAATATTTAATGAACAAATATTATTTTAATATTCAAGTTTCGTTTAATATTTGCAAGAATAACAAGTCGAGTTAATGACTCGCTTTTATCACGTAATATATTTATTATATTACATGTGATAGAAATATAAATGACATTTAGAACATGGTTAATTGGTCAACTAATGTTGTTTATGGCTTATTTAGTAGGTAATATACATTTGGCGGTCACAGAACCATTTATTGATGTTTTTACTTCACTATTTAAGCAAAAGGAAACTCTAATTCGACGTATGACTCATCCACTCGAATTTGAAAGCTCCTCTCTCATCTCTCCCGCATTCTAGAAAGAGATGCAGCCTGTTCCAAGACTCGTTCCAAGTTCGCCTTTATGGATCAAAGGAACAGCATAGCGACGATCATCGGAACGTCGAGGGCATCGTCGATTCTCTATGCTAGCACCCGGATATCGACAATTGGCGTACCAACGGACTTTCAAAGCATGTGTGTGGACGATCTAGAGGGATCTGACGTCAGTTCCTTCGAGCAACGATCGCCAGTGATGAGCGATATTCACTGGTGCCTTCAAATCGAACGAGGTATTTGTTCGATTTAATTTTCTACTTACATACTTTCATGTGGGATCTTTGGGTTGCTTACCAAGCAGCGCGTCGCCAGAGACTACATTGTTACGTCTGTCTAACGATAAAAACAATTTAAAAGCCCAGTCCATCTACTTCCGCTGCGCACCCCAGTACCAACAAATTAGACATTAGGTAATACGGTTGAAAGAAAATACAATAACCATCACTTTAGTTATAAAATAGGTTAGATCAGTTGCAACAGAGTGAAGAACCCGAACCAAAAAAGGTACCAAGGTTTCGTTTGACACAACTTATTGAAAACTGTTTATACCATTTCTCAGTGCCTCGTGTTTTAAGATAGCATATTTGAAAAAGTTTTTTGGGTTTAAGTGCAAGTGTTTTTTCAGAACAGAATAAATACCGCTAAATTTTTTAAAAAGATTATTTAAGTGATAAGAACAATAAGCAATTTTTAATAAGTACCACCAAAGGGAGCCCCAATCCACAAGAAACACACCAACCATTCATTTGACAAAATCAAGAGCAGCCAAAAAAGTTGTCTCAAAGTGAAATTTTGTGTCAAAACCATTTCTCATCATACAGAAGTGTTTCATTCAAATATCATTCAAATATTAAATCTGTGAACATAATGCATGGGATGAAACAACACTATATCTTACAAATACAAATAATTGTAATAAATTCAGTGCAGATAAAATGTTTATTAAAAAGGTATGCTTATGTTGAAAGGTAATATAATTTTTTTATTGTTTTTTTTAACTAGGTCACTTGGATAATGAAACATTTGAAATAATCTAGTTAGTAATGCTTTAGAGCATTTTTCAGGGTGGGATGACAGTACAAGATCATTAATGTTTAAAAAAAACTAGGAGGGATGGAATCACAAGTAATGTCCTTCCAAACCCTATCACACCTTTTTTCTCTGACCCTTAAAAGTGGCCTGAAAAATCACATTTTCCTATCGATTTTATAACAACTTTCAGACAATGGTTAGGTAAAACCATTCGATTCCATCATAAAACTTAAAAACAATGAAACATCATGTCATTTTATCCCAAATTTCAAACCATTCCATTCTATTTGATTCTCCCAAACATAACCTTAAGATCCCCTTTTCTTTGTAGGGGAAGTTAATCTTAAAAGAGGAATATCATTACTTGAATTCAAGTATCGATGTCTTATTGTGAGCATTAACCAACCATTCACAATCATCCATGATGGCCCGTTATTTATACCATTGTGGTTTATTTATCTATTTTATTGTTCTCTGTTTTAATAATATCTATAAAAAGCAATATAAAATATATTTAGTGCCTTTTCTATTTTATGAATGACATTTTAGTTTTTATTTAATCCATCAAACACAATATTAATAAGTTTAATTAATTATATGATTGGATTTGGAAAATAAGTTTAATTAATTATGGTTAAATGAGCTTTTTTAAAACCACAACTCATAGATTGAAAATCACCAACTCTCTGCAGTTGTAATCGTTAACTATCCATTGCAAAATCAATTCAAAATGTATGGAGTAATTCAACATAAAACTTCAACCACTGTATATTACTATATTTTTTTTAATGTGATACTCTAACAAGCCTCTCTTCATAGACAAACATCATATTGAGTTTTTCCCCATGCTGAATACAAATGAGACACTTTTTGAACCTAATATACCACATCAAAAATCATCCCAAAATCAATTGGCAATAAAGAAGGTGACCCAACATGGTAAATCAAACATTACACTTTTTTTGTATTTATTATGAGAAACCCTAACAATAACATAAAAATTATTATTTTATCAAATAATTGAATGCATGAGACAATTTTAAAAACCCAGCATCCATGAAAGAGTTGTGAAGGTTCCAAAAATGTTGTTGCAGTGTCCCAAATGTACAATGTCTAGCTTTGAATAAAAAATATTAGAAATAATATAAATGTGATCAATCATTTGTTTATCATCTAATCATTGATTTATGATCAGACAATTTTTTCCCTCATATCAAAACACCCATATAAGATATTTTATATTTAGATCAGTCTTGATTGGAACGACCTAGTATTATAACAATCATCGACCTGATCAAAGGTGCGCATGGGTTGAGCATATCGGGTTCGGGTTGTCTTGTGATCTATAAGGCATGTACAAACTCGTAACCCAAAACTTGACCCACCTATTTTTTACACAACAACCTAGGACTAAAACTTGAAATCCCTAATCCCAACTCAAAGAGTGCCGATCCAAAGCGCCCTAATATGGCAAAGGCTAGTAACATGCACCAAGACATAACAAGAGGGGGTGAATTGTAGTTTAAAAAAACTAAAAATTAATTAACACACAAACCTCTTAAAGTAAATTTATCGGACTCAGACTTCGTCTGATTATCATAGTAACAAAATCGGAACCAGAAATCAGTCTGATAATATCAGAGTAAAAGAATCGTAATCACAATGGATCCTATTAATATCAAAATATTGTTTTTATCGTATTAACAATCACATCGATAAAATCAATTGTATAGAAAGAATAGTATAAAGGCTAACTTTCTATAACATGCACAGCGAAATAGAAACTTGTAAAAACAAGCAATGCAATAGCTAGTAATAGTAAGAATGACTTGCAAGCTATATTAAAAGATTTACCTCTTTTAACCTTAAGAGTAAGATAGTCAATAACCTTGACTAGAGGTATTCACGGTTTTATACCTACTGTAAAGGTCTGTTTTTCTTACCAAAAAAGGCCTAGATACGATTGATCGGAATAGCTCTGTCTTCCTATCCCCGGAATCTCTCAATACGATGATCGGCGTCTGTCTTCCTATCCCCGAAAGCCCTCAATCCGATGGATCGGATTCATCATCTTCCTATCCCCAGAAGACCTCGATCATAACAATGATCGGACGCGATTATAAAAGCAAATGTTCTAAAGGAAACAAGCTGACAAGGATTCCTTAGAACTACCAACTCTCTAAAGAATTACAAAGACTAAGAATGAGCAGTTCACACTGAGCAATCTTCAGACAACTTGCGTTGCGAATGAAATCGACTCCGAACTCTTCAAATGACTCGCTATTTATGTGCAATTTCCCGACAGTCATATTTCTGAGTTTGTTGCAACGGCCTCAAACAGCTGGTGCTTAACAGCTCGTCTATAACTGAATGTCCGACGTCGTATTGATCAACATCATTACAGTGTTAAAGGTATTCCTTACGATAGAAACAAGTCTATGTATTCCGATTATAAACTTAGGTTAGTCCGATGAACTTCCTTATCAATTGTCAGTGCGATGATCCTTATGAGAGTAAGACTGAAAATTTTGGTGTCATAATAAGTCCGATGGTGATGACTTTTGTCAGTACGATAAACAAGACAAAAGTCTAACTCCTGGCCTAATTAAGTTTGAATTTGATAATCGGATTCATACTCAATACGATTATCGTAATGAAAAATAGTAAGTTTATATTCGTAATACTTTAGAACTTTTTCTATGTATGGTAAAAGATAATGTTTTCTATAAAAAACATACTAAAACACTGACATAAAAAGTTATTAAACATGTTTTAAGAAAGTGTATGTGATTTCTAAAACTAAAGGAATGGATAAGTGAAACTTCTGACTCAACAATCTCTCACTTTTTGGAAAGCACAAACCCCAAAACTTGAATGGAAAAATAACTTGAAAAACTTACAGCCCTTTTGTTATTTTAAGAACTACGAAGTTATTCTTTAAAACTTAACTCCCCCTGAGTTTGTAACTCTTCTGAATACGATGTTTAATATGATGGAGAGTATTAGAATAGTTATTCCATAAAGAAAACTTCTCCCCCTTAGGAATTTTTCTCCCCCTTACGATAAAATACTCTCCCCTTCGAAAGAAGTACTCCCCCCTTAATATATCATTCTCCCCTTTTGTATAATATTCTCCCCCTTTGTGATTTTCAAAAAGAATGAAAAAGAATCCAATGTTTCCTAAACTATTAGAAGTAAAAAAACATACGAAACAATATTGAACTAACTAATCATCCATGTAAATATGAAAGAATATATAACCAATCGGAATTGGAAAACATTCAAGCAAAATCGAAATTGGATGAAAAGATAATTAATTAACAAGCATTCAAATGTTTTACAAAACAAATACATCAAGAGTTTAAAAAAATAATAATAATTTTTTCTTCATCAGATTTTTGACAAAAGCTTTTATCTTCTTGAATTCATGGCGATCTTTCTCAAGCTTTGCAATCTTTTCTTCTTGCATCCGATCTTGAATCTTCAGCCTTTTGACTTCCTCAGATAACTCTTTATTTTGATCCCTCATTACGATCAGCTCATCTTCACACGATCGAAGTTTGCTCATCTCTAACTCCATATCTCGGATCTTTTGTTTTTGGACATTCACATCCTCAGTCTGTTAATCAGAAGCATTTCTGAACTCTTCAACGAACTTAACCATGTCAGCCATATCTAATGATAGCATATTGAAGGAGTCAGCTGATTCTAACATAAGTTTTTTTACTTCATCAAACCGTTCATCATGCATGCGAATATCGAAGTCAACCTGGTTAGATCACTTTACCATCTGATTACACGATCTTTTATGAGTCCGAGAATTTTCTTGAAAAGTCTTCAATTCAGCTTCAATCCAGATCACTGACTCCATTAAAACTTTTCTAGATTCTGATTTCTCACTGAGGTTGTTCTGAATGAGCTGACATCTTGCTTTAAGGTTAAGAAAATACGGAATTGCTCCTAATCTCCTCAATACATGACAAATATAATCAAAACCTTTTTGAGCTATTGTTCATGCAGAGTCCGATTGATCGGGCTCAAGTTGGGGAGGTTTAATTCTATTGGTTCCGACATCCACTTCCTTGCCTTATCAGCTTTCTTTGAAACTTTCTTGTCATCTGACAGTTCAAGAATTTCAGCATCCTTATTTGATTCGGGTTTGTCATCAATTTTTGTCTTTGAAAGTTGATCTTCTTTCTTCACCGACGATTTTGCTTCCTTTTCTCAAGACAAAGCTTCTTCCAGGGTACTACCTGTTTTATCATCCTTATCGGTCATAGAGGGTAAACTTGATGATGATGATGATGATGATTCCTTATCAGACTTGGTTTCTTCACTATCATCATCTTCCTTTTCTTCTTCTTCCTCTTCCTTTTCTTCTACTTCTTCATATTCCTCTTCTTCATTTCCTTCTTCTCCTTTTCCTTTTCCATCAACAACTTCATCGACTTCCTTATTGAGCACTTCTTTTATCTGTCTTGCGGTTCTCAAATCTCCTTTTCTAGTTATCTCTGATACCGATTCTTTTTCAGGAACGACTGGGACTGATTCTTCAACAACTTTTCCCTTTCCCTTGTTTTCAACAGAAGGGATCTCAGCACGAACTACAGATGTTTCTTGAAAAACTAAACCAGCTTCTGGTATGATCTGAGAAGTGTTGAAAGTGGGAAGAACAACATTCTCAAAAGTTCTTTCTACTCCTTTCAACAATGTTTCACAAAATCTTGCTTCTTGTAATCTATTTTTCTGATTCTTTCTCTTCGCTTCTTCTTCTAATTATTTGGCGGCCCGAATTTTCAAAGCTTTAGCTTCAGCAGGATCAATTCCGAATTCTAGATCCCCAGGCTTCTTTTGTGCCTTATGTGTCATCATTTTTTCAAAATCTTAATCGGGCATCTTCTTTTCTTTCTTTCTTTTCACTGGAGAAGAAGTCTCGGCCTTTCTCTTTTTCTTCTTATTTTCTTTCTCGACTTTCCTTGACAGTTGTGCCGCCTCCGATGCAGCACCATCACCCTTTTCAACAAATTTTTTTGACTTGGCATCAAAGACTAACTTCATCATGGACATCATATCATCACTCATGAGCCCAAAACCGATAAGGGAATAATTTGCACAAAAACACTTAGGGTTGTCAAAAAACCGATATTCACAAAAGCTAACATTGCACCATGAAATGTAATCATCAAGCAATTAATGAACTAAATATGGATTTCATCATGTTAATTATGCATTAACCACCATGACGTGCAGTTAACACACGCATAATAAAAAACATGGCATGTAGCATGCAATCAAAATCAACACAACACAACACCCAAGTGAAAAACATTAATCGCTATTCATACCTTAAAAGCATGCATAAAATTAATATCAGTGTCTGTATATGTGCATATATAAACTGCATCCACAAAATGGGACAGGTGTTGCAGTTTTCGACGCCAATAAAACACAAACATCACTCCATCTCAGTTACAGTGGCCATTCCACTTCCATGGCCAGCTGCCCATTCATCTATTCTCCAATTCCTTTATAAATTGAATATGAGCATTTAGAGAAGTATTTTATGAACAAAATAATAGTTTTCTTATACGTTACTTTTCCACCAAGAAACCTCACATAATAAATAAAGATCAAAAGCTGACAAAATTATATCCTTCTCACCGATTATTGTTTGAAACTAAGAGCCTCGCCCGTATCAAGTACAGCATTTGAACAACCGGGCCAAAAATGAACACAACTAGAAGCTAACGCAGCTTTGTGATGGAATACAAGCATACCTTTGTGAAGATTCACGCTCAAGAATAGAAAAAAATAACGTCCCCGGGCCTCTTTATAGTGGGATCCGATCCGGTGGCTTCAGCGGGGGAGGGAGCGGCCGACGCGTTCGAAGGGAGAGGGGTGCTCGGCGGGAGAAGGACCAGCTTCGGCGGCGGCGAAAATTTTGGGGAGGAAGAGGGAGGCCGCGCCGTCTCTGTTGTGCGTGAGTCTCCGGAGGGATGGAGGGAGGCTAGGGTCCGTCAGTGATGGGCGGTCCGGCGGACTAAAATTCCAGAGGATGGGAGAGGGGTGCCGGGCGGGTTATCAGACGGGTCGGATATGTGCGTGGGTAGGGTGGGGGAGAAGAAATCGAGCCACCCACTGATGGCGTGTGGCCGAATCTGGGCGGAGCATTTTTCACATTTTAATTTTATTTGTGGATTATAGAAATATTTAAAATATTTATCATCCCTTTTTCACATTTCACATTTTTCAAATATTTATCATCCCTTTTTAATTTATTTTTTAGTTTCATGACTGTTTAACACATGACTATTAGAATAACTCACCTGATATTATGTTTGATATTATCATAATGAAATAATGAAGGATAAATTTATCAAATTGATGGACTTTGACAATTAATTATTTGAGCACTCATGAAAACTGTTTTATGTATGATTAAAGTGATACGTCCTTGTTAATAAAGTGTTGTTTGCAATTTGGGTACACTTCATCAAAATCGTTGAGAAAAAGAGAATAGGCAAAGGATATAAATTGTTTTAAGTGAGAGAAAATCAAGGAGACTCAAATCAAAAAGGTTCAATGGATTAAAGTGTTTCTTTATTTTGAATTTTATTTATCTAGGTATGTGATAAATACAGATTTTAAAGATCTTAAGTACAAATAAAATAATTTACATGTTGTGTCGGAGGAGGTTATGGAGTATGTGTTTTTCTATATTTAAATGTATTATGTGTTGCATTGAATTTATTATGTTCAGAATTAAATGATGTTTTCAATTTTACGTAATGGATTTTTTTTTAATTATGAATCTGTTGTGCATTCTTTTTCTCTTCTCAAATATTAAGTGTCGTTTTTTTGGGAATCCCAATATGTTGTATCTCTCCTAATGTTTTAGATTTTGAAATACCTTGTTTATTTATTATTATAGTTTTGAATTGGTTTCAAAATCCATGGGATTCTAATATTTTATGTGGAATTTTTGACATAAAGTATTGTGGTGTGCAAAATTTTAAAATTGTTGTGCATTTTTGTTTGCTCATTTTTTTCAAAAATATCATAATAATTGTTAGCAGGATGTTATTATGATTATGCAGTTTAATTAATAAATAAATAACATTAAATTGCATAATGGATATGTGTTTTGAAATCCTAATATGTTGTGCAGAATTTTGAAATCCTAAAACACCTCTCCTAGTGATTTTAGGATTTGGTATTATTTATTTATTATTATTATTGCATATTAAATCAGGTGAAGTTGCAGTTTTTATTTTTTTTAATGGTTTGTCAATTTTTCTGGATGTGGGAATTATTTTATCTTTGACTTTGTTATTATTATTAAATTATCGTTTATGATGACAATTAGTTCGACATGTGATAAATTAAATAGAGTTTTTTTAAGTTGATCTTTACACCTTTAAAATTATCAACATGCAATATGATGTTTAAATTGATTTATTTAAAATTGCTACTATTTAGATGTGGCTATGCAGTTTAATTCACAAATAAATAATATTAAATTGCATTATGGATATGTGTTTTAAAACTAGTTATTATGATGTTATGATATAATTCAGAACATTAAATTTGTTAATCACCAAAGTGATCAAATCATAAAGTTATTTTTTGTTTTCAAAATTATGTAAATATATCATATATTGATTACTCATGAATTTGATACTATTATAATATTTTATGAGTAATTAAAGTTCATTATTATGAGATATTTATTAATTGTCCAAAGACAATTTGCATATTCTTATAATTTATGAATATAATTGCTGACGATATATATATGCATTATGATATTTATTTATATATCTAAAGATAATAAATAAATCTAATTGATGCGTATATTATTTCAAAATAAAATTAATTTAATTAGTATCAATTATGACTATGTATTAAGGTATCGCTTAAAGGATAACACTAATACACATTTTATGTTAATTTTTTTTTTGAAACGATGTATTATTATTATTTCAAAACATAAATTTTAAGCATATATTTATTGTAGTTGACTTTCCATCATCATTGCACTCACATGCATCGACTGTTCCGATCTTTAATGGATTAAATTTCTCTGATTGGAGTGAGCAAATTCATTTTCACTTTGGTGTATTGGATCTTGATTTGACACTATGATTAAAGAAACCTGCTACTGTAACAGATGACAACAACGATGATGATAGAGTATATTATACAACACGGGAAAGATCAAATAAGTTAAGTATGAAGTTCATGCAAATGAGCATAACAAGTAACATCAAGTTTGGTCTCCCTAAAACTGAAAGTGCTAAAGAATTTTTGAAATTTATAGGATACCGATCTCAAACTGCTAGCAAATATCTTACTGGGACATTAATGAGTACATTAACTACCATGAAGTTTGATTGTTCTTGTACTATACATTAGCATGTCATTGAAATGAAAAATATTGTGGTAAGACTTAAATCTTTGGGAATGGAAGTGGATGAAGGTTTCTTTGTACAGTCTATCCTAAACTCGTTATCGTGTGAGTATGGACCATTCCAAATGAACTACAACACCATGAAAGATAAATGGAATGTGCATGAATTGGATAGTATGCCAGTTCAAGAGGAAACACGTTTAAAGAGTCAATGAATCCACTATTTCCATTATGAGCATCATCGAGGAGGAAAGAAGCATGACATAAAGAAACATGGAAAGGAAATAGGTCATTGAAGGTTAATGAGTCCTCTAGCAAGAACCAGAAGAATGCAAATAAATATAATGTCATTTCTGTGGGAAAGTTGGACATTTCCAAAAGGACTGCCTGAAATGAAAGGCTTGGTTTGAAAAGAAAGGTAAGAAAAATGCTTATACATGTTATGAATCAAAATTAGATGAAGTTACACATAATACACGGTGGATTGATTATGGCCGTGTAACTCATGTTTCTAATACGATGCAAGGATTCCTTTCAACCCAAATCACAAGACCAACTGAAAAGTTCATCTTCACGAGGAATAGAGTGAAGGTTCTAGTAGAAGTAGTCGGGACTTACCATTTGATCCTTGATATTGGATATAATTTAGATTTACGTGAAACCTTTTATGTACCTAGTATATCTAGGAATTTGGTTTCTTTATCAAAACTTGTTGCTGCTGGATACTCTTTTAATTTTGGGAATGAATATTTTAGTTTGTTTAAGCATACACACATGATTGGATCTGATTTATTGTATGGTGGTTTATATAAACTAAATCTTGATAATATGTATGCTGAAACACTTATGACCTTGCATCATAATTTTGGTACTAAAAAT
The DNA here is from genome assembly GCA_963277665.1 of Viscum album. Classification (NCBI taxonomy): domain Eukaryota; kingdom Viridiplantae; phylum Streptophyta; class Magnoliopsida; order Santalales; family Viscaceae; genus Viscum; species Viscum album. The sequence goes on along the minus strand of OY728138.1, from coordinate 1,283,711,318 downwards.
GGTTTAGTAAATGAAAAGTCTAATTATTTATGGCATAAACGTCTAGGTCATATTTCCAAAGAAAGATTGGAGAGATTGATTAAGATTGAAATCCTTCCAAATTTGGATTTTATCGACCTAAACATATGTGTGGATTGTATTAAAGGAAAACACAAAACACACAAAGAAAGGCGCCACAAGAAGTGTTCAACTCCTTGAGATCATACATACTAATATATGTAGACCTTTTGATATCAATTATTTTGGTAAAGAAAAATACCTTATCACCTTTATTGATGATTTTTCACGTTATGAATATGTCTATTTATTGAATGATAAATCTCAAGTAATAAATGACTTGGAAGTTTATGTAAATGAAGTTCAGTGACAATTAGATAGAAAAGGTGAAGGTCATAAGGTTTGATAGGGGTGGTGAATATTATGGAAGATTTTATGAAAGTGGACAAAACCCCGGTCCATTTGCAAAGTTTCTAGAAATTCATGGCATACGTGCACAATAAACTATGCTAGGTACACCACAATAAAATGGTGTAGCGGAAACGCGTAATAGAACATTAATGGATATGGTTAGGAATATGTTAAGTAATTCTACTTTACCCTTATCATTGTGGATGCATGCTTTAAAAAATATTGTGTATTTATTGAATATGGTTTATAGTAAAGCTGTTCCAAAGAGTCCTTTTGAACTTTGGACTGATAGGAAACCTAGTTTGAGACACCTGCATGTATGGGGTTTTTAGATAGAAACAAGAGTATATAATCCACAACAAAGAAAACTGGATACAAGAACAATTAGTGGACATTTCATTGGTTATCTAGAGAAATCAAAGGGTTGTAGATTTTATTGTCCTAACCATAGTATGAGAATTTTTGAAATCGGAAATGCTAGATTCATTGAAAATGGTGAATCCACTAGGAGTGAAGTTCCACAAAATGTGGAAATTAAAGAAGTTAGAATTCAAGTTCCATTTTCTTGTAATCCAACTTCACATGTTGTTGTTCCTAAAATCATTGCACCACAAAATAATCATGTAGAACAACAATGAAATGTTTCCCAAATTCACAATGAATAAATGGTTAAAGAACCACATGAAATAGAGTTAAGAAGATCCCAAAGGGAAAGAAGTTCAGTTTTTTCTGACGACTATGTGGTATATCTTCATGAAATAGAAAGTGATTTTGGCATTGATAATAATTCAATTTCATATTCTCAAACCATAAATTACGATAAATGGTTAAATTCCATGAAATGTGAGTTGAATTCCATGGAACAAAATAAAGCACGAGACCTTATGGAATTACCTGAAGGATGCAAGAGAGTTGGATATAAATGGATCTTCAAAACCAAACGTAACTCTCATGGTAACCTTAAACATTACAAGGCTATAATTGTTGCTAAAGTATTCACTCAAAAGAATGGTATAGTCTATAAGTAAACCTTATCACCGATTTCCAAGAAAGATTCTTTTAGAATTATCATGGCATTGGTAGCTCAATATGATTTAGAGTTACATCAAATGAATGTTAAAACAACATTTCTAAATGGAAACATAGAAGAAGATGTATACATGGATCAACCAATGAGTTTTTCCATTGAAGGAAAGGAACACATGGTATGTAAATTAAAAAAGTCAAAATATGGACTTAAATAAGCTTCCTGACAATGATATATTAGGTTTAATGATATCATTGTATCTTTTAGATTGAAGGAAAACATCATTGATCAATGTATATACCAGAAGATCAGTGAGAGTAAATTTATATTCTTGATTATATATGTTGATGAAACATTTCTTGATGTAAATGATCTTGGTCTGTTATGTGAGACCAAGAAATTCCTCTCTAATAATTTTGAAATGATAGACATGGGATAAATCGAGTATGTGATTGGAATAGAAATATTTTGTAATAGAACTCAAGGTTTATTGGGCTTATCTCAAAAACAATACATTAATAAAATTTTAGAGAGGTTTAAGATGAAAAAATGTTCAGAATCATTGGTTCCAATTCATAAAGGAGATAAATTTAATCTCAATCAATGTCCCAAAAATGATTTGGAACGAAAACAGATGGAAGGAATTCCTTATGCATCTGTTGTTGGAAGCTTGATGTATGATCAAATATGTACAAGGATAGATATTAGCTTTGCAGTTGGTATGTTAGGAAGATACCAAAGTAATCCTGGATTGGATCATTAGAGAACTATAAAGAAAGATTTTCAATATTTGCAAGAAACAAAGGATCACATGCTTATTTATAAAAGATCCAATGATCTTGAGGTGATTGGATGCTCTGATTCAGACTTTTCTGATTGTGTTGACACAAGAAAGTCCACATTTGGTTATGTGTATCTTTTAGACAAAGGTGCAATATTATGGAAAAGTGAAAAGTAATTGGTTATAGCTACTTTGACTATGGAAGATGAATTTATAGCATGCTTAGAAGCTACGATTTGGGGTACGTGGTTGTAGAACTTTATTTCAGGACTTGGAATTATCGACCGTATCACCAAGACCTTGAAAATTTATTATGAAAATACTGCAATAGTATTCTTTTCAAAGAATGACTGATATTTCAAAGGTTCTAAACACATGGAATTAAAGTACTTTGCAGTTAAGGAGGAAGTTCAAAAATGTAAGGTGTCAATTGAACATATTAGCACAAATCTTATGATTTCTTACCCTTTGATGAAAGGGATGTTAGCCAAGACATTCATTGGACATGTTGAAAATATGATAATTGTTACTGATTAGGTTTCATTGTATGTATTCACTATTATGATTATCACTGTTGACGCTCAGACTTATAAATCTTTTGATCATGTTGCCTGTTTTTTCAATAAGTATACATGATTGAATTGAATAATGATAACATGTATAATATTAAATAAAGACATTATCATTGGACCAATTATATATATCCAATTTTAATTATGATAGGGAAAATTTCAATATTTTAGTACATGGAAGAGAGTATATTAATAGAGAATATACGACCACCATGACTCATGTGGACATTATCCTTAATTATGATGAATGTTCTATACATGATATAATATATATAAATGTGCATAATGACCAAATGAATGTATTAAACATCATAAAGTAATATCACATGAGTTAGGGTAATGATTATTCAGGTTTTTATAGAATTAGTGTATCAAATTCATAACCCTATTAATATTATAATAAGGTTAAAGCGATAGGTTTAGGGTACCAGGATCCAATTAAATTAATTATTATTAATTTATTAACTATATATTTTTAAACAATAGTAAAATTATAATATTTATTTATTTATTTTTGAGTTCAATTCATTTCATATTTATAAATTATTTCTAAAAATTGAATCCAATTAAATTAATTATTATTAATTCATTAACTATATATATTAAGTGATAATGAAATTATAAAAAAATTATTTAATCTAATATATATTCATGTTACATTTATAAATTAATTTTAAAATTATAAATGAGTTTTAAAACGAGTCAAGGTGGTTAAATGGGTATCTCAATTTTCACCATATTTAATCCATTAACATCCTTAATTCAAATGTTTGTCTTAAATGTATAGTCAAGTTAAATGAATATTGGATATGAAATTTGGATACCTATCCTAAACTACATTAATGATGATTCTTCTACTCGTTGTGAATTTTATAATATTTTTTCTTACTAGATACCACACCTCAATATTTTCAAATTTTATTAACTATATTTATTCTTCTCATTTTAAACTTCTATTTGCAACACAAAATGAATGTATAGTAATTTTTATACTGTTATATTTTAAAATAATAACATGTTATTTTATTTTTAATTACCATGAAAAAAATAATTTTTCTATCATTTAAATTATTTGAAATAGTTATACACCATAGTGTTGGGTCATTCTTTGAATACAATCAATTGTTTCCTTATTTTTGATAATCACAACACATATTAATTATTTCACTAAAACATTACTTTCAAAAATTTCAAATAACCACTTACCAAACTTATGCTTTATCTAGAAAATCATTATATAAACTTCAAAACATCATCAAATGGAAAGGGTATCAAAATAAAGGAAAGTCATCTACCAAAAAGTCGATATAATGGACTATCTACTGAAATTCAGTACAAAAACTGGTAGATGTGGTCAATGCACCGATAGTAAATATGTTGTTGATAAGAGAAAATCCAAATTCATGGTCTACCAACAAATACCATATCTGGTACAATAGAAATAAAATAATCTATCTCAAAGTTATCATCAATTATTTTATTTTCCAATGACATTAAATGTAAATGATAGAAATTATACATCAAATCATGAAACTGTCACGAGATATTCAATCAACATCGAACCTCAAAGATGCCACGTAGTCTTTTGTAGAGATGATGAAGAATTTATGGTGTCATAAAATTCAATGCACCAACACACACCTTCTGTAATAATCATATTCAGAAAACTATATAAAGGTTCGAGCATATCATTTTAAATAAAATATTTATGTATATCAAGAATTATCTCTTCTCTATCATTTGTGACAAATTTATTATGAGAGGCCTTCTTATTTATAAAATACTCTTTCATTTTCAAGAGTTCTCATACTTTTAAGATAAAAATCACTCTATTTGTAATCTTTATCCATTGTTCTCTATTAACCTTTGCAGTTTAAACTTAAAAAAGGCACAAAATCCTCTAACAATTGTCTCATGCTATCTATTTATCTCATTATATATATATATATATATATATATATATATATATATATATATCATTCTCTAAAATGAATAATATTTTGTTGAAGTCTAGTTATAAAAGTGGGCACTGCTTATATTCAATGTTGATATACTAAATCTAAGAATAAGACCCCCTTCCACTTTGAGACAAAAGCGAAGATGTTTTAGGCATATAAACTTTAAATCCTATACTAGTAAAGATAGTAGATGTAAGAAATTTTTATCCCAAATACCATTATCAATTTTTTTGTTCTTTACTTCATGTCTTCTATTCTTTTCATTTATCGGTTTTTTTATTTTTTTCTTTAAATTTCAACTATTCATTTTATCAAACTTCTCTTCACAAATTTTTTCTTCTTGACCTTCCATCTTCTGCTACTTTATTCAAATACCAAATATTCTAGAGTTTTATAGAATATATACTTTTTTCACTTTCTAATAGTTTTAATTTTTGAAAAGCTTTTCAATTCACCCATTTTGGAAGTTTTCATTTTGGAACAACAATTTCTACCATAGAAAGTATTTAAATCATTATTTTCTGACACTAACCTATCACAGATAATAGATTTTTAATGGTCATGTAGATTCATTCAGGTAAACTTGAGTCACAAAACATCAACAAATAACCCTTATTTAATGAAAAATACTATGATTACTGGAGAGGTAAAATGGATAACTACATTATCAACTCAAAATTGGAGTGTTGGTTCATACTTAGGAAAGATTATAAAATTCCCAATAAGGCTCTTGAAAAATTCAATAATGTCAAAAAATAGGAGTTTCTTCTAAACATAAAGGTAAGATATGCTAACATGTGTTCTATTTAACATAACATATATAGCCAAATTTCTTCATGTAAGAAATCACAAGAGATATTGACAAATCTAGAGACAACACGTCATGGAATCAAAAACGTTATTCAACCTAAAAGAGTGACTCTTTGCTCTCAATATGAAAGATTCTATTTACATCTTGGAGAATTAGTGTCAAACATGAATTAACATCTCAAAACCATTTCAAAAGGCCTTCTCAAACTATGTGAAAATGAGCTTGGTGGTGAGAAGTTTTCGGAAAAAGGTTATCAACATCCTATCAAGAGAGTGGGAATCAAAGAGGATTGTTATTATGGATACCAACAATATCACTAGTATTAAAATAGATGAACTCATAGAAAATCTCATCTAGTGTGAGTGATGACCTAGAAAACATGATAATAAGGATAAGTACAAGAATAAGGGAATTTCCTTAAAATCTACCACCACCGTGACTCTAACCGATTAGAGTGGGCCTCAGTTAGATATAGATGAGTTCACTAAACTTGTTAGAAGAATAAACAAGATGATTTGAAGAAGAGATTTAAATAATAATTGTTCAGATAGAAGGAATTTCTATTAAAGATCTAGAGATAATGGTAGATGAAAGGAACCAATATAAGTGATTTTAGATGAGTGAAAAAATCCCAAAAATATCAAGTCCATTATTCTTAGAAATAAATGGAAGGGATCGATAAATTTAAAAAAGTGAAAAATAAAAAAGGCACTGAAGGCAAACACATAGATTATTAGTGAATACTCATCATCCAGAATTGATTCCAATAGTAGCGATGACTAGAATTTTTCAGGATTTTTTCCTCAATGATGAATGAACGCCCCATGGAAAAGGCTGGTGAGCCTCTTACCGCTGAATCTTTAAATAACAAACATCTTGAGGATTATACATAAGATTTTATATGTATAGAATAACTCAATGAGTATATTTATGAGCTTTAAATCACATTCAAGATTCTTAAAAGAAGTTATCAATGAGATAAAGTTTATTTGATAGTGAAAATTAAACAAGTATCATCACTTGATGTTGAACTTTCTTCTAGACCTATCATTTTTCAACCCTTCATTGACCATGATAAAGTGATTAAACTTACTTAAAAAAGGATTTTTCAATGTTAACTAAATGGAGAGATAATTTTGAAAAGAATCTTGGCTCTCAAAATATAGTTAGTACTAAAAATGGACTAGTATACTCAACATCATCTGGAAAAAAATTCTCAATTAGTAAATTTATATGAGATTATAGAGCTCTTTTTACCTATTATCAAATTGGAGGGTGTTGGATCCCCGAAAGTGGAATATAAATATAGGTCATAAACAAAATAAAAAAATAATATCAGTGAAACAACATCAAAATTATCCCATTGTATATCCTGGAATCACCTCAAATCCCTAACCATCTCTACACGCTTAGTATCCCAGCATAGGGCCATTTTCCTTGGCTGGATCCATGGAAATAAAGTTTGTATGCACACTGGGGTACCCATGCAAGGTGTGATCAATAAACCTAGTAGAACACCACCAACACATCCTTATCATAAATGCAACAAATATATTATGGTGTATGCACTATAAGAAATAAAATACAATAAGAATACAACTCTTCCAGGTCATCGTGCTCTAACTAGGTTTACGCGAACCCTGAACATACCTGATTTGGCTCTATGCAAAAAGGAAGCATCAACTCATACCATAAACCCATCACTAGTAACCATAGAAATATCTAATGAAGGCATCACTATAGAAAAAATATCATGTAATTTGAACCATCCCCTTGAGGGAAATTCCCATGGTTGAGTCATGTATCCACTAATTATCACCTAAGTGATTTGAGAAGGGAATCTTAATATCCAACCTCCTATACAAGATGAACCATCCCCTTAGGGTAATTCCCCATGGCCACATTATAAGAAGCAATAAGTAACACATCTCAATAGGAAACCTCCCACACAAGATGAACCATCCCCTCAGGGTAAGGTTCCATGTCTAACCTCACATATCCAATCTCAAAAAAAGCAGTTTGAGGAAGGCATCATAATAGCCAACCTTCTACACAATTCGAACCATACCCTTGGGGTAAGGCCCCATGGAAACATCACATATGAGTAATCTCATGCCCAATAAGTAGAAAAAAAGAATGATAAGCAGCATAACCGCAAACACTGACCCGACATATCATTCCAAACCTAATGCATTATAAGGATAACCATATGACTTATCCTTAACCAACCCCATAGGGTTTCTCACTTAAACCAAGTCTATATACTTGAATCCTTTACATGTGAAGGAATTTGTCACCCATACCTAGATAATAACATGTTATCCACTCATGCCTCATATGAGCCCAAAAATCTCACTTTGGGCCTAAGTCGCCATGAAAGAAAATCCCGACTCTAACCATGGAACAATGTGGGGTTCCACCATTTTCATGCCATTTTACCCATACTCTCCATATAAGGGGTCAAACTTATCAATACAGATCCAACTAGTCATATTGACACCAAAAGTAGAACTTCACGGGGCCAACTCATGTGCTTGTATGAAAGTTATACCATAAAACCCCATAAAAAAGTCATAACATGGTAAATACTCCTCACTTCAAGCTCAATAGAGTGTACTTTCCAAGTGACATGCTCTTCAGTTAAATATCAATCCATAAAAACCCTAAAATCATCCCCAAACCCTCATAATTAGGGGTTTGAGATAGAAAATGGGGAAATAATGAAATAAGAAGGCATTTAGGGCATGAACAATGTTAAGCTTACCGATATAGAGCCTCCATAATGAATGAAACTTCAAATGAATAAAAGGAGGGAGTAAAGGAGATTAAGAATCCATAAGAGAGATCTAAAGTTGGCTAAAATTGAGTGAGGCTTGAGGGAGAAAGAGAGGTGGTTTTAATGGGGTCCAGGGGGGATTTCTAATTCTAACCCTTAAAAAAACTGCCCAATAGTTTGGTCATGGCATGACCATCATGGTCATGCCATGATACATCCATGCTAGACCAAATCATGGTGTGGACTCTAGGTTGCAGTGAAACACCCCACCAAATGGAAGAGGGCATGATATCCAGAGTATCACCCTGTCAATGTGACCATGATGGCCATGCCATAGGGGTCTCACAGAGAAACCCCTTTAATTTTCATGTTGCAAGCATCCCCAACCCAAACCGTCGTGTTGTGGAACCCACCACCACGCCATGACCTCCTACCTTCACCCTTGTCTTCAAACCATGGAACCCTTCGTTGCGTTGTGACCTCTAGTTACCCTTATGTATAAACCTTTCATATGGGACTTAACTATATTCAATATCTCCAGGACTCATTACATAGTGACCCTTGTCCACGATGTGATCCTTGATCATCTATCTATCATACTGCGACTCCCTGCATCACGACATGACGACCTACCTACTATAGAATTTCAACTTCAAACTAAGTATGGCTCCCTAAATCTTGACCCAGAGCTATCACTAACACCCATAACTATATGAACTCATCATGATAAACAATATTCAACAAAATTTAATAAAACACAACTTGAAATTCAAGGAGCATTACAACCCCCCCTCCAAGGGTTTCTAGCCCTTGAGAATCATCTCTATGGATCCTTTTCAAACAACTTTGTCCATTTTGCCCACATATTTGACTCCCACTCCCAAGTATCCTCTTGGATATGTTCATGTTTCCATAGTAATCATAAAATAGGCATTGTAATTACTCACAAAACCTTCTCATACAATCCACTATATGCACTACACACACCTAAAATGGAACATTTGCCTCTAGTTCGACACCGTCACCATCGATCATGTGCACATGATACGACTCATACTTCTAGAGCTACAACATGTGAAACACATCATATATACCTAAATGTAATGGTGGAAGATCCAACCAATAAGTCACTATCATAATCCACTCCATGATATCAAATGGATTGATAAACCACATCATGATATTTCATGACTATAACATCCCCTGACCTGACACTCTCTCACGTGGCTAAATCAAGTTGGTTACGAGACCTCAAGTGTGTCTCCCAATATGACAGAGGATACCAACTAGTAGTGGGGGTGGAAAGAATATAGTGGGGAGACTATACCCCCTAGTATAGAGTTACAATACAACAAAAAATAAAAAAATATCAATAAATACCAGAGTGGAAAAAATAGCGAAAACAATATAACATACAACTGGTAAGTAAAACGAGGAACCAATAAACCAAATAATAGCGAACCATGTAATGATAGACTGAAATGTATCTAAATGTAAAACTAAAGTAATAAAAAATAAAAGAATTAGATGATACAAATAAACTCAAAAGACCCCAGTCCTGAACCCCATGTTGGTCCCATCTCCAAGCTCTAACCCATCCAACAAGCAATAATCAACAACAAAGTCATTTTGCCTTTTCCAAACCTGCATTTATATAATCTGCTCGGGTACCAAACGATGACCTGAATAGGGTGTGAGTAAAATTTAGTAGGTCAACACCATCGTGACTAAACAAAACCAATTTGATAATAAGTGTATGAAATAAAGCGATACACATGTGTATTAATTAATCAACTTAATATAATACAACAATCAACTTACTTAGGTACCATGCTGATATATCTTTGATCATATAGCACAATAATTCCAACTATAACAACATATCCATTTTATAATCAAATAATTAAGAAAATACCTTTGTATAATCATTTCTACATCTGGGCTAAGCCCTCTATATAATAATTTTATCATCTCGGGCACAACCCTTTATATAATCATTATAACATGAGACAGGTCCACGCTAGATATATAAGCATTATAGCATGAAAATGGGCCAATTATGATCTATAAGTATTATAACATGAAATTGGGACAAGATTGCTAAATAAGCATTACAATATGAATCACAACATAATTCATAACAACAAATACATCACAATATCATATCATAAGCCTCAATGGTTAATTATACAAATTAAAATTTGTCTTTCAATCACACATTTCATTTATCATGTTATACTTAAACCATTAACATGCTCATTTAAAACCAATTATATCATATCAAACATTGCCATTTCAATAAACAATAAGCCATTAACAAGGTGATTCTATATCAATCAATCACCTAAGGTCTCATGTCATGCTAAACAAACTTTAATCCATTACCAATTCATTATTATTCAGGGTTCAATAACCCAATGAGTAACCACAAACCAGGTCGAAAAACCATTGTATATAAAGGGATCCAAAAAACAATCCAATCCATGATTCACCATCATTTATCATTCAATTAATTAATGAACACTTTGTGTTAGTACAATCGCAATATTGCACACACTTAACAATTAAACAGACCATAGGGTTAGGTTTTAGAACGCCTACCTTAATCTGGTGATCAAACAATGCTTCCAACTGATAAAACCAATAAGAATGAAGGTGTATAAGATCGTAAGAAGGAACCTAGATCATAAAAGATAAAGATCAACACCCAAACCAACTACAGTCAAGAGATTCCACCATCACAACTGGAGAACAATGGAAGTGAGGGGAAAACCAAAGCAAAAAAACTCACTGGGGATTGATTGCTTGATCAAGACATATGAAATAGAGAAAGGAACTTCAAAACCACATGAAAATCACCTAAGGATCGTGAGAGGAGAGGCTTCATGCGGGTGGAATGAAGTCATAAGCACATCATGGCTTTAAAACCATTGATCCTGATAAATACATGATGTGTAATATTTACATGACGTGTACTTGTCTATTTATGAGTTATGTCAAAAAATAAATCCCCTCAAGTTAAAATAACCCTTCTCAAACATTACACAATGTGAACTATTTTCACGTTGTGTATTCATTTCACATCATGAACCCATTTCATGACATCTTCCCAGTGATAGTTACATGTTGTGTAAAATTTACACAACGTGTAAATTCCCTAAAGATAGTTTTTTCCCAGCTTTTTCTAAAGTGCTCGAACCACCTCTGAAGCTTCCAAACTCACGGGGAACCCTCATAAGACCCTTTTACATGTTTATAACTAGAATCCATTAATTCAAAAAAAATACATCCTCGAACATTTGGTCATTTTCCCCAATAAAATATCTCCATCTCTGAATGAGAATTGACCACCAAGTTTTAAAGATGAAGTAAAACCAAACAAAATATGTTTAATGGAAAACTCAAAGAGGGATATACCTAAAAAAATATAGGATCTTACAAACCCCCACCATATAACAACTCATCCCTGAGATGCTCTAAGCATCACTACGAGGTCTCAGGGAACAAGTCTGGTCACTGTTCTCACATATTAGACTCCCTCTCCTAGTTCTCCCCTTCAACACACCCATGACGCCACTACACTCAAACAAGAGGTATAGTCCTATTATGGAGATACTTCTCACTATGGTCCACAATTCATATTGGATTCTCCTCAAAGGACCCATCTATACCAAGCTCGATGTCCTCAACATCTATCACATGAGAAGGGTCGGTATGATATCTCAGAAGCTGCGACATGTGAAACATGTCATACATGGAACTGTAGCGCTATAGAAGGGATAATCGATATTCCATTAGACCGAACCTTTCGACTATCTCAAATGGTACGACAAACCTGGGAGATAGCTTTCCCTATTTATTGATACGGTGTTGCCCCAACCTAGGTGACACCCGAAGGAAAACACGATGACCAACCTCAAACTCAAAATCTCATCTCTGATGGACAACATAAGATTTATGACCAATCTGCATGGTCACCAACTGCTTCCTGATCAACCGAACCTACTCAGAAGTTACCTTCACAAGACTAGGTCTAATAATAACTGAACCTCTTGCCTCCAACCACTAAAGAGGTGAATGACATGGCCTTCCATACAAATCCTTGAAAGGTGCCATCTAGATTGATGTCTGAAAGATTTTATTATATCTAAACTCCATGAGTTTCATATGATGCTCCCACAAACCACTGAAATACAAAACACATGATCATAACATATCCTCCAGAATATAAATAGTCTACTCATATTAACCACTAGTCTAAGAATGATAGACCATACTAAGAAGAACCTATGATCCTAGATCCTTATGAAGACCCTACTAGAACTGATACGTGAAATGAGGATCTCTATTATAAATGATAATCCTCATAAAACCATGAAATTGAACTATATAACGCATGTAAAGACTTCCCATATCATCAATAGTGAATGTTTCCCTGATAGGTAAAAATTGGATTACCTTCTTCAGTTGATCCATGACCACCCATACTGTATCGTTCTTATAAGATGTCTTGGGTAATCCTGTCACAAAGTACATAATGACATCATCCCATTTTCACTCCAGAATGGGAAGAGGCTACAACAGCCCAGTATAACTCTAATGCTCAGCCTTCACCCACTGGTAGGTGAAATATCTCGCTATGAAGCTCACTACCACCTTATTCATTACTGACCACCATTTTTGTCTGCAGAGATCACGATACATCATTTTAAAACTAGAATGTATCACCCATCTAGAAGCATGAAACTCTCCTATCATCTCCTTGCACAAGCTTGTATGAACCCATACCTAGTCATGGAAAAAAGAGAAATGTCACTTCCAAGAGACCATCGCGCTGGTGGCTCCCCACCATATAAGCTGTATCTCATAAATAATCTCTTCAGATTAGATAACTAATTAGTCTTGATCTAGTCAAGAAGAATAAGTATGATAGATGTTAAAGTTAGAGATACTCATCCCCAAGACTCTTGAACATCTAAATTCATGTCTGCAAAGAGTACCATCATTCTCCACTTGTCACAAGACTCTCATACTACCTCTATCTGCGTCTTTTGGCTCAAGGCATTAGAAATGATGTTTCCATTTCATAGTGTATAATCCAACTCGAAGTCAAAAGACTACAGATACTCAACCCACCTTCTCTGCTGAAGGTTCAGGTCCTACTGAGAAAATATATACCTGAGGATCTTGTATTTTGTGTACACCAAAAAAATATTTCCCAAAAGATAATGTCTACAACATTTCAGGTAATTCACCACTGTAGCTAACTCCAAGTTGTGATTAGGATAATTCCTCTCATATGGTCTCAGCTGTCTGGAGCCATAAGTAACCACTCTATCCTCCTGCATCAGAAATACTCTAAAGTCCAACTCTAGATGCATCATAGTACTCGGTATATGCTTTACCCAGCACAGGTAAAGTGAAGATAGGTGCTGCAGTCACATTGCTCTTCATCTCCTACAAAGCTCTCTCACAAGTGTCTGAAGAAACAAACCTCACTCCTTTCTTGTTCATCCCAAACATCAATGCTTCCAGATAAGAGAAATCCTGGACAAGGAATTTATAATAACCTCTTAAACCCAAAAAACTCTAAATATTAAAGATATTCTTTGGCCACTACCAAGATACTATGGCTTTGAACTTCTTCGGTTCCATTGACACTCCAGCCACTGAGATGAAATAGACCAAGAAGTTCACTTTATCAATCCAAAAATTGAATTTGGTTAGATTAGTGTAAAGTTGATGCTCTTTTAATATACTCAAGATGATTTCAAGATGTTGGGAATGATTATCTGCTGATTGGGAGTACACTAAGATATCATCGACAAAACCACCACAAACTAATCTAAAAAAGGATGAAAGATCTGATTCATCAAGTCCATGAATACCATCAGTGTATTCATCAGACTGAACGACATCACCACGAAATCATATAAGCCATACCTTCTCATAAAAGTATTATAAGGTATGTATGATGGCCTAAAATTCAACTAGTGATATCCAGATCTCAAACCAATCTTGGAGAAGAACTTAACACCTCTTAGCTGATCAAAGATATCGTCGATACACAAAATAGGATACTGGTTCTTGACCATAATCTAGTTCAATATCCAATAATCTACACATAACTTCAAAGTACCGCATGCCTTCTTGGAAGAAAGAACTAGAGAATATCATTGAGATATACTAGGCTGTATGAAACCTTCAACTTATAGATCTTTCAATTGAAATTTCAACTTATGAATTTTTGTTGGTGATATATTGCAAGGAAGAATATAAACTGGTTCTGCTCCTGATACCAACTCAATCATGTACTCGATATCTCTCTTGGGTGGTAAGTCATGGAACTCGTTAGTAAAGACACCTTGAAAGTGTTCTAATACTAGAGGAAAAGTATCCTTCTAAATTCTACCATAATCTAGAACTAGGTCTGATATATGATTCATGAGTTAATCTAATCTGCATTGAATTGGTCCTGCACGACCATCCTAAATATCCCACTCACCCTAGTGAAAATAACTACCTCCTTCTGGAGATATAAAGGTAAATCTCCTCTAAAAATAGTCAATGTGATTTTGGTATAGAAATAACTAATCCATACCAATAATCAAATTAAAACTTGTTATTTTTAGTAAAAATGGTTCCCAAAAGAAACAGTAATCAACGATCTCTAGAGAACACACCTAGTGACATTTGATATTCTATGACCACACTCCCAATGGTGTATTTATGTTAAAAACACCATACAATATTTATATGACCAAGCCCAAACCATTTGTAAAAATATAATATTAAGGAATGTGACACTCCTATATCAACAAAATGCAAAAAAGGGTAGATAATACAAGAATCGTACCTATGATGGTAGAAGGTCCTACATCTACACTAGTCGTAGTAGACTGCATAACATGTAGATGACTCACCCTCTGACCAAGTCTCTAGTTTGACTCCCCTGATCTATTCCCTCTACCTAGTACTTTCACTCCTGTACTAGGGTAGCACATCCCCTGCCTTGACCTGAATGTCTAGTGGAACTCCAACTACCAATCTGCTGAGGGGTAGCTGAGTCCTTCCTAGAATCTATTACCTATCTTGATCCCCTACCGATGATCTACTATTGCATGACCTTAAAAAGCCTCTACAGGTGACCCAACCTATTATAATCATGGAACTTCGAATAAGGGTATAGTCACTGAGGCTGCTTGTGGACCAACCTACCATACTAATAGCACTGAAACAAAACATGGTCTTGAGATAGATGCCCACTACCCTGACTGCTGTAACGACCCTAACTTTTGTTAATGAAAATTCCTCTTGATCTAATTAAATGTATTATTATGTAAGATGGTTATATAACACATGCACTTCCTTGGTTTTATATTTTTGTATTTTAAAATACCATTAATAATTGTGACCATTACTAATATAGTTATTGAACAATGATCACATGATTAGTATAAATATAGGGCTTTAACAAATCCAATTTACTCAGACAAAGGAAGCGATGACCTCATCCAGTAGACTTTCCCCGTACGAAGACCATTTGTTGGAGCTCGGAAAGGAGGTGGCGTCATAGGGCTTCGCTCTTGACCAAGCCCAATCCAAGCTTCAACACATTAAGCTCGAACGGAACTTCCTACGGGATAAGTGGAACTTGATAGATATTACCACCCGAGTGATGTTATCCGAGCCACCCCAAGAGTCTGTCACCATCGCACACCTTACCCTTCAGCCTTTTGCGTGTGTTATAAGGGGTTATGTAACAAGACCCTAGCACTATGATTATGTACATTATTTTTTTATATAGAATATACATTCATTTTATTATTGTTACTTTGTAAATAGTTTTTAAATAAAAAATAGAATTTTTAGTTAATATTCAATTAAGAAATCTATTTTGATGAATTAATGTATTTTTTTTATTTAAATAATATTTTAATAAAATATTATTACTAAATTAATTTTTATTAAATATAAATGATCATATAATTTTTATGAATACAATTATATTTTTTTGAATACAATTGTAATTTTTATTAAGGTTTGAAAGCTATTTTTGTCAAAACCCATGAATTTTCAATAAATGTTAGTTTTTATTTTAAAAGTAAATATTCACATATTTAGAAAATTATTTAGATAAAATTAATATTAATTTTGGAATTAGGATGTTGAAATTATCCAAAGGTGATTTTTTCATAATTTTCAGAGACAGTTGAATTTTTGGGTAAAAATTAAATACCATTTAAATATATAATGTGTTTTATGACATCATAATGATCTAATAGTGATGTAATAAAATAATATAAACATTATTTTCATACAATATATGTTTTACCATTAAAATAATGTTATTTTAGGTTTATTTGATTTATTTTAAAAAGACTTAGCGAACTCTCTAAGACTTATAAAACATTTTATCCTTTTAAAATGTTTTTACTTGAGAGTGTGACTCACCTACACATAATCAAGACTAATATTTTAAGAATTTTGTCCATTGAACTTATAAAATTCTGTTTTCCACTCCCCTTTGGCAAAAACCATGGGCAAAACCTATGGTTTGGTTTGTGGTTTTGATTAGTTTAATGTGTGGTGTCCAAAACATAAATAATAAATAATTCACTCTCTTTTACTATATAAACCAACCCAAGCTCCCACTTCATCTTCACTCAAATCTCTTGGAGCTAATAAGCCTCTCTCAAGCCCCTTCCAAGCCTTTGGGATCACACTTCCAAGTAATGGATTCCTTTTTTTCTTATTTTTATCCAAGTTTATTTATGTTGTAATATCATTTTACTTTCAATTAAAAATGTTGGGGTATGATTTAGAACCTCCCTTATATTCCCCTCCCTATGATTGAAATTATGAGAAACCTCTTTCTCTCTCATTAATTCCTCCCATGTACACCTGTTACCATGCTGAAATTTTGTAAGGAATTTCTCTCTTCTCATTCACATTCAAGCAATTGTTTGGTATTATAAATATAAATTCCATTACATTTGTTGGGAAATGTATCTATATGACCCCATTAATATATATTTCATGTATATATGATGAGACACCCCTTTCTCTCTCATTAAACATTTTTATGAATTCTTATGTCATGTCGTTATGCTGCCAAAATTGCACTGCGATTTTTCTCAAGCCAAAGTCATTGTGTAGTGAATACCATGCCCATTTATCTATCAAGGGTATTCTCATTTATGAAAATTTAATTATTGATTATATAGTTTCATGTATGAATTCTAAATTCCTTTATAGTGGAATAAATTATGATGTTTAATGAATCCATGTTGTATGATCTATGTGGCACACTTATGCATGAACTGAAATGATTAAGAAGGGTGCGCCCTGATAGCGCTCCAATGCATTGGGTAAAGATTAGTATCATGATACTTCAAGTTAAATGAGGGTTTAATAATACTAATTTAAGTTAAATTAGGGTTTACTCATGCTCTATGTGCAATGACCCTTGGCTCATGCTAATACCATGTTAAGTGTTATTGTCACATTTCCATGTTATGATAATCATGTTATATCATGCCTTTATGTTCATGTTTCTTTTATTCTCTATTGATATGAATAATACCTAACATGTATTGTATTCTTCATTTTATGCCTTGTTTACTCTCTTACTGGGATTTATAGCTCACCCTTTTCTTATGCATGTCCTCAGGTTATCCCATTCAATGCTAAGTACGAGGGAATGCAGTGGTCATGTAAATGAAGTTTTCAATAAAGATGTCGTGTTTCACATTTTAAGTCATTATGTAATGTTCCTAATCCACAAAGACACTAGACCTCTTTATCTTATATGTTTTATCAAGTGAAGGTTTTATGTAATAAATCATGTTTAAGTGTGTAATAAAAAGCAAGGTTGTTATAGTTGGTATCATAGGATGGGTTTAGTTATTTTTGGGATTAAGATTAGAAAACCCTAGTGAAAGCCTTAGGAATAAGACTAAGTATAATAAAAACATCTCTAAATTTTGGTGAGTATTGAGTAAGTGGTTTATCAAGAAAATATATCCATGTATGGATACGAGCAGGTAGAGGCGGCTCTGGCATAGATGTACCTAGGAGTGAAAACTTTGACAAGGAGTTTTGAGCTTGACCCAGGGTATCTTGGTACACGACAACATAACTTGTTACACTCTTGGTTACGAAACTCCTGGGAGATATGCTTTGGTAAATTCACAAGCTTAGTATGAACCATTGTTAAGGGAATAAAAAAATTCCCCTAAGAATATATATTGGGAAGTAGATCATGGATAACATAAATTTAAGCCTATAGATTCATAAGTTAAGGAAATAAAAATTATTTATAAGTCATCCATTTTTATCCTTGTATTACCCTTTATGTGTTACCCATAACTTTCCTTTTATTCCATCCAATGGCCGGTAATAGGAGGAATCGGGCTAACAACTGATGTGAAGATCAATGTAATGACTATTCTAATGAGATTCCCAATCCAATGGGAGTGGTAATCATGAACTTTATCACGATACTATCTCAGTTAACTCAAGACTTTAATAGAAAACGGGTCAAGATGAACGTTCAAACCCCCTAAGAAAGAACAAGTCACAATTGAGAGCTTTATGAGATAAAGACCTAATACTTTTAATGAATCATCTGATCCCTCAATTACTGAACAATGGATAAACTCTATTGAAAAGATATTCTCTATCATTCAATGTTTCGAACAAGATAAGGTTCTTTTGTCTACTTATTATATGGAGGGTGAAGCTGATCAATGGTGGACATTGATAAAAAATATAAAGCCTGAGGAGAAGATCGAGGCATTGGAATATAAGGATTTATGAAAAATGTTTTTCGACAAATATTTTACTTTCACCCTACGACTTAATATGGAAAGGGACTTCCTTTCCCTCAAGAAAAAAGATGACGAATCCGTCAGAGCATATGAGGCAAACTTCTCAAGGCTTGCACGATATGCCTCTAGCTTTGTCGTTACCCCTGAATGCAAGGTTGACTGCTTCTTTGGTGGGATGAAACCTAGCCTACAGAAATACCTGGTGATCCGTGACTTCGATAGCTATGAGAAAATTGTCCGATGTGCACTCAAGGTCAAAATAGAGATTGGAGAATCTTAGGGGTATCATGGGGATAATAAGTATAAGTTGGACTTTAATTCTAGAAATCCTATGGATAAATCAAACGGTGCTAAGAAAATATATCACCCCACTTTCCAATGGTTTAGAAAGAAGCACCCCAAAAATTGTCTGAAGGGGATGCAGAAATTCTTTAGGTGTGGAAGATAAGGGCACCTAGCCGTTAACTGCCGGCAAGAAAAATACACGATTGCGATAGAGGAGAGGAACACTCTGTTCGACCCTCAATGCATTGTTAATTTCTTTAACTACAAATAACCAGAGCACCTTGAAAATCAGTGCCCTAAGCCAAGGGTTTTCGGAGGCAACCAACAACCTCCAAGGCAGCAAGGGCGAGCTTTTTCCATCACCACTGCCAAAGTGAATCCTGACAACGAAGTTGTGATGGGTACGCTAGTTATTCATTCAATAATAGTGAAAATACTTTTTGATTTTGGTTCTACACATTCTTTTATATCCCAAAAGTTTAGTAGAACAATCCCAACACCACCAAAAATCATGGAAGTAAATATTTCAGTGAGTAAGTAAAATGGGGAAATCATTGCATCCTATGAATATAACTCCTCCCCTGTCATAATTTTTGGATTGAACTTCCTAGAGAACCTCTTCATACTCCCTATAGTGGAATTTGATGCTATTGTTGTCATGAATTGGATTTCCTTATATAGATCCAACATAAATTGTCGTGAGAGGGAAATCACTCTCCATATGGAAAATCAACCCCTGATTCTATACAAGTGAAAGGAGGAGGATGAATATTCCTTAGAACCATCATCTCAAGTGTGGATATTACTGCCTTATGAGAACGCATATCTAGATCAGATGATTGAGTCCAAGGAAGAAACCATCCTTGAAGACATGCCTACTGTGAGGGAATTCGCTAAAGTGTTTCCCGAGGAATTTTCTGGTCTTCCGCCTAGAAGAGATGTTGAATTATCAATTGACCTTATACCTATGGAGTTGTCAATATCCAAGAATCCATATAGAATGACTATTGTGGAGATTTAGGATCTGAAGAAACAACTAAAGGATAATCTAGATAAAGGGTTTATACGCCCAAGTGCTTCACCATGGGGTGCACCAGTCCTCTTCGTCAAGAAGGATGGTTCAATGCACCTTTACATTGTTTATCGTGAGCTCAAAAAAATCACAATAAAGAACAAGTTTCCTCTGCCCTGGATTGATGACTTGTTCGATCAGCTACATGGAGCACAATACGTCTCCAAGGTAGATTTGTTATTAGGATATTACTAAGTAAGGGTGAAGAAGGAGGATATCCCCAAGAATACTTTTCATACAAGGTACAAGCACTATGAATTCATATTAATGTCTTTCAGACTCACTAATTCTCCATCAATCTTTATGGACTTAATGAATAGAGTCTTTAGAGATTACCTCGAAAAATTTGTGGTAGTCTTTATAGATGATATTATAATATACTCCAAAACTAAGGAGGATCACGAGGAGTATCTAAGAACTGTACTCGAGACCTTGAGAAAGGAGAATCTCTATACAAAGTATAGAAAGTGTAAGTTCTGGTTTAAGGAGGTCCCATTCTTAGGCTATATCATCACAAGCAATGAAATATATGTGGATCCCTCTAAGACAACTGCAATTGAGGGATGTCCAAGGCCAACATCGGTAATGGATATCCATAGCTTCCTTGGGTTAGCTAGATATTATTGCCAATTTTTGATAAATTTATTATGATTGTCCAACCCTATTACCAAGCTAACTTAGAAGGGAGTAAAGTTTTCTTGGAGTGATGATTCTGAATAGATCTTCAAGGAGTTGAAAAGGAGGTTTATCACTACACCCATGCTCACTTTACCCACAAGTGTAGAACTTTTTGTGGTATTTAGTGATTCTTCGAAGAAGGGCCTGGGCTGTGTGTTGATGCAAAATGAAAAATTCATTGCATATTCTTTAATACAATTTAAATTTCATGAGAAAAACTATCCAACACATGATATGGAGTTGGCTGCAGTGATCTTCACTTTAAAAATTTGGCGACATTAACTCTTTGGGGAGAAGTGTGAAATATATACGGACTACAAAAGTCTCAAGTATATATTAACATAGAAAGAGTTGAACATGCATCAACAAATATGGTTAGAGCTTATCAAAGACTATGAATACTCAATCCATTACCACACCAGGAAAGCGAACAAGGTGGTAGATGCTCTAAGTAGAAAGGACCCAATAATTCTATCATTGATGAGAATTGAAAAGGATCCAATCTTATTAGATTTAATGAAGATGAACATGGGAATCATAAATAATGGAAAATCATCAATCCTTTCACAAATGATTGCTCAACTATCTCTTTTGTAAAGGTTAAAGGATGTTTAAAAGGACGATGTTAGAATTAAGAAGAAGGTGAAAACTATTAGAAAATGGAAATCCTCGGAGTTCAATGTCAATGAAGAAGTAATTGTGAGATTTGGGTCAAGACTACATGTTCCATCGAATCTGGAGTTAAAGAAGTATATTTTGGATGATGCACATAGTTCAAATTTATCAATTCACCCAGGAAACACAAAGATGTATTGAGATATATGGGAGCATTATTGGTGAGATAACATGAAGAAAAATATCACTGAGTATACATCAAAGTGCTTGGTATGTCAGAAAGTGAAGACTGAGAGACATAAGTCTAAGGGGATGATGCAACCATTACCCATACCAACATAGAAATGGGAGAACATCATCATGGACTTTATCATCGAACTTCTGAAGACATCCAAAGGAAACAATGCTATTTGGGTTTTTGTGGATCGTCTTACAAAGACTACACACTTCATTGAAATTTGGGAGGATTTCTCACTGGATCAACTGACACGGATATACATCAGAGATGTGGTAAGGCTACATGGTGTACCACTATCTATTGTGTTCGATCAAGATACAAGATTCACCTCTAAGTTTTGGAAGAGTCTTCAACATGCTCTGAATACTGAACTGAACTTCAGTATGGCCTATCATCCTCAAACTGATGGCCAATCTGAGTAGACTATCCAAAAACTTGAGGAAATGCTGAGAGCATTCTCAATGAACTTCAAAGGAGGATGGGATCAACATCTTCCTCTAGTTGAGTTCTCTTATAATAACAATTTCCACTTAAGCATCCAAATGGCTCCTTATGAAGCCCTATATGGGAAGAGGTGTAGAACATTGACATGTTGGGATGAAGTTGGGGAGAGAAAACTCTTAGGTCTAAAAATGGTTGAAGAAATAGTGGAGAAGTTTAAGACCATCCAACAACACATTAAAGCTACTCAGAGTCGAAAAAAGATCTATGATGATAATCATCGACAAGACCTAGAGTTTTATGTCAGAGACATGGTATTCCTCCACATATCACCATGGAAGAGAGTTATGAGATTTTTGAAGAAGGGAAAGCTTAACCCAAGGTACATCGACCCTTTTTAGATCCTTGATCGCATTGGAGCAGTGGCCTATCGACTAGAACTCCCACCGAACCTATCTTAAGTACATGATGTATTCCATGTATCACTCTTGAAAAAGTACATACTTGACCCGTCTCATGTACTCAATCCAGATGTGGTACCATTGGAGAACGACCTCTCCTATGAAGAGAAGTCGGTTAAGATCTTAGATCGTAAGGAAAAAGTTCTATGAAATAAGACAATTCCCCTCACCAAGGTGTTGTGGTGAAACCAAAAGTTTGAAGAAGAAACATGGGAATCAGAGGAAGTGATGAAGCAGAGCTACCCGCAAATATTTAGTGTGGGAAAAAGGAAATTTTGAGGGAAAAATTTCTTAAGGGGAGAAGATGTAACAACCCAAAATTTTGTTAATGAAAATTCCTCTTGATCTAATTAAATGTATTATTATGTAAGATAGTTATATAACATATTCAATTCCTTGGTTTTATGTTTTTGGATTTTAAAATACCATTAAGAATTGTGACTGTTGCTAATATATTCATTGAACAGTGACCACGTGATTAGTATAAATATAGGGCTTTAACAAATCCAATTTACTTAGAAAAAGGAAGCGATAAACTCATCCAGTAGACTTGCCTCGTACGAAGACCATTTGTCGGAGCTTGGAAAGGAGGTGGAATCATTGGGATTTGCTCTTTACCAAGCCCAAGCTGAGCTTCAACACGTTAAGCTCGAACGAAACCGCCTACGGTAGAAGTGTAAGTTGATAGAGATTACCACCAGAGAAATGTTATATGAGCCACCTCAAGAGTCTGTTAGAATCACACACCTTACCCTTTGGTCTTATGCGGGTGTTATAAGGGGTTATGTAACAAGACCATAGCACTATGATTATATACATTATTTTTTTATAGAGAATAGACATTCATTTTATTATTGTTACTTTGTAAATAGTTTTAAATAAAAAATATAATTTTTAGTTAATATTCAATTAAGAAATCTATTTTGATTAATTAATGTATTTTTTGAATTAAATAACATTTTAATAAAATATTATTACTAAATCACTTTTTATTAAATATAAATGATTGTATAATTTTTATGAATACAATTGTAATTTTTATTAAGGTTTGAAAGCTATTTTTTTCAAAACCCATGAATTTTCAATAAATATCAGTTTTTATTTTAAAAGTAAAAATTCACATATTTATAAAATTACTTAGATAAAATAAATATTATTTTTTTAATTAGTACTTTGAAATTATCCAAGGGTGAATTTTTCATAATTTTCTGAGACAGTCAAATTTTTGGGTAAAAATTAAATAACGTTTAAATATATAATGTATTTTATGACATCATAATGACCCAATAGTGATGTAATAAAATACTATAAACATTATGATTAGACAATATATGTTTTACCATTAAAATAATGTGATTTTAGGTTTATTTTATTTATTTTACAAAGCCTTAGTGGACCCTCCAAGACTTATAAAACATTTTATCTTTTTAAAATGATTTTTATTGAGAGTGTGACTCACCTCCACATAAGCAAGCCTAATATTTTAAAAAGTTAGGCCATTGGAATTATAAAATATTTTTCCACTCTCTTTTGGCAAAAAACATGGACAAAAACCATAGGTTGGTTTGTGGTTTTGATTAGTTTAATGTGTTGTGTCTAAAACCTAAATAATAAATAATTCCCTCTCTTTTCCTATATAAAACCACCCAATATCCCACTTAATCTTTACTAAAATCCCTTGGATATCGACCAAAATCTTCCCTAATCTCTCTAGAATAATCTCAAGTCACACAAAGCTCCCAATAAGCCTCTCTCAAGCCCCTACCAAGCCTTTGGGATCACACTTCCAAGTAAGGGATTCCTTCCTTTCTTATTTTTATCCAAGTTTCTTTATGTTGTAATACCCTTTTAATTTCAATTAAAAATGTTTGGGTATGATTTATTAAATCCATTAAATTCCCCTACCTATGTTTTAAATTATGAGATACCTCTTTCTATCTCATTAATGCCTCCCATGTACACCCGTTACCATGCTAAAATTCCGTAAGGAATTTCTCTCTTCTCATTCACATTCAAGAAATTGTTTGGTATCATGAATCTAAATTCCATTACATTTGTTGGAAAATGTATCTATATGAACCCCTTACTGTCCATTTCATGTATATATGATGATACCCACATTTATCTCTCATCAACCATTTTTATTAATTCTTATGTCACGCCGTTATGCTGCTGAAATTGCACCGCAATTTTTTCAAGACAAAGTCATTGTGTAGTGAATACCATGACCATTTCTCTATCAAGGATATTCACCTTTATGAACATTTACTTATTGATTATATAGTTTCATGTATGTATTCCAAATTCATTTATCTTGGAATAAATTATGATTTTTAATGAATCCATGTTGTATGATTTATGTGGCATACTTATGCATGAAATGAAATGATTAAGTAGGGTGCGCCCTGATAGCGCTTAAATGCATTGGGTAAAGATTAGTATCATTATACATCAAGTGAAATGAGGGTTTAATCATTCTAATTCAAGTGAAATAAAGGTTTACTCATGATCCATTTGCAATGAGCCTTGTATCATGCTAATACCATGTTAAGTGTTGTTGCCACATTTCCATGTTATAATAATCATGCTATATCATGCGTTTATGTTCATGTTTATTTTATGCTCCATTGATATGCCTACTGCCTAACATGTATTGTATTCTTCATGTTATTCCTTGTTTACTCCCTTACTGGGCTTTATAGATCACCCTTTTCTTATGCATGCCCTCAGGTTATCCCATGCAATGCTAAGTACGAGGGAATGTAGTGGTCATGTAAAGGAAGTTTTCAATAAAAATGTTGTGTTTCACGTTTTGAGTCATTATGTAACGTTACTAAGCCCTAAAGAAACTATAAATATGTATATTATATGTTTTATCAAGTGAAGTTTTTATATAATAAATCATGTTTAAGTGTGTAATAAAAATCAGGGTTGTTATACCGCTCTGCCCACTGTTTCCTTAGAGAAAACTATCATAACGATGCTTCGTAACATGCGAAGAATATCTCCCAGTTTTTCCTACTAAAACAGCCTGGACGTTGCTTATGGCCTCTCTAAAATCTACTTCCATGATGAGTTTATGATTCATCACACCTTAAAATCTACTCAAGTGAAAGATGTTCACTTGTGACCTAATCTCATAATGAAGCCCATCCTGAAAATATCTATCTCTGGAGATATCATTAGTAGCTAAAGATGGTACAAAGCACTTTAAGTCAGTGAAACATCCAACATAGTCCATCACTGACATGTCCACCTATTTCAGGTGTATGAAATTGCAATCCTTATCATCCCTCAATGTATATAGATATCCATGGATTATAAACTTCTCCTCAAATTCATTCCAAGATAACTCTTATTTCTGCCCATGTTGCTCTAGAATGTCCTACAAATGCTCGGTAGGTCCACAAAGCATGTATGAAACAAGATTCATGCTTCTATCAGTGGGTGTCTTGAGGTATTTAAAGATCTTCTAGATTGACTCAATCCAGAACTCGACTACCTGGGGGCCTTCCTCCCTAGTAAACATAGGTGGATGCTGCAGTTGAAACTCTCTCATCAACTCATACATCGATAGATTAGTGTAAATAGTATCCCTTTCCATGGATCATATGACCCTCAAGAAGCTGTCATAAATCTAAACATCCATATGATCCTCAGGACATATAGGAATATTCGGTTCAACCATGTTAAGATCATGCTGATTGCTACTATCCTGATTCTTAATTCAAATATGATGAGAATACATTTTCTGTATAAGAAAAATGCACTCCTTAGAACAGTGGATAACAAAAAGGTCAACCTCAAAAAGTGATATCAAATAAGACCAATAGATCATATTATCTCTAAACATGGATTAATAAGTGTTTTAACATGACATAATAGTTTATTTATTTCATTCATCAGATATAAAAAGGATATCATATCACAATTCATATAGTCAGATATATCACATGCAATAATTATGTCCCTATCATGAATAATGCATATCAAGATATATCCCTATGTGCCTATCATGATGCATTAATACTCATCTCATTCCATACCAAGCCATGAGTATAAATCTCAAGAACAATAACATCACACAATATGTGAATCTCCCAAGGTTAAATAACATCAACCATAACAAGAGAACATCATGAACAATAATCCCATCCTTGGACACTCATATTTCCCCCCATACATGAGTTATCTATTCCCATGCACAAGCTCATTACAAAGTCTTGACACATCCTAGTATCCTTTATACCTTTCCCAAATAGTAAAGTAACAGAAAAGAAAAACCTTCTCATCCGATACCACTTTGTAACGTCCCCTGATCCGACACTCTCTCATGTGGCCAAATTAGGTTGGTTACACGACCTCAAGCACGCCTCCCCGTATTCCATAGGTTTCCAACTAGCAACGGGGGTGGGAAGAATATAGTGGGGACACTATACCCCTTGGTAAAATCTACAATACAGTGAAAATAAACAAATATTAATAAATATCAGAGTGATAGAAATAGTAGAAACAATACAATATACAACTAAGAAGTACAATGAGGAACCAATAAACCAAATAATAGTGAACCATATTACTCTAGGATGAAATGTATCTAAATTTCAAATTTAAGTAAAAAAAATAAAAGAACTAGATGAAGAAAATAAATTCAAAAGACCCCGGTTCTGAACCCCAATTCATTCTCATCTCCAAGATCCAATCCATATAGCAAGCAATAATCAACAACAAGGTCCTTTTACCTTGTCCAAACCTACATCCATGTAATCTTCTTGAGTACCAAATGACAACCCAAATAGGACGTGAGTAAAACTCAGTAGGTCAACACCACCATGTCTAAACAAAGCTAGTCTGATAATAAGTTCATGCAGTAAAGTGATAAAAAAGTGTATTATTTAATGAACTTAATATAATACAATAATCAACCTGATTCAATACCATGCCATAATATCTATGAGTATATAGAACAACCATTCCAACCATAACCACATATTCATATCATAATCAAATAACTTGGAAAAGCCCTATATATAAGCATTTCAGCATCTAGGCCAAGCCCTCTATATAAACATTTCAGAATCCTAGGAATTTTCCTCTATATAATCATTATAACATGAAATTGGGACACACCCAGTATATAATCATTACAAATTGAAATTGGTACAATCCCTCTATATAAGCATTACAACATGAAACTGGGCTAAGCCCACCATATAAGAATTATAACATGAATCACAACACAAGTCATAACAACAAGGATATCACAATATCATATCATAAGCCTCAATGGTTAATTCTACAAATCACTATTTTTCTTTCAATAATACATTTCATTTATCAAGTTGGTTATAAACCATTAACATGACAATTTTCACCCAATCATATCATATCAAACATTTCAATTTCAATAACCAATAAGCCATTACCAAGGCAATTATATATTAAGCAATCACCTAAGGTTTCATGTCATGATAAATAAACTTTAATCCATTAGACAATTCATTATTATTCAAGGGTTTTATCACCTAATGGGTAACCACAAGATAGGTCACAAAACCATTGAATCCAAAGGGATCCGCAAAATAATACAATCCATGATTTACTATCATTCATCATTAAATTAATTAATGTGCACGCTGTGTTAGCACAATCAAAATATTACACATACTTAACAATTAAATAGACCATAGGGTTATGTTTTAGACCACCCACCTTAATCTGATGATCAAACAATTCTTCAAACTGGTAACATAAAAAATAATTAAGGTGCAAAAGATCTCAAGAATAAACCTAGATCATACAAGATCAAGATCAACACCCAAACCAATTGCAGTCAAGATATTCCACCACCACAAATAGAGAACAATGGAATAGAGGGAAAAACTAAAGAAAAACAACTCAATGGGGATTAATTTCTTGATCGTGACATTTCAAATGAAGTAAGGCACTCTAAAATCTCTTAGAAATTGGCTAGGGATTGAGAGAGGAGAGGCTGCATGTAGGTGGAATGAAAACATAAGCACATTATGGATTTAAGACCATTGAGCCTAAAAAATACACAATGTGTAATATTTAAACATTGTGTAATTATCAATTTATGATTTATGCTAAAAAATTCACAACCTTGGGATAAAATAACCCTACTTGAAAATTACAAGATGTGAAACATTCTAACAGTGTGTATTCATTTCACGTCATGAACCCATTTCATGAAATCTACCCAAAGATAGTTATATGTTGTATAAAATTTAAATAGTGTGTAAATTCTATGTAGATAGTTTTATGACCATATTTTTTTAAAGATCCTGGACCAACTTCGAAGCCTTCCAAACTCATGGGGAACCCTCATAATCCCCTTTTACAAGTTTATACATAGACTCCATTAATTCAAGAAAACATACATCCTCAAACTTTAGGTCATTTCCCCCCAAAAAATCTCTTCATATCTGAATGATACTCAACCAAAAAGGTTTAAAGATGAAGGAAAACTAAACAAAAGGCATTTAATGAAAAACTCAAAGAGGGATATACCTGAAAAAAGATGGGATCTTATACCACCCTCCTTGGATATTGATTCCCCAAACAAAGTGACAAAATAGACCCAAAGGGCATCATTATTTCCATCAGTTCTAATCATAATACAAATTTATAAAAAATAAAACTTTGATACTTTAAAATATAGTATTAGGAAAGTTTGAGGTTGGGCGTTGTTATTTCCCTCAGGTTTAATCAAAATACAAATTTATAAAAACTTAAACTATGATACTTTAAAATATAGTATTGGTAAATTTCAAGGCTGAACCCACAAAGACGGTGAATTATTTTATTTAGGTTTTCAAAAGATTTTATTTATTTAAATTAAATAAATAGGTGAATAAAATATGGGTTTTATTGATTTGAATAAAGTAAAAAATTAAAGTAAAGAGCAAAAAATTGTTTAGTTTGAAATCATATTTGAAAGGCATTCTAGGGTTTTGTAGTTTTAGGGTTTAAGTGCAATTGGATTTTAGAGAATAAATTTATTAATCCATGTTTGGTGTTAGAGTCGAGATAAGGGAGATACAATGGTCATGGTATCCCCTCCTTGACATGATAGTCCCCTATTTACCTTAGTCCAGTAATTTAGGGTTTCACCGAATTGAGTTTGTCTTGATACCATTTTTAAACCTAGTTACCCTAAATGCGATAATGGGAATGCCTTGATTCAGGGTAAAAAATTGCATAATTAAAATGTCCCTTTTAGATTCAAATACCAATGGTAATGATAAAAGTAAAAGAAAGAGATTGGAAATTGATAAATGAATTACATCAAATCAAATACATGAATAAAGAAAAAGGAATAAATCCAACAACACCTTCCCACTTAAGTTACATAATCCTATAATAAGGTGGGTTTTTACCCTCATTATAGTTATGAGAGAATAATATGGAAGGAAATAAATAAAAGAAATAATAATGAAAAATGTAGATGAAACTGGTGAGGACCCTACACAATGTAGCTTCTTGCTCGAAGCTTTGGTCTTTAGATCGCTCTAACAACATCAACTTGACCCTCTATTTATAGAATCTATATGCACTCATGTAGTAATCAATAGTATTTATTATGGGTCAAAAGGTTTCTATAAGTGGGACCCGAGTCATAAAACAGGTCAAAACACCAAAATACATTGAATCCATCCATTTTTTGGCTATCCCAACCTTTACATGTCATGTAGTGATTACGTGACATGTAAATGTTGCACCATGTGTATCAAATTCATGACTTGTAGGCTTTATGAGTCATCTAAACATGTGTCACTCTGTGACATATGTCATCTTCACTCTAGGATGGTTTCTTCCACTTCAAGATTTGTATTTATTTCACAACTTTCAATAGTTCATGACATGTAATGATTACATGATGTGTAAAATTAATTTTTAGATATGAAAGTCTTATTTTTACTTGGTTATTCAATTTTGTGCCTTGGAAGTTCTCCAAGATCATTTGTCTTTGTGTAAAACCTTCTTTTAAGTGAATATCATGATCGTTTCCACTCCTTTTACTCATCTCCCATAAATTATAGCATCCTAAAAAAATGAAGAAAGCATCAGGTGTATAGGCATGCATTAACAATAAAAATCATCATAATCAATGATTTTTATTATAAAAAATGTAAACAATAAATGAACTTATCAAACCCCCCACACTTCAATTAATAATTGTCCTCAAGGATAAAATCTCAACATACTTTAATGGACGCTTACTCTACCATGATTTAAACTCAATTTCAAAAATAATTGATCAAATGGAAAGTTAAATGTTCAAGAATCACATATAAATTTTTTATCAATGCCTCATTTTTAAAATAATATAAATCAACCATGTATTTTAATTTTCCTATTTTGAAATATCCAAGCCTTTTTATTCATCCATTTTCATTTTTCAATTCATTATTAATATAAATACCCTTTTTAACTCACCTCACATGAATTTTTCCACTCAAAATCAAGGTATGAATAAATAGAGTGATACACATACCTCAAGAACATGTTACTTACCATAGGTTTTCAAGGCATCTAACATCTCCACTATGTAAATTAAAAATCACAAATAATCATGGGGGCTCCACCATTTAGGATCAAACAAATATGAGGCTTAGGGAGGGTAGGTAAATGATGTAAATAAAGTAAGGCTCAAAAATGAGGTTTTTCTATAAAGTACTTTACATGATAATAAAAAAACTACTCAATGAAATTATCCTCTTCCCCCAGTATCTTAGAGTAGGATCATAAAGATATGAAATGAAATAAATAAAACACCCTATTTTATTATTATATTTTCTTTTTAAAAATTTTTTCTGGGGAAAAATCTCATATACACCACCCAACCCCAAATGATCTCCTCATGACACTATTTTTAATAGTTATAACAAGATCACCAGTCGAACAATAAGGATTTTTGAATTTCCCTAGACACAACCCATTTTTTTACAAGAGGGCGTGTAATAAATACAATGAATGTGCCTTCCCCAAATCTTATGAAATCCCCCCACACTTAATCATTACAAAATATGAATCTCTTACACCTTTCTATATCTCCCCCACTCTTATGTTTGATAATCATGAAAAATATTTTGAGCAAGGTAGGAAATGATAAGATGGGATTGTAACATGGATCTTCCTTAGCAAGGATGTTCATGGATTCCATGGGCTTTAAATTTTATTAATGCAAGGTGGGTCTCAAGACAAGGGATAACAAAAGATGCCTCAATAATAATAAAAGTGATTTTGTTTAGTCATAGCTTTGATAAGATGAAAAGAAAGTTCTAAAAGAGAACATGATCAAGTTTATCAAGAAATATAAAAGAGAAAGAATTGAAAAAATTAGGTTCAGAAGATGTATTGGGAATGAGAACAAAGGGTTGGGACAACTACACATGGAAATGCATATCAATAATAAAATAAATTAATGCAAATATCATAAATTCAAGGCAGGCCAAATCTCAGAAAAATTTCATTTAAAATGATTAGAATACTCCTCAAACCATGATTTTTTAAATCCTAATCCACATTCTTATCTCTACTAATTCTTTTCCCCATTTTTCTCATTCAAATTTATTGAAAAATAAATTTAAATTCATGGAATGATAATTATACTAGGCATTTTATGTCTCCTAGTTCGGTTTATTAAAGAAAGAATCAAATGTAAGTCATGAAATTGGTAGTAAAAATTTCTAAATAAATTAAATGTGGGGAATATAATAGAAAATTGATGAATTTAAACCCTTAATACCATTTTGAATATTTCTTTTAAGTTTTCTACATAGGTTCTTCCTACTCCGAATTCATGACCTGTATTTCCATGGATTCATGACGTGAATGTGGTTCACAAAATTTACTAGTTTTATAGCCTCTTCTTGTGATTATTGCTACCGACCTTGGTCTTGATGGTCCTAAAATAATAAAAATACACAATTGAAATTATAATTCATGATTAATAAATTTTTAATGATATTGGGCTGAGTGCATATGCGCCTCTAAAAATAGAAAATAAATAAAGAAAAATGAAAAAATTGGGTTTCCTCCTAGAAGATGCTCTTTTTTAACAGCCGTTTAGCTCAACCATACCTAGGTTAGTTGATTAGAGTGTGGTATAATATTAACCTTCTACTGTTCACCCAATCTTGACTTTTAAATTGACCTAGATCAGATTGTCTTCACCTTGTTGAAATTGGAATGGAACTTGGAGGTGTGACCAGAGACTGAAGATAGCCAATAGGATCTTAACATTTATCCAGACTTAGTAAAATTATTATTTTCAATGGATAGATGCATGTGTTGAGTTTCTTTATTGATCAACTTAGGTTCCATAGACATCTCCTCAACTTCTTTTATTATTGCTGATTCTTTTTTGTTTCTCTACGTAGTGAGTTCTGGCTGTAGCTGATTCTTTTTTCCCTTTCCTTTGATTGCGGTACCAATTTTACAAGAAAAAATTATAGAATCTCAATAGTCGAGCTCTATTCTTCTTGTTTGTTTTCTTCTTCTTATTATTACTATTATTTACCAAATTGTGCTTTGGCCCACTCAAGTTATGTAGAAAAATATTATTCTTCCTATAAATCTTCAAAGTTGAGGGCATCATGGTGAGAATAAATATCATCTTTAGAAGTGGTACTTACCTATGCTTCATTGTCCATGCTTCTTTGTTCATGAATTTCCTCATAGAATTCCGACTCTAAACTATGGGGTGTTGTGCATTCAAAGCTTGGGTAAGGTTGTGGGTGCTCAGTGGATTGATTTCTCATCATTCTAATTTCATTGAGTTATTGTGCTATATCTTTCACAAGAAAGGCAAACCTATCTTTGGTAGTCATCATGCCTTGCAACCCTTCCATCACAATAAAAGATACCAAGTACAGTAAAATAAGAATTTAAATAAAGAAAAAAAAATTAAAATTAAAATTAAAAACCTAAAAACTAAAATGAAACCATCCCCAGAAACAATGCCAATTTTGACAGGCCCAAAGGGCGTCACTATTTGCCTCAAGTCTGATCAAAATAAAAAATTATAAAAAACTCAAATTATGATAATTTAAAATATTATATTGGGAATGTTCAAGGTTGAACCCATAGAGACAGTGAATTATTTTATTTAGGTTTTAAAATATTTTATTTATTTAAATTAAATAAATAGGTGAAGAAAATATGGGTTTGATTGATTTTAAGAAAGAAAAATATGAAAGTAAAGCAAAATAGATTGCTTCGTTTGAAATTATATTTGAAAGTAATGTTAGGGTTTTATAGTTTTATGGTTTAGGTGTAATTTAATTTTATAAAATAAATTGATTAATCCATGTTGGGTGTCAGATTAGAGACGAGGGAGATCTAATGGCCATGGAATCCCATCCTTGACACGACAATCCCATATCTCCCTTGGTCTGGTAATTTAGGGTTTCACCGAATCAAGTTTGTCTTGATACCATTTTTAAACCTAGTTTCCCTAAATACGAAAATGGTCATGCCTTAATTTAGGGTAACTAGTTTTAGAATTAAAATGTCCCTTTTATATTCAAATATAAATTTTCCTGATAAAAGTAAAAGAAAGTTATTGGAAATTGATAAATGGATTACAACAAACCAAATACATGAATAAAGAAAAATAAATAAATCAAAAAAAACCTTACCCCTTCGACTACAGAACCCTAGAACAAGGCAACCTTACCCCATTATCCCAGTGATGAGAGAATAAGATAGAACACAATAAATAAAAGAAAACATAATGAAAAATGGAAATGAAACTGGTGAGGACTTTGCACAGTGCAACTTCTCACTCCAATCTTTAGTCTTCATATCTCACTAATAGTAGTAGCCTGACCCTCTATTTATAAACCCCATATAGGAACATGTAGTAATCAATATTATTTAGGATGGGTCAAAATGCAGTCATAAGTGGTCCCTAGGTCATAAAATAGGTCTAAACATGAAAATACATTGGATCTGACCATTTTTGGGCCATCCTAACCTTTACACATTGTGTAGTGATTACATGGAATGTAAATGTTGCACCAAATATGTATCAAATTCATGGAATATAGACTTTCTGGGCCATCTTCACATGTGTCATGGCATGACACATTTGTGTCACGCCATGACACATACCGTTTTAACTTCGAGATGGTTTATTACACTTCATGACTTGTATTTATTTCATGACTTGCATTATTTCATGATGTGTAATGATTAAATGATTTTTAAAGTCAATTTTCATCTCTAAACATCTCATTTTTACTGAGTTCTTTAGTTTCATGCCCTGGAAGTGCTCCATGATCACCATTATTTGTGGGAAACCTTATTTTAAGTGGATATCATGATTTTTTTCACTCCTTTTTATCATCTCCCATAACTTATAATATCTTGAAAAAAACGAAGAAAAAATCAGGTGTATAGTTATGCATTAGCAATAAAAACCATCAAAATCAATGCATTTTATTATAAAAAATGTAAATAATAAGTGCACTTATCATGATCCCACAAGAATACCCGATCAACTTTAGTGAATTCCAAGAGTCTTTTCCTCCATTTTATATATGAGTATAGCCTAATTTGAGTGGTAACTAACCACTTTTGGATTGACTATACCCACTTAGTGGTCTCATGTACCAAGATCATCCAAAACACTGTTGACTCACCCGTTTATAACCAACAAAACAATGACCAACATAACCTACCATAAATTTCCTAAAAGGGAGACATATGGATCAAATCCTAGAATTTATTGTTATATGAAAACTTTTACAAGTCTATATGGTCATACTATGCTCCATCCAAATCAAGAACATATTCCCTGAACACATCCTTCAATATCTGTACTTTCCTCTTAGACTACCCATTTGTCTGTATGTGATACATTATATTCATCTTTAGTTGAAACCCCATATACTTTTATA
This sequence comes from Viscum album, assembly GCA_963277665.1. Lineage (NCBI taxonomy): Eukaryota > Viridiplantae > Streptophyta > Magnoliopsida > Santalales > Viscaceae > Viscum > Viscum album. The sequence goes on along the minus strand of OY728138.1, from coordinate 1,283,675,434 downwards.
GATCTTCCTAAATCTCAAGATGAAATAAACATCTATATCAGATAATATTCTCATAGGTACCCTATATAACCATACTATCTCCCACACATATAACTTTCCTAGCTCACCCACCGTCTAAGTCTCTAGAATAGGCAAAAAGTGTGAAACCATTTTCCACCAGTAAACCACCACCCATACCACATCATGAATTATTAGGGTACTGGGTAGTCCCATGATAAAGTCCATGTTAACCTCATCTCATTTCCATACTTGAATTAGAAGGGGTTTAAGTAACCCACTCAGCCACTGGTGCTCCACCTTTATCCTCTAACGAGCAAAGTAATGAGTGAAAAACCCCATTAAATTCTCCCTTATACCTAAAAACTAAATGTATCACTTGATTTCATGATATATCTAGGTCAAACCTAGATGCACCACCCATAATGAGGTGTGGGATTCCCTCATCAAATCCTCTCACATGGAAGTAGGGATGACCACCCTACCATGGATGGAAAGTAACTCATCCTCATCTCAAGATCCTCCTAATAATGGATCATCTCCCATGACCCATTACCACATTATGAGATAATTTAAATTATAATCCCATACATCCTTAACCTGATACACCAATGAAGAGGTAATTATCAAGGGATTATATTTCATTGCTTCTCGACCCTTTCGAACATCAAACTTATAATCTGAGATAAAAATCATCAGCTTCCACTCCTTTTCAGAAGTCCAAACTCTCCACTCCCAAGTCTTCTTATTGAGAGAATATGCAATGACATCCCCCTTTCCCAGGGAATATGTTATCTAATAGTTAAAGGTCTATAGGTACTTGATCCAATGCATATACCATAGGTTTAAGTCCCACTGAGAGAATATGTATTGTAATCTCTTATGCTCTGTGTAAATAAAAAATCTCTCACCAAAGAGATAATAATGCCAACACTTTAAGGTTTAAAACCACAATGACTAATTATAAATCATGGGTAGGGTAGTTCTACCCATGGGGTCATAGTTAATAAGGCCCATAAGTGAACACTTGATTCCTCTACATCAGAACAACTCCCAAACCGACTCCTGAGGCATCACAATAGATAGTATGACCAATATATGGATATGGAAGAATAAAAATTAGGGCATAAATCAATGTCATATTCTACTCTTGAAAATACTATTCTCACTAACTAGTCTACTCAAACCTTACTATGTTCTTGGTTATCCCTGTCATGGGTGCTGCCAAATGAGAAACTTATTGGATAAAATGCCTGTAATACGCAACAAACCTATGAGAACTTTGAATATCGAACAAATTATTGGGTTACATCCAAGATATCACTACCTAAAATTTCTTTGTATTAACTCAGAACCTGAATTTTTAGATTATATTCCCCAAGAAACACACCTCCTAAATACATAAGGAACACTTAAAATACATGACATAAGGCCAATATGCTCGAAGCACACTCAATAAATTCTCCAAGTTCTTAACATACAATTCTAGGGTCTATGAGTATACCAATATGTCATCAATGAACACCAAAACAAAGGACTATAGGTAGGGATAAAAGATATATTCAATGTGATCCATGAACACTATCAACACATTAATCAATTTTAATGGAATTACAAGGTTCTCGTTTAACTCATACTTGCTCATAAATGTCGTCTTTGGCACATCCTCTTCCCTGGAACATAAAAAATGGTAGACTAATCACAAGTCAATCTTAGAGAACCATTAGGATCCCCTAAACTAATAAAATAGGTCACCTTTCCTCAATAATGGATACTTATTATTTACCGTAACCCAGTTAAACCTTCGGTAATCCATGCATAACCTGAGGCTATCATCCACCTTCTTAGAAAATATAATCAGGGCACCCCAAGGAGAGGTGCTCAGGTGAATAAATCCATTCACCTTAAAGTCCTATAGCTACACATTTATCTCTCTTAGATTGGTTTGTGCCATATAATAAGAAGGAATCAATATGGGATCTACACCTAGAATGAGATCAATCATAAAATTAATCCCCCTTTTAGGAGGGAGTCTTGAGAAGTAATTTAGGAAGACATCTTGGAAATGGTTCACCAATGGATGAAAAGTATTCAGAACCATCACCCGATCCACTACAAGATCCTTACCCACCACTTATTACATGATGGATTATATCAAAATTAATTTGGGTCCCACTCTACCTACCTATATATCCCATACTCCTATAAAAAAAATACCATTCTCCCTTGAGAGAGGAAAGAGAAACTCACCTCTTTTAGCAATCAATGTGACCATAAAAGTGTTTCAACCAATATATCCTAAATATTACATTAAAAATCATCATATCTAGAATAAGGAAATCCCAAAAATATTCTTATACCTTAACCACTATAGAACATATTGAGAACCTTTGCACTTGATCTGACCTTTTTCCAATAGGTGTATCAAGAGCCAACATCCCATGGGAAAACTCTATGGTTAACCCAAAACTAGACACAAAACATGTATAAATAATATAATGAGACGATCTGGTATCAAATAAGGCAACAAAATGAATCAAGGCAACCAAAACTATATCTCTGATAGTAGAAAGACCCTCTACTCCATCAACTAGAACCAGGTCCAAGATGTATACTCTACATGCCTCAGATCCTCGGCCCTAACCCTGTGATCCCTGGATTATCTGAGGAATTAAACCCTAAGGTATTTTTGGTTATTATTACCCTTGATAACCTTATACAACTTCATGATCCAACCTCCCAGATGAGGCTCTACTATCAGTTTGAGGTCCCTCTGACCAATCCCTCAAAGCATGTGTCTGCTCCAAACCTCTGTATGAACCCGGCTGAGACATCCTCAAGCATAATCATTGGATATTTCCCAATATTCCATATGTATTGAACCCCATAGACTGTTATATACATGAAAAATGGTAATGTCCCAACTTTCCACACTAAAAACACATTGGGGAAGCTCATCCTGAGGAAGGAAGCATCAAACCTCTCCCCTACCCAGACTGTCCCGTACTTCCCTAGCACATATTATCATATATAATATTCCTACCACTGGAAGAGGCATCAAAATATTCACTGGGAAGAACAACACTATATCACCTTGATATTTTAAATTATATATTTTCCTTTAAAACTTAATGCATTCAATAAATTTATTTATATGCAACATCGAAACAAAATGAATCACAAAATGTTATGTAATAATTAAAATGTAGTCATTGAATTGGTAAGTAAATATAGAGATAACCCAATTATGAAATATATGTAAAATAAAAATAAATTTATTTTTTAATATTAATTCATTGATAAAATTCAATTAATATAGCTAAATAACAAATAAAATCATATTATTCATAGAATTATATTTTCTTAAAAATTGCATTTTCATGAGATATGAAGTTTATTATATTATGGTTAAATAATGGTTTAAATGGAAAATATTGATATTAAATACAATAAAATAATTTAACATACATCCAATAGTTATTACTAGGAAATTAATAAATTTATTTTATGCTTAGAAGATACATGTTTCTTAAAATTGTTTTTATTCCTTATGTGTGCCTAACTTAAAATTTATTTTTATCACTTTAGAAATTGAATCATATAAAATTATTTGAATACTTGTAATCATAATTTTCAAATTAGTTAATGTTTCAATTTCATTTTTAGGCATATAATTAAGTTACCAGTATAAATCTCAGTTACCACGGTAAAATAATTATTTTTCAAAGAATGGTACTTTTCTAAATACGGTGATTTTTTTAAATTAAATGAATCTATTTTAAATTAAGACTATAATATTATTTTTAAACATATATAAAAATAAATTAACAATCATTTAATTAGTATTAAATGATAAATAATATTCATAACAATTCATGATTAAAATAATATTTGTCTATAAAACATGTTTTTCAACACATTATTTTTTTTAATTTAAATGTTAATTTTATTATATTTTGAAATTTAATTAGATTAAATGGAGTAAAAAATTGGATTCATCATTTTAAATTTTGGTAAGAAGGGTCATATTATATTTTCATTAATAAAATAATGACCATGGTAAAATTTTAATCAATATTAATAAGTGTTAAATTGAGTAATCTAATGTGGATCAAATTTTACTAAATCAATTTAACAATTAAACATTATAAAATGCATTTTTAGGATAGAAATTCATACCTACATGTCTCATAAATATTTCTTCACCTAAATCACCTAAGTCAATTAACTATCATACAATTATATTCTTACCCCTAACTTAACTTTCTTTTCCAAATAGTTGTCCCTCTTTTCACCTATAAAACGAGCTCACTTCCACCCTCTTCAAGATACACCTCTAGTTAGAAATTACCATGAAACAATACTCAATTTACTTATTATATAGTACCTCTAAAAATTTGGTATCCTATTTCCACACAAAATTTCCTCAAGTCCTTAATTTTCCAAAGGATACTTGAAGAGAAGATCTAAATTCTCAATGTAAGTATTATTTACCCTTTAACTTTCTTTCTTTATCATTATCATACACCCTCCTCAAAACCCATTATAACCATATGTATATAATTAAATTATTACAAATAATATATTTAAATGTTATTATATTGATAGTATAACCATTATCTATTCCTCTCTCATTCAATTGAAAAAATGAAAACATTGCTCATGCGTGTGTGCAGACTATCACCTCCATGAATGACAAGTTTCATTTTTCATCACTAAATTCTAATTATGGTTCTAGAAATGTGTTTAGTGAATATATGTAATGACCCAAATCTAGAGCCCTTCCACTGGTGCCCCGTACCCGGTACGCCACATGAGCTCAAGTGCATTTCCCCAAACGCCAGAGGCTTCCGACTAGCAGTGAGGGCCTTAGTAAGTTATTGGGGAAACTATAACCTCATTTGGTAAGGTATACAAGTCAAGAAAAAAAACAGTCAATAGCGGAAGCAGTAAACAACATACAAACACTGAAACTAAACAACGGAAGTAATGAACACATAATGATAATGATAATGATGCAGCGGGTACAAGTATATAAGGAAATCATCAAACACAACAACGTGCTGAAATACAACTGAAAAATAAAGTACGAAAGTAAACAGCAACTCCAGCAGCATTGTAAGCCTAAGCTCGGTCCTATGCTCTCCAGCCCCGACCAGCAATCATGTACCCAAAGTAGAAGGGACACAATACCTATCCACACCTGTAACCATATAACCTATTTGGGCTGAAAAGCAGGACCCAAACAGGGTGTGAGACTAATACCAGTAGGCAATCACCATGAGATCCGAGCCCTACTGTCAGTGAGTAATATAGCAAAAGCAAAAGAAATAAATGTAGCATAGAAACAGAAATACACTAAAGTAAACAATCCTACAAATCTCCATTCAAATTTATTTAGCAATTCAGTACAATCATTTAGCTATCAACCAAGGAACCTAGAAACATCTCTATACTCCCAAGGCAAGCAAGTAAGCACAACAGGTAACTCAGTAGTCTACCTAAACAGCAAGCAGTACAAACCCAAGCTTGTTCTTTGGATGGGTGGACTCTTCACAACCAACCATCAAATAAATCACTGACTCTTTGGGTGGCTCCTACTAGCAAACCCCTGTAGTCAAGTAAACGTACAAAGGCACACACACTCTGGGAAGCTCTCACCGTAAATTCCCCTGTGGTATTGCAATGAAAGATATAGACTCTCTGAGGAATCACTTACGTCTAATTCCCCCTATAGTCTCGCTATGTAACTAAGGACACTCTGAGGAAGCACAAATTCTCATTCCCATAGGTCCTGCGATCGATACTAATTATAACAGACTCTTTAGGGAAGCCCTAATCGTCAATTCCCCCTTTAGTATACCACACCAGGTTCACTCAGCCCTGAGCAGTTTAGTCATACGTAAATGACTGTTAGCAGCCTAAGTAAGTTCAGCATCTACTTGGATAATATCTACAAGAATCCACAAGCATATAAACAGTAGTAAATACATGCAATCAATTCAACAGGCATACTAACAATGTGCAAAAGGGTTGCCTCATAGGAAAAACCACGCCAAACGGCAATAAACAACAAAAAAAGGGGAAACACCCATGGGGTGATCCTAAAACATGATAACAAGCAATTATTCATCATCCAATAACCTCAAGCATACAAGAAATCTAAGGCAGATAACAAAATAGGATCAAAACCCTAACCCGAGATACCCGATACATGGGTATCCAGCACTTCTGCACCAAAAACTCAAGGACATTCAACGTAGGGAAACAAACCACCTACCTCGATCCCAGTAGATCGATATATGTGAACCACTATGATAGATTCCCCTTATAATGATGTAGATCTAAGAAAACGCACAAAACGCTCAACCTACGATAACTTGAAAATGAGGAGGAATCAAGAAACAAGGCTAAAGCAGAACGAGGAACTCACCGCTGCGCTTCCAACATAATCTACGGCGGCTGGAACGAAGGTCGGATGGAGGCTCGGAGAAGATTCAGCCATACGGTTGCTCTCGAACGAACGAAACCTGGAGAAGAAGATGCTTCTGTGCATCAGGCGCGACCTCGATCTGTTTAATGAAAAAAAATAAAGTACACGGCCTGTATTTTTAGAGTACACGGCGTGTACTAGGTCTTTTCCATACTCCGCCAAAAATCATCCTTCACGTCACCCTTACACACCGTGTGTGTGGCCCGGACACGACCAACACATGACTTTGGCGGGAAAAGAGTACACAGCGTGTACTCAGAAAGTACACGGCGTGTACTTCAAAAATTTCCATAAAGTTCATTTTTCTCAAAAACTCCAGAAAAAGGAAAAGTGTACCTGAAAAGAAGATCCGGGTTCTTACAAAATTCCCCCCTTAAATAAATTCGTCCCCAAATTTCCCTAATGAGGCGGAGAAGAAGAAACCCCAAACAGCTTTGTCCACTGTGATCGTACATCGGCCTCCCTTTCCCAAGTCTCGTCCTGTACTCGCCCGTGCTGCCATACCACCCATACCAGAGGAACAGACCACCCGTGGAGAACCTTCGTACTGCGATCAAAAATCTGAATAGGATTCTCCTCAAACGATGCATCCGCTTCAAGCTCGACTTCCTCGGGTTGAAAGATGTGAGACGGGTCTGAAAGGTAACATCGGAGCTAAGAGACATGGAGGACGTCGTGTATGGCCCGATACCTCTGAGGTAGCTGCAACCGATAGGCGACCGGACCAACTCTCTCAAATACCTCAAACGGCCTGACGTACTATGGTGAAAGCTTACCTTGTCTCCGAATCCTCTTGTGTCCCAACCTCGAGGTAACACGTAGGAAAACCTGGTCACCGACCTCGAACTCCAGAGGTCGTCTCCGTTGATAAGCATAAGACTTCTATCGAGACTGCGCTGTAGCCATCCTCTTCCGAATTAGCTCTATCTGCTCTGGAGTCTCCTGAACAAGACGAGGTCCCAGTAAAGCTACCTCTCCTGCCTCCAGCCAGCATAAAGGTGATCGACATGGCCTACCGTAAAAAGCCTCATATGGCGCCATCTGAATGGTCGCTTGAAAAATGTTGTTGTAGGCGGACTCCACCAGAGGAATATGCTTCTCCCAAGAACCGCCAAAGTCTAGGATGCAAGCTCGGAGCATATACTCAAGCACCTGGATCGTGCGCTCGGACTAGCCATCAGTCTGGGGGTGGTATGCTGTACTCAAAAGTACTTGTGTACCCAAGGCCTTCTGAAGTCCCTACCAGAACTGAGAGGTAAAGTGCGCATCCCTATCTGAAACAATGGAGTGTGGAACTCCATGAAAATAAACGATATCCCAGATGTAAAGTCATCCCAGATCATCGACACTGAAATTCTCCTTGATTGGAAAGAAGTGAGAAACCTTTGTAAGCCTGTCGACGATGACCCACACCACATCGTTTCCTCTCGACGATCTTGGAAAACCAGTCATGAAGTCCATCGCAACGTCATTCCACTTCCACTCTGGAATGGGTAATTGCTGTAAAAGCCCTGCTGGTCGCTGGTGCTCCGCCTTCACCTACTGACAGGTGGAACATATCATGACAAAACCAGCCACATCTCTCTTCATACCTGGCCACCAGTACTGGCGGTGTAAATCACGGTACATCTTGGTGATGCCAGGATGAACTGACCAAACTGAGGAATGGAAGTCTCACATCAGCTCATCGCGTATATCTGCTGGCACCCATATGCGTCCCCAAAAACGTAAGATCTCATCCTCACCAACGGTCCACCCGGGAAGAGGGTCCTATCCTGACACGCTTTCTCGTAGGACTAGCCCTTCTGAATCTTCCAGCTGCCTCATTCGAACTCATTCCATAAGTGCATAGGTAAAAGTTATATAAGATAGGAAAGTCTTCCCCTGCCTGTCGTACACCTCCAAATGCATCTCCGAGAATAGAGCCATTAGTTTCCACTCACTGCTGGCCTCCTTAACTTCCCGTATTTGAGTTCTCCTACTCAGTGCATCAGCCACTGCGTTGCCTTTCCCAAGAGTATAGGCAAGCTCGAAATCGAAGGACTGGAGATACTCAACCCACCTCCGCTATCTCAGATTCAGGTCACGCTGCGTGAAGATGTACTTGAGACTTTTGTGGTCAGTGTATACCACAAAATGCTCTCCCAGAAGGTAATGTCTACAGAAATGTAAAGCATGAACAACTGTATCCAAATATAGGTCGTGCGTAGGATAATTCCTCTCATGTGGCCTCAACTGTCGAGATCCATACGCAACCACTCAATCCTCCTGCATAAGCACTGCTCCAAGTCCGATGCCTGATGCATCACATAAAACTGTATAGCTCTTGCCCAGATCGAGCAAAACTAGGATCTGTGCTGAAGTCAATCTCCCCTTCAGCTCCTGGAAGGATGATTCACAGGATTCTGACCAAACAAACTTCACCCCCTTCTTAGTCAAGCCCGTCAACGGTGCTTATAGGCATGATAAGTCTTGTATAAACCACCTTTAGTAACCAGCCAGCCCCAAGAAGCTTCGTACCTCGAAGACATTCTTCGGCTGCTCCCAGGTAACTATTGCTCTCACCTTCTTTGGGTCTACTGATACTCCTGTCTCTGAGATGACATGACCTAGGAAGTGAATCTCGTTCATCCAAAAGTGGAACTTCGAGAGTTTAGCATAAATTCGATGCTCCCTCAGTGTACTCAAAACGATCTCAAGATGGGTTGCATAGTCGTGTCGAGTGTGAGAGTACACCAAGATATCGTCCATGAGGACCACGACGAAGGAATCCAAGTAAGGATAGAACACTCAGTTCATCAGCACCATGAAAAATGATGGTGTGTTCGTAAGACCGAACGATATAGCCGTATACTCATAGAGGCCATACCTTCTCCTGAAGGCTGTCAGGGGTATATCTGAAGGTCCAACGCGTAGCTGATGATAACCGGACCTCAAATCAATCTTCAAGAACACCTGAGCTCCTCGAAGCTAATAGAAGAGATCATCAATCCCTGGAAATGGATATCAGTTCTTGACCGTCAACTGGTTCAACTTCTGATAATCCACGCAAAGCCTAAGGGTACCGTCTGCTTTCTTCACGAACAGAACAGGCGAACCCCAAGGAGAAGTACTGGGTCTGATGAAACCCTTTGCCTGCAACTACCCCAACTGCTTCTTGATCTCCTCAAACTCAGGGGTAGCCATCCTATAGGGAGGAATGGACACCGGTGCTGATCCTGGAATGAGCTCAATCGAGAAGTCTACCTCACGCTCCGAAGGCAAACCTGAAAAGTCTTCTGGGAAGACATCTAGAAAGCGATCAACCACTGGAGGAAAATCTAACTATGAAGTCCCCTGGTCATCCAGATAAAGACTAGAAATCTGGGCCGTAACTCCTCCTATCCCATGATGCTCAAGTCCGGATCGACTCGCCTGAACATCCCACTCGCCCTTATGAAGGAAAGATTCACCCTCTGGTGATACGAAACTCACCCTGCAGCGATAACAATCGACGACTTCTTGGAAGGGAACCAACCAGTCCATACCAAGAATGAAGTCATAGCCCGTCATCTCCAGGACATAGAGGTCCCATAAGAAATGATACCCTTAAACCTCGATATGGAACTCCTTTCACTAACGTATGCTAGATGTACTCATTCCCAAAGGCGTGTCGAGAGTCAACATGTCAGTAGACGAAAAGACACAGAGCTCAAGGCTTTCCACGACAACAACAGAGATAAATCTATGTGAAGCACCAGTATCGAAAAGGGATGAAGATAAAACTGAGGCTACTAAGATCGTACCTCGAATTGTAGAGGGTCCAGGATCCTGCTCCTGATGAATCTGCTCTACAGAAAAAGTCTGGCCGGTACCGCGGCCCTGTGTAGCCTAAAAACCTTGAGTTGCTCCTCCCTGAGCCTGACCACTGCGTCCACAGCCTCTACCCTGACCTAAAAAACCTGTATAACTCCATCCCCCAGTCTACTGTGGAGCTGGTAATCCTGCTCCTGGACGTGGGGTCGAAACTGATCCTCCTTCACTAGCCTCTGGAAGGGGAACCTTGCATAAATGCTGCAGATGACCCATCTTGCTGTAGGATTGACACTCTAATGGGTCCCTCGGGAACTGGGGATTCTTGTGCCCGCTCCTCCCACACTGATAAAACACAACTTGGGTGCCAGAAGAGAGGTCTCATCTACCAGAAGGAATACCACACTTCCTCAGGTCACCTCAGGTAGACTCTCGGTGGCGCTTCCTGCTGTCTGTCTGGAGGGAATCGGCCTTGGATGTTGTACTGCCCTGGTCCATAGCTCCAGTCTCCCTTAGGTTACCCTCCGTGATAAGTTCCTGGTTGACTATTAGAGTAATAGAAGTCAACTGAAAGACATTCACCTGCGATCTGATCTCTGGTCTGAGGTCTTCCTTGAACTTCCTTGCTAGAAACAGCTCGTCATTTCCCAGAACGGGAGTGAATCCCTGTAACTCAGTGAAGCGGGAGGAATACTCCATAACTGAGAGAGTACCCTACTATAGGCTCATGAAATCCCTGGCTCTGTCATCCCTCAGTGTCGCTGGGTAGAATTAGTCATAAAACGTACGCTGAAACTCATCCCAAGCCATAGCCTGCTGGCACCCCGTCTGAGAGACTACGTCCCACCATCTCGTGGTGGAGTCTCACATCATATACATCGCGAGCTTCACCCTCCTCTCTAGAGGCATCTCCAGATGCTCGAAGATGGACAACATGGCTTCCATCCATGACTCTGCAGCCTGAGGTCCTCCATCCCCTGTGAAAGTGGGAGGATTCTAGTGCTGGAAGACCCGCGTTAGATCTGCCATAATTGGGGCAGGATGCTGAACTCCCTGGAAGGTCTGCATAAATCTCATGAAACCCTCTCTGAACTGAGCATCGACACCAGTGTCTAGAATCACTGTAGGTGCCATGTCCGGAATGATGGGCGGAACTACTGGCAGTCCCTGATCGGTCGTATTAGGTGTACGATCGCTACCTGGTTCCTGGCGTGCAACAGGAGGACGTCTCAGTGCAATAGTTCTGAAATATCAAAACACACCTTCATTAAAGGTGAACATAGTTGCAACATAGGATATTAAAACGGAACAAGATGGAAAAACCTTTAAATCTGAAAAAAAAACATAACTACACGGTGTGTAATACCGATACACGATGTGTTTCCAGAAATCTTACCCTGGGCGTGTACCTTGGCCATACATGGCTGTTTAAACAACCTGACTACATAGCATGTTATTAAACTACACGGCGTGTACTGACCCTCTTCTCCCTTCCCGGTTACTCCTACACGACTAAGTCACACGGACTGTCCCAGCCGAAGACTATACGGCGTGTTTGAGGCCGACACGACGTGTACTAGACATGCCTTACTTGGGCCGTGTTGTTAGCGACACGACCTGACACACGTTCGACACTACACAGCGTGTTCCCTAGGGAAACGACGTGCACTTGAAGGGAAACCTCGGCCTGTGTTGTTTGTGACACGGCCGGGTACTCGGCTGATCCATACACGGCGTGTTCCGAAAAAACACAGCGTGTATAAGAGAAGATAACACCGACCCGTGTTTTTCAAGACACAGACGGGTACATGGGAAAGGATACACGGGCGTGTACAGACCAAACACAGCGCGTACTAAACATGCATTAACTGGCCCGTGTTGTTAGTTACACGGCCGAGCTCCCAGTTAACCCCTATATAGCGTGTACCTAGAGTACACGACGTGTTCCTGAAAACCATTTGCAGCTCCGTCTCCCTGTCCACACGGTCAGTGACACGGATAAAAACTACACAACATGTATCTATAAAGTACATGCTGTGTATTCTGGGTTTTTCTAGACAGTATCCTCAGAACTGCACCGGAGCCCAGAAAACACAAAAAAAAAAAGAGGTTAAGGTGCCAAATTCTGATCCGTGGGGGCCCATACTCCCCACGAATCAAAGCTTGGCATCCTAACAATTCATGTAACAAGCGAACAATATTAGAAATCACGACCCACCAAATTCCGATCCTTGAGGGCCCATAACACCTCTAAGATCAAAGTTTGGCATCCGTGATAAGAAGGCTCCAAACAACGATACCCTATCAACATAGCAGGTATTCTATCACAACAGCTATCACAACAGCATGCATTGTCTATCACGAATCCTATCACAACAGCATGCAATCTCTAATGCAACATAGATGGTAGGGAAAAATGAATGGCATGTGATCTTCTAACATGTGCCTATATGATGCATGAGATGGCATACCCTCACCTCATCGGGTTGCAACAAAATAGAACTGTAATCATATAAACAGTAACAACACAAAACAAGTGCATCACCCAATGATGAAATCAATTAAACCGTAACATTCTCAAACTCAAAACTTGCAATATTCGAGGTAATCTGGATTTTTCCCTGTACACGGGTTCTAGAACGCCCGGGCACAGCTATTTACCATTCACCTCTTCTATCATATCCCTGTTTAATGTTGCTAAATAGTAATTCAATAGAAAAGGAAAGAACTCCTCTGATACCACTTTGTAACGACCCGAATCCGGAGCCCTTCCACTGGTGCCCCGTACCCGGTTCGCCACATGACCTCAAGCGCATTTCCCGAAATTCCAGAGGCTTCCAAATAGTAGTGAGGGCCTTGGTAAGTTATTGGGGAAACTATGCCCTCATTTGGTAAGGTATACAAGTCAAGAAAAACAACAGTCAATAGCAGAAGTAGTAAACAACACACAAACACTGAAACTAAATAGCGAAAGTAATGAAAACATAATTATAATGATAATGATGTAGTAGGAACAAGTATCTAAGGAAAGAAACAAACACAACAATGTGCTGAAATACAACTGAAAAACAAAGTACGAAAGTAAACAGCAACTCCAGTATCATCGTAAGCCTAAGATCGGTCTTATGCTCTCCAGCTCCAACCAGCAATCATGTACCCGAAGTAGAAGGGCCACAATCCCTATACACACCTACAACCATCTAACCTATTTGGGATAAAAAGCAGGACCCAAACAGGGTGTGAGACTAATCCCAGTAGGCAATCACCATGAGATCCGAGCCCTACTGTCAGTGAGTAATATAGCAAAAGTAAATGAAATAAATGCAGCAGAGAAATAGAAATACAATAAAGTAAAAAATCCTACAAATCTCCATTCACATTTATTTAGAAGTTCAGTACAATAATTTAGTTGTCAACCAAGGAACCTAGCAACAGCTCTATACTCCCAAGGCAAGCAAGTAAGCACAACAGGTAACTCAGCAGTCTACCTAAACAGCAAGCAGTACAAACCCAAGCTTGTTCTTTGGATGGGTGGACTCGTCACAACCAACCATCAAATAAAGCACTGACTCTCTGGGTGGATCCTACTAGCAAACCCCTCTAGTCAAGTAAACGTATAAAGGCACAAACACTCTGGGAATCTCTCACCGTCAATTCCCCTGTGGTCTTGCAACGAAATATATAGACTCTCTGAGGAATCACTTACGTCTAATTCCCCCTATAGTCTCGCTATGTAACTAAGGACACTCTGAGGAAGCACAAATTCTCATTCCCATATGTCCTGCGATCGATACTAATTATAAAAGACTCTCTAGGGAAGCCCTAATCGTCAATTCCCCCTTTAGTCCACCACACCAGGTTCACTCAGCCCTGAGTAGTTTGGTCGTGTGTAAATGACTGTTAGTAGCCTAAGTAAGTTCAGTATCTATTTGGATAATAGCTACAAGCATCCACAAGCATATAAACAGCATGCAATACATGAAATCAATTCAACAGGCATACTAGCAATGTGCAAAAGGGTTGCCTCATAGTCAAAACCGCGCCAAACGACAATAAACATCCAAAACAAGGGGAAACACCCATTGGGTGATCCTCAACCATGCTAACAAGAAATTATTAATAATCCAATAACCTCAAGCATACAAGAAATCTAAGGCAGATAACAAAACAGGATCAAAACCCTAACTCGAGATACCCGATACATGGGTATCCGACACTTTTGCACAAAAAACTCAAGGAAATTCAACGTAGGAAAAAAAAAACCACCTACCTCGATCCTAGTAGATCGATATATGTGAACCACAATGACAGATTCCCCTTAGAACGATGTAGATCTGAGAAAATGCACAAAATGCTCAACCTACGATAACTTGAAAACGAGGAGGAATCAAGAAACAAGGCTAAAGCAGAATGGGGAACTCACCGCTGCGCTTCCAACACAATCGACGATGGCTGGAACGGAGGTCATATAGAGGCACGACGGCTCAGAGAAGATTCGGCCGTACGGTCGCTCTCGGACGAACGAAACTTGGAGAAGAAGATGCTTCTGTGCGTCAGGCGCGACCCCGGTCCGTTTAATGAAAAAAAAGAAAGTACACGGTGTGTACTAGGTTTTTTCCGTACTCCACCAAAATCGGCCTCCATGTCACCCTTACACACCGTGTGTGTGGCCCGGACATGGCCATCACACGGCTTTGGCTGGAAAAGAGTACACAACGTGTACTCAGAAAGTACACAGCGTGTACTTCAAAAATTTCCAGAAAGTTCATTTTTCTCAAAAATTCCAGAAAAAGGAAAAGCATACCTGAAAAGAAGATCCGAGTTCTTACAATATATATGTTTTTTTTAATTATTTATATTATTTAAATATAAATTAGGCATTATATAAGTAATATTAGTAATAATTGATCATTATAAAACTAACTGCCTAAATTGAACATACCAAGAAGAAAACAATTTATTTATTATAACTCTTATAAATTATGATTAAAAACCTTAATAACATCTAAATAATCTCATTATAATTTTTTATAATGATATTATAACAAAATAATCACTTCTATAGCCATACTCACACATATATTGCAGCATGTTTTTATTGGGTCAGTTTAACCACCTACATCAAAAATACTATAAATTTATATCAAGGATATATTTGGAAACTTAATATTAGATATTAATAAATAAATAATTATTTTTTGGGTTATGTAATGGTAATATAAACATTTAACTCGTTAATTAATACAAAATTGTTCGTTAAATCACTAATACAAGCTTGTCACCAACTTCATCATCACGAATAATAACTAAAATACTTATAAAATGAAATTATAAAATTATAAATAATTAAAAAACTTAAATTAAAATAACTTTTATGTTTTGATAATGATGAAATCTGGGAGATTAATTAAGAACAACATCATTATTATGAAACTAGATCAAAATGACCAAGATTACTCACACCCGATATTGAAAATAGATAAAAAATAATTAATATAAATGAATATAATAATTGTAAATGAATTTTATAAAAGGTCATTGTAAGAACCCGGGTTTTTAGAATGGGTCAAAATCCCGAACCTGTTTGAATTTTTGACTTTTATATGAGAAAACTGGGAAAATATGGGAAGTTATGGAAATTTATAGATTACACACCATGTACTCCAAAGTACACACCATGTATGGGTTAGGCATGTACTGGTTGTGTGATCACCGAGTACATGCCGTGTGATGACCATGTAATATTTTCCTACTACACGGCATGTTGTGTTTCTTGACATGTCGTGTATTCTTTTTTCCGCGTACCGACTGAGTTCTAGCCGTGTGTCGACCTGTGTGGCGCATCCAAGCCGTGTGGATACCCCCTCTTAAGTTGGAGTACAGACAAGGAAACTACACGGTGTGTAGTCCTTTATACACGCTGTGTACTTTTATTTTTATTCACTTAAATGAAAGAGCGTCGTGCCTTATTTTGGAAAACCTCTTCTTCTTACCCAACTTCGGAATAGTCCATTCTGAAAACCTAAAGAACATATATAGCCCTAGATTCTTCTATTCTTTAATCCTTCAGTGGATGCGGGATCACATCAGTAAGGCTAAACCTGCACACCCTATTCCATTCTTGATTCCTTACTTCACACACTGCAAATTCTATCCGAGTAGAGTTGCTAGGATTTGACAAAAACGTAGATCTACAAAGATCAGATTTGAATTAGAGCTCGATATCAGATGTGCCTATGTCTACAAGTCTCATGTAGGTGGTTTATACCTTCTTTTGCATTCTCTTGGACTTTTGGGTGGAATGTATTTTAGCGCGTATTTGGGTATTTTGAGTGAGACCCTGTTTTATCTGCTATTGCATACTAAATTTCCTATTAGATATGCGGGATGCCTTTGGGTATGCCATTTTACCTGTTTTTCTTGAGCAGGGCCGAGCGAGGGGTCGTTGCTCAATTGGGGAATTTTGGCCGGGTATGCCAAAATGCATTAAAATGAATTGTTTAGAATAAATTCCAAGTTTAATTTTTTATGTTATGATATGAATTGTTAGAGGATTCCAAGACCTTGGTGCTGGTATGGGACAACACATAGTGCAATTCAAATTTTTAGTTTGTTTTTCTTGTTTAAAGTATTTATTTTGATTATATATATGTGATGTGTGATATTGCATATGCTAAAACCTTCAGGTTATGCTGGGCATGGCCTGGGTATTGTTGAGTGATGCTGATCACAGGTTGGGGCTGGCCTGGGTTATATTGGGTGATTCTGACCATGAGATTGGGTGTCATGGACGTCAGCTTGAGGCAGTGTGTCTGTTAGGTTGGGCATGACTCAAGTTACTTGGATGGCAAGGCCATCGGACTTGAGCGGCATGGTCGCAGGGGCACAAGGTGTTAGAGAGGTTTTGTATTGGGAACTTACTTTGGTGATTACCTCTCACCTGGAACTTTGAGTAGTGTGCACACAAAGAGACTCCGTGATGAGGTGGTTTTGACCACTTGTGTGGGTATAGGCCCCCGTTAGTTTCAGTTTAGGTACTATTGGTTTGGGGGTGCTTTTTATAGGAATCCACATGGAATGTGAGGAGACTTCAGGGAATAACATTGAGGCTATCAGGTTGGGGGAAGAGGCTCACCGTGATTTGAGGGCAGACATCGCTGTCCCTCCGGTTACTTTATTTGAGGGCAGATATCACTGTCCCTCCGGTTACTTATTTGATGATTGGAATCACTGCTCCTCTAGGTTACTATTGTTCAGGCATGCCTTCGGGGCATCGGTACTTGAGACACATGGTGTAAGGAGGCACACAATATCATGTTACATGACAGAGATTCTAGCGTTGGCTGAAGCATGTGATAGTTCATGGTGGTTACTGAGCACCAGTAGAGTTTGTGTTAATTTATGCATCATAATATTTACTGATTTCCTTATAAATGCATGCCTTCTTAAACACTTATATTAGGTACGCACCATTGGGTGGTATCCTACTGAGATTCTTCTCACACCTTGCACAGGCCCTTCAGGACACGTGTAGAATTTATGGATTTATGTGCAGGAAAAAGATTAGCTTCAAGAGATGAACCATATTATCTGTTGCATGGGGATGGTATGAAACTTGAGGTCTTGCCTAGTTGGAGTTTACTTTGATTTTTTTCTTTCCTATACCACCATGCCTACCTTGGTTATTGTAGCTACTATTGATTAGCCATTGGCACCCTTTTTTTATATTGACTTTCTATGGATGCATGATTTGTCTGTTTATTGCTATTGATTGTGCTTCCGCTATGCGGATCTGGTCTGAGTCTATAGAGTCTTCTAACTTTATATTATGCTCGGAATAGTACCATTATTATCCTCTGAGAAGGTATAGCATCCCCACTATACCTATAAGACCCTCACTACTAGTCGGCAGCCTTTGGCATCCGGGGAGGTGCGCCTAAGGTAGTAACACCTGACTCATTTAGCACTGTTCGGGTGGCTGATCAGGTCTGGGATATTAAAAAGTAGTATCAGAGGAGTTCTTGAAAGAGATTTAGTAGCACTATTTTTCTGGATACTAATGGGATCAAGACTTCTCTTTTATTTCTACTGGTTTTACTTTTTGGGATATGGAAGACTGGAGATAAGTTGTTGTTGGAACTGAGTTTCTAGCTTGTTCTTGGGTGCCTGCAGCCCCAGGTACGAGGGATGGACCAAGTTTCCATGGGTGGGAATTGTTGTTTTCTTTTTCTCATATTACAGTTTATATGATTTCCACCTCGATGGATCACTTGATATGTGATGTTATTGATTGTGATAGGTAAACCTTGACCCGATGCGGTAAGAGATAATTGGACCTTGGCGTGGTATGGAAAGGCATGACTGTTTGACTTTTGATAGTCACATTTTTAGGGTATTTCAATTTCATAACTGCACGTATGATTTGTAAAGTGATAATTCCATGTGAATAATATCAATTACCATGCCTTTTATGATTTTAAATGTGAATAGGTAAAATTCCTAATAGAATTGCTTGTTTATTTCAATGTGTTATGCCATGATTTATATATTTGTAGGATTACATGTGGCAGGGTATTTGGGTCTGGATCTTATAAGATCAGGCAAGTACTATGGTTGAGGTGATTTTGATCATCAGGATTGGGCAACTCAGTCATCAATTTGAGGCAATGTTGGTTGTCATGATGGGCATGGCCTGAGGTACTTTTGATACTTGGCTCTGTTGAGGGCGGGTAAGGAGGCCATGAGGCCGGGATGCCGTGGGAATGGGTCGCGGTGGGGGAGATTAAAGGTAGTATTTATGTGTTTCCTTGTACTTATTTTCCTATCTGTGTGAATATATTGTTATATATATATATATATGGGATGTCTGACCATTTATGGTATTCATCGAGTTCCTTTTATATGACCCAGATAGAGCATCAGGCGGGAGATGGTATAGTGCCGAAAGAGCAGGATCAGATTTAGGATCCGGTGAAGATAGTGCATGAGCTGTAGGTTCAGGCTCAGGGATAGGAATAAGTCTAGGATCCAGTGCAGGCATGACAACATCTGGGTTTGGCAGCATTCAGACCATGGCTTGACAAGCAGCTTCGAGCTAGACTGGTATGTGTCTTGCAGGGGATTGACATAGGTACGCAGGGTGCAGAGCCATCTATGGAATATCTGATGAGGGAGTTCCGGTCACAACATCCACCACTTTTTTAGGGTGAGGGTGGTCTGCAGGAAGCTGAGAATTGGATAGATAGCATGCAGATGATCTTTGAGCAGCTCGAGATGCCTCCAGGGCAGAGGGTCAAGCTGGCGACGTACATGCTGTGAGGACCGATGAAGCGTTGGTGGGATGTGCAGGTTCAGGATTGCAGGCACAAAATACTGTCATAGAGGGACTTTGAGGACAGGTTTTTCAAGCACTTTTACCCAGAGACATTTAGGGATGAGAGAGATTGGGAGTTCTTGAGCCTTCAGTAGGGAGACATGTCCGTCATGGACTACACAACTACTTTCACTGAGCTATCTCACTTTTCACCTGGTATGCTAAGCGATGAATCAGAAAGGGTGAGGTGTTTCAAGAATGTCTTATGAAATTCCATTCAGATCTAGATAAATATCTTCAGACTGGGTTCGTTTTCATAGGTGGTGAATCAGGCGCTCATTGTAGAGGGAAACTAGAGGGATAGTCCCCAGGTTGGTCAGGCGAAGGCTTCAGGTGATGGTTCAAATAACAATAAGTGAGGACATGATGAGTTTCAATAGGGTAGTCAGGCCAAGGAATCAGCTAGACCACCTCGTAGTAGTTCTTCAGTGGTTTTCTTTCAGTTTTGAGAGTTAGGGAATGTCCAGATTCAATGCGATAGGCCTCCAAAGGAGTGCCAGGCATATGGACAGGTTGGGAATCTCAAGTGGTTCTGTATGAAACCTTCTCAGATGGCTGGTAATTAGGGATCATGACAGACTGTGGCATCTGGAGTTGGTTTAGGTTCGGTACTAGGAGAGGGTATCCAAGTTTTAGCTGCACGTGGAGGACACGACATAGACAGTGGCACCCGACTGAGGGGTCAGTGGACGGTGACTAGAACAACATCATAGGGAGGTTAGGCATCCGACAGTCATACTTTAGGCCAGGTGCATGCCGTAGAGCTACCAGAGGCTAAGCAGGATGGTGATCCAACGATGGTTAGAGGTACACCATGGTTGTGGTCATGATCTTTTTTGTTTTTACTTGTTTTGGAATGGCCTTTTGGGGCATGTCCACTTTGAGTGCACGGGGTGCACATGATTTACGTGGACTGACTAGATACTGGTTAGGGGGATTGGTTCCATATCATGTGTGTGATATATATATATATATATATATATATATATATGATATGTGTAGCATTATGAGCATCGAGGATGTAGGTTACTTAAGGTGTTGTGGGCATCAGGGCATCAAGGATACAGGTTACTTGAGGTGCCGTGGGAATCAGGCAATCGAGGATGCAGGTTATTTGAGGTGTTAGGCACCGAGTTTGTTTTGAGCATCCATGGAATGTAGGACCTCGTGGAGGCATCCACCGATGTAGTACAAGATACGTTTGGGTGTCAGAAATGACATGAGAGCACCAATGAGGTGCATGAATGATGATACGTCACGAGAGGACCATTTTTCCGAAAATAGGTTAGTGAACCATTTCTTGATTTGAGTTTTGTCGGTTTGAGACTGAGTTAGTCAAATCCTAAGGTGGGGAACCCCTTGAGTAATTTAGCCATAAACTTTAAGACCAGGGTAGTTCAGGTTACTTTGATCGGGGTGGTATGTTTGGTGCCATATCCGGGTTTCATTTGATAGCTCAGGGATGAGCTATGTTAAGGTGGGGAGATTGTAAGAACCTGAGTTTTTTGAACGGGTCAAAATCCTAACCCTGTTTGAATTTTTGACTTGTATCTGAGAAAACTGGGAAAATCTGGGAAGTTCTGAAAATTTCTATATTACACGCCATGTACTCTAAAGTACATGCTGTGTATGGGTTAGGTGTGTACTGGTTGTGTGCTCACCGGGTACATGTCGTGTGATGATTATGTAAGATTTTCCTACTACACGGCGTGTTGTGTTTCTTGACATGCCATGTATTCTCCTTTCCACATACCAGCTGAGTTCTAGCCGTGTGTCGACCTGTGTGGCACGTCTAAGCCATGTAGCTACCCCCGCTTAAGTTGGAGTACGATCAAGGCAACTACACAGTGTGTAGTCCTTTATACATGCCGTGTAATTCTATTTTTATTCACTTAAATTAAAGAGTGTCGCATCTTATTTCGGAAAACTTTTTCTTCTTCCCCAACTTCAGAACAGTCCATTCTGAAAACCCGAAGAACATACCTAGCCCTAGATTCTTCATCCAGAGTCCGTTCTTCAATCCGTTGGTGGATGCAGGATCGCATCAACAAGTATAAACCCACGCACCCTATCCCGTTCTTGATTCCTAACCTCACACACCGCAAATTACATCCGAGGAAAGTTGTTTGGATTTGACAGAAACATAGATATATGAAGATCGACTTCGAATTGGAGCTCGATATCAGATGTGCCTACATCTACGAGTCTCAGGTAGGTGGTGCATACCTTCTTTTGTGTTTTCGTGGAATTTTGGGTGGCACAAATTTTAGTGCGTATTTGGGTATTTTGAGTGAGCCCCTTCTTTATCTTCTATTACATACTAAATTGTCTATTAGACCTGTGGGATGCCTTTGGGTATGCCCTTTTACCTATTTTTCTTGAGTAGGGCCGAGCAAGGGGTCGTTGCTCAATTGGGGAATTTTAGCCGGGTATGCTAAAATGCCTTAAAATGAATCATTTGGATTAAACTACTGAGTTTAATTTGTTATGTTATGATATGAATTGTTAGAGGCTTCCAAGACCTTGGTGCTGGTATGAGACAACACATAGTGTAATTCAAATTTTTAGTTTGTTTTTCCTGTTTAAAGTATTTCTTTTGATTATATATATGTGATGTGTGATATTACATATGATGGAACCTTTAGGTTGTGATGGTCATGGATTGGGTATTGTTGAGTGATGATGATCATAGGTTGGGGCTTGGCCCAGGTTACATTGGGTGGTTCTGACCACAGGATTGGGCATCATGGAAGTCAGCTTGAGGCAGTGTGACTGTCAGGTTGAGCATGGCCCAGGTTACTTGGATGGAAAGACCATTGAACTTGAGTGGCATGGTCACAGGGGCATGAGGTGTCAGAGAGGTTGTGACTTGGTAACTTAATTTGGTGATTACCACTCACCCTAAACTTTGAGTAGTGTGCACACAGAGAGACTCTGTGATGAGGTGGTTTGACCACTCATGTGGGTAGAGTCCCCTGTTAGTTTCGGTTTAGGTACTATTGGTTTGGGGGTTCTTTCCATAAGAATCCATGTGGAAGGTGAGGAGCCTTCAGAGAATAGCATTGAGGCTATCGGGTTGGGGGCAGAGGCTCGCTGTGATTTGAGGGCATACATCTCTGTCCCTTTGGTTACTTTATTTGAGGGAAGATATTTCTGTCCCTCCAGTTACTTATTTTAGGATAGTCATCACTACTCCTCTGGGTTACTATTGTTTGGGAATGCCTTCAGGATGTCGGTACTTGAGACACAGGGTGTCAGGAGGCACATGGTGCCATGTTACATGTAAAGACCCGTAAATTTCAAGGAATTTTTTTTCTTAATTTTCTTTGGAATTTTACAAGAACGTAGTTTCAGACGGCACCTGATTCCGAGGCCTGGTGTGCCCGAAATCAATTTTCGAAGTTTGGCTCGGGTACGTTCAGTGAACGAACGAGCGGGTTTTTCTAACTTTTGAACCGGTGCTTAGAATCGAATTCTGAGGGCACCGATGGAATCGAAGCACCGGTATTTTCTTAGAAACGCCTCTTCCGGAGTTGTGTTTGCTCGGGTGTGGTTTTTAATTTTTGGGCTTTAAGTTAAGAAATAAAATAACGTGGTACGAAAAACTTTATTTTATTTCACTTAAAGCCGCTTAAAGCCACTTAAAGCTATTTAAGATGAGTTTAAGCAGATAGGGTACAATTCAAAATATCCTACCCTCTTGGTTGGATATTTGTGAGGTGGGGCCCGCACGAGCCCCACCGTTTCTTTTTCGCTAAGTAACGCACCCGCGAAAACCCCTATTAATTGAAAGTCAACTGGGGCGTTTCTTAATCTATTAAACGCTCCTTTTAATTGGGCGGTTTTATTCGTTGAATTAATTCGATGAATTAATGGGTCGTTACTTAACTTAGTTTTTTCGTTTGTTGGCATGTAATAAAATAAGACCAACATTTTTCTTCTTGTGTGTTGTTCGTTGAGAGGATTTGACAGAACCTTAAGTCCTTCAACCTCCTTCGCGAAGAACGCGAAGAACGTGAAGAACGCTGACCTTCGACGAAAGGTGACGAAGAACGCCAAACCCTCAGAGATCAACGACGCGACGCCGTGTTCCGCGATGCCAACAATTCTTCTCCTGCGATGTTCTTCTGCGACGTTCCTTCTTCCGCGACAAATATTCGAATATCCGGTTGAGGTAGGAGTTTATGAATCTTTTAAATTCCTTTGTGGATTTTATACTTGACATGGATTTAATTCGTGTAAATTAAATCTGTGTGTTTTCTTTACCCCTCAGATATCGTCTACGCGACGCCGTATACCGCGACGACACGACGCCCTTCCGCGACACGACGATCCTCTTCTTCCGTGACGATCAATTCCGTGAAGAACGCACGCTCGAAGACGACGACGAGGTAGGGGTTTTATTTGAGAACTATCTTTATTCCCATGGTTGTTTCATTTAAAACAAAGAACCTGGATCAAAGTTCAATTTTAATTTTGATTAAAATTGTGTCTTGCTTGTTATTCATGTATTGAATATTTTCCCGATTGTTATCACCTAACGCGGAGGGTGCGGGCCAAGAAAACACGGCCCGGAAACCCTCCGCAGTTTTCCGTTGATGCGCAGATTAGCGGATGATGACAAACGGAGCCACAATGGCGATTTGAGGGCCAGGCAGTGAAGTCTGGGACCCGGGAGGAGCTACGACGCAGATAGAAGTGGAATTGGACCACCGGAGCAACTCCGGTGGCCCGCGGAATCCACCGGCGGCGGCCGACCAGACCCACAACCGCGCGGGTCCGGTGACACACGGGACGCGGAAAAGCCGCGTTCGCTGACCCAGCGCGGCCCCACGCGGGGCCGCGGTGCTTCTTCCCGCGGGGACAGTGCCCCCCCGTGGCTTCCTCCGCTTGGCCGCTCGGCCGAGCCGAGCCGGGCCGACCCGCCGGGCCGGGTCGCACCCAGGTCGGGCCAGGCCATCCTGGCCGGGCCGGGTCGCGGAAAACCGGGTCGGACCCGGACCCGGGTCGGGTCGACCCGCTTCGGGCCGACCCCGGGGGGGTTGGGCCGGGTCGGTCTAGGCCCAGACCCCGCGTTTCCGGAATCTTTTCGGTCTTTCGGTAATAACTTGAGCTATGAGCCTCCGAACGACGCTCTGTCAGCGGTGATGCGATCCTTGGATCGAGACGGTCGTTTCGTTATATCACACTCAAGGTTTTGGAATACTTTGGGTTCGGCCGGGTTGGTTCGTACACGAAACCAACCGGGCCCTCAGAGCGGAAACACTCATATCTTGAGCTTCGGACGTCCGATTGACGTGCCGTCGACTTTGATGGATTCCTCTAAGTGAGACGGATCTTTTGGCATACTCCGCCCGAGGTTTAGACGCAGATGAAGTACGGTCGGGTTGGTTTTTCCTTAGAAACCAACCGGGCCCCTGGGACGAAAAAGCCAATAACTCTCAGAACGGGCGTCCGATTGACGCGCCGTCTGCGACGTTGAGTTCCTGTTGATGATACGGAACTTTTGGATACATCAACTCTGGACTATGTGTCAGTTGATGTATCAGCCTCTCGGCTCGTGGAGCGGACCCTCCCGAACGAGCTTGCTGTGTGCGGGAACCCTAGAGCTGGCTGCGACTGCGACGATGATGGAAATAGTACGGGAATCCTCTGTGTTTTCGGCAGTGACCACTATGGTACATCTTGGGATACATCAAATCCAGACTACATGTCAGTTGATTCATCGACCTCTTGGCTCGTGGAGTGGACCCTCTCGGAACGAGCATGCTGTGTGTGGAAACCCTAGAGCCGGTTGAGACTTGAAGACTGCTGATCGAATGACTCGGTGTGTTACGGATAGCCCAGTGGGAAGCGCTTGGTTGTAGCAGCAGACCCACGGCAGAGGAGCGCTTGGTTGTAGCGGCAGACCCCCGGTACTCAACAAAAGGAGTACCTCTGGAGGCTATGAGGGGGAGCTCTTGGTTGTAGCGGCAGACCTACGACGGAGGAGCACTTGGTTGTAGCAGCATGGGGGAGCGCTTGGTTGTAGCGGCAGACCCACGATGGGGGAGCGCTAGGTTGTAGCAGCACGGGGGAGCGCTTGGTTGTAGCGGTAGACCCACGACGGTGGAGCGCTTGGTTGTAGCGGCTGACCCGTGGTACTCAACAGAAGGAGTACCTCTAGAGGCTATGAGGGGGATCGCTTGGTTGTAGCAGCATACCCATGGTGGGAAGTGCTTGGTTGTAGTAGCAGGCCCACAGTACTCGATAGGTGGAGTACTACAGCAGTCCAAGGTTAGAAGGAAGCGCTTGGTTGTAGCGGCATAACCACTGTACTTGATGGAGAAGGAGTTTCCCTATATCTATGGTTTCAACTTCATGATCGATCCTATGTGGGTCATTGCGGGGGTTTGTACCTACCGATCCTTTGTGGGTCCGACGGCTAGATGAATCAGTGGCTACATATGATCATCTCTATTGTCTTACGAAGAAGTATATCCTGTGTGAGTTGAATCCTGTTTGTTATCCTATGTGGATTTACATTTTGCTTTCCTATGTGGATTGTGTCGTGCTATCCTATGTGGATTTATGTTTTTCTTTCCTGTGTGGACTGGGTTGTACTTGAGCTCGGATGTTGGAGCCGAGTGAGAATTGAAGACTTAGGTATATGTATGGGCATATACCTAAGCCGTGTCTGATGTTACTTCGTGATTGTATATTTCCTTTTTGGTTTATCCTTTGTGGATTCTGGGAGACCTTCGAGGGTCTTGGGGTCCCTACTGAGTAGCTTATACTCACCCCTGCACGGGCTATGCCCGCACTACGTTGTGTTGGTTGCAGACGACGGACAGCGCTGATCGTGGTGGTGGCTTGTGGAGCAGGACTGTACCCGGAGGTGGACCACTGGGTGGGACGTTCTCGGAGCAGTCGGCTAGACCCGAGGAGCAGTGGAGGCTTTCTGTACCCACCCTTCAGGTGGGACTTCCAGTGGACGGCTCGACGTTGCGGATTTACTTTTCAGTTGTTGTTTTCCCCTTTCAAGTTGTACTTTACTTTCAGTTTGGGTTTGTATTCTGGACCACTTACCTTTCCGCACTTACTGTTGTACCAGTTTTTACTTAGTGTTTATCTTTTCCGCTTGCTTACTATGTGGTGCTTGTTTACTTTACAAAGGCAATGCCTTCCCTTTTACTGGGATTTACGCCTTGGTGCTAGTCGCCAGCCCCTGGCCTATGGAAGGCGGGCTTGGGGTAGTCATGGCACGGGCCCCGAGGTCGTGTCGTGACAAATTGGTATCAGAGGAGTTCAGTTCTACCGTGGACTCTGATCTTTTCTATGTGAAGCAATAGTGTTTAGCGTATTGGGTGTGGTTATCAGTCCAGGGAGTCCAGTGTTGGTGCGGCGGCCGACATATCCGTACACCAGGACCCTGACTTCTGATTTCCGACTTAATGCACAAAAACATTGATTGCATGTGTGTTTCAAGTTTTCTTTGTGATTAATTGTATCAGCTCACCAGGTATACTGTTCTGACCGTGGCGCACCTGTTTCCTTTCAGGATGGCCCCACGACGGCAGCCAGCTAGGGTTCCGAGAGTCGTACGTGAAGACAGCCCGCCGAGCGATGAGGCCTCGGTACATGGCCCTTTGACAGGAGAGGCACCGGCGGTACCACTACCCGCCGAGCCACCGATGCTTCCAGCCCCGACCACTGACGATGCACGTCACCTTAGTGCACTGCATGAGTTCCAGCGCCAGCGACCGCCCAGGTTCCGCGGGGAGACGGACCCCCAGGCAGCCGAGGACTGGCTGGAGGCGGTTGTACGAGTTTTCCGGTTAGTGAGGACACCAACAGACCTTATGGCGGTCCTTGCAGCAAGCCTCCTGCATGCGGAAGTAGGCAGATGGTGGAGCTTGATGCTCCAGGTGCACGATGAGGCATAACTCCTTTGGACAGACTTTGAGAGCCTTTTTCGCTCAGAGTTCGTCCCAGCCACCCTCCTAGCGGTGCGCATCCAGGAGCTACTACAGCTGCGGCAGGGCAACATGACAGTATCCCAGTACGCGGCGAGGTTTACCGATCTCTCACGCTATTCCACGGACATGGTACGATACCCATTCTTTAGGGCCCAAACCTTTGAGCAGGGGCTCAGGCGAGAGATCAGAGCTTCGGTTGTTTCTTATAGCATTTCGACACAGACCGAAGTGTTGGAGTGAGCCCTCTTAGTGGAGAGTTTCCTTGCTGAGCAGTCTCCAGCAGCAGGACCCACCACTAGCCGACATGCGGCAGAGTCTTCTGCAGCGGGCAGTAGACAGATGACGCAGGGGTCCAAGAGGACTAGACCTACCGGTGGTCGACCGCGTGACACATGATCGATTGTGCGAGGCACCCGGGGTGGACAATGACTTACCATGAGCAGACAGTGTTACTCCTGCGGCGGGGTTGGTCACATGGCTCGTGACTGTCCGACCTGCCATATGGATGACCAGCAGATGAACGAAGGACCTCCCAGGCAGAGGTAGAGGTTCGATCGAGGCGGATCGCATGGAGCAGGAGACCGTGGCAGGGGAGTTGGCCATGCAGCGGGAGGTGGACGACGCTTCGAGGTGTTTCCACCACCACCACCTGGAGGTCCACCCCGACCACAGGGAGTTGGTGGACATGGGAGAGCTCAGCTTCAAGCAGCCGAGGCCTTCGATCATGGATCTCTGGGAGCAGATGGACAGGATCGGAACTGGTGGATACGTATTTTGTACTTCTAGTTCCTTGTTGCTGTTGTGTAGTGTCTTTGTATTATGAGCTGCAATAAAAAAAAGAGACGCATACCTTTGTGATGTTTTTATTCCTGTACCCATTTGTGTTGTTACTAAGAGGTTCCAGTTTATACTGTTGACTTGACCCTCACTTGTGAGACATCTACTGGAGGAGACCCAGTTACCACATACTGATGCCGACAGTGTGACTCAACCCTTGGAGGCGAGAGTAACGGTTGGATCTCTTGGTAGTAGCGTCGAGGCCTTACGACATCATCCTTGGTATGGATTAGTATCAATCCATGTCAGGATTGACTGTATTAGGCGAAGAACTTGGTTCATCCAGGGGATGAGACCGGATTTCTCTTATCGGCAAAGAAGAAATCTCAGCAGCTCTTGTAGGACCAGAAAGGTCCAAGTCATCCATGTGCGGATGAGGACAGCTCAGAGCCGACAAAAGTCTTGTGCTGACAGAAGGAGGAGGCCACTAGAGTTCGAGGATGGCGACCACGTCTTCTGGCGTGTCTCACCTCGACGTGGATTACGGAGATTTGGCCGAGGCGGCAGTCGTCTCCACGCTTCATCGGACCATTCCAGGTCCTCAACAGGATTGGCGAGGTGGCTTATCGCCTGGCTCTACCACCTCAGTTGCACCGGGTTCACGACGTCTCCCACGTATCTCAACTGAGGAGATACGTGCACGACCCGACACACATCATTGACCATGGGGAGCTGTACGTTGATGATGGGGCAACCTTTGCGGAGGTCCCAGTGGAGATCGAGGATCGACAGGAGCGGGTCCTACGTGGACGATCAGTTCCTCTTGTGCGCATCAGATGGCAGTACGAGAACCTCTAGGAGAGCCCTTGGGAGAGGGAGGCTCAGATGTGTGCTCAGTACCGCCTTTGTGTCCCTAAGTTTGTGGTGAAGCTTTACGGGGATGTAAAGCCCTGTGGTGGGAGTAATGTAAAGACCCGTAAATTTCAAGGAATTTTTTTTCTTAATTTTCTTTGGAATTTTACAAGAACGCAGTTTCAGACGGCACCTGATTCTGAGGCCCGGTGTGCCCGGAATCAATTTTCGAAGTTTGGCTCGGGTACGTTCAGTGAACAAACGAGTAGGTTTTTCTAACTTTTGAACCGGTGCTCAGAATCGAATTCCGAGGGCACCGATGGAATCGCAGCGCCGATATTTGCTTAGAAATGCCTCTTCCGAAGTTGTGTTTGCTCGGGTGTGGTTTTTAATTTTTGGGCTTTAAGTTAAGAAATAAAATAATGTGGTACGACAAACTTTATTTTATTTCACTTAAAGCCTCTTAAAGCCACTTAAAGCTGCTTAAAATGAGTTTAAGCAGATAGGGTACAATTCAAAATATCATACCCTCTTGGTAGGATATTTGTGAGGTGGGGCCCGCACGAGCCCCACCGTTTCTTTTCCGCTAAGTAACGCACCCGCGAAAACCCCTATTAATTGAAAGTTAACTGGGGAATTTCTTAATCTATTAAACGCTCCTTTTAATTGGGCAGTTTTATTCGTTGAATTAATTCTATGAATTAATGGGTCGTTACTTAACTTAGTTTTTTCGTTTGTTGGCATGTAATAAAATAAGACCAACATTTTTCTTCTTGTGTGTTGTTCGTTGAGAGGATTTGACAGAACTTTAAGTCCTTCAACCTCCTTTGTGAAGAACGCGAAGAACGTGAAGAACGCGAAGAATGCCGGCCTTCGACGAAAGGTGATGAAGAATGCCAAACCCTCAGAGATCAACGACGCGACGCCGTGTTCCGCGACGCCAACAATTCTTCTCCTGCGACGTTCTTTTGCGACGTTCCTTCTTCCGCGACAAATCTTAGAATATCCGGTTGAGGTAAGAGTTTACGAATCTTTTAAATTCCTTTTTGGATTTTATACTTGACATGGATTTAATTCGTGTAAATTAAATCCGTGTGTTTTCTTTACCCCTCGGAGATCGTCGACGCGACGCCGTATACCGCGACGACACGACGCCCTTCCGCGACGCGACGATCCTCTTCTTCCGCGACGATCAATTCCGCGAAGAACGCATGCTCGACGACGACGGCGAGGTAGGGGTTTTATTTGAGAACTATCTTTATTCCCATGGTTGTTTCATTTAAAACAAAGAACCTGGATCAAAGTTCAATTTTAATTTTGATTAAAATTGTGTCTTGCTTGTTATTCATGTATTGAATATTTTCCCGATTGTTATCACCTAACGCGGAGGGTGCGGGCCAAGCAAACACGGCCCGACAACCCTCCGCAGTTTTCCGTTGATGCGCGGATTGGTAGACAATGAAAAACGGAGCCGAAATGACGATTTGAGGGCCAGGCAGTGAAGTCTGGGACCCGGGAGGAGTTACGGCGCAGACAGAAGTGGAATCGGACCACCGGAGCAACTCCGGTGGCTCGCGGAATCCACCGGCGGCGCCTCGGCGCGCTGCCAGATAGAGCCACCGCGGCTGAAGCCGCGACGGCGGTGGCCGACCAGACCCGCGACCGCGCGGGTCCGGTGACACACGGGACGCGGCAAAGCCGCGTCCGCTGACCGAGTGCGGCCCCACGCGGGGCCGCGACGCTTCTTCCCGCGGGGGCATCGCCCCCCCACGGCTTCCTCCGCTCGGCCGAGCCGAGCCGGGCCGACCCGCCGGGCCGGGTCGCGCCCAGGCCGGGCCGGGCCGCCCTGGCTGGGCTGGGTCATGCCAAACTGGGTCGGACCCGGACCCGGTTCGGGCCGACCCCGGGGGGGGGGGGGGGGGGGGTTGGGCCGGGTCGGTCCGGGCTCAGACCCCCCATTTCCGGAATCTTTTCGGTATTTCGCTCATAACTTGAGCTATGAGCCTCCGAAAGACGCGCTATTAGTAGCGATGCGATCCTTGGATCGAGACGGTCGTTTCGGTATATCACACTCAAGGTTTCGGAATACTTTGGGTTCGGCCGGGTTGGTTCGTACACGAAACCAACCGGGCCCTCGGAGCGGAAACGCTCATATCTTGAGCTTCGGACATCCGATTGACGTGCCGTCGACTTTGATGGATTTCTCTAAGTGAGACGGATCTTTTGGCATACTCCGACCGAGGTTTGGATGAAGGTGGAGTACGGTCGGGTTGGTTTTGCCTTAGAAACCAACCGGGCCCCTGAGACGAAAAAACCAATAACTCTCAGACTGGGCGTCCGATTGACGCGCCGTCTGCGACGTTGAGTTCCTGTTGACGATATGGAACTTTTGGATACATAAACTCTGGACTATGTGTTAGTTGATGTATCAACCTCTCGGATCGTGGAGCGGACCCTCCCGAATGAGCTTGCTGTGTGCGGGAACCCTAGAGCTGGCTGCGACTGCGACGATGATGGAAACAGTACGAGAATCCTCCATGTTTTCGGCAGTGACCACTATGGTACATCTTGGGATACACCAACTCCGGAATACATGTCAGTTGATGCATCGACCTCTTGGCTCGTGGAGTGGACCCTCCCGGAACGAGCATGCTGTGTGCGGAAACCCTAGAGCTGGTTGAGACTTGACGACTGCTGATCGAACGACTCAGTGTGTTACGGATAGCCCAGTGGGAAGCGCTTGGTTGTAGAAGCAGACCCACGGCGAAGGAGCACTTGGTTGTAGCGGCAGACCCGCGGTACTCAACAGAAGGAGTACCTCTGGAGGCTATGAGTGAGAGCGCTTGGTTGTAGCGGCAGACCCACGACGGAGGAGCGCTTGGTTGTAGCAGTATGGGGGAGCGCTTGGTTGTAGTGGCAGACCCACAATGGAGGAGTGCTAGGTTGTAGCAGTACAGGGGAGCGCTTGGTTGTAGCGGCAGACCCACGACGGAGGAGCGCTTGGTTGTAGCGGCTGACCCGTGGTACTCAACAGGAGTACCTCTAGAGGCTATGAGGGGGAGCGCTTGGTTGTAGCAGGAGACCCATGGTGGGAAGCGCTTGGTTGTAGCAGCAGGTCCATAGTACTCGATAGGTGGAGTACTACAACAGTCCAAGGTTAGAAGGAAGCGCTTGGTTGTAGCGGCATAAACACTGTACTTGATGGAGAAGGAGTTTCCCTATAGCTATGGTTTCAACTTCATGATCGATCCTATGTGGGTCATTGCGGGGGTTAGTACCTACCGATCCTTTGTGGGTCCGACGGCTAGATGAATCAGTGGCTACATCTGATCATCTCTATCATCTTACGAAGAAGTATATCCTGTGTGAGATGAATCCTGTTTGTTATCCTATGTGGATTTACGTTTTTCTTTCCTATGTGGATTGTGTCGTGCTATCCTATGTGGATTTACATTTTGCTTTCCTGTGTGGACTGGTTTGTACTTGAGCTCGGATGTTGGAGCCGAGCGAGAATTGAAGACTTAGGTATATGTATGGGCATATACCTAAGTCGTGTCTGATGTTACTTCGTGATTGTATATTTCTTTTGTGGTTTATTCTTTGTGTATTTTGGGAGACCTTCAGGGGTCTCGGGGTCCCTACTGAGTAGCTTATACTCACCCCTGCACGGGCTATGCCCGCACTACGTTGTGTTGGTTGCAGACGACAGACAGCACTGATCGTGGTGGAGGCTTGTGGAGCAGGACGGTACCTGGAGGTGGACCACTGGGTGGGACGTTCTCGGAGCAGTCGGCTGGACCCGAGGAGCAGTGGAGGCTTTCTGTACCCACCTTTCAGGTGGGACTTCCAGTGGACGGCTCGACGTTGCGGCTTTACTTTTCAGTTGCTGTTTTTCCCTTTCGAGTTGTACTTTAATTTTAGTTTGGGTTTTTATTCTGGCCCACTTACCTTTCCGCACTTACTGTTGTACCGGTTTTTACTTAGTGTCTACCTTTTCCGCTTGCTTACTCTGTGGTGCTTGTTTACTTTACAAAGGCAATGCCTTCCCTTTTACTGGGATTTATGCCTTGGTGCTAGTCGCCAGCCCCTAGCCTATGGAAGGCGGGCTTGGGGTAGTCACGACACGGGCCCCGAGGTTGGGTCGTGACATTACACGATAGAGATTCCGGTGTTGGCCTAAGCAGGTGATAGTCCATGGTGGTTACTGAGCACTGGTGGAGTTTGTGTTGATTTGTGTATCATAATGTTTACTACTTTCCTTTTAAATGCTTGCCTGCTTAAACACTTATATTAGGTACGCACCATTGGGTGGTATCCTACTGAGATTTGTATCACATCCTGCATGGGACCTTTGAGATGCGTGTAGACTTTATGGATTTACGTGTAGGAAAGAGATTAGCTTCAGGAGCTAGACTGTATTAGCTGTCTCATGTGGATGGTATGGACCTTGAGGTCTTTCCTAGCTGGAGTTTACTTTGGTTTTCTTTATTTCATGTACTATAATGCTTACCTTGGTTATTATAGATACCGTTGGTTAGCCATTGGTTCCCTTTTTTTTATATTGACTTGCTATGGATGCATGATTTGTCTGTTTGGGTAGTTGTTACAAGTGGTTCAGCATGCTGTTGTGTTTACATTCCACTGCTGTTGTTTACATTTATTGCTTCTACTGTTTATTTTTATTGATTGTGCTTCCGCTATGCGGGTCTAGTTTGAGTCTGCTGAGTCTTCTAACTTTATATTATGCTCGGACCAGTACCATTATTATCCTACGAGAGGGTATTTCCTCCCCACTATACCTACCCTCGCTGCTAGTCGACAACCTTTGGCATTTGGGGAGGTGTGCCTAAGGCAGTAACACCCGCCCATTTAGTATTGTTCGAGTGGATGATCGGGTCTAGGACATTACAGTTATAGATATGAAAAAGATTATTAAATAGGTGATTGAGTTATTTTTTTATATAAGATATTCAAGCACTATAGTGGAATTTAGGAATTAAGGCACGAGGTTCTTTGTCTCAAATTTATTTTATTATGATATATTTCTTATTATGCACCATAATATTATTAATATGGCATGATTAATTAATAATGAATGTATTTTACCATATTAATTTAATTAATGTGGTTTTAATATCCATATCATTCTCTCTCTTTAAATGGATTTCGTTTCAAAAGATAACAATGTTAAGAGGGTTTTTGTTAACTCAACTCCCTTTATTAATTTATAATGATTCTTATTGACCACCCTTCTTATAATCTTGGTTCCTTCCTTACTAAGATTTTATTTATTGGTAATTTATGTTCCCCTCTAGGGAGAATGAATTTTTAATCTGAATATTTTAACTTGATGAATCTCTTCCTCAAAAAGTATATCATTATTGAGAATAATTCCCATCCTCCTTAATAGTGATTTTCTATAATTTTCAATATTTTCCTTTCCCAACAATGTAATCCTTTATAATTGGAAACCTAATTATGTGTTATCTCATGCAACCTCTATATTTACATTCACATATTTTTAAAAAGTAAGTTTTATTACCCATTTTATGATGTGGGTTTTTAAAAATATATTTCAAAATATTAAAAAGGTTTTATATCCTTTCAAAATCATATGTTTTATCTTCCACCCCACATTTCTTTTAATAACCATTATGACTTTTTAAGGATATATTATTAAAGTTTCTTTTTAACTTTTGAAAGTGACCTATAACTTCATCTTTTTATGATAATATTAAAAATGTTTTCTAAATTATCCTTTTAAGTTTTTCTTCTATATGGACACAACTTTCTGCCAAATTTTTCTTTTCTATAAAACTTCCTCTCAACACCTTCATGGTTTCTAAAATAAATTCTTACTCTCATAGTTTTATAGAATATATGATTTCAAATGGTCAATTATATTTATTAGTTCCAAATAAATTTTCTTAATACTCCTAAAAAAGGTATTTTCCATTTACATCAATACCCTATATTCATTCCTATGATATTATCTTATGATACCGTCCACCTTCTTTATTTGGATGGATTATGCTTATATTATGTAAAATCATGTAAACCATTTCCTTCTTGAGATAATTATTCTTTGATGGAATTATTTATGATTTCATTTATGTGGCACAAATATGTTAGACATGTGAAGGGTGCACCCTGAAAGTGTTCCAAAGTAGTGGATAAAGAATTAATCTCTAGAGATGACATGTTCATGATACCTTGATAGCATGAATTGGTAATGTTTTATGATACCTTGGTGACAAACCTTGGTAATTTATAGAAGAGTGTTCCCAGATAGCTCTCTAATACATTGGGTAAATAATTAATCTCTAGAGATGACATATTCAAGATACCTTGGCTATATTCCTTGGTAATGTTTTACGATATCTTGGTGAACAATCTTGGTAATGTGATTTTATGAAATCTTAGCAATGAACTTTGGTGATATGTTTATGAATGTCTAATATTTATCTTTTAGCCACATTTCTAAGTTATGCTTCATTTACTTATGATAATGGTATGCCTCATGTGATTATATTCACATTCTTATGTTTATATTATTATGTTATTCCCCAAGTCTTACCCATGATATGTTCTGATTTCTTTTTTTTATCCCTTACTGAGCATATGATATCACCCCTTTCTTATGTTTTCATTTCCCTAGGTTTTGAATAAAAGAAATACATAATATGTGTCTAAAATAGTATCTTATGTGAAGAGTTTGTGGTATATGTTTAATACTTGTTATAGATTAAGTAGTCACTTATAAAGTGTAAAAAGTAACTATTGGTTGAAAATGACATGGGTTTTATTAGTTAATGTTTTGTCTTAAATGTCTAAAACTATAAACCTAAAAGGTCTTGATAATTCATTATAAATCAATATTTTTTATAAGTCATGTAATTGAGATGATCACATTGTGGGGAATCATTGTTGGTATCAGAGCATGGTTTAGATAACTTTAGAGGTTATTATATTAGTTAAGAATAATTTAAAGGTTGATAAGTTAAGGTTGATCGTAATTTCAAAGTTATAGACAACTCTTTAGGTTAGTTAAGGTAATATTGAATATTTTAGGGATTAGGATAAGATAAATTTAGTGAAATCCTTAGGGATAAGTCTAAGGGGTAGTTCTAAGTATAGGATAATATCCTGAAATTTTGGTAAATTTTAGATTACGTGGTTCTCCTAGAAATTATATCCCTATTTGGATATTAGAAAGTGGATATGGTTGTGGCATAGATGCACCTAGTAGTATTCACCCTAAAAAAAGTTGGTTGAGTATTAACCAAATATTCACTCTATTGCACAATGAGTGGACCTGATATTGTACACTTGGATAGAAACTCCTGTAGGATATTCTTTGGTTAATCACATTCTATTTACAAGCCATTATGAATGATTTATCATGTTAAGAAATTAGGTTAAGAAATATAAGATAACCCAACCTGAAGAAACCTATATTGAACTAAGATTGATTTAGGATGAACTGAAAGATAATATAATAATTTTTAAGAGTATGACATATTGAGGTTAAAGTTTCCATTTTATAATAATTATCTTATGGTGTTCATCACTCGTGATTAACTATCTTTGGTTTTATTAATGGCTAAACCCCAAATAAATCGAGTTAACAATGGATTCCTTAAACAATGAAAAGATTGTCTCAACGAGAAACC
Source organism: Viscum album (assembly GCA_963277665.1). Classification (NCBI taxonomy): domain Eukaryota; kingdom Viridiplantae; phylum Streptophyta; class Magnoliopsida; order Santalales; family Viscaceae; genus Viscum; species Viscum album. Next base: position 1,283,638,519 of record OY728138.1, on the reverse strand, counting down.
TAATGAGATAAGAAATGAAGTGATAAATATTATGATTATATCAAACCAACTATCAAGAATTATGATTAACAACATGAACATAGTTTAATTCCTAAAAAAAATAAATAATAGAAGGATGGAGTGTCATGGAAGTTTGGGTGACAAAGATAATGAAGAAAAGAATATTCAATTTCCAATGTGTCAAGAATTTGTGAAGAGGTACCTAGGGAATGTCTCATAGGAACAAGAATATTCTTTGTGTGTAGAAAATTAGGCTATTAAAAAAAAATCTCCCAAGAGAAAATCAAGAATTTTTTTAACATGATGAAGGTAAAATATGTGTTTCCTAGTCGTACCTATGATATTAAGGTAGACACCTCCTTTGAAAATATATCTTGAGTTATGATTTTATTTTAAATACCCTTAACTAATTTTCTTAGTGAGTGAAAATTAAAATTGAGAGGATACAATTTATTTAAGGTGGAGAATGTAACACTGATATTTTAGATTTTATATTTTTTCCTTTAAAACCTCATGTATTCAATATATTACTTTACACACAATATTGAAACAAAATGAATCGAGAAACGTTATGCAACCATTAAAATGTATCCATTGAATTGGAGGGTAAATATAGAGGTAAATTAATTATGAAATATATGTATAAATAAAAATAAATGAATTTTTTAATACTAATGCATTGATAAAATTCTACTAGTATAGATAAATAACAAATAAAATCATTTTATGTTTAGAATTATATTTCCTTAAAAATTTCCTTTTCATGCACTATGAAGTTTATTATATTATGGTTAAATAATGGTTTAAATTGAATTAATTGATAATATATATAATAAAATAAGTTAACATCCATCAAATAGTTTTTTCTAGGAAACTAATAAATTTATTTTATGCTTAGAAAATACATGTTTCTTAAAATTGTTTTTATGCATTATGCCAACTTATATTAAAATTGATTTTTATCACTTTTAGAAATTGAATCATATAGAATGATTTAAATATATATAATCAAAATTTTAAAGTTAATAAATGGGATAAATTTCATTTTTAGGCATAAAATTAATTTACCAAGATAAATATTAGTTACCACAATAAAACATTTTTTTTCAAAGAATGATACTTTTCTAAATATTGTTCATTTTTTTAATTTAATGGATTTATTGTAAATTAAGACTTGAATATTATGTTTAAAAATATATAAAAATAAATTAACATCCATTTAATTGGTAATAAATTTTAAATAATATTATGAACACTTAATGATTAAAACAATTTTTTTCTATAAAAACAGTTTTTCAACACATTATATGTTTTAATTTAAAGTTAGTTTTTTCACATTTAGAAACTGAATTAGATTAAATGGAGTCATAATTCAGATTAATAACATCAAAATTTGGTAACAAGGTTCATGTTATATTTTTATTAATAAAAAAATTACCATGGATAAATTTTAATTAAGATTAATAAGTGTTAAAATGGGTAATCTAACATGGATCAAATTTTACTAAATCAATTTAACAATTAAACATTATAAAATAAATTTTTAGTTTAGAAATTTATAACTATATTTCTCAACAATATTTCCAAACCTAACTATCCTAACTATCATATAAATACCCTATTTTGTTTCTTGTAATACTTTGAAATATTTCAAGATATATTTGGAGCCAAACGATGAGATGGAGTGCAATTCCGAGGCCCGGTGTGCCCAGAATTAATTTTATAAAAATATTAAAAATATTTTATATTACACATTCATGTTTTCTTAAATAAAATTATATAAAACTTAATTTAAATCTCAGATAAGAAATATGATACCAAGGTTGAGTCTGGAACACAATGTTTACCTAAACGCAACCTAAAACAGGTCGGCGCGGGATGTTCGTCATGGGAGGGTGTGATTAGTTAAATAAATAATTAAATTTATTTATTTAATTTAATTAACATAATTATATTTATCTATCAATCCACTATTATGGCAGGATATCTAGGGTTATCTGCATAACCCTAGGATCTGTTGAGAGGTTTCTCCTTCCTCCTCCATTGGAAAATCAGAATCAGATAACGATGAACCTTTGGATCTAGGAAGATCAAGGTACAAAAAACACAATGACTCATCTTCCTAATTGGAAAGAGCATTATTCAACAACGGATGATCCAATTATGGTAGGAATCATCAATTTTTGGATTCTTCCTCAATTGATTAAATTGATTGAGCATGATCATATTGATTCATGATCTACGTTCGAATTATAAGACTTTGCATGTTCCCATGTACAAATTTAATTGTTAACTTAGTTTTATCACCCTTGGGAATCCATATTTTTTTCATTGGATAATAATTCTTGGATAATGATTATTTCACCCTTAATATTGTGCATTTCTTCCAAACTCTCTTCATGTTCTTCACTGATTGTCCCATGGGGTCTCGGTATGACTTTGCCTGGTGGGACCGAGCCCGATTGGACCCCCAAAATCAGGAAGGATTCACTTACGAGGAATGGTTTAGAGGATTAGGTATGATCGGGGATGAATCATGGAATAAAGGGTGTTAGTTTCATGGATCTAGGATCCAAGGCAACAAAGGTGCGGTGAGAGATACACGATGTGTACGACAAACCCCATGGACGAATCAAAATCCAATTTTCGGAAAATAGATGGTCAAAAAAGAACAGAGGCCCATTCTATTATTTCTAAGTAAGAAATAAGTGGAAATAGAGGTAGGAGGTTTCGATCTAGAATCATGGAAGTGGATCTGAGAATCTTGAAAAAATGGGACTACACGCCATGTAGTTCAGAAGAACACACATTGTGTTCCATGACAATCCATAGCACTAGGGTTTCTACAGAATTATAATTATCACATTCCATGTGGTACCCCCACATGCCATGTGACTTATTTCTAGTGGCCCAACATGTAATACAGGAGTACACAGGCATGGTCATGGCCATGAACATACACACACCATGTTCCGAAGTACACAAACATGGGAAAGCTTACACAAACACGACCAGAGGCACGAACATGACCCCAAGTGGCCTAGACACACCGTGTAGTCAACCTGCATTCCATATAGTATTAAAAGAAAAGTAATACATGTACTGAAAATGATAGGTCTAGGTAGCGAAGTGGGACCACATTCCATGTGGATCCCCTTACACGTAGTGTATGCCTTCCTTCTTTTTGGAGGAACCTTCAACCTCTCGTATCTCCTTCATTTGGACTCGGATTTTGGCTCATGAGTAGCCTATCCTAAGTGTTTTTTCATGTAGAACGTGATGGTGGAATCTTTAGTAGATTTTAAGATATAATTAAATATGTTCTAAGTGTTATGATTCTTTAGGCAATGCTCGACGGTGGTAGTGATTAGAAAAGATCACTGGGGTATTTAGAGTGGCACCCTCCAGCTGGGATGGGTATGGTTCCTCTACCTATCTATAGAGTTTAACCCTCTTTAAGGATAGGGTAGGGTCCTATATCTAATCTAAAAGTATCACCCTCCTACTAGGTAGATCATGGGTCCTCTATCTGCTACCCGAGTGGAACCCTCATGTTGTATCAGGGCATGAGTCCTCGACTACTAGAGTGGATCCCTTCAGCTGGGCTGAGCATGACTCCTCTACCGATTACTAGAGAAAAACCCTCCAGCTGGGTTGGGTATGGGTCTTCTACCGATTACCGGAGTGGTACCCTCCTTCTGGGATAGGACATGGGTCCTCTAGCTATTTACTAGAGAGGCACCCTTCAACTGGGATAGGGAATGGGTCCTCTACCAGTTACTATTGAGTGGCACCCTCCTACTAGGTAGGGAATGGGTCCTCTATCAACTTACCAAGTGGAAACATCTTTTTGTATTAGGTTAAGAGTCTTATATCTAGATATTGTTCCCCTCGACTATGAAATACAGTGATGAGGTGTGGATTGACTTGGATGTATCTTCAGACAGATGTGCAAGATGCTGGGCATCAATGATGGACTTCATGGAACTGATGACACTCTTTTCCTAGGTTGGTCCATGAGATGGAGATCCCCCTTCTTTCTCATTTGGTGTTCTTTGGTTTGATCATATATATCTGTATCCAAGTCATTATATTTTGTACTTTCTTGCTTTGGGTTGAGTTGTCTACTCTCTATCTATTCCTACTGCGCCTCTTACTGCCCCCCCTTCAAATTTTGGGGAATCCTACCCAGTATGTATATACTCACCCCTACATGGGATTTTCCTGCACGTGTCGTGTCTTATGAAGACGATGGATAGGTTAGTGGTAACTACAAATGATCATAGGCATACTTGGTGAATTGAACTATGTACGGTGGTCAGAGTTTAGAGATTATGAGATGGGTTCTTTCAACATTTTTACTTTCTAGTTTTTCAACTTGGGACATCTTTCTGATTGGGATTGTATTTTTCCTCTTTACTTTTTAGTTTACACCATCATACTCTTATATATCCTATAGGTTTTACATGTATGGTTATTACTATAGATATTATATCTTTTCCTTTTATTCCTATGTAATTCTACATTAAGATGGTTAGGTGTGTGTGTACAAGCACATTAGGAAAATACCTCCTATAAAGTTATTCATTTAAGTGTTTTTCACCACCCCTGACCTATGACGGCAGACTTGGGGTAGTTTTTTCTCGATCCCCATTGGGTTGGGTCATGATATATTGATATCAGATCAGTTCATTCCTTGGAAAGATTTTTGGAGTATTCCCATTATGATGATTTTTTTGGGATTTAAGGAAATATTGTCAAAGTGTTTCAAGTGAAGATTTTAGGCCAATTAATCCTATGTTAGTGTGTCAATCGATGTATCCATTCACTAGGAATTTGACTACCTACTTTTCATCTCGACATACCAAGACATTGGTTGCAAGGATTAAATGGTACATGCATCATATAGGATTGAGTCTTTGACTTACCTTCTTGATTCATCTCCCAATTATATATATATATATATATATGCTCATATAACTATGGTATATCTTGATTAAAATTTCAAGATGCCTCCATGATGATATCCAGCTAGGTTACCAATTTTATATCTTGAAAATGATTTGATGGGTTATGAGGCCTCAATTTAGGATCTATCCTATGAGATCCTTCCTCCAAGTGGATAGGTAGAAGCATCCACACACATTGAGCAGTAGATCATACCAGCAGAGTAGGCTGAGGATGCGTGCAGGATTAGTGCACTCTGCAAGTTCCAGCACCAGAGGCCACTGAGGTTCTACGATGAGATAGATCCCCAGGCAGTGGAGGATTGGATAGAGTTGGTGGTCTGCGTTTCATTATTATTCAAACACTGATGGATCAGGTGTTTGCACTGGTAGCAAGCCTTTTCCATGGAGCAGTTGGGAACTGGTGAAGTCTTATTACACAAATTCATGATGAGTTCGTGCTCTCATGTTCTGACTTCCAATATCTATTTCACAAGAATTACCACCCCTCCTATTTTCACTCAGTTCATATTTAGAAGATGACGGTGTCTGAGTACGCTGTGAGGTTTATAGACCTTATACGGTACTCCCTTGATATGATTTGGGATGGATACTACCTAGCATGAAAGTTTTATCAGGGACTCTGTAGAGATATATATGTTAGTGCGATACCCTTATGAATTACCACCTATGTTGGGGTGTTGGAGTAGGCACTGGTGATAGATAGATTCTAGGTAGCTGAAACAGGCACTGGGCATTATAGAGTAGAGTTATTTGCAGCAGCTAGCATATTCTAGTCGACAGGATCTTAGTGAAAAATATCTTCCCAAGATTAGGCTTGGACATGTGGTAAGGAGTAACACAAAGGACCAGGGAAGCTTAGAGAGGTTCGGTTCTATGTTTATGATTGGCTAGGTTACATGGATCTTGACTATATGACTAGATGTGTTGAGGAGTGCAAGTAGATAGAAGAGAAACCACCATGGTAGAGGAAACACCTTGATTAGGGATCTCCAAAGAGAGGGCATGGTGGAACCCATGGAGGTGGAGCTGGTAGAGGAGCAAGTGGAGCTCCAACAGGATGAGTTGTGGGTGGTGGATGGTGCTATAAGATCCTTCCACCACCACCACCACCACCAAGTGACCTATGTCAACCGCATGGATCTAGCAGTCAGGGCCACAGATAGCTGTAGGCTATATAATAATATGACCTAGTGGAACGATATGATTAGAGGTACGATCTATGTTTATTATACTCTTGTATTAGTATTATTAAACATAGGTGAAATTCATTCCTTCATCTCTTTAATCTTGGTGAGAGAGCTGGAGCTCCCAGTTGAGGCATTAGCCCATCAGCTTTGTCTTGAGGTTCCTACTGATAATGATTCTTCTATATCTTTTATCTTCCGGTAGTGCAAGCTATCTCTTGGTAAAGATAGATTGATGTGGGAACTTTTGGTCATCACTATGGAACCCTATTATGTCATATTGGGTATGGATTGGTTTTCCATGGTCTGGGACCAGATTGACTATCACTACAGATTATTCAGTAGCCTTCGCACTGATGAGATGATATTCTCCTTTGTGGGTGAGAGATATCTCATGGTGGGATGAGTGGGTTTTTTTGAGAAAGTGTTTATAACCCATCACCCCTTAGTTAGCGAGTATATCCATTAGTGAATCAGTCTCTTCATGTGTCTATATTTCTTCAGTCATGGAGGATTTTATCGATTTCTTTCTTGAGGATGTCCCAGGAAAACCTCTAAAGAGGGAGATGGAATTTTTTACCGACTTGCATCCTGAGACCACTATGATATATTCTGCGGTATATCGGATGTCCCCTACCAAGCTCCGGGAGCTACAGTTACAATTGGAGGACCTTTGAGAGAAGAGTTTTATCAGGCCCAATGTGTCATCCTAGAAAACTGCAGTGTTGTTCATGAAAAATGTGGATGAGATCTTGTGGATTTGTGTGGATTATCATTGCCTGAACGAGGACATGATAAAGAAAAATTACCCATTTTCAAGGATTGATGACCTATTTGATTAGTTGCAAGGTGAGATATGGTTCTCGAAGATTGATCTTAGGTATGACTACTAATAGTTGAGAGTTTGTGAGGTTGAAATTTTGAATCTGACATTCTGATGTCGCTATAGACACTATGAGTTCCTAGTGATTCTCTTTGGTGTGACAAATTCCCCCAATGTGTTTATGGATTTAATGAATCATATTTTATAGTTATAATTAGTCTGGGTTTTTATTTTTTTCATTGATGAAATACTCATATACTTTGAGATAGAGGAGGATCATGAAGAGCACTTGAAAATGGTCCTAGATTTACTTTAGGAGCACTAACTTTTTGGTAATCTCTTAAAGTGCCAGTTCTAGATTCAAGGGGTTCACTTTCTAGGGAATTTTATTTTTGAGCATGGTTTATCCATGTACCCAACAAATATTGATGAATTACTTTCTTGGGATCCACCCAAGAGCATGTTATAGGTGCATAATTTTCTTAGATTGGTGGGGTACTACCATAGGTTTTTGGTAGAATCATCTAGGATTGCAGCCCCCATGACCACCCTAACATAGAAAGGGCAGTTGTTTATCTAGATTGAGTAGTTCCATAGAGTCTTCAAGGAGTTGAGGATAAGGATGATGAGTGATTCTGTTTTGATATTACCACAAGGAGGGTGTGAAGTACGTAGTTTTTTGTGATGCCTCAGGAGTTAGTATCAGCTATATGTTTATGTAGAGGCAGGTAGTTATTTCATATGGGTCAAGGAAGTTTATAACCCATGAGAAAAAACTATTTGACTCATGAACCAGTGCTAAAAGTGGTAGTCTTATCCCTAAGGATGTATAAGCACTATATTCTGGAAGATAACTTTGTGGTTTACTTAGACCATCAGAGTCCCAGGTATGTCTTCACACAAAGAGACTTAAACCTGAGACAAAGGTGCTGGTTGGAGTTCCTATAGGACTATAAATTTGAGATAGTATATACTATAGGGAAGGGAAAAATAGTATCATATTCACTTAGCAAGAATCCCATGGATCGTTTGGTGTAGGAGGCTTCTGAGTAGTTAGATTCCTTATAGTTGGCCTTGATTAAGCAGGAGGGTGCATTTTTTCTTCAGTCAATGGTATTGAATCCTATGATTCTTCAGTATATGAGAGAGTCCTAGTTGGGAGACATAGACTATAAGGACTTTCATGACCAAATATCATCAAGAGATTCACCAGATAAATTTTATGAAGGTGAGAATCATGTCATCATTTTCCAAGTATGGATGGTGGTCCCAGTCATGATACAGGAGGAGGTGGTGAGAGAGTTTCATACTTTTCCTTTCGTTATACATATCGATGTGGGTAAGATGTATAGATACCTTTAGAAGTAGTTTTGGTGGTCCATCATGAGATGGAGAATGGTTTAGTTTATCTCATGGTTCCTCACCTGCTAATAGGTGAAGGTTTAGCACCAGGTTCTAACAAGTTTGCTGTAGCCACTTGAGATCCTAGAGTGGAAATGGGACAACATATACATGGGGTTTATGACAGAACTTTCATGGATAGTGATAGGTTGTGATGCCATATGGGTGAAAGTTTTACAACTCACGAAGTTAGCATAATTCCTTACTAATAGGGAGAAAATATTAGTAGAGAGTTTGGGGCAGTTTTATATTCATTAGATTGTTCTCCTTATTGGGTTTCCCTCAACTATTTTCTCCAACCATGATGCATGGTTCATGTCACGATTTTGGAGAGGCCTCTAAGAGGCATTCAGGTCCTAGATGAGTATGAGTATGACCTTCCACCCCCAGGCATATGGGAAGACCGAGCGCACTATCCATGTGTTGGAGGATAAGATGAGGGCTTGCATGTTAGACTTCATATGAAGATAATAGGAACACTTTACATTGGTAGAGTTTGCATACAATAACAGATACCAATCCACTATTATCATGTCACTTTTAGAGTCCCTGTATGGTAGACCCTGTAGGTTACCCTTATGCTGGACAAATATCAGTGAGATATCTCTTGTGGATCTATATATGGTGAAGGTGATGACAGAGAAGGTTCAGGTCATCCGGGAACAGATGAGGACAGCCCAGAATGGGCATAAATCTTACACAAATCGATGTCATAGACCCTTTAAGTTCGAGTAGGGAGACCAAATTTTCCCAAGAATATCCCCATTATGAGGATTATGGAGGTAAAGTCATGGAGGAAAGCTACCCCTAAGGTTCACCAGGTCATTTGAGATCTTGTAGAGGGTTGTCAAGGTAGCTTACCACCTTGACTTACCCCCACAGTTGGAGCTGGTGCCCAATGTCTTCCATGTGTCACATTTGAGAATATATGTGCATGACCTCATGCACATTATTGAATGGGTCAAGCTAGACATTGAGTATAGAACCACTTTTGTAGAGCACCTAGTGGTGACCGAGGATCAGTAGAAGAGGACCCTGCATGGTCATAATATCCCCTTGGTTCGTGTGTTGTGGCAGCATAGGAGCATGCATGAGAGCTCCTAGGAGCGGGAGAGCCAGATGTGGGCCCATTATCTTGATATTTTTATTTAGTTTTTCTTTTTGAGGACAAAAATATTAAAGGATAGAATGATGTTGATACCCTATTTTAAACTTGTAAGAATTTAAAATATTTCTAGATATATATTCGGAGCTAGGTACTGAGACAATGTGCGATTTCAAGGCCCGATGTGCCGAGAATTAATTTTATATAAATATTAAATATATTTTATAATACGTGTGAAAATTTTCTTGAATAAAATGGTATAAATCTTAATAAAATATCATATCATAAATCTGAGACCACAGTTGAGTCTAGAACATGATGTTTACCCTAAGTGCGACCTAAAATAGGTTAGTGCGAGACGTTAATACAAAAGCGGTTGTGGGAGGGTGTGATTAGTTAAATAAATAATTAAATTTATTTATTTAATTTAATTAACCTAATTCTATTTGTCTATTAATACACCATTATGGAAGGATCTTCAAGGTTATCCACATGACCCTGAGATCTATTTAGAGGTTTCTCCTTCCTCTGTTTGAAAATCAGAATCAGACGGCGATGAACCTATAGATCCTGGTAGATCTAAGAGAAGTGAATTCAATGACCCTTCTTCCTCATTAGCGAGTGAATTATTCATAAATGAATAATCCAGTCAAGTTAGGACTCATTAATTTGTATATTATACCTCAATTTATTAAATTGATTGATCATTATTATATCGATTCTCGATCTGCATTCAAATTATAATCCTTTTCATGCGTCCAAGTACAAATTTAATTGTTTATTCAGTTTTCTCTCCCTCAGGCATCTTGATTTTTTCTTATTGGACCAGAACACTTGTCTAATGATCGTTTCACCCTTGATATTGTGAATTTACCCTAAACTTTCTTTTCATTCTTCTCCAATTGGCCCATGGGGTCTCGATTCAAATTTTCTGGGCGGGATCGAGCCCGATTGGACCCCTAGAATCATGGTGGATTAATGTGTGAGGAATGGTTTGGAAAATCAGGAATGATCATAGATTAATCATGGAATAAAGGGTGTTAGTTTCATGTATATGGGATCTGATACAAAAAAAGGCATGATGGGAGATGCACAATGTGTACGAAAAACCTCACAGACGAATCAGAATCTGATTTTCGACCAAAAGATGGCCAAAAACAACAAACTAAGTATCCTTCCACCATTTCTAGGTGATCAATAGGTGGAAACAGTGGCAACATGCATGGATTTTTGAATCATGTAAGAGAATATGAGAATCTGGGAAAAACATGACTACACACCATGTTGTTCGAAAGAACACACAGCGTGTTCCACAAGAATTTTTGGAACTATGGTTTCTATGGAATTATAAGTAACACATGCCGTGTGAGACCCCCAAATTCCATGTGACTTAGTACTGGTATCATGGTGTGTACTCTGATAGTACTTGGGCATGAGCATGGCCAGGAACATGCCGTGTGCCGAAGTACACAGACACAAGAAAGCTTACACGAACACATCCAGAGGCATGGGCAGGACCCCAAGTGGCTCTGACACACCGTGTAGTCCACCTAAATTACATGCAATGATACAAGAGAAGTGATCCATGTTATGGTAGGTACACATCCAGACAAAGGAGTGAGACCACACACCATGTGGGTCCCTTTACATGCTATGTACCCCTTCTTTCTTTTTGGAGGAAGCCTCAACCTATCATATCTCCTTTTTTGGACTCATATTTTGGCCCATGAGTAGACTATCTGGAGTGTTTTTCTATGTAGAACATGATGGTGGACTCTATAGTGTTGTTTGAGATATGACGTGAGATGTTCTGATTAAGATGCTTCTTTAGGCAGTGCTTGATGATGGAAGTGATCAAGTAATATCACCATGAGATTTAGAGTGGCACCCTCTAGCAGGGATGAGAATGGGTCCTATACCTATTCATAGATTGTAACCCTCCCACATGATAGGCCATAGGTCCTCTATTTACTCTTAGAGTGTAACCCTTCTTATAGATAGGTTATGGGTCCTCTATCTACTACCCGAGCGGAACCCTACTATTGTATCAGGGAATGGGTCCTCAACTACTGGAGCAGCACCCTCCAATTGGGTCCTCTATCTACTACACGAGTGGAACCCTCCTGTTGTATTAGGGAATGGGTCCTCTATCTACTACCAAAGTGTCACCCTCCTATTGTATCAGGGCATGGGTCCTCTATCTACTACCCGAGTGGCACCCTTCTATAGTATCAGGGCATGCGTCCTCAAATACTAGAGTGACACCCTCCAGATGGGCTGGGCATGGGTCCTCTACCAATTACTGGACTGGAACCCTTCTGCTGGGCTGGGTATGAGTACTCTACCAACTACTAGAGTGAAACTATCCCATTAGGACATGGCATGGGTTCTCTAGCTATTTACTAGAGTGGCACCCTCCTTCTGGGACAAGGCATGGGTCCTCTACTGGTTACTATTGAGTGTAACCCTCCTACTGGGCATGGAATGAGTCCTCTATAGACTTCATAAGTGGCACCCTCATGTTATATCAAGGCATGGGTCCTCTATCTAGATATTTTTCCCCTCGACTGTGCAACATGGTGATAAGGTGTGGCTTGAATTGAATGTCTCTTTGGACATACACATGAGATGTTGGGCATTGATGAAAGACTTCTTTGAACTGATGGCACTCTTTTCATGTGTTAGGTTGTGAGATTAAGATTACCCTTCTCTCTCATTTGGGTTGAGAATATATATATATATATATCCATTTCATTGTATTTTTTAATTTATTGCTTTGGGTTGAGTTTTCTACTGTCTATCCATTTCTATTATGTCTCTTACTACTCCCCCTTCAGCTTTTAGGGAATCATACTAGGCATGTATATACTCACCCTTCCATGGGCTTTGCCTACATGTTTCATGTCTTATATGAATGATGAACATGTTGATGATGACTATAGAGGAGCATAGGGATACCTGGTGCATTGGACCACGTATGGCGGTCAGATATTAGAGATCAAGAGATGGGATCTCTCAACATTTCTGCTTTCTAGTTTTTTTAGGTTGGTACATCTTTTTGGTTGGAAGTTTATTTTAGTCCTTTACTTTTCAGTTTACACTATCATACTCTTGTAAACCCTATAGTTTTTTCATGTATGGTTATTACTCTATATATATTGCATTTTTCCATTTTATTCCTCTTCACTTCTATATTGATATGGTCATGTGTGTGTGTACATGTACATTAGGCAATGAACTCCCATATAGTTATGGCTTTCAGCGTTTGTATAGATCTTGTAGTGTTTATTCTTCCAACGCATTCAAGGGAGTGAAGTTTAGATTAAGGATCCATTTTCCTTATTGAACTCTGAATTTTGAAAGTTTTTTTTAATTTTGAAGATAAATTATTTATGATTTAATTATATTTTTGAGTTGTTTTAATTATTATTTTGTAGTTTATTATGATTTATAAATGTTGTTGTAAATTTTATTTCTTTGAAAACAAAATTATTTGTTGAAATTATCAAATTATCATGATATTATGTAATGGAAAATGATATATGGTGTCATCATTCATTAATAAAATGGGCATCACATGTAATGACTCCATATTTTTTACCCGTTAAATTAATGAAATATTCAATGATTTTGACACATGTAACACCAAAATAATGTAAAAACTATGTAAAATGAACTAATAAATGTTAGATTATTGAAAATAATTAAATTATAATATCAATTAAACACATGTATATAATATTAAAATAAAAAGTTTACTATTTGTAAATGTGTTTCATATCTGATGCTTCCTATCTGATTATCAATAGTTTTTATTTACCATGTTTCTATTTTCTATTTATATGTTTATATATATATTTAAATGTTTATATGTTTTAATATATTCACTAATTATATTATAATATCAAGTATTGAATGGATCATAATTGGATAAATTTATGAATAACCACTAGCGAATATGAAAAAGGAGTTGATGAATTCTTGGAATTTTCTAAATGAAATATTCAAAACATTGATTAGATTTTCTGTCCATGTGTGAAGTGTTTGAATATAAGAAAGTTAAACTCTAGATAAATCAAGGATCATCTCATTTATTATGGTTTTATCATTAATTATACATGTTGGATATGACATGGTGAAATAACTAAAAATTCAACATCCAATGTTGATGAAAATATTCATAATGAGGAAACAGATCATATTAAAGAATTAATTCTTGATTTAGGTGTTGAAACCATAAAAAAACAACTATTTAATGATTTTATGGAGATTACAAGAAACCATTATTCCCAGGTTGCATTAAATATACAGTGTTATCAACAGTTTTGAGATTAGTTAACTTGAAAGTAAGAAATGGGTGGAGTGATAAAAGTTTCTCCAACTTTCTTGATCTTTTAAAAGAGATACTTCTAGAAGGAAATGGGCTTCCATATTCTAATTATGAGGTGAAGAAAATATTATTCCCAATGATATTGGGGTATAAGAAGATACATGCTTTCCCCAATGATTATGTGCTGTATAGGAAAGAATGTGAATATTTATCAAGTTTTCCTACATGTGGGACATCACACTATAAGATGGATGAAAAAGTCAAATCAGATTCTTTATCAGGTACTAACATCTAACCTCATGAAAAATCAATTTTTTACTTTCTAATGATATCATCCCATAATTATTTCATACAATTCTAATAATTAAACTATGATTCATTCTTAGGTACCAGAATCACAGCTCCTGCTAAATCAATTTGGTACCTTCTAATAATTCCTTGTTTGAAGAGTCTTTTTGAAAATTCAATTAATTCAAAAAGGTTAAGATGAAATTTAGATGAGAAAATATCTGATGGTAACTTACATCACTCCGCTAATTCACCATAGTGAAATAGATTTGATAAAAAATTTTGTGATTTTGGAAGTGAAGTTAGAAATCTCAGAATGGGATTGTGTACTGATGGAATGAATCCATATTGGAGTCTAAGTAGCCAACATATTTCATAGCCTATTTTTTTGGTAGTTTACAACTTTTCCCCATATCTATGTATGAAGAAAAAATATGTTACGATGAGATTGACGATTTCTAGACCAAAATAGTTGGTAAATGATATTGATGTGTATCTTTCACCATTGATTGATGATTTTAAAATACCATGGGAGATAAGTGTTAAGGTTTTTGATGCATAAAATAAAGAGTATTTTCTTTTGTGTTCTATGATAATGTTCAAAATAAAAAATTTCCTTCATATGGAAACTTATCTAGATACAGTGTTAAGGGACAAAAAGCATGTCCAATTTGTGAAGAAGATACTTCATATTATCGATTGCAGAATAGAAGAAAGACATTGTATATGGGACATTAAATATTTTTTTTCCAATTGATCATCCTTATCATAGATTGAAAAAATCATTCAATGGTTTACAGGAATACAAACTTCCCCCTCGACTATTTTTAGTTGAAGAATATTATGACAGGGTGAAAAATATTTACATTACATTTAGAAATAAAAGAAGTTCCGGTCTTTAAAAAAATATCTAGAAGAAACATTATATATTTTTTGAACTACCTTATTGGAGATATTTATAGGTAAAACATAACATCAATGTTATGCATGTTAAGAAAAACATATGTGAAAGTTTTATTGGATATTTATTAGACATAAAAGGAAATACAAAAGATGGATTTCATGCCAGATTATACTTGATATCGATGGGAATACATTTAGAGTTATCTCCCACTATGAAAGGAAACCGAACATATTTACCTCTATATTTTCACACATTAATAAAGATTGAGAAGATGAATTTTTTTCAGTGTCTTCATGGTATTAAAGTAACCAGTGGTTATTCTTCAAATGTGAAGAATTTGGTGTCATTAAAGGATTGTAAATTAATAGGTATGAAATCTCATGATTTCCATGTATTTATGCAACAACTTCTACCAGTTTTACTGCGTGGTATATTTCTGATATCTATCAGAAAGACTATCACCATCTTATGTAATTTTTTCAAATCCATTTTTTGAAAAGTTGTTGATCCAAATTTGTTATATGTGTTGAAGAATGAATCTGATCTTATTCTTTGTCAACTAGAAATGTATTTCCCACCTAAGTTTTTTAATATAATGGTTCATCTAGTGATTAATTTGGTGTATGATATAAGAATATGTGGGCCTGTTTATTTATCATAGATGTATCCTTTTGAAATATATACAAAATTTTTGAAGGGATATATTAAAAATTATTATCGACTAGAGGCCTTTATTGTTCAGAAATATGTATCATAAGAGGTGATTAAGTTCTATATTTATTATTTGTATGAAGTAGAGAATATTGGTCTCCCTATATCTCAACATATGATAGTTGATAGTGAAGGTAGAGGGATTCAAGGCTTAAAGGTAAATATCATTCCATGTGATGAAGTGATGCATGAACATTTATACATTTTGAACAACACATATGAGGTTCAATCATATATATCATCACATATTGTAGAATTCAATTTATGATATACAAAAAGAAATGAAAAGTGGTTGATTATTAAGTATAAAAATACATTTTTTCCATGGTTTAAAGAGAAACTCATCACATATATATCTATATCAGAAACATTGAAATGGTTGGTAGGGGGTCCATCTATTAATGTGATCACATGGTCTGGTTTTAATATTAATGGGTACACATTTTACACAAATAAGTTGGATGATAAGAGTATCATTTAAAATAGTGGTGTAATGGTCATCTCTGAAGTTCTTTATTTTTTGAGTGCAAAAGTTAAAAACCCAATTTCTGCATCAACGCCATATTTTGGAGTTATTGAATACATATGGGAAATTGATTATATTAAATTTTGAGTCATTTTTTTAATTGTAATTGGGTTGCAAGTAATAGTGGTGTCAAAAATAATGAATATGAGTTTAAACTTGTTGATTTTAAAAGATTTAGTTGTTATGAGGAACTATTTATCATGGCCACACATGCAAAGAAAATATTTTATGTCATCAATCCATCGAATGACCAGTTTTCCATCATTTTTCAAGGGAAAATAATCCATTTGGATGAGGAGGATGATGATGATGTTATTGATTTATATCAGGCTTCTTTGTATATTACAAAATTTACGAATAATAGTGACTATAACACAGACATTGTGTATGCAATATGAAATGATCATGCTGAAAGGATATGAAAAAAATACTAAAGTACTCTCCTAATTAATCTGGTAATTATTTAATTTATATTTCTTTTTTAAAATTTACATGTGTAAAAACTGTATTATTTAATAACTATTGGATATTTAATTATATATATTTGATTATTTATTTGATTTTTCATGTTAAATTTTGATATTCCACGGTTATGGTTAAACATTTTTTCATTGAAACACCCAACGCGAATTATTATATTTTGGTTTAGTTTAGGCATATGAGAACACACTTTTAAACTTTGATATTTAAAATTTAAATGTTTATACCTTTTTTAGAAGTAATGTTTATATTAAATAGTTCACCTTGCATATTTTTTTGGTCAAGAATCATAACATTATTTTTTAAAAAACTTACACATGCGTGCCACTGTTTTTAATTATATGTTTCTATTTTCATGTTTTCTAATTACTAACTTGTATAATAATATTCAAGTACACAATAATTTCACTACATTTTCCCATTACAATGACATATACAGATACAGATACAGATACAAATGAATATCTACTGAGGTATTTTTAATTTTTCATATTATTAAATATCTAGTAATATAATTAGATAATGAAAGATAGCTTTTAATTTACAAAAAAATAATTACAGGACTGCTGATGAGACTTTATCCGGGGAGTCTTCTGCATTTAGTATTCAGAAATCGAATCCTTGAGTTGGTAAACGTGGCATTACACATTTACCAAAACTATAAATTTCTCGTGGAGAGGAGCGATTACATAATAATTTTGATTATAATAATAATGAAACTGGACCAAATGAAATGAAATTTATTAGCTATATTAGCATGCAGATCCGTTACAGGATAAGCATTTTATATCCTGATTGGAAGTATATCGATAATATGGTGATATATTAGATTTGGGAGGCTGTGAAGGTAAAATATCTCAATTGATTTATTTTATCCCATTTTTCGAATATGATATATTTTAAATTACTAATATTTATTCTATGAAACTACAGATGACATTCAATTTTGAAGAAACAAAAGAATTTAAGAAAATATTCCTTACTTTAGTGGCGGTTCGATGGAGGGATTTCAAAATAAATTTGAAAAAAAATTATGTGTTTGGAAAGAGACAACATGAAAGCCCATTCCTCAAGTATCTATTTTTAGATGAAGATACATGGAAGAAATTTGTTTCCAATCAACATGATGAAACATTTCAGGTGTGATAATTATATTATATTGTATTATAAAATTTCTTATATATGTACCTAATTACTTATTAGTTTACATTTTATATAATAGGCCTCCAGGAAATCCCATCAAGACATTCAGTTACAAAATGTTTACCCTCATAATTCATCACGTGTAGGGTATCATTTATTGGAGAAAAAAATGATTGAGGAAAATTTTGAAGCACTAAGAGCTCACTCCACTAGTGATTCTAATGAGGTCTAATTCAGTCCTCCATCTCTACCCACCTGCCATGATAAATGGAAAAGAGTGAGAAGAAGAAAAAATGAAAAGTATCTTATAGATAATTCTAAGGAAGTAGATGAAAGAATTGAAAGTAAATAATAATTATTTTTTCATGAATTTTAGTAATTTATAAATTAACAACACTAATATTCCATTTTTATTTTTCATTTTAGGATAAACTTTAGAAGAAATTGACATAGGGCACTTTATCCCTGAGTGTAGGATGTATATCTTAGCCACTACATTAGGAAATCCAGAACACCTCGGCTGCATAAGAAGATATGAGGCGGGTGTTAGTATTAAAAAAGTTTTTGGTCATCAAATTAAACAATCAAGAGACCCAGAAATTGAATCCTTAAAATCTCAGTTGAAAGATATGAAAGAGTCCATAGGTGATCAAATTCAAGCAGTTTTACAGTAGGCTATGTTAGAAAAAATGATGAGATAGTCACAGTGTGTGCAACCTTCCCAGCCCGCCCAGCTTTCCCAGCCTGCCTACTCAGATCCTCCACCTCCTCGCTCGGACCCAACCTTATACTATGAGTTATATGTAGGAGATCCTAATGTACATATTGTAGTGTTTGGATTTGTTCATTTTTTGGGGGATTCTGTACATCACCAGCCTATTTAGATGGGTTAGGTTAGGGTATCGATACATGATATTATTGATCCTACCGCTCTACTACCATTCCCTACCATAGATATTACCAGAGTTGGGGATTGTATGGGTTATTTTTTTTTACTTTGGCCATCTATCCTTATTCATCATATTTCATATGAGGTATGTGTTTTTTTAAATATTAATTACATCTGATTGAAAATTACTTATAATGTTTTCAAATATTTAACTTATATAAGAGTATATGAAATCCAAATAAATGGCACAAAGGTAACAAAAGGTTTAGGAAAAAACAACTGTAGATACTTCAGATATTTCTGATGGGATAGAAATATTATCTTAAGTTTCTTCTTCCTTGGCTAATATCTATGAGTTTAGGATGTCATACGATATATGTGGAAGAGACTATCCATTGATAATATTTTGAAAATATATCCTGGATCTAACTGAGTTTAAAGAGCTCACTGTGAATGTGTTGCAGTTGTTTTCCATGTAAGTAAATTGACCTTTCAATTTTTATTTTTTTAATTAAATATGATTTAAATTGAATAACTATATTACTTTTTTAATTATGTATCTACACATGATACTTGTTAAAAATGAAAACACAAGTGTTTTTCCATTTATTGATGGGTAAGAGCAGAAACATAATTATGAACTAATGTTCATTATAATGTCATTAAATGTTAAATTTTTGTATTTTAGGGGGAATTAGATGTTAGGTGTATTCTGACAAAGTGAAAACACATTATATTGGTTTTTCTCTTTATTAGGCGGTGTTCTTAGAAAATTTTCCACCTTGTTAGACAAGTAAGTTTTTTTTTGTTTTTTATATGATCATTATGTTTAATTATCATTTTTTATACATGTATTATTAGTTTGTATGTATGAAAATATAGTTCATGGAATTTTTTTAACAAATATCACTTGTCAATATAGAATCCAAATGTAATCAAATACGTGAAAGTAAAGGTAATTATTTTTAATATTAGATATTATTTTGATTTTTGGATATATATATATATATGAATATATATTGGTTTTTATTATCAAGTTAATGTTTTATTAACTACGGTGTCATCATCAATAAGGATATGTCAAATGTGGTAATTATGTTCTATGATTCATTTATGAGATAATCATAAATGGGGTAATGACGGATTATGTTGAGGTTAGTCATATTAATTATTTTATATTTTATGTCATAGTATTTTTTTAATCTTATATCATTCAATGTCATTATAGATGTTTAATGATGTCAATTTGTACATTCAAGAAGATCTTAACCATCTTCGATCTTTTTTTGTGAACTACTTGTTTAGTATGATTAGGATTTAAGGTATGCATATTCTTATGTTTTTGATTACTATTACATTTTCCTAATAAAATATGTTCAAAAAAATTATAATTATTTTTATATAATAGGTGTTTGAACGTAATTATATCAAATGAATTCTTCAATAATAACCAATAATAATCATGTTGTAAATTTTAGGTATGTATTTTTTAATTCTACTGTATAATACAAATGCATAGATAATTTTTTGATTAAATAGATAAAAGTATGTATTTTTTGTATATTTTTAGTCAATGTTACATAATGTTTGATTGATGTGACTAGTTTTTTATTATAGGGATTTTTATTATTATGGGGATGTAATATTCAAATATTTCTATTTTTTAACTTTTGGCGTCGGTTTTTAGAGAAAACTGATGCCAAAAATCAAACCAAAAACACTTTTCGACGCCAGTTTCCTCTAAAAACTAACATGGAAAATCAAACTGAATACGGTTTTCAGCGTTGGTTTCGTCTAAAAACCAATGCCAAAAACCTTATTTTCTTACATCACCAGTATATATGTTGGTTAAAAACTAACATCTTAATTGAAAAAAAGGCCGACATTAATTTTTTTTCACTAGTGCTAATTTTCTTTTCTGAATATTTTTCACTCCTTTTCACTTATAAAAGGAGCTCACTTACACCCACTTAAATCCATAAATCTAGTTCAAAATTACCATAAAACTCTACCAAATTTATTTATTCTAGTTCCCCTTTACAAATTTGGAATAATATAACCTCAATTAAGTTCCTTAAGTCCTTTATTTCCAAAGGATACTTCAAGATAAGATCTAAATTCTCAACATAAGTATTACTTACCCTTTAACTTCCTTTCTTGGTCCTTCTCATCCACCCTCCTCTAAACCCATTATAACCATATTGATATAATTACATCAGTATAAATAATATACTAAAATATTATTATATTTATGGTATAACCATTATTTATTTCCCTCCCATTCAATCAAAAAAATGAAAGTGTTGCTTATGCGTATGTGTAGACTACCGACTCCATGAACAACACGTTTTATTTTTCATCGTCACATTTAAAGGATGGTTCCAGAAATGTTTTTCCTATATATATAATATTTATTTATTGATTTAAATTCTAAAAATATAAATTAGTCATTCTATAAGTAATATTATCAATAAGCAATCATTGTAAAACTAACCCCTTAAAATGAAAATACCAAGAGGAAAAATGATTTATTTACAAGTGAAAACTTATTTTTAATTCACCATATATTTATAAATATTCAAAATTATGATTCATAATATTAATAACATATAAATAATTTCATTATACTTTTGTGATGATGAAATTATAATAAAAGAAACTCTTTTATAGCCATACTCACACATAGATTTATTGGGTCGGTTTAACCACCTACATGAAAAATTATATAAATTTACATCAAGTATGAATTTTTAAGCTTAATATTTGATATTAATAATTAAATAATGATTTTTTTGTTTTGTAATGATAATATAAACATTTAACTCATTAATTAAGATAAAACTGTTCGTTTGTAAAGAATCACCAAAACAAACTCTTCACTGACTTCATCGTCATGAATAATAACTAAAATAATAATGAAATGAAATTATAAAATTATAAATAATTATAAAACATTAATTATATTACCTTTTATAATCTGGGAATGATGAAATTTGGGAGAATAATGAAGAACAACACTATTATTATGAAACAAGATCAAAATGATCAATATTTCTCACACCCAATATTAAAAATAGATAATAACTGACTAATATAAATGTAGAAAATAATTATAAATGAATTTTTAAAAAGTTTATATATATAAAAATGTTTCTAAAATATGTGATTAATATAGTTATTTTTTTTATACAAGAGATTTAGGAACCTTAGTGGAAGTCAGGAATTAAGGAAAGGGGTTATTTATCTCAAATTTAATTTCTTGAGAAATATTTATTATTATAAACCATGATATATTTAATATGGTATGATTAATTCACAATTAATGTGTTTTACTATATTTATTTAATTCATGGGGTTTAAATATCCATATCATTATCTATATTTAAATGGTTTTAGTTTCAAAATATAACAAAGTTATATGGGTTTTTGTTAACTTAAATCCATTCATTGAGTTATAATGATTCTTATTAAACTTCCTTCTTCCAAGATTTTTTTCTTCTACCATAAGATTTTATTTCACAAAACTTTCCATTCCTATTTTAGGAGAATTAATTTTCAATCCAATGTTTTTTTCTTTATGAATCTCTTCCTCAAAAGTATATCACCGTTGATAATAATTCTCATCCTCCATAATGAAAATTTCCCCTCCTTCTCCATATTTTCCTTTACTACCAATTTTATCCTTTCTAATTGGAAACCTAAATTTGTGTTATCTCATGTGACCTCTATATTTCCATTATCATCTTTTAAAAATAATGTTTTGTTACTCATTTTATGATGCTGTTTTTCAATAAAGATATTTGAAAATACTAAAAATTTTCTCAATCCTTTAAAAATAAAATGATTTATATTTATCCCCACATTTATTTTAATAATATTTATGTATTTTTAAGGATATATTATTAAAGTTTATTTTTCAAAAGTAAATGTTTTTGGCATTTTTAATTTTATTTTTTGAAAATAAATTTTGAAAGTGACCCATAACTTTATCTTTTTATGATAATGTTAAAAATGTTTTATAAAATACACTTTTATGTTTTTATTCCATGTGAACACATATATAATCCATATTTATCTTTTATATGAAAATTCACCTATACGCCTTCATGGTTTCTCAAATAAATTCTTACTCTCCTAGTTTTATAAAATAAATGATTTCAAATGGTTAAGGATATTTCTTATTTACCATGTAATTTTCTTAATACTCATAAAAAGGATATTTTCCATCTACGTCAACACCCTCTATTCAGTCCTATGATATTATGTTATGGTTTCATCCACCTTATTTCTTTGGATGGATTATTATTATATTTTTTAAAATCATGTAACCCATTTACTTCTTGGTTTAATTATTCTTTGATGGAATTATGTATGATTTTACTTATGTGGAACATATAATATTAAACATATGATGGGTGATCCCTTATAATGCTCTAACATATTGGTAAAAAATTAATCTCGAGAGATGACATGTCTTTGATACCTTATCAACATGCCTTGGTAATGTTTTTTGATACCTTGGTGACCAAAATTGGTAAATTATGGAAGGGTGTGCCCTGATATCATTCCAATGCATTGGGTAAATAATTAATCTCTAGATATGACATGTTCATGATACCTTGATAACATGACTTGGTAATGTTTTATGATACCTTGGTGAACAAACTTAGTAATGTGATTTTACAACACCTTATTGATGAAATTTAGTGACATTATTATGAATGTCTCATGTTTATGTTATAGCCACATTTCCAAGTCATTATTCATGTAATTATGATCAACTTATGCCTCACGTGCTTATCTTCACATTCTTATGTTCACATTATTATGTTAAGTCTTACCCATGACATGTTTCAATTTTATTATTTATCCCTTATTGAGCATTTTAGATCCCACTTTATGATGTTTTAATTTCCCCAGGTTATAAAGGAAAGTAATACATACTATGTTTCTAGAATATTATCTTGTGTGAAGAATTTATGGGACATGTTGAAGACTTATTATGGATTAAACAACTACTTATAAAGTGAAAAAATGTCATTAATTGAAAAAGACATGGGTTTTTCTAGTTAATTATTTGTATTAAATCTATAAAAATATAAAACTAGAAGTTCATGGTAATGTATTATAAAGAAATATTTACTACAATTCATGTAATTGAGATGGTCACGTAATGGGGCATCATAACCACCTGACCCACTAAGGATGGGGAGAAATCTAATTGCACTATCTTCCATCAGACCCTTCTCAACAGTAAGGGCCTTTCCAACCACATACGAGTAAAATATCTATTTGAACATACTAACCTATAACCTCATCTATAGTATCATTTTAGGCCCACTTACCTACTAGTAATGGTTCAAAAAATAATAAAATGATGAAATGAGTACCATAGTCCATCACCGACACCATCCCCTATTGTACCTCCATGAACTCCTACACTCAATCTAGTATTAGTGACTCAGTTAATAAATCCTTGAAGAAGAGGTCCTTAAATTCCTCCCACTACAATACCTCATGTCTCTCGGTCTTCACCATGACACCCACTATCTTCTAATAGGTCCTTAATGCATATAAGCTGATAATTTCACATGCTGGTCATCAGGTGTCTCAACCAGCTCGAAGACACCCTCAATCACCTAAATCCATTCCTCAATTTATTAAGGATGTACAATTACCTAGAAATCTAGAGGATTATATATCTAGAAATCCCCAGTAAAATTTACCATGGTAGGTCCACTCTAGTGTACACCTCTACCTATCATCAGTACTAGGTGAAACACTCCTAAATAAAGAGGCTTCAATACTTGGATTGCTAGGAAAACCTTGGGAGAATGATTATACTCACCCTATTGGATATTTGGAGTTATAAATACACTATTTAATAATTTAGGAAAATTATCAATCTGATCTGCAGGTGGCACCATAAGACATTTTTAGGTGATTTTTTTTGAAATTCCAAAGAGAAGAATCGAAGCTACCTTTAATAGTTTAAATCCTAAAAAAATTTAAGCAATTAATAGGAAACTATTCATATAAACAACATAGGGTACACACCCTGAGGGACTACCTACATATATTAGGCGTAAGTACCCACTACCCACCTAAGGCCTGATCCTGTACCACTTTCACCCACATGTTAGTCACAATTATATAAAACAGAATTATATCATGATAAGGTTAAATTAATTATATTTCACAAATAATGTTTTTAGTAAAACACTAATTATATTATTATTTATATATAATTTATTTAAAACTATATCAACCACATGAAAATAGAAACATGACATGAAAACCTGCATGTTTATCCATGATGCATGAACTCACCCATTCTTAACACTCAGGGTAAGAGGAAAATCCCATAAAGTATAAATGCACAATAACACTTGAAGAACAATATGAAACCAAAATAGAACAACCAATAAAAGTAATAAAATTTCCCTAGAAACTCACATGTTCACTATACAGGTGATAGATAGACATAATTAAAACTTCCCTCTTAAGCCTCAGCCATCCTATCACCACTCTACCAAGACCCAAATAATAAATAAAGGAAAAAGGAACTCTGATACCATTTTATAACACCCTAACCAGGATCATCAGGTTAGAGATTGTATGAAACATGAATTTATTTGTGAATACATATACATAAGAGTCTTCTAAATAGTGGATAGGGACTAAGTCATGCAATGGGGATATTACGCCCTCCCTATCAGGTAACCATCAATCATCAACAAAACAAAATTAGTAATAAGTAATAAGTAGATTAAGATAAATACAATGGAAGATAAAATATAACAAATTCACATGAATATCAAAATGAAATACAATGAACCACATATCCATGTTGAAATAGATCCCCACATGTGTAATATCAATACAAGTTATAAATAAAAAGACAAAATAATATCAAAGACATTACATAAAAAGGATCCTAGTGTATCTCTTGGTATTACCTCAAATACTTTACTATCTTCATATGATTAAAATAATGACATAAGGCTCTTTAACTTAGCTGGATCCTTGACAGAAAAGTATACAAGCATACTTAGGTTCTTGAGCATGGTGTGAGTACTAAACCTAGTAAAACACCACCAATGTTTCCATAGTATAAGTGAAACAAATATATTAAGGTGTATTCACTAAAAAAATAAATTATAACATGTATACAACTATTCCAGGTCATTATGAACTAAGCAGGATTCCATGAACCCTAAATATACCTACTTCATCTCTATCATAGAAGGAAGATTCACCTCATACCATGAATACATCACTCATAACCATAAAGATATCCAAGGAATGCATCAATATAGTCAAACTGTCACATAATTCAAACCATCCCCTTAGGGTAAAGTCCCATGGATGATTCTTGTATCCACCTATCATCACTAAAGGGGTTTGAGGAGGGAATATTAATATCCAACCTCTCTCACAATCCAAATTACCCAAAGGGTAAGGTTCCATGGTTATATCACATGAAACAGTTTGAGGAAGGAATCACAATAGCCAAACTCCCATAAAATACAAACTATCCTTTTGTGTCAAGGCCCCATGAATACACCTCACATATCCAATATCAAAGAATTAGTCTGATAAAGGAATCAAAATAGACAACCCTTTTCATAGGTTAAACCATCTGTTGGGTCGGAGTGGAAGGTAAAATGGAAAGAGGGGGTGATTTTTTTAAAAAAATAAAGTGATAAAAGAAAACAACAATTTAAAATTAAAAAAATCAATAATATAAAGTAATTAAAGAGATGAAATCAATTAAGTGATAAATAATTCATTCGACCTATTTAATAAAAAAAATATCAAAGTTAAATAATAATTTAAGCACATCAGAAAGATGAAAAATCAAATTTATGAAATTTATGTGTAATGTTATTAGAATTTTTCAATTAATAAATGAAAAAGTGGAAAGTAAATAAGGAACAATATTTGGTAAGGAATTTCAACACTATCTTTAAAAGAGCCCCTATGTCTACCACATCAATTGATTAAAGATTTAATGTATTAGTCCATTGACTTTAATGATAGCCAAGATACAAAAAATCTCTTAATTTTAAGGTTATATCAAGAAACCAAAATATAATTGACACTAGTTTTTAATGGGTATATCTAGAAACCTTAAAGAGAATAGCCTCCTTTCTTTTAATTACTATAGAAAGAAAAATCAATTTCCTCAATTTAATAGCAGTGATCACAAATTAGAAGAAAGAGGAGGAAGAGATAAGATTTCTTAGAAGTAATCATGTTTTTTATTAGTCTCAATTATCTCAAAATAATATTATGGAACACTAGGAGATAATTAGAAAATTATGATATTGAGAAAGATATTACAAAAGGAACACACTCTAGAAATAATAAGAGTTGATTTATAAAGGATAACACTTTGAGAGATATTTGGTGATCGTTTTGATGAGTGAGTTGAAGAAAAAGTTTATTGTTGAGACCTAAGCACACAAGGCCTCTATTTATAGCCTTAAAAACCTTCATAAAACTTTTATAATTCACTAGGGAGTAATGATTCATTAAAAACCCAATTTATTATGGTTTAACCTTCATTAAAAGCATCCCAACTATCAATATAGCTTTCTACACACCCTAGTGCACTAATATTTATCATTTTGGCCTAACATCAAACCTGTACACCATTCCCAGGGTCCACATGCCCTAGAACAGGTCCACCACACACTAACATAGGTCCACTACACTATAACACTGACTGTTTTCCCAGTTTTCATGGGGATTCAATAATAGGCACCTCCACTTCCTTCTAATACCTTCTATGCTTATTTCAACTCAATTCCACGAACTTGAAACATAAAAATAGATATTTCTAAGACTTCAAATGGATCAACAAGTATAATTTTAAGATACTTTAATAATCATTAAATAAATGACTTAAATTAAAATTTAGGAGTCTAAAAAATACTCAAATTAAATAATTACAAACACAATAGAGTGTTTGTGATTATGAAAACATCATGATAGAGAGAGGTATAACAATATACCGATTTTTTATGATTAAAAAAACTTAATATAACAAGATAAATCAAGTGTAAATCAAGAGTAAACCAAGTATTAAAAGTAATTTAAGATATTAAAATCAACATTCTTAAAATATTAAACATAAATATAACCAACACGATCAATAAATAAACTTATCCCCATAATAAAAAAACATCTCCCCTTTATAAATAAAACATTTTCTTTCCCTTTTCACCCAAAATATTCTCCACCAATAACAAAAACCCTCAATAACAAAAAACATTCCCCCATTGTGATTATCAAAAAGAAAATAATGAGGGTAAAATAAGATTTTATTTTCTGATAAATAAAAATATATAATATAATATAGTCATTTAAAACATGTTTTAACAGAATATTATAAAGATAACACATGCTTAACAAAAGATAAAATATTAATAACATGCTTAGATAAGGTATAAAACGATAATATATCATTAAAACAACCCCCAACTAAAACAAATAGAGTATACAACAAAGTGGTTTAAAACATCTTAAAAAGAAAAGGAAAAATTAAAACTCAAGGTAAAATAGATAAAAATATTAGAAGATAAAATTTTGAAAAGTATAAGAATATTAAATTTGAAAATAATTATAAAATAAATTTTTAAAAAGAATAATAAAATATATTTTTTAAAATAATAAGAAAATATATTTTTTAAAAATAATAAGAAAATAAAATTTTAAATAAGATAATAAAATAAAATTTTAAAAAGATAAGAAAAGAAATTTTGAAAATAATAAGAAAAGAAAATAAGATTAACAAGATGACATATCCTCTTTTAAGATAAAATATACAAGAGAGAGAGATTAGAGATTAAGAAATTAATTCAAGAGAGAGATATAAAAAGACCTAAAACATTTTTTCCATGAAGATCAAGTTAAATTTACAAGATTCTTCGGAAAAGAAAGTGATGGGGCTCCCTTAGTGGGAGAATTAAAAATTAAGCTCAAAATGGAATTATTGATCAATCACTTCATGGGTTTAGAAAACACTATATTTATTGAGAATATTCTATTTGATAGATCAATGAGGTTAAGTGGTGAAATCTTGAAAAATCTCAAAAATAAGTGCCTTTTGGTACCCTTGAGGGTATGATAATGTTAGCTAATAAACAATTTTAAGGTGAAATAATCTTTGGTTCACAAAGATTGTATAATTAGGATTTAGGAACCCGAATTTTTTTTGTATGATAATTTATTTTATAAATTTAAGAGTAAATATGAATGTGTTTGAGTCTTCCATGTCTAGATTTTTTTCAATAATATTCATATATAGGATGTACAATTTTTTGACAATAATTGAAAAAATTATTTTGAGAAAAAAAATTCCCAAAATTTTTATTCTTTGAAGAACTTTAATTATTTGAAAAACAAAAAACATGATTATTTATTTTAATGCATTGATAAATAAGGATCATGTTAAGTTTTTTTTGACCTTAGGTGAATTTTTAAAGATATCTTTTAAAATCCTTGATTTTAGATTTGAAAATTTCAATATCTGGTTAATTTTTTAATTTTAAAATCAAACCATCCTTTTCATTAGAAAGAATATTTTTCTGATTAAAAACTTTCTTATACTTTTTTGAAAGATTATCATATTTTTAAATAATTTCTTGACACAAATTTCCAGTATCATTTTCATAATAAGGGGATAATTAAGAATAAGAATGATAGGAAGAAGAGTAATGGAAAGAATATTTAGAACTAAACTCTTCACCTAACTTGATAGAATCCATGAGAAATTCTGGAGTTGATTTTCCTGGTTTATATATTGAAATTAAATCCTCACTAGAACTCCAAGTCAAGACTTGTAGATCTTTCTTACCTTTCTTTTTATTTTTTTTTCAAGGGAAAATCTAACTTGATGTGACCCTTGTTTTTGTAACTGAAGCAAGTAACTTCCATTTCTTGGATTTGTTTTGGATTCTTGGATCATCAAAAGGATTTATAATTTTTACTCAGCTTATTAAATTTTTTCAATATTCTCATCATGAATTAAATCAAAATTTTATTATCAAAGTCTCTTTTGGAAGAATACTCATATTTTATTTATTTAAAATTAAGTTTCTTCTTGACTTTCTTGGATTCTATGGATTATTTTACCACTTGTATTTTCATTGTTATTTTGTATTTCATAAGGGAGCTGATGAGTTATTTGAGCATCAAATTCTTCATATCCTTATCTTCTTGGATAATGATGACTTTGAGAGCCCACGAACTAGGTAAAACTAATTATAATTTCTTTATGATAAATTTTTTGGATAAATCATCCCCAAAATATTTTCTACCATTGAAAATGTTAGTAAATATTATAAACATATCGATAGTTTATTCATTTGAATGCATGGAAAAACTTTCAATGACCTATCTAAACATATATAGTCTAGTGTATTTGAATTTATTTGTTCTTTATTGTGTGACTTATAAGAGTTTATATATTTAATTATCCATTTTTCAAGTATATTTTCTATTAAACTCATTTATATCTAAACCAAAATTCAAGGCATTCATAGATTTACCATCTAATTCAAGGGATGTAATATCTTGAGGAGTCCATTTATCTTCAAGTTTAGTTATAGGAGTATAATTACACACAATTATTTTAAAAATAGGATATCCAACGCTTCTAAGTAAAATAGACATGATATTTTTCCAATATGAATAATTTAAACCATCAAATAAGGTATCATGAGTATAATAGGTATATTTCATTTTAAAATTGAGCTTTGAAATTAGTTACGATTTTGAAAATCAATTTTTTTTTGGAAATAGGATTTTGAAATAAAAAAAGATCACATCTAATACCAAATGTTTATATTAAAGAAAATAAAAAAGTATTTTCAAAAATATATTTTGAAAATTACCATTATTTTGAAATAAAATTTTTTTCGATAAAAACGCAAAGTAACCATTTGATACTAAATGTTGGGTTGGAGTGGAAGGTAAAATGGAAAGGGGGTGAATTTCATTTAAAAAAATAATGTGATAAAATAAAACAAAAAATTAAAATTAAAATTATTTTGATAATATAAAGTGATTAAATATATGAAATCAAATATGTGATAAATGATAAATTTGATTCGTATAATAAAAATAACATCAAAGTTAAATAATCATTTAATCATAATAGAAATATAAAGAATTTGATTTATGAAATTCATGCATAATGATATTAGAATAATGTAATTAATAAATGAAAAAGAGGAAAGTAAATAAGGCATAATATTTGGTAAGGAAGTTCGATAATAACTCTAAAATACCCCCTACATCTGCTAGCTCAATTTCTTGAGGATTTAATGTATCATTCCATTGTCTTTAACGATATCCAAGATACGAAAACTCTCTTTATTTTATGTTTAAAACAATAAAAAAATATAATAAACACTATATTTTTAATGGGTATACCTAGAAACCTCAAAGATAATAATACCTTTCCTTTTAATGGTTATAACAATAAAACTTGAGTCCCTCACTTTAACAATTGTGAGAACCAATTAAAAGGGGGAGGAGGAAAAGAGAGGATTTATTAGAAGCAATCATGTTTTATCTTAATCTCAATTTTCTCAAAATAATATAATGAAACACTAAGTGATAATGAGAAAATGATGAGAGTGATAAATATATTTCAAAAGACACACACTCTAGAATAGGTCCACCACTCCACCATTCCCTGGCATTGGTCGTTTTTCCCAATTTACATAGAGCTTTAACAAGTGGCACCTCCAATTCCTTATAAGGTATTCTATGGTTCTTATAACTTTATTACATTTACTTGAAACATAAAAAGTGATATGTCTAAGCCTTAAAAAATATCAACAATATTCCTTTTAAGATACTTTAATAATCATTTAAGACATTACATAAAGTTAAATTGAGGAGTCTGAAAAACACTCAAATAAAAAAATTAGAAACACAAGAGAGTTTTTATGATCATGAAAACACCATAATATAGATAGAGGTACAACACTATCCCCTTAGTTAATGGTCCCATGGAAACATAACATATTAACCATCTAAAAAAAAGTAGTAGAAAATAATGATAAGTAGTATAACTACCAACATTATACCAATAAATCATTCCAAATATAAATCACCACAAGGATAGATCTACAACTTCTATTTAACCAACCCATATGGTTTCTCACATTAATCAATTACATATAATATTATCCTTAATATGTTAAGGAATTGTTCACCCATACCTGGACACTAACCTACTAGGCCACCCGAGCCTCAGAAGAGCATAAACAACTCACTATGGGCCCAGGCACCCAGGTAGATAACCCTTCATATGTAAAGAAATTTTTCACCCATACCTGGACACCAACCTACTAGGTTACCCAAGCCTCAAATAAGTATAAAAAAATCACTCTAGGCCTAGAAAACCAGGCATCCAACCCTGCCTCTAACTAAGAATAAGGTGGAGTTCCACTATTTTCATGCCATTTTACCAATACCCCTATAATGGATTAACCACATCAATACAGATACATTCAGCCACATTAATACCAAAATAATAACTTTACATCGCCAAATCATGCATCCATATACAAGTTAAATCATACAACCTCATACAAAATCTATAACATGGTAAATAATTCCTACCTCAAGCTCAATGGAGCGTACTTTCCAAGATGTACTATCTGATTCAATCATGATCCATCAAAACCATAAAATCAACCCAAACCATCATAATTTGGGTATTGAGATTGAAAATAGTGAAATGGTGAAATAAAAAAGCATCTATAAAATTAATGAGTTTAAACTTACCAAGAGATATCCTTCATAACGAATGACACTTCAAATGGACAAGAGGAGAGAGTATAGGAGATTAGGAATCCACATGAGAGATCCAACATAAGATAAAATTGAGTGAGGATTTAAGGAGAAGGAGATGAGTTTTTAAAGGGGTCCAAGAGGAATTTCCAATTTCTACCATTTAAAAAAACATCTAACCATTATCATGGTCATGACATGATGCATCCATGTCAGGCTATATTAAAATATAGCCTTTGGGTTGTGGTGCAGTTCCCCACCAAATGGAAGAGGGTATGATACCCATTAGGTCACCCTCATAGTATGGCCATGATTGACACACCATGATATACCACTCTACATGGGTCTTATAGTACAAACCCTTACACTATTATTTAATTAGCCTCCCATCCTAAACCATCATGTTGTAGAACACTCCACCATTCCATTCCTTCCTTCACCATTTCCTTAATACCTATAATCATGTTGTGGGTCCCCCTTCCACATAGTGGAATCTATTTACCCTTATGTATGACCCTTACATAATGTAATTATCCATTTTCAACATTTCTAGGCCTCACACCATGGTGTGATGACCTTACTATTATATAATTTTAGCTCCAAACCAAGTTCAACTCCCCAAATATCAATATTGGGTCACCACTAACACCCCTAACAACCCAAACTCATCAAGATAAAAAATAATCAACAAAATTTAACAAAAAAAAACACGAAATTAAATGGGTGTTACACAATAATTTGATAGGATAAACACATTATTTCAAATAACCTCATGACTTTTAAACATCAAGGGGTCAATTAAATATGAGTTCTAAATTTTTTATTCACTAATTTTTCTAGAATCAAGAAAATTTGGGTACTAAAATCTTTAGTAACATGATTTTTAGGATAATTATCTAAGCACCCATTGAATAAAGAATAAAATCTAGTATATAGATATCAATTTATCCTACACTTGAAGGAAATGTATGGAGGATTTGTATCATTTGGGGACAATGCATAAAGAAAAAACAATAGATAATAAGATATTACCATACTAGGTAAACCCTTAATCTCTAATGTTCTTTATGATATAAGAATTAAACACAATATCATCATAATAATTTAGTTAAGTGATGAGTGATATTCTATTAAGTTAAAAAATAATTCATGTTCTCTAATTAATGATTAAGAATATCATATATTATACATAGATTGATATTGTAGTGTCTATAATATAAAATTATGTGGCTTGTCCAATCAAAATATTCCTTGATTTTTGAACTATTGAAATTGATTTATAGATATAGAATATAAGTCTCAAAAATTGTAACATCCATACCTCAACCAAACTATCTATAATTTACATAGTTAAGTATAGACCAAATTAAGGACTTTATTTCTCAAAATTATATGATTCTTTCCAATATAGGAACCAATATAAAGTTAGACTAATTCCAATAAACATATTGTAACCTTCTAAAAAACTTGGATTTGTGCACATAGACCTATTTGGACCAATATAAACTATGGGTATCATAGTAAATCACTATGTCTATGTTTTGGTTGATGACTATTTTTGTTACACTTGAGTTTTTTATTTAAAAAATCAAAGGCTTTCAAGTTTTGTTTAAAAAGTTCTATTCTATGGTTTAAAATGAAAAACACCTATCACTAATTACTATATAAAGTGACCACGAGTTTGAAAATTAGTATTTTTAAACTTTTTGTAATGAAAATGGCATAAATTAAAACTTTTCAACACAAAGAACTCTATAAAAATGGTGTATTTGAATAGTTAAATAGAAATCATCATGATATATCTTAGACTATGTTGTGTGAATATAAACTTCCAAAGTATTTTGGAGTTAAAGTTATAAATACCACCTATTATATTATAAATCTTATTTTCATTCATCTTATTTTAAATAATAAACCATATTAAATTTGAAATGGTAGAAATACTAAGATTGAATAATTTAAAAATTTTGAATGAAAAGTTTTTAATCTTAATACTTACTATAATCTTTGAAAGTTTGATTTGAAATCTGATAAAGGAACCTTTCTAGGTTACTCCACCACTAGTAATCCTTACCAAGTCTTAAATAAAATGAAACATACAATTGATTAAATATAACGTGTAAAATTTAATGTAACAAAACAATTTATAAAATATATTTACAAAAAATTAGGAAGATAATCCAGATGAGATTTTAAAAATACCATTTGATTTATAAAATTATAATATTTGGATTTTAAAACTATAAAATGATGTCCAATAAGGCGATTCACTGAAATAAGAGGAATGATATTTGTAGAGACCCTAAGCTTGACGTACATGGACAATAAATTACTTTTGCAGAATACTTAATACATAAAAAAAACAAAACTCAAGGATCATAATAGTTTAGTGTCTTTTGAAACTTGGAATATAAACTTCAAATCATGTTGAATGATCTTCAACAACTCCCATAATGATATTCCCCTTTTTGTTTCCTTACCTAAAACCTTTATTTATTTCCTGGGGAAAATAAAACATAAAAAGGGTGAGCTCATATGCTCAGTAAGGGCAAACATAGAGAACATAAAACAATCCATAAAAATTTGAAAGCAAAAACTTGAACATGAAATTTAAACATCAAAATCTTGAGCAAATACATAAATCGTAGAAGTACGTAAGGCATATATCATAATGGAATATCAACCATGATAAAATATAATGGGAATAAAACATGTAATTGTGGCAACCATTCAACACATTTTATGATTTCCATAGTAGCCAATGCATTGCTACCAAGACCATCTTAGTGGACAAAGTTTCTTTCTGAATCGAGTTCACTCCTCGTTT
Source organism: Viscum album (assembly GCA_963277665.1). NCBI lineage: Eukaryota > Viridiplantae > Streptophyta > Magnoliopsida > Santalales > Viscaceae > Viscum > Viscum album. The sequence continues at coordinate 1,283,603,123 of OY728138.1, read as the reverse complement.
CAGTCCTGTAACACTGAACCGGATTAACTTACCGTTCCAGCCATGTCTATATCATGAGATATAAATCTTTACCCAATACATTGGAGGGAGATATAGGTCCCACCCATCTCATAATGAAATCATTCTTACTTTTTCCACAAAATAAACATACATCATTCATAATAACCCAATAAATAAAATGGGTTTCATAAACATCATCCCATCATCAAATAATCCATAGAAAATAAATGGATATCATTTCATCATAAGAAAAGTAAAACCATGTAAATCATAGAGACATTATACTTGAAACATACACATATGAAATAATGTCATCTTAGATGGAAAATGGTTTTGATAAAGCACTTGAAATTAATTCTTGAGGAAAATATCCTTTCTTCTTGAAAATAATTTTCTTTTCACAAAATTCCATGCAATTTTAAAAGAAAGATATTTTTTTGTAAATATTCATGAAATATTTTGGAGGAAGCTTCATGTAAATAAGGCTTTATAAAACCGTAAAAATCCTTTCATGCCGTATAAGTTAAAAAAACATTCTTCTCGTACTTTTGCCGGAAAAGTCAAAAAGTACCTCGTAAAAGAAAGATTATTTACATACCATGTAGTAAAAGTAAAAAATGGGTAAAAATAACTTTAAATATACATGATTTTTTTTAGAAAACATGGGCTTGGATGATAAAGATAACCCCAGTAAATACTTACGAATAAACAACCTCGGATAAAAACGAGTTTGATAAATTATCCCTTACCTTAGGTCTGATATGATTCGTATGGATCCGAACCTCCTGTATAATGATTTAAATAATTTCATTTACTTATTACATAATCATATTCATTGTTATGATATCATATATGTTTCACTTATGACTTTATATTACCCGTTCTTTTGTAAATTCCATGTTAAAGCAGCGTTTTGGGTAAAATCATTTCATTTGTCATCCGTGTTTTTACTTGTAATTATTCATATGATTAATTAGATCATTATTACTTAATTATAGAATATAAAACATGATTTATATATAATATATATTCATAATATACATATATATAATAGATCGATAAATGGAAAGAAATACACCGTTCATGGAGACGGTAGGCCGTACGTACGCATGAACGCTGTTTTTGTTTCCTTATTGAGTTGAATGGAATTAAGTAGATGACATACATATATATATATATACATAAATACAGTAGATTTATAATGTCATATATTTCATTATTATTTCTTATATATACTTTATAATCATTCTTTAATGGTTAACATGGAGAATGAATCTCATTACGTCGTGGAGACGGTAGTCCGTACGTACGCACGAGCGATGATATCGTTTCCATAATTATTGAATTGAATTGGAGTGGATGATACAATATATAAGAATCAGTATGATGTTATAATAACTATGTATAGTTATTCTTTACACCATTATACCCATCCAAGTAAGGTGGTGTTGGAAAAACAGATTACACCACGGCGTGGAGACGGTATTCCGTACGTACGCGCACGCGGTGATTTCGTTTTCCGTAGGATGGATAGAAGGTGAAATGGGGTTGTTTAATATTTATAATAACATATCAGTATATTAGTGATACTTATGTTATTACTTCATAATGAAACAACTAAATAATATGGAGTAGAAGAAGAATGGAACTTGAAGAAAACGGTAGAAGGTATTACCTCTTTCTCAAAGTGCCTCCTTTAAACTTTCTCTTAAGGCACTAGAGTTGGTCTTTTGAGAAGACCAGTACCTCTATTAGGTTTCTAAGGAAGTGAGGAAGTGAAATGGACAGAGTTTGGCCAAGATTTAAGGCTCAAATTGGTGTGAGGATGAGAGGGAGGAGGTGCCCTTTTATAAGAGAGGAGAGGGGCACCTTTGGAAATATAAGAAAATGTTAATTTATATTAAATCCCAAATCCACTTAAAAACTTCAAAAATGACTCAAATACAAATATTAGATGAGATAGGGTTTTAATATCATCAAAAAATAAAATTTATACATGTTAGGAATTTATTTTAAACATTATCAACTTGATTTATCCTTATTTAATCAATTTAATTTTATTTGTGGTAATAACATTATAAATTTTAAATTATTAAAAATAATTACTTATTTGTTGTTAATTGTCCATAATTTGATAATTTATAACATTTTAGACCATATAAATTTAAATTTATAATTTTTAAATATTTTTATGATTTTTAAACAATTTTATAATATGTTATTTTTATAAAATAACAAGTGTCAATTTTGACACTATTCATTTATTTGAATTTAAATAAAACATATACAGAAGATATGTTCTAACTAAAAGATTTAATAGATTCATAACATGTCATATTTATCTATAAAATTAGTGTATAACATTAAATAGTTCATATAATATTTATTTTAATATTTTTAAAACCATTTATTTGATATTTCTCTTAATAAAATAATTACTACAACATTTTTGTATAATTATTTAATATATTTATTTGTTGCATAAAAATTAAAAATAAAATCTTATTATGAAGATAAATATATTACCTTTCAAAATAATACTTTTACTAGAATTTATCATCTTAAAATCACAATATTTAAATTGTAATATTTATTTAATTATGAAGGTGACAACTTTGGCATCATTTAAAATAAAATAATATAAGTGTCATAATCGATTTTATAAGGCTCCAAATGGTCAAATATTCTACAATTGGATGATTATGGTTTAAATTTACATGAAAAATAAGTTTTGGTCAGGGTTTTGTGCCTTTTATGGTCACTATTAGTTTAATAAAAACTATATTCTTGATTTTTCACTAGATAAACAATTTCTGCATCACTATTGTGTCACAATTAATGATAATTATTTAATCCCTAAAAATTATAAATAAATTCATATGATGTAGATAATTTTATTAGATTTATTTATACTATTCATGTTCGAAGTTTCATGAAGTTTATCACTAAATTAAAATTAATATACTTATAAGATTTAAGAGAGTGACATGTTGTCACTTTCTTTGGTTTTAATAATAATTAAATTATTTTTATTGTAAAAAGTCCATAAAATGAATCTAATACGACCCTTAGGTGATATGGGTCTACTTTTAGCCATTAAATAGAATCTTGGCAGGTGTTAGGGTAATTTTATAATCTTATATTTACCCTTAATTACCCGGTTTACCATTAACTATGGTAAATAAAATTTACCGTAGTTACTATTCATAATGATCAAAAATAAAAAGTAGCTCATTAACATAATTTCGACCCACTGATTTCAAATATGGAATCCATTTTTCCAAATTCAATACACAAAAGTTGCATAAATTAAATTAAAATTAATCCCATTGTCGAAAGAAAACGGGTTTTTGTTTAAAACATTGCAAAAGATTGAATTGATTTAACCTACGAATTCAAGGTAAAATCAATGATAATGACATAAATTATATTAAATGGTAAAAATATATTCTATTTATACTTTAAAAACATTCAATATTATAATTTAACCATATAAATTATTATGATGAAAAGAGTTGTTTTTAATTAAAATATAGCGTGTTTTTACTATTCATTAAAATATGAAAGTTATCAGAAAAATATCAAAACTTTATACAATGTAAATTTTTATATCCTGAATCCAAGGAAGAATTTTATTTTTTCAAATTTAACTTATAAACATGTCAAAAACTAGATTTAAAGTGGGTGCGCCATCAAAAGGCGGAAAAACTGTATTTTTAAAAAAATACTTATTTTACCTGAAAAATTTATTTTGTTGTCATACCATGTTCTAGAAAATATGTAAGATGAATAATAATATTATAAAATTCAAAATTTAGTTAATACTATTCATAACGGCTAGTCCATAATAATATTATAACAATATATCGTTGTTTTGTGAAACCCGGTGTTGCGTACTACACACGCTATCGAGGAAGGTCGCGATTGCATGTAATGAAAGCCAAGTTAGGGTTGCATGTTGTTCGAGACTCCTTTGTTGTTTAATATAACAGAATCCAACCATATTTCATTTATACATTGAATATATATATATATACACTCAATGTTGCATAGAATGACTATTATCAAACGAACTTGAAATTGTGTATAACACAATCTAAGAATAGTGTTGTGTATACTGCAAGCTAATACGGTGTTGCGTATAACACAAGATAATATTGTTGTATCATAAAACACATGAAATTAAAAAGAATACTTATCATAAAATATCGTGTTGTTACAATATTGATATTCTTTTCATCCCAAAACTCATAGAATATCTAGGGATCATCTAATTGTAAACGAAATGATATTGACCAGCCAGTTTAAACTTGAAGTAATCTTTGAAATGAGTGTGAGAATCTTGTATTTTTATCAAATATTAAACTAAAAATGGTAAATGAATCCATTAGTGATAAAAACTAGATGATAATATTGCATTAATAGTTTAATTGGTTTAAGAGGAAAAAAGTTTAGACTTTGGTTAAAAGACATAAGGATTCTTCAGTTATAGGTTCAAAGTGGGACATTAGAAACAAGTGATAATTTTTTTATTACCCGAAATAAGTCTAGGTTGTTTGATAAAGGGTATAACAAATAAAAAGACATAGACTATGAAGAAACCATTTCTCTACTATATAGAATTGAATCTATCAAAATTTTACTTACATTTTTAGCACATTTTAATTTCACTCTTTTTCAAATGGATGTAAAAAACACCTTTTTAAATGATTTTGTTTAAAAGGAGGTTTATACTAAACAACTTCAAGGTTTTGAAAATCCATTTATATTGAATAATTTTTTTTAAACTTACTATGGCTATGTATGGACTTATGAAAGATCTAATATAATGGTAAGAACATTTTTCAAATTTTATTTTATAAAATTAAATTTTAAAAGTAATGGTAAATCCCACCTTTTTATCAAGAAAGTATTCAATGAAAATTTGATTATTTGTATCTATATAGATGAAATCAACTTTTGATAAACTCAAAAATATTTTATATAATTTTTTAGAACTTATAAAAAGTGAATTTGAGATGAGTGTGATGGGTGAACTTAATTTATTTCTTATTTTTCAAATTAAATAAACTCTGAAAGGTAACATTATACTAAAACACAAGTATATATTCGACCTACTTAAACATTTTTACTTAGATAAAGTGTCATGACCTAATCAACCGGGACCTTCCTAGATGACAATAAATTGATCTATGACAACCCCAAGCTCTCTTCCAATAGGCTAGGGGATGGTGACCAGAGTTGAGTAGGCATATCACCAACATGGTAGGCATTTTCTTAATGTACATGTACACACACACACATCTCCAAATACCCATACAATGTTGAAAGGTAAAATACAATTGATACCAAATGCACACATACATTTATAACCCACAATCAAGCATGAAAATAGTACCAGAAAATATGAAGGTCCAAATACAAGACCACCAAAACCATACAGAGTCTAAGCTACTAAGAAGGAGGGGAATATTGTCAAATGAAACACCCAGTACAACCATAGTCTGTCTAGATCACTATTTTATGTCAACTTCTGGTCCTCCTAGGACTCCATCAAAAGGACTATCATCTGTATAATACAAAACATGTGTGGGTAGATCCTATGCAGGGGTGAGTGTAATAATACCCAGTAAGACACATCAAAATCAAAAAACATAAATCATTAGGAGAGTATTCAACTCATTAACTCATGAAATGTTAATCAGGATAGGAGACATCATAATAACAATAATGATAACCCAGATATACCCATGATATACTCCAAGTGTCAAAGAGTTCAAAACCATACTATAAACCATAGGATTCTTCTTGAGGCCTCAAGGTAATGTTCATCCATGAGAAACCACTACAAAAGACATGATATCACTAATGGAACTCATCCAATAGGTTGTAATTGTTGGGTATTTCTATGAAGTACTTACTAAAACCCTGAAGATATTGATATATAGATAGGTCATCACACCCAATGACTTTGTGGGACACCATTAACCCTACTGCAACTCTAAATATCATGAAACCTAGATAGGGGATCACACTCAGGGCCTATGGGGGACACTACAAACTCTATTAGATTAACATTCTAGATAAGAGATCACCACCTATGTAGTGTTGGACATAATGATACTATTAAACCCTCTTAGGGTGAAAGAAATAATGATGGAGGATTATACCCAGGGCCACTAGGTGACACTATGAACTCCATCTAAAAATTATTTCATTGTGGGGATCACAATCCTATGATTGAGTCATAATGTCATGTTGTACCATCATAGGGATATACCAAGGAAACAAACCCAACTGAACCTGGTATATACTGAAGAGATGGAGGGACTCAAGCTTCCCTAAATAAATTAAACAATGTGTATTGGGAGTACACGGTGTGTCTCAATAAGTTTGAACCTTCTCATGTCCATGAACATGTTCCTCTTCCCATGACCATGTACACTGGTCATGCCCATGTACTCTGGCCATGTCATGTATAATGGCCATGCTCGGGTAACTGGCCATGACTGTATGCCCTAGTTGTGTCCATGTTCTTGGCCATGTCCATGCCCATTTACTCCTAGAGTATATGACATACCACCCACATCAGGTCACACAACATGTGGTGGGGACCACATGACATGTGACCTTTTTCTCAGTACGTAACCCTGATACTACCAAAGGGGGGGCTACATGACATGTGTTTTTAGGACTACATGTCATGTAGTTAGAAATTTCCTAGAAATCATAGAAAGATTCATGAATCTTATTGAACCTATATAATATTTTATTTCACTAAAAATCTCATCCATGATATTTGAATCTGAGTTGACTAAACCTCACTATCATCGGTGGCTAGATTTTGGCCATCCAATCTGCTCTAAAATCAACTCCCATCACACCACGTTGCACATCGCATTCCAAACCATAACCAGGGTCTCAAAATATAATTGTAGCCTACCCCTGATCATCTGTAATAATAGAAGAATCTTGATTGAACTATTAATCATGAACCCAAAACCACAGTGATGGTATATTGTTCCAAAGATCGACCACACAATGATTTTCCATTGGATATTGGTCAAGACACCAGTGAAAGGAAATATCGATGATGAATGTGTGAAGAACAAGGTAAGAAATTCATAAAATATAAAAGTGTAATGAACCTCAACTATTATTTGGATTAGCCTTGATTCATTTCCATTAGAATGATGAATAAAGAAACAATATCAGATAATATCAACTCCCCAAAATCTGAAGAAGGTAAACCCGATCTTGCAAGCATGATCGAACTATGAATCAATCTATTAGTGTAGTTGATTCATGTTTATAATGGGATAATCAAACAGGGAATAAAATGATGAAAAAAACCCTACCTCGGGTTTGAATCGATTTCTGATGAATAAAGATCATGCGTCATAGTTGTTAACAAGATCCATATTTTCCAATTAGTTCACTGATCACTAATACACGATACCTCATCATTCCTCTAGAAATGTTCCTCTAATTAATACTCTCTCAATCTACAAGGTTATGTGGATAAACTTGAGATTTACCCATAACAGGGTTTAAATAGGAGAGTATTAGTTTTTTGTGCTAAAAATAATAAATAAATAAATAAATAAATAAATAAATTTATTTTATTATTTGTGCCTGTGATAGAACTTTAACAAAACACCCAATACTGATAAAGGTTATATTGTACCTAGGGTAAAACCCACATTCTAGATTCAATGAAAACCTCATTTTTTCCATTAGTACCTTTATTTAGGAGTTATTCCACTATTTTAGAAAACTACACATACATGATATAATATATTTTAATATTTTTATTATAACAATATCACACTCACTAGGCCTCAGAATCTCATGTCATCTCACCGTCTGACTCTAAAAATATTTCTTAATATATTTAAAAATATTACAAGGAAAAAATAGGGATGTTAAATTCATCCCACTTTAGGTATTTTCATCCCAAAAAGTGAAAAATACTACTTTGAAGATGAGGGTATTGGTCTCACATTAGGGTCTATCGCTCCTAGGCACTCTCCTAAAGATTATCATGATACCACCAGATGCACACTAAAAGAATCACTCACCCTCAAAGGATCTTCTCTTACTAATCCTCAATCTCTACTAGTTACTTTACAAAAGTATCTCAATCCTTGATGTCCTTCTCGCCCTAGTTGATAACATGTAATGGGTCATGCACACACCTCCTCAACTATGATAGATGTAAGACATCATGTATCCTAGTATAACTGAGGCATTAGAGATAAGTGGTACACCACCTCTCTAACACTATGTAGTAACTGGAAAGGGACAATTAATCTTGGAGATAAATTACTTCCCCAGCCAAATCTCCATAATCCACGTCAAGGTGATACCTTTAGAAACACGTGGTATCACTCCTAAAAATACAAAGGCCTCTATCATCAGTCCACATAAGACTTATAATGACTCTATGTAGCCCTCATCCACTTCTAGATGATCTACACATTCTATGTCATAGCTTTCACCAACTCTAGGCCCATCGGTACTGACTCTCCTAGACCATTCCAACATAGTGGTGACCTATAGGGTCACCCATAAAAGGCCTAGAATAATGCTATACTGATGGTGGAATAGTAGTTGTTTTCATATGAAAACTCCACCAAGGGTAGGTGATCCTCCCAAATATGAACAAAGTCCAACATGTAAGCCCAAATCATGTATTCTAGAACCTGAATGGACCACTCAGTTTGGATATTAGTTTGGGGGTGAAATTTTGTGATCAAATGAAATTGATTCCCAAAGGCCTCCTACAATCCTATCCATAATCACAATTTGAAGTGAGCCTTATGGTTTTAAATGACCATAAAGGGAACTCTGTGAAGAGAGAATATCACTTGCACATAAAGGATCCCTAAAATCTACACTAAACTCTGATCTTGAATAGCTAGAAAGTGGGTTGACTTGATGAGTTAGTATACCATCACCAATATGGAATCATGAAATCTTGCTGATTGTGGAATCCCCATCATAAAATCCATGGATATAACATCCAATTTCTACTCCATCACCTTAAAGGGTTGAGTTAAATCCACTAGAACCTGGTTCCCGATCATCACTTGCTGACAAGTGATACATTGAGAGACAAACTACACTATACTATTTATCATTATCAACCACTATAAATGACGTTGAAATCCTAGTATATATTCACAACACTTGGATTAACCTCTAAGGGGGGATGCATGAAACTCCCTAATAACCTCCTCATGCAACTTTATAGGTACCATCATCCATCTTATGAAAAAATGGCATGCTCCCCACCTTTAGATAATCCATCAGAAGCATGTATAGTGGATATATGAATATGTGTGGTCTCACAATCGATATATATAAGTTATTAATCCCCAAATTATTGTAGAAGTGGAGGGGTAACAACCATCAACTAGAGGTTAGTTGCTCCATCCTTGTCTACTAAGGACAACTGCAATGAGGCCAATTTCTTTGAAACCTCACTCAACAATTTTGAACAAGATATCCCACTGAAACTACTGGAAAACTAACCTATACCAACAGTTTGGAATCGTTGGTATAGGCCTCCAAACCATTGGTATAGCCTATACCAACGGTTTGGAGAATCATTGCCAAGTAAGCCGTTGGGATAGGTCTATACCAACGGTTTTAGAAACCGTTGGTATAAGTAATATGGAAATATATACAAACGGTTATGGAACCATTGGTATATGTATTTCAAAAAAAAAACGTCCACTGGGATTTGATCCTAGGACCCCTAGTTTATCATTGAACGACTTAACCACTAACCTAACATGACTTTTGTGAACATAATTACATAAATATATATATGTATTCTCATAATTATTTTAAATTTTGATTTATATAATGTTCTCAGTAAGAAGAATTGATAAAAAATCAAAGGATATATACCAACGGTTTGACCAAACTGTTGGGAAAGTGTATACCTATCCCAACGGTTTGGCCAAACCGTTGGGAAAAGTGGTCACAAAGGGGACTTTTCCCAACGGTTTGGCCAAAATGTTGGGAAATCCATACCATTTTCCAATGGTTTGGCCAAAACGTTGGGAAAGCAAACCTATACCAACGGTTTTTACAAACCGTTGGTATAGAAGCGTTGGGAAAAGTCATATTTCCAGTAGTGTGAGAGCATCTGCCACTACACCCCCTTCCTAGAACCATATACTATCTCAAAGTCATAATCTTGGAGGAACTCTAGCCTTCACCTTTATCTCAAGTTAAGATCCTTCTATGAGAATATATACTTGAGACTCTTTTGGTTATAATAGACAATGAATCACTCACCCACAAGGAAATTTTTCCATATCTTCAGGGAGAAGACCACTAATTTCATCTCTAAATAATGGGTCACATAGTTAAACTCAAGTAATATTAACTATTGGAACCCATAGGAAATAAATTCTTACCTCTTTATCAAAAAACATTCAAACCCAATCCCAGAGGCATCAAAAAACACTACATACTCAACACCCTCCTCTAGAAGTCTCAAGATGGGGGCACTTTTCAAACTATGAAAAAACTCTTGAAAGGCCTACTAAAACCTCTTTGTCTACATGAAAGGTTTCCCATTTAGGTCAAAGCTATCAAGGGTACTAAAAATCTTTGGAAATTGGGTAAAAAATTATAATGGTAACCAACTATACCAAGGAATCTATACACCTCTGTCACACTCTTAGATGGATCTCAAGATAACACTGCTTCAACCTTCATTGGGTCCACTGTAAATCTTTCCTATGAGATGAATGTCCCATAAAGTGGACCTCTCAAACCCAAAACTGACACTTCAAGTGTTTCCCATAAATATGGTGCTCTCGGAGTATGTCTAAGACCATCCTCAAGTGTCTCACGTGATCCTCCTCAGATGCCAATTACACTAGGATATCATCGATGAAGAATACCTTGAATTGATCTAAGAAAGGATGAAAGATTTGGTTCATGAGTCTCATGAACATTATTGGGGAATTCATCACACTAAAAGGAACCAACAAGTACCCATAATGACCATAGTGACATCAGAATGTCATCATTATTATATCCATCTCATGAACTTAGATATGGTGATAACCCGACCTGTGGTCTATCTTCAAGAACCATCTCGCCCCTCTCAAATGATCAAAGGGGTAATCAATCCTTGGTAGTGGATACTTATTATTCATGGTCAATAGATTTCAGTGACAATAATATAAACAAAACCACAAGATCTAATCCTCCTTCTTGGAGAACAACACTGGGGACACCCAAGGGGAACAATGGGTCTGAAAAATCCATTCCTCTATAAGTCCCCCAACCGCACCTTTAGCTCTCAAAGTTCCACGAGATATATTTGGTATTCTATCATAGATATCAGTTCTATACATGGGTCCAATTCTATGTGGAATTATATCTTATGGTGGGGTGGTAGTTCTATAACATCCTCAGAAAAGACTTCCCCATACTCCGTCACAACTATAGGAAACTGAAATCACACAATATCCAATATGATAATGGTAATACTATCAAAATGATGAGTAATCAATTGTATCCTCCTATGCATGAGTGTGTCCTGCTCTATCTGGATTTCCTTCTCACCGATGAAGGAAAAAATCACCCCTTTATTATAGATACACCACATCATCTACTTGAATTAGTCAATCTAGGCATGAAATATGGATATCCAGTCTATACATAAGATGAAATCATATGAACTCATCACTGCTACAAGGAGACCCCATAAGAAGATCTATCCTCCAGATGTTAGGTCACATTGTCTGTGGTAGTGTGTGATCACTAAATCTCCATCGGTAGGAGTTTTTGAACACAAGGGTCAAGCTATGGGCCCAACCAGAATCTATAAGTCTTTAACCAAAGAAGTGAAAATAAAATAGTGGCACACATAAATGTATATCAATACTACAACTAAAGTAGGAAATAAATAGATCATACCTCTAGTAACTCTTTCATCCCCTAGGTAATAAGCCTCAATTTACTGCAACTTCCCATATCCCTAACCACTAGCTCCTCGAGCCTTGCATGGACCACCTATGGGTGGTGGTGGTGGCAACAAATCAAGGCACCAACCACTTCCTATTTCTCTCCCAGCTCTTATTCTATATCCACCACTTTGTGGACCTCCCTAATTCAAATGTTACCTTATCCTAGGTAGAACATATAAGATATCCCTGCCTATAGCATGACATATAAGAAAATATCACATAAGATATCCCCATCCAATATAAGCATAACAATGCCTCAGCCTTGGTGGGTTGGGTTATCCCTGAGGTCTTCATGAATGATGTAACCTCCTGTGTCATGACCAGTGTCATAAATTTGCTATCAATGATTCCTTCTCACCATATACCCTAGGAAAAAAATTCCCCAAAAGATCATGATACATGATAGATCCTAGAACATCATCATATAGCATCATCATAGGCATCTATGGCTCATTATGACATATTGTATCCACTTGAACCACCAGAGGCGGGTCTAAGCACTAATTAATGGAAACAATCACCACCTTATGTAAACCCATAAGGAAAACCTCCTCATGAAAAATCCCCATCATGGAGGTCTCATCACTCATCAATTCATACTCTCGAATATACTATGAAATCCTAGATGGATGTTTATATAGTGGTATACTGAAAATCCAAGACATACCACAACCAATAGAGCATATCTTGGGAGTTGACTCAATAAGTACATGGAAATCACAACCCATTCCTATATGATGCATATACCAATATTTTCCCTATAACTAGTGCCTATATATAATGAGTCAATAAGTAAGTTATTTGAGTCCTATTGAATGAATATGTTGACTTCTACACCAACACTTGACACTTTGGTTTGAGATCTAAACTCAAAACACTTTAACACTACTTCCCTATTTTACAAACCAAACTCAGAGACTCCAGTACTAAGGTAGAAATGAATCATTTGATACCACTTTGTAACAAAATAACCCACCAGGGCCCAGTTGGTTAGTGATAAGCCAAGATGTGACAACCCCAAGCCCACCTCCAATAGGACAAGGGATAACTACTAGCGCCAAGTAGGCATATCACACACACGAGAGGCAATTGACTAATGTATTTGTACACACGAACACATATCCAAATACCCATACAATATAGAAAGTTAAAATAAAACTAATACCAAATTCATGCATACATATATATATACCACAATCAGAGGATGAAAAAAGTACTGGAAATCATAAAGGGACAAATACAAGCCCACCAAAAACTGTAAAGAGTCTAACCTGCTAAGTAGAAGGGAACTACTGTTGAAGGAAACACCCAGTATAACCATGGTATTTATAGATCATGATGATCTTCCTACTCCTAATCCTCCTAGGTATACATAAAATGGTTTATCATCTACATAATACATGACATGTGTGGGTATAGTCTATGAAACAATGATTATAACAATGCCCAGTAGGACACCCTAAAATCACCAAACATAAAGAAACAAGATATCAATCAACTCATCAACTCAAATCATGTCAAAAAATATATGATAAATCATAAAAAACAATTAAAACCCAAATATACTCATGATAGACTCTAATTATCAAAGATTTCATAACCATACTACCAGCCACATGATTCTACTCGAGGATTCAAGGTAACACTAATCCAGGAGAAACCACCCCAAGAGACATGCTATCATAGATGGTTCTCATCTGATAGGTAATTCTCATTGAGTCTCTCCATTAAGTACTTTTTATAACTCTAAATATCTTAATATATAGATATGGGTTCACACTCAGAGCCTCTAAGGGACACCACATACCTTACTATAACTCTAAATATCATAACCCTCAGATAGGGGATCACACCTAAGGCCTCTAGGGGACACCACAAAACCTACTGAATTAACATGATAGATAGGGGATCACTACCCATGTAGTGTTGTTCACAACAATACCATAGACCCTGCCTATAGAAAAATAAATTGTTATGAAGGATCACACCTAGGGCCATTGGGGGACACCATGAAATCCATATGAAACTCATTTTGTAGAGGGGATCACAATCCTATGACCAGGACATAATGCTATGTTGTACCCCCATAGTGATAGGCCAAGGATATAGAACCGACTAAACCTGGTCTATACTAAAGATACATAGGACCTAAACCTATCTTGAAGAAATTACATGGTGTTTATCGCTATGTTCAGACAAGATGATGTCCCTTCCTGTGTTCCTCTGTCTGTTCTCATGTACACTGGTTGTGTTGTGTACAATAGCCACGCCTAGGTACCTAGTTATGCTTGTGTACCCTATTTTTTTCCATGTGTTTGGTCGTGTTCGTGCCCATGTAATCCTAGAGCACACTTCGGGCCGCCAGTATAGGGTCACATGGAGTGTGGTGGGGACCACATGATATGTGATATTTTTCTCTATACGTAACCCTAGAACTGTAGAAGGGGATACTACATGGCATGTGTTCTTAGGAATACACACTGTATGGTCAAGAATTTCCCATAAATTCAAGAAATATTCATGAATCCTCCCATTCCTCTATCACCTTGGATTTCACTCCAAATATCATCCAAGATCTTCAGATCTGAGTTAACTAAGAATCTTCGTCATTGGTGGCTAGATTCTACCCATCCAATCCTCTTGGAAATAAAATCCTATATCACCATGTCACATGTTGCACATCAAAACATAACCTGGGTCTCCAAATATGATCTCAACCCATATTTAATCATCCATAGTCATTGATGAACCACGATCACACCATCAATCATAAACAAAAACCTACAGTGATGATCTGTTGTTCCAAAGATCGATCACACAATGACCATCCACTGGGTATTGGTCAAACCTTCGACCAAAGGAAATTTCAGCAATGGATGTGTGAATAACGGGGGAAGAAATTCATAAAACATAAAATAGTAATGAACCTCAACTATTATTCTAGTTGGAATCGATTCATTTTTATTAGAACAATGAACGAATAACCAATTTAAGATAAAATAAATTCCCCAAAATCCTAAGAATATAAACCCCATCCTGCAAGCATGATCGACCCGCTAATCAATATGTTAGTGTAGTTGATTCACCTTCATCATGGGATAATCAAATAGGGAATAAGATAATGAAAAAAAACATTATACCTCATGTTTGGATCGATCGCTGATGAATAATGGTCATACGTCGTAGTCATTGGTGAGATCCACAAGTTCTGATTAGATCACCAATCTCAAATCCATGATCCATCATCATTCCTCCAAGAATTATCCTCCAATGGCTCCTCTCTAAATCTCCAGGGTTATGTGAATAACCCTAATATTTACCCATAATGGGGTTTAAATAAGATAGGATTTGGTCACTATGGTAAAAATAATAAATAAATAAATATATTTTTATTTTATTATTCATGCCCACGTCAACACTTTAATAAAATTTCCGATGTCGAAAAAGGTTATATCATGCCTAGGGTAAAACCTTCATTCTAGATTCAATAGAGACCTTATATTTTCCATATGATCCTTTATTCAGAATTTTTTATACTATATCAAGAAAAATATGTACATGTAATATAATATATTTTAATATTTTTATTATATTAATACCGGGCTCACTGGGCCTCAGAATATCACGATTTATCATCTCTTGGCTCTAAAAATAATCCTTAATATATTTCATAGTCTTAAAAGGTAAAAATAGGGATGTTACATAGAGCCTCTATTACAAGTACACCAGTAATTACCTCATGTAAGTTAGTGTTAGTGTTTGTTCCCTAAATCCAATCAAGTTTTTTTGTCTTAGGAACATTCTATATTATATAATATATATTAATGATAATATTTTATCATTAATTTATGTTTGTTTCATAGAATGTGAGATATGATATGATAACTAACCTTGGAATACATTCATCACTAGATTATCTATGATTGATGCTCATCATATTGGGCTATGATGATATGTTAAGATTAATATTATTGGGATCACTTATATAGAGATACAACCAATTAATCATGGGATATAAATTAGATAACTTAAATTTGGATTGACCTACTTAAAGTACACCACATGGATTTTCATATATGAATAATTGGTGTTACTTAAGTGAAAAATGTCTATGGATCATTCAACTTTAGGTTTTAAAATAGATTCTCTACCTATATGGTATCATAATTTGATAGATATCTAATGTCATTTGAGAATTTGGATCAATATAATCTAATTATTTATGAAACTAATCAAATGGACAGATTTGATTAAAACATACTAAATATTATGGAAATAACAAACAAGGTCGATATCACAATTATAATGTGTCTAGACACCAGAAATATCTTCTTCAAAGAATGTTTATGTAATTTTATTTTCATGTGATTAAAAACCAAAATTATAAAAATAAAACAACAACTTAAATTAACTATAACTAATTTAAAAGAGGGAGGAAAGTGGAGATGTAAGTGTCAAATTTGTGACTCTCATTTAAGTACATGTGATTCCAAGTATTTTATTCACACATCTAAATATTTATTTATATAATTATCATTGATTTCAAATTAAATCATAATACCATAAAGTATAATTCTAAGATGTTAGAAAATACTCTAATATTTCTCAAAAACTATTCAATATTACATTATTTGATTTTATGAAAAAGTTGTGTACTATTTTAATATCAAATCACTTGGTGAAATACAAAAATTAGTTTATAAAAAATTCAAAGTATCTATATGTGTTGGGTTCACTCACACATGATTAATTATTAGGTATCACTTATACAACTGTATAGAAAACTAACATAAAATATTAATTTTTCAACCAATATATTTATTTTCTTTGATGATTATGAGACAGGGGAAATATAGGTGGTCCAAGAGTTTCTCTCTATTGGTGTGAATTTCAATTCGTGATTATTCTTATGGTTTCAGATCTAGATTTCTATTTCAACCCCTAGGATGTATTCATCAGACCAAAAAAGAGGGTGGTGGATCTATATAACTCTATTAAGATTCTAGATTCTTCATTTGATTCGAAGAAGGGATCTATACTACTAGAAACTCTCATTTTTTCTCTGATTTTAGAAGAGACTTGAATCTATTGAGTAAGAGAATCACCAAGAATGGGTCTCTTGCTATAGTAAAGGTAGGTCACAACATCCTTGTGGTTAAAATTTATGAGTGCATAAAATCTATTATTTTTTGACCAACTCTTTATTTGGAAGGCAATGCCTAGTCTATTTATGGTATTCAAAACTGCCTTATATCTATTTGGGGATTTTTTGGATGGTGAATCACCTCTATTGGTAAGGGATTTTTCCATTTTTTTATTCAAGTGAGCTCAAGATCAGGGCCTAGGGAATGGGTTTTGTTTCCCTTAAAGTGGGATTCCTTAGGATTCAAGATTGGGAGCCTTTTTTCAACCCAGAATTGGTCAAGAATTATATTATGAAAAACTAGATCTACATTCATAGCCTTAGTTTGTTTTTATAGAATGCATAGATACTTTGGGATTTTGTATTCACCGTGGGGGTGCCTATAAAATTTTATAAGGAAATGGAGCATGCAATGTATAGTAATTTTTCCAGAATCCTTATAGAAATTGATCTACTTGATGTTCCTTTTGATATTGTGGTGTTAATTTCTTCTGATCATCAGTTGGAACTTAGCATATAATATGATAAGGACCTAGTTTTCTTTAGTAAATGTAAGTTCATTGGGTATTATTTTGATAAATTCACCTGCATTGCAGTAATTTTAGGAGAAATGGTCACTTGGTTGATGAGTGTTAAAAACTTCCAACCCATGGAGGGATTAAAGATGATCTTGATCCCAAAGTAAAATTACCTACCACCATGGATCCTTATAATCCATGGGATAAAGAAAAGGAAGTTGGATTCTCTAAGAAAATATTTGTAAATATGGTGAGTAATATTATAGGAGATTATCCTACTCATATTCAATAGAAGATCCTCTATAATGAACTCAAAGATCCTTCTTACATAGAGTGTCAACATAATATGAATCTGGTAGGTATTTCATGGGATGAAATTGTGAATGAGGGGCATGTTGTGCCCAATGAAGATGATCAATCATCATATGAATCCAATTCAAAACTAGTTACTAATTCTAATTTTTGGAAGGAATGTGACATGTGTCCTTAAAAATGCTACAAAACTTATAAATCAATATCTTTGATTAAACAAAGTATGTTCTATACCTTATATGTACAATCCTCCACAATAGGACAAGGTCAAAATCCTATAATCCCTTCCCAAAATGTATCCACTGGAATACATGAGGTTATAGTGGAGTTCAAGATCCAAGAATAAATTTTAATTTGATACCCCTACCCAAGGGTTCTCCACATAAAATACAGGCACTCAATATGATGTTGAAAATCAACAACATGAAGTGCATGGATGGAATAAAAAGGCTTATGTGAAGGTGAAACCAGTGGAATAAGTTATTGATGTTGTAGGGTCACCTTCTATGGTAGTGATAAGCATCAAGGAAAAGGTGTCTCAGGCTAGTGGTTGTGTCTCTAGTAAGTGGGAACCGATTACTAATGCAAGAAAATATTATTGGATGAGGA
Organism: Viscum album; assembly: GCA_963277665.1. Classification (NCBI taxonomy): domain Eukaryota; kingdom Viridiplantae; phylum Streptophyta; class Magnoliopsida; order Santalales; family Viscaceae; genus Viscum; species Viscum album. The sequence continues at coordinate 1,283,584,542 of OY728138.1, read as the reverse complement.
GGTCTTCTAACTTGTTAACCCTAGAAAATAAAAATTATTTATGCCTCCCTATGAAGATGTACATGCCTCACATGCTCAACAAATTGGTTATTTGGATCTTAAGAAAGGACTCAATGGGCAGGACTAAGTGCCTAATATAGGTTCTTTGAAGGATGTTCAGGCTGGATTGGCAGAGACAGATGCCCTAAGTGACATTGTTATGACTCCACCAGACTTTGGTAAAATTAGTTTTAGTCTGATTGAAATATTAAACATATATAATACCATGGAGGTTTTTGGTAAATAATTTGGAAATGCTCATGAATTTATTCAAGTTAAAGGACAATCCTTAAGCACCGAGACTGTCAAGGCAATGATCAATTCTGATATAAAGGTATTATCGAAGGGCTTAAGTCCGGCTGGAGAACATGATCCTTGACCCCTTGAGAATACCACCCCACCAGATAACAATATTGATCCTCAAGTGGATTACGAGACATAGAAACAACCCAAAATTTGGAGGAGGGGTCATCATATGGGAGGTAGGGGAGGTGGTTGATCCCGTAGATGAATAATATTTTCTTATTTTCTAGGAAACTGTCTGCTTGTTATTTCTGGAAGTGGTTTATCACTGGATTCCATTTTACATCCCCCTTGTAGTTTGTGTTTATTTTATTTTAAATAATTTTTGGGATCATGGTCTATAACCCACGGTTCATTCTGTCTTGGTTATTTATTTACTCCGAATTTTCCCATGTGCGACTTAAGATTCTCTTACACACATGATTAAATTCCAAATAAATAAATTCTTTGATGTTCTCTCATCCATGATTACTTATTTAGTATCACATGAAAAGAAAAAAAAGCATTTACATAGTTCCCATTTGACAAAGAGGTCATAAAATTATATAATTTTATAAATAAGAATCCAACTAAACAAATTCAATTGAAAAAAAACATGGTTCAAAAATAATGTCATGTAATTACTATCACATTCATCATAACCACAACATAATGAAATTACCCAACCATCCTACATAAATGAAATGAAAAGTAAAGAATAGAAATCACTATGCTCGTGCCGACAAAAATATCTCAGGTTTTTTATATGTTTTTCAAAAAAAAATTAATCAAATAATCTCAGGATTCAAATATTTTAAAAACTAATTCATAAAGGCGTCAAATCCCATAACGTCTTTGGGATATTTGAACATAGTCCAAAGGTGTTAAGGGAATCAAAACCTTTGGTATCTTTAAGGGATTAAGGCATTGGACACCCTACCTCATTTAAATTGCCATTTTTTTAATTTTTTTCGGTAACCTAATAAAACCCTTTTTTAGTTTAGTAATTTTTTTAGTGTTTGGATGGCATGTGCCTATGCCCCTCACACTTTTTAGCTTAATGTTTTTATTTGTACCATTTGAAAATGCCCCTATCCCATAACCCCTATCCCATCACCCATAGGTATATGCATATTCTTATGCTCATTTTTATGTTTCCCAAGTTAACTAATAATTAAATAAATACAATTTAACGATTCTAATAAGAATATACAAATTATACATAAAAAATTATATTAAATTTTAATTAATTTTTGATAAAAATAATAATATTTTATATACTAATGGTAAAATTATATTAGTAAAAATAATAGACTTAAATTTATAAATAAATAAATTTTAATTCTATTTGAATATACTAATCCTCTTATTATTTAGTTACTAATTATTAATTAATTATTTAGTTTCTAAAAAATTAATAATTTTTAATAATAATTATTAAAATTTTACTAATAAATATTTAAAATTATTATTTAGTTACTAATTATTATTAATAAATATTAATAATTATTAAAAATTATTAAAAATAACTAATAAATATTTAATAATAATTATTTATTTAAAAATTATTAAAAATTATTAATATTTAATTACCAATAAATATTAATTGTTATTAATTATTCATTAACTTAATAAAAATAAGTACAAATTATTATGATTGACTATTAATGAAATTTAATAAATAAATAATAATAAATAAATATTACTAATTAAGTAATAATAACCATTAAAAATTATTATTTTTAATTTTTAATTAACAATCAATAAATTAATAATTAATAATTAATTAATAATAATTAATAATTTATAATTAGTAAAAATTAGTCTATATTATAATTATTAATATTATTTGATATTACTTATTATAAATTGATTAGTAATTAATATTTTTAATATTATTTATTAATAATTAATTAGTAATTATTTTTTAATTAGTAATTAATAACATTAATTTATAATTAAATAGTAATCATTAATTCTTTAGTTACAAAATATTTAATAAATATTAATAATAATTATTATATAATTACTAATAAATATAGAAAATTATTATTTAGCTACTAATTATTAATAATTTTTAAGTTATAATTCTTCTGGATATAGTTTAGATGGCTTCGAAGAACTACTATAATGTTGAACTTGTAACCTAGTAATTGTTTAATTACCGATAAATATTAATAATTTTTTAATCATAAATATTAATAATTTTTAATTAATTAGTAAATAAATAATAAATAATCAATTTCTCTCAAGATGGGAGTTCTTCATATCCATGAATGGGACCAGAATTTCAACCCTTTGGAGGTAATAAATTCTTGTGTCCAACTATAAGTTAAGGTTTATGGGTTGAATTGGGTATTCTGACATCCTAGAATATTATATGACATTTCTTCGATAATTATGGTGCTGATAAAGATGGAAAAGGAAACTGATCTAGCTAGATATGGTCACTTCGATCGGTTCTTGGTAGAAATTGATTTTTTCTTTACTTTAGTTGATAGAGTGCTTCTTTCAATAGATGATGATGAATTCAATCTGTGAATAGAGTATGAAAATATCCTTCATTTCTACTCAGACTATAATATAATTGTCTATGATGCTTCAAATTGTAAGAGATGCATTCTCTGTTCTTTTTTTATCAACTAGAGGACATGATGAAAGTATATGTTTTAAAAAGAATAAGAGTTTGAAGCATGGATTTCACAGCAGTTCTAGTAATTCTAGACTTGCTCAGTCTTAACATAGTGGAATGAGTCAACTACAATCTGCTTGTCAGGATACTTTTGTTGGGGATGGGACTATCGATCCTTTCTATGATGATGTTTGTATTGGACCCAGGTCTACATAGGTGGTGACCTCACCTTAGTAGAAAGTAGGTGCTCAGACTTTTGTTGAGATGTGCAGTGGTTCTACCCCTGCTGGTTTGAGTTTGGATGGAATCTATGAGCACCGTGAAACTAAGTCATGGGCTAAGGTTTTTGAATAGGGGAATGAAATTGATGTTCAATATGCTAATGAAGCAGCTTCATAAGAATCTGTTGATCGACAATTACTGCATGAAAAACTAATTTCTTCAATATCCCGTAAGGGAAAGAAAAAAAATGTTGAGGACCCTTTTATTTCAAAGTATCAAAGTATACTTGTTGATCCTAATGTTGAGAAGACTCTTGGTTCTTTTCCTACTGATCCAAAAATTCCATATACACTAGATAAGAATGATGATGGACTGCAAAAAATAGATGTTTGTGAAAGTGATTCATGTAAGGATGGATCATCAATTTTTGATTATAGTAAGGTTTATGATTATTATAGAATTCAGCCTCTAGCTCCTACGAAAACCCCTCTATAGGAGGGTTGGAATTAATCTTATGATGGGTTAGAGGATAAACTAGCTGTCTCTAAGAAGCAACCCTCTGATGAGGTTGACAAGCACCAAAACTTTGAAGGCCATAAGAATAGGGTTACCAATTTCAATGTGGAAGTTCACAGGGACAATGGTTCGACTGTCAAGAAAGTTTCTTCTTCTAAGGGAAAAGTCTCAGTGGAAAAAGAGGGTTTCTAGCTGGCCCCCTTTAAGAGGTCCATTCCATCTTCTTCTGAGCCTGGATGGGTCTCTCTTACTGATGATCCTAATGAAATTACCTTGACACCTCTTATGCTACCTATTCAAATGGAGCCGCCATCAACCTTCCAACCTTCAAGGTAGGTTGAATATGTCTTACCATCTTTATTAATTGACCCTACATTTATAAATGTGTAGGGAATGGGAATTCTAGGTAATGTGTAGGTGTATACTCACAACCTCTTTGTTGTGCATGATTCTTCTAATGAGGTGTAAGAAAGCAAAGAGTAGAGTACTTTGGTACCCATTGAGTAAGATTCACATAATTTTTTAGGTGAAGTATAGATCCCTGCAGTCAAAGCCATTGAAGACACCTTGGTTGTTGACCCCTCTAAGAAAGTGGAATCTCAATCAGATGATGGGGGATCGGACTCAAAGAGTAATGACATTGAAGGTCTTCTGCAATAGACGAAGACTTGGAGGAGAGGATAGCATCCCAGAGGTCGAGGTCGTAGGCATGGTAGAATTAATTATAATGAAATACATGATGAGAAGCAAAGGATAGGGTATAAGATCAAAGAAAATATTAGTCATTGTTTTTTCATTAATGAGGGAAATATTTTCATGTTTGACCCCATCCTTTTTATATCTATTTTTTCATTTAATAAAGGTGTATTCTCCCTACCTTTTCAAAAAAATAATATTATCTAATTATAGCTAAGTATCCATTATTAATTAAATAATAATTATTTGTTTATTAATTTTTAATTAAAAATTAAGTACTTTCTAATTATTAATAATTATTTTTACTTATTTAGTAATATTTATTTATTATTATTAATTAATTATAATTCAATAATTATTATTAATAATAATTTATAGTTATTTTTATTGAGTTTATTAATAATTAATAGTAATTATTACTAATTGGTAATTAAATAATCACATTTATTAATAATTATAATAAAAATTTATTAGTATATAAATTATTTTTATTTTAACTAAACATTAATTAAAATTCAATATAATTTTTGATGTATAATCTATTTATTATTATTAGAATAATTATATTATATTATATTAGTTATTAGTTATTTGCATGGGAAACATAAAAGGTGGCGAGGTGATGGATTGAGATGGTGTGGGGGCGATCTAACTTCCAAATAGTTGAAATAATATTTTTTAAAGGAAAAACCATTCCATAGGCACACCATCATAATGGTAAAAAAAATAAAAAAGGGGTGCATGGGCGTAAAAAATAAAAAAAATTAAACTAAAAAAAGGAAACCCAAAGGCGGCAGGGAATCCAATGCCTTTAGCTATTAAACAGGGCCAAAGACATTAAGGTTCTTCACGCCATTGGCCCAGAAAAGAAATGTTAAATTTGTAAAGGTTCATGATTCCTTTCCATCTTATTTTTTAAAAAAAATCAATCTAGGTTTATTTTATTAATTGTTTTAAAAAAAAATATATAAAAAATCCCAAATATCTCTATAACCTGCCACTGACGATCATCAACTTAACTGCATCACTCTTCTAAGAGTTTTTAAAGGGATTTTATGATTAAAAAAACAAATAAAAGGATAGGGTTCATTATATTTTAAAAAATTGGTTTGGGGAGGTGTGAGCTCCATTCACGCTTCTCTATTTAGAAAATAAGCATGAATGAGATTCACACTTCTAGGAAATGGCAAAGAGGCGTGACCCCGTTCACGCCTCTTTATATATATATATATACATTTCAATATTAGTTAAAAAGTTATATTTATAATTTTTATAAATCTTTATCAACTTTTTTATATAATTATTAGTAATTTATTAATAAGTAATATATCTATTAATTATCAATTGTATTTTATATTATCAATTAATAATATATTATTATGTTATTAATTAATTAATAGTACTATAATGATTATTTATTATTTAATAATATAAATACAATAATTTTTATTGAAAAATATATTTACTAGTTATTAATTATGTTATTTTTAATATATTATGGTCTATTATTATTTATTTATTTATATAATTAATAATATAATATTTATTATTAATATTAATAATATTTATAGAATTATTATTTATAAGTATTTGTGAATTTTTTGATGATATAAAATATTAGAAATTTATTAATAAGTAATATATTTATTAATTATCAATTGTATTATTTATTATTAATTAATATTATATTATTATATTATTAATTAATTAATAGTATAACAACTAATATTTATAAAATTTTAATTATGAATCTTTGTTAAATTTTTGTTGATATAATTATTAGTAATTTATTAATAGGCAATATGTTTATTAATTATCAATTGTATTATTTATTATTAATTAATAATACATCATTATGTTATTAATATAATTAATAGCATTATAGCTAATATTTATTGTATAATAATATAAAAAACAATTTTTATAGAAAAGAAATAATTACTAGTAAATAATTATACTATTATTAATAAATTATGTTACACTATCAATTAATTATATATGTAATAAATTAAATAATATTTATTATTAATATTAGTAATAATTATAGAATTCAAAATAATAATATTATTAATATTTAACAATAAATTTAAGATGATTATTTATTATAAAAAACATGGATAATAATACTAAGAAGTATTAATATAAATAAAAAATATTAATTATTATTATTACCAATGTATTTATTAATATTAATGTTTCTTAATAATTAAAAAATATTTATATGAATTTCCAATTATATCAATTTTTTGTTTTATGCAACAAAATATAAAATATTATTATGTTTTTAATAATGTACAAGTAATGATTTAAAAAACACATTACATGCATCAATTTAATCTACATCAGTGTCTCGAGTGCTCCTTTTTGCCACAACTAAGTGTATATATAATGCATTCACACCATGTCTGTCGATGTCTATGCTCTAGGGTATGCAACTCCTATGTATCATCTTTAGAACCTACCTCCACATCATCCTGTGTGACAGGCGGTGGATCTACAGTCTCCCTACTTGTACCCTGTCTTGGCTCCAAGTATAGTGACTGTTGACTGGAACTCTCCCCAACATGTGAAGAATATGACTATTGTGCAACAGATGTATATAAATCAGAGGAAAATAAAGTCTGTAATGTATGTCAATCAACCTCTGTCTCTACAACCAAATCTGGCATGCTAACAGACTATGTCCGTGCTTGTGATTCCAACTGTCTTTGTGGCTCATATGAAATAGTAACTAGAGGAAAATCTATATGATCATAATGAAAACCCTCCTCCTATGTCACATCTACATCTATAAAAGGGTCACCACCCCCGACACATCTATATTAGGCTCAACACCCTCAAAATAGTCTGACACATCAAAGAAAATCTCATGATGAATATCATCTATAGGAAGAAGAATCTCTCTCATTACTATATAAAAATAGGCCCAGTCAAAGGCGACTCCCTCTACAAGATTAGAGTTGTGAATGAACTGAGCGATATGAGCATCCTGCAAAAACAAATTATGTAGTTAACTAAAGTTAATAAAAAATAGTTGAAAAGTGTAAAGAAGAATTATTACCAACCCATGATAACCTCGTCTGTGTCATGTAAGATATCTCACTAGGGACATGCGATACAAGGGCCCATAATCTAAATGATATGATAAATTCATACATACTATGTCGATCCCTCATAATTAGGACTCATGTTGTCTATCCCATATCTAAATATATCATGTATGATATCATCTCCAATCAAATTCTTGCTTCCCTAACATCTTCAGAGAATGAAGTGAAGGTAACTGACTGGACAATTTAGGAATGAGATGATATAATCCAAACTACCTCATAACTCTATCATCATGATGTCACTCTATAATATGAAAATGAATCATAGGTACAACACATGATCTGGCAGCAAGCATCACTGTGCAGTAAGTGTGGACTTCATGTCTGGCTATATCTGAATATTGATATGCCTAACTCCACAAGTAGATAATATATTTATACTTATATTTCATAATATAAACTTATACATTTTATTTTCACATAATAAGGAAAAACTTACCATCATCTATGTGGGGAATCCCAAAAAAATATCAGATGACAGTGGCGTTCGAGCATGTGGAGCTAAGTGAGGGATGCTCCCCCATATCCATATCTAAATAAGAATAATTAATCCTATAATTTATATCTTATTTATGCGATATGCACTACATAAAAATCTGTATGTATATGTAAAACATGCAAACCCCCAATTATACTTTCTTTTTTTGGTCCAAATCCTCCAGTAATGGTAAATACATCAAATGGAAAAATGTAGTCGAATAGTGGATGGAGATCGTGCCTCTAATAAGTCTCAAAATATATGTGCATGAAAATATCAGCATGATGATCTCATTATCATTATCAACTAAATGTATGAAGTGATCATCTATCCATGACATGAATAATCATCTCCCAATGATGGACCTGGCCTCATCCTAAACCTCAATGCCTATCAGTTTGTGTACATGATCAAACCAATCTATACCAACTCGGCCCATCATAGTCGCATCGTTGATGTGGAGGCCCAACATAATGGATACATCCTTGAGTGTAATGGTCATATCTCCCTCTAAAAAATGAAATGTATGTGTCTATTTTATCCATCTCTCTAAGAGTGTAACAATGAGCCGATGATTGATGAATGTGAAGTTTCACATCATCACACTGTAGATCCCAACATGATGAAGATGAGGGACGATAGAAGGAGGTGGTGCAACTTGATGGAAATGGTGATATATTTGTACACTCAAATCTAGAATTGGAAGTCCCTATATGAATACATGTGTGTCCTAGAATTTGAGAAATGAAGGGACCACCATCTCTATATTTGATATCATCGTTACTTTTTATAGTTAATTAAATAAAAATTATAATTTTTTTAAAAAAACCACAAGAATCAAAATGAGGTTGATAATTAGGATTCATAATTAAGCATTATGATAAAAAATGAGGTAAAGAAATGGACGTGGATATTTTTGTTTTCTTAGTCTATCAATTTATTATTTTAATGATATCCAATAATGTTTATTTTATTTCTAAACAATTATATGTATATCGATCATGTGATTTCAAGGATATATTTAAAGATAATCCATTTAGAGGATAAACCTTTTGTTATTCATTTTCGTTTTGCGTTTTATTTCTTAATAGTTGAAATATCCCTAATTTTTTTGAATGAAACTAGAAATGAAACAAACTTGTGATGAAACAAGTCAAAAATGAATCTGGTAAAAAATAAAAGGATCTATTAATGAAAAATCCTATGTACAAAAAAATGCACACATTCATGATAAAATACAAAAACTTGATCAAGGATGATGTGAAGTAGAGCCTCATCCTACAACTTGGGGAAATATTTTATGATTATTCCCTTTCATGTGAAAAATTATATATCATAGTACCAATCCCCATTGTTGAGTCTAGTCCATCTAATTTTTTATATGAGTAGACTTTATTCATTCCCAAGGGTAAAACCTAGTAATATTAGGCACTACAATTGGATGATTAGTGAGAAAGGTAAAAGTCTGAAATATCACAAAATTCTTTCTAATTCAAAACATAAATGTAAAAAGACATAAATGAAAAAAATCCATAAATAAAATAATTTATAAATTAAAAAACCATAATATGAAACCTAGTAATATCAGGGACCATAGTCAACTAATCAACAGGAAAGGTAATAGTATAAAAGTCACCAACATGCATCCATGGTGCACTATAACAATCAACCATAGTGCTCACATGATACAAAAAGTCAACACAAGGCTCTCATGACATGTTCATCAATGAAAAATAAGCAATAACATGTGAATAAGGATATATAAAAGGCTATAAATAACCATAATCACAGTACCCACTTTCCAATATGACCACCGTCACTCGACCATTGTTTCCTATGAGCGGGTCGTGACACTCTATTACTTGAAAGGATATCTCTACCCATTCAAATATCCGAACATGAAATGATGATGTGTCCTACAGTATCTGATCAATGTCTCTTTGGAAATTTATACCAAAACACTTTCCATTTTTCATCCTATGATAGGCCTCTTGGGACCATTCAATAAATTGATTTACACATCTATAGAATGTATCCTATACTAATATTACTATTGTAAGTTTAAGAACACCCTTGAAGACTCCATTTATTCAATCAACAATATTAGTGGTCATAAGGCCATATGTCCCACCACCAACAAATGCTAATGTCCATTTTTCCTAAGAAATCTGCATCATATAATCATATAAATCTTGATTAAACCTTTGAATTTATTCAAGTTTTTGATCAAACTTTCCTTATTGGGGATCATATGTTGAAACCATAAGAGAATAATGTATTTAAAAGTATATTGTTTTTTCCAAAAAATATATGTTAGAAAACATACCCAACTTGATGATCACCTTATTTATTGCCTCATCTTTGAAATAATTATGCACATTACTTATAATATGTATAATAAAACATCAATGATAAGAATTCAGTTCTCAACATGAAACTCCATCACTATTAAAGACCTCTATAATCACTCAATGGTGATCAGATATCAGACACACTCTCTAAATTTGTATTACATGAATGCATATACATGATAAAAACCAACTCTAGGATTTAAAATTCTCATCTTCAATAATGGAAAATACAATTGGTAGAGGAGCACGATTACCATCCTATGTGGCATCAATAAGTAGAACACATGTATACTTGCTAAAAATAAAAGTTCCATCGACTTGAATGAATTGTTTACAATGCGGGAAAGTAGCGATACATGAAATGAATTCAAAAAATAGCCTATATAACTCCAACTTTGTTTGATAAACTTGGTGATCTGGGGAGACATGATTAGCAGTGTCAAAATGATAAATAACCTGATTGTTGAGAGGAAAAAATACTATTATCTACATCAATACTTCATATGATTCATCCCAATCACCATAAACTTTCACAATTTACTTTTTTTTTTGTATTCCAATATTTTTCCTAGGATATCTTATATTTGAACAACTATTTTTTTTATTCTTGGAAAAGGGACACATGAACATCTTGACATGTTCATATCATATCTATAATAACAGTTGATATAAACTCTGTATCAAGTGAATAGTGATCCAGATATAATCTTGAATGTACACAAGTGTGTGGGAATTACCGTTTTTTAATCTTACAACATGCAAAAAAATTATCATATGTTTCCCGCATTAAAAATTTAAATTCAAAACTGTATTTGTCACACCAAATTATATATTTTTCCTTTCTGGATTCATCATCCACATATGAAAAATTTCATTCCATGTGGTTTTGTTTTAGCATATTTTCAAGGAATTTTTTTTTCAAACTCCCACCCAACATATATGGTGTTATTAGTTGATGCAGATATGTTACCTATAATGCTAGGGAATTCAGTAGCAGTGTAATGAAATTATAATAAAAATGTTATGCACATGACATTCCTTGTAATAAGGAAGTCAATAATGTAAGATGATTACCAATAATAGGTTACTGCCTATCTATCAAAGGAACCTCATAAGTTTTATTCCCCATATCATCCTCACCTACATCATCTTCTGATGCATCACCAGATACTTCCTCTTCAGATAAAGAGACTTTCATTAAATTATAAGTATAAATGGGGATGTACCCTTCAGTTCGTTCCAAATTCTAATAATATTCTTTATATTTTTTTGTACTACATGAGTCATATGATAAGGAAATTAATGATAGTGTTGTGATGTAATGACTTTAAAAGAGAGCACATAAAATGTTTTTGTAGTAGTAGGTCACACCTCATCAATATCATGAATAACATATAATTTCATTAAACCATTACTACATGTTTCCTAAAAAATGATGACGCATCCACCTAATCATCATCATCTAATAGAGTATACTAAATTTTCCATTGATTCTTAGGATATTGAAGATGTTGATATTTAATTTAAGTAACTGATTGATCAGGAAAAGGTTTTAATTGACTATGAATCTTCTTACAAATATCATCCAATATCATAGATTCCTGAAGATTTTGTACTATTGTAAGTGGAAAACTATAGTTAAAACCCTGACAAGTATAAATTACCTTAACATTGTAGTATATTATAACATACATGATTATCTATAAAAAATTAATAAAAGTATGTTATATACTATATCATCAAATGCTGAACATGTTTAAATTGTCCATGATTAAATAATTTTGACTTAATATTGAGACTTTTTATAAGGATTGGTTTATCATTATTTTATAAACAAGAGAAAAACTAGGGGGAACTTATGGATCCTCTATTATCTAAAATTTTAGCAACCATCAGTCTTCTTTAAGTAATGGTGTAAAAATACATCTTCAAATAATAACTCCTCTCATCTAATGCTTTTTTATTACAATTTTACTCACATGAAAGTGAGGGGGGATAAGGGTTTGAGATACAAAACATTTTTACATGGAAACATAGGTCCTTACATACTTAGAGATAGGTATGAAACATAGGTAATCAATAAAGAAAAGAAAATGAAATTATTAAAAATTATATAACTGCATAAAAAAAATACATACAATATCAATCATACATTGGTTAGTCATCTCAAGATCAATCATCACATAATACCCTTAATATTTTTTAGGATACTTATTATATTCTACATATTACAACTTTATCCAAATAGCTCAGTCATGGGTTTGGATACCAAACCCATGACTCAAATTTTTTCAATAAAAGAATAAAGTACAATGAAAGAAAATGGGTCAAATAAGACACAAAATTCCCACATTGAAAATAGAAGGTCACTCCCTATAGTTCCCTATAATTCCCAAATTACTAGGTTATTTGCCTCTATCTTTTGGTTGTCGACCTCTCTTCTATGTCTTGGACCTTTTCAGGGGATCATACTCTTTATCCGATGAAAATTTAGAAGATTCCTCTAACATGGATTAGGCCCTGAATTTACAATAAAGGTCTTGAAATTCCCTATTTGTGTTGGAAAGAAATCCATATTAAATATTAATTGAAAAAAATTTCTAGAAAATAATATAATCACTAAAACCAAATACATTTGGATCTATCATGGAAAAAGTGACTTTAAGCTATGAGAAAAATGAGTCAACTACCTTCTCACTGAGGCCTTCAAGAGACCTTTAAACTTCATGGTTATCTGGAGGAGTGATACTAGAATTTTTGTCTTGTGCATTGTCACATTTTTCATTTGAGGCCTAGCCAAAATAACTATAAGTATTTTTCATAAGATCATAGAATTTATATGGGTAATTCCATTACACAGTCTTAAGGTCATCAAAATTTCTATTTTCTTGTTCCAACTTAAGGAGAGAAGGATAAGTCTTTACCAATTCAGATGCAGTCACACATGCTTTGTATTTATGAGGGATGAAAAATTGAAAACAGTCTTCATCTAAAATGATATTCTTACCCTTTGAAAGAGACAATTCCAAGGATGATGTTGGGGAAGTCTCACTACCAAAAAATGGGTTAGTACCTTCCATGGTGAATGATCTTGACACCAAGAACATATTGGATGAATTGTTCACATGTAAAGAGGGATCAAGATCAACTAGAACTACACCCTAGATATTCTCCTCCATTGGTTTCACAATGAGGTTATCATCCTAGGAAACATGCACAACCATATCCATTTTTCCCATATATGCAATGATCTAATTTTTTCCCACCGCCAAGCCATCACTATTTATCCAATCACCACCAACCAGGCTACCCAATACATCAACATCCTTCCACATTATGGTAAGGTCACTTGGATTGGTTCCAACGACCACATCTACAAAAAAAAAATTCTGATCTATCTTCCAACATCTCCACCTCATTGGAAGGAAGGTAAACAACATCCTCCCAACCCTACTTGGGTTATTGAGTAGTGAAATTCCAGAGTTTCCTAAGTTCCTACCACCATTTGGTGTATTGGATTTAACAACACCTGTAGAAGGAAGCTTAAAATTACATTGATCAATCACATGTCCAAATTTCCTAAAATTGGCACATTGCAAGACTTTATGTCATTTTTCAATAGAATTCTCAATATTTTGACACTTATAATAAAAATTGGGAAGATTTTACATATCAATATGAAATTAAATCCTGTACTCATTGTCAAAAAACATCACTGTGTCAGTGAGAGTCGAATTTATGTCAATTTAAATGAGAATCCAAGAAAAATTCCCAAACCTTCTAAGTTATGTTTCTTTGTCGAACTTGATTGGGATCCCAACAATAGAGGCCACATCCCAAAAAATTTTTAGATGCCAAAGATACCAAGTGAGGCCAAACACATGCAGCCAGACTTATGTGGTCGATTTACCAACCGACTCTAGATTAAAATTGGGATCCCAGTCTTGAATTATTAAATTTTTTATATTGAGATAAACAAAACTCATTCCCCATGCTTTAACATTCAGATCAATTGATGGAAAATGATGTGAAAAAAAACCTTACTAAGAGAGGTGATTTTCCATCTTCCAAATCCCAAAAAATATAGAATAATATTACGAAAATATTCAATATTCTAGGGATTGGATCCCTACTGCATCACCAACCTAGCAATAATCGAGTGTTTACACTCAAAAATATGTTTTGAGATGATCGAGTGATTTGATTCAATAACTTACATTAGTCCATTCTTTATGATTCTCCTAGAAGATGAGGATCCAAAATGAAAATCATAAAAAAACATAGATAAAGAAGTACATCCCTGCTTTGATTCATCATTTCAAGCCAAGTCCGAATCATATTCCACCATAATATTCTCAACACCAGGGGTATCTTTAAAGCCACCAAAAATAGATCCAACACCATCCACGAGTCTCTTTTCACCAGCGCATTGGACCAATTTGAACGAGGGACCAGAACCATCATTATTCTTCAAATAATGAACAGAAATGTATACCGACTTGAGATTAGAAACCACTGAGAATGAGCCCTAATCTCCATCGCCGCCGTAGTAGGGAGGGCTTAATACCCACATCCTCACTTCTTCTATCTCATATTATAAATTTACTTATAACTATATCTAATAAATAATAAATATCTACACATATATCCCTATATTTATATTACTTGATTTTGAATATCAATATATATATGTATGCATTTTTAGTATTTAATGATTAATTTTAAATAAATGCCTAATATACATTTTAAAATATTATAATATATATACATAACTACTGAAAATATTATTAATATTAAATTTTATTAAATTTAATTAACAAAAGTAATATAAATTTTATTTAAATAACCATTAAAATATTTCAATTTCAATATAATAAAATTATATAAGTATATATACCATTTTTGAAGTAATTAAACTTCCTAAAATTTAAATTTTTTAATGCGCGCGTGTGTGTGTATTTAATTAGATTTGTTTATCAAATATTACAATTTAATTTTCTTTACTTTAAATATAATATATAATAATATATACATATAAATATATTCACATATAATTATTCATAATTTAAATTACAAATATATACATTTTCAAATATTATATTCAAATAATACAACATATATATACACATTAAAATAAATTCAACTTTATTTATTAATATTTTAAAATATAATTATATATATTTTTGTAAGAAACTGTAGTTTACTAAATAAAAATATTATTATTTTACACATAACTACTAAAAAACTCATTAATAGTATATTTTTTCAAATTTAATTAAAAAATAATATAATTTAAATATATTTAATAATATATTATGTATGTAAATAAATTTAAATATGATACATAATATAACTAGTATTTTTTATAAATAATTTTTATAAATAATTTTTCAATATTAAATTTATTTACCTATGTGTATGGAATATTATAATTGAAAATTATCTTACTTTAAATATAATATATAATAATATATACATATAAATATATTCAAATATAATTATTCATCATTTAAATTACAAATATATACATTTTTTAAACAATAATATTTACCTAAATACAAATTATATATTATACATAAATGAAAGAAAGAAGAAGAGACATGGATTTTTGGTTCCTAGAAATCATGGAGGTTCACCGACGGACATTGATTCGTGCTTCACAAGGATGAGTTCATGTCATATGGAACACTAATGGATGGGAAGTATAGAGAGTTTCAAGTTTCAGATGTAGGTGATGGTAGGTGTTCACTTGCGTCATTTAGGGATACTTCTACAGGCCATATTATCAAGAAGGGCTCATCAACTCTCGTGGAAGCGAATAATCATGCGATATCAAAAAGGATATCCATGGGTAAAAACTCTATTATTGCACATCTTATTCTTTAAAAGGGTGATAATATGTAGTTTTTATAGGATTTGGGTAAGAGGGTTTTGGAAATTTGGGGGTTTTCTAACTAGAAGTGTGTTTCAATTGGTCGTGGATTCTTTCATTGCCTCTTTCCCTTTGATGAATTCAAGAAACACACTTGGAGTTTTGGTTCTCTATTTTTAAAGTCGAGTACCCTTTAGATTCACGACCGGAGTTTGTATTCTGATCTATCCACTGCCCTCAATTCATTTTCATAGGTCTGGGTGAGGATCTATGGTCTCTACAAGATTTTATGGCATTCTAAGATACTACATGACATTTCCACTGCCCTTGTAGTTCTGATCAGATTGGATAGAGAGATAGAGAAAGTGAGGTTTGACCACTTTGCATTGATGTTAGTGGATATGGATATCAATGCCATCCTTATTGATAAGGTAACTATCTCCACTCCTCATGATTATATTCAGCTGCAAATTGAGTACGAAAAGCGTCCTATATATTGTTTGGATTTTAATTCTGTAGGGAAATCTATAGAGGTTTTCCATATGAACACTTTCTATTGTAAATGCAGTGCAAAAGGGCACCTGGAGAAATAATGTAGGAAGGTAGTGAAGCCTATGCAGGGAGATCTGGTCCATGAGAAAGAAATTATGGATGGTGGATCGCATGTATCTAAGACTCAAGCTACTCGATTGAAGGATTCCCTAGTGAAATGTGCTAAGAAGGACTACCGCCTCCTAGTTGTGTCTTGGATAGGAATCAAGAGGTACATGATGTGCAGAACAACATCTATTTCAAGGAGGCTTTGTGCAAGAAAAACGAGGCTGCACTAGGTAATGATGTATATTTGGAACAAATTGTCCATGAAGTAATTTCTCAAGAATATGTAATTCATGACCAATGGTAGGAGATTGGTATTGTCAAAAGTAAAGGGGAAGAAAAATTATTGGAAAATGAGGTATTTCAGTTGGTCTTTTCCAGGAAGTCCAAGACACCTGTGCAATAACAAGATGTTACTGGATATGAGAAATTTTAACCCATTAATCCTGTTTAAGCATCAATGATTGAGGGTGATGTTTCTTTTCCTATTTCTGGTTCTTATTTGTAGGAAGTTACTTCAACACCCTATACACTTACATTATAGGCATACATTTGTGGTGCAGCTGATGTCCTTGTGTTTGGTGATACTCTAGAGGGGAAGGCGAAATCCGAAGAGGGTGTCACTGCTTCATTGGACTCTAGATTCAATACATATATGCTCACTCTACATGACATTCTTAACAAATCAAAAATAAGGGATGAATTTCAGGAAGAATTTGGCAATCTCTGAGCTGAAGTGCAATCCAAAGATATTGATGATAGTGTATTGGTTAAAGATGATTCTACTTTCAAAAATGTTATCAAAGGAAATGAGCCTACTAATGAGGATGATGTGAATGATGAAACATTGAACATGAGTGATAAGGATATCACTTGGGAGGATCCTAGATATTAGAAACGATATAGACAGCTAAAAGGTCAGGGCGACTCTCGTATAAGAAATAGAAGGCATAAAAGAATATTTCTTTTTGACCCTTTTTGTGGCAGGTCATCTTATTTACATTGCAACCTATCTTCTTCTTCTTTCCATATCTTGTATTTTCTTTTCATTAATAAAATTTTCAGGACCATGGATTTTAATCCATGGTTTTCTCCATTTAAATTATATTTTATACATAAAATTTAAATTATGAAAACACCATATTTAAATTTCTTAAATCATTTAATTTAAATTAAATCATACAAAAAAATAATAATTCATACATAAATTAAATCATACAAAGAACAATAATTTATAAATCCATACATCCATACATATTAAATGAATAAATCATAAAAATAAAATAAATAAAAACAATTTGATAATTAAAATTGTTAAATAGAAAATTTTCCTTCTTAAAATTTGGAAATATATGTTGAGAAAGAAATCCAACAGTGATTCACAACAAATTTTAGACTAGAAAAATACAAAATGGAGGGGGGGATCTATTTATAATCTTTACTCAGGAGAAGGAATGGACCCCATTAAAGCCTCCTTTGTAAAAATTTCAAAGGAAGGATGAATGAGAATCATGCTTTTTGTCATACCCCAAGAAAGGATAAACCCTGTTCTCTTGGTGGTAGAATGAGAACTGTGAAGCTCATTCACATTTCTTTTCGAAATTGAGAAGTGTGAATGAAATTCATGCTTCCTAGAACACTTTTTTTTAAAAATATGATGAAACCTATCCCTTAATTTTATTTTTTAAATCATAAAACCTCTTAAAAAAACTCATCCACCAATAAATGAGATGCTGAAGTGAACCGACACAAGTTTTTTTATACATTGTTTGAAAAAAATATTTATTTAAATAAGGGTTGGTTAAAATTATTTTGAGAACTAATGTGAACGACGACATCTCCAATGCCACATTTCAGAAAAAAAATATTTTAAATATACATGTTTGTATATTTAAATTTTTTATTTTTATTTTGTTTTGTTTTGTTATATATATATATACAACAACAAATTTCAATAGAATTTAACTGTTATTTAATATCAAACATTACTGCCATTAGAGAAGTCTGGAATTCTGATAGAAATCCTCACACATGGCTCCCTTTTATAAGAGGGGTTTCCCTAGAAATCATTCTAGATTTCCAATGTGAGATTCAAGTTCTCCCTTTCCTACGTAGAATTAATAATATATTATTATTAATCTTTTTTAATCAATTAATAATAAATATTAATTACTAATAAATAATAATGACAATAATGCATAAATAATAATTAACAATTAATGTTTACTACTAAATATTAATAATTAAATAATTTATATTAAAAATATTTTATACAATATTAATTAATACTATTAATTAATATTTAATAATATTAATAAATAACTTATTAATTTCTAATTAGTTAATAATAATTAATAGGTTTTAATTAATTATAAATTAAACAATATATAATGAATAATAAATAATATTAATAATAACTAAATGAAAAAATAATGAATATATAATGTATAATAATAATAATTATTAATTAGTAACTAAAAATAATTTTAAATATTTATTTGTAATTAATGTTTATTAGAAATTAATATTGTTAAATAGAAAATAAATTTTTCAATTAATAATTTTTAGTAATTAATATTAATTATCAAGAACTATTTAATTAAATAATAATAATTTAATAATAATTAATTAATAATTGCTATTTTAATAATTTAATCATTATTAATAATATTTAGTAACTAAATAATATTTTTAAATATTTATTAGTATATGTATAATAATAATTAATAATAATTATTAATTAATTAATAAATAATTATTTAATATTAACTTAATATTATTAATAAGTAATTATTTATGGTATAATTACTAATTAATTTATAACTAATAATTATATTACTATTTTTAATAATTATTTACTAAATAATAATTTTAAATATTTATTAGTAATTATCATTTTTTAGTAATTAATATTTATTCGAAATTAATATTATTAAATACTAAATCATATTATTTAATACTAATATAATAATAATTAATTAACAATTAGTGATAAATGGATTCTCTCTCTCAAGAGGAGAGCTTCTCTCTCTATCATTATATGGTGATCAGTTTGAATATCACTTTAACTCAATCATATGTGAGGATGATTAAACTCTTTATGATGTGGTTGAGCATAATGATCTTTTTGCTCTTTGCTGTCGGCTCAATTTGGTTGAGGTGTGTAACATTGCTTCAAAGAATAGGGATACGAAAATTGAGGATTATTCAAAATCCCTCTCTTTTGAAGATGATCCTAGTGGCAGTGAGATCTGGTTCAGATCTGATCCCTCTCAAGGGCTTTGATGAAGAATAGATAGGTATGGAAATCAATTATTTGTAGGAAGACCGCCTATCGACAGGGGTGAAGCTTTGATATTGGCCGACGATGACTTTGTTTTCTAGATTTCTTGGGGAGCATCAATATTTCCTACGATGCATGACAGTTGTCCTCGTATTTCATAGAGTGACCCTGGTAAGCGGTGAGGGCGATGGTGGCTACCAGTGTTGCAACGTTGGTTTTTTCATATTTGGGATCTAAGTGGGTGTCCCATTCAGCTATGGTGGGGAGACACTAGGTTTTGTTCTCGATGGTGCTAGCTGAAGGGCCGTTGTGATGTGGCAATTGATTCCTGGTGCGGCTTTATGGCTTCACACTGGTGATGAGCGGGGAGTTGGGATGTAGGTGGCATATGTATCCCAGTGGTGATGAATGATTTATGATCTTGTAGGTGGAGACCTATGGTTTCAGGGCCTAAAACTGTTTTTAGTGGCATAGACGATGGTCAGATGGTGGTTTGACGCGGTGACGTGAGGTTCTGGCCAACGACGCTGGTGATGGGATGCAGATGGGGATGACGTCGATGGGAGGAGACCTCGGGATGTGGCGCCATTAATAGGATGGTGGTAGGATGGATATGTCAGCCGTTCTTGGATTTTTAGAAGACTTTTGATGCCTTGGTGGGTGATGATGGACTGTATGAGTGGTGAGCATAGGATGTCGTGCATGTTACATTTTTTTGTGATAGAGCATCTTCCACCATGGGCTTGTTTGTCTTTAAGTTTTGTGAGCCTAATCACAATGGGCTAATTGTATTCATGGGTTGATAGTTTTTTTGGGGATAAAGATATCACTCTGACTATCGTTTTGGTGGTGGTTGTTTGCCACTTTGTGTATCGTGGTGGTTCCTGTGCCACTTGTTTTGTCTATTTGTCTACACTTTATTTTCGTTAATAAATTTTTAGTGCCGAGAAAGCTCAGATCCCAAACCTTCCAGGTAATTAACAATTATTAATTTAATAATTTAATCCTTATTATTAATATTTAGTAACTAAATGACAATTTTAAATATTTATTAGTAATTGGTTAATAATAATTATTAATATTTATTAATAAATTAATAATTAATTAATAAATTAATAATTAATTAATAACTACTTAGTTAATTAGTAAGTACTATTTTTAATAAGTATTTAAATATTGAATAATTACTAATTAATTAATAAATAATAATTATACTATTATTATTAATAATTATTTACTTAATAATAATTTTAAGTATTTTTTAGTAATTGATATTAAGTTATAATTAATATTTATTAAAAATTATTATTATTAAATTGTAAATCATATTATTTAATTAATATTTATTAGAAACTAATATTAATGTTATCAAAAAAGAAATTAATATTGATTATTAATTAATATTAATTAGTAATAATTAGTTAATTAATTAATACTAATATAATAATAATATTTAATTAACAATTATAAATTTAATAATTTAATAATTATTATTGATATTTAGTAACTAAATAATAATTTTAAATATTTATTAGTATTTTTTTAATAATAATTAATAGTTAATTAATAAATAATTAGTTAATTAGTAATTACTATTATTAATAAGTAATAAAATAATACTTAATTATTAATTAATTAATAACTATTAACTATTAACAATTTATTAGTAATTAAATAAAAATTAACAGTATTAATTAATATTGTTTAAAATATTATTAATATAAATTAGTTAATTATTAATATTTAGTAGTAAACATTAACAATTAATTATTATTAACATATTACTATTATTATTATTTATTAATAAGTGATATTTATTTTTAATTGATTAAAAATGATTAATAATAATATATTATTAATTTAGTGCATGAAAGGGAGAACTTGAATCCCACATCAAAAATATAGAATGATTTTCAGGGCAACCCCTCTGATAAAAGGGAGCTTTGGAGGAGAGTTTCTATCAGAATTTAAAACTACTTTAATGATAGTAATAATGGATATTAAATATCAGTTAAATTCTACTGAAATTTTTTATTATATATGTTTATATATATATATATACACACACACAAAACAAAACAAAACATTTTTTAAAATATACCAACATGAATATTTAAAATAAGTATTTTTTGTGTGGAAAAGTGACATCAATGATGTCACCTTTCCACATTAGTTTTCAAAAAAAAAAATAACCTAGTTTTATTTAAATAATTATTTTAAAAAAGTGTATATTAAAAAAATTTTAACCATCGCACACGTTTTGGTTGCGTGTGATCTGCCACCAAATGAAATATGACATGAACGGTTGTGCAAGATTATGTTACTAGTGCATGTGGTGCTCCAAAACTCACTCGATGCAGAGGTGAAAACTAGGAGGGTTAGGTAGTTGGAGAGCAGGAGGAGGCAACATCTAGTTCTATGTGAAAAAGGAGCGTTGGTAGAGTTTCATGCCTTCATGCATGCAAGGAGATCTCGATGCTAGTAATAATAATAAAAATAAATGTTATATAATAATAATAACAACGCAATAAGAATTACATTTAATTTGAATAATATTAATAGTTATATGCAAATATAATTATAAATACTTAGAAAAGTCATAAAATATAATTATAGTTAGATATAACTATAATTTTACATGTGATAATAATATTATAATAATAATATCACTACATGTTAATATTAATAAAAATACTATTAATAATAATACAGTGTTAAATAATATATGTTATTCTATGCTATGTGAATTTTTCAGGTACTTCATCACCAAAACACAAGAACACCGTAAATAGAGAAATCCTCCCTAGGAGTGAAGGAAATTAATAAAAAAACAATTAAAACACAACAAAAACTGAAAAAAGAACCCAAAACACTAAAATTGGTTAAAATAATTAATTAAAATCATGTTAAAAAATTATAGAAAAGATCATTTTTTCTTGCACATCGAATCCCTCAAACTTAAACTTTTTCACTCCTGAACAAAAAAATCAGAAACAAAACACAAATGTACCCTTAGTTAAAGCAGAACAACACAAGTACAAGTTTAAAAATTTTCAATCCTTTTACCCAAAAAATATTAATTCTTCATTTAAAATCCCAATTTTTAAAAATAATTTCACCACCACTCGCATTCATTCTAAAATAATCATTTACACTCATACATCATGTGACCCACCTTACCATCACTACCATCACTCGAGATTTTTTTGATCAAATATATGATCAATTCTCATATACATGAATGCTTACTATATACTTTCCATGAATTTAACATCTCTATTAGTGGAAATAAAAAGAATGCACTGATCTTGAGAACTTCACCTTAGGTTCAAATGTTCTCTGAGGACGTGTAGAGGTGGTTCATAAAAAAACTAACATTTTTTGGTCAAAGTGAGGATTGAATCTAGAAATAAATGCATGATAAATATCAACCAAATATCTCCCTTAAAAGCTCACCCCCACACCTATAACATTTCCTATACCCAAGAAAATGATAACATCGACTCTCATGATAAACATGGAGAGATATCTCACTCAAAAAATGTAAAGACAAACATATAAGTATCAACTCAAAAACCCCATGAAATAGATGTAGGACAATATCCCAAAGAAAATCACACAAGTAACTCATACTCTATAGAATATTAATGAAATAATGCCATACAGAAGATCTCTAACTCATGGAGCAATGAGTTATCACATTTATATAGGTATCCCCAAAAGTTTAGGGTTACCACACAATAACCAAAAACGTACTTGTTGTTGGAATAAAAAAGAATATATATTCCCATATTAAAATATACATGCATGGAATGGAGATATTGTAAAAAGGATCATAAAAAACACAATGAGATAATATTTATCCATGTGAATCAAATGACTCACTGTCCCTCAAACAACCCTATCCATGAATAAAACTCTCCCCACACTTAGATTTAAAATCATCATGCAAATATTCAAGAGATGGATAGGGAAGGGTATCGACTATTGGGATTATCCTAAAAATGACTATTAATTGATTTTAAGGGATACATGATAAAAAATTTAAGGGTGTATCAATGGGTTAAAGGGGATTAAGAAAATAAAAAAATCCCTTAGTTATTTTAGTACATCATTCAAAATTATTATCATTTTGATAGAAAAACTATTCAAGTTCTAAAAGACATAAAACGACTAAGATTAACTCTAGAAAAAGAGAAATATTAAGTGATGTGAAAAGGAAAAAATTCCTCTTGGGTATGGAAATATAAAATTTGACATCATAGATTAACCTGAGTGAAAATAAGTGTCTCACAAGTAAACAAGTTTTAGAAAAAAAATTCAAATCATGGAATGATATCAATAATAATCTACAACATGAAATCAAAGATCAAATAATTTCAACTAATAATCATGTGTTTAGTATGCACTATGAATTCAACTCCAATGACGTGTTAGAAGAAAAATAAATTTTAGGAAAATTTATGCCATTTTATTTTATAAAAACTAAATGAAATAAAATGAAATTTAGTGAAAGAAAAAATAACCGATTATGGGTTTCCTCCCATTGAGTACTAATTTTACTTCATCTTCAACTATACGTTGATGAAACTCATCCAGGATCAAAATGGAATATATACCATGCATATGAATCTTCATCAGTAGGTGTGCTGCATTCATCCATCGACAAGGTACTTATCATGTAGGAAATACAACATCCTAATAGAAACTTGTTAGAAAAATGTATGGGTGGAATCACTAATAAAAATCATCCCTTTAAAGCACACAAAAAGTGTTTTATCAGTGCTAAAAAAGAGATGATAACCTAATCACACTTAAAAGGAAATGAATTTTTTCATCTCTATAAAAATGCTGATAAAGGAGGTCCTTTATCAGTACTAAACCAACACTAATAAAAGCCATGTTACTGTAGTGTGCTGTTAAAATTACAACACACTATAATAAAAAATATAGAGAAATTAATTGAAATTAAATTTAAATCACAAATAAAAGGAAAAAATACTATATTATAGACATTTCAAGCATATTGGTTTTTACAATTACATTGGTAAGTACAATTTGTCACAAATATTCAAAAATGTCAATATTCCATTATCTTTGGTCCCCGACCCCCTCTTAAAATAGCCTGACCCCGCTTCCATTTTCCAACAAAACCAAACTATCTTGAGAAAGAGTATACCTATATAAAAAATTAATTCTTATGGTAGTAATACTATAAATAAATAAATTAAACATAAATATGAAACAATAAACAAATAAAATTTCATTTTTTAAATTGATTTCACACATTTTGAGTCATACCGGTCACACCGTGCATCACATTGAGGTGGGACTAGTTCCTACACATTAAAAAGGACTTATGAATTGTTTTACTAAAATATAAAAACAATAAAAATGTGTTTTATTGGTTTTGATTATGTGATGTTTGTTTTAAATTAAAGTGTCAATTTTAAACTCAAAACATACACTTCGAGTCATATCAGACTCACCGTGTATCATATATGGTGTGACCAATTACTACACATAAAAAATGAATTATGGATATTTGTCCTAAAGTATAAAAATAATTTGAATGTGTTTTATTATTTTTGAGTATGTGACATGTGTTTTGAACTAAAATGTCAATTTTAGATAAAAACACACACTTGGAGTCGTACTGATCACACTGTGTGTTAGATTGATGTAAGACTGATTCTTACACATCAAAAATGACTTAAGGATTATTTTCCTAAAGTATCAAAACAATATGAGTGTGTTTTCTTAGTTTTGGGTATGTTGTGTGCCTGTTTTACTAAAATGTCAATTTAAATTAAAAACACTCACTTTGAGTCATATCAATCACATAGTGCGTCAGTTTGATGTGTGACTGATTCCTACATATCAAAAATGACTTATGAATCATTTTACTAAAGTATCATGAAAATATAATCATGTTTTCTCATTATTTAGTGAGTGACACATGTTTTGAACTAAAATTTCAATTTTGAGCTGATAACATAGACTTTGAGTTATACTGGTAACACCATGTATCAGATTGATGTGTGAATGATTCATACACATCAAAAATAACTCACGGATAATTTTCCTAAAGTATCAAATCAATATGAATGTGTTTTCTTAGTTTTGAGTATGTGATGTGTGTTTTGATCTGAAATATCAATTTTAAATAAAAACTCACACTTAGAGTCATACCGAGCACACTGTACGTCGAATTGAGGTGTGCCTGATTCCAACACATCATAAATGAAACATGGATCATTTTCCTAAAGTATAAAAATAATTTGAATGTGTTTTCTAATTTTTGAGTATGTCACATGTCTTTTTTTACTAAAGTGTCAATTTAAATTGAAAACATGCACTTTGAGTTATACCAGTCATATTGTGTGTTGTTTTGATTTACAAATGAATACTACATTTCACAAATGAATTATGAATTATTTTACTAAATTATTTGTACAACCTTGATAATTTTATTGTTTTTGAGTATGTCACATGTATTTTTTACTATAATGTTAATTAAAACTGAAAACACACACTTTGAGTCATATTAGTCACATCGTGAGATGATTTGATGTGCGTCTAATTCCTACAAATCAGAAATGACTTATGAATTGTTGTTCAAAAATTTCAAGAAAATACAAGCGTTTTGCTTGGTTTTTAATGAGTGACACACGTTTTGAACGAAAACACCAATTTTAAATAGATAACATAGATTATGATCTATAATAGGCAAGTTGTGTATTATATTGAGGTGAAGATAATTCCAACACGTCACAAATGAATTTTGGATAATTTTCCTAAAGTATTAACAAAATATGAATGTCTTTCTCAATTTTGAGTATGAAACATGTGTTTTGAAATAAAATGTAAATTTTAAATAAAGACATTCACTTTGAGTCATACTGAGCACAAAATGTATCAGATTGAGGTTCGTATGATTCTTACATGTCAAAAATGACATATGGATCATTTTAATAAATTATAAAAACAATATAAATAATTTTTCTTGGTTTTGAGTATGTGACATGTGTTTTGAAATAAAATGTCAATTTTAAATAAAACCACTCACTTTGAGTCATATTGGGAATACTGTGTGTCAGATTGAGTTGAGACTGATTCTTATATGTCACAAATGATTTATGAATTTTTTTCCTAAAGTATCAAGAGAATCAGAACATGTTTTATAAATTATGAGTATGTTATGTGTATTTTTACTAAAATGTAAATTTAAATTGAAAACACACACTTTGATTCATAACAACCACATCATGTTTTGGTTTGATGTGTGACTAATTACTACACATAAAAAATTAATTATGAATCATTTTACTAAAGTATCAAGACAATATGAGCATGTCTTCTTGTTTATTAGTGAGTGAAATAGGTTTTAAACTAAAATATCAATTTTAAACTGATAACATAGATTTTGAGTAATACTAAGAACACCGTGTATCAGATTGAGGTGCATTAAAATTCTACACATCACAAATTAATAATGGATCTTTTTCCTAAAGTACCAAAACAATATGAATGTGTTTTCTTGGTTTGGAGTATGCGGCATTTTTTTTGATGTAAAATATCAATTTTAAATAAAAACACACACTTAGAGTCATATAGGGCACACCGTACATCATATTGAGGTAAAAATAATTCCTACATGTCACAAATGACTTATGGATAATTATACTAAAGTATCAAAACAATATGAATGTGTTTACTTATTTTTGAGAATGTAAAACACCTTTTTTACTAAAATGTCAATTTAAACTGAAAACACACACTTTGAGTCATACCAATAACATTGTGTGTTGGTTTGATGCGTGATTTATTCCTACATATCACAAATGACTTATGAATCATGTTTATAAAGTATCAAGACAAACCGAGTATGTTTTATCAATTTTCACTAAGTGATACACGTTTAGAACTAAAATGTAAATTTTAAACTGATAACATAGACTTTGAGTTATACCAGGTACACCATGCATCATATTGAGTTGAGGATGATTCCTACACATCATAAATGACTTATGGATCATTGTATTAATGTATCAAAATAATCTAAATGTATTTTCTTGGTTTTGAGTATGTGACATGTGTTTTAAACTAAAATGTAAATTGTAAATAAAAACACACACTTTGAGTCATATTGGGCACACCGTGCATCAAATTGAGGTGTGACTAATTTCTAATCACCAAAAATAACTTATAGATCATTAAGTATAAAAATAACATGAATTCATTTTCTTAGTTTTGAGTGTGTCACATATCATTTTTACTAAAATTTCAATTTAAACTGAAAACACATAGTTTGAGTTATACAGGTCACATTGTGTGTTGGTTTGACGTGCAACTGATTCTTATATGTCACAAACGACTTACGAATAATTTTTATAAACTATGAAGAAAATATATTTTTTCTCAGTTTTCAGTGAATGAGACATGTTTTGAACTAAAATTTCAATTTTAAACTAATAACACACACTCAGAGTCATACCAAGCACACCATGCATTAGATTGAGGTGTGGATGATTCTTACACATCCAAAATGAATTATGGATCATTTTTCTAAAGTCTCAAAACAATATGAATGTTTTATTTTTTATTTTTTAGTATTTGATGTTTTTTTGATAATAAAATTAACTAAAATATGTATTAGATAAAAATGATAATGAAATTAACTAAAAATAGAAGGTAAAAATATGAGAAAATTAACTATATAAGTTGTAGGAAGTCACCTATTTGTCATGACCTCACCTGATAGAGCCCTATCCATGACTATCCCAATCTCACCTCCAATAGGAAAAGGGATGGAGAGCAATGTTGAGTCACACACATGGGAGGCATTAGTCTAATGTATCTGTACACACACACACATCTCCAATACCATACAATGATAAAATGTAAAGTAACTGATAACTATATTTTCATAAATCTATAATCTCACAATCAGAGTATAAAAACAAGGTAGCTATGACTACCCCAAGACTGACTCCAATAGGCCAGGGGATGGCGACCAATGCCGAGTAGGAATATCAGACACATGAGAGACATTAGACTAATATAATTGCACACACACACACACCTAAAATACTATACAATACTAAAATATAAAACAACTGATAACCATGCATGAATACATCTATAATCCCACAATCAGAGTAAAAAAACAAGGTACTAGAAATAAAGGTCCAAATACAAGTCCACTAAAAGAAACCGAAAACAAGTCTAACTTTCTAAGTAGGAGGGGAATGCTATCAAATGAAACCACCAATACACATATCAGTATTTTTGAATCAAACTTCTATGTAGGGTATCATATTCCAATGATACTGTGAACCCTACTAAAATGATCTTCTATATGGGGGATCAACACCATGTGAAAGGATGTCACACCAATTCCATGAACCCCACCAAGGGTATAAGAATAAATGATATAGGATCACATCTCAGTCTCATAGAGGGATACCAAAAACTCTATATGAGACTCATCCTCTATAGAGGATCATAATCCAGAGCCATGGACACAATTTTTCATTGTACCCTCAAGGGAATAGACTAATGTGAAACTCACTCGACTGATATTAGTCCAAACTGAAGAAACAAAGGTCTCCAAACATTCTAAAAGGGGGTTCATGTTGTGTACTATGGAGTACAAGGTGTGTCCATCAAACCACTAGTCTTCCCATGTGTCACTACTTCATGTGACATGTAAAACTTAAAATAAACATATTTCCCTCTTAAGTACATGACATGTAGAGTTTGAGATGGAACTTTTCCCATGCCACCCATACATGCATGTGTACTTCTGGCCATGCTCGTGTATCAACCCATGTACACCTGGCCATGCCTGTGGACACCTGGCTGTGTCCAAGTACAGAGATCGACCCATGAACTCTAACCATGTCTATGTACCCTGACCTTCCCATGCTTGTGTATCCTTCAAGATAAATGGAGATCCACCATCATGGGTCACACAACATGTGACAGATGTCATAGGTCATGTGACAGATGTCACAGAGCATGTGACAGATGTCCCATGTCATGTGATCCTTTATTCTTTCTGAAAACCCTAGTGCCATATCCATGACCCCACATGATGTGTGATCCTAGATTACACATTGTGTAACCCAAATTTTTTTAGAACCCTCAGGTTATTCTCTGCATCATTTGTTTTTACTACCTCTATCACAATTCATGCTAGGAATTTCGAATATGAGGTCATCTGACCCTCCTATCACTGGAGATTTGAATCTTGCCTTTGAATTCGCTCAGAAAATGTCACTGGCAAGCCACTATATCACTTCCACACATAAAACTAGGAAGAATGGGAATATTTGATCTATTCTTATCTAGAACTAATCATCCTCTATCATCATCACACCTCAATCATACCCTCAACCATAAACCAAACCTGTGGTATTGATCCATTGCACTGAAGAATGGTCGCACAATGATCATATACCCAGTATCCATCAAACCGTTGGCCCAGGAAAATAATGATGATGAATGTATGTAGAAATGGGGGAGAAAACACTAAACCATAAATATGTGGAATGAACCTAAAACTTTTTTTGTTTTTATCATTGATCCATTATCATATAAATGATGAACTAAGAGGTATAATCATCAATAAAAAAATTAATCAATTGTAAAAAAATATACCATCAATGCGTGAATCAATTCTTATTTATGGAATTGATCTGCATTCGACTGGGATAAAGTAATGGGATGGAATCACATAAATCAAACATACTACCTATATTTTGGATCGATCACTGATGAAGAATATTCATGTTCTACCATCATAGGTGAGATCCATGAACTCTATTGGTACACAATCCTCTATCTGATATCGATATGATGTTGTCTGCCAAAGATCCTCTAATGGATTGCCTCTAATGAACCCTCTAAATCCCTAGGTTATGAAGCTAACCCAATGGATTTAGGAATAACTATGTTTAAATAGAGGATTCTAAGTTTCTGTGTCGAAATAAAAAAATAAAAAATAAAAAACATTATTTTATTATTTGAACCCATGATAGCACTTTACCAAAGCGATCGATGTTGACAAATATTATGTCATTCCTAGGGTAAAACCCAAGTTATGAACTCAAATATGGTCTTAGATTTTTTAATTAGGCCTCTATTAAGGAGTTATTCCATTTTTTCAAGAAAAACACATGTGTGTGATATTAATATATTTAATATTTTTAAAATATCTATTCCGGGATCAATGGGACCTAGAATCTCACACTTTCTTAATTCCCAAATTTGAAATTAATCTATATAATATTACGAAGTAATACATGAAAAAATAAAAGCCATTTCATTCTCCCCATCTTAGGTATTTTCATCCCTAAAAGTAAAAAAACTACTCAAAGAGATGAGTGTACTGAGCTCGCATCTAAGTCTCTCACTCCAAGGTGATCTCCTAAAGATCCTAGTGCTACCATCAGATGAACACTATGGGAAGCTCTCTCCCACAAAATATCATCTCCTACCAATCCTCGATCTCTAATGGGTACTCTACAAAGGTATCCCAATTCTCAATTTCCAGCTCGCCCTAGTAAATAACATGTGACCGGTCATGCACATACCTTATAAACTATGACATGTGAAAGATGTCATGTAATTGGTCTAACTGCGATGGTAGAGCTAAGTAGTACACCACCCAACTAACTCTACATAGTATCTAGGAAGGTCTAATGAATCTCAAAGTTAAATTTCCAACCCAACCAAATCTTCATAATCCACATTGAGGTGAGACCTTAAGGAACACATAGTCTCCCTCTTCGAACTCCAAAGGAAACCATCATCGGTCCACATATGACTTATTATAGCCATTTGTAGTCCTCACACACTCTTAGATGATCCTCACCTTCTTTGTCCTAGTTTGCACTAACTCCGGACCTATGAGTGCTGACTCACCTAGACCAATCTAATAAAGTGGTGACCTGTAGGGTATCCCATAAAAAGGCCTAGAATGATGCAATACCAACGGGGTAATGTTTTATATTGTTATATACAAACTCCACCAAGGATAGGTGATCCTACCAACTATGAAAAAAGTCTAACATGAAATCCTGAAGCATGTCCTATAAGACTTGAATGATCCACTTAGTCTGGTCATCAGTATGGGGGTGAAACACTATGATTAAACACAACCAAGTCTCAAAGGTCTCCTTCAATCCTCTATGTAATCATGATGTGAAGAAAGCATAGTAATCTAAAATTATTTTCAAGGGAAATATAGGGATAAAGACTATCTCTTGCACAAAAAAGAGTCTCAATCTCTCTATTTAAATCTACTATCAAATTGTTAGGAAGTGGGATGATTTGGTGAGTCCATCTACAATCACCTAGATGACATCATAAACTATAGATATATGTGGTAACCCCATAACTAATTCTATAGATATTCTATCCCACTTTTACTTTTACACCTCAAGGGGTAGAGCTAAACCTACTAAAACCTGGTTC
Organism: Viscum album; assembly: GCA_963277665.1. NCBI lineage: Eukaryota > Viridiplantae > Streptophyta > Magnoliopsida > Santalales > Viscaceae > Viscum > Viscum album. Next base: position 1,283,551,981 of record OY728138.1, on the reverse strand, counting down.
TTAGCCTTCACCTACCAAAAAGTGAGGCACCGAGAGACAAACTCTACAATACATCTCTTTATTCCCAACTTCCAAAATTGTCACCGAAGGTCATGGTACATATTTTACACACTTGGATGTACTAATAAAGGGGATATATGAAACTCCATCATAACCTCCTCCTGCAATGTCACTGGTACCACCACACATCCTCTAAAATGGATAATGTGATCCTTACCTTCAGAAAATTCATTAGGAGCACATCCAGTGGATATCTGAGTATGTAAGGTCTCATAGTCAGTATTTCCATGATGATATTCTATAACACACTGTAAAAGAAGTGGGGTAGAAACTATAAACTTAAGATATGAATCACCATCCCTGCCCACTAAGGAAAAATTCAACAAGGATAACTGCTCGGATGCCTCATCCAAAAATTGTGAACAAGAACTCATACTGAGAGAATCTACCACCACAATCCCCTTCCAAAGAGTATAAAATATCTTGAAGTCATAGTCTTGGAGGAACTCTATCCATTTCCTCTACCTCAAGTTAAGATCCTTCTAAGATCAGATATACTTGATAATCTTATGGTCAGAGTAGATGATAAACCACTATCCCATAAGGTAGTTTTGCCACATATTCAGGGATAATACTACCATTGCTAGATCATGATCATGGGTTACATATTTCTTCTCATGTGGTCTCAAATTCCTAGAACCATAAGCAATAAATACCTACCAATGCATTAGAATACAACCAAGTTTGGTCCCTAAGGCATCACTAAGCACTATGTACTTGACACCCACCTTTGGAAATATCAATATGGGGGCACGTGTCAACCTCTCCCTCAACTCCTGAAAACATTGCTGGCACATTTCCATCCACATGAAAGGATATACATTTTGGGTCAAAGATTTCAAAGGTGCTGCAACTCTATAGAATTCGGGTACAAACATCCAATATTACCCTACCAACCCAAGGAAACTCTATACCTTGGTAATTATTTTGGGTGGATCCCAAGATAGAAATTCTTTAACATTCACTAGATCCATTACCACTCCTGCCTCTAAGATGACGTGTCCTAGGGAGTGTACCTCTTGAATCCAAAACTGACACTTAGAGAGGTTTCCATAAATATGGTTCTCTTAGAGTGTGTCCAGGACTAGCCTCAAGTGCCTCACACTCTCCTTAGATTCTGAGTACACTAGGATATTATCGATGGATACCACTACAAAATGATCAAAGAAAGGGTAAAAGATCCATTTAATGAGTCCTATGAACACTATTAGGGAATTCATCATGCTAAAAGGTATCAATAATTACTCATATGGACCATAGAAACATATAAATGTCATCTTCAGTATATCATCATCCTATAATCATAGCTGGTGATATCTTGAACAAAGGTAAATCTTTAAGAACCATCATGATCCTCTCAACTAATCAAAGAGGTCATTGATTATCAGTAGTGGATACTTATTCTTCACGATCACCTAGTTCAAGCATTGATAATCCACACATAACCTCAAGATCCCATCTGTCTTCTTGGTAAACAACACTGGGGGTGCCTAAGGGAAATACAAGGTCTTACAAAGCCCTTATTCTGTAATTCCTCCAATTTCACTCTTAGATCATGAAGCTCAATAAGATCCATATGATATGATGGCATAGATATCGTGGCTATCTCAGGGTGTAATTTAATACATAAGTCTATCTCTTATTAGAGAGGTAAGCATGACATGTCCTCAAGAAATACTTCCTCATACTCTTCCACTACCATAGGAAACTGGTAGCCCATATCATCTACTTATGTAAGATTCATGCTATTTAAATGGAAGGTAATCGATTACACCCTCCTATACCTGAGCCTATATTGCTCTAACAAGGTTTCATTTTCACCCATAAAAGAAAAACTTATCCCATCACTAGGGACATGCCACATCCTTTACCTAAAATAGAAAATCTAGGCATGAACTATGGATATACATTCCATACATAAGATAACATCATAAGTCCTCATTATTTCTATAAATAGATCCCATATGAAGCTACTTACTCCAATCATCAGATCACACTATTAGTAAAAGTGAATAATCATTGAGTCACCTCCTATTAGAGTCTCCAAGCATAAGGGTTGAGCCAATGGATCAAACAAAATCTCTATGTTTTTGAACCAGAGAAGTGGAAAGAAAGGAATGAATCACATCTGTGTCTATCAATACTATAACTAAGGTAAAAAGACATAGATTGTACCTTGTATCATTCCTAGAGCCTTGGGGTCATAAGAATCCATAGCCTGCAACTGTCCTTATCCCTGACCATCAGCTCCTTGAGCTTGGCAGGGACAACTTAGGGGTGGTGGTGGCAATAGGTCAAATATCCCACCACCTCATACTACTCTACCTACCCATATTACATGTCTTCTAACCTTATAAACTCTTTTCTCTAGTATCTATCTATAACTGGGTGGTCCCTCAACCATATCTCAATCATCTGTATTATGGATCAAACAATACCATGAAAGATATACCAGAACATCAAATAAGAAACACCTCCTCTCCCTTAGCCGGCTCAAACCATCTTGAGAGACCCGCACCACCAATACTCTATACTGGGATCACCTTATGAAGTGTCTAACATGACCGAATCCCTATGACTACCATCAACTACCTAATAATGAGGTCTCAGGTCCTAGTTTTACACTATGAGAACCCACTGTCAATGTGTTATCTTCTACGAAGATCTCTAGTACTAATTCCCACTCAAGTACTCTAGTATAAGTGGGAATGAAAAGAGATATCATCCAAACCTTGATATCCTAGCATAAACCCTTCTCAAAGGTTTATTACCTAAAGAATTGATCTTTCACCATATCTAGGGAGTACTGAAAGAGATTATTAAACCTCAAAGAATACTCCACCACGATCATACTTCCCTACTGTAGATGAAGAATCTCCTGGATGCACATTGATCGTAATGTGGTTGGATAAAACTCCTCTATAAAGAAATGCTTGAATTATAAATAGGAGAGAACTTTCTAGTCATGTGATTGAGTCACTAGACTCCACCATCACCCAATGGAGACCTGGATAAGTCTCACTGTAAGGACTAACATATGATTTGTAGGTTTCCTCACAAGGTGGAAAACTTGAGTGATTGTCTCTAGCCAGTCCCCAGGCACCTTTGAGTATGGATTATCCCAAAACCAAGGAGGTCACTACATTTGAAACTCATGAAACACACTCAACCTGTGTTCATACTTAGTAGGTACTGCCAATGCTAACTAATACTCAATGGGTGGTGGTATAGCTGGTAAACCACCCCGAGGTACTATCTATAATACATACCCATGTACTGAAGTCTCGTCACTTGGAAGATAATCCTTATGAACATGCAGTAGAATCCTGGTTGGCTGTCTATGTAGAGGCATCCTGAAATAAACAAGATGTACCATGATCAAAGAGTATACCTGGTGATTTGACTCAATAAATACATGGAAACCACAACCCATTACTATATGATACATGTACTAATGTTTTCTATGCAACTATTGTCAGCATGTATTGATTAAAAAAGTAGGTTGTAAAAGTCCCAGTGAATGCATACATTGACTACCACACCAACACTGGGGTCTCTAGCCTCAAATACAAATTCAAAGCACTTTTAAAACTATTTCCCAAAATCCCAAACCAATATCACAGACTTTTTCACTAAGGTAGAACTGACACCTCTGATACCACTCTGTCATGACCCATCCTGAAAGGTCCTAAGTCACGAATACCCTAAGCCCACCTCTAATAGGCTAGGGGATGATGAAAAACACCGAGTTGGCATATCAGACACATGAGAGGAATTTTATTCATATACCTGTACATAGACACACATCTCCAAATACCCATACAATTCTAAGAGGTAAAACACAACTAATAAAAAATGCATGAGTACATCTATATCCCATAATCATTGCATGAAAAATGTACTGGAAAGTATAAAGGACCAAATATAGGCCTACCAAAAGAAAATAAATCAATTCCAATATGCTAAGTTTAAGATGACTGCTATCAATTGAAACTAATGGTACACACCTCGGTATGTATGGATCACTATGCTCCCCCTGTTCTTTGTCTCTCTAGACTCTATAAAATCCTTGTCATCTTCATAAGACACGACATGTGTGGGAAGATACCTTTTAGGGAAGAGTATAACAATACCTAGTAGGATACACCTAAATTACTAACCATAATTTATCAAAAGTATTCAGCTCATAAAGATAATACTACAATGAAAGTAAGAAAAAAAAACAAAACCCATATATACTCAGGAAGAACACTACACCTCCAGGTTGTCTCAACCAAACTACGACCCATAGGATTTTTCTTAAAGATTATAGGCAATTATCGTTTCGGGAGAACCCACTCCATGAGACATGCTATCATTAGAGACACTCATCTAAGAGGTCATGATCGTTAGGACCCATCTAAGAAAAATCACTAGTCTCTAAATATATTGATACAAATATAGGGGATCAAACCCAGAACCACTATAGGACACCTCAAACCCAATATATATTAACCCTATATGTAGGATATCATATACCATTGATACCATGGACCCTACAGAAATGAGCTTCAAGATAGGGGATCAATGCCCTGTACAAGGAGATCACACTAATTCCACGAACCACACCTAGGGTATAAGAATAAATAATACAGGATCACACCTCAGTCTAAGAGAGGGACACCACAAACTTTATCTAAAAATCAACCTCCATAGGGAATCACAATCAAGAGATGTGGATGAAATTCCACACTATACCCTCAATGGAATGGACCAATGGGAAATTCACTCAATTGATATTGGTCTAAAATAAATAAAAAAAGGGCTGCAAACACCCTCAAAGGGGGAGAACAATGTGTAATAAAGAGTACAAGGCATATCCATCCAACCTATGTTCTTCTCGTGTGTCACTACCTCACATGGCATGTAAAACTCAAAATACATGGTGTGTCCTCATAGGTGCATGACATGTATAGTTTGTGATGGTACTCTACCCATTCCACTTACCCGTAGTTGTGTACTTATGGTCATTCCCATGTACACCTAGCCTTTCTTGTGTACACCTAGCCATTTCTGAGTACATGGATCTGCCTGTGTACTCTGATCGTGTCCGTGTACCCTGGCCTACCCGTGCCTGTGTATCCTCCAAGATACACACTGATCTACCAATATGGGACACACTTCATATGAAATATGTCACATGGTGTGTGATAGATGTCACACAATGTATGATATTTTCTTATTTATGGAAATATTAGTGTCATATCCAGGGTCCCACATGGCATGTGATCCTAGATTACATGTTATGAAACCCAAAAATTTCTAGAACCCTTGAGTTACTCTTCACATCATCCGTCCATGATACAGTTTCCACAATTCCAGATGGGAATCATGAATATAAGGTTGTATGACCCTATTTTTGTTGTAAATTTAAATTCAGGCTTCAAATATGCTCGAAAAATTCCAACATCAAGCCACGCCATCACCGCCACACATCAAACCAAGAAGAACGAGCACCGTCAATCCATTCTTATCTACCTCTGATCATCCTCTATCATCATCTCACCTTAATCAAAACCTTAATAATGAACCAAACCCATGATATTGATCTATTACATCGAATAATGGATGCACAATGATCATATACCTAGTATCCATCAAACCATTAGCCCAAGAAAATACCAATGATAAAAATGAAAAGAAAATAGGGAAAAAACCATATAACATAAATATGAGGAATAAAACTCATCCTTTTTATCATTTTTAGCCTCAATCCATTATTTTAGAAAAGAAAATGAGGTATAATCATCAATTAACAAATTAATCAACCATAAACAAATCTACCATTGATGCAAGAATCAATTATTATTCATGGAATTGATCTAAATTCGACCAGGATAAAGGAATGGGATATAATCACATAAATAAAACATCATACTGAGATTTTGGACTAATCATTGATGAAGAGAATTTCTTCATTTTTTTCATTGGTGAGATCCAAGAACTCCGTTGGCATAAGATCTTTTATCTAATTTTGATATGATGTCATCTACCAATGATCGTCTAATGGATCCTCTCTAATGACCCTATCAATATCTAGGTTATGAATCCAACCCCATGGATTTATACATATCCATTTTTAAATAAAGGATATTAGGAATATACATCAAAATAAAGAAATAAATAAATAAAATAAATTAATTTTATTATTTGTTCCCTCGATAGCACTTTAAAGAAATGCCTTATGTCAAAAAAGATTATGTCACACCTAGGGTAAAACCCACATTTTGAACTCAATGATGGTATTAGAGTTTTGATCCAAGCCTCTATTTAGGATTTATTAAACATTTTAGGGAAACTGTGTGTGTGTGATATTAATATATTTAATGTTTTTCAAATATCAATTCTAGGCTCACTGGGCCTTAGAAGCTCACACTGTCTTAGCGCTTGGCTTTGAAATTAATCTATAAAATATTCTAAAGTAATACGTGAAAAAAATTAGAGTCATTACACTCTTCATGTTGTTTGTATACATTCTAATACCATGTATTATACCTATTTATTTCTAAATAAATCTATTTCCTCTTGAATATGAAGACTATCGATAGTCCTAGTAATACTAAAAAATATAAATTTTAAAATTATTAATAAATATTTTAAATGAAATTTTAATTAACATTGGAAATACCTCTTCAGGGATATTAGTTTACTGATAGAATACAATTTCTTTAATAAATTTTAAAACGTAATAACCACAATATTTCCCATTAGTTTGTTTCAAACACTATAAAAACATTGAGAAAAGTAAGTAATATGTTTTGATATATGTTTTGATAGTGAAATATTATTATATATACCTTAACACTTATCTACTTTTAGATGTTGATATGATTATTATTCTCGTGGACTATCATCATGACATGATTTTTATGATATTTAAACACCAAACTATCAAAACAGAATTTTCATTTAAACATAATATAAAATGTATAAATTGAATTTTATTTGTAAAATGTTGCATGTAGTTTATTAAAAATTGATAAATTTCATCACATGTGGAAAAATTGTTGGGTATCCATGCATTGAATCTGGAAAATAAATATTTGGAGTATCCAAATTGATTTCAATGAGTAACCAATACTACCTAAAAAACAAAAAGGAATAATTAATGAAAGGAATGAAAATATATTTTATATGATTAAATTTTAGAGTTTTACCCCTACATAATTATTATTATTAAGAAGAGTATATCATTTTTAAGTTTTTTTAAACATTTCAGCTATTTTGTCTAATATTACTGAATATTATTCTTATTCCATTGTGAATTGTTGTGTAGAAGTGATGTGAGGACTAACAAGTCCAATTTTTTGTTCACATGGTTTTACCTTCAAATAACACTAACATATATGCCTACAAAAAATATGAATAGTATTTAACTATAATTAATATAGTAGATCAACTATTGGACAAAGAAATTATGACAACACACCTCATGTATACATTTACAACTGATATTCCTAGACATTTATTCTTGTGGATTTCATCTACATTCTAAAGATCAAGATACTCTGTAATGTCCTATCCATACATTTTTTTATTCAAAATAAATTATGGTTATATCACCACATTTTAATGTTGTATCAATATGAACTTGTAATTTTATTAAATTCATAAGTAGAACTAGATGGGTCAAGGTACATTATGAATGTTATTTTGATTGATTGGTTGATTATTTATATTATTTTTATTTGACCTTCCATTTCACCCCTTCCCTTTATCCTTAGTAATAAAATTTATTAGTTCATTCCTTTTTTCATTAATTGTTAAAGTTTTTGAATAAAAAACAATTTAGAAATTAATACTTCCTTATTGACATGTATTTTTATAAAATAAAAAGACTATACTAGGAATTTTATGATAACAAGCTTGACCGTATGAACATACAAATAATTAAGGGGAATAAGTAACTTAGAGATCATCTCATGAGATATGTGAATCCCTACTCTCACATGTCCTATTGGAAGTTATTTGTTGTGTAGACTATCTCCTTGGATATTGTACACTATACCCTCATAACAAGGTAATGGGTGGATGATGATAGATATAAATCCCAATAATTTTCACCCTATAAAATATCTATACAAGAAAGGTATTAGTGTCTTCCTGATTCACATTTTACAAAAACATTCATGAAAATTTGATCACCTATTTTAATGAATCCCTTTGAGGGGAATGGATTGCCTCAAATTTTGAGGGAGGGGGTGTATCTTCATATTTTGGTTGTTTTTGTGTTATTTATTATCTTTGATCCCTTCCCATAACATTTTCTAAAAAATTAGGCTACCAATTATTTTTTATATTATAGAGAAACTAACCATGTCTACATCTCATATATTTTCTTATCTTTATCCCCATGTACATTTTTTTATTAAAATATGTTCAAGGTGACACCCCAAAACCCACACCTCTAATGTAACCATATTGTTCTGTTCGCTTCAAGGCCACTAATATTAGTCTTTCTTCAAGAACAACTGATGATGATTCCTCTGTCTAAACTTGATAAAAAATATAGAAAAATAAGTAATCATTTTTATGAAATACTGATTTATATGATATTTTTTATTATTATTTCATACTTACACATGTTTATCATACTTTTTTCACATATCCATCTATTAGTATCCCATATTTATTTACACAAGCCTCCTTCCATAACACATGATGTGGGATGAAAGTGGTTTTGGATTTTGATTCTTCAATATGTATATAAACAAAGGAATATAATTAAGTTATTGTTTCATGTCACATAAAATTATTACTATAAATTTAAAATAAATACCATTTTTTGTTCAAGTGAAGTGTAATATATCCTTTATTTATGGTGGGGGTATGTTTTTTTTCTATATACTTCCTATTTTTAGCACTCAATTATTGTTTCATAAATTAATAATTTTTAATAAAATTGATTAATACATGTATTTTCAAGAAAGTTATTACCAATCACAATGCACCTAAAAATTTGTATCCTCATAGAGACTAATAAATGCATTCCATGTTTGTTGGTTTATCAGGTGTGCATGCATCTATAGTGGGTGAAAGTTTATTTTCCCTTCAGCATCCCTGAGATGATACTTCATATGAATTGTCTGAAATATTCTATGAGAATTTCAAGTGAGTATTAATAAAAATTTCATTCGGTAGTCATCTAGTATAAATTTACTCTATAATGTATAATGAAGAGTAAATAAATGTTTCATTAATTTTTTAGGAAAATAAATAAAGTATATCATAATTTTACCCTAATCTATTTCTAGATTAGTGCCTTAAGAACATGCACAACATTGTGCCACAAATTTACATCAACCAACATGTGAATTAGAGTGACGAGACCAATGTAACTAATGAACATGGACTTATTGGGGTTAATAAGATGGTAATATACATTACATCCAAACTCGAATTTGGTTCCTCTGTTTCTCACTTTAATAATTTTTTCTAACACCATCTCGCTATGACACTCCTATTTTTTTGGTACATAGGCTGTTTATCATTTACCATTTCTTAGACTTTAAAATCACAAATATGTTGTTTTTCTGGATTAGTAGCATTAAAATTTATAGAAACTGGTTGTTACTCTACATTGAGAGAATCATAATATTGAGAAACCTATTGTTCCTCAAGATTGGGAGCATAGAAATATACAAAATTCATTATCTCTAGAAGCAGTTGAACATTTAATTTAGATTACATAAATGTAGCATTGAACTGATAATAATATGTGGTAATAATACTAAAAATTGGGCCTTAACAGTGCTAGTAAATGGGATTTATCAGTTCTATAGAATCCCTAATAATATAAGTGATGTTAAAGGGTTAGTTTTAACAGCACTCATAAAAAGTGATGATAAAGGCCCCACTAATAAAGGGTATAATTTTTTTTCACACCCCCTTTATCAGTGTCCCCCCCCCTTTATCACAACTTCCCCAAACCCTTTATTAGAACTTTAGATAATCCCACCCCTAACACATATCCCTGCCCCCAGTGAGTTTTGAACCTAAGACCTACATCTTATACACCAACACCTTTTCCACTCCCCTATAGTGTTTTGTTTTACATTTTGTGATATATCTATATATTTATATATATTTTGTTACATTTTGTTATCCATATATTTAAATATTTATATATATATGTTTATATATATAGTTATATATATATTTTAAATACATACAAATATATATATATATATATATATATTAAAATGGATATTAACTCTAAAAATCCTTAAAACACATAAAATGTTAAGATATTCTGAAAATCCTAAAAACCCTAAAAACCATGAAATGATCATATATTCTGATACGAGAGTCCATTTTAGCTCTAAAACCACTCAAATAGATTCTCATGAAACGATATTTGATATGATATGTGGTATAGGCTAAATAGACACCTGAATTAGATGTTATAACAGTTTTAATTTTCTAAAAATGGGTTCAGTGAAAAAAACTCAGTTTTGGATAACTTTTTGGCATTTTGGGGTTGAAAACTAGAAAAATCTCATAGAAATTAGTATGATACCCTTTATGTTATATATAATATCATAGGATTCAATTTGATATGTGGTAGATCCCAAACAGACACTTAGATCCAAAGTTATGGTCGTTTGAAGTTCGAGTTAAATTTTTAACTATTTTGAAACTATAATATATTTTAGTCCATTTATTATTATACAATTTAAATCTCATGGGGTTTTATATCATTTCATAAGCTTCGAGTTGACTGGTTGTTCAGCTGAAACAGACTCCTGAATAGAAAGTTATGATCTTTTTAGTGATTTTAGGGATTTTAGGGGTTTTTAGGGTTTTTCACATTTGACGACCTTTCAAATGTAAATAACTTCTAAATTTGTTGTTCATTTTTCCCCTACCACATATCAAATAAAATTTTACAATGATATTTACTCCTTGGTGACCTACGAGAACCCTATATCACATTTTTTGAGTCAAAAAATGTCTAGAAGGCCTCCAAATGACCACAACTTCTGCTACGGGTGTCCGTTAATGAAATATAATTTTTTTGAAATATACATTTTATCAGTGCTAATAAAAAAGCACTAATAATTTGGGGGTGGGTATTTATCAGTTATTTTTTTAAAAGCACTGATAAATGCACATTTTATCAGTTCTTTTTTACCAGAAATGGTAAAGGGGGTCTTTATCAGTGCTTTTTTACAAGCACTGATAAAGGCAAACCTTTAACAATGATTTTTTAACACGGTTAAAGGGGTTTTTAACATCACTATTAGTGAGTGCTATTAAAACCCTAGTGATGGATAAACCCCATTTGTAGTAGTGTAACATAATGTATATTAAAAAAAATTATAACTTGATTATTTAACTCTTTTTTTAAAGGTTTAAGGGATTTGAACTCTCTATCCAGTATCCAAATACCCTGATTGTGGTCCCTTGTGGCATAAAAAACCTCATTTATATTGGGAACTCTATGAAATGATTTTGATTTTATAATGAAATGTACATCCTCAGTTTAATTTACATCCGACCCTTTAGTGGTTTTGGTTGATAATTGAATAATTAACCATAATCTATTTGTATGATCTAGAAAATAAAATACCTATACTACTTGTGATTCTAATATAAATGGTTCATCCTCATAACCTTCCTTACTAAAATACACTTTAATGAATCCCAATTCATCTATTTTAACCGCACTCCTTTTATCAACCCACTTTAATGGAAACTTCATCACTTGGAATGCTGTATAATCTTACCACCATATGTGTTCTATGATGCCAAAGTATGACATATTCACATAAATTGGATTTCTGTTCCTAGTACCATATACATTTATTAATTCAACCATAAGTGTAACTCAACTATTTTTCATGGTATTACGTTCATCATGTTCATTTTTAAAGAATTTATAACCATTAATTACATAACCATTATAAGACAATACATGCACACTTGGTCTTCTGAATAGCCATCAAATCCATTCTGAAATTAAATCTGGATTTTCAGTCGAATACTTCAAAAAATGGTCTCAAAATCATCTTATAAATTATCAATTATGTCTATTTGATATCCATATCCTATCCCTTGATGGATTTAAATACCTAATAATTTATTTGTGGGTTTCAACATATGGTTCAACCTATAAACTATTATAAAAAATGTAAATATGATCTAGATCCCACTATATAATAGTTTTTGTGACAAAATCTATTATAGAAATTTCTTCACCCACAAGCCACTTAGTGTGATGAGATTTTAGTAGACCAATGCTTTCCAAATTAGATAGGTATTCATTACAGAATTCAATGGATTCCTCAACAACATATCTCTTCACAGTAAAAACTTCTCCCTAACTTTGATTTTTAACACACCCTTTCAAAATCTTCATATACCATTCAATTTGGTACATCCATTTATAATGTACAGGACCACATAGCTTAATCTCTCTAACCAAGTGAACCATCAAGTGAAACATCATATAAATGAATGAAAACAGAAAGAAAATATCCAATTCATATAATATTAAAACAATTCCCTTTTCCATTTTTGGAAATTTCTATAGGTATATAAATTTACTGCATACATCTTTGAAAAAATATCAGATCTTGCTTAATGTATAACAAAAATTCTTATGCAAAATGAAACGTAAAGCTACATGCATTATATATTAAATAAATCAAAATATGTCAATCATGCGATTTTAATACCTTTAAATTTAAATCATTCATTGAAACAATATTCTTTATATTTGAATAATACCTCTCTAGAACCTTTATATTATTTAAGAAGTTGAAAAACTGATACCTCTCTTTCTTAGAAAGAGTGTATAAAGCTGGAGGAAGAAATTTATTTCTTTTACCCTTCACTAGAACCAAATATTCCCATATCCCCATGTCAATCATGTTAAACCTAGCCATAATTCCATTATTTTTGTGAATTTAATAACATGTCAAAGACACTATCACATATATTTTTTTTCAACATGCATGGAATCAAGAAAATTCCAAACATAAAAACAATTCCAGTATAGTAATTCAAAAAAGAAACTAATCACTTTTTCTAAACATTTGTCATTAGGTTTTTCAAATAATTTTTACGAAAAATAATGCCCATATATTTTAATTTCTCAAACAGTTGATCACCTTTTAGTGGAAACAATGTTGTACCTTATTTTGAACTCCTATAGAATTATGTTTTCCAAGATCGGTATTTATGATGTCGGGGTAGAAATCTGTTATGTCCTAGAAAAATAATCTTAAATTATTTTTTCAACCTAATTGAGTGTGCATCTTATTCACAAATGGCACACCCTTGAGTTCATTTAATGTTATATCCTGAAAAATTTTCATAAGCAGAAAATTCATTTATCATATCATATAACATTGATCTCAAAATGAAATATTCATTTCTATAATCATCATATAATGAAACACCTGAATCCCATAGTAATTTCAAATCATATATCAATGGATCCAAATAAATGTCAATACCATTACCCAGTTGTTTTGGTCCTGATATAAGCAGAGATAACATTATGAATTTTTTATTCATGTATAACTTCAATGAAAAGTTATAATTTAACAATATAATCAACCATGCAATGTTATTGCTGCTTTGAAAACAAAAAGGATGCACTCCATCTATAGATAGAACAAGAAAAAGGTTTCTTGACTCGTTTCCAAATTCAGTAAAATCGTGATCAATTTTATTCCATTGAGGAGAGTCTACCGAGTGATGAAGTTTCTCATATTTATTTCTTGTATTTTATTTCCATTTAAATTTCCTTGTAGTCACCTCACTTCCGTATAGGCACAAAAAAACGTGGAATGATTGGAAAGTACCATACAACTTTCAAAGGACTTGATTTATCTTTCATGTATCGAGACATACCACACTTAGATAATTTTTTAAGTGATTCATGATCCTTGTGAAATAGTATACATTCATTTAGATAAACATGTATTCATTCATATATTATACCCATTTAATTTAGTATCTATTTAGTGTCATATGTTTGAAAATTAATCTCATTATCTTCCAGGATCATATCATTTAAGAGAGTAAGTAGTATAGTAAAACTATTATCACTCTATCTATTTCATAATTTCAAATTATATTCTTTAGTATGGTTGAAAATACTTTATATTTAGTACAACCAGTATACAATGGTGTCCTTTCACAAATATTTAACTTTTGGAACAATTTTGGATAATTAAAAAGTTCATATTCAACTGTCATTATCATTTACTCTATATGATCTTCAACATCATTCCCACATATAATCATATCCTCAATTTGGTCTTCATCATTATTCATTCTTGTAATCATATTATATGATCCATAAAATATAGTATTATCCTAGTCACTAGATATATTTTGTGCTTCCCCATGTTTAGTTTAACATTTATAAGTTTGATATATTCCATGATAGATCAAGTATTCTTCTAACTCGTCTAAACTATTTATTATTGAATAATAACAGTGTAAACACAGGAAAATGATTTGAGAAGGGTCATATGGATGATATTTTGAAAACTTGATGAACTCTTTAACCCCATCCTCATATGCCTTTTTCATACAATTGACATCCAACCATTTTCAATTCATATCCAACCTATTTGATTTAGTAATATTAATATTTAAAAAAATAAATAAACTCACAAAAAGTATGAGCTTATAACCCATAAAAGGTCATTATTAAAGAATCATATAATCTACATGAAGTCATAATTATGAGATAATAAGAGATGAATGGTGCATATAGAGATTATTTTTTAGTGGTGGAACTCATTGAAGGAAAAAAACGTGTGATATCTATAAATCTATAAATATTATAATTTAATTTTAATCTATTAAAAAACATAAATATCAAGGATAGTTTCTCTAAATTTTTTAGGTGAGAGCCTAACAAGAGGGAGGAGTTGATGTTTATTCATTTCTTCACTTGGTATATGGTGGTCTGGGTGGTGTTTCAGTGACATGATTATTAATATTTGAAGGTGATGATCTTTTTGTCAGATAATGAAAATGTTTATAGATCCTGATCACCTAGTCTTGATAACCCAACCTTTAAAAAAAATCTTGAATTTGAATCCAATAAACTAGAAGTATTGGGCCGATTTTCTCAAGATATTAGAAAAACCAAAGAACAGTCTCATTGGGGTTTAAAGAATGTGTCAAATTTAAATAATTCAGATGGATTGGATGATGGCTCAAAGAACGAAAATGAAAATTCTTCTTAGGTCCATAAGGAATAATGAACTTCAACACAAGTTGAAGAAGTGTCCAAGTGGGATCATCATAAAGTGTCATCTCAAAAAAATGATTGGAGTATAATCCCAACTACCTAGGATAACCTAAAAAAACTTAGCCTAAATAGAACCAACAAAAATAATAAACTCTGAAAAAATGTTAGAGTGGAAACTGGGAGTGATATTTAAACAAGACAGAAGTAGATATGGATTTTTTAATGATGGTTATGATTCCAATTTATGGATTGAAAGAAAATTTGAGTTTATATTTAAATAGAGCTATGTGATTCCTTATAACTAGGACCGGGGTTTAAATAAAATTCTGGGTATATCTCAATGGGACAAACCGATAAATTCAACTAGAAAAAAAGATCAAAATATTGATGATCTAAATAAATATAATGGTGGTTGGAATGAGTGAATTTGGGGAAAAGAGAAATAATTCCCTAAAAATAAAGACCCATTAACTAATTGGAACTGAGGTTGAAATGAAAGTGTAAGGAATCCTCAAGGGGGTAAGTATGGGGAAGTAACTACTACGAGTGAACATTTACATAATGGGGAAACTATAAATGAAAAAGAAGGTGAATTAATATACTTAATTATAATCTAGAAAATTCTATTTTTTATGATCACTATTCATATCATTCTTACAAGAATGAATTTTTAACTAAACATGGGGTTAATGGTTTGTGTTGTAAAACATATATCATAAATGTTCACAAAAATGGAAATATTAAAAGTATTGGGGTTCTTCTACCTAGTAATTGAAGAAAATAGATAGAATTTTTTGATTTAAATCCACAAGAGAGGGAACAATACTAGAAACTTGGAGTGGATTACCATCTATGCACTACAAAAACTTTGTCTACTTATCATTTAAAATAACCACCTTACATGATAAGAGGGTAGAGTTTTTGCAATGCATAAATGGTCTATAGCCTCATTTATCCAAGATATCCATGCAATCAAAGTGATAAATTTTCAAAATAAGATGACACATATGATTAATTCGAAGAAATATCATATGATTAAATAGATTTACAATATCTAGAAGAGGAAGTGATAAAATGAAATTGTGAAGGATAATGGTGTTTGTGGTGAGCAACCTCAAAACATTATATATGTTAAAAAGTTATTTTATTTATAGATAATTGATTAAAAATGAATATAACCATAAAAATAAATTTCTTTTGAGTATAATGAATTAAAATTTTCACCAGGCACTACATGATGTCATATTAGTCAAGTATGAAACACTTATTAGATATAAGAAACTTTTATGTACTTTATTTGAGATGCATTATGAATTGAAAATTTATTGATTTCAACATTGGTGGAGTACATCATTATTTTTTAAAGGATCATTACATTATAAGTAATGCAGGGAAGTGTAAATTATTTGGATATATTGAAATATCAATAACATGTTCTCGGGGTAAACATGTGGCTATTGGTATCGGTTCTCAATTTGATGTTTCGTGGTTAAAAAGGTGAAAATTCAAGGATTGTTTTTGTAACTTTTCTAGGTGGGATTAAAAAAAGTGGTAGGAGTTAATGTTTATTAATTTATTCACTTGGTATGTGGTGGGTTGAGCGGTATTTCAATGATAAGGTGCTTAGGAGCTGAAGTTGATGATCATTTTTCAGATGATGAAAACGTTGATAGTGCCTAATAACTTGGTCTTGATAACCCAATGTTTGAAGAAACTTTTGAATTTAAATCCAATGAACTAGAATTATTAGGATGGGATTCTCAAGGTATTGGAAAAACTGAATATCAATCTAATTGGGGTTTGATGAATGCTTTAAATTTAAACAATGTACATGGCTTGGATGAAGGCTCAAAGAACAATAATGAAAATTATTCTTGGGGATTGATGGAATAATAAAATTCAATATAAGTTGAATAAGTGTCCCAGTTGGATGAGATGAAAGTATCATCTCAATATAATGATTAGATTTTAGTCACAAAAACCTAGGATAACCTGAAAAAAAACTTAGCCTCAATGTAACCAACAAAACAGAATCAACTCTAGAAAAATGTCAGAGTGGAAACTTAGAGTGAGGTTTAAACAAGATAGAAGCATATAAAGATGTTTTGAATGCTGTTAATTATTCCAATTTAAGGAGTGAAAGACATCTGGATTGGAGCTTTAAAGATATTTTTTGGAGTCCCCATAAATAGGACCATTGTTTAAATAAAACTGTGGGTCTGTCTCAATGAGATGAACCAATAAACTCAACGGAAAAAAAGATCAAAATATTGATGACTTAAAGAAATCTAATGGTGGTAGGAATGAGTGAAAATGGAGTAAAGAGTAAGAAAACATTGAAAATAAAGACCCACTTACTAATTATAACTAAGGTTGAAATGAAAGTGGAGGGAATCCTCAATGGGGTTAGCAAGGGGAATCAACTACTGTGAGTGAAAATTTACAGAATAGGGGCACTATGAATAAAAAAGAAGGAAAATTAACCTTCTTAATAATGATACTAAACTTTTTATTTTTTATACTTACTTTTTTATCATTCTTACAATAGGGAATTTTTATTGAACATGAGGTTAGTAATTTGTTTTTCAAAATGGCTATCATAGATGTTCATGGTAATGTAATTATTGAAAGGATTGGGGTTCTTCTGTCTGGTAATGAAACCAAATAGGCAGGATTGTTTGATTTTAATCCATGGGAGTATTAAGGATACCTGAAACTTAGAGAGGATTACCATCTACACATTGTAAAAATTATGCCTATATATCATTTGAAATCACCACATTACATGATAAGTTGGCATAGTTTTCGCAATGCACAGATGGCCGGAAATCTTATTCAGTTGGGAGATCCATGTAATCAGAGTGAGAAATTTACAAAAGAAGATGTCATGTATGATTAATTTAAAGATATATCATATTATTAAATAGATAGAAAATATCTAGAAGAAGCAATGACCAAATAAAATCAAAATTTAACATTGAGTATGAGAATATCTTACCTAAATATATTGAACACCGATAAAGAAGATAATATGTGTTGTTGACTAAATTGAGTAGATATAATCAAATAATTTAGGTTATGAGAGGGTCAATATGTCTGAGAGGTTTAGGGGGGGGGGGGTGGAGATAGAGGTGGACTTCCACAAAATCTTGAACGATGTGAGCAATGAGGTTCTCTATTAGGGTTCTATTTAAAAGAACAAAAGGGTTTTATCAGCGCTTTCCAAAAAGCATAGATAAATTGGGTTTATCAGCGCTAAAATAATAAGTGCTGATAAAACCCATCATTATTAGTGCTTTGTATTATAGCATTGATAAAACATGTCTTTATCAATGCTTTTTTAAAAGTGCTATTTTTTTAAATAAAATACAAAATATTAAATTAATATATATTAAAAATGAATAAATTATAAAAAAGTAAAGAATAATTAACATTATTAATGATTATATAATATTAAATGCATGACTGATAAAAACAAGTGAAATTGAATAATTAAAAATGAACAGACATAAAAAATAATAATAAAATAGATAAATTTTATTAATTATACAAATTATTAAAAAACTAAAAATGGATATATATTAAAATGAAGATGAATACATATTGAAAATATTAAGACAAAGTAAAAAAATATGTATAAATAAGTATTTGAAAATGACTAAATTAAAAAATATAAAATTAAAAAATATTAAAAATGAATAAATAACATTAACTGAAATAATAATAAAAATGAATAAATAAAATTTAATAGATAACAAAAATATTTTAAAAAATGAATTTATAAGATTATTTACATGAATTTTAAACATGTACAAAAAATGAAGAAAGTAATAAAAAATACATTTAAATGATTTAATTATATAGATTTCAAACATTTTAAAAACATTAAAACTTAATAAATAAAATTGAATGAATAAGGCTTGATGGGTGAGCTATCCTCTTGGGGAGTGCTATGGCCTACCTTTCCCGCCTGTTTGTGAGGTGTGTGTGTGTTTAAATATAATTGTACCCCCAAACACCTAATATATATATATATATATATATATATATATATATATATATAATTGAATGAATATTAATCATAAAAATTAAAAACATATCAAGATTCTTAAAACCTGGAAAATAATTATGTATAGTTCATAAAATTAACTACATTATTTATAATCACGTATAAAAATGAAAAAATATTAGAAAATGCATTTACATAAATTAATTATATAAATTTCAAAGATTTTGAAAATATTATAGCTTAATAAATATAATTGAATAAATATTAATCAAATAAATTAAAAACATATTAAGAATTTTAAAACATAGTAAATAATTATGCATAAAAAATATAAAAAATGAATAAATTCCACAAATATTAAATATTGATAAATATTAAATATGAATAAATAATATTAAACTAAAGGATATTAAAAATGAATAAATTACAAAAATATTTTTAAAAAAGTGAATTTGTGACATTAACTACATGAATTAAATGCACATAAAAATGAATAAAAATGAATAAAAATGAATAAAAATGAATAAAAATGAATAAAAATGAATAAAAATGAATAAATAGATATTATTAATTATATAAATAAAAAATTTCTTAAAAATGAATTATATTGACTAAAAAAATATTAAAATTAAAATGCATTTATAGGGATCAATTATATAAATTTCAAACATATTAAAAATATTAAAACCTAATAAATAAAAATGAATAAATATTGATCATATAAATTACAAACATATATGGTGAAAATATTAAATCCTAGTAAATAAATATCTATAAATTTTCAAAAAAGAATAAATTCCAAAAATATTAAAATTTATTAAATATAAAAAATGAAAAAATTAATATTTAATGAATTAATATTAAACATGAATAAATAAAATTAAATAAATTAAAAAAATATTAACAATTTTAATTATGAAATTATTAAAAATGAATTTGAATAAAGTAATTATATAAATTTCAAACATATTTTAAATATTTAAACTTAATAAACCAAAATAAATAAATATTATTCATATAAATTACGACGACATTGAAAATATTACATAGTAAATAAACATATGTATAAATAAATATTAAAAAATTATTAAATTTTGAAAAATATAAAAATTAATATATATTAAAAATGAATAAAAAATATTAGATGCAAGAATATTAAAAATTAATAAATAAATTTTAATAGAAAAAACTATTTAAAAAAATGGTTTCATAAGATTAATTACATGAATTGTAAACACATACAAAAATAAAGAAAAAACATTAAAAATGAATTTAAATAACTTCATTATATAAATTTTAATCATTTTAAAAATATTACAAATTAATAAATAAAATTGAATAAATACCAATCATAAACATTTTAAAAAAATTAAAAATAATACCTAGTAAATAAATATGTATTTAAAAAAAAAATTCCAAATAAAACATGAAAATTATATATTAAATGTGAAATAATATTAAAAATGAATAACACATGCCATACATACACATAACCACATGTCATATACATACACATACACATATATACACACATACATATGCACATCCCATATAAACATGTGTGAACATACACATATAAATGAATATATGTGCACATACATACATACACATGTACACCATACACACACACACACACACACACAAAACATACACACACACAAAACATAATGCATGCACATATAAGCACTTAAACATAGATGTAAATATATAAATTCAAATATCCCATATATACATATTAATAATACATATCATTTATGTTTAAAATTATTAAAATATATATTAATATATCATATTAATATTAATTATATACATTTTTTAATTAATCTATATAATTAAGCCTTATTTTTTTAATATAAATAAGACAAATTTATATATATTGATAATATTTTTTATTAAGCCTTCTATCAGTACTATAAAGAGCACTGATAAATTGAAACCATTATGATATGTACATTTCATGCATACATTTTAGTATTAAAATACATTATTTTTGTGATTTAAATGATTAATTCTTCCCCAAATATTTAATGGAATTGTTCATATTTGGAAGGATACCATGATTTAAGGATTAAGAGCAAAATGATCCAAAACAGACCAATATTCCCATTAAAAGAAGGATTCCCATGATGTAGGACGTCAATAGGATGCTTCTAGGGGTTGAAACTGAAGAACCAAGGTGAAACTAGAAAATTAAGGGCATGAATCCCATTTAGGGGTGAATCCAATTCAGGGTGTGAATCCAATTCAAGGCATGAATCCAATTCATGGGGTGAATCTAATTCAGGTTATGAATCCAATTCAGGGTGTGAATCCAATTCAGGATAAGAATCTAGTTAAAGTCATGAATCTAATTTAGGGGTGAATCTAATACAGAAAATGAATCCAATTCAGTTCATGAATCCAATTTAGGGTGTAAAATTTACAATATTTTCCCAGATTCGGCAGTTTGACACTGATTTTTAACGGAACCACCATATTTATAACCTTAACTACCATTTATCTCCCAGGATTGTTCCAAACCTAATTAATAACTACTATGATGATGAATCAAATCTAAATAGAGCATCCATGGATATCTATAAATAGAGGGTTGCATCGCTACTGGAAGGGATCGATCTAGAGACCAAAGCTTGGGGTGAGAAGCTGCATTATGTAGGGTCCTCACCATTATTCATCTCCAGTTTTATTTCAAGTTTTCCTTTTCTTTACTCCTTTATCAATAGGATGATAGGGTAACTCCCACCATGTGTTAGGGTGATGTAGCTGAAGGGAGAATGTGATTTTGGATTGTAGTTTCTTTATTTTATTCAATTATTTGGGTTTCCATAGTTTTAATTTAATTTATAGTCCCTTTCTTTTTCTTCTCATGACCATTGAATTGAACTTGGAAGTTATTATTAAATTGTGAAAATGATTATGATAAATTAGGCATGACCATTGTCACATTTAGGGTAATCGGGTTTAAAAATGGAATCAAGACAAACTTGATTCGGTAATGCCCCAAATTACATGACCATGGGAAAGGGGGAATTTCCACATTGCGGAGGAGATTTCATGAAAATTGAATCTATCACATGTCAAATATGACACAAAAAACTAAACAGTCAAATTATTTTTTAAATAAAATTGTACCCAAATCCTAAAACTACAAAACCCTGACATGAATTCAAACATGATCTTAAAATCCAATCTACTTCACCCTCATTTTTTTCTTTCACTAAACTGCCTTCAAACCCAAATATATTTTTCTTTCTCTTTATTCAAATAAAATAAACCGTTTTATTTTGAAAATAATAAATAATTAATTTCACCATCTCATAGGTTCAACCTCAACTCACTGCTGTCTATATTTTAATTAATTAGGCACACTTGTCTGTTTTTTTATAAATTTTTGATTCTGGTTAGCCCTATAGGGAATTGATGAATCCTTACGAGTGATAAAAAACTGGAACCGTTGATAGGGATAGTTTCAAATTAGTTTTTAGTTTTTAAAATTTTAAATTTTATTTTATTTATTTTATTTTAATTTCTCCATTTATGCTGGGTGTTTCCTGATGTTTTTTTTTCAAAATTCTAATTCTTAATGCATGACCACCACACACACAAAAACAGAAAAGAAGACCTTGAGTTTGATCTTGAACTTGATAAAAGTATAAGGAAGAACAAAAAACTATGACCATGGATGACATAGAGAAAAATCAACATCTGGATACTGGAGGAGTTTAACCAAGGGATCCTAGATTATAAATGCTAGTGGACTATATAAGGACTTTGAACATTGGTGCTCAACCAAGCATACTCATGCCACCAATAACTGTTTCACATTTCGAGATAAAACAAGTGATCATTCAAATGATTTCAAACATGGTATACTTTTATGGATAACCTTATGAGGACTTGAACATGCATTTGGGTAGTTCTATAAAGCTCTATGACACCTTCTAGTTTTCAAATGTGTCAAGTGATGTGGTAAGGCTCCACCTATTTAAATTTTCCTTGAGAGATTGATCTCAAGAGTAAATTCAATGTTTTCTTGCTCATTCCATCATTACATGGTATGATTTAGCAAGTAATTTCTTAACTTTATTCTTTCCACCTTCATAATCCATGGATATCTAAGTAATTATTTTGAATATTAGTTCGTTTGAAGAGGAATCACTTTATTCTTCCTGGGAAAATTTTAAATATTTAGTTAGGAAATTCCCACTTTAAGAACATGGGGACCTTGATTTTAATCGAAACATTTTATAAGGGATTTTCAGAGGGAAACAAATCAATTTTAAACATTTTAGCTGGTGAGACATTGATGAAGAAGTTTCCTAAGGAAAGCTACAGCCTACTGGATGAAATAGAAAGCACACTAGTACAAAACAGGTGTTTAATAGCACTGGTATTTATCAGCACTAGAAAAAAGAGATGATAAATGAAATATTTATTAGTGCTAAAAATGCTAATAAATTTAACCATTTATCATTGCTTTTTTAGCATTGATAAAGATCCGAATAAATAAAATGAAATAATTAAAAAAATAAAAAAAAATAAAAAATGAGTTTATTAAAAAAATATTACAAATTTTATTAAATAAATAATTATTGATAAAAATAAATAAATTGATTATAATATATATAAATTTTAAATAATAATAAATAGTATGTATTAAATATATAAATATATATAAAAATGAAAATTAAACAAATTAAAATTAAAAATAAGTAAATTGAGAAAAATATTAAAAAAATTATTAATTAGATGATTATTGATAATGTTAACAAATAATATATATTAAATATATAGATATATATTAATGTATATAAATATGATTTATATAATAAAAAATATTATTTATGCATTACGTTAAATAGTAATATGTTTAGTGAATAATGGTTTATAATTAAAAATTAACATGAATTAAAAATAATGACTAATTGTATCAAGTAATCAGTATAATTGAATGTCATTTGATTTTTCAATTTATAACATAGATCAAACGTATTATATTGATTTCAAATATACACATTTAATGCATTTTTATATACAAACACACACAAATATTTTTTTTAGAATTTAATAAATTTATATTATTTATTTTATATATATTTATTTACTATGTTTTAATATATTAAATATGTATTCATATTTATTTAAATATATATCCATTTTTTTAATGATTTATATTAATCAAAATTATCCAAATTTTCAATATTTTACTCATTTTTAATTAATCAAATTTAATCATTTTTAACATGCATGAACATTAGATTAAATATTCATTAATAATGTTAAAAATACATTTGTAAAAATATATTTATACATAAATGTATTTATAAATTTATATTTACTGTTTTTATTCATTTATAATTATAAATAAATAAATAATATTTGTATAAAAAGTATTTAAATAATTTTAAATAAATAATTATAAAATTATAATATATTTTTTAAATAATGAATCTATTTACTATGTTTTTATATATATAATTATATAAATATATATAATTATATAAATATATATAATTATATAAATATTTTTTTTAAAAGTATTTATATAGTTATAAAAAAATAATTATATATTTAAATAATTATAAATTATTATTTTATAAAAAGTATTATAATTATATATATTAATTATACTTTTTTTAAAGTAATATTTTTTTCAAATTACTGTAAGTATTTATTAGAACTAAAAAAGCACTCATAAAGATTCATTTTATCCATGCTTATTAACTTAGAGCTGATAAAATGTATCTTTATCAACACAATTTTTGAAGTGATGATAAAAGTGTCACGGTCTATTTTACAAACCCTAACCATCGTGAACTAGTTTGTGATATCGGAATCTCTCTGTGGAATCAACCATCTACTGGTGATACTCATTGTTGAATCCAAGATCAAATCTAGGCTAGAATCAAGGCTCCAACTATTCCAAGGCTCAAATCCAAGTCTTTAGTGATTTAAGGGTTGAACACAACCACAACTCGAACGAAATCCAGGTTTTTTGACATGTTGAATTTCCCTTGGTTATCCACTGAACCTTCTCATCCCACATTTTTGTATCCCAACAAGTCTAGTTGCACTATCCTATAATAAAACAACCCACAATTCATTGGTTTTTAGATATATTGAAGTATCATCTTCCCTAATATCATGTGGGTCTCCTTGAGACAACATTGGTACTGTGTGACATGAAATATATCAAAACCAATGTTGGGTCATGTTGTTGTGAGGTATAATAGGCTCCCAATACCTATATTCCATGACATCTACCACTTTTCAAATGACAAATTTTGAAAAATTCATCCATATAACGGTCGGTGTTGTCATTGGTTTGGAATATTACACTGAAAATCACTTGGATGATGAAATATCTGAAATCATTGGAGTCTTATATTATGTCGCTTAGCAATTGGCACTAAGAGGGTTGAGTGAATAGGAACTTAAATATAGGGTTATCCCCTTCTATTTAAAATTTAATTCCAAATTTTTTTTCCAAAAAATGGATGATGAAATATATGACACATGGGAATAACTATATAATGATTTTTTATGAATTTTTTTCATAGGATAATGAGAACATAAATATGTTCTAAAATTAATGGATTTATTTAGGATGAATCTGAACTATTTCACGAGTCTTGGGATAGATTTAGGGGTCACTTTTGAAATGTAACAATCAAATGATTCTGATGAATCTATAAAATCAGATGAGAAAAAACATTATATATGTTTGATTTGTTGTCTTATTTATTTAACTACTTCTTGAAAAAATATAACTTTTTTAGTTTTTATTTTTGAAATATTTCAATTTGAATTTTTATAATATGACTTAAATACTATAAAAAGAAAAATCAGGTTTAAGGTTTCATAATCATTGGACTATATTATACAGGAAAAAATGATTTTGAGATAAAATTTAATTGATATTTTGATTTTGGTTGTTGAAATATAATCAGAAAATAAACAATTGGAATGAGTCATTTTCTAGGAAAAACCTTAGCATCATGGGTTTTTAAGAAACAAAATATTGTTTCATTATGTGGTTCATAAGAAGAGTACATTGTTGATATAATTTATTATTCTCAATCCTTTAGTATTGATCAATTTTTTTTATAATTTTATATTTTCTTTCAAAAGTAACTTATTTAAAGAGAAAAGTTTTATATTATTTAAAATTTAAAGAATATTTTAAATTATTCAAGAATAAATCTTATACCACTAGATTTGACTGATTTTGATAAAATAAAATATTAACATTGATTGATTTAAATTTAATAAATAAGTTTTAATATAATATATTTTGTTGAAATAAAAATTATTTTTCATGGATAAAATCATTACAACTTTAAAATACCATTTCAAGTCAACTTTATTATCTTGGATTTAATAATTTAATGACATGCTATGTTCATTGTGGATTCTTAATTCTGTTGAATTTTATGGTTTACTAACATAAACTTAAATTCATTTTTTATGTCCTTCTAGTGGAAATATGTGTTGGATCAGATTATACTAAATATACACAAGAGGGGGGGTGAATTGTGTCTTTTACAGATTCTTTTCAAGATCATGTTCTGCCCTTTAACTTTAATCAGATGAATTAATACAGCGGGAATTTAAATAGCAGAGACACACGATGTATAGTGGTTCGGGGAACAGAAGGCCCCTAGTCCACTCCACCAATGCTATACTCCATGAGCTTAGTGATTTTCACTATCTGGTCCTCTTTTCAATAGATCATTCCACAAATGAGTACATGCACTTGACACCTTTACAATATAAGGAAAAACAAAAGCCTTCTGGTTCACTCACAGAACCTATACATTTTAGTACGAGAAGCCGATCACTCAAGAATAGAAAATAAATGTATTTGTACTTTGAAAATACCTTTCAGTTGTTCTTCATAATTGCAACAGAATGAAATTGATAGTAGATGGATCGTAGCCTTCAGAAATAATGATATTCAAATAAGAGTTGTTCTAAGTCGATCCTGTTGCAGTAGATATAAAAAATATAATTCACAACTTCAGTAGTATTAGATTCACAGTATATCTTTGATGTATAATGAGTGAATCTTCTATCGTGATTCTTCTTCTTCAATAAACAAAGCCTTTTCGCTCTTTTGAATCAGCAGATCTGTGTTTTTGATAGTCTTTGTTTTCCTTCTTTTTATGAATGTTTGATGTTGCTGTTCGAAAAAACTCGTATATATTCTTTGTGAAAATATCACATCTATATAATAACGATGAACACTTCTCCTACAAATTTAGATCTAAAAAATTCACCTTCTGACTCGTGATAATAAAAAATTCAAAATAAAAGAGAAGTCGTAACTTCCCTAAAGATTCGGCATAAAAATCTCTTTTTAGGTTGATCCTTTAAATCATTGATAAAAAGGATTTGAATCAGTCAAAGACGCGCTTTAAAATCAGCTTTAAATCCATCTTGAAATTAACCTAATAATCTTCTTGCAAACCGTTGTATAATAATATCATCTTTAATTATCTGATGCCAAACGTAAGGTTGAACTGTATAACATGCATCTTTTAAGCGTAAGGTTGAACACAAACATAGGGTTGATGTCGCATTATTCAAATGTAAGGTTGATTACAAATGTAGGGTTGATGAACCATACTTTTATTTTCAATAATCAAATGTATGATAAATGATCCATACTTTTAAAAGATTCCAAACGTAAGGTATATGATCCATACTTTTGATGAAACGTAAGATTGTTTACAAAAGTAAGGCTGATGAACCATACTTTTGAGAATCAAACATAACATTTAAAACTTATGTACGATTCTTCTTCCATACTTTTTCAATAATCCAAACATAGGGTTCCTTCCTAACGCTGGGTTCCTATTCTATACTTTTTTGATAATGTATGGTTGATTAACCATACTTTTCTGATATCTCATAAAGTATACATCGCATTTCATCCTTACGCTATGTTTCTCCACGTAGGGTATGAACAGTGTTTCCAGAACACGCTTAAGCAATTCCCGAATATGTAGAGCATGAACATGGTTTCCAGAACACGCTAATGCGAACACTTTAGAAATTAAATATCATTGTTCAAGAACTTAAATATTTCTTCCAGAAATAAAAAAATAAATAATAAATTCCTGAAATATAATTAACAAATAAAATCATTAGAAAACAATTAAGGGTATTTGTGAGCGTCAAAATCATAATAGAGATAGAGTATTGTTCTAAAAAATCTCCCACTTTTTAATAAAAATATTATGTATCGTTGAAAAACAAAACTTACTCAACAATCTCCCCCTTTTTGATGATCACAAAACCCATAAAATAACTAATGAAATTTACTTACAAAATTAATTACATATAGTTTTGAATTTTGAAAAGATAAATACAATATTAGAATTAAATCAATTTATTCCCCTTTAAAGGATTAAGATAACACTTAATATTTGAAAAGGGTAAAATAAAATGTTGTGTTTATCCAAATTTATCCCCCGTTTTGTGATATCAAAAAGAATTATAGAATATGGAATAGAACACATTTAATGTAGCACTAAACTTAAGTAAATGCTATTATCAACCATTTGTCAATAATTGAACATGGATTACTAGCATATCTAAAAAAAGACAGTAAAAAAACAAAGATAAAGTGAATCAAAATTTCATCGAAAACATGGAATATGTAAAATCATAATGATCACATGAATCAAGGTATGGTAAGAGTATGAGATAGGGTCTATCTCCTATGAACTAATGTCTTGATTTCTATCAACTGATCCCTTATCCTTTTCATCATTCCATCTCCTAGTTTGATAATATGATCTCGATTCTCCTGAGTCATATGAATATATTCTATCAAGTTTACTCTGAAAAACTCATGAAGTCTCTCTTCCTTCTCCATAAACAAAGTTAACTTCTCTGTGAACTGATTTAGCACAGTTCTAATACTTGGTTCACTTGAGGTCAACTGGTCAACAAAAAACTTTTGATTATCTAACAAAACTGATAGTGAAGCACTATTTCATTATAATTCATGAAATCCATCATTCATATTGCTCATTAATGCTGTGATAGCCTGAAATATTCTGATTAAATTAGGCGAAGTACCTGATCCACTAGATTCACCAGTTCTAATAGATGCAAATTGTGTCTCCATATAGGTTTTGAATTCTGACAGATCTGACTTCATCACCATTTCCGATTTCAGCTTCTGTACCTCTGTCAACATCTCTTGCTTAAAATTTTTAACTTCCTGTCAGGAAACTATACTTCCTTTAAAATTTTGAAATTTCAACTGTTCTTTCTCTAAGGATATCTTCAGAGAAACATTTCCAGA
This sequence comes from Viscum album, assembly GCA_963277665.1. Taxonomy (NCBI): domain Eukaryota; kingdom Viridiplantae; phylum Streptophyta; class Magnoliopsida; order Santalales; family Viscaceae; genus Viscum; species Viscum album. Next base: position 1,283,522,335 of record OY728138.1, on the reverse strand, counting down.
TTCCAAATTCGAAAAATTTCTATACAGCGCTTCTACTTCCTTATTCCCTCAATCAGAGGGACCCTGTGCTTGATTATCATTTTCAACTTCAATGTGATGCAGCAGTACTAATGGGAAATAGTCTACATCAGATTTTTATTTTTCTTCCCCCTGAGCTAGCTGGTCCATATAATTTTCCTCAGAGTCTTTTCCAGACTCTTCCACAGAAAAATTCTCATGAATTACCTCTGTTTGAACTTCAGAAACATTCTCATCACGAACATCAGTAATCAGTTCTTCCATTGGATTTTCTAAAATAATATCTTCTTGATTTTATTTATGACTGGACACTTCCTCACTAGGCTCTTCCTCCTTTTCCTTTTCAATTGTAACATCATCTTCAGTTACAATTTGAGGTTAAATTTCAGTTTGTACTTGAGGAGTCACTATAATTTGAGCAGTATCTTCTTCTTGTGGCTTCTCAACAGCTTCTTATCTAACAAAAATGTAAGAGAGTAAATCTATTATTGTCAAAATAGGTGAAACAAGTTCCTCATTAGCAGTTCTTTTTCTTTGAATCTGAAGTCCCTCCTAAATTCCTTCTTCTTGAGTTTCTTTAATTTAAAATCTTATTCTTCTTATAGCATTTCTCACTCTCGATTTATCCTGTCCCTCCTTGGAATTTGAAAACTGAGCTTGAGCACCTCTTCTTCTTCCTCATCCCCTATTGGAAAAAGTTTTCCTTTCAATGTGCTCCAGAAGTAACCAATCTTTCTCATGGTCCCAACACCAAAATTGTTACTATGATGACATATAACTCCAGATTCCACCAGCCTCACCATATCCTTTTTGAATAGAATTTTTGAAATGAATCTACCAAATGGATAAAAATTCATGCGGGCTTCTGATTGACAACAATAATGAATATACCTTACCATGTATCTAGGAAAATTAAGCCTTATACCACCCATTAAAATAAACATTATATACATGTCTAGATACAAGATTTTCTCCAACTCATACATCCTTGGTGCAATCCCTATTTGCATAAATTTCACTAGGATTTTGTGATCTGGCTCCAGGTCCTTTATCAACATCTTCCTTATATGAGTTGAACCAAAAAGAAAAGACATGATATCTTCATACTTATACCCTGAATCTCCTATATTTTTCAAATAAAAATGAAAATCTCCCTCATGAGGGCAGTTCAGAATCTGACCAATCTCTACAGAGGATATCAAAACAGCTTTATCTTCAATATTTGATACTATAGTATCCTCATCTTCTACCAGAATAAATTGTACATACTTAAAGAAATATTGTAGTTCTATCTCATACAAAAACTCAGACTTCTCACCATTGAAGGTCTGCTCTAGATTTTGATAAGTGAGAGCTTATTTTAGCAAAATATTTGTCTGAAATAGCCATTCCAGGTCTATGAACTTTCCTTGAAAATTTTTCTTCCTTCGGAGCATTGTTTTTTGCTGTGCTGGTCTCAGCTTTATTGGTTCTCTTGGTCTTAGCCATTTCTGTCGAAAAAATCTCTGAAGGTTCGAAAGAGGATTAGGGTTTCGAAGGTTCAGGTTCGAATAGATAAAGAGCGGTAAAGCACTGCGGGTTCAAAGGGTTTTTTGGTATAAAATGAAATTATTCAGAAGTCGAAAGGTTTCTGACAGCCTTTATTCCTGTGTCATCAATAATTATTACATAGATTTTAAAAACGAATAAAATTGATCGCGAAAAAAAAACTTATTCTGTTTGAAAAAAATAACTAATTTATTTTAAACAGTATTAAAATAAAGAAACAACATAATAAAATAAAACTTTATTTAAAATTAAATAAACCTAGATTCCCCTTAATAAAATCAAACTTTGAAGTGGGAAGTGGTTTAGTAAAAATATCTACTAATTGAATTTTAGTACTTACAAATTCCAAAGATATATCATTTTTAAGAACACGATCTCTTAGAAAATTATGTCTGATATCAATATGCTTAGTCCTAGAATGATTAATAGGATTTTTTGAAATATTTATAGCACTAGTATTATCACATAAAATAGGCGTACTATTAAAATTTAGTCCAAAATCCATAAGAGTGTTTTTCATACACAAAACTTGTGCACAACAACTGCCAACAGATACATATTCTGCCTCGGCTATTGACAGGGAAACTGAGTGTTGTTTTTTAATTGACCATGACAATAAGTATTTTCCTAAAAAGTGACAAGTACCCGAAGTGCTTTTCCTATCTAATCTAAAACTCCCAAAGTCTGCATCTGAATATTAAATTAAATTAAAATCAGACTTTTTAAGATAAAGAAGATATTGAAAAATAGTTCCTTTTAAATATATAAAAATTATTTTAACAGCAGTTAAATGAGATTCTTTAATATTTTATTGAAATCCTGCACAAATACATAATGAATACATTATATATAACCTTCTAGCAGTAAGATATAATAAACTACCAATCATACCTCTATATAACTTGTTGTCAACTAATTTTCCAGTTTCATCCAAATCAAGTTTTATATTAGTACACATAGGAGTTGTATATGTCTTGATGTTTTCAAGTCCAAATTTCTTTAGTAAATCAGTAATGTATTTGCTTTGATTTAAAAAATTTCCAAAATATTTTTGATAAATTTGAAGTCCTAAAAATAAATTTAATTCTCCCATCATACTCATTTAAAATTATTTTTGAATTAGATTTAAAAAATCATGATAAAGGGATTTATTAGTTGATCCCAAAATTACATCATCAACATAAATTTGAACCAATAAAATATTAGAATTTACAGTTTCCTTAAATCGTTTTGGATCTTCAATTCCAACAGTAAAATCATTTTTCAAAAGAAAAGAGATTAATCTTTCATACCAAGCTCTAGGTGCTTGTTTAAGGCCATAAAGAGATTTAGTAAGTTTAAAAACAGAATCTAGTTTTTGAGAATTTTCAATACCAGAAGGTTTCTTAACATAAACTTCCTCCATCAAATAAACATTTAAAAAGACAGACTTAACATCCATATGAAATAATTTAAAATTCATATGAGATGAATATGCTAAGAGGATTCTAATGGATTCTAATCTAGATACAGGTGCAAAGGTCTCATCATAATCCATAACTTCTTCTTGATTGTATCCTTTAGCTACTATTCTCGCTTTATTTCTAGTTATTATTCCTTGATCATATGGTTTATTTCTAAAAACCCATTTGGTTCCAACAACTGGATAATTCTGTGGTATTTAAACTAATTTCTAGACTTCATTTATTTTGAACTGGTTTAGTTCTTCTTGCATTGCTATCATCCAACTTTCATTATCTAAAGCTTCTTCTATAGAATTTGGTTCTAATTGGCATAGAAAGGCAGAAAACTCAACAAGATTTCATGTGTTCCATCTAGTTTTTATTCTTGTTTCTAAGTCTCCTATTACAGTTTCTAAAGGGTGATTCTTTAGGGTCCTTGACTATCTAGGTAGTACAATTATAGGTTATTCAATGTCAAGTTCTTCTAGACTAGACTGAATTTCATTTTTATCCTTTTCAAAATCATCTTTCAGGTTCTCAAGTCTCATGTTATCATTAGAATCAAGCTCATCCATTTGATATGTCCTTTTCTCAAAGGGATCAGATTCATCAAATTTCATATGAACTAATTCTTCAATAATACTTGACTTTTTATTAAAAATTCTACATGCTTTGGAAGTAGCAGAATATCCTAAGAAAATGCCTTCATCAGATTTTGGATCAAACCTACCAAGATTGTCTTTGGTGTTTAAGGTGTAAACCTTGCATCCAAAAACTTTAAAGTAATTTACTTTAGGTTTTCTGTTATTCCAGAGTTCATAGGGTGTATTTTTTAAAATTGGTTTAATTAAAACTCTATTCATTATATAGCAGGATGTGCTTACAACTTCTGCCCAAAAATAGGTAGGAAGACTGTATTCATTTAGCATAGTCCTAACCATTTCTTGAATAGTCCTATTTCTTCTTTCAACAATTCCAATTTGTTGAGGCGTTCTTGGTGTAGAGAAGGTGTGTTTAATACCCATATTTGAGCAAAATGAATTGAATTATAGATTCTCAAATTCTCCACCATGATCACTTCTTAATGAAATTATTTTAAAACCTTTTTCATTTTGAACATCTTTTCAAAAACTTTAAATAATGTAAAATCTTCATTTTTAAATTTTTAAAAGAAAAACCATGTAAATCTAGAATAGTCATCAACCAAAACATATACATATAATTTACCAGCCAAGCTTGATACTCTTGAAGGTCCAAACAAATCTATATGGATAAGTTCTAGAGGTTTAGATGTAGCAATTTTGTTAACAGATTTGAAGGATGATTTGTGCTACTTTCCAAGTTGACATGCATCACATAATCTATTACTTTCAAACTTGAGACTAGGAAAATCAGAAACTAATTGTTTCTTGGATAATTTATGTAAAACATATATATTGCAATGTCCAAGTCTTCTATGCCAGATCTAGGATTCATCTATCTTAGCAGTTAAGTAGTTTACTTGTTGTTTACACAAGGAATTTAAATCCAGGGTATACACATTGTCAGTTCTAGGTGCTCTAAATTTAAGAAATTTATTTTTGAAAATAGAACAAAAATTATTATAAAAATCAACAGCATAACCATCATCACATAGTTGAGAGATAATTATAAGATTGTGTTTCAATCCTTGTACATAAAGTACTTTGTTGATTAAGACAACTTCTAGATCTCTAACTATTCTAATGCCAATGATCTTCCATTTGACATTGTCACCAAAAGTGACAAGTCCACCATCTTTTTGAGTGAGTGTAGAGAAATTCAATGAGCTTCCACTCATATGACTTGATCATCCAGTGTCCATATACCATATGATTTTTTTTTATTCTGTGACCTGCTTCCTACAAAAGCATTTAAACAAGTTGCTTTAGTAACCATATTCTATTGGGTCTAGTTGTGTTAGCCAGCAAAGATCTGGGAATCCATACTTGCTTTGTTTTTCTAAAATCAACAGAATTAAATAAATTATTTGAAACAAAAGCTTTCTTATTACCACTTATTTGAGGTTGTCTTAAGAATTTTTTTTTATAAATATGTCCCCTTGTTCCACAGTAATTATAATTTAATATTTTTGATCTTGGAATAAAATAATTCGTGCACAGCTTAGGTTTTTTACCTTTACTACCAATTCCAAATATTTCTTTCTTAATAACATTTTTCCAAGAATTTCATTCAATCAATTTTTTCATTTGGTAAAAATAAGGGATTTAATTTTATATGTTTCTACTTCTATTTGTAGTGTTTTTATTTTAGATTCATGATCTATATAGTCAATGTTAATTGAATTATACTTATCAGTCAAATCCTTATATTTCTTTAATATTGTATCTCTTTTATCTAAAACAGCCTTGTGAATGTTCTTTAATGACTTATATTTCTTAAAAAGAGAGTCATATTTTTTTTCAAGCATGTTGCATTAGGATGCAGGTTTTTCATTAGAATAGCTTGTTTCAGAACTAGAGTCAGAGTCAGAAGAGTAATATGTTTGTACCTCATCTGTTTCTGCCATAAAGCACATGTTGGATTTCAGATTTACTTCTTACTTCTCTGAATCTGATTCTGAAGAGCTGTTGGAGTCTTCAGACACACTCCATTTAGCTTTAATTTCTTTCTTGTATTTTTTCTCACAATCATTCCTTTTGAAGAAATTCTTCTTCTTGTCTTCTTTTAACCGTGGACAGTCAGGTTTGATATGAACCATCTTCTTGCACTCATAACATCTGAATTCATTTTCATCCTTTTTGAAAGTTTTTCTGAAACCTTTCTTCTTTTTTTATAATTTACTAAACTTTTTGGCTAGCTAATACAGTTCTATATCAGAATTTTATGAATCAGAACTTTCTGATTTCACCTTTACTTCTTTTTTCTTTATCCTTTTGCTTTTACCTTGAGATGACACTTTTAATGCAGTGTCTTATCTCTTGATCAAAACCTTATACTCATTTGATTCATCTTACATATTGGATTCATACATCATAAGTGTTTCAATCAACTATATCATGGTTAAGTCTTTTACAGGTGTTAACTGTCTGATTGCAGTAGATATTCCATTCCATTTAGTAGGCAGTACTCTCAGTACTTTTAAAGCTTGATCATCTTGTTTGATTGGGTCTCCCAAATTTGTTATATTATTGAAAATCTCTGTCAATATTCCATTCATTTGAGTAATGATTTCACCTTCAAACATTATGAATGTGTCGAATTTAAGTTTAGCAGCAACATATATCATTTTCCTAACATTGTCAGTTTTTTCATAAGCAATAACAATAGTTTTCCACATCTCATATGCTGTTGGGCATTGAGATACTCTGTTGAATTCATCAGGTCCTAGACCAAATATAATAGCATTCATTTCCTTCGAGTTCATATCATATTCTTGTTTAGTAGTTGCACTCCATGTCTCAGGTTTGTCAGGTATTTTATAAGGAGTCAAAATATTTGAATATACTTTGTATCCAAGGTTTTTCAGATATATTATCATTCTTGATTTCTAGCATCTATAATTTTATCCATTGAAGTATGGTGCTCTGAACATATACATTCCCTCTCTTGTATCAGTCATCCTGCTCTGTGTATAATCACTTTTATCTTGTAAAGGCTTTATCAGAAATCTCAACCTCTGATACTAATTGTTGGATCAGATTATACCAAATATACAAAAGATGGGGGTGAATTGTGTATTTTACAAATTCTTTTCAAGATCATGTTATGCCATTTATCTTTAATCAAATGAATTAATGAAGCAGAAATTTAAATAGCAGAGACACACGATGTATAGTGGTTCAGGGAACAGAAGGACCCTAGTCCACTCCACCAACGCTCTACTCCATGAGCTTGGTGATTTTCACTATCTGGTCCTCTTTTCAATAGACCATTCCACAACTGAGTACATGCATTTGACACCTTTACAATCTAAGGGAAAAAAATCCTTCTGGTTCACTCACAGAACCTATACAGCTTAGTATGAGAATCCAATCACTTAAGAATAGAAAAGAAAGGTATTTTTACTTTGAAAATACTTTCCAGTTTTTCTTCACAATTGCAACATAATGCAATTGATAGTAGATGGATCGTATCCTTCAGAAATAATGATCTTCAAATAAGAGTCGTTCTGAGTCGATCCTGTAGTAGTAGATATAAAAAATATAATTCACAACTTCAGCAGTAGAAGATTCACAATAGATCTTCGATGTATAATGATTGAATCTTCTATCGTGATTCTTCTTCTTCAATAAACAGAGATTTGTCACTCTTTTGAATCAACAGATCTATGTTTTCGATAGTCTCTGTTTTCCTTCTTTTTATGAATTTTTGATGTTTCTATTCGGAAAAACTCATATATATTCTCTGTGTAAATATCAAATCTATATAATAATGATGAGCACTTCTCCAACAAATTTAAATCCACAAAATTCTCCTTCTGACTTGCAATAATCAAAAATTCAAAATAACAGAGCAGTCGTAACTTCCCTGAAGATTAGGCATAAAAATATCCTTTTAAATTGAACATTTAAATCATTGATAAAATGTCTTTGAATAAGTTAAAGATGCGCTTTAAAATCAGATTTAAATCCAGATTGAAATTATCCTAATAATCCGCTTGCAAATCGTTGCATAATAATATCATCTTTAATTCTCTGATGCCAAACGTAAGGTTGAACTGTATAGCATGCATCTTTCAAATGTAAGGTTGAACACAAACGTAGGGTTGATTTCGCATCCTTCAAACGTAAGGTTGATTACAAACGTAGGGTTGATGAACCATACTTTTCTTTTCAATAATAAAACGTACGATAAATGATCCATACTTTTAAAAGCTTCCAAACGTAAGGTACATGTTCCATACTTTTGATGAAACGTAGGATTGTTTACAAAATTAAGGTTGATGAACCATACTTTTGAGAATCAAACGTAACATTTAAAAATTACGTACAATTCTTCTTCCATACTTTTTCAATAACCCAAACATAGTGTTCCTTCCTAACGTAGGGTTCATCTTCCATACTTTTCCGATAACATATGGTTGATTAACCATACTTTTCTGATATCTCATAACATATACATCTCATTTCATCCTTACTCTATGTTTCTCCACGTAGAGTATGAACAATGTTTCCAGAATAGGCTTAAGCAATTCCCAAATATGTAGAGCATGAACAGTGTTTCCAGAACACGCTAATGAAAATACTTTAGCAATTAAATCTCATTGTTCAATAACTTAAATATTTCTTCCAGAAATAAAAAATAAATAATAAATTTCTAAAATATACTTAAAAAATAATATCATTAGAAAATAATTAAGGGTATTTGTGAGCATCAAAATCATCATAGAGATAGAGTATTGTTCTAAAAAATCTCCCCCTTTTTAATAAAAATATTATGTATCGTTGAAAAACAACAATTTCTCAACAATATGATTCCCCACAGATGTGACCATTTCAATTACATGACATAAAAAATGTTTTATTACAATACATTACCAAGACCTTTTATGTTAAGAGTTTCACAAAAGTAGGAAAACAATTAACTGAAAAACACATGTATTTTTATCTAATAGACATTTTTTGGAACAATTTATGAAAAAAATAAATCCATAATAATCCTTTATTGTATTTATTCAGATCAAGATCCTCTTGTCACATTGTTCTTATTTAGATCAAGCTCTTCATGTATAGATTTGATCTAATTATCATCCTTTTCAGCCTCTCTAAATGATTTAGGATCTACTTGGGAAAAATAAGGTTTTTTGTAGACTGTTACTCCTTTGAGTTTTCACTAAAATTTTATGATCACCAATTACATTTTATTCATTTATTTCATCCTTTTATGTATTTCTTGCAGTTGATAAAAATATATCCATATTTGGAATACAACCCACTCATTAATACTTCTTAAAAATCAATTCATTTCTTTCATCACACATCTAATAAATAGTACGTATGTTTTAATTTAATCCATATAAAAAAAGTTTATTCTTTAACATTTTATTTTGGTTCCACCCTTAGGAATATCTGATTACCATCCATGTAATTCTCACAAATGGGAGACATTCACCTTTGATAACGAATATCTTATGTGTATTTATTTATTTATTATAAAAAATGAATATTTGATGAACCCAATAAGATAGCTTTACTTTATCTCGAATGATTAAAATATATAATATCTTATTTTCTCCTCACCCTCTTCACTTGTTGATTGATTGTTTGGAAAGATCTATTTTCAGTTTTTTATCATCATTCACGCTTTACCGTTAGCATATCCCTGTGGTCAACAAGGATTTCATATTAAAATCATTATACATATAATTAATTTATTGTTGTATATTTATGTTTAATTTTTTTTTCAGTATTACTCATATAATAATTTTTTTCTTGTATAAGTGTATTCTTTTGTTCGAGTTGGGGTGGTTTATTCAAATATGATCATGCTGATGAGGGATTGTACATCGATCCTACAACTGAGATAATGACAATAAGGAAATGCATCAAGAATGAATATAAACATCAAGAAAATGTGAATTCCAAATACTTATTTAATTAATTTTTCAATCATTTTATCTACTATTTTTAAGTTAATTTCCATATCATTTTTATCTAATACTTATTTAGTTTTTTCACAGATCTTTTGGGAATTCATATTTTGATTTCAACTATCTACAAAAAGTCACAAAATATATAAAATGATCATTTCTTCCAATGTTACCACATTTTATATTTTCATTGAATTTATTTATCAAACTAGAAACACTGAATATTGATTCAATGTTATTATCTGAAAAACCTTTCTCATTATTGAAAGCCTCTCCTCTTCTTACCTTCAACAATGAGAAATGTTTTTTAGCTAAGAACATCGAGTCAATATGTAGTGTTGGAATTTCTACATAGAAAGAAAATTAAAACCTAGAAACATTGGTAGTTAGGATTGTTTTGATACTTTAGGATGTGTATGAATCAGACACACCTAAATCTGACACACAGTGTGACCCGTATGACTCAAAGTGCTTCTTTTTTATTTAAAATTGATATTAATTTTAATTAAAAGGAAAGTTAACATACTCAAAACTGAGAAAAAATATTCTTATTGTTTCGATAATTTAGGGAAAAGATCCATAAGTCATTTGAGATGTATAGGAATTTGCCTCACCTCAATTCAATGCATGGTGTGATTGATATGACACTATTTGTTCATTATCAGTTTAAAATCGACAGTTTAGTTAAAAAAATCTACTCACTAAAAACAAAGAAAACACACTAAAAGTTTCTTCATAATTTAGGAAATCGATTCTTAAGTCATCTATGACATGTAGTAATTTATCTCACATCAAATTGATACATGATGTGATTAATATAGGTGAAAGTGTGTGTTTCTAGTTTAAAATGAAATTTTAGTAAAAAACAGGTGACTTTATCAAAACAAGAAAACACATTCAGATTATTTTTATAATTTAGTAAAATGATCCATAAGTCATTTGAGATGTCTAGGAATCCTCCATACCTAAATTAGACACATGGTGTGACCAATATGACTCTAAGTGCATCTTTTTATTTAAATATTACATCAATTTTAACAAAATTGAAAACTGACCTACTCAAAACTGAGAAAACACATTCACATTGTTTTGATACTTTAAGAAAGTTATCTATAAGTCATTTGAGACATGTATGAATCATTCGTACCTCAATCCGATGTATAGTGTGACTAGTATGACTCCAAGTGCGTCTTTTTATTTAAAAATGACATCAATTTTAATAAAAAAGACAATTAACTTACTCAAAACCAAGAAAAAAACATTCATATTATTTTTATACTTTATGCAAATGATCCATAATTCATTTGTGATGTGTAATAATTATCTGCACCTCAATATGATATAGGATGTGTTCGATTTGACTAAATGTGTCCATTACCAGTATAAAATCGACAGTTTAGTTCAAAAAATGTTACTCACTAAAAACTGAGCAAACACACTCAGATTTTTATGATAATTTTGGTCATCGATTCATAATTAATTTTTAAAGTGTAGGAATTGGTCACTTGTCAAATTGATACATGATGTGATCGATATAAGTCAAATTGTGTGTTTCTAGTTTAAAATGACATTTTAGTAAAAAAGGCACGTGACATACTCAAAAATAAGTAAAAACATTCGAATTTTTTTGATACTTTTTAAAAATTATCCATAATCCATTGGGATGTTTAAGAATTAGCCTAACCTAAATCCGATGCACGATGTAACTGATAAGACTCTAAGTGTGTCTTTTTATTTAAAATTGACATCAATTTTAGTAAAAAGGACAACTCACCTACTCAAAACTAAGAAAAAACATTTGAATTGTTTTGATACTTTAAGAAAATGATCCATAAGTCATTTTTGATGTGTATAAATCATATAAAACTCAATCTGATACATGATGTTTCTGGTATGACTTAATGCGTATGTTATCAGTTTAAAATCAACATTTTAGTTCAAAAAGAATCACTCACTAAAAACCAATAAAAACACTCATATTGTCTTTATAATTTAAAAAAACAATTCATAAGTCCTTTGTGATTTGTAGGAATTAGTATCACATCAAACTAACACACGATGTGACCGGTATGATTCAAAGTGCGTGTCTCCAATTTAAAATGAAATTTTAGTAAAAAGGAAAAACAACGTACTCAAAACTGAGAAAAAAAATTTGGATTGTTTTGATACTTTAGGAAAATGATCCATAAGTCATTTGAGATATGTAATAATAATATGCACCTCAATCCAATACATGGTGCAACCGGTATGACTCTAAGTGTGTTTTTTCAATATATAAGTATCATTTTAGTTTAAAACTCACATCACATCGCCAAAACCGAGAAAATGAGCCTATATTGTTTTCTATTAATTTAAATTATATATTAATACTTGATTTTTTTGTGGTTTTTTTGGTGATGTGGTGTGCTATTATAGCACACTATAGTTTTCCCCATTATCAGCACTTATAAAAGCATTGATAAAGAGATCCTTTATCAACACTTTTAAAAGAACCGATAAATGGTCCTTTATCAGCGCTTCTATAAAGCTGATAAAATACTTGGTCTTTTAATCTCTCTCTAGTAGAAAATTCTTCTCTAGCACTGATAAATTCCATTTTTAGCACTGTTAAAGGCCTATTTTGTAATAGTGGCAACAAATTCCAATGGAAAAAATGAAGTTATGCAAAGAAAAAACGTCCACATGATCAATAAAAATGACTGTATGGTAGCACAAATGGAATCCATGATGAGGAATATGGATGCAATGGTGGACCTCCATAACCCCAAGGCATGTTTACTGAAGGAAAAAATTACATTGATTATAACATACAAAATAAATTTCATGGGTACATAAAACAAAAACTACAAGCACAAAGATACCAAAAAAGTCCACAAGGGAATGAATAATAAGCACCCAAAGGTCATTTTATCACAAGACTGGTCTATACATTAGAAGATACCCTAGACACATTTATGACCATAACTAGCGTAGTAATCAAAGAGATTAAGGAAGACTCAACAAAATAGAAGTAAAAACTATGAAATCTGGAGATTTAAGTTGTACAGATCACTGAGCATCTTAGAGAGAGGCCACGAGGAGTACTACTAGGTTTCCCCGAAGTGCATCCCTAAGAATATTTCAAAGTTATATCTTTGTGTAGTGTAAAAATAACTGAAGATAAACCTGAATTAAGAAAGAGATAATAATAGAAAGAAGCTGAAAAGAAAGTTTAAGAGATAAAAAAGAATAAGGAACAAATAGCTAAAGAAAAATAAGCTAAATAACCACCACAACAAAATCCAACGGTACCTTTTTTATAATGACTAGTGCAAGATAAGATCGATGTGTAAAAAGTTAAATTTCTATAACATTTTAAAAAATTTAATATTAATATCAATTTTGTAAAGTCCCTAACCAATATACTAACCTATATAAAATTTATGAAATATATTATGACTAAAAAGAAGAATCTTGAGGAAATTGGTACCATTCCACTCACACATGAGTGTTCAACATTTGTATCAAAGGACTTATATAAGAAACAAAATGACCCTGGTAGTTTTTTATCCCTATATTTATTAAGGATAATAAATTTGGAAGATATATATGTGATTTAGGTGTGATTGTCAACATCATTTCATACACCACTTTCAAGTGCCTGGTACTGGAGGTACTGAATCCCATAAGAGTTTCACTTCAACTATAAGACTCAACAATGAAATTTCTACAAGGATTGATTGAAATCATCCTGATCAAAGTTGATAAATTCTACTTCCCTATGTATTTCCTAGTTCCGGATATGGAAGAGGATCAATCTCCACTCATTTTGGGTAGATCTTTTTTTGGATAACTGGCATGTGATGATATATGTAAAATGTTGAGATCTCTATCTGAGAGTTGGTAGCAAGAAAGTTAGTTTTAATATTCATCGAGAAATAAAAAATTGGGATGTGATAGAAGATGATGATTTGGCGGAAGAAAAAATACACATATATGAAAATATTTATAAGATTTAATAATTACATGAGGTAGTTGGTGTTGTGAAAGAGGAAATTCAAATTAAAAGTATTGAAAAAAATAGAATATGAGAGATCAGACCATTGAAATAGAAGGATTATCCAAATAAATCATGTTTGAGAAGGGACGATGGGTATGTATAGTACACTACCTTCCATTTAGTTATTCAATATTAAGGAATAAATGGTGGATCAGCCTGATGGAAATCAAGCAAGTGTTGTTAATAGGAAAAGTTAAGCTATTTAAAGATAAAGTGAAGGGACTGACCTATATGTACAAGTTATAGATAATACCATTTATGGACCCTGAATAGGTAAATTATTTCTAATAATTCATCACATGATCTAAATATGAAAGAGGTATGGTCAATCCAATGATGTTAAAAAAATGATTTTGGGATGCAACCCAAGTTTTTAGGAATTTTCTTTATTTATTTTTCTATTTTTAGGTGCATTCACTCTCCCCCAAATCTTTTAAATTTCAATGTCAATGAATTTTATTTTCACATTCTTATTTTTATTTTTTAGGTTCATAAATACCCTTGAAATCATCATGATAAGAATTTATAGGTCTAATACACATCTTGAACCCATTACAAAATGTGAAATCAAGAAAATAAACATCATGAAATAAATTTAAATTGTGAATACAGTGAAGACAGGACCTATGCAACCAAGTTCAAGCATCAATTAAAGGAGAGTAATTATTTCAATTCTATAATTTTCTATTTTACTTTCCATATTTAGTTTGTTTAGAGATTGAATACTAATTTCATGTGTTCCTTGAATCCTAATTTAATAATATAATATAGGAGACATGAAACTACTTAGGATACTTTACATTCCATGTTTTTAAATTTCTTTGTCAATAAATTTGAATGAGAAAAATGGGAAAAATAATTAGTAGAGATAAGCATGTGGTTTTGGATATGAAAAATCATGATTTAGGGGAGCATGCTTTTTTTTGTAAATGAAATTTTTCTGAGATTTTTTCCACCATGAATTTATGATATTTACATTAGTTTATTTTATTATCATTATGAATTTACATGAGTAATTATCCCAACCATTTGTCTCATTCCCATTACATCCTCTGAGCTAGATATTTCCATTTCTTTCTCTATTATATTTCTTGATAAACTCAGGTATACCAACTTATAGAACTTTCTTTTCATCTTTTTGAAGCTATGATTGTATAAAGTCACTTTTAATATGATTGGGGAATATTTTTGTTTAGACCTTATCCTGGGACCCAACTTATATTAATCCCTTTTAAGCCTATAGAATCCCACAACAAACTTGTTAGGGAAGATCCATGTTACAAGCCCATTTTATCCTTTCCCACCATACTCTAGTATTTTTCATGATTATAAAATTTTAGTGTAGGGGAAACAATGAATGGTAAAAGGGATGAATATTTTTTAGCAGATAAGTTTGGGAGGAAATTTTCATGGGAAAGATCACATTCATTGTATTTATTACACACACTCTTGTTAAAAAAAATTAAAAAAATGAAAAATGGGTTGTGTCATGGGTAATTCAAAAATCACTATTTCTTGACCAGTAATCTTATTATAACTATTACAAATAGTGTTGTGAGGAGATAATTTGAGGTTGGGTGGTGGATGTGACATTTTTACCAATATTTTTTTTGAAAAAATTTAAAATAAAAAAATAATAAATCAAGAGATTATTTCAGTCATTTTATTTCATTACATTTTGATCCTATTTAGAAATATTGGGAAGAGAGAGGAGATATTGATTGAGATATTTTTGATTACCATGAAAATTTATTTAGATAAAAACATCCTTTTTAATATTTACTTATTTTACATTATTTACCTACCTTCCCTAAGTCTGAGAGTCATTTTATCCAAAATGGTTAATTCCTAATGATTATTCGTGATTTTGTATATATACGGTGGAGAAAGTAGATGCATTGAAATATTATGGTAAGGATCATGATTCGGTGTATGTTTTGAACCCCATTTATATCTATATCTTGATGATGAGAATAAAAATTCAAGTGAGGTAAATTGCAAATGGCATGCACATTGATAATGAATTGAAAAATAAAAATGGACAAATGAAAATGCTTGGTTATTTCAAAAGAAGAAAAGTAAAATACTTGGTTGAATTTTTTATTTTAAAATTGATGAATTTATGAATTTACCCATGTGATAATTTAGCATTTAATTACCCATTTAATCAATTAATTTTATTGAAATTGAGTTTAAATCATGGTAAAGTGATCGTCCTTTTTAGTATGTTGAGGACAAGTCTGAATTCAAGTGTGGGAGATTTGATATGTACATTTCATAAATAATTTTTTGTATTAAAATAAATTAATTTTATGATTTAAATGATTAATTATTACCCATATATTTAATGGACTTGTTCATATTTGAAAGGATACCATGATTTAAGGATTACAAGCAAAATAATACAAAACAGACCATGATTCCCACTAAAAGAAGTATTACCATGATGTAGGACATCAATAGGATGCTTATAGGGGTTAAAACTGAATAATTTAGGAAAAAATAGAAAATTCAAGGCCTAAATTCAATTTAGAGTGTGAATATAATTTAGGTTATGAATCCAATTTAGGGTGTGATTCCAATTTAGGGGTAAATTCAATTGAGGTCATGAATCCAATTCTGAGCGTGAATCCAATTCAAGGTGTGTATCCAATTTAGGACATGAATCCAATTCAAGGAATTAATCCAATACAGGACATGAATCCAATTTAGGGATTGAATCCAATTTAGGGCATGAAAGTTGTGATATTTTTCTAGATTCAACAGTTTGATGCTGTTTTTTTTTGGAAGTGGAAAATTTATGGTCAAAACCACCATTTATCACCTGGGATTGACTGAAGCCTCGTTAATAAACAAATTAATGATGAATTAAATACAAACCAAGAACCCCTATAGATCTATAAATATAGGGTTACCGTGCTATTTCTAGGGAACGATCTGGATACCAAATCTTGGGGAAAGAAGCTGCATTGTGTAGGGTCCTAAGCATTCTTCCTCTCTAATTTTATTTCATGTTTTCCTTTTCTTTACTCCATCTCTCTTATTCCTTAATCAATAGGATAAGGGGGTAACTCTCTCCATGTGTTAAGGTGATTTATATGAATGTGTAAGTTTCTTTTAGAGTCCATTTTATTTATTTTATTCAGGTATTTGGGTCTCTGTAGTTTCAATTTAATTTCCAATCGATTTATTTATTTTCATGATAATTTAATTGAATATGGAATAACTTGTTAAATTTCACAACTGATTACCCTAAATTAGGCATGATCATTGTCACATTTAGTGTAATCAGGTTTAAATATGGAATCGAGACAAATTTGATTCGAAAATTCCCCAAATTACATGACCATGGGAAATGTGGAATTTCCACTTTAAGGAGAGGATTTCATGAAAATTAAATATATCTCATCTCGAATTTGATACCAATAACTAAAAAATAAAATTATTTTTAAAATCCAATAGTACCTGAACCCTAAAACTACAAAACTCTAATATTCCTTCAAACCTAATCTTAAAAACCAAAATGTGTGGCCATCAATTTTTTCTTTTTCTGAATTGCCTTCAAACCCAAATTTTATTTTCTTTATCTTTATTGAAATATTTTTTTTCTTTTTAAAAACCTAAATAACTAATTTCAACATCTCATGGGTTCGACTATGAATTGATTATATCTATATTTTAATTAATTAATTTCACTCATCTAAGTTTAATAAATTTTGGATTTTGGTTAGCCCCATAGGGAATTAATGACACCAAGTTGGAAATAACTTTATCTGTGAAAAAAATACACTAAAAAAGTACAATTTTAATAATGATTTTTTATCATTAATAAAAGTAACCCATATCAGCACTGATAATGGTTCCTCTTTTTATCAATGTTTTATGTTTAACATTTTTAAAATCTAGTGTTGTATATTTCATGATCTGTGGTAGTGAATGAAATGAAAATAACCCATATCAATAGAAGATGAATAAACATTATAAAAATGATCAATCACCAAATAATTTTAGTTTGTAAAAATGGAATAAACATGAATATAAATAAGATTACCCCTTTGAATGTATCCTTGAAAAAAAAATATTTTTATTAGACTCTCTAAATTATCATCTTATGTTCATCACATCCTTGAATACTGTGCCTGGGTTAATGATGTATTCCAATTATTTTTACTCAATGACCACCAAAATAGAGAAATACAATAGTTTAAAACTCAATTCATGATCCATGGTTTCGTTGATTGCTCTTAGGTTAAGAGTGTTGTTAGCATCAGTGGGTATTTTAGGAAAAGTGGCATGATCCTCTATACATGGAGTAAGGGGGACAAGTTCCAGTGGATTAGGGGACTCTATTATGCCTTAAATGATATATTCATGTAAAGTTCATTATATATTTCCCTAATAATGTTTCACCATAATAACATGTGTGATTATGATCTCAAGATCCTCCAGGAAATCCAAATCTGCCACTGTTTTTAGAAAATTATGGGTGTCCTCAACCACTATCACTGACAAATTTATTGAATTTTGAAATGATTTAAATGTTTACATTGTGGAAGATGTGTCCATATCAATATAATACTTAAAAAGATGTTATTAAAGGTTAATTAAAGTGATGTTATCTTTTATATTGAAATCTATAGTGTCTTGATTAAATTTCGACTCTGTCACAATAAAGAAGGGTCCCAGTTCAATGTAATCTTCGTCCTCAAATGAATTTTCATCCTCAAAAGGTGGAAGTTGATATATATCATAGATATCCATTCTCACTTTTAGGGAAAAAGGGTTGTGAACTCATATAATAGATATATAGAATCTGCTTATCTGAGGGACCATTATATTCAACATAGTGTAAGATTTATCTCTCATATTCTTGAAATGTGACTAGATTAGAAGAATAAAATTGTGATGAAGATGAGTAATATATGGTGTGATATGAAGGAGGATCAATACAATTTGGATCATAATATTACTTAATAAATGATTTTTTTTTCAAATGGAACCTCATCCACACTTTATTATTGATAATTATTCTTAATTGGAGCATCACGTTATAGAGAGGAGGCTAATTTAATTTGTTTAATCATTTTATTTTACATATTTTTCATTATAGAAACCAAATTTTCATTACATTATTATATATATTTCATTTTTGAAACAAAATTTTCATTACATTATTCTTTAATTACAAACCATTTATTTAAATAATTTATCTTAGAAAATATTTTGTGCTCTAATTTTGAAGTGTTTATCTCACATAATGATTGATCAAACTGAGTATCATCATCTAGAATTCAAGATGAATCATGTTCTATATGGTTTTGAGATTGTGCGTATGAGTTTTGAATGTTTTTCTTAAATGTCTTGAAAAATTTATATAGAGAATAAATCATTAAGTTATACATTTTTAGCAATACCTTAACTTTGAGAATAATCACATGGTGGGTATGAATTATCAGAATATGGTAAAGCACTATAAAATGGATCATAACATTGATTTGAATAATAATCATTAAAATAGATAAAATTAACTAGAAAATTAATGGGTGGTAAAAAATTATAATTCATACGATGAATCTTGGGTGTCTGGGATGGGTGTTGATTATAAAAATATGATTTTGGACACACCATTATAAACTCTTGGGCATCTTGAAGTTTCCTGCAATGAAAAAAGTACCCCGAGTAGGAATCTGATTTTTTTTGTTTTTTTAAACAAAATAACTCTTTTTGGAGGATCTACTAATGATACTATTATCCCCAAAAATGATACAAGAAAATTGGCATGTTTTTTCATGAAATTATAAATTTAGAAATTTATAAAACCTACCAAATACTATCTTAGCGATAAATAGGGTTGATCCCACTTGTAGAATGTGTGTAGTCACCAGGAATATTCTCTTCAAAAACTGCTTAGGTAAATTTTTTTTATGTGATTAAAAAAATTTTAAAAAATAAAAACTACTTAAATTAACTAAAAATAATCTAAAGGAGGAAAGTAGGAAGAGATAGAAGTGTCAGTGTTATAACTACCATTCAAGTGTATGTGATACCAATTATTTTATTCTCATATATAAATATTTATTTATAAAAACTATCACAAGTTTTAGATTTAGTTAGAATACCATCAATTATTGTTCTATAATGTTATATATTACTCTAATATTTCTCATAAATCATCTAACTACTACTATAAAATTATATTTTAAAAGTGCTAGAAAAATCCTTTATGAGTGCTAAAAAAGCATTGTTGATCTAAGAGCTGTTAAATGTATGACACTTTTATCAGTGATAGAAAATAAATGATAAAGGGGGATCTTTATCAGTGCTAAAAAATCACTGATAAATGTGGTACTTTATTAGTGATATAAAAGTATTGATAAAGGAGGACCTTTATTAGTGCTAGAAATAGCTTAGATAATTGTCGTACTGCTACAGTGTGCTGTTAAAATTACAACACACCGCAGTAGTAAATAAACCTATATATGGAAAATTAATTATTTAATTGAAATAAAAATTACATCAAAAATACAATAAAAACATACACATTGTATTATAGACATTTCAAAAATTATTTTTTACAATTACATTAGCAAGTACTATCACAAACATTCAAAAACATCAATGGTTTCATTGTCTTTAGCATCCGATCACCTCTCAAAAAATCCCGATCATGGTATAAATTACCAAACAAACCACCCCAACTTGAGAAAAGTAATCCAGTTGTATAATAAAAAATTATCACGTAAGAAATACTATAAATAAATAAATTAAACATAAATATTAAATAATATATTAATAAAATGTAAATTTTAAATAAAAGGACACACTTAGAGATGAACTGATCACACCATGGTAAGATTGAGGTGCATATAATTCATACATGTCACAAATTATTTATGAATCATTTTCCTAAAGTATCAACAAAATATGAATTAATTTTCTTGTTTTTGAGTATGCCATGTGTCTTTTTTACTAAAATGTAATTTTAAACTAGAAACACACACTTTAAGTCATACCTAACACATCGTGTGCCAGTTTGATGTGAGAATGATTATTAAAAAATAAAAATGGCTTATGAATTGTTTTTATAAATTATTAAGACAATATGAAATTTTTTTATCGATTTTTAGTGAGTGATAGACATTTTGAACTAAAATTCCAATTTTAAACTGATAACAGACACTTTTAGTCATATCAGACACACCGTGTATCATATTGAGGTGTGACTGATTCCTACACATCCAAAATAACTTATGGATCATCATTTTAAAGTATCAAAATAATATTAATTAATTTTATTAGTTTTGAGTACGTGACATGTGTTTTGAACTAAAATGTCAATTTTAAATTAAAAGACACACATAGATTCATACCTGTCACACCATGAATCATATTGATGTGTGGATGATTCTTACATCTCGAAAATGACTTAATGGTAATTTTACTAAAGTATCAAGACAATATGAAAGTTTTTTCTTGGTTTTGAGTATGTCACATATCATTTTTACTAAAATTTCAATTTAAACTAAAAAACACACTTTGAGCCATATCGGTCACATCATGTGTCAGTTTTCTATGAGACTTATTTATACACATAAAAAATTACTTATAATTTATTTTCCTAATGTATCAAGACAATTAGAGTGTGTTTGATTAGTTTTTAGTGAGTGAAACACATTTTGAACTAATATGTAAATTCTAAACTTATAACATACACCTTGAGTCATATCGGGAACACTGTGTATCAGATTTAGGTGAGGATAATTCTTATATGTCAAAAATGACTTATGTATCACTGTGATAATGTAGAAAAATAATTTTAATGTGTTTTCTCAGTTTTGAGTACGTGATGTGCATTTTGAACTAAAATGTGAATTTTAAATAAAAAGACACACTTGGAGTCCTATCGGTCACACTGTATGTCATATTAAGGTGAGACTATTCCTACACATAAAAAATGACTTTTAGATTTTATTAATAAAGTATAAAAATAATATTAATAAATTTTCTCATTTTTGAGTATGTCATGTGTCTTTTTTTACTAAAATGTTAATTTTTAATAAAAATACACACTAAGAGTCATACTGGTCACACTGTGCATCTGATTGAAGTGATGATAATTCCTAAATTTAAAAAATGACCTATTAATAATTTTATTAAAGTATCAAGACAATATGAGTGTGTTTACTTGGTTTTTAGTGAATGACACACGTTTTGTACTAAACTGTCTATTTTTACCTCATAACGAACACTTTGAGTCATATAGGGAACACCATGTATCATATTGAGATTCAATTGATTGATACAAATAAAAAATGACATATATATTATTTTCTTAAAGTATCAAAACAATCTGAATGAATTTTCTCAGTTTTGAGTATGTGAAGTGTGTTTTGAACTAAAATATCAATTTTAAATAAAAAGATACACTTGGAGTCATACAGGTCACACCGTGAATTGGATTGAGGTATGTAAGATTATTAAACATAACAAATGAATTACGGATAATTTTAATAAATTATAAAAACAATATGAATGTGCTTGATCAATTTTGAGTATGTTATGTGTCTTTTTTACTAAAATGTCATTTTAAATAGAAAACATGCAATTTGAGTCATACCAGTCACATTATGTGTCAGTTTGATGTGAGACTTATTTTTACACATAAAAATGGATTATGTATCATTTTTATATAGTATCAAGATAATATAAGTGAATTTTAAAGGTTTTGAGTGAGTGACACATGTTTTGAATGAAAATGTTGATTTTAAACTGATAATAGACACTTTGAGTCATATCGGGCACACCATGTATCATATTGAGGTTAGGCTAATTCAAAAATGTCTCAAATGACTTATGGATAATTTTACTAAAGTATAAAATAAATATTAATGTGTTTTCTTGAGGTTTTTTATGTGAAATGTGTTTTGAACTAAAATGTAAATTTTAAATAAAAAGACACACTTGGAGTCATACTGGTCACATCCTGTGTTAGATTGAGGTATGGATAATTTTTACATGTCACAAATTAATTATAGATCATTTTCCTAAATGATAAAAATAGCATGCATGTGTTTTCTTGAATTTGAGTATGCAACATGTCTTTTTTTTACTAAAATGTAAATTGTAAATGAAAACCTGCACTTTGGGTCATACTGGTCACATCATGTGTTGGTTTGACATGAGACTGATTTCTACATGTTATAAATAACTTATAAATCATTTTCCTAAAGTATCAAGAAAATCAGAGTGTATTTTATTGGTTTTCAATGAATGACACACGTTTTAAACTAAAATGTCAATTTTATACCAATAATAAACACTTTGAGTCATACCAGGAACATCATCTATCATATTGAGATGAAAATATATCATACACATAAAAATGACTTATGGATCATTTTACTAATGTATTAAAACAACTCAAAATAATTTTCTTGGTTTTGAGTATATGGTGTGCATTTTGAACTAAAATGTCAGTTTTAAATAAAAAGACACACTTGGAGTCATACCGTGCATCATATTGAGGTGTTACTAATTCCTACAAATCAAAAATGAATTATGGATTATTTTTATAAAGTATGAAAATAATCCAAATGTGTTTTATTATTTTTTAGTATGTGATGTTTATTTTTGGACTAAAATGTAAATTTTAAATAAAAAGACACAATTGGAGTCATACCAGTCACAATGTGTAATAGATTGTGGTGAGGATGATTTTTACACATCAAAAATGACTTAGGGATTGATTTACTATAGTATCAAAACAATCTGAATATATTTTATTAGTTTTGATTATTTCACATGTCTTTTTTACTAAAATTTCAATTTTAATTAAAAATAAACACTTGGATTCATACTAGTCACACCATGCATTGGATTAAGGTGAATATGATTCCTATACATAAAAAATTACTTATGGATCATTTTACCAAATTATTAAAATAATATGAATGTGTTTATTTAGTTTTTGAGTATGTGATGTGTCTTTTTCACTAAAATGTTAGTTTATACTAAAAACATGCACTTTGATTCATACCAGTCTCATCATATGTTGGTTTAGTATGATAATCATTCCCATACATCAAAAAAGAGTTATGAATCATTTTCCTAAAGTATAAAGATAATATGATTGAGTTTTATTAGTTTTTAGTGAGTGAAATATGTTTTGAACTAAAATGTCAATTTTAAACGGATAATGGACACTTTGAGTCACATCAGGAACACCGTGTATCAGATTGAGGTGTGGATGATTACTACACATCCAAAAAGACTTATGGATCACTTTACTAAAGCAATAAAACTATATAAATACATTTTATTAGTTTTGAGTATGTGATGTTTGTTTTGAACTAAAATATCAATTTTAAATAAAAAAGTCACACTTGGATTATCAGATAAAAATGACAAGGAAATTAAATTAAAAATAGTAGAAAAATTCTGAAAAAACCAAATAAATAAGTAGCAAGAATTCAACTTTTCATGATGTCTGTATACATTCATGACCCATTTCCCTATCATCGTTATATCAATTTCACCCTTGAAGTCCAATCTCTCACTAGAATGAGTAGATTCGAACTTGTTAGTAGTTCTATCATACTAGGAATGTAAGATCTTGTCTTTTTATAGGTATTTATCTCTCTAAGTTTTTCATTAATATTCTATTTCAGTTTTTTTTCTTCATGAAATTATATCATTTGAATAAACACGGTCTTGGGTTTCAAAGAAACTTGATAAAGACTAAAGAGTATCTGCATGGAGAGACTTGTTGGATAATATTACCTAAAATTAGGGGATGTATGCTTATTTTAATTAATAGAGTTTAGATATAAATGGGTTAAGTGTTTCATGGGTTATTTGTGAGATGATAAATTTTAAAATAGGTTAAGATTATTAAAAAAGAAAATTAGATGAAAAATCAAATGAAAAACATTTACACATCATGTAAAGGGATTGCAAGTCATGTAATTGTTCGAGGAATTTAATGAAATATATCTGATGTGATCGATTTTTTAGTGTATTCAATTAAAAACATTTACATGACATTTAGTCACACTACAAATCATGTAAATTCCCAACCTGCTATTTTAAACATGCTGTGTAGATGAATTTTCATTTTTTCGGTTGTAACTCTTCTCCTCTCGACCCTAGGGATTTCTCCAGGTGATTTTGGGGTTCTAACTTCCCTTATGAAATCCTATTTGTGATATCAATCTCTGGTAAGTATTTTTGGTTAGGTTTCTTACTTTTCTTCCCTCTTCTCCAATCATTGAGGTTATATTGCCTGACCAATTGTGTTGTTGGTTTTGATCTTGATTAGTTTTGATCTGGGAACCTCTTTTTAATAATCTGCACCTTTTTCCTCATGGGTGTTAGCCATTAGAAGTGTTGTTGGATCCTTGGTTAAAGGTAAGGGGTATAAATATTAACCCTATGGTTTGGTAATTTCCATGTTTATGTAATATTGTGATTGCACCATCATTGCGTATTCCCAAATTAATTAAACAAGTTAATGAAATTATTCCTTGAAGTTCATTGGTATCGAATGAATTTTTAACTAGCTCATGGATTCTCATGGGGTGAGCAGACCTTGATTATAATTGAATTGGAAAATGGATTAAAGTATGTTTAGAATGACATGTGACCTAGGGTGATTTCTTATTATAGAATCCTTAAATTATGGCTTATTGCTTATTGATATAATTTTTAATAAATTTCAAATTGAATTGCAAGTGGAATATGAAAGAATAATAGTAATTGTCATAATTAACCATTGAGAATTGTGATGTGATATTGTGATATCCATGTTGTATTACATGGATTGTGTTTTATTCTGTAATGCATATATATCGGGCTCAACCCTAGAACTTGCACACTTATATGATATAATGATAATATTGAGTGGGTCCAGCCTAGTCCCATGCTGTAATTCTTATAGAGAGTGGGATATGACTAGTACCATGCTGTAATGCTTATAGGGATTTGTCCCAGATGATGTAATGATTATATTTCTTTGACCCAGATTGTTGTGAATATACCATGGTTATATAGTTATGGTTGGCATAGTTATAATACATGATCATAGATATTCCAACATGGTAGTGAAGCAGTCTATTTTACCTTGGTTGTGTGGTTGTGATTGGAATGGTCATAAGACATGCTCAGATATATTTTTTCACAGAGACAAAGAAGGGTTTTGTTTTAGTTTATTAATTGTTAAATTAATTAATGCACCTAGTTATCAGTTTATTGCATACACTTCTTATCAGACTGGTTTTTTAGATACAATGGTGTCAACCTATTGAGTTATACTCACACCCTATTTGGGTTGTTGTTTGGTACCAAAGAAGATTGTGTGGATGTAGGTTTGGATAGGGGACAAGAACCTTATTGTTGAGTGTTTATTTTAATATGGGATGGAGTTTGTATATGGGACCTACATGGGGTTCATGACCTAGGATTTGAGTCTACTATAATTTTTCTTGTATTATTTTATCATGACATTTAGTTACATTCCATAACATCATTACATTATTCCTTATTTATTTATTGTATTATCCAGTTGGATTTTATTATTTTCTTCATCTATGTTTTTACTTTTATTACTTCCATTTTATTATTAATTATTTATATTTTTATGACACTTTATACTAGGGGATATAGTCACCCCACTATATATTTGACACCCCCGCTACTAGTCGGCAGCCTCTGGTGCATATAGATGCATTATTTAGGTCTCGTAACCAACCCTTTATATCCACGCGAGAGAGTGACATATTGGGGGACATTACAAAGTGGTATAATAGGAGTAATTTTTTTTATTTTCTTCTAATTTAATATTTTGGAAAGGTAGAAAGAATACTAGGATTTTTTGGGACTTTGTAATGAGTTTGTACATGGGATTAGTTAACCCATGTACGAGGGAAAATCTGAGTACCCAGGGATGATATTACTATAATGATATGTGCTAGTTATAGTTGATGTTATTTCACATTGGGTGATTAAAATTTTGTGTGTGGTTATTGTTTTATGATCCTACTGTTTATTGAGATTTGTACCTATGGTCCGATGTGGCGCGATATGAGAATACATGCATCATAATAGGCACATAGGGATATATTGACATGCATTTTTCATGATAGGGGAATATCTATTTTTTTCATGTGATATATAATTGTCTGTAGAACCATGACATGAGATGTCTGTTTTACTAGATAAATGAAATGAGTAGTCATGTCATGCTAAAATACTTGTAATCTATGTCTAGAGAGACTAAGAGTTAGTGGTTCTCAATTTTATTCACCTGTTGGGGTTGACCTTGTTGCTATCCAGCTCTCTAAGGTGTGTGTTTTCCTTATAGATCAAATTCCTCCTTGTCATCTTTGAATTGAGAATCAGGAGAGTGGAAATTAGCATGCTACTACATAGTTGAACTAAATATTCCTGTAGTTCCCGAGGAGAATATAGATGTTCATATTCGAGACAAATTCTTGATGGTTATGCAATCCATAGAAATAGAGACTATTTGTACTGTTTCTTCGATGTCTGAGATGACAAGAGAGTTTTAGCTACAACATCCACCTATTCTTCCTGGATAACGGGGACCCCAGATAGATGAGTTCTGGATTGAGTTAGTCCAGATGATCTTCAATCATCTCTAGACACCCATAGATAGGAGGGTGAATCTTGCTACATATATACTTTGTGGACCTACCAAGAATTGGTGGGATATTCTGGAGGAATATGGGTAGCAATATGAGCTATCTTGTAAGGACTTTTAGATAAAGTTACTGAGACATTTCTATCTTGAGACCTTAAGGGATGAAAAATCTCATGAATTCATGCATTTGATTTAGGAGGGTTTGTTGGTGCTAGAATATGTTGGACGTTTTACCAACCTACAACGCTTTATGAAATCTTTTTCATCTAATGAGATCTCTAGGGAAAGATTTTTCTAGGATGGTCTTAGTTACGAGATTATGTTATAGGTAAAATTTTTCCATTTAAATAGTTTTGAAGATGTAATGAATCATAAACTCATAACTAAAGGGAATCTGAGAGAGGCCCCAAGTAGCGGACGAGCTATTTCAGTAGGGTGATCTGGGAGTTCTTATTCAAGTGGTAAGAAGCACCGTTATGATAGTTTACACCAAAGAAGTAGTGTAAAGAGTAGTCAGGGAAGTGGAAAACTATCTCAATATACTGTTCTATTTCAGTGATGTCAGTGTGGAAAGTTTGGACACAAGCGACTATAGTGTCCTTACCCCATATTCGAGTGTCATATCTTTGGAATACTGGTTCATCTTCAGAGGTTTTGTGAAAAATTTATATATAATACCAGTGGTAGAGGATCAGGATAAGCACCAGAGTTAGGAAGGGGCTCAACTACCCCCTTAGAAGGCTGGTAGCTAGAGCTCTACAGGTCTTTCAGGCCGAGGCAGGGGATGTGGTACCCTAGTGCATGAGAAATAGTACCAAGAAAGGGATATAACTTAGGGTAGTCATACTAAATCCCGTGATAGAGGGAAAATTTAATTTAATGTTATGCAGACTACTCCGAATAACATGGATGTAGGATCGTCTACCATTAGAGGTATAATTCCTGCATCATCTACCTTGTTTTGTGTTTTGTTTAATATAGTAGCATCGCATTATTTTCTATCTTCTATTTTTGAAAATGTTTTGGTATTGGATGGGGAAATATTATATGGTGTTTTAATCACTAACACACTATTGGTAGTGCAGTCAGAGAATATCAAACATTGCAAGATGTGTTCTCTAGAAATTGGGTGTTATCGTTTCTTTTGGGAACCGTTTGTGCTAGAAATGACAGACTTTGACTTAATTATTGGTATGGATTCATTAGTTCTATACCAGTCTCATATCTACCATTATAAGAGAATAAATTTTTTTATATCTCTATAGGGAAGAATCTATTCTCACTAGGGTGAGTGGGATATTTAGGCTAGTCGTGTGGGACCAATTCAATGTAGATTGGATTGTCTCATGGGAAAAATTGTCATTATTTCTCTAGATAATGGTGGAATGTAGCAATATTATTTTCCTCCAGTGGTAGACCATTTTCAGGATGTTTTCCCTGATGAGTTCTATGTCTTACTACCTGAGAAAGAGATCAAGTTCATGATTGTGTTGGTTTTGGGAGTAGAGCTACTTTATATCCCACCTTACTGAAAGGAACAAGAGATTAAGAAGTTGAAAATTCAGTTGGAATATCTAGAATCTAAAGGCTTCATATATCCTAGTACATCTTCTTGGGGTTCTCTAGTTCTATTCACTAAAAGGCTGGTGGATATTTGTGCTTATGTGTGGATTATTGGAGGTTGAACCAGATGATAGTCAAGAGTCGATATCCTCTTCCATGCATTGATGATATTTTTGATTAATAGAGAGGTTGTCTCCAAGATTGACTTGAGAATAGGATAACATTAGTTAAGGGTGAGACTATCATACGTACCTCATATTACTTTTAAGAGCAGGTATGGACTGTATAAATTCGTATTGATTCTGTTTGGGTTAACTAATATGCCTATGGTGTTCATGGACTTCATGAATAGGATCTTTCATCCTTTTATGGATCATTTTTTGGTGGTTTTCAGTGATGATATATTAGTTTACTCCTATTCAACAAAATATCATTACAAACATCTTTATATCTTTTTGAGTAAATTGGGAGATAATCGGATTTATGCCAAGCTAACCAAATGCAGTTTATAGATTAATGAATTTCACTTCTTAGGTCATATCATCTCAAAGGAATGAGTGTTAGTAGACCCATATAAATTCAAAGCCATTATATATTGGTAATATCCCAATAATTTCTTCAAAATTTTTAGATTTATGGGATTAGAAAGTTATTATTGGCATTTTATCCAAGATATCTTCAGTTTAGCAGTGCCAATGTCTAGGCTGACCAAGAAAGAGGTGAAGTTTGTTTGGTATGATGATTATGATAGATTTTTTTAGGATCTGAAAGGTAGGATGATCTCAGAACCTATCCTAACTTTATCTAAGTCACGTAAAGCTTATACCATGTACTATGAGGCATCCATAGTGGGACTCATAGTAGTTCTGATATAGGAGGATCAAGTGGTTACTTATGGATCCAGGCAGCTGAGAATGCATGAGAGGAATTTCCTTACTTATTATTTGGAGTTAGTGGAAGTGGTACATGACCTGAGATGTTATAGACACAATCTCATGGGTGAGAGGTTTTTGTTATACATGGATCATAAGAGCCTCAAGTACACATTTTCTCAGCGGGACCTGAACCTTCAGAAGAAGAGGTGAGTTGAGTATCTAAAGTCTTTAAACTTTATATTGTCTTATACACCAAGAAATGGAAATATAATTACTAAATATTTGAGACAAAAGAAATAGGAAGAGTCAGTAGGAGAGTCTTGTGATGAGTGGTGGATAATGGACCTCTTTTCATATATTCATCTGGATGTTCAGGAATCCCATGGGCGAGTTTCTCTGACTTTAACATCTATTATACCCATGCTTTTAGAAAATTTTAAGACTGAGAAGTTGTCTGATTTGAAGGGATCAATTATAATAGAAAAATT
The DNA here is from genome assembly GCA_963277665.1 of Viscum album. Taxonomy (NCBI): domain Eukaryota; kingdom Viridiplantae; phylum Streptophyta; class Magnoliopsida; order Santalales; family Viscaceae; genus Viscum; species Viscum album. The sequence continues at coordinate 1,283,492,134 of OY728138.1, read as the reverse complement.
ATATGGTGTATAGATGCCATCAGGATGGTTTCTCAGCTATAAAAATTCTCTTATTTTCCATGGTTGAGTATGGTTTTTATGATCTTGCGCGAGGAGAAGGTGAGGGAGTTTCATGCTTCTTGATGGGTGGTGCATCCTAGTTTAACAAAGACACATCATGAAATCCATAGACTATACTGGTGATCAGGAATGAATAAAGAGGTGTAAAGTTTGTGGATAAATTCTTCACTTGTTAGTAGGTGAAAGCTGAGCATTAGAGGCCAATTAGGATTTTGTAGCCTTTACCCATTTCTGAGTGGAAATGAGATGATGTAATAATGGATTTTGTGTCAGGAATACCCAAAAAGACCTGTAATAATAATGATTTATGGGTTGTTTTGGGATCTAATGACCAAGGTATCCCACTTATTACCTATTAGGGAAGCCTTCATAGTTTATGATATGGGAAATATTTATGTGGGTGAGGTGGTTCAGTTGCATGGTGTTTTGAGGAGTATCGTTTCAGATAGATATCCTCATTTCACATCATGTTTCTGGAAGGGTATTCAGAAATACATGGGATAAAAAGTTATTTTAATCACATCCTATCATCTATAGACTGATGGTAAATCTTAGCAGACTATTCAGGTTTTGGATGATAAGTTATGAGCCCATGTTTTGGATTTTGTTGGTTCATGGGAGCAACATATGGAACTCATGCGGTTTTCATATATTAATAGTTTCCATGAATCGATCCAAATGGAACCTTTTGAGGATTTTTATAGTAGGATATGTGGTTCACTTATTTTTTGGCTGAAGATAGGTAAGTCAACACTTGTTGGGCCTAGTCTTGTGTAGGAGACATCTAAATAAGTTCAGTTGATCAGACAATGGTTGGTGACTGTGCAGAGTAGGAAGAAATCATATAATGACCATTGAAGATGACCTCTATAATTTTAGGTTGGTCATCATGTTTTCCTTCAGGTGTCTCCTAGGTTGGGGTAACACCGTGTTAGGAAATAGGAAAATCTAGTGCCCAGGTTTTTCAGACCATTTGAAATAGTGGTAAGGTTCGGTCCAGTGGTGTACCACTTAGCCCTTCCACTGCTCTACAGTTCCATGAATGACATGTTCCATATGTTTAAACTATGAAGATATCACCCATACCCTTCTCATGTGATAGACATATTATACATCGAGATTTGTGGTGATGTTTCCTTTGAGGATCATCTGATACGGGTTGTGTATTGTAGTGAGAAATATCTTCGGGGTAGGACTATACCGTTGGTTTGGGTGCAGTGGAAGCATGGGTGAGTTCAGGAGGATACCTAAGAGGGGGAGTCTTATATACAAAAAAAATTTCTAGAATTGTTTGTAGAGACCTTATAGTGATGCTTGGAGCAGCTTAGGAATGAGCTGTTATAAGGTGGGTTGGTTGTAAGATCCCATTTTTTAGGAACATCTCTCTCTATTTTTTTCATTAATATTATCTTTTACTTGTTTTTTCATCATAAAATTCTGTAGTTTTAATAAATGAAGTCTTGGGTTGTAATGAAACTTGAGAAAGACTAGAGAGTATCCTCTAGGATAGCCTTGTTGGAGAAAATGACCTAAATTTTGGGGATGTATTCTTGTTTGAATAAATGGAGTCCGGGTATAAATGGGTCAATCCTTTCATGGGTTCTTAATGATATGAGAAACTTTAAAAGAGGTTCAGATTTTTTAAAAGGAAAATGGGATGAAAAATCAACTGAAGAACATTTAGACATATTGTAGAGGGATTACATATCATTTAATTATTTGAGGGTTTTAATAAAATAAATTTGAGGCGATGGGTTTTTTGGTGTATTCCTTTAAAAAAAATTTACACGATGTGTAATCACATTATGCACCGTTTGAATGCCCGACCTACTATTTTAAACAAAATGTGTGGATGAATTATCATTTTTTCAATTGGATCTCTTCTCCTCTTGACCCCAGGGATTTGTACAGCTAATTTTGGGGTGCTAACTTCCCTTCTGGATATACCATTTGTGAGATTTATCCCTGGTAATTCTTTTTAGTTAGGTTTCTTCCTTCTCTTCATAATTCTCCAACCATTGTAGTGATATCCCTTGATCAATTTCATTTTTGGTTTTGATCTTGATTAGTTTTGATCTATGAACCTATTTACAATCATCTTCACTTATTCCTCATGGTCATTGTCCATTGGAAGCGTTGTTGGATCATCGGTTAAAGGTAGGGGGTCTAAATATTAACCTTATCGTTTGATAATTTCCAAGTTTATGTAATATTTTGATTTCACCATCATTACGTACACCCAAATTAATTAATTAAATTAATGGAATTATTCCTTGATTTTTTTTGGTTTGAAATGGATTATTATCTGGCTCATGGCTTCCCATGGGGTGAGAGAACCATGATTATAATTTAATTGGAAAATGGCTTAAAGTATGTTTAGAATGACATGTGAACTAGGATGATTTCTTGATATAATATCCCCAAATTGTGGTTTATTTCTTATTTATATAATTTCTAATCAAATTATGAATTGAATTGAAAGTGGAATATGAAATAAGAATGGTAATTCACATAATTAACCATTGGGAATTGTGATGTGATATTATGATATCTATGCTGTATGATATGGATTGTGTTCGATGTTGTAATGCTTATATATCAGGATTGGACCTGGAACTTTCAAACTTATATTATTCAATGTTAATATTGAGTGGGATCATCCTAGTACCATGCTGTAATTCTTATAGAGAGTGGGTTATTCTCAACCCCATTTTGTAATGCTTATAGGGATTTGTCCTAGATGTTGTAATGCTTATAGGTATTTGACCTGGATTATTGTGAGTATACCATGATTGCATGGTTGTAGTTTACATAGTCATAATACATGATAAAATATATTAAATCATGGTTACAAAGAAGGTTATTTTACCTTGGTTACATGGTTTTGGTTTTCATAGTTTTAAGACATGCACATAGATATTCCAGAATGGAGCCGAAACAGGTTGTAGTGGTTGTTTATTAATTGTTAAATTAATCAATAAACCTGGTTATCACTTTATCACATAAAAGTCTTTCCATACTAGTTTTTTAGACATGGTGGTGTAGACATACTAAGTTATACTCACACACTATTCAGGTCTCAATTTAGTACCAGATAAGATTATGTGGATGCAGTTTTGGAAAAGGGAAAATGACCTTGTTGTTGATTGCTTGTTTGCGGATGGTCATGAGTTTGGAGATGGAACCAATGTGGGGTTTGAGACTCAAGAATTGATTATTTTATTTTAGTATGATATTATTTTTCTTGTATTGTTCTATCATGACATTTAGTGACATTCCAGTATGTCATTACATTATTCCTTATTTATTTATTAGATTATTTAGTTGGCTTTTATTATTGACTTATGCTATGTCTTTACTTTGATTACTTCAATTTTATTATGAATTGTTTCTACTACTATGGAACTTTATACTAGGGGTTATAGTCTCCCCACTCTACATTTCACACCCCCATTTCTAGTCATAATCCTTTGGCGTATGGGTAGGCATGCTTGATGTCTTGTAACCAACCCTTTCCATCTATGTTAGAGAGTGAAAGATCGGGGGACATTATAGGGAACACCATGTATTGGATTATGGTGTGGTTGATTCCTTTACATCAAAAATGACTTATGAATCATTTTCATGAAATATCAAAATAATCTAAATGTGTTTGATTTATTTTGAGTATATAACATGTGTTTTGAACTAAAATGTCAAATTTAAACTAAAAACATAAAATTTGAGTCATACTGGGCATACCTTTTATCAGATTGAGGTGTGGTTTATTATTACACATCACATCATGTCTTTTTATATTATAATTCATTCAATATTTGGGGTTATCTAAAAATATTACTATTTGATAACCCATAATGTTTAATGTGATGAAGAATAAAAAGAAAAGTGCAACATTATGAGACAATCAACCATACTTAGTGAATAGTCATAGTACATTGGTGCATAATTCTTGTTGAATAAGTAATTTATTCATGATATCTATAAAAATTAACAAAATAAGTATGAGATAAAAATAATAGGGAAATTAACTAAAAAAATTAGATAAAATGATGAAAAAATTCACTAAATAAGTAGTAAGAAGTAACCACTTCATGTTGTCTATATAAAATCAAATGCCATGTATCCTGAACATTTAATTCTAAAAAAATATATTTTCTATCATGAATATGAGGTCTATAAACAGTCCTATAATTAATAGAAAAATATAAATAAATAAAGGATTAATAAATATTTTAAATGAATTTATAATTATCCTCAGAAATACCTCTTTGGGGATGCTAGTTTATTGATGGAATATGATATACTTCATAAATTATCAAACATAATAACCAATTTTTTTTCCATTAGTTTGTTTAGGGAACTATCGAAACGTTGATAAAAATAATAAATTTGATTTGATATATGTTTTAATAGTGGAATGTTATTATATATACCCTAATACATATCCATTTGTAAAATTCGATAGGATTTTGTTGCTCATGGACTATCCTCATGCCATGATTTTGATGATATTTAAACACCAACCTATCATTTGTTTTTCATTACAACATAATATAAAATTTATAACTTGAAGTTTAATCATAAAATGTTGTATGTAGTGTATTAAAAATTTATAAAAATCATCACATGTGGTTTGTTTGTTGGGTTTCCATGTATTGAATCCAGAAAATAAATCGTTGGAGTATCCATATTGATTGAAATGAGTAACCGATGCTGCATAAAAATATAAGGGAATAAATAATGAAAAAAATTAAAATATATTAGATATGATTAAATTGTATATTTTTTCCCTTTTATCATGGGTATTCAGAAAAGTCTATCTTCTGTAAGTTTTCTTTTAAACATTGTGGCTAGATTTTCCAATATTATATCATATTACTTTGGTTCCAATGATAATTCTTATATAGAAGTGTTGTGAGGACTAAAGAGTATAAATTTATTTTCACATGGATTTACTTTCAGATAGTTTTGATATATACATCTGAAAAAAATTATGAATTGTATTTAGTCATAATTAACACAGTAGATCGGTTATTGGAAAAACAAATCATGAAAACAGACTTTATATATATATTTACAACTGAGACTCCTAGCCATTTATTCTTGGGGATTTCATTTACATTCTCAAGACCAATATAGCATGTAATTTCCTCTCTGTACATCTGTTCCTAAAAATCAATTATGGCTATATCACCAATTGCTAACATTGTATCCACATGAACCTTTATTGTTAGTAAATGAGAAAGTTGAATGGGTGGGGTAAAGGTACTTTGTAAATATTTTTTGATTTATTGGTTAATCCTTTAGATCATTTGATTTTACCTTTAATTTCACCCCTTCTCTTTGTCCGTTTGTATTAACATTCACCAGTTCGGGATTTTTTCATTAATTGTTAAATAAATTTTAAAGTAATACCTTATTATCAACATATATTTTTACAAGATCAAACAACCATACTATGAAATTTCGAATAACAAGCTCGACTGTATGAATATTCACATCATTAAGTGGAATAGGTAGCTCGGTGCTCGACTCATGAGCTATGTGAATCTCCACTCTCACATGACCTATTAGAAGTTCATTGTTATTTAGAATACCTACTTGGATATTGTACACGGTACCTATCACAACAAGGTGATGGGTGGGTGTTGATAGATATAAATAACAATCATTTGAACCCTATAGAATATCAGTAAAGGAAAGGTATCAATGTCTATATAGTTCACATTCCACCGAAACAATTATGAAAATATTGATTATGTCTTCTAAGAAAACCATTTGAGGGGAATGTATTTCCTCAAAGATGGTTGGTGGGTGGGTGGGGGTGATATTCATGTAGTGGTTTTTGTTGCAATGTTTCTTCTATTTGATTCCTTCCCATAACATTTTATAATAACTCAGACTTACAATTAAGTTTTTCTTTTATATCAGTTAATTATGCTTGAATCTCTTCCATTTTCTTATCTTTAATTCCTATACATTTCTTTTCTCAAAATATTTTGGGGTGACACCCCAAAAACCATACCTTTGATGTGGACATACTATTCTACCTAATTCAAGTCCACTAATAGTAGTTGTTCATAGAGTATAATTGATGATTATTCTTATGTCTAAGTCTGATAAAAATATTGGAAAATAGGTAATCATTTTATATAATGTGGATTTGAAGTAGTTTTTTTATTATGTCATACTTACACATGCTTCCCACATTTTTTTTTGTATTTTCATTTATTAATATCCCATCTTTATTATGTGCCTCATTCCATAGTAGATGTCATGGGATGTAAGTCTCTTTAGATTTCGATTCATCAATCTGAATATAAGTAAAGGAATATAATTATATTGTTGTTTAATGTCACATAAAATTATTATTGTAAATTTAAAACACATACCATTTTTTTCAAGTGAAAAATACCCCATCCTTGGTTTCTGATAGGGGTATGTTGGTTTTTATGTATGTTTCTTATTTTCAGAACTTAGTTGATATTTAATAAATTAATAATTCTTAATCAAAGTGATTAATATATGTATTGTCAATAAATTTATTACTAGTCATAATATACCTGAAAAGGTGTCTTCTCACGATGACTAATAAATGCATCCCACACTTGTTGGTTTATCATGTGTGGATACATTTGTGGCGGGTACGAGTTTATTTTCCCTTCAATGACTTTGATGTGATAATTCATCAGAATTTTTTTAAAGCATATATGAGAATTTACATTAATAATTAATACAAATTTCATTTGGAATTCATCTACTATAAGTGAAATCTATAAGGGATAATGAAGAATAAATCAATATTTCATTATTTTTTTAGTAAAATAAAGAAAGTATATCATAATGTTACCCTAATATATTACCAAATTAGTTCATTAAGCAGGAGAATAACATTTTTATATGATTATATATCAATCAAAATGCACATTTGAGTGGTGATCCCAATGTAACTACAAAACATGGCCTTTTTGGGGTTAAGAGTCTGGCCATGTGAATTACATCCAACCTCCAATTTGTTGCCTTTGTTTCTTTCCTTAATAATTTTTTATAACACAGTCAAGCTATGATGAACCTATTTCTTGGGACACAATTTTTTCAACTTCTACCATTTCCTCAGCTTCAACATCATAAACATGTTGTTACTTTGGATTGGTAGAATCAATATGTGCAGAAGATTATTGTTCTTCTACATTGGGAGCATCAAAATGTTGAGAAAACTATTGTTCCTCAGGATTAGGAGAATTGGAATATGGAAAAGTAATTATTTGTATATTTTTTTGAAAATTTAATTTATATTACATAAATTCAATAGTGAATAGATAATAATATGAGGTAACACAATGTATATTACAAAAAATATATAACATGATTATTGAACTCTCATTTTTTAAAGGTTAAAGGGATTTGAATCCTCTATCAAGTATCAAAATCCCCTCATTGTGGTCTCCTTTGACATACAAGACCCTTTCTACATTGAGACCACTATGAAATTATTGCAATGACAGAATGAAAGGGTCATACTTAGTTGAATTCACATCTGACCCTTCAGTGGTTTTGGTCAATAACAAAACAATTAACCACTTTCAGTTTGTAGGATTTGGATCATAAAATACTTGTACTACCTATGATTCCATTATAAATGGTTCATCTTTATACATTTCCTTATTGAAATAAAATTTCAAAAATCCTAATTCATCTATTTTAACTGCACTCTTATTATCAATCTAATTGTATTGAAAATTCATCACTTGGAAAGTTGTATAATCTAACTCCAATATTTTTTTGACGATACCAAAGCATGTCATTTTCACATAAATTGGATTTTTCTCCTTGGTAATAGATATATTTATCTCTTCAACCACAAGTGTAACTCTGATATTTTTCATGGTACTAAATTCATCATGTTCATTTGTATAGAATGTATAACCATTAATCATATTACTATTGTATGATATTACATGCACACTTGGTCCTCTGGCTAGCCATCGAAGTCATTCTGAAATTGAATCCAAATTTTCAATTGGCTCCTTAAAAATATAATATCAAAACCATCCTATAAACTATTGATTATGTGTATTTGATATTTATCTTTCACCCCTTTATGTATTCAAATGCATAAGGATTACTGTGTGAGTTTTAACATAGGGTTCAACCTCTAAACTATTATACAAAACATAAAGGTGATCCTAATCCCACTCTATAATATTAATTGTGAAAATATCTATTCTGGAAATTTCTTCACCCACAAGACACCTAGTGTGATGAGATTTTGGTAGAACAATTCTTTCCACACCGAATAGGTAGTTGGTATAGAATTCAAAGGCTTCCTCAACAACATATCTCTATGTAATACAACCTTATGGATGACTTCAATTTTTGGCATACCCTTTAAATATTTTCATATACCCTTAAATGGTGTACAAAAATATATAATGTATAAGACCACATAGTCTAATCTCTCTTACCAAGTGAACCAACAAGCGAGACATCATATCAAAGAATGATGGAGGGAAGAAAATATCTAATTCAAATAATATGACAACAATTTCCTTTTCTATAGTTGAAAATTACTCCAGGTCTATAACTTGTCTGCATATATATTTGAAAAAATAAATAGATATTGGTTAATATATGATGAAAATTCTTGGGAAAATGCAATATAAATCTACAAGCATTAGATATTACATCAAAACATGATGATCATGTGATTTCAGACCCTTTAACTTTAAATCAGTCATTGAAATGATATTATTGATATATTATGAATACCCATATGGAACCTTTACATCATTCAAGATGTTGAAAAATGGATATCTCTCTTAACTGGAAATATTGTAAGCAGCTAGAGGAAGAAAATTCTATTTTCACTCTTTATTGGCACCAAATCGTCCCATGCCACCATGTCAATCATGTCCAAACTTGCCTTAATTCCATCCTTTGTTTTTAGGTTCATTTAGTAATTCTACAATGAAATTATCACATATATTTTATTTTCTATATGCATAACATCAAGAAAATGACTGACATAAACATAATTTTAGTATGGTAATTCAAAAAAAAATTAATTTCCTTTTCCAACTAAATTTTGTAAGATTTTTTAAAAAAGGTTTACTAAATGTAGTGTCCATATCTTTTACATTCTCAAATAATTGATTACCTATTAGTGGAGATGGTTTTGTACCTTATTCTAAACTCCCATAAAATGATGTCTCCCAAGATCATTACTTATGTCACTGAGGTAGAAATATGTGATGTTTTAGAAACATAGTCTTTGATGAATGTTTTAACTTAATTGACTATGTTCCTTGTTCACAAATGGGACACCCTTGAGTTCCTTTTGTAACACCCTGAGATTTTATGAGAAATATTCCTTTAAATTTCATTGATGTCTTGTGTTGTACCCTACACCAAGATTAGATTTCACTATACACAACACCGTATTAGCTTGTATTATATGAAAACACTATTCTTGGCTTGTTTTGCACACAAGAGCGTCCTTCCTCAATAGCGTGTGTTGTACGCAATACCGAGTTTCACTAAACAATGATATATTGTTATAATATTATTATAAACTATCCATTATGAATAGTATTAACCGAATTTTGAATTTTATAACATTACAATTCATCTTACACATTTTCTATAACATGGTATGAGAACAAAATAATTTTTTTCGGGTAAAAGAATTATTTTTCAAAAAATGCAGTTTTGTCGCCTTTTAATGACGCACCCACTTTAAATCTAGTTTTTGACATGTTTATGAGTTAAATTTTAAAAAATAAACTTATTCAATTCAATAAGTATATAAAAATTTACTTTGGATAATTTTATAATATTTTTTTGTTAACTTTCATATTTTGATGAATAGTAAAAATACACAAAATTTTAATTAAAAACAACTTTTTTCATCAAGATAATTTATATGGTTAAATTATAATATTGAATAATTTTAAAGTATAAATAGAATATATTTTTACCATTTAATATTATGTATCTCATTATCATTAATTTTACATTGAATTCATAGGTAAAAACATTTCAATCTTTTGCAATGTTTTAACTTTTAAAATCCATTTTCTCAACAGCGGAATTAATTTTAAATTAAATAACACAACTTCTGTGTATTGAATTTGGAAAAATTGATTCTATATTTGGAATCAGTAGTTACAAATTATGTTAATAGGCTACTTTTTATTTTTAGGAATTATGAATAGTAACTACGGTAAATTTTATTTACCACAATTAAAGGTAAATTAGGTAATTAAGGGTAAAAATAATATTATCAAATAACCCTAACACTTTTATTGATATCATTGGTTGATTATATTTCTCTCTAAAACATACTTGGGTCGAAATGGTTTCTTTTAGAACCCACTTGTATGTGATTAAGACATTTATTTTATTTTATTTAAAGAAAAGTTAAATATGTCTCACTTAAACTTTAATAATTATATTATTTTTAGTATAAGGTTATAATAGATATAAATTCGATTATGAATACTCATTTAAAAGCTAAAATGTTTTTATTTATCATGGAAATTTATTTTTAATTTTTAAGAAATATATAATTACCTTAATAGCTTATACAGTAATGATGCAGAAATTATTTATTTAGTGAAAACGCAATAATATTGTTTTTATTAAAGTATTAATACCCATCAAAAGGCCCAAACACTTGACCAAAAATTATTGGTCTAGTATATATACACCATAATAATCCAAGTGTTGTATTGTGGACAATTTGAAGCCTTATAAAATAGATTATGACATTTATATTATTTTATTTTAAATGATGTCACAGTTGTCACCTTCATACTTTAATAAAGTTAAAATTTTAAAAGTTGGTTTTTTAGAAGATAAATTCGACTAAAAGTATTATTATGAAATCTATTAGATTTATATTAATCATATTATTTTATTTTTAATTTTTATGAAATAAATCAGTATATTAAATAATCATACAAAAATGTTGTATTAATTATTTTATTAAGAGAAATATCAAATAAATGGTTTTAAAAATATTGAAATAAATATTATATGAACTAATTAGTGTGTTCCAAAAATTTTATAGATTAATATGACATGTTAGGAATATATTAAATATTTTTTTTGAACATATATTCTGTGTGGATTTTATTTAAATTCAAATAAATGAATAGTGTCAAAATTGACACTATTGATATTTTATAAAAATAACATAATATTAAATTGTTTAAAAATCACAAAAATATTTAAAAATTATAAATTTAAATTTATATGGTCTAAAATTTCACAAAGTTTACAATTATGGAAAGTTAACAACACATAAGTAAGTATTTATAACAATTTAAAATTTAGAAATTTTTTCCCACAAATAAGATTAAATAGATTAAATAAGGATAAATCAAATTGATAAGGTTTAAAATAATTTCCCAACATGTCTAAATTTTATTTTATGGTTATATTAAAACCCTATATCATATCCTATTATAATTTGATTAATTTTGTAAGTTTTTAGGTGGGTTTTGAGTTTATTATAAATTAATATTTTTGAGGTTTCCAAAAGTGTCCCTCTCCTCTCTTATAAAAGGTCACCTCCTCCCTCTTCTCTTCACTAAATTTTAAGCCTTAAAGTTAAACCAAACCCTGAAAATTAATATTCTAAACCTCTCTAGTTATATTATATAGTTTATAGTCTTCTCAAAAGTACAACTCTAGTGCCCTAAGAGGAAGTTTAAAAGAGGCACATTGAGGAAGAGGTAATCTCTTCTACCGATTATTTCAAGTTTCTTTCTTCTTATACTACATCTAATTTAGTTTTTTATTTATAAATTAATAACATAATTATCAATAATATACTGATATGTTATTATAAATATGAAACAACCCTATTTTACCTTATATCCATCCTATGAAAAATGAAATCACCGCGCGTGCGTACGTACTGCTTACCGTCTCCACGCCGTGGTGTAATATTTTTTTCCACCACCACCATAATTGGATGAGTAAAATAGTGGAAATAATAACATCATACTGATTATGAGATATTATATCATTCAATCCAATTCCATTCAATAATTATGCGAATGATATCATAGCTCGTGCGTACGTACGGATTACCGTCTCCACGACGCGATGAGATTCATTCTGCATGTTAACCATTCCAGGATGATTATAAAGTATATATAATAAATAATCATGGAATATATGACATAATAATGATAATAGATTTATTTATATGTTATTTACATACTTCCATTCAATTTAATAAGGAAATGAAAACAACTTTCATGCGTACGTACGACCTATCGTCTCTATGAACGGTGTATTTCATTTCATTTATCGATCTATTATATATATATTCTGAATATATATTATATATAAATCATGTTTTACATATTGGAAGTATGTAATCATGATCTAAGTAATCATATGAATAATTACAAGTCAAAAAACGTACGATAAATGAAACGATTTTACCCAAAACGTTGCTTTAACATGGAATTGACAAATGAATGAGTAATATAAAGTTGTAAGTGAATCATATATGATATCATAAATATTATTATGGTTATATTATAAGTTAATAATTTGTTTAAACCCACTATACAGGAGTCTCAGACACATATGGAAGAAATTTTACATAAGGTAAGGGATAATTATTCCAATCTCGCTCTTATCTGAGATGGTTTATTCGTAAGTATTTACTGGGGTTATGTTTATCATCCATGTCCATGATTTCTCAAAATGTTTTCATAAAATGTTTACTATTAGTATATGTATGTTTAAAGTAATTTTTACCATTTTTTGACTTTTAACACAAGGTATGGAAGGAATCTTTCTTTTTTTACCATACAGGGTACTTTTTGACTTTTCTGAAAAAAGTACGAGGATAATGTTTTTTAACTTATACGGCGTGAATGGATTTTTAAGGTTTTATAACTTCTTCTTTCCATGAAGCTTACTCTACAATATTTCATGTTTATTTTCATAAAAATTAATTTATTTTAAAATTTAATGAAACTTTGAGAATAGAAAATGATTTTTAAAAAGAAAGGATATTTTCATCAAGAATTCATTTTAAGTGTTTATAAAAACTATTTTCCATATAAGATGACATTATTTAATATGGTTATGTTTCAAGTGTAATGTCCCTATTATTTAAATGTTATGATTTTTTTTATAATGAAATGATATCCATTTATTTTATATGGATTATGTCATGATGGGACAATGTTTATGAAACCCATTTTATTCGTTGGGTTATGATGAATAATTTATGTTTATTTTGTGGCACACTTAAGAATGATTTCATTATGAGATGGGTGGGATGTATATCTCCCTCAAATTAATTGGGTAAATATTTATATCTCATGAGATAAACATGGCTGGAATGGAAAGTAAATATGGTTCAGTAATACAGGGATGGAACAACAAGTAAACCCGGTTCAGTAATGGACTTTGTCCACTATGATGGTCTTGGTAGTAATGCCTTGGCTACTATGGAAATCATATCATGTGCTTAATGGTTTTCAACAATTACATGTTTTATTCCCATGATATTTTATCATGATTAATATTTATTTATGATATATTCCTTATGTACTACCAAGATTTATGTAATTACTCATGATTTTAATGTTTTATGTTCATGTTTTTATGTTCAAATGTTTATGGATTGTTTTATGTTCTCCATGTTTACCCTTACTGATAATTTTAGCTCACCCTTTTTTTGTTTTATTTTCCCTAGGATATAAGGTAAGGTTTTAGGTAAGAAAAGAAAAGGGGAAGATCTTTATGGGAGATGTTTAAGATCTTTCACCATGATTAGAAGATTATGTTCCAAGTTTCCAAAGACACTAAACTACTATGGTCCTTGGGTGTCTGTTTTTGTTATGTATTAAGTATTCCAAAAAAGTAAGGTAATGTCCATGTACGTCAAGCTTGGGTCTCTACAGTTGGTATTAGAGGAAAGGTTTAGTCAACCTTTGGAAACAAGTATGTGAAAAATTTAGTGAGATCCCTAGAGATATTTCAAAGGTATGTATAGGGATGTCCCTATGGTCAAGTATAAGTATAGGTTATAGTCTTAGAATTACAGTAATGATCTTAGAATTAAACCTAAGATGTTAGATATTGAAGGTACTCCCCCTTTATTATGTTGTTTTCCTAGCATTATTTTTGCCTCTCACACTATTCTTTTTGGGTTTTAGACGATGGATGGAACCTGAAGGAATCGTGTTGATAAATGTAATAGATAATGCAATGATTGTCCTCCTAAACAAACCAATGTTATGGGAGATGGAGTGAAAAATATTATTGCTATACTTACACAAGATATGAATCATTCTGGACTTCCAAATGAGTAGATAAGGGAACAATATTCTATTGAGTCCTTCATGAGGCAACATCCACCTTCTTTCAATGGGTCTTTTTATCCACTTATTTCTGAACAATGGATCAGTACCATTGAAAAGATATTTTCCATACTTCGCTGTTCAGAACATGAAAAATTCATTTTGGCTGTTTACCATTTAGAAGGTGAAGCAGACCAATGGTGGAATCTAATTAAGAATACAAGTCCCCAAGATGAAATTGAATCCATGGAATGGGATGAGTTCAAGAACTTGTTTTTAAATAATTACTTCCCTCATATTATTCGTGCAAAGATGGAAAAAGAGTTCCTTTATCTTAAGAAAAAGGATGATGAATCTGTTGGTATATACAAGGCGAATTTTACAAGGATTTCAAGGTATGAATCTGGCTTTATCATCCAACCAGAAATTAAAGTTGATCGATTCTTTAGTGGCTTAAAACCAAGTCTTCAAAGGGAATTAGCTATAAGAGACTTCAGTAGCTATCAAGAAATTGTGCGTTGTGCTATCAAGGTAGAACTAGAAGTTGGTGTTACATATCCATCTCATGGTTTTGACAAGAAATGAAAGATAGATTCAAGGAAAAATCTCAAAATAATGGTGAAAAGAAGATAAATGTTTCTTTATGCTCAAAGTGTGGAAAGAAGCATGGTGGAGATTGTCTTAAAGGGACTATAAAATGTTTTAAGTGTGGAAAAGAAGGTCATCGAGTAGCTGAGTGCCAAAAATGGGAAAAAGGTATCTAATGATGTGAATAGATAAAAGACTACAGAGAATGCACCACCAAAACTTTAATGCTACAAGTGTAAGGAAATGGGGCATTATGCTAACCAATTCCCTAATCCAAGGGTTAATGATGATCAACATCAAAAACCTCTTAAGGCAAAGGACAACGGGAAGTCACATGCGAACACTATTGGTGATGTTGAACATGAAAATGAAGTGGTGGAATGATTATGTGTTTATGTAACGGGATTCCAAAATAGTGTTGTGGAATCTCATTTATAGTATCATGGAATATTGGAATATATATGTATTGGTTTATTGTGGTTTTCAATAATTATATGGTACCGGTAACCATGAAAAGTGATTAAAATATTTCTGGAAATAAGATGATATGTGCATACTGAAGGGATAAAGAGAAAATAATATGTTTGATAGTATTAATGAGCTCATGACTGATATAAGGACAAAGTGACATCGTGGTTTGAGTATATAGAAATTTTGGGATTTTGCTATGTGGAAATAATTAAATTTTGATAGCATTCATGTTTTCACTAAGATTCTATGGTAATTCATGTTTCAAGAGAATACATGATTAAGGTATTCACATGTTTGGAATGTGACCAACAAAATATAACTTATGATATATGGGGGATAAATGATGGTATTCCCATGCATGTTATATGACCTTTCTAGTAATCATTTTCTTTATACTATGAGTTTGGATAGAAGTATTTTGGATAAACCTAAAGGTTGGAATGGATTAATTTGGACATCAGATAGTATTGTTTAAGGCTAGAACTTTTTTTCTATATTATTTCTGGATTGTTATAATTTTCAAAAAAGGACAACCCGCAGGACGAGAGACAACCCGTCATGTCAGACAAGGCTGTGAGAATCAAACCCACAACCGAAGTGAGATATGCCTTTATCACCTACCACTGGCCTACATGAAGTACCTAGTTAGTATAAAATAGTTTTATTTTATTAAGTGGTATGATAAATGAATTATAAGTCCATTTTTGGAACCATATATGATTAACCTCACCATAGATGAACTTATGTATATTTAATATCTTGTTCTAACCTTTTTTTTGTGATAGAGACAGATAGAATGACCTAACATTCTATCGCATGATCTGCTAATACTTTAATAATGTCAAATTCAACTTCATTTATTTAAAAAAAAATGAAGTGGAAATTGGTCATGGAATGACCAATGATGATATTACACTGAAATCAAGTAAGTATTTATCCTTATGAAAAAAATCATCAAATTTAGGGAAATGATCTTGAAAACCAAAAATGTTGTCCTAGTACCCTCATATCCGATGAATCAGATGGTACCTTAGATCGTAAAAAATTTACTACTTTGTGATTATTGGATTTTTCATAGCCATGTTCTCTACCACTCTTCATTAGAACATGATGGTCAGATTTCTCTTCCATATCCATATTTTCACCTATATTCTCCTATATGGAAACCGAGTGCTAAGTTACATTGGGTGACCGTTATGTTTCTAACTTTACTTTTTAAAATTAATTTTTAGTATTACTTTTTACGATGTGGGTTTCTATGAAAGAAAATTTCAAGTAGTTAATGATTTATAACCCCGACGAATTTCGAGGGTGAAATTCATTTTAAGGGGGGTAGAATGTAACACCCTGAGATTTTATGAGAAATATTCGTTTTAATTTCATTGATGTCTTGTGTTGTATGCTACACCAAGATTAGCTTGCACTATATGCAACACCGTATTAGCTTTTATTATACAAAAACACTATTCTTGGCTTGTGTTGCACGCAAGAGCGACTTTCCTCAATAACATGTGTTGTACGCAATACCGAGTTTCACTAAACAATGATATATTATTATAAACTATCCGTTATGAATAGTATGAACCATATTTTGAATTTTATAACATTATAATTCATCTTATACATTTTCTATAACATGGTATGAGAAAAAAATAAACATTTCAGGTAAAATAAGTATTTTTCAAAAAATGCAGTTTTGCCACCTTTTGATGGCGCACCCACTGTAAATCTAGTTTTTGACACGTTTATGAGTTCAATTTGAAAAAATAAACTTATTAAATTCAATAATTATATAAAAATTTACTTTGGATAATTTTTTTAATATTTTTCTATTAACTTTCATATTTTGACGAATAGTAAAAATACGCTAAATTTTAATTAAAAACAACTTTTTTCATCAAGATAATTTATATGGTTAAATTATAATATTGAATGGTTTTAAAGTATACATAAAATATATTTTTTCCATTTAATATTATTTATGTCATTATCATTAATTTTACATTGAATTCATAGGTAAAAAAATTTCAATCTTTTGCAATGTTTTAACTTTTAAAACCCATTTTCTCAGTAGCGGGATTAATTTTAAATTAAATAATGAAACTTCTGTGTATTGAATTTGGAAAACATTATTCCATATTTTGAATCATTATGTCCAAATTATGTTAAAAGTATACTTTTTATTTTTAGGCATTATGAATAGTAACTACGGTAAATTTTATTTACCAGAGTTAAAGGTAAATCTGGTAATTAAGGGTAAAAATTATATTATAAAATTACCCTAAAACTTGTCTTGATATCATTGGTTGATTATATTTCTCTATAAAACATACTTGGGTCTAAATGGTTTCTTTTAGAACCCACTTGTATGTGATTAAGACATTTATTTTATTTTATTTAAAGAAAAGTTAAATATATCTCACTCAAACTTTAATAATTAAATTATTTTTAATATAAGGTTATACTGAATATAAATTAGATTATAAATACTCATTTGAAATATAATTTTTTTTATTTATCATGGAAATTTATTTGTAATTTTTAATAAAGATATAATTACCTTAATAGCTTATACAGTAATGATGCAAAAATTATTTATTTAGTGAAAAAACAATAATATTGTTTTTATTAAAGTATTAATACCCATAAAAGGCCCAAACACTTGACCAAAACTTATTTTTCGAGTATATATACAACATAAGAATCCAAGTGTTGACTTGTGGACAATTTAGAGTCTTATAAAACAGATTATGACATTTATATTATTTTATTTTAAATGATGTCAAAGTTGTCACCTTCATACTTTAATAAAGATAAAATTTTAAAAGCTGGTTGTTTTAGAAGATAAATTCGACTAAAAGTATTATTATAAAATATATTAGATTTATCTTAATCATATTATTTTATTTTAAATTTTTATGAAAAAATATGTATATTAAATAATCATACAAAAATGTTGTAGTAATTATTTTATTAAGATAAATATCAAATAAATTGTTTTACAAATATTAAAATAAATATTATATTAACTAATTAGTGTGATAAAAAAATTTTCTAGATTAATATGATATGTTAGGAAAGTATTAAATATTTTTGTCCGAACATATCTTCTCTGTGGAGTTTATTTAAATTCAAATAATTTAATATTGTCAAAATTGACACTATTGATATTTTATAAAAATAACAAATTATTAAATTTTTTAAAAATCACAAAAATATTTTAAAATTATAAATTGAAATTTATATGCTATAAAATGACATAAAGTATCCAATTATGGACAATTCACAACACATAAGTAAGTATTTATAACAATTTAAAATTTAGAAAATATTACCACAAATAAGATTAAATAGATTAAATAAAGATAAATCAAATTTATAAGGTTTAAAATAATTTTCCAACATGTATATATTTTATTGTATGATGATATTTCAACCCAATATCATATAATATTATAATTTGAGTCATTTTGGAAGTTTTTAAGTGGGGTTTGAGTTTATTATAAATTAATATTTTTGAGGTTTTCAAAATTGCCCCTCTCCTCTCTTATAAATGGGCACCTCCTCCCTCTTCTCTTCACTCCATTTTAAGCCTTAAACTCATCAAAAACCTAAACATTACTCTTATCAAAATCTATAGTTATATTATAGAGGTTCTGGTCTTCTCAAAAGGCCAACTCCAGTGCCCTAAGAGGAAGTTTAAAAGAGGCACGCCGAGGAAGGGGTAATCTCTTTTACCGATTCTGTCAAGTTTTCTTCTTCTTATACTTCCACTTCTTTAGTTGTTTCATTATAAATTAATAAAATAAGTATCACTAATATACTTATATGTTATTATAAATATTAAAAAAACCTATTTCACCTTATATCCATCCTATAAAAAACGAAATCACCGCACGTGCGAACGTATGACTTACCGTCTCCACGTCGTGGTGTAATCTGTTTTTCCACAACCACCATACTTGGATGAGTAAAATGGTGGAAATAATAATATAATAATGATTCTGAGATATTATATCATCCACTCCAATTCCATTCAATAATTATGGGAACAATATCATCGCTCGTGCGTACATACGGATTACCGTCTCCACGACGCGATGAGATTCATTCTCCATGTTAACCATTCCAGAATGATTATAAAGTATATATAATAAATAATAATGAAATATATGACATAATAATCATACTGGATTTATGTATATATTATTTACTTACTTCCATTCAATTTAATAAGGAAACAAAAACAACTTTTATGCGTACGTACGACCTACTGTCTCCATGAACGGTGTATTTCATTCCATTTAGCATATATATTCTGAATATATATTATATATAAATCATGTTTTACATTCTAGAAGTAAGTAATCATGATATAAGTAATCATATTAATAATTAAAAGTCAAAACATGTACAATAAATGAATCAATTTTACCCAAAACGCTGCTTTAACATGGAATTGACAAATGAACAGGTAATATAAAGTTGTAAGTGAATCATATATGATATCATAAATATTATTATGGTTCTTTTATAAGTTAATAATATGTTTAAACCCACTATATAGAAGTCTTAGACACATATGGAAGAAATTGGACATAAGGTAAGGGATAATTATTCCAATCTCGTTCTTATCCGAGATGGTTTATTCGTAAGTATTTACTGGGGTTATGTTTATCATACATGTTCATGATTTCTCAAAATGTTTTCATAAAATGTTTACTATTATTACATGTATTTTTAAAGTCATTTTTACCTTTTTTTGACTTTTACCACAAGGTATGGAATGAATATTTCTTTTGTTTACCATACGAGGTACTTTTTTACTTTTTCAGCAAAAGTACGAGGATATTTTTTTAACTTATACGGCGTGAATGGATTTTTACGGTTTAATTACAAATTTTTTACATGAAGCTTACTCTACAAGATTTCATGGTTATTTTAAACAAAATTATTTTCTTTTAAAATTGAATGAAACATTGATAATAGAAAATTATTTTGAAAAAGAAAGGATATTTTCCTCAATAATTCATTTCAAGTGTTTTATCAAAAATATTTTCCATCTAAGATGAAATTATTTAATATGGTTATGTTTCAAGTATAATGTCCCTATTATTTACATGTTTTGATTTTTTTAATGATGAAATTATATCCATTTATTTTATATGGATTATGTCATGATGGGACAATATTTATGAAACCCATTTTATTTTTTGGGTTATAATGAATGATTTATGTTTATTTGTGGAACACTTAATAATGATTTCATTATGAGATGGGTGGGACCTATATCTCCCTCCAATTCATTGGGTAAAGATTTATATCTCATGAGATAAACCTGGCTAAAATGGTAAGTAAATCTGGTTCAGTAATACATGGATGTGACCTATATCTCCCTCTTTGTCTGCATGTACTCTTACAAGTTGTGACGACCATGCAATGAATGTCCCAATATCCTTTTCAACTATTTGAATACCATTATAATCAAGTGGAATAGGTAGCTCTGCATTTTTCTCATGAGCTATAGTAATTTTCACTTTTAAATGATCTTTTGGAAGTGGTCTATTATGCAGCATGTCATCTGGGATGTTGAACACTATAGCCCTCGCTACAAGGTGATAGGTAGGTGTTGATAAATATAAATCACAATCATTATCACCATGTAGAAGATAATTACAGGAAAAGTTTAAGTGTTTGTATGATTCACATTTCATGAGAAAAATTATTAGAATATTGATCACCACAACTAAGAGAGCTTTTTGAGGGGAATGGCTCGCCTCAAAGCTGGTGGGGGGTGGGGGGGATCTTCACGCGCTGGTTGTTCCTGATTTGTGTCTTCTCCTTGATTCCCACCCATAAAAGTTTCTAGAAACTCTCCCTTTCATTTAAATTGTTCATCAAGGGTTTCTAGTCTTTCGCTCATTTGTTTCAATTTTTTATCTCTATCATCCATTTTTTTTCTTCTCAAAATATACTCGGGGTGTCACCCCAAACCCCGCACCTCTGATACGACCGTATTGTTCTAGCTGCTTCAAAGCCATCGATAATAGTTCTGCATCCGCTACAGGAGTAGCTGATTCTTGTGACTATCAGATATAGGAAAATAATAGATTATTTTTATGTAATAGCAATTTAAAACAAATATTTTTATCGTCGTGTCATACTTACACATCTTTCACACACTTTTTTTTGTGTTATCATCTACTAGATTCCCTTTCTTATTCACACATGCCTCCTTTCATAGCACATGACGTGGGATGGAAGTGTCTTTGGTTTTAGACTCATCAATCTACATATAAACGTAGAAAGATAATTATGATGTTGTTTATTGGCACATAACAATATTAATATAAATTTAAAGTATGTACCATTTTCTTTTCTAGTGAAGCGTACCCCATCCTTGCTTTACGATAGGGGTATGTTGGTTTTGAAGCACGTTACTTATTTTAGAACCACTATTACTATCAACCC
Organism: Viscum album; assembly: GCA_963277665.1. Classification (NCBI taxonomy): domain Eukaryota; kingdom Viridiplantae; phylum Streptophyta; class Magnoliopsida; order Santalales; family Viscaceae; genus Viscum; species Viscum album. Next base: position 1,283,470,208 of record OY728138.1, on the reverse strand, counting down.
ATTTACATTGAAAAATCATCAATTGGAATGTCGTATAATACAACTCCCATATTAGTTTGATAATGCCAAAGTATAACATATTTGCATAAATTGGATTTCTATCCTTACTACCAGAAACATGCATCGCTTCAGCCACTAGTGTAACTCTAATATTTTACATGGTACTATCTTCATCATGTTCATGTGTATAGAATGTATGACCATTAATTACATAACCACTGTATGATAATACATACACACTTGTTCTGGCGGATTGCCATCGAAGTCGTTCTGAAATTGAATTCAGATTTTCATTCAACTGCTTAAAAATATGGTCCTAAAACCATCCTATAAACTGGTGATTATGTGTATTTGATAACCATTTTTCAGCCCTTGATGGATTCAACTGCCTAAGAATTTCTTTGTGAGTTTCAATATATGGAGAAACCTCCCAACTATTATGCAAAACATAAAGGTGGGCCTGATCCTAATCTGTAATACTAATTTCCACAACATCTCTTCCCGAAATTTCCTCACCCTCAATGCGTTCAGTGTGACGAAATTTTGAGAGACCAAATTCTTTCCACATCAGATAGGTATTTAGTATAAAATTCAGCGGATTCCTCAAAAATATATCACTCCACTATACAACCCTTTGGACAACTTCGATTTTTGACATACCTTTTCAAAATATTCATACACCGTTCAATAGGATACATCCATCTATAGTGAACAGGACCACAAATTTTAATCTCTCTCACCAAGTGAATCATCAAATGAACCATCATATCAAAGAATGTTGGTGGGAAGAACAAATCTAATTCACATAATATGATGAAAATTTCTTTTTCCATAGTTGGAAATTTCACCGGGTCAAAAACATTGCTACATATAGCATTGAAAAAGAAAAAAAGTTTGGTTAACATATGACGAACATTCTTGGAAAAAATGCAATGTAAAGATATAGGAATTAGATCTTGAATCAAAACATGGAATTCATGTGATTTCAAACCTTTTAACTTCAAATCATTCATTGACACAATGTTATTGATATTTTATGAATACCCCTTTGGAACCTTTACATCGTTGAAGAAGTTTTAAAACTGATATCTCTCCTCCCTAGAAAGAGTATAAATAGCTGGAGGAAGAAACATTTTATTTTCACCCTTCACGGGAGCCAACTATTCTCGTATTCCCATGTCAATCATGTCCAACCTTGCCTTAATTCCATCCTTTGTTTTTCTAGGGGCATTTATCAAAGTTCTAATAACACTGTCACATACATTTTTTTTCCACATGTATGGCATCAAGAAAATTTCTGACGTACAAACAATTCTAGTATGGTAATTAAAAAAAAACTGATCTCTTTTTCCAACCGATTTTCATAAGGCTTTTCGAAACTGGTTTACTAAAAAAAGTGTTCACATATTTTAATTTCTCAAAAATCTGATCACCTGTTAGTGGAGACGGTGCTACACATTGTTCTGAACTTCCATTGAATGATTTCGTCCAAGATTGGTACTTATGCCGACGAGGTAGAAATCTACGATGTCCTAGAAACACAGATTTTGATGAATGTTTCAACCTAATTTATTCTGTATCTTCTTTGCACACAGAAAACCCTTGAGTTCCTTTAATTCTATAGACTTAAAAATTTCTATAAGCAGGGAAATCATTTATTGTCCCATAAAACATCTATCTCAATGTGAAGTATTCACTTTTATAAGCATCATACAACATAACACCTGAATCCCACAATAACTTCAAATACTCGATCAAAGGAGCCAGATAAAAACCAATATCGTTACCTGGTTGTTTTGGTCCTGATATAAGCATAGATAACATGATGAATTTCCGCTTCATGCATAAACAAGGTGTCAAGTTATAATTTACCAACATAATAGGCCATGTACTATGAGTGCTGGTTTGAAAACCTAAAGGATTCACTCCATCTGTAGATAAAGCAAGAAGAAGGTTTCTTGGCACTTTTCCAAATTTAGGATACTCATGATCAATTTTCTTCCATTGAGGAGAGTCAGAAGGATGACGTAATTTCCCATCTTTATTTCTTTTATCTGCATGCCACAACAATTGTCTTGCAGTTTCTTCACTTCCATATAGACGCCTAAACCTTGGAATGATTAGAAAGTACCATAAAACTTTCGTAGGATTGGATTTATATTTCTTGTATCAAGAAGCACCATAATTTGGACATTCTGTAAGTGATTTATTCTCCATGAGAAAAAATATACAGTCTTTCGGAAAAGTATGTATTCTTTCAGAAATCATACCCATCGAGCGTAGCATTCATTTAGCTTCATATGTCTGGCTTGGTAGCTCATTATATCCCGGGATCATGTCATTCAAGAGAGAAAGTAGTTCCGTAAAACTGACATCACTCCATCCATTGCCTGATTTCAATTTATACAACTTTAGTACAGCTGAAAATGCTGTATATTTAATGCAACCAGCATACAATGGCATCTTTTCACAACTCTTTAACTTATCAAACAGTTTTGGGAAATCACATAGTTCATCTTCAATTGTCTTTGTCATTTCCTCAATAAGATCTTAATCATCATTGACATCTGTAATCACATCCTCCATAAAGTCTTATCCATTATCCATATTTGTATTCATATCTGATTATCCATAAAACGCAGTTTTATCCCAGCCAGTAGCTACATTCGCCTTTTCTCCATGTTTATTCCAACATTTATAACTCCGATCTATTCCGTGACAAATCAAATGTTCTTCCAACTCCTCTAGAGTAAGTAGTATATAATGACAACAACGTAAACACGGACAAAGGATTTGAGAAGGATCCTTTGCGTGATCCTTTGCAAACTTGATGAACTCTTTCACTCCATTCTCATACTCTATTGTCAAATGATTAGCATCCATCCAATCTTTATTCATCTCCATCCTATTTGAATCTCAAATATTAGTATTTATGGTTCAAGTACACAAAACAAGACTTCCAAATACAGTAGAAGAGAACCAATTCCTTATAAAAATAGAGATTAATAGAGCCTAACCATTTCCAATAAAGATTTGGAAATCAACAGAACCAGGATAGACCCCCCATAAAAATCAACATAGTTTCCAAACACAAAGGGGTTCATGGGGATAATCACTTATGTCATAGATGGTAAAAATCACATGGAATCATCCTCTATGGCTCACCCCCCTCTATCGGGTCAACCCTTATATGGTCAACTAGTCCATCCTTTTATACCTCAACAACCTAAAATACATATTGATGAAAACCAGTAGCCAACTCTATAAGTAAAGAAAGGATTCTCATAATCTCTACAATATGGAATTAATTAAATATAATTACTTTATATTCATTATAGTTTCTTCAAATCACCCTAGTCTAAACACAAGAATAATCAAGAATGAAACATCTACCACTCCTAGGTCTCTGCCCTACATTCAATATCATCATGCCTAAATACCCATATATCCACACATACACATGTCAAAAACACATAAAAAACCATATCCACATCAGAACCAAAGTACCCATATGGATTTCAATGAGGTTACTCTACTCCAGTGGTGGTGTGTAAGAAATAATAAGAAAATATAATAAGTATATAGTCACATATAAATCTCAAACTCCTTGATCCTAAGATAGTGTTAACCAAACTAAAGACCAATCTTAGAGAACCAATCCCCCCTATAAGATCTAATAAATCATAAATATAGGTCAACAGATACTTTTTATTGATCATAACCCGAATGAGATTCTAGTAATCAACACATAAGAAAAGGGTTATAATGACCTTCTTGGTGAAAAGAACCAGTTCTTCCCAAGGCAACACACTAGGTTAAATAAATATTTTGGAAACCAATTCATCCCACTGATTATTTAGTTCCTTTAATTTAACCAGTTCTATATGGTAAGATAGAATAGATATTGGGTTTTTACCCATCACCAAGTTGATAGATAACTCCACCCCCCTCTCTAGTGGTAGACCAAAAAAGACTAAAGGAAACACTTTTGGAAATTCAATAGCTACTAGGGGAAGTTCACTATAACAAGCTTCCTACTCCAGTTCAATAGCATAAAAGGATATCATCCCACTCAAATCTGGAAGAAGAGGTCTAGATCAACTAGACCTCAGGTCTGATTCTCTATAGAAAACATGGAATTCCCCATTGGGGGCAGTGGAGGAAACCCACTGATGATAATAGTAAATCCAAGATTTATTAGAAACTAGTTAGTCCATTCTGAGAATAACATATAGGGGAATAATTTTAAGAACAAAAAAATATCATATGATCTAAATCTCTAAAAAAGAGAAAGCTTGATAGGGGAATCAGAGACCTTACTCCCTATTTATCCAGAGAGATGTTACAATCTCTATCACATAAGCCATGAGCTCTATTATAAGTTTCAATAGTTCTATATTGAGGTTTTATATGAAATAATGATGGGAACCAATATCAAATAAAACACACACTAAAGAAAAAGAAATGGAAATGGTGCCTCTCACTATCACATGAACCACATCAGTTCATAATGGAGATTAATCCACTGCATGAAGTTGTTTTGTTCCTAATACATGTTTCTAGGATCCCATTGTTATTGAATAATATTAGTATGATTTGGTACCTCTCAATATTTATGATTCCATTCCACTACACAGGGTAGTAAAAACATGTAAAACCCACTTAAAGTGGGTTTAATGTCTGTACGAGATGTAAATATTCAATGCTTCCATGAAATAATGCTTTGAGTGTTCAATATTTCCACATTAGAAAAAGTCATTTGGCCTTTACTAGAAACTATAGATGATCTGGAGGAAGTTTTATATAAAATACCATCATCGCTATTTTCAATATGAGTCTCATTCTACTTTCTATTCCACTTATAGGAACCACTAAAACTACCACTAGGAATATAAGTAACACTAGTTAACCCTGACATAATATTCATTCCAATTTATTCCATCACATCCCTATCTAGAACATCAAAATTTTAGGTAAACTTTAGCATAAATACTTGATATTGGATATCTGATCGAAGACCCATATAAAACCTCTGGGACTTAAGATTCTTATTTGACATCACTTCAAGTAAAAACTGAGAAATTTTAGAAAAATTATTATTATATTGAGTCAATGTCTAATAACCTTATACGAGGTTGAGAAACTCCATGGAATTACCCGATACCATCGAATCTAGATATAATTGTTCCGTAAAACATTTCTTGAAGTATTTTAAATCTAAGACCCCATTTAGATTAACTATTACTATATCACCACTTTCACACACACATTCCAAGCATCATAAGCATATAAGGATATCACCACTTTCACATGGATCCAATGATTGAAATATCACACCCAAACCACTATTTTACACAAAAAGACACATTCCATTTCATATTCACACTAAAACCATTTAGAAACACATTTCACACCACTTTCAAAATTTATGAAACACATTTGGAAACACAACAAGAAGAACACATATGGAATCCAACCATTTCCATTCTAAAATCCCCTTTCAAATTCATACTCACATAAAATCCATTTTATAACATGTTTCAAATCACATTCACAATTAAAAGACACATATCTGGTTAAAAAAAATACAACATGCAACAAAAATGAATTTATCTTATAAAATCCACATTCAAAACATTCAAACCATTAATTCTCTTTGAAAACTCATTTCATTTCACACCTTTCACACAAGACATAAAATATATTTAAGAAACACCTCAACAAATATAACATGAAACATAAAAACATTCCTTTAGAAAAAAAGTCTTCATATGTGGATCTCAAAACCTTTCCAAAACATATTTCACACCCAAAAAGTAATCCATAGAACACATTAATGAAAAGAAGAAAGAAAATCAAAATCATATAATAAGGTAAAATAATTGAATCACTTACCAAACACTTGGAAACTTCCAGAGGTGGAGGTGCACGGGAGGAGCCGCCAACCGAAGAGAAATGTAGGAGTAGGGTCAAGTGAAGAGGAGGAGAAGTAGGGTTTTCATGGAGGAGGATCTGCTTAAGGGGTTCGAGGGGGAGGATTAGGAGAAGGGCTAGCGGCGGAGGTCCGGAAACATTAAGATCGGGGGCGGCGGAGGTCCAACAAAGTGAAGATCGGGGGTGGCGGAGGTCCGAAAACATGAAGATTGGGGGGCGGCAGAGGGGAGTCTCAGGGTTACAGTACCGTGAGAGCTTTAGGCCATGATAAACTGAGGGCACTGTGCGACCAATTTTATAAAATATAGGACTATGGTTTTATCAGTTCTAAAAAAGATCTGATAAAGGCTACCTTTATCAGTGCTAAAATGTTAGGACTAATAAAGGTCCTCTTTATCAGTTCTAAAAAAGTGCTGATAATCCTTTCTGTATGAGTGCTAATATTTTAGCACATATACATGCCTTCTTTATCAACGCTTTTCTAGCACTAATAAAGGGTCTCTTTATCAGTGCTTTTTTAGCACTGATAAAGGTTACCCTGTATCAGTTCTAAAATTGTAGCACTGATATTGGGAAGATTTATCAGCACTAAAATTTTAGCACTGATAAAGATTACCAGTATCACCGCTAGAATTTTAGCACTGATAGAGGGTTTCTTTATTATCGGTTTTAGCTTATCATTGATATAAGGTGGAGCTTCCCTTGCCCTTTTTTTGTAGTAGTGTCCATATAGGTACCTAAACCTTGGAATGATTGAAAAGTACCATACAACTTTCATAATACCTGATTCATCTTTCTTTTATTGAGAAGAACCACACTTTGGGAATTTTTATGTGATTTTTTGTCCTTACGAAATAATATACAATAATTTTTCCAAGCTTGTTTTCTTTCAGAGATCTTATCCATTGAACATAAAATTAATTTAGCATCATATGTTAGATAAGGAAGATCATTTTATTATTGTAAAATATCATTAAAGAGATAAATTAGCTTAGTAAAACTAGAATCACTATATCCATTGTCTTCCTTTAAATTATATAGCTTCAGTATGGCTGATAGTGATTTATATTTAGTATAAATAGTATACAATGGTGTATTTGCAAAAAAATCTATAACTTCTCAAACAATTTTGGATAATCAAAAAGTTCATCTTCAACTATCATTATTATTTACTCAATATGATCTTCATTATTGTTCAAACCTATAATCATATTCTCAATACAATCTTATTCATTGTTCACACTTGTAATCATATCAGATGATTCATAAAACATAGTGTTATCCTAGTCACTATCCACATTCACTTTTTCCCTATGTTTAGCCCAACATTTATAAATTCGATATATTATATGATAGATCAAGTGTTCTTACAACTCCTATGGACTAATTAGTCTTAAAAAACAAAAACATAAACATGGAAAAAGTATTTAATAGGGTTCATATGAATTATCGTTTGAAAACTTAGTAAACTTTTTCACTTTATCCTCACAATCTTTTTCATGTGATTGTTATCCATAAATTTTTTATTCATATTCATCTTTTTGATTTATTAATATTAATATTTAACAAAATTAATAAATAAACAAAAATTATTATCTTAGAACCCATAAAAGGCCATTCTTAGAGAATCATTTAAGCTACATGAATCCATTGGTATAAGATAATAAGAGACGAATGATGCATATTGTGGTTGTTTTATATTGGTGGAAATCATTAAAGGAAATAAAGGTGTGATCTATATAAAGTTAAAAAGAATCTAATTAAATTTTCATCTATTGAAAAACACAAACATATCATATAGGATTCATTTGATGATATGTTATACTATTACATAAACAAAAAATATCTAGAAAAAGTTGTGAGCGATTAAAATCAACAAGTGGGAGGAGTTGATGTTTATTCATTTCTTAACTTGGTATGTGGTAGGGTGGGTAGTGTTACACTGATATGATTCCTAGGATCTAAATTTGACCATTTTTTAGACAATGAAAACATTGATAGGGCCAAATCACATGGTCTTGAGAACCCAATGTTTGAAGAAACTCTTGAATTTAAATCAAATGAACCAGAAGTCCCGAGATAGGGTTCACATATTCTATTCCCATTTGAAAAATTACACATTTTATCAAAGGGGTATTTAAATAACCCATTAAAAGAAATTTAATTCATTAAACACCATATTCCACTTTAAAACCTTACATTTCTTAAATCAAAGTAAAAAATTTTAAACAACCCAATATCCATAAAAAATATCACCATCATCATAACAAGGATTTAAAAAATTAAACCACCTTTTATAAAACATGGAATGATGTAAAAGAATCCAACCATTGCATTGTAATATGAAAGTACAACCAAATTTTAAAAATAACATTTGTAGAATCACATTTTTAAGAAAAACATTTAAAAACCAAGTTCAAGATATAGAATTTGAGTTCCCAAACCACCCTTTGTCATTAAAAAAGTATACATTTATAAATATAGATACCAATCATCCTGTTGCACATATTTACACATCATTGTGTGATGATATCCAATAATTTATTTATATTTAGATCTATGTATTCTTCATTTAATTACTTTATTAACAAGCAATGAAAAAGAAAACTTTTCTTCTTTGTCTTGGTAAAGCAATGTATAAATCAACTATCATTTTCATGAACTAAAAAAATAATTTGATCCTATATCAAGAACCATTAAATGACTTCAAGTACCATTAATTTTTAAATAATGAAGAAAAATATAAAGAAGATAAACGTCTGTTAAATACTCAGCATGTAGTGTAGTAAGTTAGAGTTCAAAATTATTGGAGGATCTGAGCATCACAATTCTTATTGTGTTGGATTGATTTTCTAAGCTACGTTGGAGTTGGAGAAATGAAATATATTGTGTGGATATAGTTTTAATCCATTGGTTGTAATGTAAGATGTGTTGGGATTTTATGTAATATAAACTTATGATGGAATGTGAGCAATTGACGCTACCCATGTTTTGGTTATATCGTAACATCAATTTCTTTTGTACACGATATTTCACTCTGCATATAACCTAGTATAAGATCCTGACATGACTTGAAATATGTTGATATCATAAAACTCGTTCTCAAATTTTCATGGCTGGTGTAATACTAGATTCTTAGAACGTTCCTCAATAGTATCACTTTATCTTTACTTACATACCACTCATTTATCATGAAAAACGCTTATACACTATCGATATCTCATGTACTGATGTAAATTCATAATCCATGTGCATAACCCATGTGTTCATTCCATATCTCATGGGTAAAATATATAATAATTTAGTATCTATAAAAAATATATAATATGAATGTAATTAAATATTAAACAATGTTGAAAATATGAAAACTTATTAATTTCATAATAAGATAAAATTATTAATAACAAACTTCAAATAAAAATTAAAGAATATAAATAAATATCATGTGTATAAGTATCAAAATTATTATGAAATAATTATTATCAAGTGCTATAAATATTAAAAATTGGAACAAATCATACAAAATAAATTAAATACATTTCAAAATTCCTATAAAAATTATATACAAATCAAGAGATATTAAAATTATTGGGGTTCTTTTTCCTGGTAATGGAAGAAAATGGGAATAATTGTTTATTTTACTCCATGGAAACATGAAGGATACTTGGAACTTGGATTGTAATACCATATGTGCACTACAAAAACTCTACCTACTTATCATTTTCAGTCACCATCTTACTTGATAAGTGGGAAGAGTTTTTGCGGTGTATAACTAGGAGTTCCATGAAATCAGAGTGAGAAATTATGATGAATTATTGAAATGAATCTTAAGGTGAGGGATATGGTGAACTAACAATGGATTGAGGCGAGAGAAATTGGGTGGAGAATCAATAAGGTAGATTGAGGACAAATAAGATCGCTCATGCACGCTGCTCAAACCATTCAGGAAAATAAAAAACACATAAAGATTGATTAGATAATAAAAAAAAATATTTTGATTTCATTTTAAGGGTATTAAATGTTCATTTTTGATCTTATGGGCTTGAGTTAGTGGATTTTAATTTTGAACATCCATTCTCATCATTTGTGCACTTCATGCCTAATATGCACCAATTTAGGCCCAATGTTTCATCTGATTTTAAAGAATGTAATTATATATGTTTTAATTTGATATTTTGGGAAATGGATATAAACATAAATATTAACATTTTTCATTCAGGGATCAATGGAGGATTCATAAAGGATGATGGGGATATTTGGCGATAAAAGGAAACAATTCTGGAGAAGGCAGATTGGATATCATCCCATTGATGGGAATGTGGGGCCCAAAATACCGTCCCAATGAATCCAAAAATTCATTGGAGGCTAGAAGAAATATATAGGAACAAATAATTATTCTAGATCCAGTAATAATTCGTCCTAAATAGTGGTGCTTAATTCCGTCCAAGTTGAATATTCAATTCTCGGCCAGATTATGCGGCCCAGAAAAACAGCCCACTATTTATATCATATCTCTCTAACGGATTATTATTTTGAGATGAAGTTTTATATGCTATTAGGGGACGTCTAGGGAGTCATTTAATTGTTATATGGCCCACTCAAATTCATCCTTATTGAAGGTCTTTTCGGCACGTCTTTCTGGTGGATGCAAGATGACTGCAACTTCGGGGCAAGAAGTTGAAAAGTCTCTCTACATTAATGTTCCACCCACCTTTCCCCAACAAAATCAATTAAAGGCACATGGGATGTTGAGGGATCGGCCATGGCTTCATTTTTTCCTATTTAAGGTAGTAGTGGTGGAGGATTTAGGGATCTTGGAGCTTTTTTTTGATTGTAATGTCATTATGCCAAATTGTCTTTGTAGCATTTTTCCTTCCCATGTAAGTTGTTCGAATCACCTTAGTTTTTAATAAAAGTTCCTCTATTCTCTTGTTATGTTCTTATTCATATCACCTTGATACCGTTTCCTCAAGGTGTGAACTTTTTCACACCAAACCTTGTGATTTTGTTCACACAACGGTGGAGTGATCATTATTTTTGTTGTTTTTACTTCTTTAATTCCACCCTCGTAAGTCTACTTTTCGCTTCTATTGAGAACTTGTCATAAATAGAGGGCTAGCTATTTTAAGGGTTGATTTAAGGGAGTAGAAAGGGGATATATTTAATGTTATTTATCACTCTATAAATGTTATTAATTTATTTTAATTGAGTTTCTTTCATTCAATGATTTTTATTCTTCCTCTTCCTTATTGAATTTATTCACCCCACTTTCATGTGATAATTATATCCTTTACCTTTGAGTGCTCATGAAAATGATCCTACAAGTGTATTGGTGATCATAATGTATTTTTAAGGTGTTTAATCATTAAGTTATTAGGTTAGTTTGAATTTATTTCATGATTCCTTCTCGAGTTAATGAAATTAACATCGTAAAAAAAGGAATTCATTCAATCCACCCCGAGCAATAACCTAGGATCAACTCATTTTCTCATAATTTGAATTCACATAGATCTTTTAGTGATATTTTAAAACCATATAAAATCAACCCAAGTTGGCCACTTCATAGCCAAAATCCATCTCTTTTTATTGAGTGTCTAAAGGTTCTTCTTAGGTCTCTGAGGATTCGACAACCCAAGCTACACTACAAGCGACCGCTTGACCCTTAAAACTTGGGTAAATTTGGGCGAATCCAAATTTTGGCACCGTTTTCGGGGACCAAGTAAGTTACTTAGACAAAAAACTTCTTTCCTCACCCACACTTCTTCTATTCTCACCCATGATATCTTATCTTTTCCCTTTCTCACTTTTTTTCTTTTGGCGCATGCCCGCCTACTCCCGTGATAACTCAAATAGAACAGTTAGGGTGGAAATTCATAGGACAGGGGAGCCAAGTACACCATTGGATCCTAATATTACTAATACCCTAGAGTTAAAGATTGAGTCAATTTCAATGGAGGGTCTTCAAAGAAACCAACTCATAAACCCGGGTGGGAACCAAAATGGAAATCCAAATGAGGCAGCCCCAAATTTGGGGAATGCAGTTGATCAAAACATGAATGACTACCTTACACCTACCTGGACCAATGCACCCTATTGCATTAGGCATGCTACCCTAGGAGAATCCCACTATGTCTTTAAACCTCATTTCCTAAACCACCTTCCAACCTTCCATGGGATGGAGTCAGAAATGCCTTACCTTCATGTCAAGGAGTTCAATGACATTATTGAAACCATGTGCTCACCACATCAAATTGAGTCAGCTAAGATGAGTCTCTTTCCTTTCTCAAAGAAGGATCGAGCAAAGAACTAGTTAAATAATCTGAGACCTTCATCAATCCAAACTTAGAACCAACTGTAAAGAGAATTTTACAAAAAATACTTCCTCCATCACAAAACCATTGCATTAAAAAAGAGCATCCAATTTTTTTTGAAAAAGAGGGAGAGTCATTTTACAAAACATGGGAGAGGTTCAAAGACACCCTAAACATGGTTCCACACCATGTTTTTTCTATTTCTGAACAAGTAATAATTTTCTATGAAGGTTTGGGCCCGGGGAAGAAACAATTAATTGACATGATGTGTAATGGGACTTTTAAAAACAAATCCCCAAATTATGCATACGAGTATCTATAAATCCTTGCAGAACAAAACCAAACATGGGGAACATCACCTTATTATGAAAATCCTCAAAGAACTGTTGGAATAAATACACTTAGAGAAGAGGAAATCCTTATGGAGAAACTTGCAGCACTCTATAAGAAGGTTGAAGAGATAGACCACAGGAAAATCCATGAAATCCAAACTGTAGACCCTGTTTGCACAATCTATGACAAACATGACCACAAAACAGACAACTGCCCAACCATTCCATCCATAAAGGATGTTATTTTAGGAGGACCACCTGCTGAAGTCAATGCCCTAAAATTTCAAAAGCTCCAATACCCAAACACATTCAACCCAAGGTATAATGACCACCCAAGCTTCCGATGGAAAGATAACCAACAACCTAGCCAACCACAAGGACCAAACCCATACCGTACACAAAATTTTCAAAACCATAACCAATTCCAACATCCTCCAGTCTAATACCAACAACCCATCCAACAACCAAAGTATCCCCCTGGGATAACCCAACCAACACAAGCCCCTTCCCAATCTGTCCCTCTCCCAATCCTTGAACAACTATGAAAAAAAAGGAAAGGATGAACTCAGAAGTATCTTCCCTAAAACAAGAACTTCAAACCATCAAAACTGGAAAGGCAACCATGCCCACACATGCCATTCCACAACAAACATCAAGGGGAGATACAATTTTCACTCAAACAACTCATGAACAACTAAAGGTTGTGACAGTTTTGAGAAGTGGGAAATCAATTGAGAAACCTGAACAAATAGTTCAAAACCCACCTAAAGATTCAAAATATAATGAAAATTCAAATGAAAAACATGAAAAAACTGAAGATACTAATAAAAATGTGAAGGAAACAACTCTTCAAAAAATAACCCCACAATCTGCCCCATTTCCTCAACGCATGAGGGGGAAAACCAAGCCTGAATTGAGTGAAACATTGAGGAAAATATTCTCACAATTCAAGTTGAACATTCCACTCCTCGATTCCATTCAAACAATTCCTGTATACTCAAAATACTTAAGGACCTCTGCACATTTAAATGGAAATTCTCACATAAGAACCAAGTCCTTCTAGCAGCAAATGTTAGCACAACAACCCAAGGAACCATTCCTCTAAAGATAAAAGACCCAGGATGCCCTTACATAAATGTTTAACTAGGAGATAACAAAGTTTTTAAAGCCTTGTGTGATCTAGGATCCAATGTGAACCTCATTCATTATGCTATGTATTGTCAGTTAGGGCTCGAAGAACTCCAACCCACATCTGTCACTCTTCAACTTGCTGATCGTAGTATTCGAGTTCCAAAGGGGATATTAAAGGATGTTTTGGTGAAATTTGAAAATTAATTTACCCAGCTGACTTCATTGTTCTAGAAAATCACCCAAGATTAGGTCATAGGGAGCAAACCCCAATCATCCTTGGTCGTCCCTTCCTTGCAACAATCAACTCTATTATCCGAGTCCGAAATGGGAACATGACCATCACCTTTGGAAACATGAGTCTAGACTTGAACATCTACAATGAAAACTCTCAAATTGGGGATGATGAAGAGATCCAAGAGGTTAATTGGATAGGTAGTGTTGATAGTGAACTCAAGGAACATCAAGGAATTACTGAAGGATGTTTAAGTCAAGAAGAGATTGATTTTCTTTGTTCACATGAGGGAAATTTGTCTCCTTGGCTTGAATCTATTTCATATAGCTCTATTGATGATTTTTTAGAATCACCAATCAATGATACCATGGGTGAAATCAATAACATCAAGTCCATACCCATTCATGAAACTACTCTAGATAATTTAGTGGATATAAATTCTTTTCACAAGGAACCAATTTTGTCGAGAAATCTGAACAAAGAAACCAAGTTCAATACAAAGTATCATCCTTTCTTGGAAAGTGATAACCACTCTGATCTTGAATTTAAGGTTTTACCTTCATCACTCAAGTATGCGTTCTTAGGGGAAAATCAATCCTTTCCTGTTGTCATTTCTTCCTCTATTGAAGCCGATCATGAGAGGATGCTTCTAGATGTCCTTAGGAGACACAAGACAGCCATTGGATGGACCCTATCTGAGTTCCTAGTATTATCCCACTTATCGGGACTCATATAATTGTTCTATAATTTTATTCAAATCCATGTCATCAACCTCAGCGATGACTCAATCCTAATCTCATGGAAGTAGTAAGAAAAGAACTTTTGAAATTGTTAAAATCTGGTATCATCTATCCTATAGCTGAGAGTGAGTGGGTTAGCCCAATCCATGTGGTTCCAAAGAAGGCTGGAATCACAGTAATAACCAATAAGGATGTAGAGATGCTTCCAACAAGGGTTAGTAGTGGATGGAGAGTCTGTATTGACTATAGGAAGCTCAAATCTTGTACCAAGAAAGACCATTTCCTCTTGCCTTTTATATATCAATTCCTCGAGCGAGTGGCGGGTCATCAATTCTACTACTTCCTAGATGGATTCTTAGGGTATAATCAAATCGAATTATCCTTAGAGGATCAAGGAAAAACAACCTTCACTTTTCCATTCAACATTTTTTCCTTCAAGAACATGCCCTTTGGGTTATGTAATTCCCTTGGTACCTTCCAGCGGTGCATGATGGGAATCTTCTCAGACATGGTGGGGGATTGTTTAGAGGTCTTCATGGATGATTTATCCATCATTGGGGATACTTTTGAGGGATGCCTTCTAAATGTTTAAAAGGTTTTGTCAAGGTGTGAGGATAAGAATCTCATACTAAATTGGGAAAAATTCCATTTCATGGTAAGGGAAGGACATGTTCTAGGTCATCTGGTATCTGGTAGAGGGATTGAAGTTGATAAAGATAAGGTTGACATCATTCTTCACCTTACCTCTTATAAAACTATCAAGGAAGTGAGGTCCTTCTTAGGACATGCTGGTTTTTATAGAAGGTTCATTAGTAATTTCAGCTCTATTTCTCGACCACTTTGTGCTCTATTGGTAAAAGATGATCCATTTTTATGGACAGAAAGCTGTGAGGAATCATTCTCTACACTCAAGTCAACTCTTATATCTCCACCTATCATGCAATCTCCAAATTGAAAACTTCCTTTAGAGATCATGTGTGATGAAAGTGACTTCGCTATAGGAGAAGTATTAGGACAACGGTGTGAGAAAACTCCATGTGTCATTTCTTATGCAATCAAATATTTAAATGATGCACAAATAAACTACACCACCACTGAGAAGGAGTTTCTTGCTGTTGTCTTTTCCTTAGAGAAATTCAGATCTTATCTCTTAGGATCACCCATCATTGTATTCACTGACCATTCAGCCCTAAAATACCTTTTTCAAAAACAAGATGCTAAGGCTATATTGATTAGGTGGGTCCTTCTTCTTCAAGAGTTAGATTTAACCATTAAGGATAAAAAGGGTGTTGAAAATGTTGTAGCTGATCACCTCTCTAGGATGGAATTCAAAGACAACTCACACCACCTCTCTGTGTCTGATTCATTTCCCGATGAGAACCTCTATTCAATTAGTGATTTCCCTTGGTATGCTGACATAGCAAACCATTTGGTGACGGGTGACATTCCAAAATTCATGGGGACCCAAGATAAGAGGAAATTACTTTCTGATGTCTAACACTATGTGTTTTATGATCCTTACCTCTTCAAGTTTTGTCCTGATCAAATCATCAGGAGATGTGTTCCCGAGTCTGAACAAGATTCCATTCTAAAATTTTGTCATTGAGAGGCATGTGGAGGCCACTTTTCTACAAATAAAACCACTACAAAGGTCCTCCAAAGTGGTTTCTACTAGCCGAACCTCACTAAGGATTCCTTCCAATTCTTTATAAGTTGTCCTCAGTGTCAACAATTAGGATCCATTTCCAAAAGGAATCAAATTCCCCTCACTCCCATTCTGGTCGTTGAAATCTTTGATTGTTGGGGAATTGATTTCATGGAACCCTTTCCAAACTCTAAGGGATACCTCTACATCCTCTTAGCTGTTGATTATGTCTCAAAATGGGTTGAATCCATTCCCACCAAGTCCAATGACCACCATGTTGTGATCCGATTTCTGAAAGAGCATATATTTTCTCGATTTGGAATTCCTAGGGCTATAATCAGTGATCAAGGAACCCATTTCTATAATCTCCCATTCTCTTCACTCATGTATAAGTATGGAATTTATCATAAAGTTTCCACTACATACCATCCTCAAATCAACGGTCAAGCTGAGTGAGAAAATAGGGAGATTAAGAAAATTATTGAAAAAACTGTCAACCCCTCTAGGAAAGATTGTTCTGAGAAACTCTTGGATGCTCTTTGGGAATATCGCACAGTATTCAAAACCATCCTAGTAATGTCACCATATAGGTTGGTTTATGGGAAATCATGCCATTTACCTGTTGAAATTGAGCATAAGGAATTTTGGGCAATAAAAAAAATGAATTTATACATTTCTTTAGCCAAAGAAAAGAGGAAATTAGATCTTAATGAACTTGAGGAACTTAGGATGGAGGCTTATAAAAATTGAAGGATAAATAAAGCTAGAGTTCAAGCCTACCAATCTAGGAATATCAAATCCAAAAAATTTGAACTAGGAAAACATGTGTTCTTGTATAGTTCAAAAATTCATTTAGACCCAGGAAAGTTAAGGTCTAGATGGTCAGGTACATTCATAGTACATCATGTATACCTCCATGGGGTAGTTGAGATTCAGGATCCCACAAGTGGTAACATTTTTAAGGTCAATGGTCATAGTTTAAAACCATTCATTGAATCATTAAATAAATAGGAAATAGAGGTAGAGTTAACAGAGCCAACCTATGAACCGGGAAAAAATTGATAGATTCAGGATCCATGTTGGGCTAACGACGTTAAACAAAAGCACTGCACGGGAGGCAACCCACGGTTTTCATGTTTCTAATCTTTGTGAATCATATTTTGTTTCCTTCTTCTTCATTTTTTTATTTAAAAAAAAATATAGGCTGTTGACCTGTTCTTCTTTTATGAGTAAGGATGGGTATTAAAGGGGAGCACCGTATTCATTCGTGTCACGCGGTGTGATCCCAGAGTAATAACTTACCCAGAAAATATAAATAAGACAATGTATCATCATTTTATTTTTATTTTATTTTTTTGTAGGTATTTAAAAAAAATAGACTGTTGACCTGTTCTTATTTTATGATTAAGGATGGTTATGAAATGGGATCACCATATTCATCTGTGTCACGCGGTGTGATCCTTGAGTAATACCTTACCCAGAAAATATAAATAAGACAATGTATCATCAGTTTATTTTTATTTTATGTTTTTGTATGTATTTAAAAAAAATATAGATTGTTGACCTGTTCTTCTTTTATGAGTAAGGATGGGTATTAAAGGGGAGCACCGTATTCATCCATGTCACAGGGTGTGATCCCTGAGTAATACCTTACCCAGAAAATATTAAGAAGACAATGTATCATCAGTTTATTCTTATTTTATGTTTTTGTATGTATTTAAAAAAAATATATTGTTGACCTGTTCTTCTTTTATGAGTAAGGATGAGTATGAAAGGGGAGCACCATATTCATCCGTGTCACGCGGTGTGATCCCTGAGTAATACATTACCCAGAAATTTAAGAGAAGACAATGTATCATCAGTTTATGTTATTTGTACGTTTTTAGGTTAAAAAAATATATATATTAAAAAAAAATTAAAGGCATGTCACAGGTCATTGGGAAAATCTGGTCATAACTGTCCAAGCCATTGGGAGACAAACCAGAACTGAAGGGAGACATGGGAATGCATTTTCAACATCAACCACCAGGTGATATCATTCCATAATTTTCATTTTCAATGTCTTCGTTGAACTTCTATCCTTCCCCTTCTATGTTTCAATTCTTTAAACACTGGGGCAATGTTATTCTAAGTTGGGGGGGGGAGATAAAAATGTGTGGAAGAAAAAATGTCATTAACCTTGAACATGATAACACACATTCCAAACTCTGAAATTGGATATCAAATAATTTTTCATGCCTTGATTATAATTTTAATGAAAGTTTATGTTAATGTGCATAGATATTGGAAAGTTTGGTTGTCCGATGAGATTTTTCACCGTTATATTTTCATCCATTTAATAAAAAAACACAATGCACATCCTCTAGACTATGGGGTTTTAGTTTGAGTTCTTGGGGACCCATAATAAATAGCATAGGATTGGCGATCATTTTAATTTTAACATGAGTATTCAAAAAAAAATCAATTGCGCGTAGAGAAATGAATTGAACTAATGTGTGACTTTCGGCACTTGGGGATCATGACTCCATAGTTTTCTGGCCTAGAGTTGGGAATTTTATCTCTATTTGTGATAATTTGAATTTGTTTTTGATTGAGTTAACTCGAGATGATGCCTGAGTATGTGAGATTCACTTAGTGCCATAAGGTCTTTGAGCCTGGGAGTCATCGACAAAGTCTTGCTACATGGGTTGACTCAATTGAGTTCAATTTCAATTACCATGGAAAAATTGAAAAAAAATCCAAAAAAATCCCAAAAAAAAACAAATAAAATAAAAAAATGAGTACTCATCTTATTATTAAAATTTTATTTCTCCCAGCGCTTCCATCTTTTCTCCCTCGAATGAAAATGAACCCCCATGTCTATTGTGACGCACAACACTTCATCATGCTTAGTTGAATTTGGATGAAATATGGAGATGAATTTGAACAAAGGAATGGGCTTGGTATAGAGATATTACTGTGGAAATAGTTGTTTTAAATGATTTTTATGCGTTTCATAATTGTTTGGTATGAGATCTTTGGGTGAGAAATGTGTATTAAAATGTTTTTGGAAAAGGTCATTCGAATTTCATTTTTGTGAGATATATTTTTCTCGGGACTAACAAAACTCAAGTTTGGGGGTGTTATTAGCTAATAAAAACACATATTTTGATTGAATTTTAAGGTTATTAAATTTTCATTTTTGATCTTATGGGCCTGAGTTAGTGGATTTTAATTTTGAACATCCATTCTCATCATTTGTGCACTTCATGCCTAATATGCATCAATTTAGGCCCAATGTTTCATATGATTTTAAAGAATGTAATTATATATATTTTAATTTTATATTTTGGTAAATGGATATAAACTGAAATATGAACATTTTTCATTCAGTGATCAATGGAGGATTCATAAATGATGATGGGGATATTTGGCGATGAAAGGAAATAATTTTGGAGAAGGCAGATTGGATATCATCCCACTGATGGGAATGTGGGGCCCACAATACCGGTCCAATGAAGACAAAAATTTATTGGAGGCTAGAAGAAATATATAGGAACAAATAATTCTTCTGGAGCCAGTACGAATTAGTCCTAAATTGTGGTTATTAATGCGTTACAAGTTAAATATTTAATTCTGAGCCAGATTATGCGGCCCAAAAAAATATCCCACTATTTATATCATATCTCTCTAACAGATTATTATTTTGGGCAGAAAGTTTACAGGATGTTAGGGGAAATCTTGGGTCTCATTTAAGTCTTCTAGGGTCCACTAAAATTCGGATTTTTAGAAGGTCTTTTCGGCGCGTCCTTCCGGTGGATGCAAGTTGTCTGCAACTTCGGGGCAAGAAGTGGAAAAGTCTCTCTACATTAATGTTCCAACCACTTTTCCCCAAAAAAATTAATTAAAGACACATGAGATGTTGGGGGCTCGGCCAAGGCTTTATTTTTTCCTATTTAAGGTATTAGTGGTGGAGGATTTATGGATCTTGGAGCTTTGTTTTGATTGTAATGTTATTATGCCAAATTGTCTTTGTAGCATTTTTCCTTCCCATGTAAGTTGTTCGAATCACCTTAGTTTTTAATAAACGTTATTCTCTTATCTTGTTATGTTCTTATTCATATAACCTTGATACTATTTCCTCAAGGTATAAACTTTTTCACACCAAACCTTGTGATTTTGTTCACACAACGGTGGAGTGATCGTTATTTTTGTTGTTTTTACTTCTTCAATTCCACCCTCATAAGTCTACTTTCTGCTTCCGTTGAGAACTTGTCATCAATGGAGGGATAGCTCTTTTATGGGTTGATCCAAGGGAGTAGAAAGGGGCTAGATTGAAAGTTATTTCTGACTCTCTAAATGTTATTAATTTCTTTTAATTGAGTTTCTTTCATTCAATGATTTTTATTCTTCCTCTTCCTTATTGAATTTATTCACCCCACTTTCATGTGATAATTATATACTTTACCTTCAAGTGCTCATGAAAATGATCCTACAAGTGTATTGGTGATTAGAATGTGTTGTGAAGGTGTTTAATCAGTAAGTGATGAGGTTATTTTGAATTCATTGCATGAATCCTTCTCGAGTTAATGAAATTAACATCGTAAAGAAAGTAATTCATTCAATCCACCCCGAGTAATAACCTAGGATCAACTCATTTTTTCATAATTTGAATTCACATAGATCTTTTAGTGCTCTTTTAAAACCATCTAAAATCAAACCAAGTTGTCCACTTCATAGTGAAAAATACATCTCTTTTTATTGAGTGTCTAAAGGTTTTTCTTAGGTCTCTGAGGATTTGACAACCCAAGCTACACTGCAAGCGATCGCTTGAACCTTAAAACTTGGGTAAATTTGGGTGAAACCAAAGATGCTTGAGGGGGAGCGACGGATCACAAGTCACATACCTTGGGTTTTGAAAGTGTCGATTTTTCTGAGATGTTTGAGGGAGGTTGATGGAAAATATTTATTTCTATGATATCTTGAACAATTTGAGGATGACGAACTTTGTTAGGGTTCTATTTAAAATATTGGGAAGAGTTTCATCAGTTCTATTAAAAATGTGCTGATAAAAAGTGATTTTATCAATAATAAAATAATAAGCACTGATAAAACAGATCTCTATTAGTGATTTCTTAGCAATAATAAAATGTATATTTATTAGTGATAAAATTCACGTTCTTATAAAGACCAAATTTTAATAATATAATTAATATAATTAAAAACTTTAAATTTATATAATTATAAATAGCAGTTTGGGTCCTAGCTTAGTGGTTAAGGCTACCCTGTAATCCTGCATCAACCAGGGTTCAATCCCTGACAGCCTTATAATTTGGGGATTTATTGTGGAGGTGTGTGGTGAGGATGAAAAATTGGAAACATTGGTGGCTTGTGGGGGTGGTTAGAGTGCGGTGACGATTGTGCGACGAGGCATTCCTAGTCCGAAGGATGGTGGGTCAACTAGCGATAGTGAGCTATTTTGGATGCGATGATCTCGGTTTGCATGGAAGATGGTTGGTTGGATGTAGGCGGTGGGTTGTGGATGACGATGGTGGTGTAGAGGCTGGAGGATGACGGTCGGATGATTGTGGTAGGCTGGTTCAGATTAAGGCTAGACGAGGTGGTGATTCAAGGAGGGATGATGATGGGTGATGGTGGGACCATCACCCACGACGTTACATCAGTAACCATTATATTTTTCAGTGGAATTTTTTTGGATCTCATCCATAGTGCAGGTCCATGGAGTTTCAGAGTGCAGGTCCCATCTTTATAGAGCTACCAGATCAGTTGAATGAGAGGGTATGACATCTTCTATCAGAACTAAGCGATGTGCATCTTTGTACGAGGCATTGCTACCCGTGTAGCCAATCAAAGGGTTGGTATCTTAATTATAAATATGTATTAATTATCTAGGGGAGGGACTATTCTATGATTGCAGGTCCTTGGGGCCTTTAAGGTCATATACTAAGTCCATGTTCCTTTGGGCCTACAGGTCATGTAACGTTTCCCCCCAAACCCATTAAAAACGTATTATAAATAAAAAAATTAATAGACTTCGGGTTTGGCGGTATATAATTATAAATAAATATAAATGTATATAATTATAATTATAAATAAATATATTTATAAATATTTATATATAATTATAAATATATTTATATAATGATATATATTTTTATAATTATATATAATCATAATTATATTTATTAATATATAAATATATATAATTATAAATATAATTAATATATTAATTATAATTTTATATTTATTTAAATATATATGTATATATTCATAATTATAATTATAAATAAATATATTTATAGATATTTTTATCTAATTATAAATATATTTGTATAATTATATATAATTATATATATTTATTAATATGTAAATATATATAATTATAATTATAATAAATAAATATATAATTATAATTATAATTATAAATAAACATATTTATAAATATAATTATAAATAAACACATTTATAAATATATTTCCATAATTATAAATATATTTCTATAATTATATATATTTATATAATCTATATATTTACTAAAGTATGAATTTTTTCACCACGTGTCGCCACCGTAGTAACTCTTTACATTTTCCTGTCTCTGTCTACCATTTCTCCCTCGCCTCCCACACCCTTAGCATCACGATTTTCCTCCTCAAATACCACTGTTTCAAAGCCTCCGCACACCTTCCACCCTCTTCATCCAATGATTACACCAAAATCAGCCACTATTTCCTACAATCTGTGGTGCATCTCGCTTCTCCATCTCCAATGCTTCCTATATCCACCACGTGGCGATGTCGCTACTCCATCTTCACATCTACCGAACTCCTCCCCGTCTCGAGTTTACTATTCCGAATCATCTGTTTCTATACGTCGACCATTTTCTCTTCCTCCTCATCCGACGATTTCACCAACTACGGCCTCCCAAATCTACCATCACCATTTATTCTCGACACTTTGTCTTCAATTATTCTGAAATCCGCATTCTAGGGTTTCGTAAAATACTCCATTCAGTCTCCCAAATCTAGGGTTTGAAGTACTTCGTGCTCAGCTACCAGTGCTCCATCGCTGTTGACTATCATCAATTCATTTGTGTACATCTTCTAGGTTTATCCTAAATCACCCACCTCCATCTTCTCTTGCATTTTTCTAAAAAAGAGGAGCTATTATTCTCATCCACTTGATGCGGGCTCTCCTTCGTTTAGCTACCGCAATCCCTACTTCAATAGGTGCGTAATGCTACTATCATTCAATAACTATCCCTTATGTTCTTTGTTATAATATTTTCCGGTTCACGTAACGTAATGAAAGTTTCATAATAATTCTTCCTATTTCAATACTGCAATTATAATTTCTCTTAATCATTTACCTTCTATTCTTCATAATACAGTTCCATTATTTACATTGTTTGTACTATGATCACATTACTGCCTCCAAGTAGACATGTTTAATATGATTGGACATTTTTTAGGGAAGATATGTTTGATATACAGCAGCTGAAGCATGGGAGTCTATACAGATCTATGACTTATGTAGGTTCTGGGTTTAGTCAAACCAAAAGTGTTTAAATCAGTAAAAGTGTTCTTTCATTTTCCCATTTGTTGTGTTTATTGTGTTCTCTTAGGACTTATGGAGGTTGAAGTTCTAGTTTGGGGCATGGTTTCTTATTTTGTGAACAAAGGTTAATCAATTTTCTCCTTTTTGAATCTCCCATAGTAAGTATATGGAATAACCAGTACTGC
Source organism: Viscum album (assembly GCA_963277665.1). Classification (NCBI taxonomy): domain Eukaryota; kingdom Viridiplantae; phylum Streptophyta; class Magnoliopsida; order Santalales; family Viscaceae; genus Viscum; species Viscum album. Next base: position 1,283,446,144 of record OY728138.1, on the reverse strand, counting down.
ATTGCTACTACTATAATTAACATCATTGAATTTATTTTCCACTTCAACCAATTTTCCTGTTATGGTTTTATAAAATTTAATTAATTATAACCAATTGAATATATATATATATATATATTATGTTTCATGTATATTTAGTTCATTCACTTTAAAAAACATGTTTCAAACAAACTTTTAATGGATACAGTCACATATAAATATATGTTCTTGGATAATACAAATCGGATTCCAAAATTAAATTTATCGATACAAGGTTTGTTTAGTTATATTTCTTTTGACATTGTTACATTATTTTTTTTATTTCAGGCAACCAATATGTTTATTTTATTAAACTATTTCAGCATATATGGTATTTTTGAGAATTTCATATCATACAATTCACTCACATTATATTTTGATTTTAATAAACAAATAAGATATTTTATATGCAGCAACGTCCACTTTAAATGCACTATTTACAACCTTTATTAAAAAATTGAGTATATGAAATTGTTTTATTCTTACTTTTGTTTAGGGCAGAGATGTTTGATATAGAGCGGCTAAAGCATGGGAGTCTATATAGATCTAGGACTTTTGAAGTTTCTGGTTCTAGGCCAACCAAAAGTGTTTAAATCAGCACATGTGTTCTTTTATGTTTTCTATTTGTTTTGTTTATTATGTTCTGTTAGGAATTATGTAGGTCAAAGTTCTGGTTTGGGGAATGGTTCATTCTTTTGAGAACAAAGGTTAAGAAAATTTCTCCTTTTTGAATCTCCCATGGTAAGTATATGGAATAATCACTTCTACATTGCTACTACTATAGTTGACATCATTGAATTCATTTGCTACTTCAACTAGTTTTTCTGTTATTATTTTATAAAATTTAATTAATTATAAACTGTTGAATATATATATATATATTATGTTTCATGTATATGTAGTTCATTAACTATAAAAAACATGTTCGAAACATTTTTTAATGGATACAATCACATATACATATATGTTACTTGGATAATATAATTCGGATTCCAGAATCAAATTTATTGATACAAGTGTCCTTTCATTTTTTCATTTGTTGTGTTTATTATGTTCTCTTAGGACTGATGCAGGTTCATGTTCTGGTTTGGGGCATGGTTCCTTCTTTTGAGAACAAAGGTTAAGAAATTTTCTCCTTTTTTAATCTCCCATGGTTAGTATTGGGAATAATCAGTACTGCATTGCTACTACTATAGTTGACGTCATTGTTCATTTGCTACTTCAACCACTTTTCCAAAATCAAATTTATCTACACATGGTTTGCTTAGTTCCTTATATTTCTTTTGACATTTTTATATTAATGTTTTATTTTAGACAACATCCACTTTCAATGCACTATTTACAACCTTCATTAAAAAATCAAGTATATAAAAATACCTTATGATTACTTTTGTTTAGGGGAAATATGTTTGATATAGAGTGGCTGAAGCATTGAAGTCTATACAGGTCTAGGATTTATGTAGCTTCTGGTTCTAGGCCAACAAAAAGTGGTTAAATCCTCACATGTGTTCTTTCATTTTTCCATTTGTTGTGTTTATTATGTTCACTTAGAACTTATGCAGGTTCAAGTTCTGGTTCAGAGCATGGTTTCTTCTTTTGAGAACAATGGTTAAACAATTTTCTCATTTTTTAATCTCCCATAGTAAGTATACGGAATAATCAGTACTGAATTTCTTCTACTATAGTTGACATAATTGAATTCATTTTCTACTTCAACTAGATTTCCTGTTATGATTTTATAAAATTTAATTAATTATAACCTGTTGAATATATATATATATATATTATGATTCATGAATATTTAGTTCATTCACTATAAAAAACATGTTACAAACAAACTTTTAATGGTTATAGTAACATATACATATATGTTCTTGGATAATACAATTCAGATTCTAGAATCAAATTTATCAATACATGGTTTGTTTAGTTCTTTATATTTGTTTTGAGATTGTTATATTATTTTTTTATTTCATAAAACCAATATTTTTATTTTATTAAACTTTTTCAGCATATATAGTATCCAATTTATGTCTTCTATTGTTTTTTTCCATTATTAGTGATTTCCCATTTTGTGATTCGGAATTTTTTCAGTCAATTTTTTCTAAGCCGATTTGTCTTGTATGATTATTGTAAAATAGAATACCCATGATTATGTCATTTTTTTCCAGTTTACTAGATTATAAAAATTTAGATTAGGCATTTTCCCTCCAGTAAAACAAAATTCACATTTTATGAAATCTTATGATCACTTCCAGTTAAACAGAATAACCAATTTCTAAATAGTGATGTTTGTTTCCAGATTTACCATTTTCTAATTATACATATTTCATTCCAAAAAATGTTATCTAATTTTATGATATCTCATGTTTTTTTCTAGTATAAAAGAAGAGTATAATGAAAAGGAAACATTCAGGTTTGGGGCTACAATTCAGCACCATGTCACAGATATGCATATAAAGATAGATATATTAGATGTTTTTTCCCAATGGAATTATTTTGATTGTTCCTACTATTATGTTATTCTATTTCATGTCATTTTTGTTTTATTGTGTTCCCTAATGGGGTGTTTACATTGCAGTGTATTTTTTTTTCTGTTGGAACATAAGTTTACAACAATGTCGTCCCACATTAGGAGTCTTCTGCATCGTCAATTCATGAAGGGGAGATCACACTGGCAAAGCCTGATGTGGTGGTGAAGTCCAAGTTCACTGTTGGATCGTTTCATGGTATAATTTTGAAGAAATCGACCCTTTTCTCTCTCCATTCATTAATTTCATCATTTATTAGTATGTAATATTAATTTTAAACATTTTTTGTATCTACAGATAGACATGTTGGCTGATTTTATAGGCTGTGAGCTTCTGGAATATTACCTCTTATTCCACCACAAATACTCCAAATAAATTTAAGTCCAGGTTAAACAATAACTCTATTTTCTTGAACTATTTTTAATTTGATCTTGAATATTTTCATATCCATATGTCATGCATGGTTATACTATACTTAAAATCATAAACAGGAAATTAGTGAACAATTCCACCGGTTCATCATTGACGTTGTTCAGATCTTCTCGATACGTCAATATGATCGAGAGCACCTCTATACTTTTTTTGCTCAAATGAAGGTAATCTTTCTTTTATGCATCCCCAGTTGTTAAGGTACTGTTACTTATAGGGTACACAATAGGATAAAGTGGTTGCTTGAGTCTTCAATACAACGACTATTCCATGTGCAGGGGATTATAAAGCAACTCAAAATGATTCAGAACGATCCACTAGTTCAGATTCTAGCATTGGTATTGACTTCAATGACTATTCCATGTGCATGGTATCATTGAACGTATTGATACCATGACCAACATCCATATGATGATCAGGGTGTACTCCTTCATGTAATTGAACATGCTGGATTTCTTTCCAATCCTTTGTCAAGTCTATACTTTCTCCCCCGCAGGAACTTATTATGTGCTTGTTTGTCTCTGATTCTAATTTGTATCAAGTATTTCTGATCTAAATACTCATCTTTACTTCCATGAGAGTTCTATCGCAATAAATATTATTTGTTCATTATTTTGATTACTGTTTTCAATATTTTTTTCTAGTTATATGTATTCTATTTTACTATATCATAATATGTTTTGCATTCTAATCAATTATTCCATGTTTTGTTGTTTACATCACTATAGCCTCAATTACAACATTATTTAGATATTACCTCAGATACGATTCCCAAGGGTCATAAACTCTACCCTCTTATTGAGCCCACACTGAGGGTTTAGGGGTTTTCAGGCAGCAGGCCGAATGTGATTTGGTGTCATCAAATATTGCTGTCAGCGAGGCGTTGTCCGACCCATGGTGGGGACTTCATTACAGACAATTGGAGGTGATGACCAGGAGTCCTAGGCTGGCGATGGAGATGACATGTGGGAATGGGGGATTGGGATCCTGGTGGAAGCGACAATAGTTGTTTCTATGGCTGGTATGATGTTTGGGGATTTTCTAGCAATGAGGTGAGCATTCTCACGATGTGAAACTGCGATCCCGGTGGGCACTCAGCGGTGCATTTTTGTCAGCTGGGACGATAAGATGGTAGGCTGATAGTGGACGTCGACGCTGGCCGGGGAGACGAAATCTGGATTTTTTGGTGGACCGGTGAGGCTTGGTGGCCGGCAACGCGGCCACCAAAATTATATATATTTATAATTTTATAATTAACTATTTAAATTACAAAATTATTAATAAATTCATTTAAATAGATTAATTATATAAATTTAAAACCTATTTTAAATATTAAAACTTAATAAAAAAAATTAATAAATATTATTCATATAAATTATAAAAATATTGAAAATATTACATGTATAGTAAATAAATATATGCACAAATAAATATTACAAAATGATTTATTTATGAAAAATATAAAAAACAATAAATATAAAAAATGAATAAATAATATTAAATGAAATAAATATTAAAAAAGAATAAATAGAATTTAATAGAAAAAAACTATTTTAAAAAATGAATTCATATAAGATTAACTACATGAATTATAAACACGTACATAAATGAAGAAGATACACCACCCATGGAGGTTGCCTCCAAATTCAGTAGAGACTTCACAAGAGAGAGATATCTCATGGAATAATCGTGTGCCCCTACGTCAAATAGGGAAAAAATTTCTCCACCACATGTAGATTACGCTGATCTCTGAGCATAGGTTTTCTTATCTTCACCTCCCGTAACCTTCGCATGAAACCTTTTCACACAATCCATTGTCTGACTCTTCCATCAACCAGGGGGCCAGAGTCAGCCTATCCACATAAATTCAGATCTTTCAAAGACATGCCTCATGGACTTCCTCTTCTTAGGAGATCAAAGGTTTTCGCCAACACTAGATTGGGGTTAGCCTTTTCCACTGCCGCCTATGGCCTTCTCGAGATAGGGCTTTCCTCAGTCAGAAAAATAATCCAAAGTTCACTGATCCCCATCACTTCAACTCTTCCAAATCCACAATGTGTGGCCTTCCTCCTCTAAGGAGACCAAAGTTCACCATTTCCACAAACCTTGGTTTAGGGTTTCCTCCACCGTTTCCACCTACAACCTTCCCCGGATGAGGGTTGGCTTCACCTCTCTAGCCATCCAACCATAATTATTATTCACTTAATAAATAAAATTGAAAAAATACTAATCATATAAATTAAAAACATGTTAAAAATAATTCTTATTAAAATTTAAATATGTATAAAAAATGAATAAATTCCAAAAATATTATATCAAAAATAGAAAAAATATACATCAAATGTGAAATAAGTACATGTCATACATACACATGTACACATGTTCTATATATATGTACATCCCATGTACATGCACACATATACGTACACATACATACATATGTACACATACAACATCTACATATACACATACAAAAAAACCCACACACAATATAATGTATACAAATATATGCACATAAACACTAATATAAATATATAAATTCAAATATCACATATTAATAATACATCATTTATATTTATATAATTTTTTAAATTATAAAAAAATATTAACATATCATATTTATATTAATTAAATACACGTATTTTGTGATTAATGTATATAAATAAACATTAATTTTTTAATATAATATGATAATTTTATATATATTAATAATATTTTTTTATTAAAAGTTTTTATCAATGCTATGAAAAGCACCGATAAAGATAAACCTTTATCAGTGCTAAAAAATGCAATGATAAAGGGTTCACTTTCATTAGTGTTTTTAGAACCGATAAATGATACCTTTATTTGTGCTTTTAGCTAGCGCTAATAAAGATTACTCTTTTATCAGCACTTTATATTTAGCGTTGATAAAAGACAGTGCTAGATAAGACACATTTTGTGGTAGTGAACATTTCATTACCCAATTTGATGAATAATTTGTGTGTCATTTTGGAATAAAACCACTTGGTTAAATACAATGAATGGTTTCTAACAAAGTAAAAGTGTCTATATGTGTTAGTTTCACTCACAAAGGATTACTTATTAGGAATCACCTTTGCATGTGTATAAAGAACTAACAAAAAATATTAATTTTTCAATCACTATATTAATTTTCTTGCGTATAACTTACAATTATTTCATGTACCCAATAAAATTCCAAATAAATAAATTCTATGATGTTCTACCGCACATTAGTACTTATTAGGTATCACATGACCAGAAACCAAACCATGTGAACAGTTCCAATATGAAAAAAGGCCAGATAGAAATATAATTTAGTAAATATAAATATAATAAAAAATAATTCAATTAGGAATCAAACATGGTTCAAAAAGAATGGCATGTAATTATGGTCACCTTGACCACAACTCCAACATGATGAAATTACCCAAACATCATGTAGAAAAGACATGAAAAGTAAATAATATAAATCACTATGATCATCTAGTGCAAATATCTCAACAACCTTCCACAGATGATCACCAACTCATCCACATTGAACACTAAGATGGTGAAGCAAACCACAACACACATTTTTGACATGCATGATCCACCTCCAAGAACAAACATAACATGCACCATTATGAAATAATATGTCACCAATGTACATCATGCTCCCAAACTCATGCGAATAGTTTATGGATGATATAAAGGCACAAACTAGGGAGGGTTTGAATATTTAGTGAGATGTAGGAAGTAACGCCTAGTTCTACATGTAATAGGATGAGGGTTTCCAACATTGTAGACTAGAATAGTCCAACTAGAAAAATTTAATGCTTGTATGTATATAGGGAGGTGTCTTATGGTGTATTGTAGATGGCTGCCACCTAGCACGATTATGAACATAGGTTGTATGAAATATTGTAGGTGAGGATAATGGTTTTTGATTGATTGATTTGATGGCGATGATGCGATACAAGAAGTATGGGAGAAGGCATGCCTTTATCTTAGAAAGGATGAACCAGTTTCAACGTGTTGGTTGGTTCTACACTATTATAGAGCTGGATTTTAAAAGAGATAAAAAATACTTTATCAGCACAAAAAAAGCACTGTTGATCTAAGCACCGTTAAAAGTGGTTCGCTTTTATCAGTGTTAGAAAATCACTAATAAGGAGGGGGGGTCTTTATCAGCACTAAAATTACACTAAAAAGGTGGTCCTTTATCAATGATAGTGTATTGCTGATAAAGGGGGCCCTTTATCAGCTCTAGAAATAACACTGATGAAGTGATCCTTTTATCAGTGCTATAAATAGTGTTGATAAATTCGATACTACTATAGTGTGTAATTAAAATTAGAGAACACTATACCAGAAAATAAACCTATATATGGAAAATTAATAATTTAATTGGAATAAAAATTACATCACAAATAAAGGAAAAAACACTATATTATATAAAATTCAAACATTTTTTGTATAATTACATTAGCAAGTACTATCACAAATATTCAAAAACATCAATGGTTTCATTTTATTTGGCACCCAAACCCCTCTCAAAAAAGCCAGATCATGTTATCAGTTGTCGAACAAACCACCCCAACTCAAGAAAAAGAATCCACCTATATAAGATAATAATTATTATGTTAACAATACTATAAATAAATAAATAAAATATAATTATGAAAAAATATATTAATAAAATGTCAATTTCAAATAAATTGACACACTTCGATTCATATTGGTCACACTATGTATTAGATTAAGTTGTGATAGATTCCTACATGAAAAAAATGAATTATGGGTTATTTTCCTAAAGTATCAACATAATATGAATATGTTTTCTCAGTTTTAAGTATATCATGTATCTTTTTTTCTAAAATGTAATTTTAAACAAAAACACACCCTTTGAGTCATACTAGTCTCATCGTGTTTCAATTTGACGTGAGATTGATTCCTACACATCACAAATGACTTATGAATCATTTTCCTAAATTATCAAGACAATATGAGTACGTTTTATCTATTTTTAGTGAGTGACACACATTTTCAACCAAAATGTCAATTTTAAACTAATAACAGATACTTTGATTCATATCAGGAACACCCTATATCAGATTGAGGTGTGGATGATTCCTACCCATCACAAATGAATTATGAATCATTATCCTAAAGTATCAAAACAATAAGAATGTGTTTTATTGGTTTCTAGTATGTGATGTGTGTTTTAAACTAAAATGTCAATTTTAAATAAAAAGACACACTTAGAGTCATACTAGTCACACCATGCATCAGATTGACGTGTGGATGATTCCTACATCTCATAAATGACTTAAGGATCATTTTTCTAGTGTATCAAGATAATATGACTGTGTTTTCTTGGATTTGAGTATTTCATGTGTCTCTTTTAATAAAATGTTAATTTAAATAGAAAATAAGCACATTGAGTCATACCAGTGACATCGTGTGTTTTTTTGACATGAGACTAATTCATACACATCAAAAATGACATATGAATCATTTTACTAAAGTATCAAGACAAAATGAGTATTTTTTATCAGTTTCCAGCGAGTGACACATGTTTTGAACTAAAATGTAAATTTTGAACTTAAAATAGACACTTTGAGTCACACCAGTCACACTGTATATCATATTGTGGTGAGGATGATTCCTATAAATAAAAATTACTTATAGATCATTTTCCAAAATTAACAAAACAATATGAATGTGTTTTCTCAAGTTTGAGTATGTGATGTGTGTTTTGAACTAAAATATCAATTTTAAATAAAAGGACATACTTAGAGTCATACCAGTCACACAATGTATTGGATTGAGGTGTGGATGATTATTATTTGTCAGAAATGACATATGAATCATTTTCTTAAAGTATCAAAATAATATGAATATATTTTCTCAATTTTGATCATGTCACATGCCTTCATTACTAAAATGTCATTTTAATAAAAAGAAACACTTGGAGTCATACTGGTCACATCATGCATCAGATTAAGGTGCAAATAAATCTTACGCATAAAAAATGACTTATGAATCATGTTCAAAATGTATCAATACAATCCAAGCACATTTTTTTGGTTTTCATTGAGTGAAACATGTTTTGTACCAAATTGTGAATTTTAAATTGATAATGGACACTTTGAGTCATACTAGGAACACCATATATCAAATTGAGGTTAAACTGATTCCTACACATAAAAAATGATTTATAGATTATTTTAATAAAGTATTGAAACAATCTGAATTAATTTTATTGGTTTTGAGTATGTGATGTGTGTTTTAAACAAAAACGTAAATTTTAAATAAAAATACACACTTGGAGTCATACTGGTCACACCGTGTTTTAGATTGAGGTGAGGATAATTTATACACATCAAAAATAACTTATGGATCATTTTCCTACTGTATAAAAACAATCCAAATTCATTTTATTAGTTTTGAGTACGTTACATGTCTTTTTTACTAAAATATCAATTTAAAATAAAAACACACACTTTGAATCATACTGGTCGCATAGTGTGTTGTTTTGATTTGAGATTGATTCTTACACATAAAAAATTAATTATGAATAGTTTTCCTAAAGTATCAAGACAGTAGAAGTGTGTTGGTTTAATTTTTAGTGAGTGAAACATGTTTTGAACTAAAATGTCAATTTTAAACTAATAATAGACACTTTGAGTCATATTAGGCACACTGTGTATCAGATTGAGGTGTGACTAATTCTTATAGATCAAAAATGACTTATGGATGATTTTAATAAAGTATGAAAATAATTTAAATGTTTTTTCTTGATTTTAAGTATGTGAAATGTTTTTTGAACTAAAATTTCAATTTTAATAAAAAATAAACTTGGTGTCATACTGGTCACACTATGCATCAGATTGAGGTGAGGATGATTCTTACACTTCAAAAATGACTTACGGATTATTTTCCTAAATGATAAAAACAATATGAACGTGTTTGTTTAATTTTTATCATGTCACATGTCTTTTTTACTAAAATGTAAATTTAAACTGATGACTTGCACTTTGAGTCATACCAGTCACATTGTGTGTCATTTTGACATGAGACTGATTCTTATATGTTATAGATGACTTATGAATCATTTTACTAAATTATTAAGAAAATATAATAATTTTTTCTTAGATTTCATTGAGTGAAACATGTTTTAAACTAAAATATAAAATTTAAACTAATAATATACACTTTGAGTCTTTCTAGGAACACCATGTATTAGATTAAGGTGCGATTGATTCCTACACATCCAAAATTACTTATGGATATTTTAATAAAGTATCCAAACAATTTGAATTAATTTTATTAGTTTGGTTACATTAAATATATTTTTAACTAAAATGATAATTTTAAATAAAAAGAAACACTTGGAGTTATACTGATCACACTGTGCATCAGATTAAGGTGTGAATGATTCATACACATCAAAAATAAATTATGGATATATTTTATAAATTATCAAAAAATATGAATGTGTTTTTTCGATTTTGAGTATGTGACATGTGTTTTAAACTAAAATTTCAATTTTAAATAAAAATAAGCACTTAGAGTCACACCAGTCACACCGTGCATCGAATTGAGGTGATGTTGATTCTTACACCTAAAAATTAACTTGTGGATCATTTTCATAATGTATAAAAACAATTTGAATGTATTTTCTTGGTTTTTAGTATTTTACATGTATTTTTTTACTAAAATTTCAATTTTAAATAAAAAGACACACCAAAAGTCATACTAGTCACACCGTGCACCATATTGAGGTGCGACAAATTCCTAAACTTCAATAATGACTTATGGATTGTTTTTGTAAATTATAAAAAAAATATGAATGTTTTTTTATCAATTTTGAGTATGTGACATGCCATTTTTAATAAAATCTAAGTTTAAAATGAAAATATGCACTTTAAGTTATACCGGTCTCATCGTGTGTCAGTTTAATGTGATAATGATTCCTATGAATCAAAAATAACTTATGAATAGTTTACCTAAATTATCAAGACACTATAAGAATGTTTTTTTAGTTTTTAGTAAGTGACACATGTTTTGAACGAAAATGTAAATTTTAAACTGATAATAGACACTTTGAGTCATATTGGGAACACTGTGAATTGGATTGAGGTGCGGCTGATTCCTTCATGTCATAAATGAGTTATGAATCATTTTACTAAAGCATCAAAAGATGTGAATGAATTTTATTAGTTTTAAATATGTGTCACATTTTTTGAACTAAAATTTCAATTTTAAATAAAAATAAACACTTCGAGTATTAGATAAAAAAGGAAAAGGAAATTAACTTAAAAATAGTAGATAAAATAATGAAAAAAATAACTAAATAAGTAATAGGAATTAACCTTTTCATGATGTCTGTATACATTCTAGAACCATTTCCCTATCACCATTATCTCAGTTGCAGTCTCAAAGTCCAATATCTCATAAGAAGGAGAAGATTTGAACATGTTACTAGCTCTGTCATAATGGGCATACCTTGTATCAGATTGAGGTGTGATTGATTCCTACACATTTCATAGTGTATTTTTATTCTACAGTGAATTCAACTTTCAAGTTTTTTTTAACAATATTTTTGTTTGATAACCTATAATATCTAATGAATTTTAGAATGAAATGAAAAGTGGATCAGAATGAGTTTATCATTCTTACTGAGTTCATGATCATAGTACATGGGTGAATCATCCTTGTCAATGAAGTTATCTCTTTATAATCTCTATAAAAATTAAAAAATAAGTATCAGGTAAAAATGATAAGGAAATTAACTCAAAAAAGTAGATAAAATGATGTAAAAAATCACCAAATATATAGTAAGAAGCTACCTCTTCATGATGTCTGTATAAAATCTAACACCATGTATTCTACCTATTCATTTTAAACAAATATATTTCCTCTTGTGAATATGAGGATTTTAGATAGTACTAGTAGTACTGAAAAAATATAAATAAACAAAGGATTAATAAATATTTTAAATTAAATTATAATTATAATTGAAAATACCTTTTTAGGGATGATATTTTGTTGATGTAATACAATATCTTTCATAAATTTGAAAAAATAATAAACATAATATTTTACAATATTTTTTTTGGGAACTTTAGAAACATTGATAAAAATAAGTAATTTGTTTTGATATATGTTTTTATAGTGAAATGTTATTATATATACCCTAATACTTATTTATTTGTAGAATTTGATAGGATTTTTGTGATCATGGACTATCCTCATTCCATGATTTTAACAATATTTATACACCACCCTATCATAATATAATTTTCATTAAAACATAATATAAAATGTATGAATTGAAATTTATTTGTAAAATGTTGCATGTAGTATATTAAAAATTGATTAATGTCATCACACATGGTCAGCTTATTGGGTATCCATGAATTGAATCTAGAAAATAAATCTTTGGAGTATCCATATTGATTGAAATTAGTAACCAACGCTTCCTAAAAAAGGAATAAGTAATAGAACTAATGAAAATATATTTTATATGATTAAATTGAAGAGTTTTACCCTTACCTCATGAGTTAATGATAGCTTGTACTCTATAAGTTTTCTTTCAAGTGGAAAGTTTGTCCAATATTACTTCATATTAATTTGGTGATAATGATAATTCTTGTGTTGAAGTTATGTGAGGACTAACGAGTCAAAATATTTTTTCATAGGAATTTACCTTCAAATAGTATTGATATACATGCTTGAAAAGATTATAAATATTATTTATTCATAATTAACATATTAGATAAACTATTGGAAAAAAAATCAGGAAAACAAACCTCATGTATGAATTTACAACTGATACTCAAAGCCATTCATTCATGAGGATTTCATTTAAATTATCAAGATGAATATAGTATTTAATAGAATCTCTATACATATGTTCTTCAAAATCAATTATGGTCATATCACCACTTTCTAATATTATATTTTCATAAAACTTTAATGTTAGTAGATGGAGAAGTACAATGGGTAGGGGTAAAGGTACTTTTTGAAGATATTTTATATTGGTTGGTTGATCCTTTAGATCATCTAGATTCGACCTTCTATTTCAACCATTCCCTTTGTCAATATATAATAACATACATCAGTTCATGCCTTTTTTCATTAATTGTTAAAGGTTTTACATAAAAAATAAATTGGAAAGGAATACCACCTTGTTGAAAAGTATTTTCACAAGATCAAATGACCAAGCTATGAAAGTTAAAATATCAAGATCAAATGTATGAATATCAAAATCATCAATTGGAATATGTATCTTGGTGATTATCTTGTGAACTACGAAAATCCCCACTCTCACATGTCCTATTGGAATTTTTTTTGTTGTGTTTAATATCTACTTGGATATTGCACACAGTACCCCTCATAACAAGGTTATGGGTGGGTGTTGAAAGATATAAATAAAAATAATTTTCACCCTATATAATATTATAAAAGGAAAGGTATAATTTTCTATCTAGTTCACATTTTAGAGAAACAGTTATGAAAATATTGATTACCTCTTCTAAGACATCCCTTTGAGGGGAATAAATCACCTCTAAGATGGTGAGGGGTGGGGGGATCTTTATATAGTGGTTTTTGTTGTTTTATTTCTTATATTTGATTCCTTACCATAATATTTTCTAATAACTCAAACTTCCAATTAATTTTTCCTTCTAGAGTAGCTAATCGTGCTTGAATCTCTTCCATTATTTTATATTTATCCCCCTATTAATTTCCTTTCTAAAAATATGTTCAGTGTGACACCCCAAAACCCAAACCTCTCACACGACCATAATATTATGTTCAATTCAAGTCCATAGATTGTAGATGTTCATCGGGTATAACTGATGGTGATTCTTATGTCTAAGTCAAATAAAAAATATAGGAAAATAAGTAATCATTATTATGTAATACGAATTTAATTTTTTTTTGTTATTATGTCATAATTACACATGATTCCATCACCTTTTGTGTGTTTTTATCTATTAGTATCCCTTATTTATTTACACATGCCTCCTACCATAGTACATGATGTGGGATGGAAGTGGATTTTGATTTTGATTCATAAATATGCATATAAAAAAGGAAAATAATTATGTTTTTGTTTCATGTTACATAAAATTATTACAGTATATTTAATATAAATACCATTTTTTTCAAGGGAAGCACACCCCTATGCTTGACTTATAGTAGGGGTAAGTTGGTTTTTCTACACATTACTTATTTTCGACACTGATATTGCATTTAATAAATTAAAAATTTGTAACCGAATTGATTAATACACGTATTATCGAGCAATTCATTACTAGTAACAATGTACTTGGAAAGATGTAACCTCATGAAGTCTAATAAATTCATCCCACACTTGTTGGTTTATCAGGTGTGTATACATCTGTGGTGAGTGTGTGGTTATTTTCACTTCTGTATCTTTGAGATGATACTTCATAAGAATTATTTGAAATACTATATGAGCCTTTCTAATGAGAATTAATACAAATTTAATTCACTGGTTATCTACTATGAATGCACGATTTAAGGGATAATGAAGAGTAAATCAATGTTTTATTTTTTTATTTTTTTATTTAAGTAAAGAAATAATGCCATAATTTTACCTTAATCTCTTCCCAAATTAGTACCTTAAGCATGGGAACAACATTGTGACATAAATTTACATAAATAGGCATGTTAATTTGAGTGTTGAGACTAATTTAACTATTGAACATGTCCATTTCAAGGTTAATATCCTAGACACATGCATTACATACAACCTCAAATTTTATTACTTTGTTTCTCACCTTATTTTTTTTATTACACCATAACGCTATGATACTAATGTTTTTTCTGGGACACAAGTTGTTCACTGTCTACCATTTCCTCAGCTTAAACATTTTCAATATGTTGTTCTTATGGATTGGTAGCATCGGTATGTGGTAGTTCCACAAGTGAATGGGTGGATGATTGCAATGCTGTAGAGGGGGGGGGGGGGGGTGAGGCGTGGTGATCATAGTATGAGGCAAGAGATTATGGGGGATCTACTCCCCCCTATGAATGTATAGTGGATCTCTTGGATTTATAGGGTTCTAGGGGGAGATCTCATGTTGGATAAGAATACCTCCACGTGTCATATACCTAAAAATAGGGTTTATAAATGTTACAGTAAAAAATGGAAAACAATTAACAAGTTTATGAAATTAATAATAATAATAAATGTTAAATTAAATTAATAATAATAATAATAATAAAATAATAATTATATTTAATTGTAATAATATAAATATATACATGTACATGTAATTAAAACTTCTAATAAAATTACATAAAATATAAATATAGTTAGATATAATTATAATTATGCATGTGATAATAATATTATAATAATAGTACTAAATGTTAATATTAATTAAAATACTATTAATAATAATATAGTGCTTATATTCAATTACTAAATTAATATATAATTAACTAAAAAATTAAAAAAATAATTTAAATGCTTCCAAAACTACAAAAAGAACCCGAAAACACTAAAAGTGATTAAAATAATTAATTAAAACTATGTTAAAAATTTATAAAAATATTTGTAATTCTAGTTGTATCTATTAGATTTCATAGAGGATATTTAATTACTCTATTTATATAAATAATAAGTATAGGTATAGTCTTTATCCCATTAATATAAATAAGACATGGTGCATAATATTCTTTAGTTTTCTTCATATTAAAATGAGTTTCCTAATTTTTATTAACCAAGAGAGTTCCTTAGTTTTCCTCATTTGATTGGATCACTAGGGTCTTTCTCTTACTTATTCAATTATTTACCTTTTAGGACAAACTAGTATCACTTAGATAAAAATAGGATCCCACTAAGGTGTCAGTGATTAGCATTATCGATGGATATACTAAAGAAGAATCGAATTCATCAATTCAATTTTGATATAAACATCACAAACCTTTTTAAAAGGTATTTATATTTTATTATTATATTTTTAATTTAATTTATATGAACTTGGATGGGTTTTATTTATATTTTCTCTATGTTACAAGTGTTGGTAACATGATTAGAACCTTATAGTTAGATCTTGATGAATCCAAGAAACTAATAAATCAAAAACTTTATAGAGTGATTATTTAAAACCTACTGTACTTGATGTTAATTTGATGAAAAATTATTTTCCTAGTATATATATATTCTATATTATAAAAAAATCCAAAATAATTTTATCTAAAATCAATGAAAATAATTTTTTGATACTAAAAAGAACTTCATAACTTGGTTTTTTCTATCCTTCCAGAGGTGGTTTTCTTCTCCAAAATTATTCAGATGTTGAATTTTAAGGATGTAGATTAGATATAAAGGGCACATCCAATACTTTTCATTTTCCTATAAAATTTATTGTGACTAAATATAATAAGAATCAAAACTTCGTTTCATTTTCCTATTTTTAATCTGAATATTTAACGATGAGAAATTATTTCATGTAGTTGTCATGGATGAAATAAACGCTTGAAAATTTTGTTTTCATATACACTCATATACCGATTTTGTGTAAAAATATCAGTGTAATATCATAATCTAAAAATACAACACATAATTATAAATTCAAAAAAATTTATATTCAACATCACTTCCTTCAAAATTACACACAAAATGATATATCTCTCTAGAATTAATCAGAATGGATGATAAACTCACTGAAATTTTCACAAAACCATTAAACTCAGAGTGGTTTGGATTTATCAAATATAATATAGGGGTGGTAAAATTCAAATGATCATTCTTGTTCATTTTATATACTCTCAAATTGAACACTAAATCTTAGAGAAAGATGATACATATATTCTTTTTGAAAACACTTCCATTTTCTAGAATTTATGGAAAACCAAAAATGTTAATAACCTATTGGAAAAGCACCCACTTATCAAAATATGAAAGATAAAAAACATATATTAAACAATGGTAATATTATTTAAACATTAAAGATTTATTTATGACTGTTGTAGGAAACCTTGGTTTCTAAAATTATTTAAATATTATTAAGTTTTATTTATATATTAACTGTCACTTCATTATCCAAAATGATGCCTTGATCTTACCTATATCAAATAATTTAATTTTGAGTCAGCATATGGATAACTACACCATTATTACAAGATATTATTTAATTTAAAATGATTGAATACCCATAGTGAATGAAACCATAAAAAACAGGATTCAATCAAATCTATCCATTTTTGGATCTATAGTTTAGGGGGATCCCCCAATTCTTTAAATAGAACTAGTATTCCTCTCCTACTCTCTTATGTGACCACCTCCTAATTACACCCCCTTTGTTTATTTTTTCTAAACCCATTATTTACAAACCTATTCTATAAACCTATGGTCTTTTAGCATGATGAATTCATGGATAGTGAAGTTAAATATGGTTGAGTGATAAACCTGTACTATACAAAGTCTTTCCTCTACCCCTAAATGGTTATTGAATATCATAAATGGGAAAATATTGATCTTCACAACATTAACCCTCCTTCATTTTGGGAAATAGAAGATCCAGATGATGAAAACACACAAAAATAGAGAAATAAATGAAAAAATATGAAGGATTTAACATATTTTGACAATGGTTACCTACATCCATAGGAGAAAGGGGGCCGTTCTATTATCTCTCTTGAGATGGAACATTAGAGGACAAAAATTACACCATTAAAAAATCATGGTAACTAATACCATTTAATAGAGGAAGGAAAGAGATATTTTCAATGGTTTTGTGGGTGTTATCTACCCTTGAAAATCCATCCTCACTACAGGATGCTTCCATCATGTTGGTTGCTTCCGCGGTCTAAGGTTGGATTTGGTTGGTTTCCACCAAAATAAAAAAACCAGTGTTTCAAATTTTTTCCCTCAATCAAATCCTGAATCATGAGTCTCCCCCATAAATATTCCCCTTATGACCAATTTTTTGTAGAATTTAGACCTATAGTCTCCTTTTAGGCTTCCAACTTCTCTTTTGGTAGAACCTTTGTCATCACGTCTACCCCATTATCATTAGTATGGATTTTCTCATCTTTCAATAATCTTTATTCTAACACATTTTAGATCCATTGGTATCCCAAATTGATGTGTTTTGACCTAGAATAAAATGTTAGGTTCTTACTGATATTAATATCACTATGACTATCTCAATAGAGAACAAAATTCTCCTGGATCTATCCCAACTCCTATAAAAACTTCATCATCCACAACATATCCTTACAACCTTAAGTGACCAAAAGATACCCTAATTCTATGGAAGACAAGGAAAAACATTTATGAAGTCATGATTTCCATAATAATTATCCCCCTAAAAATGATATTAGGTACCCTGATATGTATTTCCTTGTGTTTACATCTCCATCCATATCAGCATCTTTGTATCCATCCAAAATAGTTTTACCATTTCCAAAACATAAATAATGATTAGATGTACCTTGGAGATAACATAATATAAATTTGACCACTATCCAATAATTTTTTCTTAAATTTGATAATAATTTACTCATAAATTTAATAGCATGAGAAATATCTAGTCTAGTTCACACTATGTCATACATAAGACTTCCAACTACTAATTGATAAATAAATTTTTCCATCTCTACTTTCTCCTCTTCAGTTGAAGGACTCTGACATGTCATGAGACTGAAATGACTCACAAGTGGAGTGATAATTAGTCTCACCTTTATTATTTTGAATATTTTAAGAACATTATCAATGTATCGTTCCTGATATTGACAAATATTATGATTCGTCTTTCTATGAGTAATCATCATACCAAGAATCCGAGTAACGTCTCCTAGGTCCTTCATTTCAAAATACTTGTTCAAATACTTCTTCAAACCATAAATATTGGATAAATCCCTACTAATAATCTATATATCATCATCATAAATCAATAAGATAATGAAATATTCATCAGAAACTTTTTTAATTAAAATGCAGTGATTAAAAGTCGTCCTCCTGTACTCATTTTTCTCTATGAATGAGTTAAATTTCTATTACAATTTCCACAATTCATTTTTAAAACCATATAAACTTTTACCGAGTTTACATACCATATTTTATTTAACTTTCCCCTAAAATCCCTCTAGATGATCTATGTAATTATCCTCACTAAGATCACCATGTAAAAATAGTGTCCTTACTTCCAGTTGTTGAACATACAGGTTTGGAATAGCCACCAAAACAAGAAAAACTCTAATTGAAGACATTTTTACCATAGGATAAAATTTTTCATCAATGTTAATACCTTTTTATTGTACTGATCCCTTCATATCCATTCTATTTTTTAGAACATCTGTGAGATACCATATTATTCTTTGATTATATTCCCCCACTTTTTCTTGAGTGACTTATTTCTATGTAGCAACTCCACCAAATCAACTGTGTGGTTCTTGTGCAAGGATATCATCTCCTCTTACATGGAATTTTTCCAATATTTTTTCTAATGACTCCTAATCACATCATCATATCTTTCCAGATCTCCCCCATTAGTGAGAATCACATAATCATGTGGTGAGTATCTACGACTCAATTTTCATTCTCTTGTGGATCTCCTCATTTACGTTTCATGGAGAATATGTTATGTAATATCATATTGTGGTTATATATAAGCATCTGGAGAGATATTACCTAGTAGTGATGTATCATCAGTGTCATGTATCTACCTCACACTGGCTATAAATGATGGTGGTGAGACTGGTTCTAGATTGACTGGAATTTCCTTAGACGAAAACTTATCTACATTTTATGGGTTCTCAAAATTATTCAATTGTCGGATCCTTAAGAAACACTACATATATGATTTTGATGATCCTAATACTAATAGGATCCTAAAGTTGGAATCCAACCTCTTCATGAGCATATCCCAAAATGATACACTACTTTAATTTTCATTCAAACTTCACCCACTCATCTTTTAGTATGTGTACAAATGCCTTAAAGCCAAATACTATCAAGTGTTTGTATGAAACATATTTACCTATCCAAAAACTTTTTAGAACATATTAGTTCAATGGAATTGATGGATAAATGTTGATATGATCAAATATAGTTCGCATTGCCTCCCCCCAAAATTTGTTTGAAAGATTTTTATTTGACAGAATACACCTGAATCTCTTGTAAATTATTTCGTTAATACTCTCATCAAAACCGTTATTCTGAGGAATATTTGGTACTGATTTCTCTATCTTGATGCTGAAACTCTAATAGTACTCCTCAAATGGACTACAATACTCTTCTATATTGTCCTATCATACACACTTTAATTATCTAACTAGTTATATTCCCATATTCACATAAAACTGCTTCAAAAAATCCTGCACTTGATCTTTAGTTTTCAAAATAAAGGCCCACACTTTTATAGAATGATCATATATGATGGTAGAAAAATAAATAGAACCTCTTATTTACTGATTTCTCATTATAAAGGAATTAGTGTAAATCAAATATAAAGAATTTTGTTTCCTAGATGGTAAATAACCATGCAATGGTACTTTGTGTTGTTTTCCCATGATGCAATAAACACATGTATCTAAATGTGTAACTTTTAGTCCTAGACATAGATCCTTACAAGATATCATTATGATTTGTCTCTCACTCATGTGAAAAATACACCTATTCCAAAATTATATATGAATATATTTTTTGAATATATTGATTTCTCCTCCACATGGTCTGACATCTGTGAGATAAAGAGAAGTATCCTTATTGCCTTTAGCAATTACCATGTTACCTCTGGTAACCTTATATTTCTCATATCCAAAGTAAATGACATATCTATAATCTTTAAGCATTCCAATGGATATTAAATTAATTAAAATATAAAAAACATTCCTCACATCCTTCAACAGTAACCAGCATCCAATATCAGTCTCAATAAAAATATTATGAATACCAGTGATTTTGTATGAAGAGTAATTTTCCATCTTCACATGTCTAAAACTCCTTGAAGTGTAAGATGAGAGGAAATATCTTATATCAGTGACGTGGTATGAGGCATATAAACCAATCAACCATGTAATGTATTAGATTTCAAGATTTACCTAATCATATTCCTAAACAATAATGATCTCTCCATTGACAACTACAACATCATTATTTTAGGTCTTACATTCCTTATTTATCTGCTCTTCCTTTAGAATCCTACAATCTGAGATGAAGTGTCTAGGATTTCCAAATTTGTGGAACTTTATATCATATCTCATTCAGGATTTTTATCACTTACTCCTTTGAAAACTTTGGTCCCATGGTTCTCTTCCTCTGCTTCTTCCCTTCCATTTCTACTTCCCTTGTCTTTTAGTGACAAGATCATATGATTTAGGTGTACATCCCTCATCCCTCATTTTGGATTATTCTTTTAGTATTATATCTTTCACCATTTCCACAGTGAGGGTTCTATCTGGAGTCGAATTGTTGATTGACACAACTAGTGTGTTTCACATCTTCGGTTAAGAAATCAACATCAACAACTATTGAAACTCATTATCAACCATAATTTTCATGGAATTAAAATTATCAACAATACCTTGGATCTCTCTCATGTGCTTTGATTCATTGTTCCTATCTTTGTAAATAAAGTTAACAAGTAACAATATCTATTTTTCTTTGTTCTGTTTAGTTTTCCTTGCATGATTTTTTTACAAATTTCACCATAGAACAAAAGCATCGTGTTAATTGGAAAAAATATGGAAGATACTATTGTCGATCCACTTTCTGATTTGGGAAGCACACTTTATATTGAGTATGAAATAGTCCACATAAACTAGAGGGGTATTGGTAGATTTCATTTTACTAGATTGACCAGTTGTTAAAGATTCATCCACTCACACTAGAATGGTCTTAGTGGTCTAAACTATTGGTTTCCATAAATCTTAAATTTTCAAAAGATCCTCCATTTTGGGTTTCCAGATGGAATAGTTAAAAGTAGTGAGTTTAATTATATTACTGATATTTTATTTCATTTATGAATTAATAATATAAAAAATATAAAAATACGGTTACATCTAAAATAGTCTAAATAGCTAGAAATGACTCATAGATCGCTAAAAACAAACTTTGATTGTCTAAGATATTTCCAAAATAGTTTCAATGGTCCAGATCAAATGATGAGGTGGAATCGGCAAGGATTTCTAGAACAGTTTTCAGAAACCCACTAGAAATTCACCACCATCCTGATTAGTACTGTATTCTCTGGAAAGGTGGTACTATAGCACCAAGTGCTTGACTGAAACTTTGAACGCCTCTACAAAATTCATTTCAGTTTCATTTTTCACTCCATTTATGAAATTGGAATCATCTTGATGAACTATTCATAGATATGTATTCACAAGTTTTTTTTTTCTGACCATCATTAATTTTACATTCACCAACAAACCTCTCCACACCATCACCATTTTGACCACGATGGCTCTGATACCACTTTGTTAGGACATTGAAAGATCTACGCGATGAAAAAACACATAAAAAAGAAATAAATGGTATATTGTGAAGGATTTAATGTGGTTTGAAAAGGGTTAACTATGTCCATGGGATAAAGGGGTCCATTCTATTATTTCTCTCTAGATGAAATGTCAGAGGATCACAATTACACCATTACAAAATCATGTGAATTAATCCTATTTAATAGGTGAATGAAAGAGAGATTCATCAATGGTTGTTTGGGTAAGTCATATACCCTCTAAAATCCATCCTCGCCACTAGTTTCTTCCATCACATTGGTTGCTTGAATAGTCCAAGGTTGGATTTGGTTTGTTTCCACCCAAAGGAAAAAAACCACCACACCAAAATTTTTTCCTCTTCAACCAACTACCTAATTAGTAGTGGACCCCACACTACCCTATCATCTTGATATTTTCTAAGATTTATTTTCCATTTTTAATTCTATGACCTCCAATTAAAACTTTTTGTTAACTCTTTTCAACTTTGGTAAGGGTTTCATACTTTCCCTAAACAAGTTTTATAACTATCTTGCCGTGCCTCTTATTGGTGACTACTTGGTTGTCTACTACAAGGTCACTTCCAAGTCTTGTTCATTTAATAAGAGAAAATATATAATACATCATTTCAGCATAATGGATAAAGGTTTCAAGATAAATTCCCTTACTCTAGAATTATGAATTGTTTTTCAAGTGGGAGTAGATGTTTTTGGCTCCTTGTAAAGGGGATATTGACATAGTCAAAGTAATGGATATCTATATTTTGAAATTTATTATTGGCATGAGGCACTTTAACCTTGAAACATTATTGTTTTACTATATTCTATCCATCACCTCCTAGAATAAAAAGGTTAACATTCAACCCTACAAGAGAATAATTTTTTGAATAGTGTTTTTTCTTCATCACAATCATCCAAAGATCAAGCTGAGTTGTTTGACTATCATAACGAAGTAATCCATCAATTAGAATAACATCAAGAACATGTACATTATTTTCAATTCTATGAAATTAAGATTTTATATTTGTTTTCATATTGAAACTTTTCTATTTATATATTCCTCAATTTGTATTTTTATTATCTTCATGCATGAAAATTAGTTTTATTTTTATTTTATATGCTCAATTGTACTATTAGATGAATTTATTTCTAGTATACTACCATGAAGCATGTGCCTTTTTTAATAAGGATTAAATCTATAATATAGACACCAAATCTTATATTAATACTTATAAGGTACCAAATTCCACTAATGATTTTGAGGATGTCTCTCTTGATAAAGAAACCACTCTTCATGACGTATCTTCTACTCAAAAGTGAAAAAATTCAGCCACATGACATTAAAAAGAATAAGAATAAGATATAATGGCTCTCCAACCATAGAAATGTGGAGAATATTATTATCATATTTCGAAACCTTCTATACATATTTATACCTCACCTATTCAAAAATCAACACATCAGTAATAGTCTCGATCGAAGAAAAAAACATTGAACTATAATACATGAATAAAAAAATCCTTACCTATTTATATGAATGCATAATTCTTATATAATGATAGATAAATTTAGGAAAACAAATGTGTCTTTTTGGTTGGATTTTTTTTGTATACATTTTTAAATTTTTTTTGGAAATTATTTTAAAAATTATGTGTCATTTCCTTTCTTTCATTTCCATTTTCCAATAAGAATGAAGATATATTTTTTATTATTGTTTTCTAAAAAAATTACCATTTTTATTTTTATTTGTTTTATATTTATAAAATTAGATACATTTTTATACACATTTAAAAAATGTATAGGAAATGTTTTAAAAAATAAAATTCACCCTTAAATTCCAATCTAGTATTTGATAATATAAAAAATGGTCAAAACAAATTAATGTTTAAAGAAAAATATTTAACAAAAGGTGTTTTAATATATATAGATGAAAAAGGGTAAAAAATATATTATAAATAATAATAATAATAATAATAATAATAATAATAATAATAATAATATCCATTATAATAGAAATTAGAAAACTTGAATATATAATCACATAAAATATCCACAAAGAGAACACATTCATTTACCAATGAAGAAGAAAAGAACATTTATTCTACATAGAGGTAGAAACATTGAACCCAACATAGCATGATACAAATTAAATTTATTTTGATCAAATATAAATGGGTTTTGATTCAAACCATTTTGTGACCTTGATTTTTGTGTCTAATTCCCTTGAATATTTTGAATAATATTTATAAAGGTGTTCATGGAGTTGACCCGATTTTATTTGCAATGTGGGTATTCAAAAAATAAATAATATATTTGATATATTATTTTTAACTATGAACATGTGAATAATTAATATTTTCTAAAAAAATATTTGAATGTAAATTTTGACATTGTTATTGTGTTTGGAATGGCAGGTTTTACCTAGTAGAGGTTAAATTTTTGTATTTAGTCTTTAAATCACAGATCTTGTATTCTTTAGGTTTTTAAAATGAAGTACTAGTCATTTTCACCTTAACCTGATTTCAATTTATAAATATTTTTTTATAATATCTATCATGGGTGGTGGGAATTGTTTATAAGGGAAAACCTAGATAAAATTCACCCCATTATTCATATTTTTTTAGAGCAGTGGCCCGTTTTTCATGTTCTTCATGGTGAAAATAAAAATGAACATGGAAAATGATGTGATTGATGAAGCATCGATATTTAACCATTGAGGTAAGAAATTAGGTTATTTGTTTTCACCACATTATTCAAGTATTAAATCCTTCCTCTATGATTTAATTCTCTTAATTTATTATTTATGGAACATGATAAAGGATTTGATTAATAAATTTAATAATTGATAATTATTTAATTAAACTAAAAATGGGTTTTATTCAAACAAAGAATGTTCCCCTGCATGTGGTGAATCTATGATTTTAGAGTTGGAGCATACCTTATTTCTAAAGGAAGGTGGTCATTGGGATATATCAGTGATATTTTGGATTTTACGTTGGTCGAGAGGATGGGAGTTCAGCTCATCCCATAGGGGGAATTTTACATATTCTGAGGCTCTCTTATAGATTTAAGACATATTCATGAAATCATTCATAGTAATAATACTTATTACTTTGGTCATGAGAGTAATCGATCATTACTACACATCTATATGAACATATTTATGTATCCAAGGTTCTATATTTATCCCCTACTGGCTGGTTAGGCTATGGTTTATACCCATAAAATTAGGAAGTCCAAATTTTATCTCCATCTAGGTAGGTGTTATAGAGTTAGGATCAGACCCATGATGGGTGATTCATACATATATTTATAAATGGAATCAAAATCCATGCAATTAGGTGCTGATTAAAGGGACACAATGTAACTTTTAATGTCATGTGACAAGGACAATTGTAGCTCCTTTTAAGGTTGTGCATCCATGATCAAACGAAGTTCCTTTTAAGGTCATGCGTTTAGGACTAGTGATGTTCCTTTTAAGGTCATGTGTCCAGGACCAATGATGTGCCTTTTAATGTCATGTGTCCAGGTTTATGGTGTGCCTCTTAAGGTCATAAATCTAGGACCATGGTGTAATACAGTTTAAGGTTATACAACTAGGACCTATTCTGAGAAGTTTAATATTGTATAGAATAGGCTATGTACTATGTTGTTTAAATTGATTCGACTAGGACTACTAATCGAAAGGTACTTAATAATGGTTTATGTGGGACTTACACATGAGAGACCTATTGTAGATAATTCTATCCATTGATGACTAAATAATATAGGGTATAGTTTAGGATTTCATTTGGTAGGTTTATCAATATATGTATGGATCATTGATGGGTCACACGGGTGAAATCACTAATAAGGATATGGTCAGGGATTACACCTAGTAGGAGGCCTGCATACATCCCTATCTCATAAGGAATCTAACATGATGCTTGATATGGGGTATCCAGGATGAGAATCTTGAGATAAATAGGGTTTCTTGGTTTCCTAATGGAAGGGACTCTTATTATCAAGGGAATACATGATTGTAAACACCCCGAGGGTCCAATTGATTAGGGAGGAAAAGTAAGGGAGATCAATTATCAAAGGAATACTTGATCATAAAAGAGAACACTGGTGTGCAGAACCCAGTCATATATATTGGGAGGCCATGGAGGAGGCCTGGGTGGGTAGACACCCAAGTATGTGATCTAGATGAAGTGGCACCCGATATGTGACCTGGGTGAAGTGGTGCCCAGATATGGGACTTGGGAGAAGTGGTTCCCAAATATGGGGATGGGCCAAGTAATGTATTGGTATGGGGTTGGGTGAAGTGGCACCCAAGTATGGGTTTAGGTGAAGTGGAGCCCATGTACCAAGTTAGGAGAAATTACGTATAGGTATAAGGTTGTGAGAAATGGAACTCTAGTATAAGAACTGGCCGAAGTGGTACCCAAGTATTACTACCATAGATCACACCTTATGTAGTGATAGCTTTTATCATCACTAAACATAGAACACTAATAAAAGGGAAACCTTTATCTGTTCTAGCTAAAAGTGCTGATAAAGGTGCATCGTTATCATCACTTTTCTCAGTTCTAATAAAAATGTTTAATAAAAAAAATATTATTAATATATATAAAATGATCATATTTATATTGAAAAATTAATATTTATTTATAAAAATTAATTAAAAAATACTTGTATATGATTAATATAAATATGATATATTAATACATATTTTTCTAATAATTTAAACAATTATATTAATAAAAATGATGTAATGTTAATATGTGATATTTTAATTTATATATTTATATTAGTTAATGTATATGTGGATATATGTGTGTGCATTATATTGGGTGTGTGTGTTTTGTGTATGTGTATATATAGATGTTGTATATGTAAAGATGTATGTATGTGTATATATATGGGAACATGTACATGGTATGTACATATATAGAGAGCATGTGTACATGTGTATAAATAGTATTTTCAATATGTTTTTAATTTATATGAATAATATTTATTTGTTTTTGTTTATTAAATTTTAACATTTAAAATATGTTTGAAATTTATATAATTAATCTATTTAAATGAATATTTTAATAAGTCTGTAATCTGAATAGTTAATTATAATATTATAAATATATAAATTTTGTTTTAAAATTATTTATAAAATTATAAATAAATAAATAAATATGAAAATAATTATAAAATTATAATAAATATATGTTAATAATAAATATATTTATTATATTTATAATTATATATAATTATATATTAATATATACATAATTATATAAATATTTATAATTATATAAATATATATAATTATATAAATATATAAAATTATAAAATTTTATTTATAATTATATACAAATATTTATAAATGTATTTATTTATATTTATAATTATAAATAAATAAATAAATAAATTTAAATAATTATAATATTATAATAAATATATTTAAATAATAAATATATTTATTATATTTATAATTATATATATTTATATATTAATAAAAATATATATAATTATACACACACACACACACAGACATACATACATACATACAGACACACACACACACAAATATATATATATATATATATATATATATATATATATATATATATATATTGAAATATAGATTCGAAGCCCTTTTATTAAAAGGATAAAACTAGAAAGAACGTAGGATTGGGCCAGACAAAGCAAGACCGCCCTCATCAAATAAAAGTCATAGACCAAATTTCTTTATAATCTCAGAACCAATCCTACGTTCCTCATTGTGCAAAGCACCCCAATTAATTAATCCATGCCCGTGTCCACAAATTCTTGAATTATAACCTCTCCTTTATGATTTTAAACATTTCCAATCACTCTCAAGATCCTCAAAGTCTCCTGATTTACTTTCAGCAGTGTTGGACTAGTTCACTTCACCACCACTTATTCCATTCTCAATGGGGGTCCGAACCTCATCAGGTCAGGGTTCCTCTCTAGGGAGTTCTTCTATGCCACTAGGTAAATCTATCACTCTAATATAATCAGAATTAGATACTTAGGTTTTTCATAAAATGACATAATTGGATATCTGTTCAGTTGGAGTGGCCAACACCACTTGATCACAAGATAAATTGTCTACAACTTGAACTGTTTCCTACACTGGAGGCTCAAAGTGGATGTCCTTTTGAATTGATATAGGATCCAGAGTTTCACCCGATGATGCAATTTCTATAGGAGTGTTGGGAGCTATATCCAAAGGTACATAAGAAACAAATATTCCAGCCAAGAGATCGTCTGATTCATCCAGCAGATCACAAGGTTATAAATTCTCCAAACTAGTGGAAACCCCTTTTATTGATGATCTAGAGTGTCCAATGGGAATTTCACCATGAGGAATTCCCTCATTTTCCTCTATCATATGAGAGGGAGAGGAAAAAAATGTATTATTCAGTATTACTATCATCTTAGCCTTTGAATACTAATCCATTTTAGAGTTAGAGCCCTTACCTAACAAAAAATCCACTTTTATCTTACCCTTGTGAATCTTAGATGAGAGCAATTTATGTTCAATCCATAAATTTTGATCTGCCTAATCTTGTAATTCATGCTCTTCCTCTGATTGTATGTCCATATTATAAGATTTCCTATTATCTTCCAGGACATAAACAAGAGCATCTCTAAAAGTTGGGGTTCTATCCTCATCCACTACATTGTCATCCAGAAGATTATGATGATGAGAGTTAACGAAACTACTATCATGCTCATGAGAAGTATGATGAGGGTCAGCCACTTCCTTATCTTTTATTTTAATATATTTTTAATTATATAAATAATTATTTGTTTATAATTATATATATATATATATTTATAATTATATTTATAAATACATATTTTTAATTCTTTAAATATATTCATAATTATATAAATATTTATTTATAATTATATACATTTATATTTAGTTATAATTATATACATTTAAATTTTTAAATTATATCAATTCTATTATTAAAATCAGGTCTTTATCAGTGCTTGAATTTTAGAATTGATAAAGATTTGTTTTATTAGTGATTTCTTAGCACTGATAAAGATCAATTTTATTAGTGATTATTATTTCAGCACCAATAAAACCTCTCTTTATCAGTGCTTTTTTAAAAGCACTACTAAAAACCTTCTCAATATTTTAAATAGAACACAAATAGAGTTATCCATCCTCACACCATTCAAGCTCTCATGAAACCAAAGATTTTCCATCACTCACCCTATAATATCTCAGATGAATCTACAGTTTCAAAACCCAAGGTATGTGAATTGTGATCTGCCACTCCCCCTCAAACATCTTTGTGTTTTTTTATTTTCCTAAATGGTTTGAACTACGTGTGTGAGAGATATGTTTTGTACTCGATCTACCTCAATAATTCTACAACCAATCTCTCCAACTTCAATCCATTGTTGGTTCAACCTCTATACCACCTTAAAATTCATTTCACTCATTCATCATAATTTATCACTCTGATTTCATGGAGATCCTAACTGTGCACCACAAAAACTCTTCCCACATATCATGTAAGGTGGTGACTGTAAATGATAAGTAGATAGAGTTTTTTCAGTGCACAGATGATAATAATCTCCAAATTACATGTATCCATGCTGATCCCAAGGATTAAAATCAACAATTATTCCCATTTTATTCCATTACTTAGTAGAATAACCCCAATCATTTTAATATATCCTTATTTTTTTTATAATTTTTATATGAACTATTAAATGGGTTTAATTTAGTTTGTATGATTTGTTCTAATTTTTTATATCTATAGCACTTGATAAAAATTATTTCATGATACTTTTTATACTTATAAACATACTCTTTATTTATTTATTTTAAGTTTTGTTTTAAGTTTTTTCTTAATAACTTTATCTTGTTATGGAATTTATACATTTTTATATTTTTTTAATATTGTTTAATGTTTTTTAACATTATTATTATATTTTTTTATGGATACCAATTGTTTATATATTTTAAACATGTGATATGACATTAAACCTGGGTTATTCACATGGATTATGGATTCACATTAGTACATGAGATATTGATGGTGCATAAGAGGCTTGCATGTGAAATGAGTGGTGTGCAAGTAAAGATCAAGTGAGACTACTAAATCGCATTTTAAGAATCTAGTATTACACTAGCCATGAAAATTATAGAATAAGTATTATGATATTAACATATAACAAGCCGTGTCAAGAGCTTATACTAGGTTATATGCAGAATGAACTATCAGACACAAAATAAATTGATGTTACGATATAACCAGAACATGAGT
The DNA here is from genome assembly GCA_963277665.1 of Viscum album. NCBI lineage: Eukaryota > Viridiplantae > Streptophyta > Magnoliopsida > Santalales > Viscaceae > Viscum > Viscum album. Next base: position 1,283,415,400 of record OY728138.1, on the reverse strand, counting down.
TGTATCAATTGGTGACATGCCTTCAGAAGTTTATATTACATCACAAACCTACACAACATACATTACCACCAAAAGAGTATATCTATGTTGAAAATATATATTTAATTTCTCCAATTCCAAAGTAGTTAACAAAATAAATCCAACCTAATGAGAATTGTGATGCTCATCTCCTCTACTATTTTGAACTACAACTTGCTACACTAAATGTTGAGTATTTTTCACTGGGTTATCTTTTTGATATTGTTCTTCAATCTCTAACAATTAATGGAACTTGAGTTATTTTAAGGCTATTTATACAAGATTAAATAATTTTTTTGTTCATGAGAATGATTTTTTTTATATAGTACTTTACCAAGCCAGAGAAGAAAAGTTTTTTTTCATTACTTGTTAACGAAGGAATTAAATGAAGTCTATATAGATATAAATATAGATAAATTATTACATATATTTAGAAAATGATGTGTGAATATGTGAAATATTATGAGTGGTATCTATATTTATAAATTCATACATGTGTAAGGAAAAATGGTGGTTCATGAACTCAAATTACATATCTTGAACTAGGTTTTTAAATGTTGTTATTTAATATGGGATTCTCCAAATGGTATTTCCAAAAGTTGGTAGTATTTAAAATTATAATGCCCCATTTGACTTATTTTACTTTTATTACATGTTTTATAAAAGGCAATTTAATTGTTTAAATACTTGTTATGTTGATAGTGGATGTTTTTTATGTCTCTTGGGTTGTTTCAATTTTTTAATTTGATTAAGAAATATAATTTTTTGAAATTGGCTTGTGGTGTTTAATTAATTGAATTTCTTTCCATGTGTTATTGAAACAAACCTTTGATAAAATTTGAACTGTCTAAAATTGGAATGAAACATGGGAACCCAAATCGAGACTTCTGGTTCATTTGATTTAAATTCAATATTTTCTCAAAACATTGAGTTCTCAAGACCATGTGATTAAGACCTATCAATATTTTCATCATCTGAAAAAAGATCAACTTCAACTCCTAATCACCCTATCAATGAAACACCACTTGGACCACCATGTAACAAGTGAATAAATTAATAAATACTAACTCCTCCATCTTGTTTATTTCAGCCACTCATTGATTTTTATGGATATTTTATAGCTATTTAATAAAATGAGATATCATCAAATTAATCCTATACGAGATTTCCATGTTTTACAATGAATGGAAATTTTATTAGATTATTTGTAAATTTATATATATAACACCTTTATTTTCTTTAATGATTTCCAACACTAAAAAAAATCTCACAACGCCTCATTCGACTCTTATTATCTTAGAATAATGTCTTCATGTATCTTAAATTATTCTCTAAGAATGAAATTTAATGGGTTATAAGATCATAATTTTTGTGTATGTATTTATTTTTTGAAACATTAATATTACCGAATCAAATTAAAGGGATATGAATAAAAAATGGATAGATTCCAATCATATGATAAAAGAGTATGAGGATGGAGTAAAAGAGTTAATTATTTTTTCAAAAGATAATGCATATAACCCTTCTCAAATCCTTTTTTAATGCTTACACTATTGTTATTCAAGACTAATTAGTCTAGAGGAGTTAGAAGAACACTTGATCTATCATGGAATAGATCAAAGTTATAAATTTTGGACTAAACATGGGGAAAAGTGAATGTAGCTAGTGAATGGGATAAAACTATATTTTATGGATAATCTAATTTTATTATAAGTGTGAAAAATAAAGAATATAGTATCGAGGATAAGATTAATTATGTGAATGATGATGAAGATCATATTCAGCAAATGATAATGAAAATTGAAGATGAACTTTTTGATTAGCCAAAATTGTTTAAGAAGTTAAAGAGTTGTGAAAATATGTCATTATAATATGGTTGCAATAAATGTATATCATTTTCATCCATAATGAAGTTGCATAATTTAAAATATGAATATTTATAGAGTGACTCCACTTTTACTAAACTACTTTCTCTATTGAATGATACGATCCCAGAAGATAACGAGCTTCCTTGAAAAACATACAATATTAAAAGAATTCTACGTTCAATGGTTATGATCTTTTAAAGAATACATGCATTTCCAAATAACTATATACTATTTCTCAAGGACCAATAATCACTTAAAAATGTCTAACATGTGGTGCTTCTCGATACAAGAAAGATGAATCATATCCTATAAAATTTTTATGTTACCTTACAATCATTCTAATGTTTATACACCTATATTGAAGTGATGAGACTACAAGACAATTCACATGTGACATAAATAAAAGAAATAAATATAGAAAAATTCATCACCAAACATACTCTCCTTAGTGGAAGAGAATTGACCACGAGTATCTTGAATTTGTAAATGATATAATAAACCTTCTTATTTCACTATCTACCGATAGAGTGAATCCTTTTTGTTTTCAAATATATACTCATAGTATATGGATCGTTATGTTGGTAAATTATAAATTTCCACAATGGTTATGCATAAGAAAAAAATAAATTATGTTATCAATACTTATATCAGAACCAAAATAACCGGGTAATGATATTGATGTTTATTTGGATCCATTGATTGAATATTTGAAATTATTATGGGATTCAAGTGGTAAATCATATAATTATTATAGAAATGAAGATTTCACATTGAGAACCATTTTGTATGGGATGATAAAAAACTTTCCTACTTATAAATAGTTTTTAGGATATAGAATTAAAATAATTCAATGGTGTTCCGTTTATGAAAAAGGTACATAGATAATTAGGTTGAAACATTCATAGAAGACCATGTTTCTAGGAAATCACATATTTCTACCCCAAAAACATAAGTACCAATCATGTATGACATCATTTTATGGGAGTTCAGAATATGGTACAACACTATATCCACTAACGGGTGATCAAATTTTTGAGACATTAAAAGATAGACATTTATTTTGGTATTTTTTTAGAAAAACCTTATAAAAACTAGTTGGAAAAAGTGATCAGTTTTTTTGTGAATTACTATACTATAAATGTTTATATGTTAAGAATATTTTTGATGTTATTCACGTGAAAAAATATGTATGTGTTAGTGTCATTGTAACGTTACTAAATTCACCTGAAAAAACAATGTATGGAACTAAGTCTAGGTTGGACATGATTGACATGGGTATATAGGAAGAGTTAGTGCCAGTGAAGTGTAAAGATCAGAATTTTATTCCTCCAGTTGCTTAAACTCTTTCCAATCAAGATAGATATCATTTTGAAACTTCTTTAATGATGTATAGGTTCTATAAGGGAATTCATCAAATATCAATAATATCTTGTCAATGAAAAATTTAAAGTTAAAGGGTTTAAAATCACATGAATTTCATATTTTTATGAAATATCTAATGCTTGCATATTTATGTTATATTTTCCCCTATAATGTCTATCATAAATTAACCAAGATATGTTTCTTTTTCAAAGATATATGTAGAAAAGTTATAGAACCATAAAAATTTAAAACTATGGAAAAGGAAATTGATGTCATATTATTTGAATTAGAGATTTTCTTCCCACCATGATTCTCTGATATAATGGTTTACTTGATGGTTCACTTTATGGTTCACTTGGTAAGTGAGATTCAACTATGTGGTTCTATACATTATAGATGAATTTACACCATTAAGTGGTATATGAATATTTTGAAATGGTATGTTAAAAATCAAAGTCATACAAAAGGGTGTATTGTAGAGAGATATGTTGTTGGGGAACCTATTGAATTCTTTACCAACTACTTATCCGATGAGGAAACCATTTTTCTACTAAAATCTCATCACACTGGGTGGCTTGTGGGTGAAGTAATTTTTGGAATAGATGTTGTCACAATTACTATTACAAAGCGGGAAAAGGTTCACTTTTATGTTTTTCAAAATAGTTTAGTGGTTGTTCCATATGTTAAAACCCAAAAAATAATTCTTAGGCATTTGAATCCATCAAGAGTTGATAGATGGATATCAAATACACATAATCAAAATTTTATATGATGGTTTCAAGGCAATATTTCTAAGTAGTCAACTGAGAATCCAAATTCAATTTTAGAAAAACATTGATGGATAGACAGAGGACGAAGTGTGTATGTATTATCTTATAATGGTTATGTAATTAATGGTTATACATTCTATACAAATAAACATGATGAATACAGTACTATGAGAAATAGGTGAGTTACACTTATGGATGAAGTGATGCATGTATCTAGTATTATGGATAGAAATCTAATTTATACGAATATTTCATACTTTGGCACCATCAAACAAATATAGGAGTTGGATTATAAAACTTTACAAGTGCCGATTTTTCAATGAAAGTAAATTGATAAGAAAAGTAAATTTAAAATTGATAAATTGGGATTCATAAAAGTCGATTTAGGTAAGGATGAGTACAAAGATGATCCATTTATAACGGAATCAAAGAAAGTATAACTATTTTATATTCCAGATACTGCAAACTGAAAGTGTTCAATTGTCTTGTTCTCAACCGAAAACACTAAAGGGTTATATTTCAATTCAACATAGGATGACCCTTTGATTAGGAAGTAACAATCATTTCAAAGTAGTCCCAATGTAGACAGGGTCTTGTATGTTCGATGAGACCACAATGAGGGGATTTGTATACTCGAAAAATGGGTAAAATACCTTAAACATTAAAAAAAATAGATTTCAATAATTATGTTATATTTTTTTGTAATATACAATATGCTACCTAATATTATAATATGTTAACCACTAAATTTATATAATCTAAATTAAATGTTCAACCAATTCTATAAATAATGACTTATGCACATGTCGATGCTTCTAATCTTGAGAAACAACATGTTTCTCAACATATTGATGCTACCAATGCATAGGAACAATGACCTTCTACACATTATGATACTACAAATACAGAATAACAACATATTGATGATGTTGAAGTTGAGGAAATATTAGACGGTGAAAAAAAATGTGTCCTAGAAAAAATATGAGTGTCATAGCATGATGATGTTAGTAAATATTATTAAGGTTAGAAACAGAGGAATCAAATTTTATGTTGGATGGAATGTACAAAACTTTACTATTAACCCCAACAAGGCATCGTTCAGTAGTTACATTGGGTTCAACACTCGACTACAAATGATGATTGATGTAGATTCATGGAACAATGTTGTGATCACACTTAAGACATTAATTTTGAAAGATATTAGGGTAACATTATGATATAATTTCTTTATTTTACTAAAATAATAATAATGAAACATTGATTTAATCTTCATTAACCCTTACAGAGTTTATTTATCATAGATGAATCTCAAATGAAATATCTATTAATTCTCACCAGAAAGGCTCATATAGGCTTTCAAAAAATTCTTATGAAGTATCATATCAAAGATATTAAAGGGAAAATAAACCCACACCCACCAAAAAATGTATACACACCTTATAGACCCACAGTCTTGGGATGTGTTTATTGGTCATCATGAGGAGACATATTTTTAGGTACATTATGACTGATATAATACATTTCTAGAAAATAGGTGTATTAATCAATTTTATTAATAATTTTTAAACAATAAATATGTGATGAAAAATAAATGTTCAACAAAACCAATGTACCCCTACTGTAAATCAAGGATAGGGTATGCTTCACTTGAAAAAATGATAAGTATTTTAAATCTATAGTAATACTTTTATGTGACATGAGAAAAAAAATAATTATGTTCCTTTGTTTATATTTATAATGATGAATCAAAATCCAAAACCACTTCCATCCCACGTCACGTGATATGGAAAGAGTAACATGTAAATAAAGATGAGATACTAATAGATGAAATCAAAAAAAAGTGTGGGAATCATGTGTAAGTATGAAATAATAATAAATTAATTTGATTTAAATTAGTATTACATAATAATGATTAATTATTTTCCTATATTTTTTATCTGAATTAGACACAAGAATAATCATCGACTGTACCCGATAAACAACTATTATCGATGGCCTTGAAGTAGCTAGAATAGTATGACCATGTCATAGGTATGGGTTTTGGGGTGTCACCCTGAAAAAAATTTGATAAAAGAAATGAATAGGGGGATAAAGATACAAAATGGAAGATATACAGACATGATTATATTCTCTATAAGAAAAATTTAATTGGTAGTCTGAGTTATTAGAAAATGTTTTGGAAAATAATCAAATAGAAGAAAAACCACAACAACAACTACTATGTGATGATACCCCACCCCACCAACTTTGAGGAAAGCTATTCCCCTCAAAGGGATATCTTAGAAGAGGTAATCAATATTTTCATAATTGTTTTTGTGAAATGTGAACTAGAAAGACACTAATACCATTCCTATATTGATATTCTATATAGTGAAAATGATTGTGATTTATATCTACCAACACCCACCTGTTGCCTTGTTTTGAGGAGTATTGTGTATAATATCCAGAGATATATTCTATATGACAAAAAAATTCAAATAGGTCATGTGAGAGTGGGGATTCACATAGCTCATAAGCCGAGTACCGAACTTTCTGTTCCACTTGATGATACAAATATTCATATGGTTGATCTTTTTATTGTATATTTTGTAGCATGTCCATTTAATCTTGTAAAAATACATGTCAACAAGGAGATATTTTTTCCATTTTATTTTTTATGAAAAACCTTTACCAACTAATTATAAAAGGCTTGAACCAATGAATGTTATTAAAAATGGACAAAAGGAGGGTGTGAAATGGGAGGTCAAATCAAAGCGATATAAAGGATCGATAAACCAATCAGAAATTTCTTCATAAAGTAACTTTACCCAACCCATTCAACCTTTTCATTTACTAACATTAAAGGTTTATGAATATACACCATTATTAAGTGGTGATAAAACCATAATTGATTTTGATGAATAGATGTATGGAGAGGCCATTACCGACTATATTTCTTTTGAGAATGTAAATGAAATCCTCATGCATGAATGGTCAGGAGTCTCAGTTGTAAATGTATACATGAGGTATGTTTTTTATGATTTTTACCAATAGATAATGTACCATGTTAATTATGAATAAATAATATTGATAATTTTTGCAGGTGTATATATCAATACTACTTAAAGGGAAAACCCTATGAACAAAAATTTGGACTCATTAGTATTCACATCACTTCTACATAAGAAGTCTCACTAGAACCAAAGAAATATGAAGTAATAGTGAGAAAACTGGCTATAATGTTTGAAAGGAAAACTACTGATGAAAAACTATTCTTAATACCCATGATGTAGGGGTAAAACTCTACAATTTAATCATATCAAATATATTTTAATTCCTTTTATTACTTATTTATTTTTGTTCTTTAGGTAGTATTGGTTACACATTGCAATCAATATGAATACTCCAAAGATTTATTTTTTAGATTCAATGCATGGATACCCAACAAACTAACCACACATGATGGTGTTTATCAATTTTTAATTCCCTACATACAATGTATTACAAATAAAATTCAAGTTATACATTTTATATTATTTTTAATGAAAATTATGTTATGATGAGGTAGTGTTTAAATATCATCAAAATCAAGGCATGAGGATAGTCCATGAACACAAAGATCCTATCTACTTCTATAAGTGGATAAGTATAAGGGTACATATAATAGTACTTCACTATCAAAACATATATCAAAATAAAATATTTATTTTTCTCAATATTTTTGCAGTGTTCTAAATAAACTAATGAAAAATATTGAATTAATTATGTTTGAAAATTTATAAAAGATATCATATACCATCAACAAACTAGAATCATTGAAAATTCATTTTTTATGATAAATAAAATTTCATTTAAAATATTTATTAATCCTTTGTTTATTTATATTTGTTTAGAACTACTAGGACTCTTGAATGTCCTAATATTCAAAAGAGGAAATATAGGTTTTTAGAAACAAATGGGAAGCATACCTAGTGTCAAAATGTATGAAGACATCATGAAGAGGTGACTTCCTACTACTTATTTATTTGATTTTCTCATCATTTATCTACATTTTTAGTTTATTTTCTTATCATTTTTATTTGATACTTATTTCATTAATTTTCATAGTGATCATGAAGAAATAAATTTATCAACAAGGATGATACACCCATGTACTATGATCATGAAATCAGTAAGGATGATGCACTCATGATGATGACTTTTTATTCTTATTCTGTAATGAATTCAACCTTACGAGTTATCAAACAAAAATATTGTTAGATTACCCAGAATGATGAATGAATTTTAGAATAAAAAGACTTAGTGTGATGTATAATAATCAACCAAACCCCAATCCGAAACAAGGTATTCCCAGTATGGCTCAAAATTTATGTTCTTAGTTTAAATTTGACATTTTAGTTCAAAACAAAAATTACACAATCAAAATCAAGAAAATAGATTCAAATTGTTTTTATACTTTAAGAAAACAATTCATAAGTAATTTTTTATGTGTAGTAATCAGCATCACCTCAATCCAATACACAGTGTTCCTGGTATGTAAGAGCTAGTAACATGTTAAAAGCTACTTGTGCTCATGAGATATTGGACTTCGAGGCTGTAAATAAGATAATAACGATTGGGGAATGGGTCAATAATATATATAAAAATCATGAAATGGTGAATTCTTATGACTTTTTTAGTTAGTTTGTGATCATTTTTATCTATTATTTTTAAGTTAACTTCCTCATCATTTTTATATGATACTCAAAGTGTATTTTTCATTTAAAATTTGCATTTTAGTTCAAAACATACATTACATACTCAAAACCAAGAAAAAAATTCATATTGTTTTGATAATTTATGATAATGATCTTTAATTAATTTTTTATCTATTTGAATTATTTGTTCATAAATTTGTTACACGATGTGCTCAATATTACTCAAAGTGTCCATTATCAGTTTAAAATTGACATTTTAGTTCAAAATGTGTGTCACTCATTGAAAATCAGGAAAATGAGCTCAGGTTGTCCTCATAATTTAGAAAATTGATTCATAGGTCATTTTTGATGTCTAGGAATTAGTATCATGTTAAAATGAAACATGATATAACCTATATGACTCAAAGTGTGTTTTTTCAGTTTAAATTGTCATTTTAGTAAAAAATAAACATGACAACTCAAAACTAATAAAAAGTATTCAGATTATTTTTATACTTTAGAAAAATGATCTATAAGTCATTTGTGACTTTTATAAATCAACCTCATATCAATCTGATGTATAGTGTGACTAGTATGACTCCAAGTGTATCTTTTTATTTAAAATTAACATTTTAGTTCAAAATTCACATCACATACTAAAAAATAGGAAAAATCATTTGGATTTTTTTGATACTTTTGGAAAATTATATGTAAGACATTTATGAAATGCAGGAATCAACCTCATCTGAATATGATACATGGTGTGCCTAATATGACTCAAAGTGTCTGTTATCAGTTTAAAATTGGCATTTTAGTTCAAAACATGTTTCACTCACTAAAAAACAAGAAAATGCAATAATATTGTCTTGATACTTTAAAAAAATGTTTCATAAGTCAATTTTGATGTGTAGGAATCTTCCACACATCAAACCGACACATGATGTAACCGGTATGAATGAAATTGCATGTGTTCAGTTTAAATTAACATTTTAGTAAAAATAAACATGACATAATCAAAACTAAGAAAATTAATTTGTATTGTTTTCATAATTTAGGAAAATTATCCATAAGTCATTTTTGATGTGTATTAATCAACCTCACCCAAATCTGACACACAGTTTGACTGGTATGACTCCAAGTGTGAATTTTTATTTAAAATTGACATTTTAGTTCAAAACACACATAACATACTCAAAACTAAGAAAACAGATTCAGATCATTTTGGTACTTTATGAAAATTATACATAATTCATTTTTGATGTGTAGGAATTAAGAACACCCCAATCTAATACACGATGTACCCGATATGACTCAAAGTTCCCATTATCTATTTAAAATAGTCATTTTTTTTCAAAACACGTGTCACTCACTAAAAACCAAGAAAACATGATCAAATTGTCTTTATAATTTATAAAAATTATTCAGAAGTCATTTTTAATGTGTACAAATTAGTCTCACATAAAACCAAAACACGATGTGACCTGTATGAATCAAAGTGTTTGTTTTCAATTAAACTTGACATTTTAGTAAAAAATACATGTGACATACTCAAAAACAAGAACAATAGTTCTAATTGTATTGATACTTTATGAAATTGATTCACATGTCATTTTTGATGTGTATGAATCATCCACACCTCAATCCGATGTATGGTATGACTAGAATGACTCCAAGTGTATCTTTTTATTTCAAATTGACAGTTCAAAACACATGAAACATACAAAAAGTAGATAAAATTCATTCAAATTGTTTTGATAAATGATCCATAAGTCATTTGGAACATATAGTAATCATCCTCACCTAAATCTGATACACGGTGTGCTCGGAATGACTCAAAGTGTCCATTATTAGTTTAAAATTGACATTTTAGTTCAAAATAAGTGTCACTCACTAAAAACAAAGTAAAGACACTTGTATTGTCTTGATAATTTAAAATAATGATTCATAATTCATTTTTGATGTGTAGGAATCAGTCTCACACCAAATCGACACATGATGTAACCAGTATGACTCAAAGTTTGTGTTTTTAGTTTAAATTGACATTTTAGTAAAAAAGACACATGACATACTCAAAATTAAGAAAATTAATTATGATTATTTTGATACTTTAGAAAAATTATCCATAATTCATTTTTTATGTGTAGGAATAATCCATACCTCAATCTGACACACAGTGTTACTAGTATGACTGTAAGTTTGAATTTTTATTTAAATTTGACATTTCAGTTCAAAACACATGTCACATACTAAAAAATGATAAAACACATTCATATTATTCTAATACTTTAGTAAAATGATACATAATTCATTTGTGATGAGTATCAATTAGTCACACATTAATCTAATACATGATGTTCCCAATATAACTCAAAGTGTCTGTTATCTGTTTAAAATTGACATTTTAGTTCAAAATGTATGTCACTCATTGAAAACCAAGAAAAAATGATTAGATTGTCTTTATACTTTAGAAAAAATATTTAAAAATCATTTCAGACATGTTCAAATCAGTCTCACATAAAACCGAGACATGATGTGACCAATATGACTCAAAGTGTGTGTTTTCAATTTAAATTTACATTTTAGTAAAAAAGACACAAGAAATAATCTAAACAAAAAAAGCATTTTAGTTGTATTGATACTTTAGTAAAATGATCCATAGATCATTTGTGACATGTAGAAATCATCTAGACCTCAATCTGATGTATGGTATGAACGGTATGAATATAAGTGTTTCTTTTTATTTAGACTTGAAATTTTAGTTCAAAACACATGTCACATACTCAAAACCAAGAAAAAACATCCATTTAGTTTTGATACTTTAGGAAAATGATCTATAAATCATCTGTGACATATAATAATCATCTGTACCTCAATCTGATACATGGTGCTTCTATTATGACTCAAAGTGCCCCTTATCATTTTTAAATTGAAAATTTAGTTCAAAACATGCGTCACTCACTAAAAACCAAGAAAACTCACTTAGATTGCCTTAATTCTTTAGGAAAACGATTCAAAAGTAATTTTTGATTTTTAAGAATCAATCTCACGTCAAAAGTACACATGATGTGACTAATATGAGTCAAAGTGAATATTTTTCGTTTAAAATGACATTTTAGTAAAAAAGACACATGAAATACTAAAAACCAAGAAAACATATTCAAATTATTTTTATACTTATGAAAAATGATATATAAGTAATTTTTGATGTGTAGAAATCAACTACACCTCAATCCGAAAAAAATGTGATCGGTATGACTCCAAGTATATATTTTTATTTAAAATTGACATTTTAATTTAAAATATACGTCACATACTCAAAACTGAGAAAATACATTCATATTTTTTTTGATACTTTAAGAAAAAGATTTATAAGTCATTTATAACATGTAGGAATTATCTGCACCTCAATCCGATACACGGTGAGCCTAGTATGGCTTAAAGTGTCCGTTATCAGTTTAAAAATGAAAATTTAGTTCAAAACATGTTTCACTCACTAAAAACCATGAAAAAATTCTCATCTTTTCTTAATACTTTAAGAAAACTATTCATATTTTTTTTGTGATGTGTGTGAATTAGTATCATGTAAAACCAGTACATGATGTATCTGGTATGACTCAAAGTGCATGTTTTCTGTTTAAATTGACATTTTAGTAAAAAAGACACGTGACATACTCAAAACTGTGAAAAAAAATTATATTATTTTGATACTTTAGGAAAACGATCCATTAATCATTTTTGATGTCTCAGAATAAACCAAAACTCAATCTGATGCACGGTGTGACCAGTATGAATCTAAGTGTGTCTTTTTATTTAAAATTGACATTTTAGTTCAAAACACACGTCACATACTCAAAAATGATAAAATGAATTCAGATTATTTTTATATTTTAGGAAAAAAATATATAATTTATTTTTGATGTCTTGGAATCATTCTCACGAAAATCTGGTACACAGTGTACCTGGTATTACTCAAAGTTTCTGTTATCAGTTTAAAATTTACTTTTGAGTTCAAAATTCATGTCACTTACTGATAACTGATCAAACATGCTCATATGGTATTCATATTATAGTAATATTATTCAGAAGTCATTTGTAATGTGTAATAATTAGTCTCACAATAAACTAACACACTATGTGACCGATATGACTCAAAGTTTGTGTTTTCAGATTAAATTCACATTTTAGTAAAAAATAAACATGAAATACTCAAAACTGAGAAAACACATTCATATTTTTTTGATACTATAAAAAAAATCCTTAAGTTATTTTTTATTTGTAAGAATTAGCTTCACATCAATTCTATGCATGGTGTGACCAATATGACTCAAAGTGTGTCTTTTTTATCTAAACTTGACATTTTAGTTCAAAACACACATAAGATAATCAAAACCAATAAAAACACATTTAGATTGTTTTTATACTTTATGAAAATGATCTATAATTTATTTTTGATGTGTAAGAATTAACCACCCCTCAATCTGATACACAATGTTCCCAGTATGACTCAAATGTCTGATATCAGTTTAATATTAACAATTTAGTTCAAAACCTATATCACTCATTAAAACCCAAGAAAACTATCTCATATTGTCTTAATACTTTCTAAAAAATTATTCATAAATCATTTTTGAGGTGTAAAAATTAGCCTCATGTCAAACCAACACACAATGTGATTGGTATGACTCAAAGTGTGTGTTTTTGGTTTAAATTGATATTTTAGTAAAAAAACGCATGACAGATTCAACACTAAGAAAAAAATATTTCTATTTCTATGATAATTTAATAAAAAGATCTATAAGTCATTTTTTTACATGTAGTAATCAACCATAGATCAATCCGTTAGACGGTGTGACCGACATGACTCTAAATGTGTCTTTTTATTTAAAATTGAATTTTAGTTCAAAACACGTGTCACATACTTAAAACTAAGAAAAAATATTCAGATTATTTTGATACTTTAGGAACATGATTCATAATCCATTTTTTATGTGTAGAAATTATCCGCACATTAATCTAATACAAAGTCTGCTCAGTATGACTCAACGTGTCTGTTATTAGTTTAAAATTGACAATTTAGTACAAAATGTTTGTCACTCACTGAAGACCAAGAAAAAATTATCAGATTGTCTTGATACATTAGTATGATGATTCATAAGTAATTTTTGATGTCTAGGAATCAATATCACATCAACCTGACACACAATATGAACAATATGACTCAAAGTGTGTGTTTTTAGTTTAAATTGACATTTTATTAAAAATACATGTGACATACTCCAAACTGAGAAAACCCATTTGGATTATTTTTATAATTTAGGATAATGATCTATAAGTAATTTGTGATGTTTAGGAATCAATCTCAACTCAATCTGACACATGGTGTGACCAGTATGACTCCAAGCATGTCATTTTATTTAAAATTGACATTTTATTTTAAAGGAAACGTTATATACTCAAAACCAAGAATTTTTTTTATTATTTTGATACATTAGTAAAATGATATATAAGTCATTTTTGATGTGTATGAACTATACTCACCTCAATATGACTCACGGTGTGACTGGTATGACTCCAAGTGTGTCCTTTTATTTAATATTTACATCTTAATAATGTATCATTTAATATTTATGTTTAATTTATTTTTTATAGTATTACTAACATAAGAATTTTTTCCTTATACATGTGGATTATTTTTCTCAAGTTGAGGTGGTTTATTTGGAAATTGATACCATGATTGATATTTTTTGAGGGGGAGTTAGGTTCCAAATATAATTAAACATTGATGTTTTTGAATGTTTGTGACAATACTTGCTAATGTAATTGTATAAAACAATATTTGAAATGTCTATAATATAGCATTGCTTGATTTTATCTATGATGTAATTTTTATTTCAGTTAAATTATGAATTTTCCATATATGGGTGTATTTAATATTGTAGTGTGCTGTGATTTTAATAGTACACTACATCAGTACAACCTTTAGAAACACTAAAAGAAGTTCTGATAAAGGTTCCCCTTTATCAGTGCTTTTCTAGCGTTGGTAAAAGTGGTCCACTTTTAACGATGCTTAGATCAAAAAATATTTTTTATCACTAATAAAGGTTTTTTTCTAGTGCTTTTAAAGTATAGTTCTGTAGTGTTATATGGTTGGAATAGGTGTTTTGGGAACATGTAACCCTAGTACGACTCTTCAGGATGAGTTGGGTGTGTGGTGCCCTAGTATGGGTCTTTGAAGTGGGCTAGGTTCATTGTAGCATAGTATGGATAACCCAATGTGTAATCCTTCACCCTAGTCCTATAGGAGCATATGGTATGTGATATTTCACGATGTTTTAGTGTTGAAAGGGTTATCCCTAGCAATATGTTTTCCCAAGACCATTTATAAAAATTTTTCCCTTCCAACTAGCTATAAAATAATTTATAATGATAAAGTGAATAAAAAATATGACCCAAAAAAATACATGATAAATATGTAAGAAAGTTTGAAATAATTATTAATACAAATAATAAAAGTGATTATGATAAATCAGAATAATAAAATTAGTTGAAGGGATTGACCTGTATAGATTTTACCAAGTCATGCTCGAAAGGGTAAAATACCTTTCACTCAAATAACCACTGAAACATTTTTTCGAGAACCTTCAATGCATATTGTTTTGTATTCAATATCAAAGCACGTGTCTAAACCAAATATCCATAACTAAGACCTGTGATCTAAGAAAAGGAAACCAATGAACAATGAAATTTATTGTGTTTGGTGAGGATTTAGGAGGAACCAATTCTAGTGCTGGGGGGAGCATCGCCATCAGGATGGTCTCTCAGCTATCAAAATTCTCTTATTTTTCATGGCTGAGTATGGTTTCTTACGAGCTTGCGCGAGAAGAAGGTGAGGGAGTTTCATGCTTCTTGATGGGTGGTTCATCCTAGTTTAACAAAGACACATCATGACCTCCATAGACTATACTGGTGATCAGGAATGAAGAAAGAGGTGGAAATTTTGTGGATAAATGCTTCACTTGTTAGTTGGTGAAAGCCGAGCATCAGAGGCCAGTTAGGATTTTGTAGACTTTACCCATTTCTGAGCGGAAATGAGATGATGTCATAATGGATTTTGTGTTAGGAATACCCAAAAGACCTGTAATAATGATGATTTATGGGTTGTTTTGGGTTCTAATGACTAAGGTATCCCACTTATTACCTATTAGGGAAACCTTCATAGTTGATGATATGGGAAATATTTATGTGGGTGAGGTGGTTCAGTTGCATGGTGATTTGAGGAGTATCATTTCAGATAGATATCCTCATTTCACATCATGTTTCTATAAGGGTATTCAGAAATACATGGGATCACAAGTTATTTTAATCACATCCTATCATCCATAGACTGATGGTCAATCTAAGCAAACTATTCAGGTTTTGGAGGATAAGTTATGAGCATATGTTTTGGGTTTTAGTGGTTCATGAGAGCAACATATGGAACTCATGCAGTTTTCATATAATAATATTTTCCATGAATCGACCCAACTAGAACCTTTTTAGGATTTGTATTATAGGGTATGTGTTTCACCTCTTTTTTGGTTAGAGATAGGTAAGTCAACACTTGTTGGGCCTAGTCTTGTGTAGGAGACATCTGAATAAGTTCAGTTGATCAGACAATGGTTGGTGACTGTGCAGAGCAGGAAGAAATCATATAATGACCATTTAAGATAACCTCTATCATTTTAGGTTGGTCATCATGTTTTCCTTCAGGTTTATCCTAGGTTGGGGTAGCACCGTGTCAGGAAATAGGAAAATCTAGTGCCAAGGTTTGTCAGACTGTTTGAAATAGTGGCAAGGTTCGGTCCAGTGGGGTACCATTTAGCCCTTCCACTGTGCTACAGTTCCATGAATGACGTGTTGCATATGTTTAAACTATGAAGATATCACCCATACCCTTCTCATGTGATAGACATATTATACATTGATATTTGTGGTGATGTGTCCTTTGAGGATCATCTGATATGGGTTGTGGATTGTAGTGAGAAATATCTTCGGGGTAGGACTATACCGTTGGTTTGGGTGCAGTAGAAGCATGGGTGAGTTTATGAGGATACCTAAGAGGGGGAGTATTATATACAAAAACAATTTCTAGAATTGTTTGCAGAGACCTCATAGTGATGCTTGGAGCAGCTTAGGAATGAGCTGTTATAAGGTGGGTTGGTTGTAAGAATCCGTTTTTTAGGAACGTCTTTCTCTATTTTTTCATTAATATTCTATTTTACTTGTTTTTTCATCATAAAATTATGTCGTTTTAATAAATTAAGTCTTGGGTTGTAAAGAGAATTGAGAAAGACCAGATAGTATCCTCTAGGATAGCCTTGTTGGAGAAAATGACCTAAATTTTGGGGATGTATTCTTGTTTGAATAAATGGAGTTCAGGTATAAATGGGTCAAGTGTTTCATGGGTTCTTAGTGATATGAGAAACTTTAAAAGAGGTTCAGATTTTTTAAAAGGAAAATGGGCTGAAAAATCAAATGATGAACATTTACACATCTTTTAATGGGATTACATATCATTTAATTGTTTGAGGGTTTTAATAAAATAAATTTGAGGCGATGGGTTTTTTTTTGTGTATTTATTTAAAAAAAATTTACATGATGTGTAATCACATTACACACCGTTTGAATGCCTGACCTGCTATTTTAAAGATACTTTGTGGATGAAGTATCATTTTTTTAGTTTCATCTCTTCTCCTATTGACCCCCGGGATTTCTCCAGCTAATTTTGGGGTGCTAGCTTCCATTCTAGATGTCCCATTTGTGAGATTTATCCCTGGTTATTCTTTTCAGTTAGGTTTCTTCCTTGTCTTCATTATTCTGCAACCATTGTAGTGATATCCCTTGATAAATTTCATTTTTGGTTTTTATCTTGATTAGTTTTGATCTATGAACCTATTTACAATCATCTTCACTTCTTCCTCATGGTCATTAGCCATTGGAAGCATTGAAAGATCATTGGTTAAAGGTAGGGGGTCTAAATCTTAACCTTATCGTTTGATAATTTCCATGTTTATATAATATTTTTATTTCACCATCATTACGTACACCCAAATTAATTAATTAAATTAATGGAATTATTCCTTGATTTTTTTGGTTTGAAATGGATTATTATCTGGGTCATGGCTTCCCATGGGGTGAGAGAACCATGATTATAATTGAATTGGAAAATGGCTTAAAGTATGTTTAGAATGACATGTGACCTAGGGTGATTTCTTGTTATAAAATCATTAAATTGTGGGTTATTTATTATTTATATAATTTCTAATCAATTATGAATTTAATTAAATGTGGAAGATGAAATAAGAATGGTAATTCACATAATTAACCATTGAGAATGGTGATGTGATATTATGAAATCCATACTATATGATATGGATTGTGTTCAATGTTGTAATGCTTATATATCGGGATTGGACCTGGAACTTTTACACTTATATGATGTAATGATAATATTGAGTGGGCTCATCCCAGTACCATGCTATAATTATTATAGAGAGTGGGTTATTCTCAACCCCATTTTGTAATGCTTATAGGGATTTGTCCTAGATGCTGTAATGCTTATAGGGATTTGACCTGGATTTTTGTGATTATACCATGGTTTTATAGTTGTGGTTTACATGGTCATAATACATGATAAAATATATTAAAGCATGGTTACAAAGAAGGTTATTTTACCTTGGTTACATGTTTTTGGTTTTCATAGTTTTAAGACATGCACAAAGATATTCCGGAATGGAGCCGAAGCAGGTTGTAGTTGTAGTTTATTAATTGTTAAATTAATCAATACACTTGGTTATCACTTTATCACATACACTTCTTTCCATACTAGTTTTTTAGACATGGTGGTGTAGACATACTAAGTTATACTCACACCCTATTCAAGTCTCAATTTAGTAACATAGAAGATTATGTGGATGCAGTTTTGGAAAAAGGAAAATGACCTTGTTGTTGAGTTCTTGTTTGCGGATGGGAAGGAGTTTGGAGATGGAAACAATGTGGGGTTTGAGACTCAAAAATTGAGTATTTTTTTTATTATGATATTATTTTTCTTGTATTGTTCTATCATGAAATTTAGTGACATTACAGTATGTCATTACATTATTCCTTATTTATTTATTAGATTATTCAATTGGCTTTTATTATTGACTTATGCTTTGTCTTTACTTTGATTAATTCAATTTTATTATGAATTGTTTCTACTACTATGACACTTTATACCAGGGGGTATAGTCTACCCACTCTACATTTCACACCCCCATTTCTAGTCGTAATCCACTGGTGTATGGGTAGGCACACTTGATGTCTTGTAACCAACCCTTTCCATCTATGTGAGAGAGTGAAAGATTGGGGGACATTACAGGGAACACCATGTATTGGATTATGGTGTGGTTGATTCCTTTACATCAAAAATGACTTACGAATCATTTTCATGAAGTATCAAAATAATCTAAATGCGTTTGATTGATTTTGAGTATATAACATGTGTTTTGAACTAAAATCTAAAATTTAAACTAAAAACATAAACTTTGAGTCATACTGGGAATACCTTTTATCGGATTGAGGTGTGGTTTATTCTTACACATCACATAATGTCTTTTTATATTATAATTTACTCAATATGTGGTGTTATCTAAAAATATTACTATTTGATAACCCATAATGTTTAATATAATGAAGAATAAAAAGAAAAGTGAAACATTATGAGATAATCAACCATACTTAGTGAATAATCATATTACATGGGTGCATAATTCTTGTTAAAGAAGTAATTTATTCATGATATCTATAAAAATTTAAAAAATAAGTATCAGTTAAAAATAATAAGGAAATTAACTAAAAAAATTAGATAAAATGCTGAAAAAATTCACTAAATAAGTAGTAAGAAGTAACCACTTCATGTTGTTTGTATAAAATCAAACGCCTTGTATCCTGACCATTTAATTCTAAAAAAATCTATTTCCTATCATGAATAAGAGGTCTATAAACAATCCTAGAATTAATAGAAAATATAAATAAATAAATGATTAATAAATATTTTAAATGAAATTGTAATTATCATCATAAATACCTCTTTGGGGATGCTAGTTTATTGATGGAATATGATATACTTCATAAATTCTCAAACATAATAACCAGTTTTTTCCATTAGTTTGTTTAGGGAACTATCGAAGCACTGATAAAAATAATAAATTTTATTTGATATATGTTTTAATAGTGGAATGTTATTATATATACCCTAATACATATCCATTTGTAAAATTCGATAGGATTTTGTTGCTCATGGACTATCCTCATGCCATGATTTTGATGATACTTAAAAACCACCCTATAATTTTTTTTTCATTACAACATAATATAAAATGTATAAATTGAAGTTTAATCATAAAATGTTGTATGTAGTGTATTAAAAATTTATAAAAATCATCACATGTGGTTGGTTTGTTGGGTATCCATGTATTGAATCCAGAAAATAAATTATTGGAGTATATATATTGATTGAAATCAGTAATCGATGCTGCATAAAAATATAAGGGAATAAATATTGAAAAAAATTAAAATATATTTGATATGATTAAATTGTATATTTTTTTCCTTTTATCATGGGTATTCAGAAAAGTCTATCTTCTGTAAGTTTTATTTTAAAAATTGAGGCTAGTTTTTCCAATATTATATCATATTACTTTGGTTCCAATGATAATTCTTATATAGAAGTGTTGTGAGGACTAAAGAGTATAAATTTATTTTCAAATGGATTTCCTTTCACATAGTTTTGATATATACATCTAAAAAAATTATGAATAGTATTTAGTTGTAATTAACACAGTAGATTGGTTATTGGAAAACAAATCATGAAAACAGACTTCATGTATATATTTACAACCAAGACTCCTATCCATTCATTCTTGGGGATTTCATTTACATTCTCAAGACCAATATAACATGTAATTCCCTATCTGTACATCTGTTCCTAAAAATCAATTATGGCTATATCACCAATTGATAACATTGTATCCACATGAACCTTTATTGTTAGTAAATCAGAAAGTTGAATGGGTGGGGTAAAGGTACTTTGTAAATATTTTTTGATTTATTGGTTGATCCTTTAGATCATTTTGATTTGACATTTAATTTCACCCCTTATATTTGTCCATTTGTATTAACATTCACCAGTTCATGACTTTTTTCATTAATTCTTAAATAAATTTTAAAGTAATACCTTATTATCGACATGTATTTTTACAAGAAAAAACAACCATACTATGAAATTTCAAATAACAAGATCGACCGTATGAATATTCACATCATTAAGTGGAATATGTAGCTTGGTGCTCTATGACAACCCTGCTTTCTAATACAACTTAAACATGCTTTATTACATATAACTTCACTTGATACAACAAAGAAGATCGAGAGGTTTAGTGTCTTTGGGGCTTAGGATCATTACATAAAAAATTTAAACTTGAAATACAACATCTTTATTGAAAACTTCCATTACATGACCACTACATTCCTTCATACTTAGCATTGCATGGGATAACCTGGGGACATGCATAAGAAAAGGGTGAGCTATAAAGCTCAGTAAGGGAGTACACAATGAATAACATGGGGAGTTAAATAAATGTTAGGCAATAGGAATATCAATAGAGCATAAGAGTAACATGAACATAAAGGCATTATAAATCATGATAATCATAACATGGAAATGTGGCAACAACACTTAACATTGAATTAGCATGAGCCAAGGCTCATTGCACATGGAGCATGAGTAAAACCTAATTGCACTTGAAGCACAAGTAAAACATCGTTGCACTTGAATTATTATGAGTCAACACTCATTGCACATGACGTATCATGATACTATACTTTACCCAATGCATTGGAGCGCTATAAGGGCGCACCCTTCTTAAACATTTCATTTCATGCATAAGTGTGCCACATGGATCATAAAACATGGATTCATAAAACATAATAATTTATTCCACGATAAAGGAATGTGGAATTCATACATGAAACTTTATAATCAATAAGTAAATGTGCATAAAGGTGAATACCCTTGATGGAGAAATGGGCATGGTATTCACTACACAATGATATTGGCTTAGAAAATCGGTGTGATTTCGGCAGCGTAACGGCGTGACATAAGAATTCATAAAAATGGTTGATGAGAGAGAAAGGGGTTACTCATAATATTTACATGTAATGGACAGTAAGGAGGTCATATAGATACATGTCCCAACAATTGAAAAGGAATTTAGATTCATGATACAAAAGTATTGCTTGAATATAAAAGAGGAGAAAAACGTTCCTTTCAGAATTTTGGCATAGTAACGGGTGTACATGGGAGGCATTTAATGAGAGAGAAATGGGTCTCCCATCATTCAAAAAATAAGAGGACAGTATGGGGGAGGTGATAAACCATACCCCAACATTCCTAATTGAAATTAAAAGGGAAATACAACTTAAAGAAAATTGTCAAAAATGAGAAAGGAAGAAAAAAACCCTTACTTGGAAGTGTGCTACCAAAGGCTAGAGAGAGGCTTGTGAGAGGCTTGTTGGGAGCTTGGGGAACCTTGAGAGGATTATAGAGAGAGTAGGGCAGAGGTTGGACGAACTCCAAGGGCTTTGAGTGAGGAATAAGTGGGAGCTTGGGTGGGTTTATATAGGAAAGGTGAGAGAATTCTTTATTATTTAGGTTTGGGACCCCTTATATTAAAATAATCCAAAACACAAACCATACCATGGTATTTGACCATGGTTTCTAGAAAATGAAAGAGGAAAACAATATTTTACAATGCCAAGGTCCGAACTTATTAAAAAATTAGGGTTGCTTATTTGGAGGTGAGTCACACTCCCATGAAAATTATTTTAAAAAGGCAAAGTGTTGAATAAGTCTTTAGGGCTCCATTAATGCTTTGAAAAGTAAGTCAAACAAACCCAAAACCTCATTATTTTAATGATAAAACACATATTGGCCGAACATAAGGATTATGGTATTTTATTACATCACCATTGGGTCATTATGATGTCATAAAACACATTATATATTTAAATGGTATTTAATTTTTACCCAAAAATTTGACTGTCTCAGAAAATTATGAAAAATTCACCGTTGGATAATTCCGACATACTGATTCCAAAAATAATATTTATTTTATCTAAATAATTTTCTAAATATGTGAATTTTCACTTTTAAAATAAAAACCGACATTTATAAAAAAATTCACGGGTTTTGACAGAAATGGATTTCAAACCTTAATAAAAATTTTAATTGCATTCATAAAATTATAAGATAATTTATATTTAATAAAAATTAATTTAATATTAATAATAATATTTTATTAAAATAATATTTAATTCAAAAATCCTTTAATTTAATAAAATATAATTCTTAATTAAATAATAACTAAAAACACCATTGGTACTTTAAAAACTAATTATAATGTATCAAAAATGACTAGAAATTATATTCATTATTATATACAAAAATAATGTACATGAGCATAGTACTACTTATTTGTTACATAACCCCTTAAAATAGCCGCATAAGACCTAAGGATAAGGTGTGCGATGGTGACAGACTCTTGGGGCTGCTCGGATAACATCGCTCGAGTGGTAATCTCTATCAACTTCCACTTTTCCCGTAGACGGTCCCATTCAAGCTTGACATAATGAAGCTCAGCTTGGGCTTGGTCAAGGGCGAAGCCCAAAGACGCCACCTCTTTTCCGAGCTCTAACAAATGGGCTTCGTAAGGGTAAATTCTACTAGATGAGGCCATCGATTCCTTTGTCTGAGTAGAAATGGGTTCGTTAATGCCTTATATTTATACTAATCAGATGATCATTGTTCAATGGCTATAAAAGTAACGGTCACAAATATTAATGTAAAACTAAAGAAGTTGACATCTTATAAAAACATATTTCATAAAGAAACATTTAACTGGATCAAGAGGGATTTTCCATTAATGAAACTTTGGGTCATTACAATATTCCCCCCTTAAGAAATTTCGCCCTCGAAATTTTCCTTTTACCACACTAAAACAAATGTGGGTAACTCAGCTTTATCATATCCTCTGACTCCCAAGTTGCTTCTTCAAACTTGTGGTTTCTCCACAACACCTTGACGAGGGGCATTGTCTTATTTCGTAGAACTTTTTCTCTACGATCTAAGATCTTCACTAGTTGCTTCTCATAAGAAAGATCATCTTCCAATTGTACCACCTCGGAAGAGAGTACATGTGAAGGGTCCGGTATGTACTTCCTTAATAGGGATACATGAAAGACATCATGCACCTTGGCCATAGTAGGTGGAAGTGCTAGTCGATAGGCCACAACTCCAAAATGATCAAGAATCTCAAAGGGGCCGATGTACCTTGGACTTGACTTCCCTTTCTTTCCAAACCTCATGACCTTCTTCCACGGAGATATGCGTAAAAACACCATGTCTCCGACTTTAAACTCAAGGTCTCATCGACGATTATCTGCATAACTCTTCTGTCGACTTTGGGTGGCCTTGATATGCTGCTGAATGGTTTTCACTTTCTCCACCATTTCTTCGACCATTTCTAGTCCAAGCAGCTTACGTTCACCGACCTCATCGCAACATGCTAGTGTTCTACACCTTTTCCCATACAGGGCTTCATATGGTGCCATTTGGATGCTCGAGTGGAAACTATTATTATAAGAGAACTCAACCAGAGGAATATGTTGATCCCATCCTCCTTTAAAGTCCATTGAGAACGCTCTCAACATATCCTCAAGTGTTTGGATAGTCCGCTCGGATTGGCCATCAGTTTGGGGATGATAGGCCGTACTGAAGTTCAGTTCAGTATTCAGAGCTTTTTGAAGATTCTTCCAAAACTTAGAGGTGAATCTTGGATGTCGGTCAGAAACAATAGATAGTGGTACTCCATGCAACCGTACCACATCCCTGATATATATCCGTGACAGTTAATCCAAAGAGAAATCCTCTCGAATAGAAATGAAGTGTGCAGTCTTTGTAAGACGATCCACAACAACTGAGATTGCATTGTTGCCTTTGGATGTCCTTGGAAGTCCAGTGACAAAGTCCATGGTGATGTTCTCCCATTTCCATTCTGGTATGGGCAATGGTTGCATCATCCCCTTAGACTTCTGCCTCCCTGCCTTCACTTGCTGACACACCAGGCACTTTGATGTATATTCAGCGATCTCTTTTTTCATATTTTCCCACCAAAAGTTTTCTCGGAGATCTCGATACATATTTGTGCTCCCTGGGTGAATAGAGAAATTTGAACTATGTGCATCATCCAAAAGTTCCTTCTTCAGCTCCGAACTTGATGGAAAACATAGTCTTTTCCCAAACCGCACAATTCCTTCTTCATTAACATTAAACTCTGAGGATTTTCCCTTTTTGATAGCTTCCACTTTTTCTTGGATTCCTGCATCATCCTTTTGAGCATCCTTTAACCTTTCCAAAAAAGATGGTTGAGAAATAATTTGTGAAAGGATTGATGATGTTCCTTTCTTTATAATTCCCACATCCATCTTCATTAAGTCTAATAAGATTGGATCCTTCTCAATTCTCATCATTGATAGAATCGCTGGATCCTTTCTACTTAGGGCATCTGCCACCTTGTTCGCTTTCCCAGGGTGGTAATGTATTGAACAGTCATAATACTTGATGAGCTCTATCCATCTTCTCTGGCGCATATTAAGCTCTTTCTGTGTGAATATATATTTAAGACTCTTGTGGTCAGTATATATCTCACATTTCTCTCCATAGAGATAATGCCGCCAGATTTTCAAGGCAAAGATCACCGCCGCCAACTCCAGATCATGTGTTGGATAGTTTCGCTCATGGATTTTCAACTTCCTTGAGGCATAGGATATCACTTTATCATTCTACATCAGCACACATCCTAAGCCCTTCTTCTAAGAATCACAGAATACCACAAAAATCTCCCCACTTGTGGGTAAAGTGAGCACGGGTGCAGTGATAAGCCTCCTTTTCAACTCCTTGAAGCTTTCTTCGCATTCATCACTCCAAGAAAACTTTACTCCCTTTTGAGTTAGCTTGGTAAGAGGGTTGGACAATCGTGAGAAATTTCTCACAAATCGTCGATAATATCCAGCTAACCCCAAGAAGCTACATATATCAGTTACTGATGTTGGCCTCGGCCATCCCTCAATTGCATCTGTTTTGGAGGGGTCCACAGATATCCCATTTCTTGTGATGATATGGCCCAAGAATGAGACCTCCTTCAATCAAAACTCACACTTGCTGTACTTGGCATAGAGATTCTCCTTGCGCAAAGTCTCCAGTACAGTTCTTAAATGCTCCTCATGGTCCTCCTTGGTTTTGGAGTATATTAGAATATCATCTATAAATACTACCACAAATTTGTCTAGGTAATCTCTAAAGACTCTATTTATCAAGTCCATGAATATTGCTGGAGCATTAGTGAGTCTGAAAGGCATTACTATGAATTCATAGTGCCCGTACCTTATACAAAAAGCAGTCTTGGGGATATCTTCCTTCTTCACCCTTACTTGATAATATCCGGACTGCAAGTCCACCTTGGAGAAGTATTGTGCTCCACTCAGCTGATCAAACAAGTCATCGATTCTTGGGAGAGGATACTTGTTCTTTATCGTGATTTTGTTAAGTTCACGATAATTGATGCAAATCTGGATTGACTCATCCTTCTTCTTGACGAAGAGGACTGGTGCACCCCATGGTGATGCACTTGGGCGCATAAAAACTTTATCCAGAGTCTCCTATAGTTGTTTCTTCATCTCTTCAAGCTCAACAACAACCATTCTATATGGAGTCTTGGATATTGGTAGCGCCCCAGGTATAAGTTCAATTGAGAACTCAACATCTCTTCTTGGAGGAAGACCAGGAAGTTCCTTGGGAAATACTTCAGCAAATTCCCTCACAATAGGCATTTCTTCAAGGGTGGTTTCTTCCTTGGACTCAATCATCTAAGCTAGATATGTGTGCTCATAAGGTATTAATATCCATGCTTGAGATGATGGAGCTAAAGGATATTCATCTTTCTCCTGACACTTGTAAAGAATTGGGGTTCGATTCTCCATATGGAGTGTGATTTCCCTCTCCCGAACATTTATGTTGGCTCTGTATAAGGAAAGACAATCCATGCCAAGAATTGCATCAAATTCCACCAAAGGGAGTATGATGAGGTTCTCCGGGAAATTCAATCCACAGATTATAATAGGGGAGGACTTATACTCATGGGATGCAATGATTTCCCCATTTGCCGTACTCACCGACATCTTTACTTCCATGATTTGTGGTGGTGAAGGGATTGTTCTACTAAACTTTTGAGATATAAAAGAATGCGTAGAACCTGAATCAAAAAGTACGTTCGCTATTCTTGAATGAATAACTAGCGTATCTGTCACCACTTCATTTTCGGGGTTCACTTCGGCAGAAGTGATGGCAAAAGTTCTTCCTTGCTGTCTTGGAGGTTGCTGGTTGCCTCCGATAACCCTTGGATTAGGGCACTGATTTGCAAAATGACCCGGTTCTTTGCATTTGTAGCATTGAACAATGCGTTGAGGTACGAACGGAGAGTTCCTATCCTCTGTCGCAACTGCGGGTCCTTCTTGCTGACAGTTAATAGCTAGGTTCCCTTCTCTTCCACACCTGAAGCATTTTCTTGTCCCCCTAAGGCAATTTCCAGGGTGCTTCTTTCCACACTTTTGGCAAGTGGGGTGCTGGAACTTCTTAGCGCTGTTGGATTTATCCATAAGACCACCAGTGTTGAAGTCCACCTTACTCTTCTTGTACCCATTATACCCCTGTGATTCTCCAATCTCCATTTCAACCTTGAGGGAACATCGGACAATTTCCTCATAGCTGTCGAAGTCACGGATCGCTAATGATTTCCGTAAGCTAGGCTTCAGCCCACCAAAGAAGCGGTCAACCTTTCATTCGGGGGTAACGACAAAGCCGGAAGCGTATTGTACAAGCCTTGTGAAGTTTTCCTCGTACGCTCCCACAGATTCTTCATCTTTATGGTTGAGGGAAAGGAAGTCCCTTTCCATCTTAATACGGAGGGTGCACGGAAAATATTTATCGAAAAACATCTTCTTGAATTTCTTCCATTCCAAAGCCTCAATCTCCTCCTCAGGATTCGTATTTTTGATCAACATCCACCATTGATCAGCTTCACCCTCCATACGATAAGCCGCCAGGAGAACCTTCTCTTGTTCAGAACATTGAAGGATAGAGAAGATCTTTTCAATGGAGTTGATCCATTGCTCAGCGATCTTGGGATCAGATGATCCACTAAAAGTAGGAGGCCTTTGTCTCATGAAGCTCTTGATAGAGACTTGTTCTTTCTTAGGGGGGGTTGAACGTTCCTCTTGACCCGTGTTTCTATTCAAAACTTGAGTTATCTGAGAGAGAAACATGACAAAGTTCACGATTCCCGCTCCCATTGGATTGGGCATATCATTAGTACAATCATCACACTGATCTTCACAACGGTTGTTAGCCCGAGTTCTCCTATTACCGGCCATTGGCTGGAATAAAAGGAAAGTTAGGGGTAACTCATAAAGGGTAATCCAAAGACAAATGTTGATGACTTATAAATAAACTTTAATCTCTTTAACTGATGAGTCTATAGGATTCAATCCAGGCTTTTCATGATCTTCCTTCTAACATATATTCTTAGGGGCATTTTTACCTTAATAAGGGTTCATACTAAGATTGTGAATTTATCAAAACATATCCCCCGGGAGTGTCGTAACCAAGAGTAAAGCAAGGCCCGTTGTCGTGCACCAGTTCCCGTTCGAGTCTAGCTCAAAGCGGTGTTTTCGGGTTTTACCCCTAGGATACATCTGTGCCAAAGCCGCCTCTACCTGCTCGTATCCAGACATGGATGTATTTGTTTGATAAACCACTTACACAGTATTTACCAAAACTGAGGGATGTTTTTATTATACTTAGCCTTGTATCGGAGGCTTTACTAGGGTTTCCTAATCCCAAAAATAACTAAACCTATCCTCTGATACCAACTATGACAACCCTGCTTTCTAATAAAACTTAAACATGATTTATTACATATAACTTCACTTGATACAACAAAGAAGATCGAGAGGTTTAGTGTCTTTGGGGATTAGGATCATTACATAAAAACCTTAAACTTGAAATACAACATCTTTATTGAAAACTTCCTTTACATGACCACTACATTCCTTCGTACTTAGCATTGCATGGGATAACCTGAGGACATGCATAAGAAAATGGTGAGATATAAAGCCCAGTAAGGGAGTACACAATGAATAACATGAGGAGTTCAATACATGATAGGCAATAGGAATACCAATAGAGCATAAGTGTAACATTAACATAAAGGCATGATAAAGCATGATAATCATAACATGGAAATGTGGCAACAACACTTAACATTGAATTAGCATGAGCCAAGGCTCATTGCACATGGAGCATGAGTAAACCCTCATTGCACTTGAAGCACGAGTAAACCCTAGTTTCAATTGAATTAGCATGAGTCAACACTCATTGCACATGATGTATCGTGATACTATACTTTACCCAATGCATTGGAGCGCTATAAGGGTGCACCCTTCTTAAACATTTCATTTCATGCATAAGTGTGCCACATGGATCATAAAACATGGATTTATAAAACATAATCATTTATTCCACGATAAAGGAATGTGGAATTCATACATAAAACTTTATAATCAATAAGTAAATGTGCATAAAGGTGAATACCCTTGATGGAGAAATGGGCATGGTATTCACTACACAATGATATTGGGTTAGAAAATCGGTGTGATTTCGGCAGCGTAACGACGTGACATAAGAATTCATAAAAATGGTTGATGAGAGAGAAAGGGGTTACTCATATTATTTACATTTAATGGAAAGTAAGGAGGTAATATATATACATGTCCCAACAATTGAAAAGGAATTTAGATTCATGATACAAAAGTATTTCTTGAATATGAAAGAGGGGAAAAAAGTTCCTTTCGGAATTTCGGCATAGTAACAGGTGTACATGGGAGGCCTTTAATGAGAGAGAAAGGGGTATCCCATCATTCAAAAAATAAGAGGGAAGTATGGGGGAGGTGCGAAACCATACCCCAACATTCATAATTGAAATTAAAAGGGAAATACAACTTAAAGAAAATTGACAAAAATGAGAAAGGAAGAAAAAAAACCCTTACTTGGAAGTGTGCTTCTAAAGGCTAGAGAGAGGCTTGTGAGAGGCTTCTTGGGAGCTTGGGGCACCTTGAGAGGATTATAGGGAGAGTAGGGCAGAGGTTGGACGAACTCCAAGGGCTTTGAGTGAGGAGGAAGTGGGAGCTTGGGTGGGTTTATATAGGAAAGGTGAGGGAATTCTTTATTATTTAGGTTTGGGACCCCTTATATTAAAATAATCCAAACCACAAACCATCCCATGGTATTTTCCAATGGTTTCTGGAAACGGAAATAGGAAAACAATATTTTACAAGGCCAAGGTCCGAAATTATTAAAAAATTAGGGTTTCTTATGTGTAGGTGAGTCACACTCCCATGGAAATTAATTTAAAAAGGCAAAGTGTTGAATAAGTCTTGAGGGCTCCATTAATGCTTTGAAAAGTAAGTCAAAGAAACCCAAAACCTCATTATTTTAATGATAAAACACATATTGGCCGAACATAAGGATTATGGTATTTTATTACATCACCATTGGGTCATTATGATGTCATAAAACACATTATATATTTAAATGGTATTTAATTTTTACCCAAAAATTTGACTGTCTCAGGAAATTATGAAAAATTAACCATTGGATAATTTCGACATCCTGATTCCAAAAATAATATTTATTTTATCTAAATAATTTTATAAATATGTGAATTTTCACTTTTAAAATAAAAACTGACATTTAAAAAAAAATTCACGGGTTTTGACAGAAATGGCTTTCAAACCTTAATAAAAATTTTAATTGCATTCATAAAATTATAAGATCATTTATATTTAATAAAAATTACATTAATATTAATAATAATATTCTATTAAAATATTATTTAATTCAAAAATCCTTTAATTTAATAAAATATAATTCTTAATTAAATAATAACTAAAAACACCATTTGTACTTTAAAAACTAATTACAATGTATCAAAAATGACTAGAAATTATATTCATTATTATATACAAAAATAATGTACATGAACATAGTACTAATTATTTGTTACATAACCCCTTAAAATAGCCACATAAGACCTAAGGGTAAGGTGTGCGATGGTGACAGACTCTTGGGGCGGCTCAGATAACATCGCTCGAGTGGTAATCTCTATCAACTTCCACTTTTCCCGTAGACGGTCCCGTTCAAGCTTAACATAATGAAGCTCAGCTTGGGCTTGGTCAAGGGAGAATCCAAAATATGTCACCTCTCTTCCGAGCTCCGACAAATGGGCTTCGTAAGGGGAAATTCTATTGGATGAGGCCATCGCTTCCTTTGTCTGAGTAGAAATGGGTTCGTTAAAGCCTTATATTTATACTACTCAGATGATCACTGTTCAACGGCTATAAAATTAACGGCCACAAATCTTAACATGAAACTAAAGAAGTTGACATCTTATAAAAACATTTTTCATAAAGAAACATTTAACTGGATCAAGAGGGATTTTCCATTAATGAAACTTTGGGTCGTTACATGCTCGAATCATGAGCTATGTGAATCCCCAATCTCACATGACCTATTAGAAGTTCATTGTTATTTAGAATACCTCCTTGGATATTGTACACGGTACCTATCACAACAAGGTGATGGGTGGGTGTTGATAGATATAAATCACAATAATTTTCACCCTATATAATATTAGTATAGGAAAGGTATCAATGTCTATCTTGTTCACATTCCACCGAAACAATTATGAAAATATTTATTACCTCTTCTAAGAAAACCATTTGAGGGGAATGGCTTGCCTCAAAGCTAATTGGTGGGTGGGTGGGGGTGATATTCATGTAGTGGTTGTTGTTGCAGTGTTTCTTCTATTTTATTCCTTCCCATAACATTTTATAACAACTCAGACTTACAATTATCTTTTTCTTGTAGATCATTTAATTATGATCGAATCTCTTCCATTTTCTTATCTTTAATTCCTATACATTTCTTTTCTCAAAACATGTTCAGGGTGAAACCCCAAAACCCATACATTTGATGCAGACATACTATTCTACCTAATTCAAGTCCACTAATAGTAGTTGTTCATAGAGTATAATTGATGATTATTTTTATGTATAAGTCTGATAAAAATATTGTAAAATAGGTAATAATTTTATATAATGTCAATTTAAAGTAGTTTTTTTATTATTTCATACTTACACATGTTTTCCACATTTTTTGTGTATTTTCATTTATTAGTATCCCATCTTTATTTACATGTGCCTCCTTCCATAGTAGATTTCATGGGATGTAAGTTGCTTTAGATTTCAATTCATCAATCTAAATATAATCAAAGGAATATAATTATGTTGTTGTTTAATGTCCCATAAAATTATTACTATAAATTTTAAGCACATACCATTTTTTTCAAGTGAAACATACCCCATACTTGGTTTCTGATAGGGGTATGTTGGTTTTTATGCATGTTTATTATTTTCAGAACTCAGTTTCTATTTAATAAATTAATAATTCTTAATCAAAGTGATTAATATATGTATTGTCAAGAAATTTATTACTAGTCAAAATATACCTGAAACGGTGTCTCCTCACGATGACTAATAAATGCATGCCACACTTGTTGGTTTATCATGTGTGCATACATTTGTGGAGGGTAGGAGTTTATTTTCCCTTCAATGACTTTGATGTGATAATTCATCAGAATTTTTTGAAATCATATATGAGAATTTACATGAAGAATTAATACAAATTTCATTTGGAATTCATCTACTATAAGTGAAATCTACAAGGGATAATGAAGAATAAATCAACATTTAATTATTTTTTTAGTAAAATAAATAAAGTATATCATAATGTTACCCTAATATATTACCAAATTAGTTCATTAAGCCCAATAATAACATTTTTATATGATTATATATCAATCAAAATGCACATTTGAGTGGTGATCCCAATGTAACTACAAAACATGGCCTTGTTGGGGTTAACAGTCTGGCCATGTGCATTCCATCCAACCTCAAATTTGTTGCCTTTGTTTCTTTCCTTAATAATTTTTTCTAACACAGTCAAGCTATGATGAACCTATTTTTTGGGACACAATTTTTTCAACATCTACCATTTCCTCAGATTCAACGTCGTAAACATGTTGTTACTTTGGATTGGTGGAATCAATATGTGCAGAAGATTGTTGTTCTTCTACATTGGGAGCATCAAAATGTTGAGAAACCTATTGTTCCTCGAGATTAGGATAATTGGCATATAGAAAAGTAATTATTTGTATAATTTTTTGAAAATTTAATTTATATTAGATAAATGCAATATTGAATAGATAATAATATGAGGTAACACAATGTATATTACAAAAAATATATAACATGATTATTGAACTCTCATTTTTTAAAGGTTAAAGGGATTTGACTCCTCTATAAAGTATCAAAATCCCCTCTTTGTGGTATCCTTTGACATACAAGACCTTGTCTACATTAGGACCACTGTGAAATGATTGCAATGATAGAATGAAAGGGTCATACTTAGTTGAATTAACATCTGACCCTTTAGTGGTTTTGGTCAATAAAAAAACAATTAACCAATTTCAGTTTGTTGGATTTGGAACATAAAATACTTGTACTACCTCTGATTCCATTATAAATGGTTATCTTTATACCTTTCTTTATTGAAATACAATTTCAAAAATCCAAATTCATCTATTTTAACTGCACTCTTATTATCAATCTACTTGTATTGAAAAATCATCACTTGGAAAGTTGTATAATCTAACTCCAATATTTTTTTGACGATACCAAAGTTTGTCATTTTCACATAAATTGGATTTGTCTCCTTGATACTAGATATACTTATCTATTTAACCACAAGTGTAACTCTGATATTTTTCATGGTACTACATTCATCATGTTCATTTGTATAGAATGTATAACCATTAATTATATAACTATTGTATGATAATACATGCATACTTGGTCCTCTGGCTAGCCATCGAAGTCAT
Source organism: Viscum album (assembly GCA_963277665.1). NCBI lineage: Eukaryota > Viridiplantae > Streptophyta > Magnoliopsida > Santalales > Viscaceae > Viscum > Viscum album. The sequence continues at coordinate 1,283,381,537 of OY728138.1, read as the reverse complement.
TATGAAATTGAATCCAAATTTTCAGTTGACTCCTTAAAAATATAGTATCAAAACCATCCTATAAACTATTGATTATATGTATTTGATATTTATCTTTCATCCCTTTATGGATTCAAATGCCTAAGAATTACTGTGTGAGTTTTGACATAGGGTTCAACCTCTAAACTATTATACAAAACATAAATGTGATCCTAATCCCACTCTATAATAGTAATTGTGAAAATATCTATTCTAGAAATTCCTTCATGCACAAGACACCTAGTGTGATGAGATTTTGGTAGAACACTTCTCTCCACACCAAATAGGTAGTTGGTATATAATTCAAAGGCTTCCTCAACAACATATCTCTATGCAATACAACCTTCTGGATGACTTCAATTTTTGGCATACCCTTTAAATATTTTCATATACCCTTAAATGGAATACAAAAATATAAAATGTATAGGACCAAATAGTATAATCTCTCTTACCAAGTGAACCATCAAGTGAGACATCATATCAAAGAATGCTGGTGGGAAGAAAATATCTAATTCAAATAATATGACAACAATTTCCTTTTCTATAGTTGAAAATTTCACTAGGGCTATAACTTTTCTTCATATATATTTGAAAAAATAAATAGATATTGGTTAATATATGATGAACATTCTTGGGAAAATGCAATATAAATCTACAAGCATTAGATCTTACATTAAAACATGAAAATCATGTGATTTCAGACCTTTTAACTTTAAATCACTCATTGACATGATATTATTGATATATTATGAATACCCATATGGAACCTTTACATCATTCAAGATGTTGAAAAATGGATATCTCTCTTACCTAGAAATATTGTAATCATCTAGAGGAATAAAATTCTATTTTCACTCTTTATTGACACCAAATCGTCCGATGCCTCCATGTCAATCATGTCCAAACTAGCCTTAATTCCATCCTTTGTTTTTAGGTTCATTTACTAATTTTCCAAGGAAATTATCACATATATTTTATTTTCTATATGCATAACATCAGGAAAATGACTGACATAAAAATAATTTCAATATGGTAATTCAAAAAAAATTAATCGCCTTTTCCAACTTGGTTTTGTAAGGTTTTTCAAAAAATGTTTACTAAATGCAGTGTCCATATCTTTTACATTCTCAAATAATTGATCACCTATTAGTGGAGATGGTTTTGTACCTTATTCTAAAATCCCATAAAATGATGTCTCCCATGATTATTACTTTTGTTACTGAGGTAGAAATATGTGATGTTTTAGAAACATAGTCTTTGATGAATGTTTTAACTTAATTGACTATGATCCTTTTTCACAAATGGGACACCCTTGAGTTCCTTTTGTAACACCCTAAGATTTTATGAGAAATATTCCTTTAAATTTCATTGATTTCTTGTGTTGTACGCTACAACAAGATTAGCTTTCACTATACAAAACACCGTATTATCTTTTATTATACGCAAACACTATTCTTGGCTTGTGTTGCATTCAAGAGTGACCTTCCTCAAAAGCGTGTGTTGTACGCAATACCGAGTTTCACTAAAAAATGATATATTGTCATAATATTATTATGAACTAGACATTATGAATAGTATTAACCGCATTTTGAATTTTATTACACTATAAATCATCTTACATATTTTCTATAACATGGTATGAGAACAAAATAAATTTTTCGGGTAAAATAATTATTTTTCAAAAAATGTAGTTTTGCAGCCTTTTGATGGCGCACCCACTGTAAATCTAGTTTTTGACACTTTTATGAGTTAAATTTGAAAAAATAAACTTATTCAATTCAATAAGTATATAAAAATTTACTTTGGATAATTTTTATAATATTTTTTTTAACTTTCATATTTTGATGAATAGTAAAAATACACTAAATTTTAATTAAAAACAAATTTTTTCATCAAGATAATTTATATGGTTAAATTATAATATTGAATGGTTTTAAAGTATAAATAGAATATATTTTTACCATTTAATATTATGTATGTCATTATCATTAATTTTACATTGAATTCATAGGTAAAAACATTTCAATCTTTTGTAATGTTTTAACTTTTAAAACCCATTTTCTCAACAGCGGGATTAATTTTAAATTAAATAATGAAAATTTTGTGTATTGAATTTGGAAAAATGGATTCCATATTTGAAATCAGTATTTCCAAATTATGTTAATAGGCTACTTTTTATTTTTAGGCATTATGAATAGTAACTACGGTAAATTTTATTTACCAAAGTTAAAGGTAAATCAGGTGATTAAGGGTAAAAATAATATTATAAAATCACCCTAACACTTTTATTGATATAATTGGTTAATTATATTTCTCTCTAAAACATACTTGGGTCAAAATGGTTTCTTTTATAACCCACTTTTATGTGATTAAGACATTTATTTTATTTTATTTAAAGAAAAGTTAAATATGTCTCACTCAAACTTTAATAATTAAATTATTTTTAATATAAAGTTATACTAAAAATAAATTTGATTATAAATACTAATTTGAAATCTAATTTTTTTTTATTTATCATGGAAATTTATTTGTAATTTTTAAGAAATATATAATTACCTTAATAGCTTATACAGTAATGATGCAGAAATTATTTATTTAGTGAAAAAGCAATAATGTTTTTTTTATTAAAGTATTAATACCCATCAAAATGCCCAAACACTTGACCATAAATTATTTTTCGAGTATATCTACACCATAATCATCCAATTGTTGTATGGTGGACAATTTGAATCCTTATAAAATAGATTATGACATTTATATTATTTTATTTTAAATGATGTCACAATTGTCACCTTCATATTTTAATAAAGATAAAATTTTAAAAGTTAGTTGTTTTAGAAGATAAATTCGACTAAAAGTATTATTATGAAATATATTAGATTTATCTTAATCATAGTAATTTATTTTTAATTTTTATGAAATAAATCAGTCTATTAAACAATCATACAAATATGTTGTAGTAATTATTTTATTAAGAGAAATATCAAATAATTGGTTTTAAAAATATTGAAATAAATATTATATGAACTAATTAGTGTGGTCCACAAATTTTATAGATTAATATGACAAGTTATTAATATATTAAATATTTTGGTTTGAACATATCTTCTGTGTGGATTTTATTTAAATTCAAATAAACGAATAGTGTCAAAATTGATACTATTGATATTTTATAAAAATAACATAATATTAAATTGATTAAAAATCACAAAAATATTTAAAAATTATAAATTGAAATTTATATGGTCTAAAATGTCATAAAGTATCCAATTATGGAAAATTCACAACACATAAGTAAGTATTTATAATAATTTAAAATTTATAATTTTTTTACCACAAATAAGATTAAATAGATTAAATAATGATAAATCAAATTGATAAGGTTTAAAATAATTTCCCAACATTTATAAATTTTATTTTATGATTATATCACAACCCTATATCATCTCATATTATAATTTGATTCATTAGGGAAGTTTTTAAGTGGGGTTTGAGTTTATTATAAATTAATATTTTTGAGGTTTCCAAAAGTGTCCCTCTGCTCTCTTGTAAAAGGTCACCTCCTCCCTCTTCTCTTCACTATATTTTAAGACTTAAAGTTCAACAAAAACCTGAACCTTACTCTTATAAACCTCTCTATTTATATTATATAGGTTATGGTCTTCTCAAAAGGCCATCTCTAGTGCCCTAAGAGGATGTTTAAAAGAGGCACGTTAAGGAAGAGGTAATCTCTTCTACCGATTCTTTCAAGTTTCTTTCTTCTTCTGCTGCATATTATTTAGTTGTTTAATTATAAATTAATAAAATCAGTATCAATAATATACTGATATGTTATTATAAATATGAAACAATTCTATTTCACCTTATATCCATCCTACGAAAAATGAAATCATCACGCGTGCGTACGTACTGCTTACCGTCTCCACGCCGTGGTGTAATCTATTTTTCCACCACCACCATAATTGGATGGGTAAAATGGTGGAAATAATAAAATAATACTGAATATGAGATAATATATCATTAACTCTAATTCCATTCAATAATTATGGGAACAATATCATCGCTCGTGCGTACGTACAGATTATCATCTCCACGACCCGATGAGATTCATTCTCCATATTATCCATTCCAGAAAGATTATAAAGTATATATGGAATATATGACATAATAATGATACTGGATTTATTTATATGTTATTTAAATACTTACATTCAATTTAATAAGGAAACGAAAACAACTTTCATGCGTACGTACGACCTACCGTCTCCATGAACGGTGTATTTCATATCAATTATCAATCTATTATATATATATTCTGAATATACATTATATATAAATAATGTTTTACATCTTGGAAGTAAGTAATCATGATATAATTAATCATATTAATAATTACAAGTTAAAACACGTATGATAAATAAAACGATTTTACCCAAAACGTTGCTTTAACATGGAATTGACAAATGAATGAGTAATATAAAGTTGTAAGTGAATCATATATGATATCATAAATATTATTATAGTTATGTTATAAGTTAATAATATTTTTAAACCCACTATATAGGGGTCTCGGACAAATACGGAAGAAATTTGACATAAGGTAAGGGATAATTATTCCAATCTCGCTCTTATCCGAGATGGTTTATTCATAAGTATTTACTGGGGTTATGTTTATCATTCGTGTCCATGATTTCTAAAAATGTTTTCATAAAATGTTTAATATTATTCCACGTATGTTTAAAGTATTTTTTACCCTTTTTTGACTTTTACCACAAGGTATGGAAGGAATCTTTCTTTATTTACCATACGAGGTACTTTTTAACTTTTCTGAAAAAAAGTACGAGGATAATGTTTTTTTAACTTATACGGCGTGAATGGATTTTTAAGGTTTCATAACTCCTTCTTTCCATGAAGCTTACTCTACAATATTTCATGTTTATTTTCAAAAAAATTAATTTATTTTAAAATTGAATGAATCTTTGAGAATAGAAAATGATTTTGAAAAAGAAAGAATATTTTCCTCAAGAATTTATTTTAAGTGTTTTATCAAAAATATTTTCCATCTAAGATGACATTATTTAATATGGTTATGTTTAAAGTATAATGTCCCTATTATTTACATGTTTTGATTTTTTTATGATGAAATGATATCCATTTATATTATATGGATTATGTCATGATGGGATGATGTTTATGAAACCCATTATATTCGTTGGGTTATGATGAATGATTTATGTTTATTTTGTGGCACACTTAAGAATGATTTCATTATGAGATGGGTGGGACTTATATCTCCCTCCAATGCATTGGGTAAAGATTTATATCTCATGAGATAAATATGGCTGGAATGGCAAGTAAATCTGGTTCAGTAATACAAGGTTGGAACAACATGTAAACCCAGTTCAGTAATGGAATTTGTCCACTATGATGGTCTTAGAAGTAATGCCTTGGCTACTATGGAAATCATATCATATGCTTAATGGTTATAAACAATTACATGTTTTATTCCCATGATATTTTATCATGATTAATATTTCTTTATGATCTATTCCTTATGTACTACCAAGATTTATGTCATTACTCATGATTTTGATGTTTTATGTTTATGTTTTTATGTTCAAATGTTTATGGATTGTTTTATGTTCTCCATGTTTACCCTTACTGAGGATTTTAGCTCACCATTTTTATGTTTTCTGTTACCTAGGATATAAGGAAAGGTCTTAGGTAAGAAAACCAAAGGGGAAGATCTTTATGGGAGATGTTTAAGATCTTTCACCATGATTAGAAGATTATGTTCCAAGTTTCGAAAGACACTAAACTACTACAGTCCTTGGGTTTCTGTTTTTGTTATGTATTAAGTATTCCGAAAAATTAATGTAATGTCCATGTATGTCAAGCTTAGGTCTCTATAGTTGGTATCAGAGGAAAGTTTTATTCAACCTTTGGAAATAAGTATGTGAAAACTTTAGTTAGATCCCTAGAGATATTTCTAAGGTACGTCTAGGGATGTCCCTAAGGTCAAGTATAAGTATAGGTTATAGTCCTAGAATTACGATAATGATATTAGAATTAAAACTAAGATGTTAGATATTGAAGGTACTCCTCCTTTATTATGTTGTTTTCCTAGCATGATTTTTTCCTCTCACACTATTCTTTTTGGGTTTTAGACGATGGCTGGAACTTGAAGGAACCGTGTTGATCAATGTAATAGACAATGCAATGATTGTCCTCCTGAAAAAACCAATGTTATGGGAGATGGAGTGAAAAATATTATTTCTATACTTACACAAGCTATGAATCATTCTAGACTTCCAAATGAGTAGAGAAGGGAACAATATTATATTGATTCTTTTATAAGGCAACATACACCTTCTTTCAATGGGTCTTTTGATACACTTATTGCAGAACAATGGATCAGTACCATTGAAAAGATATTTTCCATACTTCACTATTCAGAACATGAAAAAGTCATTTTGGCTGTTTACCATTTAGAAGGTGAAGCAGACCAGTGATGGACTCTAATTAAGAATAGAAGGCCCCAAGATGAAATTTAATCCATGGAATGGGAGGAGTTCAAGAACTTGTTTTTCAATAAGTAATTCCCTCATATTATTCGAACAAATATGGAAAAAGAGTTCCTTGATCTTAAGAAAAATGATGATTAATCTGTTGGTATATACGAGGTGAATTTTACAAGGCTTTCAAGGTATGAATCTGGCTTTATCATCCAACCAGAAATTAAAGTTGATCGATTCTTTTGTGGCTTAAAACCAATTATTCAAAGGGAATTAGCTATAAGAGACTTCAGTAGATATGAAGAAATTGTGCATTGTGCTATCAAGACAGAACTAGAAGTTGGTGTTACATATCCATCTCATGGTTTTGACAAGAAATGAAAGATGGAGTTCAAGGAAAAATCTCAAAACAATGGTGAAAAGAAGACGAATTTTTCTTTATGCTCAAAGTGTGGAAAGAAGCATGGTGGAGATTGTCTTAAAGGGACTATAAAATGTTTTAAGTGTGGAAAAGAAGGTCATCGAGCAACTGATTGCTAAAGTAATGGGAAAAGGTAGCTAATGATGTGAATAGAGAAAAGACTATTGAGAACGCACCACCAAAACTTCAATGCTACAAGTGTAAGGAAATGGGGCATTATGCTAACCAATGCCCTAATACAAGGGTTAATGATGATCGACATCAAAAAACTCTTTAGTAAAACGAAAAAGGGAAGTCACATGAGATCAGTATTGGTGATGTTGAACATGAAAACGAAGTGGTGGAATGATTAAGTGTTTATGTAACGGGATTCCAAAATAGTGTTGTGGAATCTCATTTATAGTACCGTGGAATATTGGAATATCTATGTATTGGTTTATTGTGGTTTTCAATAATTATATGGTACCGGTAACCATGAAAATTGATTGAAATATTTTTGGAAAGAAGATGATATGTGCATAATGAAGGGATAATGAGAAAATAATATGTTTGATAGTATTAATGAGCTCATGACTAATATAAAAAAAAGTGACATCATGGTTTGAGTATATAGAAATTTTGGGATTTTGGTATGTGGAAATAATTAACTTTTGATAGCATTCATGTTTTCACTAAGGTTATATGGTAATTCATGTTTCAAGAGAATACATGATTAAGGTATTCACATGATTGGAATGTGACCAACAAGATATAACTTATGATATATGGGGGATAAATGATGGTATTCACTTGAAAGTTATATGATCTTTCTAGTAATCGTTTTCTTTATACTATGAGTTTGGATAGAAGTATTTTGGATAATAGTAAATGTTGGAATGGATTAATTTGGACATCAGATAGTATTGTTTAAGGCTAGAACTTTTTTTTCGATATTATTTCTGTATTGTTATAATTTTCAAAAAAGGACAACCCGCAAGACGGGAGACAACCCATCATGTCGGACAAGGCTGTGAGAATCGAACCCACAACCTAAGTGCAACAAGCCTTTATTGCCTTCCACTAGCCTACAGGAAGTCCCTGGTTAGTATAAAATAGTTTTATTTTATTAAGTGGTATTATAGATAAAGTATATGTCTATTTTTGGAACCATATATGATTAACCTCACCATAGATGGACTTATGTATATTTAATATCTTGTGCTATCTTTTTTTTTTGTGATAGAGACAGATGGAATGACCTAACATTCTATCGCATGATCTGCTAATACTTTAAGAATGTCAAATTCAACTTAATTTATTTAAAAAAGAGATGAAGTGGAAATTGTTCATGGAATGAACAATGATGATATTACACTGAAATCAAGTAAGTATTTATCCTTATGCAAAAAAAATCATCAACTTTAGGGAAATGATCTTGAAAACCAAAAATGTTGTCCCAGTACCCTCATATCCGATGTATCAGATGGTACCTTAGATCATAAAAAATTTATGACTTTGTGATTGTTGGCTTTTTCATAGCCATGTTCTCTACCACTCTTCATTAGAACATGATGGTTATATTTCTCTGCCATATCCATATTTTCACCTATATTCTTCTATGTGGAAACCCATTGCTAAGTTACTTTGGGTGACTGTTATGTTTCTAACTTTACTTTTAAAAATTAAGTTTTAGTATTACTTTTTATGATGTGGGTTTCTATGAAAGAAAATTTTAAGTAGTTAATGATTTATAACCCCAGCGAATTTCGAGGGTGAAATTCATTTTAAGGGGGGTAGAATGTTACACCCTGAGATTTTATGAGAAATATTATTTTTAATTTCATTGATGTCTTGTGTTGTATTCTACACCAAGATTATCTTTCACTATACACAAAACCGTATTAGCTTTTATTATACGCAAACACTATTCTTGTCTTGTGTTGCACGCAAGAGCGACTTTCCTCAATAGCATGTGTTGTACGCAATACCGAGTTTCACTAAACAATGATATATTATTATAATATTATTATGAAATAGCCATTATTAATACTATTAAACACATTTTTAACTTTATAACATTATAATTCATCTTATACATTTTCTATAACATGGTATGAGAATAAAATAATTTTTTTGGGTAAAATAAGTATTTTTCAAAAAATGCCGTTTTGCCGCCTTTTGATGGCGCACCCACTGTAAATCTAGTTTTGACATGTTTATGAGTTAAATTTTGAAAACTAAACTTATTCAATTCAATAAGTATATAAAAATTTACTTTGGATAATTTTTTTAATATTTTTCTATTAACTTTCATATTTTGACGAATAGTAAAAATACGCAAAAGTTTAATTAAAAAAAACTTTTTTCATCAAGATAATTTATATGGTTAAATTATAATATTTAATGGTTTTAAATTATAAATATAATATATTTTAACCATTTAATATTATTTATGTCATTATCATTAATTTTACATTGAATTCATAGGTAAAAACATTTCAATCTTTTGCAATGTCTTAACTTTTAAAACCCATTTTCTCAATAGCGGGATTAATTTTAAATTAAATACTGCAACTTCTGTGAATTGAATTTTGAAAAATTTATTCCATATTTGGAATCATTATTTCCAAATTATGTTAATAAGTTACTTTTTATTTTTTGGCATTATGAATAGTAACTACGGTAAATTTTATTTACCACAATTAAAGGTAAATCAGGTAATTAAGGGTAAATATAATATTATAAAATTACCCTAACACTTGTCTTGATATAATTGGTTGATTATATTTCTCTCTAAAACATACTTGGGTCGAAATGGTTTCTTTTAGAACCCACTTGTATGTGATTAAGACATTTATTTTATTTTATTTAAAGAAAAGTTAAATAAATCTCACTCAAACATTAATAATTAAATTATTTTTAATATAAGTTTATACTGAATATAAATTCTATTATAAATACTCATTTTAAAGACAAGTTTTTTTATTTATCATGTAAATTTATTTGTAATTTTTAAGAAAGATATAATTACCTTAATAGCTTATATAGTAATGATGCAAAAATTATTTATTTAGTGAAAAAGCAATAATATTGTTTTTATTAAAGTATTAATACCCATAAAAAGGACCAAAAACTTGAAAAAAACTTATTGTTCGAGTATATACACACCATAAGAACCCAAGTGTTCACTTGTGGACTATTTTTAGCCTTATTAAACAGATTAGGGCATTTATATTATTTTATTTTAAATGATGTCAAAGTTGTCACCTTCATACTTTAATAAAGATAAAATTTTAAAATCTGGTTGTTTTAGATGATAAATTCGACTAAAATTATTATTATGAAATATATTAGATTTATATTAATCATAGTATTTTATTTGTAATTTTTATGCAAAAAATAAGTATATTAAATAATCATACAAAAATGTTGTAGTAATTATTTTCTTAAGAGAAATATCGAATAAATGGTTTTAAAAATATTAAAATAAATATTATATTAACTAATTAGTGTTCTCAACAAATTTTCTAGACGAATATCACATGTTAGGAATCTATTAAATATTTTTTTTCGAACATATATTCTGTGTGGATTTTATTTAAATTCAAATAAATTAATAGTGTCAAAATTGACACTATTGATATTTTATAAAAATAACATATTATTAAATTGATTAAAAATCACAAAAATATTTAAAATTTATAAATTTAATTTTATATGGTCTAAAATGTCATAAAGTATCCAATTATGTAATATTCACAACACATAAGTAAGTATTTATGACAATTTAAAATTTAGAAAATATTACCACAAATAAGATTAAATAGATTAAATAAAGATAAATCAAATATATAAGGTTTAAAATAATTTTCCAACATGTATAAATTTTATTGGATGATTATATTATAACCCAATATCATCTCATATTCTAATTTTAGTCATTTTGGAAGTTTTTATGTGGGGTTTGAGTTTATTATAAATTAATTTTTTAGAGGTTTCCAAAATTGCCCCTCTTCTCTCTTATAAAAGTGCACCTCCTCCCTATTCTCTTCACTCTATTTTAAGCCTTAAACTCGTTCAAAACCTAAAAATTACTCTTCTAAACCTCTATAGTTATATTATAGAGGTTCTGGTCTTCTCAAAAGGCCAACTCCAGTGCCCTAAGAGGAAGTTTAAAAGAGGCACGTCGAGGAAGAGGTAATCTATTCTACCGATTCTTTCAAGTTTATTTCTTCTTCTACTTCCTCTTATTTAGTTGTTTCATTATAAATTAACAAAATAAATATCAATAATATACTTATATGTTATTATAAATATTAAACAAACCTATTTCACCTTATATCCGTCCTACGAAAAATGAAATCACCGCGCATGCGAATGTACGGCTTACCGTCTCCACGACGTGGTGTAATCTGTTTTTCCACCACCAACATACTTGGATGTGTAAAATGGTGGAAATAATAACATCATACTGATTCTGAGATATTATATCATCCACTCCAATTCCATTCAATAATTATGGGAACGATATCATCGCTCGTGCGTACGTACGGATTACCGTATCCACGACGCGATGAGATTCATTCTCCATGTTAACCATTACAGAATGATTATAAAGTATATATAATAAATAATCATGCAATATATGACATAATAAAAATATTGGATTTACGTATCTGTTATGTACTTACTTCCATTCAATTTAATAATGAAACAAAAACAATGTTCATGCGTACGTATGGCCTACCGTCTCCATGAACGGTGTATTTCATTCCATTTATCAATCTATTATATATATATATATATTCTAAATATATATTATATATAAATCATGTTTTACATTATGTAAGTAAGTAATCATGATCTAAGTAATCATATGAATAATTACAAGTCAAAACACGTACAATAAATGAAACAATTTTACCCAAAATGCTTCTTTAACATGGAATTGACAAATGAACGGGTAATATAAAGTTGTAAGTGAATCATATATGATATCATAAATATTATTATGGTTCTGTTATAAGTTAATAATATTTTTAAACCCACTATACAGAAGTCTCAGACACATATGGAAGAAATTGTACATAAGGTAAGATATAATTATTTCAATCTCATTCTTATCCGAGATGGTTTATTGGTAAGTATTTACTGGGGTTATATTTATCATCCATGTCCATGATTTCTCAAAATATTTTCATAAATTTTTTACTATTCTTCCATGTATGTTTAAATTTTTTTTACCCTTTTTTTACTTTTACCACAAGTTATGGAAGGAATATTTCTTTTGTTTACCATACGAGGTACTTTTTGACTTTTTTTGGAAAAAGTATAAGGATAATGTTTTTTTAACTTATACGGAATGAATGGACTTTTACAGTTTCATTACACCTTATTTCCATGAAGCTTCCTCTACAAGATTTCATGGTTATTTTCAACAAAATTATTTTCTTTTATAATTGAATGAAACATTGAGAATAGAAAATTATTTTGAAAAAGGAAGGATATTTTCCTCAATAATTCATTTCAAGTGTTTTATCAAAACTAATTTCCATCTAAGATGAAATTATTTAATATGGTTAGGTTTCAAGTATAATGTCCCTATTATTTACATGTTTTGATTTTTTTATGATGAAATGATATCCATTTATTTTATATGGATTATGTCATGATGGGACGATATTTATGAAACCCATTTTATTTGTTGGGTTATGATTAATGATTTTTGTTTATTTTGTGGCACACTAAAGAATGTTTTCATTATGAGATGGGTGGTAGCTATATCTCCCTCCAATGTATTGGGTAACGATTAATATCTCATGAGATAAACATGGCTGAAATGGCAAGTAAATCTGGTTCAGTAATACATGCCTGGAACGACAAGTAAACCCGATTCAGTAATGGAATTTGTTCACTATGATGGTCTTGACAGCAATGTCTTGGCTACTATGGAAATAATATCATGTGCTTAATGGTTTACCACAATTACATATTTTATTCCCATGCTATTTTATCATGATTAATGTTTCTTTATGATCTATGCCTTATGTACTACCAGGATTTATGTCATTACTCATGATTTTGATGTTTTATGTTCATGTTTTTATGTTCAAATGTTTATGTATTGTTTTATATTCTCCATGTTTACCCTTACTGAGCATTTGAGATCACCCTTTTTATGTTTTATTTTCCCCAAGATATAATGAAAGGTTTTAGGTAAGAAAACAAAAGTGGAAGATCTTTATGGGAGATGTTGAAGATCTTTTACCATGATTAGAAGATTATGTTTCGAGTTTCCAAAGACACTAAACTAATATGGTCCTTGGGTGTCTATTTTTGTTATGTATTAAGTATTCCTCAAAAGTAATGTAATTTCCATGTACGCCAATCTTGGGTATCTACACCTTTAATGCTATACCCTGAAAAATTTTCATAAGTTTTATAGTTTTTTATCATCCCATACAACATGGATCTCAATGTGAAATCTTCATTTCTATAGGAATCACACAACGTGACACGTAAATACTATAATTATTTCAAATATTTGATCAATGAATCCAAATAAATATCAATATCATTATCTGGTTGTTTTGGTCCTAATATAAACAACGATAACATAATTTATTTTCATTTCATGATAACCATGGGGGAAATTTATAATTTACCCATATAATCAGACATGTATTATGAGTAATTCTTTGAAAACCAAATGGATTCACTCCATATATAGATAACACAAATTTGGATAGAGAACAGGTGGTGTTATTGTGCTTTCTGTAGCTCCTTGGGATCAGTTGGTCGATCCTTTAGATGGTTTTGAGCTGATGTTTTTCACCCCTTCCCTTTCTCCGTCTATAATAAAATTCATTGGTTCAGATCCTTTTTTCATTAATTGTTAAAGGTTTAGCTTGAAAAAAAGGAAATAAATACCTCTTTGTCCGCATGTACTCTTACAAGTTGTGACAACCATGCAATGAATGTCCCAATATCATTTTCGACCATATGAATATCATCATCATCAAGTGGAATAGGTAGCCCTGCATTTGGATCATGAGCTATAGTAATTGTCACTTTCAGATGATCTTTTGGAAGTGGTCTATTATGCAGTGTGTCATCTGAAATGTTGAACACTGTAGCCCTCTCTACAAGGTGATAGGTGGGTGTTGATAGATATAAATCACAATCATTATCACCCTGTAGAAGATAAGTACATGAAAAGTATCAGTGTTTTTATGATTCACATTTCATGAGAACACTTATTGGAATATTGATCACCACAGCTAAGAGATCTCTTTGAGGGGAATGGCTCACCTCAAAGCTGGTGGGGGGGGGGGGGGGTGGGGGGATCTTCACGCGCCGGCTTTTCCTGATTTGTGTATTCTCCTTGATTTCCACCAATAAAAGTTTCTAGAAACTCTCCCTGACATTGCAATCATTCTTCCAGGGTTGCTAGTCTTTCGCTCATTTGTTTCAATTTTTCATCTCTATCATCCATTTTTTTCTTCTCAAAATATACTCGGGGTGTCACCCCAAACCCCGCACCTCTGATACGATCGTATTTTTCTGGCTACTTCAAAGCCGTCGATAATAGGTCTAAATCCGCTACAGGAGTAGCTGATTCCTATGACTGTCGTATATAGGAAAATAACAGATTATTTTTATGTAATATCAATTTAAAACAAATATTTTTTATCGTCATTTCATACTTACACATATTTCACACACTTTTTGTGTGCTCTCATCGACTAGGTTCCCTTTCTTATTCACACATGCCTCCTTTCATAGAACATGATGTGGTATGGAAGTGTCTTTGGTTTTAGACTCATCAATATACATATAAATGTAGAAAGATAATTATGATGTTGTTTATTGGCACCTAACAATATTACTGTAAATTTAAAATACGTACCATTTTCTTTTCTAGTGAAGCGTACCCCATCCTTGATTTACGATAGGGGTATGTTGGTTTTGAAGCACGTTACTTATTTTAACACCACTGTTGTTATCAACCCATTTTCATTGAAAAATATTCAATTGGAATATCATATAATCCAACTCCCATATTAGTTTGATAATTCCAAAGTATGACATATTTTCATAAATTGGATTTCTATCCTTACTACCAGAAGCATGCATCGCTTCAGCCACTAGTGTAACTCCACTATTTTTCATGGTACTATCTTCATAATGTTCATCTGTATAGAATGTGTAACCATTAATTACATAACCACTGCAAGATAATACATACACACTTGGTCCGGAGGATAGCCATCAAAGTCGTTCTAAAATTGAATTCGGATTTTCATTCAACTGCTTAAAAATATGGTCTTGAAACCATCCTATAAACTGGTGATTATGTGTAGTTGATAACCATTTTTCAGCCCTTGATGGATTCAAATTCATAAGAATTTCTTTGTGAGTTTCAATATATGGAGAAACCTCACAATTGTTTTTCAAAACATAAAGGTGGGCCTGCTCCTGATCTGTAATACTGATTTCCACAACATCTCTTCCAGAAATTCCCTCACCCTCAATGCATTCAGTGTGATGATATTTCGGGAGACCAATGCTTTCCACATCAGATAGGTATTCAGTACAAAACTCAATGGATTCCTCAAAAATATATCGCTCCACTATACAACCCTCTGGATGACTTCAATTTTTGACATACCCTTTCAAAATATTCATACCCCATTAAATAGGATACATCCATCTATAGTGCAGAGGACCACAAAGTTGAATCTCTCTCACCAAGTGAATCATCAAATGAACCATCATATCAAAGAATGTTGGTGGGAAGAAAATTTCTAATTCACATAATATGATGACAATTTCTTTTTCCATAGATGGAAATTTCCCCAGGTCTAAAACTTTGCTACATATATCTTTGAAAAAGAAACAAAGTTTGGTTAACATATGAGGAACATTCTTGGAAAAAATGCAACGTAAATATATAGTAATTACCGCTCCTAGGTCTCTGCCCTAGGATAATCAATAATGAAACATCTACCACTCCTAGGTCTTTGCCCTACATTCAATATCATCATGCCTAAATACCTATATATCCACACATACACATGTCACAAACACATAAAAAACCATATCCACATCAGAACCAAATTACCCATATGGATTTCAATTAGGTTACTCGACTCAAGTGGTGGTGTATAATAAATAATAAGAAAATATAATAAGTATATAGTCACACATAAATCTCAAACTCCTTGATCCTGAGCTGGTGTTAAACAAACTACATACTGATCTTAGAGAACTAATCCCCCATAGAAGATATAATAAATCATAAATATAGTTCAAAAGATACATTTTATTGATCATAACCTGAATGAGATTCTGGTAATCAACACACAATCAAAGGGTTCCAATGACCTTCTTGGTGAAAATCACCAGTTCTTCCCAAGGCAACACACTAGGTTAAATAAATATTTTGGAAACAAATTCATCCCACTTATTATTTAGTTCCTTCAATTTAACTAGTTCTATATGGTAAGATATAATAGATATTGGTTTTATACCCATCACCAAGTTGATAGAGAACTCCACCTCCCTCTCTAGTGGTAGACCAAAAAAGACTAAAGGAAACACTTTTGGAAATTCAATAGCTACTAGGGTAAGTTCACTATAAGAGGCTTCCTACTCCAGTTCAATATCATAAAAGGATATCATACCACTCAACTATGGAAGAAGAGGTCTAGATCAACTAGACCTCAGGCCTGATTCTCTATAGAAAACATGGAATTCCCCATCGGGGGCAGTGAAGGACACCCACTGATGATAATATTAAATCCAAGATTTATTAGAAACTAGTCAGTCCATTCTTAGAATAACATATAGGGGAATCATTTTAAGAACCAAAAAATATCATGTGATCTAAATCTCTGAAAAAGAGAAAGCATGAGAGGGGAATCAGAGACCTTACAACCTATTTATCTAGAGAGATGATACAATCTCTATCACATAAGTCATGAGATCTATTATAAGTTTCAATAGTTCTATATTGAGGTTTGATATGAAATAATGATGGGGACCCATATAAAATAAAACATACACTAAAGAAAAAGAAATGGAAATGGTTCCTCTCACTATCGAATGAACCACATCAGTTCCTATTGGAGATTAATCTACTACATGAAGTTGTTTTGTTCCTAATACATGTTTCTAGGATCCCATTGTTATTGAATAATATTACTATGATTTGGTACCTCTCAATATTTATGATTCCATTCAACTACACAGGGTAGTAAAAACATGTAAAACCCTATTGAAGTGGGTTTAATGTCTGTAAGAGATGTAAATATTCAATGATTCTAGGCAATAATGCTTTTAGTGTTTGATCTTTACACATTGTAAAAAGTCATTTGGTCTTTACTAGACACTACAGATGATCTGGAGGAAGTTTTATATAAAATACCATCACCACTATTTTCACTATGAGGCTCATTCTACTTTCTATTCCACTTATAGGAACCACTAAAACTACCACTGGGAATATAAGTAACTCTAGTTAACCCTGACATAATATTCATGCCAATTTCTTCCATCACATCCCTATATAGAACATCAAAATTTTAGGTAAACTTTATCATAAATACTTGATATTGGATATCTGATCAAAGACCCATATAAAACCTCTGGGACTTACGATTCTTATTTGACACCACTTCAAGTAAAAACTAAGAAAGTTTTGAAAAATTATTAGTATATTGAGTCAATTTCTAATAAACTTATATGATGTTGAGAAACTCCATGGACTTACCCTATACCATCAAATCTAGATATAATTGCTCCGTAAAACATTTATTGAAGTATTTTCAATCTAAGACCCCATTTAGCTTAACTATAACTATATCACCACTTTCACATACACATTCCAAGAATCATAAGCACATAAGGATATCACCACTTTCACATTTTCACATTTTCACATGGATCCAATGATTGAAATCTCACACCAAAACCACTATTTTACACAAAACAACACTTTCCATTTCACATTCACACTAAAACCATTTAGAAACACATTTCACACCACTTTCAAAATTTATGAAACACATTTGGAAACACAAAAAGAAGAACACATATGGAATCCAACCATTTCCATGCTAAAATACCCTTTAAAATTCATACTCACATAAAATCCATTTTATAACATGTTTCAAATCACATTAACAATTCAAAGACACATATCAGGTTCAAAAAAAATACAACATGCAAAAAAAATGAATTTCTCTTATAAAATCCAAATTCAACACATTCTAACCATTAATTCTCTTTGAAAAATCATTTCATTTCACACCTTTCCACAAGACATAAAATATATTTAAGAAACACCTCAACAAATATAACATGAAACATAAAAACATTCATTTAGAAAAAAATATATTCACATGTGGATCTCAAAACCTTTCCAAAACATATTTCACACCAAAAAAGTAATCCATAGAACACATTCATGAAACAAAGAAAGAATATCAAAATCATCTAATATTGTAAAAGCATTGAATCACTTACCACACACATGGAAACTTCCAGAGGTGGAGGTGCACGGGAGGAGCCACCAACCGAAGAGAAATGTGGGAGTAGGGTCAAGAGAAGAGTGGGAGAAGTAGGGTTTGCATGGAGGAGGATCCTTTGAAGGGGTTCGAGGGGGAGGATTAGGAGAAGGGATAACGGCAGAGGTCTGGAAACACGAAAATCGGGGGCGGCGGAGGTCCAACAACATGAAGATCAGGGGTGGCGGTGGTCCGGCAACGCGAAGATCGGGGGGCAGCAGAAGGGAGTCGCAGGGTTACAATACCGTGAGAGCTCTAGGTCACGATAAACTGAGGACGCTGTGCAACCAATTTTATAAAATATGGGACTATGGTTTTATAAGCGCCAAAAAAGCTCTGATAAAGGCTACCTTTATCAGTGCTAAAATGTTAGCACTGATAAAGGTCCTCGTTATCAGTGCTAAAAAAGTGCTGATAATCCTTTCTATATGAGCGCTAACATTTTAGCGCTGATACATGCCTTCTTTATCAGTGCTAAAATTTTAGCGCTGATAAAGATTCCCAGTATTAATGCTAGAATTTTAGCACTGATTCAGGGTTTCTTTATCAGCGGTTTTTTCTTAGCGCTGATATAAGTTGGGGCTTACCTTTCCCATTTTGTAGTAGTGTCCATATAGGTACCTAAACCTTGGAATGATTGAAAAGTACCATACAACTTTTATAGCACCTGATTCATCTTTCTTGTATTGAGAAGAACCACACTTTGGGAATTTTTATGTGATTTTGTTTCCTTACGAAATAATATAAAATAATTTTTCCAAGCTTGTTTTCTTTTATAGATCATACCCATTGAACATAGAATTCATTTAGCATCATATGTTCGACAAGGAAGATCGTTTTATTATTGTATAATATCATTAAAGAGAGAAAGTAGATTAGTAAAACTAGAATCACTATATCCATTGTCTTCCTTAAAATTACATAGCTTCAGTATGGCTGACAGTGATGTATATTTATTACAAATAGTATATAATGGTGTCTTCACAAAAAATATTTAACTTTTCAAACAATTTTGGATAATCAAAAAGTTCATCTTCAACTATCATTATTATTTACTCAATACGATCTTCATTATTGTTCAAACCTTAAATCATACCCTCAACACAATCTTATTCATTGTTCACACTTGTAATCATATCAGATTATTCATAAAACACAGTGTTATCCTAGTCACTAGCCACATTCACTTTTTCCCTATGTTTAGTCCAAAATTAATAAATTTGATATATTCTATGATAGATCAAGTGTTCTTACAACTCCTATGGACTAATTAGTCTTGAAAAAAAAACAACATAAACATAGAGAAAGTAATTGATAGGGTTCATATTCATTATCGTTTGCAAACTTATGAAACTCTTTCACTTTATCCTCACAATCTTTTTTCATGCGATTGTTATCCATCCATTTTTGATTAATATTCATCTTTTTGATTTAGTAATATAAATATTTAATAAAATTAATAAATAAACAAAAAGCATTTTCTTAGAACCCATAAAGGGCCATTCTTAGAGAATAATTTAAGCTACATGAATCCATTGGTCTAAGAGAATAAGAGACGAATTATGCATATTGTGATTGTTTTGTATTGGTGGAAATCATTAAAGGAAATAAAGGTGTGATATATATAAAATTAAAAGAATCTAATTAAATTTTCATCTATTGAAAAACACAAACATATCATGTAGGATTTATTTTATGATATTTTATACTATTACATACACAAAAAAGATCTAGAAAAATTTGTGAGTGATTAAAACCAACAAGTGGGAGGATTTAATGTTTATTCATTTCTTCACTTGGTATGTGGCGGGGTGGGTAGTGTTACACTGATATGATTCTTAGGATCTAAATTTGACCATTTTTTAGATAATGAAATCATTGATAGGGCCAAATCACATGGTCTTGAGAACCTAATGTTTGAAGAAACTCTTGAATTTAAATCAAATGAACCAAAAGTCCCGAGATAGGGTTCACATATTCCATTCCCATTTGAAAAAGCACACATTTTATCAAAGGGGTATTTCAACAACACATGCCAAGAAATTTAATTCATTAAACACCCTATTCTACTTTAAAACATTACATTTCCTAAATCAAAGTAAGAAATTTTAAACAACCCAATAGCCATAAAAAATATCACCATCATCATAACAAGGATTTAAAAAATTAAACCACCTTTAATAAAACACGGACTGAAGTAAAATAATCCAACTGTTGCATTTTAATATGAAAGTACAACCAAATTTTGAAAATAAATTTTGTAGAATCCCATTTTCAAGAACAACATTTAAAAAACAAGTTCAAGATATAGAATTTGAGTTCCCAAACCAACCTTTGTCATTACAAATGTATGAATTTATAAATATAGATACAAATCATCAAGTTTCATATATTCACACATCATTGTGTGTTGATATCCAATAATTTATTTATATTTATATCTATGTAGTCTTCATTTAATTCCTTTATTAACAAGAATTGAAAAATAAAACTTTTCTTCTTTGTCTTGGTAAAGCACTGTATAAATCAACTATCATTTTCATGAACTAAAAAAATAATTTGATCATATATCAAGAACCATTAAATGAATTCAAGTACCATTAATTTTTAAATAATGAAAAAAATATAAAGAAGATAAACGTCTGTTAAATACTCAGCATGTAGTGTAGTAAGTTGGAGTTTAAAAATAGAGGAGGATCCGAGCATCACAATTCTTATTGTGTTGGATTGATTTTGTAAGCTACGTTGGAGTTGGAGAAATGACATATATTGTGTGGATATAGTTTTACTCCATTGGTTGTAATGTAAGATGTGTTGGGATTTTATGTAATATAAACTTCTGATGGAATGTGATCAATTGATGCTACCTATGTTTTGGTTATATCGTAACATCAATTTCTTTTGTACATGATAGTTTACTATGTATATAACCTAGTATAAGATCCTGAAATGACTTGAAATATGTTGATATCATAAAACTCGTTCTCAAATTTTCATGGCTGGTGTAATACTAGATTCTTAAAATGTTCCTCAATAGTATCACTTTATCTTTACTTACATACCACTCATTTATCATGAAAAATTCTTATGCACTATCGATATCTCATGTACTGATGTAAATTTATAATCCATGTGCATCACCCATGTGTTCATTCCATATATCATGTGTAAAATATATAATAATTTAGTATCTATAAAAAATATATAATATGAATGTAAATAAATATTAAACAATGTTGAACATATGAAAACTTATTAATTCCATAACAAGATAAAATTATTAATAACAAACATAAAATAAAAATTAAAGCATATAAATAAAGAGTATGTGTATAAGTATCAAAATTATTATGAAATAATTGTTATCAAGCACTATAAATATTAAAAATTGGAACAAATCATACAAAATAAATTAAAAAAAAAATTCCTATAAAAATTATATACAAATCAAGAGATATTAAAATGACTGGGGTTCTTTTCCCCGTTAATGAAAGAAAATGGGAATAATTGTTTATTTTAATCAATGGGAACATGAAGTATACTTGGAACTTGGATTGTATTACCATATGTGCACTGAAAAAACTCTACCTACTTATCATTTTAAATCACCATCTTACATGATAAGTGGGAAGAGATTTTGCGGTGTATAACTAGGATTTCCATGCTATCAGAGTGAGAAATTACGATGAATGATTGAAATGAATCTGAAGGCGAGGGAGAGGGTGAACCAACAGTGGATTGAGGCAAGGTAGATTGGGTGGAGAATCAATAAGGTAGATTGAGGACAAATAAGATTGCTCATGCATGCTGTTCAAACCCTTCAGGAAAATAAAAAACACATAAAGATGTTTGAGGGGGAGCGACGGATCACAAGTCACATACCTTGGGTTTTAAAAGTGTTGATTTGTCCAAGATGTTTGAGGGAGGTTGATGGAAAAGATTCATTTCTATGATATCTTGAACAATTTGAGGATGGAGAACTTTGTTAGGGTTCTATTTAAAATATTGGGAAGAGTTTCATCAGTTCTTTTAAAAATGTGATGATAAAAAGTGGTTTTATCAATAATAAAATAATAAGAGCTGATAAAACAGATCTCTATTAGTGATTTCTTAACAATAATAAAATGTATATTTATTAGTGCTAAAATTCATGTTCTTATAAAGACCAAATTTTAATAATATAATTAATATAATTAAAAAATTAAATGTATATAATTATAAATAGTAGTTGGGGTCCTGGACTAGGGGTTAAGGCTACCCTGTAATCCTGCATCAACCAGGGTTCAATCTCTGACAACCTTACAATTTGGGTATTTATTGTGATGGTGTGTGGTGAGGATGACAGATTGCAAACATTGGTGGATTGTGGGGGTGGTTAGAGTGCAGTGACGATTGTGCGGCGAGGCATTCCCAGTCTGAATGAGGGTGGATCAACTAGCGGTAGTGAGCTATTTTGGATGCGATGATCTCTATCGGCATGGACGATGGTTGGTTGGATGTAGGTGGTGGGTTGTGGATAAAGATGGTGGTGTAGAGGCTGGAGGATGATGGTCAGCTGATTGTGGTGGGATGGTTCGGATTACGGCCAGACGAGGTGGTGATCCAAGGAGGGATGATGACGGGTGATGGTGGGGAGCATCACCCACAACGTTACATCATCAACCATTAGATTTTTCAGTGAAAGTTTTTTGGATCTCATCCACAGTACAGGTCCGTGGAGTTTCAGAGTGTAGGTCCCATCTTTATAGAGCTACCAGATCAGTTGAATGAGAGGGTATGACATCTTCCATCGGAACCAAGTGATGTGCATCATTGTACGGGGCATTGCTACCCGTGCAGCCAATCAAAGGGTTGGGATCTTAATTATAAAAATGTATTAACTATCTAGGGGAGGGACTATTCTATGGTTGTAGATCCTCGGGGCCTTTAAGGTCATGTACTAAGGCCATGTGCCTTTGGGCCTACAGGTCATGTAACAATTCCCCCCAAACCCATTAAAAGCGTATTATAAAAAAAAAAATTAATAGACTTCAGGTTTGGTGGTATATAATTATAAATAAATATAAATGTATATAATTATAATTATAAATAAATATATTTATAAATATTTGTATATAATTATAAATATATTTATATATATTTATATAATTATATATATTTTTATAATTAAATATAATTATAATTATATTTATTAATATATAAATATATATAATTATAAATATAATTAATATATTAATTATAATTTTATAATTATTTAAATATATATGTATATATTCATAATTATAATTATAAATAAATATATTTATATATATTTGTATCTAATTATATATATATTTGTATAATTATATATATTTATATATATATATATATTAATATGTAAATATATATAATTATAATTATAATAAATAAATAAATATATAATTATAATTATAATTATAAATAAATATATTTATAATTTTAATTATAAATAAACACATTTATAAATATATTTCTATAATTATAAATATATTTCTATAATTATATATATTTATATAATTATATATATTTATATAATCTATATATTTACTAAAGTAGGAATTTTTTCACCATGTGTCGCTACCGTAGTAACTCTTTCCATTTTCCTGTCTCCGTCTACCATTTCTCCCTCGCCTCCCACACCCTTAGCATCACGACCTTCCTCCTTAAATACTACTATTTCAAAGCCTCCACACACTTTCCACCCTCTTCATCCAATGATTACACCAAAACCAGCCACTATTTCCTACAATCTGTGGTGCATCTCGCTACTCCATCTCCGACACTTCCTACATCCACCACGTCGCGATGTCGCTACTCCATCTTCACCTCTACCGAACTCCTCCCCGTCTCAAGTTTACTATTCCGATTCAGCTGTTTCTATACATCGACCGTTTTCTCTTCCTCCTCATCCGACGATTTCACCAACTAAGACATCCCAAATCTACCATCACCATTTCTTCTCGACACTTTGTCTTTAATTATTCTGAAATCCGCATTCTATGGTTTCATAAAATACTCCATTCAGTCTCCCAAATCTAGGGTTTGAAGTACTTCGTGATCAGCTACCAGTGCTCCATCACTGTCGACCATCTTCAATTCGTTCGTGTACATCTTCTAGGTTTATCCTAAATCAACCACCTCTATCTTCTCCTTCATTTTTCTAAAAAAGAAGAACTATTCTACTCATCCACTTGATGCGGGTTCTCCTTCATTTAGCTATTGCAATCCCTACTTCAATAGGTGCGTAATGCTACTATCATTCAATAACTATCCCTTATGTTCTTTGTTATAATATTTGCAGGTTCACATAAGGTAATGAAAGTTTCATAATAATTCTTCCTATTTCAATACTGCAAGTATAATTTCTCTTAATCATTTACCTTCTGTTCTTCATAATACAGTTCCATTATTTACACTGTTTGTACTATGATCACATTACTGCCTCCAAGTAGACATGTTTAATATGATTGGACATTTTTTAGGGAAGATATGTTTGATATACAGAAGCTAAAGCATGGGAGTCTATAAATATCTAGGACTTATGTAGGTCATGGTTTTAGTCAAACCAAAAGTGTTTAAATCAGCACAAGTGTTCTTTCATTTTCCCATTTGTTGTGTTTATTGTGTTCTCTTAGGACTTATGCAGGTTGAAGTTATAGTTTGGGGCATGGTTTCTTCTTTTGAGAACAAAGGTTAATCAATTTTATCCTTTTTGAATCTCCCATGTTAAGTATATGGAATAACCAGTACTGCATTGCTACTACTATAATTGACATTATTGAATTCATTTTCTACTTCAACCAATTTGCCTGTTATGTTTTTTTAAAATTTAATTAATTATAACCTATTGAATATATATATATATATATATATATTATGTTTCATGTATATTTAGTTCATTCACTTTAAAAAACATGTTTCAAAAAAACTTTTAATGGATACAGTCACATATACATATATGTGCTTGGATAATACAAATCGGATTCCAAAATTAAATTTATCGATACAAGGTTTGTTTAGTTATATTTCTTTTGACATTGTTACATTATTGTTTTATTTCAGGCAACCAATATGTTTATTTTATTAAACTGTTTCAGTATATATGGTATTCTTTGAGAATTTCATATCATATAATTCACTCACATTATATTTTGATTTTAATAAACAAATAAGATATTTTATATGCAGAAACATCCACTTTCAATGCACTATTTACAACCTGTATTAAAAAATTGAGTATATGAAATTGTTTTATTCTTAATTTTGTTTAGGGCAGAGATGTTTGATATAGAGCGGCTGAATCATGGGTGTCTATACAGATCTAGGACTTATGCAGTTTCTGGTTCTATGCCAACCAAAAGTGTTTAAATCAACACATGTGCTCTTTCATTTTTCCATTTGTTGTGTTTATTATGTTCTCTTAGGAATTATGAAGTTCAAAGTTCTGGTTCGGGGAATGGTTCCTTCTTTTGAGAACAAAGGTTAAGCAAATTTTTCCTTTTTGAATCTCCTATGGTAAGTATATGGAATAATCACTACTACATTGCTACTACTATAGTTGAAATCATTGAATTAATTTGCTACTTCAACTAGTTTTTCTGTTATGATTTTATAAAATTTAATTAATTATAACCTGTTGAATATATATATATATATATATATATTATGTTTCATGTATATGTAGTTCATTCACTATAAAAACCATTTTCTAAACATTTTTTAATGGATACAGTCACATATAAATATATGTTTCTTGGATAATATAATTCGGATTCCAGAATCAAATTTATTGATACAGGTGTCCTTTAATTTTTCCATTTGTTGTGTTTATTGTGTTCTCTTAGGACTGATGTAGGTTCATGTTCTGGTTTGGGGCATGTTTCCTTCTTTTGAGAACAAAGTTTAATCAATTTTCTCCTTTTTGAATATCCCATGGTAAGTATAGGGAATAATCAGCACTACATTGCTACTACTATAGTTGACGTCATTGTTCATTTTCTACTTCAGTTACTTTTCCAAAATCAAATTTATCTACACATGGTTTGTTTATTTCCTTATATTTCTTTTGACATTGTTATATTAATGTTTTATTTTAGACAACATCCACTTTCAATGCACTATTTACAACCCGCTTTAAAAAATAAAGTATATAAAAATTCCTTATGATTACTTTTGTTTAGGGAAAAGATGTTTTATATAGAGTGGCTGAAGCATTGAAGTATATACAGGTCTAGGACTTATGTAGCTTCTGGTTCTAGGCCAAAAAAGTGGTTAAATCCTCACATGTTTTCTTTCATTTTTCCATTTGTTGTGTTTATTATGTTTAATTAAAACTTATGAAGGTTCAAGTTCTGGTTCATGGCATGGTTTCTTCTGATGAGAAAAATGGTTAAACAATTTTCTCATTTTTTAATCTCCCATAGTAAGTATACAGAATAATCATTACTGAATTTCTACTACTATAGTTGACATAATTGAATTAATTTTCTACTTGAACCAATTTTCCTGTTATGATTTTATAAAATTTAATTAATTATGTCCTGTTGAATATATATATATATATATTATGATTCATGAATATGTAGTTCATTCACTATAAAAAACAGGTTCCAAACAAACTTTTAATGGTTATAGTAACATATACATATATGTTCTTGGATAATACAATTCGGATTCTAGAATCAAATTTAACAATACTTGGTTTGTTTAGTTCTTTATATTTCTTTGGATATTGTTATATTATTTTTTTATTTCATACAACCAATATGTTTATTTTATTAAACTTTTTCAGCATATATAGTACCCAATTTATGTCTTTTATTGTTTGTTTCCATTATTAGTGATTTCCCATTTTGTGATTAGGCATTTTTTTCAGTAATTTTTTTTTGTAAGCTGATTTTTCATGTATGATTATTGTAAAACAGAATACCCATTTGATTATGTCATTTTTTTTCCAGTTTACCAGATTAAAAAAAATCTAGATTAAGTATTTTTCCCTCCAGTAAAACAAAATTCACATTTTATGAAATCTTATGATAACTTCCAGTTAAACAGAATAACCAATTTCTGAATAGTGATGTTTGTTTCCAGATTTCCCATTTTCTAATTATACATATTTCGTTCCAAAAAAATGTTATCTAATTTTATGATATCTCATGTTTTTTCTTGGTATAAAAGAAGAGTATAATTAAAAGGAAACATTCAGGTTTGGGTCTGCAATTCAGTACCATGTCACAGATATGCATATGAAGATAGATATATCAGCTGTTTTTCCTAGTGACATTATTTTGATTGTTCCTACTATTATGTTCCTCTATTTCATGTCATTATTGTTTTATTGTGTTACCTCATGAGGTGTTTACATTGCAGTGTATTTTTTTCTGTTGGAACCTAAGTTTACAACAATGTCGTCCCGCATTAGGATTCTGCTGCATCGTCAATTCATGAAGGGGAGCTCACAATGGAAAAGCCTGATGTGGTGGTGAAGTCCAAGTTCACTGTTGAATTGTTTCATGGTATCATTTTGAATAAATCCATCCTTTTCTCTCTCTATTCCTTAATTTCATCATTTATTAGTATATAGTATTAATTTTAAATTTTTTTTGTATCTATAGATAGACATGTTGGCTGATTTTATAGGCCGTTAGCTTCTAGAATATTACCTCTTATTCCACCACAGATACTCCAAATAAATTTAAGTCCAGGTTAAACAATAACTCTATTTTCTTTAACTATTTTTAATTTGATCTTGAATATTTTTACATCCATATGTCACACATGGTTATACTGTACTTAAACTCATAAAAAAGAAATCAGTGAACCATTCCACCGGTTCATCATTGACGTTGTTCGGATATTCTCGATACTTCAAGATGATCGAGAGCTCCTCTATACTGTTTTTGTTCAAATGAAGGTACTATTTATTTTATGCATCCACATTTGTTAAGGTAATGTTACTTATAGAGTACACAATAGGATAAAGTGGTTGCTTGAGTCTTCACTACAATGACTATTCCATGTGTAGGGGATTACAAACCAACTCAAAATGATTCAGAACGATCCACTGGTTTAGATTCTAGCATCGGTCTTGACTTCAATGACTATTCCATGTGCAGGGGATCATTGGCCATATTGATACCCTGACCAACATCCATATGACGGTGAGGGTGTACTCCCTCATGTAATTGAACATGCTGAATTTATTTCCAATCCTTTTTCAAGTATATACTTTCTCCCCCCGCAGGAACTTATTATGTGCATGTTTGTCTCCGATTATAATTTGTATCAAGTATTGCTGATCTACATACTCATCTTTACTTCCATGAGAGTTCGATTGAAATAAATATTATTTTTTCATTATTTTTATTACTGTTTTCAATATTTTTTTCCAGTTATATGTATTCTATTTTACTATAGCATAATATGTTTTGCAGTCTAATCAATTATTCCATGTTTTGTTGTTGACATCACTATGGACTCAATTACAACATTATTTAGATCTAACCTTAGATCCGATTACCAAGGGTCATAAACTCTACCCTCCTATTGAGCCCATGATGATGGTTTGGGGGTTTTCAGGCAGCAAGACGAATATGATTTGGCGGCATCAAATATTGCTGTCAGCGAGGCGTTGTCCAACCCATGGCGGGGGCTTTGTTACCGACAATTGGAGGTGATGACCAGGAGTCCTAGTCTAGTGATAGAGGTGACATCTGTGAATGGGGGATTGGTATCCTGGTGGCAGCGATGATAATTGTTTCTATAGCTGGTATGATGTTCAGGGATATTCTGGTAATGAGGTGAGCATTCTCGCAATGTGAAACTGGGATCCCGGTGGGCACCTAGCGGTGCATTTTTGTCAGCTGGGATGACGATATGGTAGGCCGATAGTGGACATCGACACTGGACAGGGAGACGACATCTGGATTTTTTGGTGGACTGGTGAGGCTTGGTGGCCGGCGACGCGGCCACCAAAATTATATATATTTATAATTTTATAATTAACTATTTAAATTACATAATTTTTAATAAATTCATTTAAATAGATTAATTATATAAATTTAAAACCTATTTTAAATATTAAAACTTAATAAACAAAAATTAATAAATATTATTCATATAAATTATAAACATATTGAAAATATTACATGGATAGTAAATAAATATATGCACAAGTAAATATTACAAAATGATTTAGTTCTGAAAAATATAAAAAACAATAAATATAAAAAATGAATATATAATATTAAATAAAAGAAATATTAAAAAAGAATAAATAGAATTTAACAGAAACAACTATTTTAAAAAATGAATTCATATAAGATTAACTACATGAATTGTAAACACGTACATAAATGAAAAAGATACACCACCCATTGAGGTTGCCTCCGAATCCAGTAGAGACTTCACAAGAGAGAGATATCTCATGGAATAATCATGTGCCCCTGCATCAAATAGGGAAAAATTTCTCCACCACATGTGGATTACCCCGATCGCCGAGCATAGGTTTTCTTATCTTCACCTCCCATAACCTTTGCATGAAACCTTTTCACGCAATCCATTGTCTACCTCTTCCATCGATCAGGGGTCCAGAGTCAGCCTATCCACATAAATTCAGATCTTTCAAAGACACGCCTCGTGGACTTCCTCTTCTTAGGAGATCAAAGGTTTTCGCCAACCCTAGATTGGGGTTAGCCTTTGCCACTGCCACTTGTGACCTTCTCAAGACAGGGTTTTCCTCAATCAGAGAAAGAATCCAAAGTCCACTGATCCCCATCACTTCAGCTCTTCCAATTCCACAATGTGTGGCCTTCCTCCTCTTGGGAGACCAAAGGTCACCGTTGCTACAAACCTTGGTTTAGGGTTTCCTCCAGCGTTGCCACCTACAACCTTCCCCGGATGAGGGTTGGATTCACCTCTCTAGCCATCCAACCATAATTATTATTCACTTAATAAATAAAATTGAAAAAATACTAATAATATAAATTAAAAACATGTTAAAAATAATTCTTATTAAAATTTAAATATGTATAGAAAATGAATAAATTCCAAAAATATTATATCAAAAATGGAAAAAATATTATATCAAAAATGGGAAAAATATACATCAAATGTGAAATAAGTACATCATACATACAAATGTACACATGTTCTATATATATGTACATCCCATGTACATGCACACATATATGTACACATACATACATATGTACACATACAACATCTACATATACACATACAAAAAAAAAAACCCACACACAACATAATGTATACACATATATGCACATAAACACTGATATAAATATATAAATTCAAATATCACATATTAATAATACATCATTTATATTTTTATAATTTTTTAAATTATTAAAAAATATATATTTACATATCATATTTATATTAATTATATACATGTATTTTGTGATTAATGTATATAAATAAACATTAATTTTTTAATATAATATGATAATTTTATATATATTAAAAACATTTTTTTTAATTAATTTTTTTTATCAATGTTATGAAAAGCACCGATAAAGATGCACCTTTATCAGTGCTAAAAAATGCACTGATAAAGGGTTCACTTTCATTAGTGTTTTTAGAACCGTTAAATTATACCTTTATTTGTGCTTTTAGCTAGTGCTAATAAAGATTACTCTTTTATCAGCACTTTATGTTTAGAATTGATAAAATCCAGTGCTAGATAAGACACATTTTGTGGTACTGAATATTTCATTACCCAATTTGATGAATAATTTGTGTGTCATTTTGGAATCAAATCACTTGGCTAAATACAATGAATGGTTTCTAACAAAGTAAAAGTGTCTATATGTGTTAGTTTCACTCACAAAGGATTACTTATTAGGAATCACCTTTGTATGTGTATAATGAACTGACAAAAAATATTAATTTTTCAATCACTACATTAATTTTCTTGCGTATGACTTTAAATTATTTCAGGTACCCAATAAAATTACGAATAAATAAATTCTATTATGTTCTCCCGCACATTATTACTTATTAGGTATCACATGACCAGAAACCAAACCATGTGCACAGTTCCAATATGAAAAAAAGTCCAGATAGAAATATTATTTAGTAAATAAAAATATAATAAAAAATAATTCAATTAGGAATCAAACATGGTTAAAAAACAATGACATATAATTATGGTCACCTTGACCACAACTCCAACATGATGAAATTACCCAAACATCATGTAGAAAAGACATGAAAAGTAGATAATATAAATCAAAATGATCATCCAATCCAAATATCTCAACAACCTTCCACAGATGATCACCAACTCATCCACATTGAACACTGAGATGGTGAAGCAAACCACAACACACATTTTTGACATGCATTATCCACTTCTAAGAACAAACATAACATGAAACATTATGAAATAATATGTCACCAATGTACATCAAGCTCCCAAACTCATGCGAATAGTTTATGGATGATAGAAAGGCACAAACTAGGGAGGGTTTGACTAGTTGGTGAGATGGAGGAAGTAACGCCTAGTTATACATGTAATAGGATGAGGGTTTCCAGCATTGTAGACTAGAATAGTCCAACTAGAAAAATTTAATGCTTGTATGTATGTAGGGAGGTGTCTTCAGGTGCATTGCAGATGGCTGCCACCTAGCACGATTATGAACATAGGTTGTATGAAAGCTTGTAGGTGAGGATGATGGTTTTTGATTGATTGATTTAATGGTGATGCTACGATACAAGAAGTATGGGAGAAGGCATGCCATTATCTTAGAAAGGATGAACCGGTTTCAACCTGTTGGTTGGTTCTACACTATTATAGAACTGTATTTTAAAAGAGCTAAAAAATATTTTATTAGCACTAAAAAATCACTGTTGATCTAAGCACCGTTAAAAGTGGTTCACTTTTATCAGTGTTAGAAAATCACTAATAAAGGGGGGTCTTTATCAGCACTAAAATTGCACTAATAAAGGTGGTCCTTTATCAATGCTAGTGTATTGCTGATAAAGGGGGCCCTTTATCAGCTCTAGAAATAACACTAATGAAGTGATCCGTTTATCAGTGCTATAAATAGTGTTTATAAATTCCATACTACTACAGTGTGTAATTAAAATTAGATCACACTATAGTAGAAAATAAACCTATATATGGAAAATTCATAATTTAATTGAAATAAAAATTACATCACAAATAAAGGAAAAAACACTATATTATATACAATTCAAACATTTTTTGTATAATTACATTAGCAAGTACTATCACAAATATTCAAAAACATCAATGGTTTCATTTTTTTTGGCACCTGAACCCCTCTCAAAAAAGCCCGATCATGTTATCAGTTATCGAACAAACCACCCCAACTCAAGAAAAATAATCCACCTATATAAGATAACAATTCATATGTTAATAATACTATAAATAAATAAATAAAATATAATTATGAAAAAAATACATTAATAAAATTTCAATTTCAAATAAATTGACACACTTCGATTCATATTGGTCACACTATGTATTAGATTAAGGTGTGACAGATTCCTACATGAAAAAATGAATTATGGGTTATTTTACTAAAGTATCAACATAATATGAATGTGTTTTCTCAGTTTTAAGTATATCATGTGTCTTTTTTTGCTAAAATGTAATTTTAAACAAAAAACATGCACTTTGAGTCATACTAGTCTCATCGTGTTTCAATTTGACGTGAGATTGATTCCTACACATCACAAATGACTTATGAATTATTTTCCTAAATTATCAAGACAATATGAGTATGTTTTCTCTATTTTTAGTGAGTGACACACATTTTGAACCAAAATGTCAATTTTAAACTAATAATAGATACTTTGATTCATATCAGGAACACCCTATATCAGATTGAGGTGCGGTTGATTCCTACCCATCACAAATGAATTATGAATCATTTTCCTAAAGTATAAAAACAATAAGAATGTGTTTTATTGGTTTCTATTATTTGATGTGTATTTTAAACTAAAATGTCAATTTTAAATAAAAAGACACACTTAGAGTCATACTAGTCACACCGTGTATCAGATTGATGTGTGGATGATTCCTACATCTTATAAATGACTTAAGGATCATTTTTATAGTGTATCAAGATAATATGAATGTGTTTTCTTGGGTTTGAGTATGTCATGTGTCTCTTTTACTAAAATGTTAATTTAAGTAGAAAATAAGCACATTGAGTCATACTAGTGAAATAGTGTGTTTTTCGACATGAGACTAATTCATACACATCAAAAATGACATATGAATTATTTTCCTAATGTATCAAGACAATATGAGTATGTTTTATAAGTTTCTAGTGAGTGACACATGTTTTGAACTAAAATGTAAATTTTGAACTGAAAGTAGACACTTTTAGTCAGACCGGTCACACTGTACATCAGATTGAGGTGGGGCTGATTCCTATAAATAAAAATGACTTATAGATCATTTTCCAAAATTAACAAAACAATATGAATGTGTTTTATCAAGTTTGAGTATGTGATGTCTGTTTTGAACTAAAATATCAATTTTAAATAAAAGGACATACTTAGAGTCATACCAGTCACACAATGCATTGGATTGAGGTATGGATGATTATTATTTGTCAGAAATGACATATGAATCAATTTCTTAAAGTATCAAAATAATATGAATATATTTTCTCAATTTTGAGAATGTTACATGACTTTATTACTAAAATGTCATTTTTAATAAAAAGAAACACTTGGAGTCATACCGGTCACATCGTGGATCAGATTGTGGTGAAAATAACTCTTATGAATAAAAATTGACTTATGAATCATTTTCAAAAAGTATCAAGACCATCCAAGCACATGTTTTTGGTTTTTGTTGAGTGAAACATGTTTTGTACCAAATTGTGAATTTTAAATTGATAATGGACACTTTGAGTCATACTAGGAACACCATATATCAAATCGAGGTTCAAATAACTCCTACACATAAAAAATGATTTATAGATTATTTTAATAAATTATTGAAACAATCTGAATTCATTTTATTGGTTTTGAGTATGTGATGTGTGTTTTGAACAAAAATGTAAATTTTAAATAAAAATACACACTTGGAGTCATACTGGTCACACCGTGTGGCAGATTAAGGTGAGGATAATTCCTACACATCAAAAATAACTTATGGATCATTTTCCTGAAGTATCAAAACAATCCTAATTCATTTATTATTTTTGAGTACGTTACATGTATTTTTTACTAAAATATCAATTTAAACTAAAAACACACACTTTGAATCATACTGGTCGCATAGTGTGTTGGTTTGATTTGAGACTGATTCTTACACATAAAAAATAAATTATGAATAGTTTTCCTAAAGTATCAAGACAATAGAAGTGTGTTGGTTTAATTTTTATTGAGTGAAACATGTTTTGAACTAAAATGTCAATTTTAAACTAATAACAGACACTTTGAGTCATATTAGGAACACTGTGTATCAGATTGAGGTGTGACTAATTATTATAGATCTAAAATGACTTAGGGATGATTTTACTAATTTATAAAAATAATTTAAATGTTTTTTCTTGATTTTAAGTATGTGACATGTTTTTTGAACTAAAATGTCAATTTTAATAAAAAATACACTTGGATTTATACTGGTCACACCATACATCAGATTGAGGTGAGGATGATTCTTACACTTCAAAAATGACTTATGGAATATTTTCCTAAATGATAAAAACAATATGAATGTGTTTGTATAATTTTTAGCATGTCACATGTCTTTTTTACTAAAATGTAGATTTAAACTGATGACTTGCACTTTGAGTCATACTAGTCACATTGTGTGTTAGTTTGACATGAGACTGATTCTTACATGTTATAGATGACTTATGAATCATTTTAATAATGTATTAAGAAAATATAAGAATTTTTTTCTTAGCTTTCATTGAGTGAAACATGTTTTAAACTAAAATGTACATTTTAAACTAATAACATACACTTTGAGTCATTCTAGGAACACCATGTATCAGATTGAGGTGCGACTGATTCCTACACATCCAAAATTACTTATGGATCATTTAATAAAGTATCAAAACAATTTGAATTCATTTTCTTAGTTTGGTTACATGACATATATTTTTAACTGAAATGATAATTTTAAATAAAAAGAAACACTTGGAGTTATACTGATCACAGTGTGCATCAGATTAAGGTGTGGATGATTCATACACATCAAAAATAAACTATGGATTGATTTTATAAATTATCAAAAAATGTGAATGTATTTTTTCGATTTTGAGTATGTGACATGTGTTTTAAACTAAAATTTCAATTTTAAATAAAAAGAATCACTTAGAGTCACACTAGTCACACAGTGTGTCGAATTGAGGTGAGGCTGATTCTTACACCAGAAAAATAACCTATGGATCATTTTACTAATGTATAAAAACAATTTGAATGTCTTTTCTTGGTTTTGAGTATTTTACATGTATTTTTTTACTAAAATTTTAAATAAAAAGACACACCCAAAGTCATACCAGTCACACCGTGCACCATATTGAGGTGCGAAAAATTCCTAAACTTCAATAATGAATTGTGGATTGTTTTTGTAAATTATAAAAACAATATGAATGTGTTTTTTCAATTTTGAGTATGTGACTGCCATTTTTAATAAAATTTTAGTTTAAACTGAAAATATGCACTTTATGTTATACTAGTCTTATCATGTGACAGTTTAATGTGATAATGATTCCTATACATCAAAAATTACTTATGAATAGTTTACCTAAATTATCAAGACAATATAAGCATGTTTTATTAGTTTTTAGTAAGTGACACATGTTTTGAACGAAAATGTAAATTTTAAACTGATAATAGACACTTTGAGTCATACTGGGAACACTATGTATTGGATTGAGGTGCGTCTGATTCCTTCATGTCATAAATGACTTATGAATCATTTTCCTAAAGTATCAAAAAATGTGAAGGAATTTTATTAGTTTTAAATACGTGTCACATGTTTTGAACTAAAATTTCAATTTTAAATAAAAATAAACACTTAGAGTATTAGATAAAAAATGAAAAGGAAATTAACTTAAAAATAGTAGATAAAATAATGAAAAAACTAACTAAATGAGTAATAGGAATTAAACTTTTCATGATGTTTGTATACATTCTCAAACCATTTCCCTATCACCATTATCTCAGTTGCAGTCTTGATGTCCAATATATCCTAAGAAGGAGAAGCTTTGAACATGTTAATAGCTCTGTCATAATGGGAATACCATGTATCAGATTGATGTGTGATTGATTCCTACACATTTCATAGTGTATTTTTATTCTACAATGAATTAAACTTTCAAGTTTTTTTAACAATATTTTTGTTTGATAACCTATAATATTTAATGAATTTCAGAATGAAATGAAAAGTGAATCAGAATGAGTTTATCATTATTACTGAGTGAATGATCATAGTACATGGGTGCATCATCCTTATCGATGAAGTTATGTCTTCTTAATCTATATAAAAATTAAAAAATAAGTATCAGGTAAAAATGATAAGGAAATTAACTCAAAAAAGTAGATAAAATGATGAAAAAAATCACCAAATATGTAGTAGGAAGCTACCTCTTCATGATGTCTGTATAAAATCTAACACCACGTATTCTACCCATTCATTTTAAACAAATATATTTCCTCTTGTGAATATGAGGATTTCCAACAGTACTAGTGGTACTGAAAAAATATAAATAAAAAAAGGATTAATAAATATTTTAAATGAAATTGTAATTATCATTGAAAATACCTCTTTAGGGATGATATTTTGTTGATGTATTACAATATATTTCATAAATTTGAAAAAATAATAAACATAATATTTTCCATTAGTTTTTTTGTGAACTTTATAAACATTGATAAAAATAAGTAATTTGTTTTGATATATGTTTTGATAGTGGAATGTTATTATATATACCCTAATACTTATTCATTTGTAGAATTTGATAGGATTTTTTTGATAATGGACTATCCTCATTCCATGATTTTAACAATATTTATACACCACCCTATCATAATATAATTTTCATTAAAACATAATATAAAATGTATGAATTGAAATTTATTTGTAAAATGTTGCATGTAGTATATTAAAAATTGATAAACGTCATCACACATGGTCATCTTATTGGGTATCCATGAATTTAATCTAGAAAATAAATATTTGGAGTTTCCATATTGATTGAAATGAGTAACCAACACTTCCTAAAAAAGGAATAAATAATATAAATAATGAAAATATATTTCATATGATTAAATTGAAGAGTTTTACCCTTAAATCATGAGTATTAATGATAACTTGTTTTCTGTAAGTTTTCTTTAAAGTGGCCAGTTTGTCCAGTATTACTTCATATTACTTTGGTGATAATGAGAATTATTGTGTGTAAGTGATGTGAGGAGTAACGAGTCAAAATATTTGTTCATAGTATTTTACCTTCAAATAGTATTGATATAAATGCCTGAAAAAATTATAAATATTATTTAGTCCTAATAAACATATTAGATCAGCTATTGAAAAAAAAATCATGAAAAAAAACCTCATGTATGATTTTACAACTGAGACTCAAAGAAATTCATTCTTGAGGATTTCATTTAAATTCTCAAGATGAATATAGTATTTAATGGAATCTCTATACATATGTTCTTCAAAATCAATTATGGTCATATCACCATTTTCTAATATTATATTTTCATACAACTTTAATGTTTGTAGATGGAGAAGTACAATGGGTGGGGGTAAAGGTACTTTGTGAATATATTTTATATTGGTTGGTTGATCCTTTAGATCATCTAGATTCGAACTTCTATTTCAACCATTCCCTTTGTCAATCTATAATAACATACACCAGTTCATGCCTTTTTTCATTAATTGTTAAAGGTTTTACATAAAAAATAAATTGGAAAGGAATACCACCTTGTTGAAAAGTATTTTCACAAGATCAAATGACCAAGCTATGAAAGTTAAAATATCAAGATCAAATGTATGAATATGAACATCATCAATTGGAATATGTATCTTAGTGAATATCTTGTGAACTGCGAAAATCCCCACTCTCACATGTCCTATTGGAATTTTTCTGTTTCATTTAATATCTCCTTGGATATTTCACACAGTACCCCTCATAACAAGGTTATGGGTGGGTGTTGAAAGATATAAATAAAAATAATTTTCACTCTATATAATATTATAAAATTAAAGGTATAATTGTCTATCTAGTTCACATTTTAGAGAAACGATTTTAAAAATATTGATTACCTCTTCTAAGACATCCCTTTGAGGGGAATAAATCACCTCTAAGATGGTGAGGGGTGGGGGGATCTTTATATAGTGGTTTTTGTTGTTTTATTTATTTTCTTTAATTCCTTACCATAATATTTTATAATAACTCAAACTTCCAATTAATTTTTCCTTCTAGAGTAGCTAATCGTGCTTAAATCTCTTCCATTTTTTTATATTTATCCCCCTATTAATTTTTTTTATAAAAATATGTTCAGTGTGACACCCCAAAACCCAAACCTCTGACACGACCATGATATTATGTTCACTTCAAGTCCAATAATAGTATATGTTCATCAGGTATAAATGATGGTTATTCTTATGTCTAAGTCAAATAAAAAATATAGGAAAATAAGTAATCATTATTATGTAATACTGATTTATTTATTTTTTGTTATTATGTCATACTTCCACATGATTCCATCACCTTTTGTGTGTTTTTATCTATTAGTATCCCTTATTTATTTACACATGCCTCCTTTAATAGTACATGATGTGGGATGGAAGTGGATTTTGATTTTGATTCATCAATATAAATATAAAAAATGAACATAATTATGTTTTTGTTTCATGTTACATAAAATTAATACAGTATATTCAAAATAAATACCATTTTTTTTCCAAGGGAAGCACACCCCTATCCTTGATTTATAGTATGGGTAAGTTGTTTTTTCTACACATTACTTATTTTCGACACTGAGTTTCCATTTAATAAATTAAAAATTTGTAACCAAATTGATTAATACACATATTATAGAGCAATGCATTACTAGTAACAATGTACCTGGAAAGATGTAACCTCATGAAGGATAATAAATTCATCCCACACTTGTTGGTTTATCAACTATTTATACATCTATAGTGAGTGTGTCGTTATTTTCCCTTCTGCATCTTTGAGATGACACTTCATAAGAATTATTCCAAATACTCTATGAGCCTTTATAATGAGCATTAATACAAATTTAATTCAGTGGTTATCTACTATTAATGCACTATTTAAGGGATAATGAAGAGTAAATCAATGTTTTATTATTTTATTTTTTATTAAAATAAAGAAATAATGTCATAATTTTACCTTAATCTCTTCCCAAATTAGTACCTTAAGCATGGGAACAACATTGTGACATAAATATACATCAATTGGCATGTTAATTTGAGTTTTGAGATTAATTTATCTATTGAAAATTCCCTTTTTAAGGATAATATCCTAGACACATGCATTACATACAACCTCAAATTTTATTACTTTGTTTCTCACCTTATTTTTTAACCCCATCACGCTATGACACTCATGTTTTTTATGGGACACAAGTTTTTCATTGTCTACCATTTCCTCAACTTCAACATTTTCAATATGTTGTTCTTATGGATTGGTAGCATCAGTATGTGGTCGTTCCACAAGTGAATGGGTGGATGATTGCAATGATGTGGGGGGGGGGGGGGGTGAGGTGTGGTGATTATAGTATGAGGCAAGCGATGATGGGGGATCTACTCCCCCCAATGAAGGTACAATGGATCTCTTGGATTTCTAGGGTTCTAGGGGGAGATCTCAAGTTGGATAAGAATACATCCACATGTCATCTACCTAAAAACAGGGTTTACAAATTTTACAGTAAAAAATGGAAAACAATTAAAGAGTATATGAAATTAATAATAATAATAAATGTTATATTAAATTAATAATAATAATAATAATAAAATAATAATTATATTTTATTGGAATAATATAAATATATATATGTACATGTAATTAAAAATTATAAGAAAAATACATAAAATATAAATATAGTTAGATATAATTATAATTATGCATGTGATAATAATATTATAATAATAGTACAAAATGTTAATATTAATGAAACTACTATTAATAATAATATAGTGCTTATATTCAATTTCTAAATTAATATATAACTAACTAAAAAATTCAAAAAATAATTTAAATGCTTCCAAAACTACAAAAAGAACCTGAAAACACTAAAAGTGATTAAAATAATTAATTAAAACTATGTTAAAAATTTATAAAAATATTTGTAATTCTAGTTGCATCTATTAGATTTCATAGAGGATATTTAATTCCCCTGTTTATATAAATAATAAGTATAGGTATAGTATTCATCCCATTAATATAAATAAAACATGGTGCATAATATTCTTTAGTTTTATTCATATTAGAATGAGTTTCCTATTTTTTATTAACCAAGAGAGTTCCTTAGTTTTACTCATTTGATAGGATCACTAGTGTCTTTCTCTTAC
This sequence comes from Viscum album, assembly GCA_963277665.1. Taxonomy (NCBI): domain Eukaryota; kingdom Viridiplantae; phylum Streptophyta; class Magnoliopsida; order Santalales; family Viscaceae; genus Viscum; species Viscum album. The sequence goes on along the minus strand of OY728138.1, from coordinate 1,283,340,449 downwards.
TTATTCAATTATTTACCTTTTAGGAGAAACTATTATCACTTAGATAGAAATACGATCCCACTAAGGTGTCGGTGATTAGCGTTATCGATGGAATACTGAAGGAGAATTGAATTCATCAATTCAATTTTGATATAAACATTACAAACCTTTTTAAAAGGTATTTATATTTTATTATTCTATTTTTAATTTAATTATTATGAACTCGGATGGGTTTTATTTATATTTTCTCTATGTTCCGAGTGTTGGTAACATGATTAAAACCTTATAGTTAAATCTTGATGAAGCCAAGAAACTAATAAATAAAAAAATTTATAGAGTGATTATTGAAAACCTACTGTACTTGATGTTAATTTGATGAAACATTATTTTCCTAGTATATCTATATGCTATATTATAAGAAAATCTAAAATAATTTTATCTAAAATCAATGAAAATAATTTTTTGACACTAAAAAGAACTTCATAACATGGTTTTTTCTATCCTTCTATAGGTGGTTTTCTTCTCAAAAATTATTCATATGTTGAATTTTAAGGATGTAGATTAGATATAAAGGGAACATCCAATACTTTTCATTTTCCTATAAAATTTATTGTGACTAGTTATAATAAGAATAAAAACTTTGTTTCATTTTCCTCTTTTTAATCTGAATATTTAACGATGAGAAATTATTTCATGTAGTTGTCATGGATGAAATAGACGCTTGGAAATTTTGTTTTCATATACAGTCATATACCGATTATGTGTAACAATATCAGTGTAATATCACAATCTAAAAATAAAACACATAATTATAAATTCAAAAAAATTTATATTCAACATCACTTCCTTCAAAATTACACACAAAAGGATATCTATCTCTATAATTAATCAGAATGGATGATCAACTCACTAGAATTTTCACAAAACCAATAAACTCAGAGTTGTTTGGATTTATCAAATATAATATGGGGGTGGTAAAATTCAAAGGATAATTCTTGTTCATTTTATATACTCTAAAATTGAACACTGAATCCTAGAGAAATATGATATATATATTCTTTAGGAAAACACTTCCATTTTCTATAATTTATGTAAAAACAAAAATTTTAGTAACCTATTGGAAAAGTACCCACTTATCAAAATATGAAAGATAAAAAACATATATTTAACAATGGTAAAATTATTTAAAAATTAAAAATTTATTTACGACTATTGTAGGTAACCTTGGTTTTTAAAATTATTTAAATATTATAAAGTTTTATTTATATATTAAGTGTCACTTCATTATCCAAAATGATTCCTCGATATTACCTATATCAAATCATTTAATTTTGAGTCAGCATATGGATAACTGCACCCTGATTACAAGATATTATTTAATTTAAAAAGATCGAATAACCATAGTGAATGAAACCATAAAAAATGTGATTCAATCAAATATATCCATTTTTGGATCTATTGTTTAGGGGGATCCCAAAATTATTTAAATAGAACGAGTCTTCCTCTCCTACTCTCTTATGTGACCACCTCCAACTTACACCCCCCTTTGTTTCTTTTTTCTAAACCCATTTTTTACAAATCTATTCTATAAACCTATGGGTTTTCAGCATGATGGATTCATGGATAGTGATGTTAAATATGGTTGAGTGCTAAACCTAGACTATACAAAGTCTTACCTCTACCCCTAGATGGTTATTGAATATCATAAATGGGAAAATATTGATCTTCACAACATTAAACCTCCTTCTTTTTGGGAATTAGAAGATCCAAATGATGAAAACACACAAAAATAGAGAAATAAATGAAAAAATATAAAGGATTTAACATAGTTCGACAATGGTTACCTACATCCATAGGAGAAATGGGGCAGTTCTATTATTTCGCTCGAGATGAAACATTAGAGGACAAAAATTACACCATTAAAAAATCATGGGAACTAATACCATTTAATAGAGGAAGGAAAGAGATATTTTCAATGGTTGTTTGAGTAGGTCATCTACCCTTGAAAATCCATCCTCACTATAGGATGCTTCCATCATGTTGGTTTCTTCAACGGTCTATGGTTGGATTTGGTGGGTTTCCACCCAAAGAAAAAAACCAGTGTTTTGAATTTTTTCCCTCAATCAAATCCACAATCAGGAGTGTCCCCCATAAATATTCACCTTATGACCAATTTGTTGTAGAATGTAGACATATAGTCTTATTTTAGGCTTCCAACTTCTCTTTTGTTAGAACCTTTGTCATCACGTCTTCCCCATTACCATTGGTATGGATTTTATAAACTTTCAATAATATTTATTATAACACATTTTGGACCCATTAGTATCCCAAATTGACGTGTTTTGACCGAGAATAAAAGGTTTGATTCTTACTGATATTAATATAACTATGATTATCTCAATAGAGAACAGAATTCTCCGGGATCTGTCCCAACTCTTATAAAAACTTCATCATCCACAACATCTCCTTACAGCCTTAAGTGACCGAAAAATACCCTAATTCTATGAAAGACAAGGAAAAAAATTTATGAAGTCATGATTTCCATAATAATTCCTTCCATAAAAATTATATTAGGTACCCTGATATGTATTTCCTTATGTTTACATCTCCATCCATATCAACATCTATGTATCCATCCAAAATAGTTTTAGCATTTCCAAAACATAAATAATGATTGGATGTAACTTGGAGATAACTTAATATAAATTTTACCACTATCCAATAATTTTTTCTTAAATTTTATAATAATCTACTCATATATTTAATATCATGATAAATATCTAGTCTAGTTCACACTGTGTCATACATAAGACTTCCAACTACTAATTGATAAATAAATTTTTCCATCTCTACTTTCTCCTCTTCAGTTGAAGGACTCTGAAATGTCATGAGACTGAAATGACTCACAATTGGAGTGATAATTAGTCTCACCTTTCTTATTTTGAATATTTTAAGAACATTATCAATGTATAATTCCTGAGATAGAAAAATATTATGATTCCTCTTTCCATGAGTAATCATCATACCAAGAATACGAGTAACATCTCCTATGTCCTTCATTTCAAAATAATTGTTCAAATACTTGTTCAATCCATAAATCTTTTTGAAATACCTACTAATAATATATATATCATCATCATAAATCAATAATATATTGAAATATTCATTAGAAACTTGTTTAATTAAAATGCAGTGATTAAAAGTCGTCCTCCTGTACTCATTTTTCTCTATGAATGAGTCAAATTTCTTGTACCATTTACACAGTGCCTATTTAAAACCATATAAAAATTTACTGAGTTTACATACCATATTTTATTTAACTTTACCCTAAAATCCCTCCAGATTATCTATGTAATTATCCTCACCAAGATCACCATGTAAAAATACTGTCCTTACATCCAGTTGTTGAACATCCAGGTTTGGAATAGCCACCAAAACAAGAAAAACTCTAATCGAAGACATTTTTTACCACAGGGTAAAATTTTTCATCAATGTTAATAAATTTTTATTGTACTAATCCCTTCATATCCATTATAATTTTTATCACATATGTGAGATGCCATATTATTCTTTGATTCTATACCCCCACTTTTTCTTGAGTGAGAATCACATAATCATGTGGTGAGTATCTACGACTCAATTTTCATTCTATGGTGGATCTCCTCCTTTATGTTTCATGGAGAATATGTTATGTAATATAATATTATGGTTATATATCAGCATATGGAGAGATATTACCTAGTAGTGATGTATCATCAGTGTCATGTATCTACCTCACACTGTCTAGAAATGATGGTGGTGAGACTGGTTCTAGATTGACTGAAATTCCCATAGATGAAAACTTCTCTACATTTTATGGGTTCCCAAAAATATTCAATCGTTAGATCCTTAAGAAAAACTATATATATGATTTTGATGATCCTCTTAGTAATAGGATCCTAAAGTTGGTATCCAAACTCTTCATGATCATATCCCAAAATGATACACTACTTTACATTTCATTCAAACTTCACCCACTCATCTTTTACTATGTGTACAAATTCCTTGAATCCAAATACTATCAAGTGTTTGTATGAAACATATTTACCCACCCAAACACTTTTTAGAACATCTTAGTTCAATGGAATTGATGGATAAAGGTTGATAATATCAAATATGGTTCTCATTGCCTCCCCCAAAAGTTTTTTGATAGATTTTTATTTGACAGAATACACCTAAATCTATTTTAAATCATTTTGTTAATCCTCTCATCAAAACCGTTATTCTGAGGCATATTTGGTACTGATTTCTATATCTTGATGCTGAAACTCCTATAGTACTCCAAAAATGGACTAAAATACTCTTCTATATTTTCCTCTCATACACACTTTAATTATCTCACTATTTATCTTCCCATATTCACATAAAACTGCTTCAAAAAATCATGCACTTGATCTTTAGTTTTCAAATTAAATGCCCACACTTTTATAGAATTATCATATATGAAGGTATAAAATAAATATCACCTCTTATTTAATTAGTTATCATTATAAAGGAATTATTTTTAAATCAAATATAAAAAATTTTCTTTCCTAGATGGTAAATAACCATGCAATGATACTTTGTGTTGTTTTCCCATGATGCAATAAACACATGTATCTAAATGTGTACCTTTTAGTCCAAGACATAGATCCTTCTAATATATCATTATGATTACTCTCTCACTCATGTGAACAAGACACATATTCCAAAATTCTATATGAATATATTTTTTGAATATATTGATTTCTCCTCCACATGGTCTGACATCTGTGAGATAAAGAGAAGTATCCTTATTGCCTTTAAAAATTACCATGTTACCTCTGGTAATATTTTATTTCTCATATCCAAAGTAAATGACATATCTATCATCTTAAATCATTCCAATGGATATTAAATTAATTCAAATATCAATAACATGCCTCACATCCTTCAATAGTAACCTGCATCCAATATTAGTCTCAATAAAAATATTATGAATACCAGTGATTTTGTATGAAGAATCATTTTCCATCTTCACATGTCTAAAAATCCTTGAAGTGTAAGATGAGAAGAAATATCTTATAACAGTGACGTGGTAGGAGGCATCTAAACCAATCAACCATGTAATGTATTAGATTTCATGATTTACCTAATTATATTCTTAAACAATAATGATCTCTCCATTGACAACTGCAACATAATTATTTTAGGTCTTACATTCCTAATTTATCTACTCTTCCTTTAGAATCCTACAATATCAAATGAAGTGTCTAGGATTTACAAACTTTTGGAACTTTATATCATATCTCGTTCAGTATTTTTATCACTTCCTGCTTTGCAAACTTTGGTCCCACGGTTCTCTTCCTCTGCTTCTTCGCTTCCATTTCTTCTTCCCTAGTCTTTTAGTGACAAGATCATCTGATTTAGGTGTACATACCTCATCCCTCCTTTTATATTCTTCATTTAGTATTCTATCTTTCACCATTTCCATAGTGAGGGTTCTATCTAGAGTCGAATTGTTGATTGACACAACTAGTGTGTTCCACATCTTCAATTAAGAACTCAACATCAACAATTATTGAAACTCATTATCAACCATAATTTTCATGGAATTAAAATTATCAATAATACCTTGGATATCTCTCATGTGATTTGATACATTGTTCCTATCTTTGTACATAAATTTAACAAGTAACAGTATCCGTTTTTATTTGTTCTGTATAGTTTTCCTTGCATGATTTTTTTTACAATTTTCACCATAGAACAAAAGCATCATGTTAATTGGAAAAATTATGGAAGATAATATTTTTGATCCACTATATGATTTGGGAAGCACACTTTCTATTGAGTATGAAACACTCCACATAAACTAGAGGGGTACTGGTAGATTTCATTTTACTAGATTGACCAGTTGTTAAAGATTCATCCACTCACACTACAATGGTATTAGTGGTCTCAACTATTGGTTTCCATAAATTTTAAATATTCAAAAGATCTTCCATTTTGGGTTTCCATATGGAATAGTTAAAAGTAGTGAGTTTAATTATATTACTGATATTTTATTTTATTTATGTATTAATAATATCAAAAATATAACCATACGGTTACATCTAAAATAATCTAAATAGCTAGAAATGACTCATAGATCACTAAAAAACAACTTTGATTGTATAATATATTTTCAAAATAGTTTCAACGGTCCAGATCAGATGTTGAGGTTGAATAGACATGGATTTCTAGAACAATTTCCAGAAACCCACTAGAAATTCACCACCATCCTGATTAGTACCGTATTCTCTGTAAAGGTGGTACTATAGCACCTAGTGCTTGACTGAAACTTTGACCGCATCTAAAAAATTCTTTTCAGTTTCATTTTTTACTCTATTTATGAAATTGGAATCATCATGATGAACTATTCATAGATATGGATTTAAAAGTTTTTTTCTGACCATCATTAATTTTCTATTCACCAAAAAACCTCTCCGCACCATCACCATTTTGACCGTGATGGCTCTGATACCACTTTGTTAGGACATCGAAAGATCTACACAAAGAAAAAACACATAAAAAGAAATAAATGGTAGATTTTAAAGGATTTAATGTGGTTTGGAAAGGGTTAACTATGTCCATGGGACAAAGGGGTCTGTTCTATTATTTCTCTCTAGATGAAATTTCATAGGATCACAATTACACCATTACAAAATCATGTGAATTAATCCTATTTAATAGGTGAATCAAAGAGAGATTCATCAATGGTTGTTTGGGTAAGTCATATACCCTCAAAAATCCATCCTCACCACCAGTTTCTTCCATCACATTTCTTACTTCAATAGTCCAAGGTAGGATTTGGTTTGTTGCCACCCAAAGGAAAAAAACCAGCACACCAATTTTTTTTCCTCTTTAACCAACTACCTAATTAGTAGTATACCCCACACAACCCTATCATCTTGATATTTTCTAATATTTATTTTCCACTGTTAATTCTATGACCACCAATTAAAACTTTTTATGAACTCTTTTCAACTTTGGTAAGGGTTTCATACTTTCCCTAAACAAGTTTTATAACTATCTTTACATGACTCTTATTGGTGACTACTTGGTTGTCTCCTACAAGGTCACTTCCAAGTCTGGTTCATTTATTAAGAGAAAATATATAATACATCCTTTTAGCATAATGGATCAAGGTTTCAAGATAAATTCCCTTACTCTAGAATTATGGATTGTTTTTCAAGTGGGAGTAGATGTTTTTGGCTCCTTGTAAAGGGGATATTGACATAGTCAAAGTAATGGATATCTATATTTTGATATTTATTATTGGCATGGGGCACTTTAACCTTGAAAAATTATTGTTTTACTATATTATATCCATCACCTTATAGAATAATAAGGTTAATATTATACCCTACAAGAGAATAATTTTTTCCATAATGTTTTTTCTTCATCACAATCATCCAAAGATCAAGATGAGTCATTTGACTATCATAAAGAAGTAATCCATCAATGAGAACAACATCAAGAACATGTACATTATTTTCAATTCTATGAAATTAAGATTTTATATTTGTTTTCATATTGAAAATTTTCTATTTATATATTCCTCTATTTGTATTTTTATTATCTTCATGCATGAAAATTAGTTTTAGTTATATTTTATATGCTCAATTGTACTATTATATGAATTGATTGCTAGTCTACTACCATGAAGCATGTGTATTTTTTACTATGGATTAAATCTCTAATCTAGACACCAAATCATATATGAATACTTATAAGGTATAAAATTCCACTAATTATTTTGAGGATGTCTCTCTTGATAAAGAAACCACTCTTCATGACCTATCTTCTACTCAAAAGTATAAAACTTCAATCACATCAAATTAAAAAGAATAAGAATAAGATATAATGGCTCTACAACCCTAGAAATGGGGTGAATATTATTATCCTATTTCCAAACCTTATATACATATTTATACCTCACCTATTCAAAAATCAACACATCAGTAATAGTCTCGATCAAAGAAAAAAACATTGAACTAAAATACATGAATAAAAATAATCCTTACCTATTTATATGAATGTAAAATTCTTATATAATGATAGAGAAATTTAGGAAAATAAAGGTTTCTTTTTGGATGGATTTTTTTGTATACATTTTTTTTGGAAATTATTTTAAAAATTACGTGTCATTCCCTTTCTTTCATTTCCATTTCCAATAGGAATGAAGATATATTTTTTATTATTGTTTTCTAAAAAAATTACCATTACCATTTTTATTTTTTTTCTATTTATAAAATTAGATAAATTTTTATACACATTTAAAAAATGAATAGGAAATGTTTTAAAACAAAAAATTCACCCTTAAATTCCAATCTAGTATTTCATAACATAAAAAATGGTCAAAAAAAATTAATTTTTAAAGAAAAATATTTAAAAAAATGTGTTTTAATATATATAGATGAAAAATGGTAAAAAATATATTATAAATAATAATAATAATAATAATAATATCCATTATAATAGAAATTAGAAAACTTGAATATACAATCACATAAAATATCCATAAAGAGAACACATTCATTTACCAATGAAGAAGAAAAGAACATTTATTCTACATAGAGGTAGAAACATTGAACCCAACATAGCATGACACAAATTAAATGTATTTTGATCAAATATAAATGGGTTTTGATTCAAACCATGTAGTGACCTTGATTTTTGTGTCTAATTCCCTTGAATATTTTGAATAATATTTATAAAGGTGTTCATGGAGTTGACCTGATTTTATTTTCAATGTGGGTATTCAAAAAATAAATAATATATTTGATATATTATTTTTAACTATGAACATGTGAATAATTAATATTTTCTAAAAAAACCTATGAATGTAAATTTGGACACTATTATTGTGTTTGTAATGGTAGGTTTTACCTAGTAGAGGTTAAATTTTTGTATTTAGTCATTAAATCGCAGATCTTGTATTTTTTAGGTTTTTAAAATGAAGTACTAGTCGTTTTCACCTTAACCTGATTTTTATTTATAAATATTTTTTTTATAATATCTATCAATGGTGGTGGGAATTGTTTAGAATAGAAAACCTAGATATAATTCACCCCATTATTCATATTCTTTTTAGATCAGTGGTCCGTTTTTCATGTTCTTCATGGTGAAAATAACAATGAACCTGAAAAATGATTTGATAGATGAAGCATCGATATTTAACCATTGAGGTAAGAAATTAGGTTATTTGTTTTCACCTCATTATTCAGGTATTAAATCCTTCCTCTATGATTTAATTCTCTTAATTTATTATTTATGGCACATTATAAAGGATTTGATTAATAAATTTAATAATTGCTAATTATTTAATTAAACTAAAAATGGGTTTTATTCAAACAATGAATGTTCCCACGCATGTGGTGCACTTATGATTTTAGAGTTGGCGCATACCTTATTTCCAAAGGAAGGTGGTCATTGGGATATATCAGTGATATTTTTTATTTTACGTTGGTCGTGAGGATGGGAGGTCAGCTCATCCCTTAGGGGGAATTTTACCTATTCTAGGGCTCTCTTATAGATTTAAGACATATTCATGAAATCATTCATAGTGACAATAATTATTACTTTGGTCATGAGAGTGACCAATAATTAATAAAAATATATATGAACATATTTATGTATCCAAGGTTCTATATTTATCCCCTACTGGCAGGTTATGCTATGGTTTAAACCCATAAAATTAGGAAGTCCAAATTTTATCTCCATCTAGGTAGGTGTTATAGAGCTAGGATCAGGCCCATGATGGGTGATTCCTACATATATTTATAAAGGGAATCAAAATCCATGAAATTAGGTGATGATTAAAGGGACACACTATAACTTTTAAGGTCATGTGACAAAGAAAATTGTGGTGCCTTTTAAGGTTGTGTATCCATGATCAAATGAAGTGCCTTTTAAGGTCATGCATTTAGGACTAGTGATGTTCCTTTTATGGTCATGTGTCCAGGACCAATGATGTGCCTTTTAATGTCATGTTTCCAGGATTATGCTGTGCCTCTTAAGGTCATGCATCTAGGACCATGGTGTCATACAGTTTAAGGTTATACAACTAAGACCTATTCTAAGAAGTTTAATATTGTATGGAATAGACTATGTACTATGTTGTTTAAATTGATTTGACTAGGACTACTAATCGAAAGGTACTTCATAATGGTTTATGTGGGACTTACATATGAGAGACCTTTTGTAGATCATCCTATCCATTGATGACTAAATAATATAGGGTATAGTTTAGGATTTCATTTGGTAGGTTTATCAAGATATGTATGGATCATTGATTGGTCACACAGGTGAAATCACTAATAAGGAAATGGTCAAGGATTACACCTAGTAGGAGGCCTGAATACATCCCTATCTCATAAGGAATCTAACATGATGCTTGATATGGGGTATCCAGGATGAGAATCCTGAGATAAATATGGTTTCTTGGTTTCCTAATGGAAGTAACTCTTATTATCAAGGGAATACATGATTGTAAACACCCAGAGGGTCCAATTTATTAGGGAGGAAAAGTAGGGGAGATCAATTATCAAAGGAATACTTGATCATAAAATAGCACACTGGTGTGCATAACCCAGTCATATATCTTGGGAGGCCATGGAGGAGGCCTGGGTGGGTATACACCCAAGTATGTGATCTGGGTGATGTGGCACCCGATAGGTGACCTGGGTGAAGTGGTGCATAGATATGGGAATTGGGAGAAGTGGTTCCCAAATATGGGGATGGGACAAGTAATGTATTGGTATGAGGTTGGGTGAAGTGGCACCCAAGTATGGGGTTAGGTGAAGTGGAGACCATGTACGAAGTTAGGAGAAATGATGTATATGTATAAGGTTGTGAGAAATGGAACTCTAGTATAAGAACTGGCTGAAGTGGTACCCAAGTATTACTACTATAGATCACACCTTTTGTAGTGATAGCTTTTATCATCACTAAACATAAAACACTAATAAAAGGGAAACCTTTATCTGTGCTAGCTAAAAGTTTTGATAAAGGTGCATCTTTATCATCACTTTTCTCAGTGCTCATAAAAATGTTTAATAAAAAAATATTATTAATATATATAAAATGATCATATTTATATTGAAAAATTAATGTTTATTTATATAAATTAATTAAAAAATGCATGTATATGATTACTATAAATATTATATATTAATACATATTTTTCTAATAATTTAAACAGTTATATTAATAAAAATGATGTAATGTTAATATGTGATATTTTAATTTATATATTTATATCAGTTAATGTCTATGTGGATATATGTGTGTGCATTATATTGAGTGTGTGTGTTTTGTGTATGTGTATATATAGATGTTGTATATGTAAATATGTATGTATGTATATATATATGTGCACATGTACATGGGATGTACATATATAGAGAGCATGTGTACATGTGTATAAATAGTATTTTCAATATGTTTTTAATTTATATGAATAATATTTATTTGTTTTTGTTTATTAAATTTTAACATTTAAAATATGTTTGAAATTTATATAATTAATCTATTTAAATGAATATTTTAATAAGTCTATAATCTGAATATTTAATTATAATATTATAAATATATATATTTTTTTAAAAATTATTTATAAAATTATAAATAAATAAATAAATATTAAAATAATTATATAATTATAATAAATATATGTTAATAATAAATATATTTATTATATTTATAATTATATATAATTATATATAATTATATATTAATATATATATAATTATATAAATATGTATAATTATATAAATATATATAATTATATAAATATATAAAATTATATAAATATATTTATAATTATATACAAATATTTAAAAATGTATTTATTTATATTTATAATTATAAATAAATAAATAAATTTTTTTAAAAATTATAATATTATAATAAATATATTTAAATAATAAATATATTTATTATATTTATAATTATATATATTTATATATTAATAAAAATATATATAATTACACACACACACACATGGACATACATACATACATAGAAACACACACACACACAAATATATATATATATATATTGAAAGATATATTCTAATCCCTTTTATTAAAAGGAGAAAAATAGAAAGAACATAGGATTGGGTCAGACAAAGCAAGACAACCCTCATCAAATAAAAGTCATAGACCAAATTTATTTATAATATCAGAACCAATCCTACATTCCTCATTGTGAAAAGCACCCCAATTAATTCATCCATGCCTGTGTCCACAAATTCTTGAATTATAACCTATCCTCTACGATTTTACACATTTCCAATCACTCTCAAGATCCTCAGAGTCCCCTGATTTACTTTCAGCTGTGTTGGCCTAGTTCACTTCACCACCGCTTCTTCCATTCTCAATAGGGGTCTCAACCTCATCATGCCGGGGTTCCTCTCTAGGGAGTTCTTCTATGCCACTAGGGAAATCTATCACACTAATATAATAGGAATTAGATACTTGGGTTTTTCATAAAATAACATAATTGGATATCTGTTCAGTTGGAGTGGCCAACACCACTTGATCACAAGATAAATTTTCCACAACTTGCATTGTTTCCTACACTTGAGGCTCAAAGTGGATGTCCTTTTGAATTGATATAGGATTCAGAGTTTCACCTGATGATGAAATTTCTATAGGAGTGTTGGGAGCTATATCCAAAGGTACATAAGAAAAAAATCTTCCAGCCAAGAGATCGTCTGATTCATCCAGCAGATCACAATGTTTTAAATTTTCCAAACTAGTGGAAACCCCTTTTATTAATGATCTAGAGTGTCCAATTGGAATTTCACCATGATGACTTCCCTAATTTTCCTCTATCATATGAGAGGGAGAGGAAACGGATGGACTATCTAGTGTTACTATCAGCTTAGCCTTTGAATACTAATCCCTTTAAGAGTTAGAGACCTTACCTAAAGAAAAATCCACTTTGATATTACCCTTGTGGATCTTAGATGAGAGCAATTTGTGTTTAATCCGTAAATTTTGATCTACCTAATCTTGTACTTCATGATCTTCCTCAGATTTTATGTCCATATTATAATATTTCCTATTATCTTTCAGGACATAAACAAGAGCATCTCTAAAAGAGGGGGTTCTATCCTCATCCACTACATTATCATCTAGAATGTTATGATGATGAGAGTTAACCAAACTAATATCATGCTCATGAGAAGTATGATGAGGGTCAGCCACTTCCTTATATTTTCTTTTAATATATTTTTTATTATATAAATAATTATTTGTTTATAATTATATATATATATAATTATATTTATAAATACATATTTTTAATTATTTTAAATATATTCATAATTATATAAATATTTATTTATAATTATATACATTTATATTTAGTTATAATTATATACATTTAAAATTTAAAATTGTATTAATTCTATTATTAAAATTAGGTCTTTATCAGTGCTTGAATTTTAGAATCGATAAAGATTTGTTTTATCAGTGATTTCTTAGCACTGATAAAGATCAATTTTATTAGTGATTATTATTTTAGAACCAATAAAACCTCTCTTTATCAGTTCTTTTTTAAAATCACTGCTAAAATCCTTCTCAATATTTTAAATAGAACACAGACAGAGTTGTCCATCCTCACACCATTCAAGCTCTCATGAAACCAAAGATTTTCTATCACTCACCCTCGGATATCTCAGATGAATCTACACTTTCAAAACCCAATGTATGTGAATTGTGATATGCTACTCCCCCTTAAACATCTTTGTGTTTTTTTATTTTCCTAAATGGTTTGAACTGCGTGTGTGAGAGATCTGTTTTGTCCTCAATCTGCCTCACTGATTCTACAACCAATCTCCCTAACTTAAATCCATTGTTGGTTCACCCTCTATCCCACCTTAAAATTCATTTGACTCATTCATCATAATTTATCACTCTGATTTTATGGAGATCCTAACTGTGCACCACAAAAACTCGGCCCACATATCATGTAAGGTGGTGACTGTAAATGATAAGTAGATAGAGTTTTTTCAGTGCACAGATGATAATAATCTCCAAATTACATGTATCCATGCTGAACCCAAGGATTAAAATCAACAATTATTTCCATTTGATTCCATTACTCGGTAGAATAACCTCAACCATTTTAATATATCCTTAATTTTTAATAATTTTTAGAGAAACTATTAAATGGGTTTAATTTAGTTTGTATGATTTGTTCCAATTTTTTATATCTATAGCAATTGATAAAAATTATTTCATGATACTTTTGATACTTATACACATACTCTTTATTTATTTACTTTATTTTTTATTTTATGTTTTTTCTTAATAACTTTATCTTGTTATGGAATTAATACGTTTTTATATTTTTTAATATTGTTTAATTTTTTTTAACATTATTATTATATATATTTTTTATGGATACCAATTGTTTATATATTTTAAACATGTGATATGACATTAAACCTGGGTTATGCACATGGATTATGGATTCACATTAGTACATTAGATATTGATGGTGCATAAGAGGCTTGCATGTGAAATGAGTGGTGTGCAAGTAAAGATCAAGTGATACTACTGAAGCGCATTTTAAGAATCTAGTATGACACAAGCCATGAAAATTAGAGAATGAGTATTATGATATCAACATATCACAGGCCGTATCAAGATCTTATACTAGGTTATATGCAGAATGAACTATCACACACAAAATAAATTGATGTTACAATATAACCAGAACATGATTTGTATCAATTGGTGACATGCCTTCAGAAGTTTATATTACATCAAAATCCTACAAAACATATATTACCACCAAAAGAGTATATCTATGTTGAAAAAATATATTTAATTTCTCCAATTCCAAAGTAGTTAACAAAATAAATCCAACCCAATGATAATTACGATGCTCATCTCCTCCACTATTTTTAACTCCAACTTACTACACAACATGTTGAGCATTTTTCACTGGTTTATCTTTTTGATATTGTTCTTAAATCTCTAACAATTAATGGCACTTGAGTTCATTTAAAGGTTATTTATACAAGATTAACTAATTTTTTTGTTCATGAGAATGATTTTTTATTTATAGAGTACTTTACCAAGCCAAAGAAGAAAAGTTTTTTTTTCATTACTTGTTAATTAAGGAATTAAATGAAGTCTATATAGATATAAATATAGATAAATTATTTCATATATTTAGACAATTATGTGTGAATATGTGAAATATTATGAGTGGTATCTATATTTATAAATGCATGCATGTGTAAGGAAAAATGGTGGTTCATGAACTCAAATTAGATATCTTGAACTAGGTTTTTAAATATTGTTATTTAATATGGGATTCTCCAAATGGTATTTTCAAAATTTGGTAGTCTTTTCAAATTATGATGCCCCATTTGACTTATTTTACTTTCATTACATGTTTTATAAAAGGTAATTTAATTGTTTAAGTTCTTTTTATGATGATAGTGGATGTTTTTTATGTCTCTTGGGTTGTTTAAAAAATTTAATTTGATTAAGAAATATTATTTTTTGAAATTGGCTTGTGGTGTTTAATTAATTGAATTTCTTTCCATGTGTTATTGAAAAAAACCTTTGATAAAATTTGAACTGTCTGAAATTGGAATGAAACATGGGAACCCAAATCGAGACTTCTGGTTCATTTGATTTAAATTCAATATTTTCTTAAAACGATGGGTTCTCAAGACCATGTGATTAGGACCTATCAATATTTTCATCATCTGAAAAAGATCAACTTCAACTCCTAATCACCCTATCAGTGAAACACCACTTAGACCACCATGAAACAAGTGAATAAATGAATAAATACTAACTCCTCCATCTTTTTTACCTCAGCCACTCATTTATTTTTATGGATATTTTATAGCTATTTAATAAAATGAGATATCATCAAATTAATCCTATACGAGATTTCCATGTTTTACAATGAATGAAAATTTTATTAGATTCTTTGTAAATTTATATATATAACACCTTTATTTTCTTTAATGATTTCCAACATTAAAAAAATCTCAAAACACCTCATTTGACTCTTATTATCTTAGAATAATGAGTTCATATAGCTTAAATTATTCTCTTTGAATTAAATTTAATGGGTTATAAGCTCATAATTTTTGTGTATGTTTTTATTTTTTGAAATAGTAATATTACTGAATCAAATTGTAGGGTTATGAATAAAAAAATGGATAGATTCCAATCATATGATAAAAGAGTATGAGGATTGAGTAAAAGAGTTCATTAGTTTTTCAAAAGATAATGCATATAACCCTTCTTAAATCCTTTTTTCATGCTTACACTATTGTTATTCAATACTAATTAGTCTAGAGGAGTTAGAAGAACACTTGATCTGTCATGGAATAGATCAAAGTTATAAATGTTGGACTAAACATGGGGAAAATTGAATGTAGCTAGTGAATGGGATAAAACTATATTTTATGGATCATCTAATTTGATTATAAGTGTGAAAAATAAAGAATATAGTATCGAGGATAAGATTACTTATGTGAATGATGATGAAGATCGTATTCAGCAAATGATAATGAAAATTGAAGATGAACTTTTTTGATTAGCCAAAATTGTTTAAGAAGTTAAAGAGTTGTGAAAATATGTCATTATAAGATGGTTGTACTAAATGTATATCATTGTCATCCATAATGAAGTTGGATAATTTAAAAGATGAAAATGTATAGAGTGACTCCATTTTTACTAAACTACTTTCTCTATTGAATGATACAATCCCAGAAGATAATGAGCTTCCTTGAAAAACATACAACATTAAAAGAATTCTACGTTCAATGGTTATGATCTTTTAAAGAATACATTCCTTTCCAAATAACTGTATGCTATTTCTCAAGGACTAATAATCATTAAAAAATGTCTAAAGTGTGGTGCTTCTCGATACAAGAAAGATGAATCATGTCCTATGAAATTTTTATGTTACCTTACAATTATTCTAATGTTTATACACCTATATTGAAGTGAGGAGACTACAAGACAATTCACATGGAACATAAATAAAAGAAATAAATATAGAAAAATTCATCACCCAACATACTCTCCTTAGTGGAAGAGAATTGATCACGAGTATCTTGAATTTGGAAATGATCTAAGAAACCTTCTTTTTTCACTATATAATGATAGAGTGAATCCTTTTTGTTTTCAAAGATATACTCATAGTATATGGATCGTTATGTTGGTAAATTATAACTTTCCTCCATGGTTATGCATAAAAAATAAATAAATTATGTTATCTATACTTATATCAAAACCAAAATAACTGGGTAATGATATTGATGTTTATTTGGATCCATTGATTGAATATTTGAAATTATTATGGGATTCAAGTGTTACATTGTATAATTCTTATAGAAATAAAGATTTCAAATTGATAAC
The DNA here is from genome assembly GCA_963277665.1 of Viscum album. Lineage (NCBI taxonomy): Eukaryota > Viridiplantae > Streptophyta > Magnoliopsida > Santalales > Viscaceae > Viscum > Viscum album. The sequence continues at coordinate 1,283,323,023 of OY728138.1, read as the reverse complement.
CATGTTGTATGGGATGATAAATAACTTTCCTACTTATAAATAGTTTTTAGGATCTTTCATTAAAATAATTCAATGGTGTTCCGTTTATGAATAAGCTACATAGATAATTAGGTTGAAACATTTATAGAAAACCATGTTTCTAGGAAATCACATATTTCTACCCCAAAAACATAAGTACCAATCATGGATGCCATGATTTTATGGGAGTTCAGAATATGGTACAACACTATCTCCACTAACAGGTGATCAAATGTTTGAGACATTAAAAGATATAGGCATTTATTTTGGTATTTTTTTATAAAAACCTTATAAAAACTAGTTGAAAAAAGTGATCAATTTTTTTGTGAATTACTATACTATAAATGTTTGTATGTAAAGAATATTTTTGATGTTATTCATGTGAAAAAATATGTATGTGTTAGTGTCATTTGAACGTTACTAAATTCACCTGAAAAAACAATGTATGGAACTAAGGATAGGTTGGACATGGTTGACATGGGTATATAAGAAGAGTTAGTGCTAGTAAAGAGTGAAGATCAGAATTTTATTCCTCCAGTTGCTTAAAATCTTTCCAATAAAGAGAGATATCATTTTGAAACTTCTTTAATGATGTAGAGGTTCTATAAGGGAATTCATCAAATATCAATAATATCTTGTCAATGACTAATTTAAAGTTAAAGGGTTTTAAATCACATAAATTTCATATTTTTATGCAAGATCTAATGCTTTCATCTTTATGTTATATTTTCCCCTATAATGTCTATCATAAATTAACCAAGATATGTTTCTTTTTTAAAGCTATATTTAGAAAAGTTATAGAACAAAAAAAATTTAAAACTATGGAAAAGGAAATTGATGTCATATTATTTGAATTAGAGATTTTCTTCCCACCATAATTCTTTGATATAATGGTTCACTTGATGGTTCACTTTATGGTTCACTTGGTAAGTGAGATTCAACTATGTGGTCCTGTACATTATAGATGAATGTACACAATTAAGTGGTATATGAATATTTTGAAAGGTTATGTCAAAAATCAAAGTCATCCAAAAGGGTGTATTGTAGAGAGATATGTTGTTGAGGAACCTATTGAATTCATGACCAACTACTTATTTGATGAGGAAACCATTTTTCTACTAAAATATCATCACACTGGGTGGCTTGTGGGTGAAGTAATTTTTGGAATAGATGTTGTCACAATTTCTATTACAAAGAGGGATCAGGTTCACCTTTATGTTTTGAAAAATAGTTTAGTGGTTGTTCCATATGTTGAAACCCACAAAATAATTCTTAGGCATTTGAATCTATCAAGAGTTGATATACGGATATCAAATACACATAATCATCATTTTATGTGATGGTTTCAAGGCCATATTTTTAATTAGTCAACTGAAAATCCAAATTCAATTTTAGAAAACATTGATGGATAGACAGAGGACCAAGTGTGTATGTATTATCTTATAATGGTTATGTAATTAATGGTTATACATTATATACAAATGAACATCATGACTACAGTACTATGAGAAATAATTGAGTTACACTTATGGATGAAGTGATGCATATATCTGGTATTATGGATAGAAATCCAATTTATACGAATATTTCATACTTTGGCTCCATCAAACAAATATAGGAGTTGGATTATAAAACTTTACAAGTGCCAATTTTTCAATGAAAGTGGATTGATAACAAAAGTGAATTTAAAATTGATAAATTGGGATTCATGAAAGTGGATTTCAGTAAGGATGAGTACAACAATGAGGCATTTATAATGGAATCAAAGAAAGTATAAATATTTTATATTCTAGATATTGCAAACTGAAGGTGTTCAATTTTTTTGTTCTCAACCGAAAACACTGAAGGGTTATATTTTAATTCAACATAGGATGACCCTTTGATTAGGAAGTAACTATCATTTCAAAGTAGTCCCAATGTAGACAGGGTCTTGTATGTTCAATGAGACCACAATGAGGGGATTTGGATACTCTACAAATGGGTAAAATCCCTTAAACATTAAAAAATTGGATTTCAATAATTATGTTATTTTTTTTGTAATATACAATATGCTACCTAATATTATAATCCGTTAACCACTAAATTTAAGTAATCTAAATTAAATGTTCAATCAATTCTGTAAATAATGACTTATGCACATGTAGATGCTTCTAATCTTGAGAAACAACATGTTTCTCAACATGTTGATGCTACCAATGCATAGGAACAACGACTTTCTACACATGATGATGCTACCAATACAGAATAACAACATATTGATGATGTTGAAGTTGTGGAAATATTAGACGGTGAAAAAACTGTGTCCTAGAAAAAATAGAAGTGTCATATCATGATGATGTTAGTAAATATTATTAAGGTAAGAAACAAAGGAATAAAATTTTAGGTTGGATAGAATGTACACAACTTTACTATTAACCCCAACAAGGCATCGTTCAGTAGTTACATTGGGTTCAACACTTGACTAAACATGCTGATTGGTGTAGATTCATGGAACAATGTTGTGATCACACTTAAGACATTAATTTTGGAAGATATTAGGGTAACATTATGATATAATTTCTTTATTTTACTAAAATAATAATAACGAAACATTGATTTAATCTTCATTACCCCTTAGAGAGTGTGTTTATTATAGATGAATCTCAAATGAAATTTCTATTAATTCTCACTAGAAAGGCTCATATAGGCTTTTAAAAAATTCTTATGAAGTATCATCTCAAAGATATTGAAGGGAAAATAAACCCACACCCACCAAAAAATTTATACACACCTTATAAACCAAAAGGCATGGGATGCGTTTATTGGTCATCGTGAGGAGACATCTTTTTAGGTACATTATGACTAGTATAATACATTTCTAGAAAATATGTGTATTAATCAATTTGATTAATAACTCTTAAACAATAACTATGTGATGAAAAATAAATGTTCAACCAAATCAATGTACCCCTACTGTAAAGAAAGGATAGGGTATGCTTCACTTGAAAAAATGATAAGTATTTTAAATATATAGTAATACTTTTATGAGACATGAGAAAAAAACATAATTATGTTCCTTTGATTATATGTATAATGATGAATTAAAATCCAAAAACACTTCCATCCCACATCATGTGCTATGGAAAGAGGCATGTGTAAATAAATATGAGATACTAATATATGAAATAAAAAAAAAGTGTGGGAATCATGTGTAAGTATGAAATAATAATTATTTTATCTGATTTAAATTAGTATTACATAATAATGATTACTTATTTTCCTATATTTTGTATCTGAATTAGACACAAGAATAATCATCAGCTGTACCCGATGAAAAATTGTTATCAATGACCTTGAAGTAGCTAGAATAGTATGACCATGTCATAGTTATGGGTTTTAGGGTGTCACCCTGAACATAATTTGAGAAAAGAAATGAATAGGGGGATAAAGATAAAAAATGGAAGATATACATACATGATTATCTTCTCTATAAGAAAATTTTAATTGGTAGTCTGAGTTGTTAGAAAATGTAATGGAAAATAATCAAATAGAAGAAAAACCACAACAAAAACCACTATATGAAGATCCCCTGCCCCACCAAAATTGAGGAAATCTAATCCCCTCAAAGGGATATCTTAGAAGAGGCAATCAATATTTTCATAATTGTTTTTGTGAAATGTGAACTAGACATACACTGATACCTTTCCTATATTGATATTCTATATAGTTAAAATGATTGTGATTTATTTCTACCAACACCCACCCATTTTCTTGTTTTGAGGAGTATTGTGTATAATATCCAAAGATATATTCAATATGACAAAAAACTTAAAATAGGTCGTGTGAGAGTGGGGATTCACATAGCTCATGAGCCGAGTACCGTGTTATCTGTTCCACTTGATGATACAAATATTCATATGGTTGAACTTTTTATTGTATATTTTGTAGCATGTCTATTTAATCTTGTAAAAATACATGTCAACAAGGAGATTTTTTTTCCAATTTATTTTTTATGAAAAAAATTTAACAACTAATTATAAAAGGCTTGAACCGATGAATGTTATTACAAATGGACAAATGGAGGGTGTGAAATGGAAGGTCGAATCAAAGCGATAGAAAGGATCAACAAGCAAATCAGAAATTTCTTCATAAAGTATCTTTAACCCACCCATTAAACCTTTTCATTTACTAACATTAAAGGTTTATGAATATACACCATTAGGAAGTGGTGATAAAACCATAATTTATTTTGAAGAATAGATGTATAGATAGGCTATTACCGACTATATTTATTTCGAGAATGTAAATGAAATCCTTATGCATGAATGGTCTGGAGTCTCAGTTGTAAATGTATTCATGAGTTATGTTTTTTATGATTTTTACCAATAACTAATCTACAATGTTAATTATGAATAAATAATATTGATAATTTTTATAGGTGTATATATCAATACTACTTGAAGGGAAAACCCTATGAACAAAAATTTGGACTCATTAGTATTCACATCACTTCCACATAAAAAGTCTCACTAGAACAAAAGAAATATGAAGTAATAGTGGAAAAAATGGCTGCAATGTTTGAAAGAAAAACTAATGATGAAAAGCTATTCATAATACCCATGATGTAGGGGTAAGACTCTACAATTTAATCATATCAAATATATTTTAATTCCTTTTATTACTTATTTATTTTTGTTCTTTAGGTAGCATTGGTTACACATTGCAATCAATATGACTACTCCGAAGATTTATTTTTTAGATTCAATGCATGGATACCCAAAAAACTAACCACACATGATGATGTTTATCAATTTTTAATACCCTACATGCAATGTATTACAAATAAAATTCAAGTTATACATTTTATATTATTTTTAATGAAAATTCTGTTATGACGGGGTAGTGATTAAATATCATCAAAATCATGGAATGAGGATAGTCCATGAACACAAGGATCCTATCTACTTCTATAAGTGAATAATTATAAGGGTACATATAATAATACTTCACTATCAAAACATATATCAAAATAAATTACTTATTTTTCTCAATATTTTTGCAGTGTTCTAAATAAACTAATGAAAAAGATTGAATTAATTATGTTTGAAAATTTATGAAAGATATCATATACCATCAACAAACTAGAATCATTGAAAATGAATTTTTTATAATAATTACAATTTCATTTAAAATATTTATTAATCCTTTGTTTATTTATATTTTTTTAGCACTACCAGAAATCATGAAAGTCCTAATATTCAAAATAGGAAATATAGGTTTTTAGAAACAAATGGGAAGCATACCTAGTGTTAGAATGTATGAAGAAATCATGAAGAGGTGACTTCCTACTACTTATTTATTTGATTTTCTCATCATTTATCTACATTTTTAGTTTATTTACTTATCATTTTTATTTGATACTTATTTAATTTATTTTCATAGAGATCATGAATAAATAAATTTATAAAAAAGGATGATACAACCATGTACCCATGATCATGAAATCCGTAAGGATGATGCACTCATGATGATGACTTTTTACTCTTATTCTGTAATGAATTCATCATTACGAGTTATCAAACAAAAATATTGTCAGATTACCTAGAATTATGAATGAATTTTAGAATAAAAAGACATAGTGTGATGTATAAGAATCAACCAAACCTCAATATGATACAAGGTATTCCCATTATGGCTCAAAATTTATGTTCTTAGTTTAAATTTGAAATTTTAGTTCAAAACACACATTACATAATCAAAATCAAGAAAATAGATTCAAATTGTTTTTATACTTTATGAAAACAATTCATAAGTCATTTTTGACATGTAGTAATCAGCATCACCTCAATCCAATACACAGTGTTCCTAGTATGGAAGATTTAGTAACATGTTAAAAGCCACTTGTGCTCATCAGATATTGGACTTCGAGGCTGCAAATAAGATAATCACGATTGGGAAATGGGTAAATAATATATATAAAAATCATGAAATGGTGAATTATTATGAACTTTTTAGTTAGTTTGTGATAATTTTTATCTATTATTTTTAAGTTAATTTCCTCATCATTTTTATATGATACTCCAAGTGTATTTTTTATTTAAAATTTACATTTTAGTTCAAAACATACATCACGTACTCAAAACCAAGAAAAAAATTCATATTGTTTTGATAATTTATGATAATGATCTATAATTAGTTTTTTATCTGTTTGAATTAGTTGGTCCAAAATTTTATACACGATGTGCTCGGTATTACTCAAAGTCCCCATTATCAGTTTAAAATTGACATTTTAGTTCAAAACATGTGTCACTCATTGAAAATCAAGAAAATGATCTCGGGTTGTCTTCATAATTTAGAAAATTTATTCATAAGTCATTTTTGATGTCTAGGAATTAGTCTCATGTTAAAATGGAACATGATATAACCGATATGACTCAAAGTCTGTTTTTTCAGTTTAAATTGGCATTTTAGTAAAAAATAAACATGACAACTCAAAACTAATAAAAAGTATTCAGATTATTTTAATACTTTATAAAAATGATCTATAAGTCATTTGTGAATTTTGTTAATCAACCTCATATCAATCTGATAGATAGTGTGACTAGTAGGAATCAAAGTGTGTCTTTTTATTTAAAATTAACATTTTAGTTCAAAATACACATCACATAATAAAAAATAAGAAAAATCATTTTTTTTATACTTTAGGAAAATGATACATAAGTCATTTATGACATGAAGGAATCAGCCTCACCTGAATCTGATACACGGTGTGCCTAATATGACTCAAAGTGTTTGTTATCAGTTTAAAATTGGAATTTTAGTTCAAAACATGTTTTACTCACTAAAAAACAAGAAAATGCAATAATATTGTCTTGATACTTTAAAAAAATGATTCATAATTCAATTTTTATGTGTATTAATCTTCCACACATCAAACCGATACATGATGTAACCGGCATGAATCAAAGTGCATGTGTTCAGTTTAAATTAACATTTTAGTAAAAATACACATGACATAATCAAAACTAAGAAAATTAATTTTTATTATTTTCATAATTTAGAAAAATTATCCATAAGTCATTTTTGATGTGTAGGAATCAACCTCACCCAAATCCGACACACAGTGTGACCGGTATGACTCCAAGTGTGAGTTTTTATTTAAAATTGACATTTTAGTTCAAAACACACATAACATACTGAAAACTAAGAAAATAGATTCAGATCATTTTGATACTTTATGAAAATGATAAATAATTCATTTTTGATGTGTAGGAATTAAGAACACCCCAATCTAATACACGATGTGCCCGATATGACTCAAAGTGCCTGTTATCTATTTAAAATTGTCATTTTTGTTCAAAACATGTGTCACTCACTAAAAACCAAGAAAAAATGATCAAATTGTATTTATAATTTAGAAAAATTATTCACAAGTCATTTTTAATGTGTACAAATTAGTCTCACATAAAACCAAAACACGATGTGACCTGTATGAATCAAAGTGTTTGTTTTCAGTTCAAATGGACATTTTAGTAAAAAAGACACGTGACATACTCAAAAACAAGAACAATAGTTCTAATTGTATTGATACTTTATGAAATTGATTCATATGTCATTTTTGATGTGTATAAATCATCCACACATCAATCTGATGCATGGTATGACTAGTATGATTCCAAGTGTATCTTTTTATTTAAAATTGACAGTTCAAAACAGATGAAACATACAAAAAGTATATAAAATGCAATCAAATTGTTTTGATAAATGATCCATAAGTCATTTGGAACATATATTAATCATCCTCACCTGAATATGATACACGGTGTGCTCGAAATGACTCAAAGTGTCCATTATCAATTTAAAATTGACATTTTAGTTCAAAATAAGTGTCACTCACTAAAAATAAAGTAAACACGCTTGTATTGTCTTGATAATTTAAAATATTGATTCATAATTCATTTTTGATGTGTAGGAATCAGTCTCACACCAAACTGACACATTATGTAACCAGTATGACTTAAAGTTTGTGTTTTTAGTTTAAATTGACATTTTAGTTAAAAATACACATGACATACTCAAAATCAAGAAAATGAATTCTGATTATTTTGATAGTTTATAAAAATTATCCATAAGTCATTTTTTATGTGTAGGAATAAGCCATACCTCAATCTGACACACAGTGTTACCAGTATGACTGCAAGTTTGAATTTTTATTTAAAATTGACATTTTAGTTCAAAACACATGTCACATACTAAAAAATGATAAAACAAATTCATATTATTATGATACATTAGTAAAATGATACATAATTCATTTTTGATGTGTATCAATTAGTCACACCTTAATCTAATACATGATGTGCCCAATATAACTCAAAGTGTCTGTTATCTGTTTAAAATTGCCATTTTAGTTCAAAATGTATGTCACTCATTGAAAACAAAGAAAAAATGATTAGATTGTATTTATACTTTAGAAAAAATATTTAAAAATCATTTGTGACATGTTCAAATCAGTCTCACATCAAATCGAGACACGATGTGACCAGTATGACTCAAAGTGTGTGTTTTCAATTTAAATTGACATTTTAGTAAAAAAGACACATGAAATACTCCAAACAAAAAAAGCATTTGAGTTGTATTGATACTTTAGGAAAATGATCCATAGATTATTTGTGACATGTAGAAATCATCAAGACCTCAATCTGATGTATGGTATGAACGGTATGAACATAAGTGTTTCTTTTTTACTTAGAATTGAAATTTTAGTTCAAAACACATGTCACATACTCAAAACCAAGAAAAAACATTCATTTAGTTTTGATACTTTAGGAAAATGATCTATAAATCATCTGTTACATATAAGACTCATATTTACCTCAATCTGATACATGGTGCTTCTAGTATGACTCAAAGTGCCCGTTATCATTTTAAAATTGAAAATTTAGTTCAAAACATGTGTCACTCACTAAAAACCAAGAAAACAGACTTAGATTGCCTTAATACTTTAGGAAAATGATTCAAAAGTCATTTTTGATGTGTAAGAATCAATCTCACATCAAAAGTATACACGATGTGACTAATATGAGTCAAAGTGCATATTTTTAGTTTAAAATGACATTTTAGTAAAAGAGACACGTGACATACTAAAAACCAAGAAAACATATTCAAATTGTTTTTATACTTATGAAAAATGATATATAAGTCATTTTTGATGTGTAGAAATCAACTACACCTCAATCTGACGCAAAATGTGATCGGTATGACTCCAAGTATATATTTTTATTTAAAATTGACATTTTAATTTAAAATATACGTCACATACTCAAAACTGAGAAAACTCATTCATATTTTTTTTGATACTTTAAGAAAAATATTTATAAGTCATTTATAACATGTTGGAATTATCTGCACCTCAATCCAATACACGGTGAGCCTAGTATGGCTTAAAGTGTCCGTTATCAGTTTTAAAATGAAAATTTAGTTCAAAACATGTTTCACTCACTAAAAACCATGAAAAAATTCTCATCTTTTCTTAATACTTTAAGAAAACTATTCATAATTTATTTGTGATTTGTGTGAATTAGTATCATGTAAAACCAGTACATGATGTATCTGGTACGACTCAAAGTGCATGTTTTCTATTTAAATTGACATTTTAGTAAAAAAGACACGTGACATACTCAAAACTGTGAAAAAAAATTATATTATTTTGATACTTTAGGAAAACGATCCATTAATCATTTTTGATGTCTCGGAATAAACCAAAACTCAATCTGATGCACGGTGTGACCAGTATGAATCTAAGTGTGTCTTTTTATTTAAAATTGACATTTTAGTTCAAAACACACGTCACATACTCAAAAATGAGAAAATGAATTCAGATTATTTTTATATTTTAGGAAAAAAATATATAATTTATTTTTGATGTGTTGGAATCATTCTCACGAAAATCTGGTACACAGTGTACCTGGTATTACTCAAAGTTTCTGTTATCAGTTTAAAATTTACTTTTGGGTTCAAAATTCATGTCACTTACTGATAACTGATCAAACATACTCATATGGTTTTAATATTATAGTAAAATTATTCAGAAGTCATTTGTAATGTGTAATAATTAGTCTCACAATAAACTAACACACTATGTGACCGATATGACTCAAAGTTTGTGTTTTCAGATTAAATTCACATTTTAGTAAAAAATAAACATGACATACTCAAAACTGAGAAAACACATTCATATTTTTTTGATACTATAAAAAAAATCCTTAAGTTATTTTTTATTTGTAAGAATTAGCTTCACATCAATTCTATGCATGGTGTGACCAATATGACTCAAAGTGTGTCTTTTTTATCTAAACTTGACATTTTAGTTCAAAACACACATAAGATAATCAAAACCAAGAAAAACACATTTAAATTGTTTTTATACTTTATGAAAATGATCTATAATTTATTTTTGATGTGTAAGAATTAACCACCCCTCAATCTGATACACAATGTTCCCAGTATGACTCAAATGTCCGCTATCAGTTTAATATTAACAATTTAGTTCAAAACCTATATCACTCATTAAAACCCAAGAAAACTATCTCATATTGTCTTAATACTTTCTAAAAAATTATTCATAAATCATTTTTGAGGTGTAAAAATTAGCCTCATGTCAAACCAACACACAATGTGATTGATATGACACAAAGTGTGTGTTTTTGGTTTAAATTGATATTTTAGTAAAAAAACGCATGACAGATTCAACACTAAGAAAAAAATATTTCTATTTCTATGATAATTTAATACAAATATATATAAGTCATTTTTTTACATGTAGTAATCAACCATAGATCAATCCGTTAGACGGTGTGTCCGACATGACTCTAAATGTGTCTTTTTATTTAAAATTGAATTTTAGTTCAAAACACATGTCACAAACTTAAAACTAAGAAAAAATATTCAGATTATTTTGATACTTTAGAAGCATGATTCATAATCCATTTGTTATGTGTAGAAATTATCCGCACCTTAATCTGATACAAAGTGTGCTCAGTATGACTCAAAGTGTCTGTTATCAGTTTAAAATTGACAATTTAGTACAAAATGTTTGTCACTCACTGAAGACCAAGAAAAAATTATCAGATTGTCTTAATACATTAGTATGATGATTAATAAGTAATTTGTGATTTCTAGGAATCAATATCACATCAAACTGACACACAATATGAAAAATATTACTCAAAGTGTGTGTTTTTAGTTTAAATTGAAATTTTAATAAAAATACATGTGACATACTCCAAACTTAGAAAACACATTAGGATTATTTTGATAATTTAAGATAATGATCCATAAGTAATTTATGATGTTTAGGAATCAATCTCACCTCAATCTGACGCATGGTGTGACTAGTGTGACTCCAAGCATGTCATTTTATTTAAAATTGAAATTTTATTTTAAAGAAACCGTTATATACTCAAAACCATGAAAAAACATTTGTATTGTTTTGATACTTTAGTAAAATGATCTATAAGTCATTTTTGATGTGTAGGAACTAGCCTCACCTCAATCTAACTCATGGTGTGACTGGTATGACTCCAAGTGTGTCCTTTTATTTAATATTTACATCTTAATAATGTATTATTTCATATTTATGTTTAATTTATTTTTTATAGTATTACTAACATACAATTTTTTTCCTTATACATGTGGATTATTTTTCTCAAGTTGAGGTGGTTTATTTGGAAATTGATACCATGATTGATATTTTTTGAGAGGGAGTCAGGTTCCAAATATAATAAAACATTGATGTTTTTTAATGTTTGTGATAATACTTGCTAGTGTAATTGTATAAAACAATATTTGAAATGTCAAAAATATATCATTGCTTTCTTTTATCTATGATGTAATTTTTATTTCAGTTAAATTATGAATTTTCCATATATGGGTGTATTTAATATTGTAGTGTGTTGTGATTTTAATGGTACACTACATCAGTATGACCTTTATCAACACTAAAAGAAGTGCTGATAAAGGTTCCCCTTTATCAGTGCTTTTCTAGCGTTGGTAAAAGTGGTCCACTTTTAACGATGCTTAGATCAACATATCTTTTATATAACTAATAAAGGTTTTTTTCTAGTGCTTTTAAAGTATAGTTCTATAGTATTATATGGTTGGAATAGGTGTTTTAGGAACATGGAACCCTAGTACAACTCTTCAGGATGAGTTCAGTGTGTGGTGCCCTAGTATGAGTCTTTGAAGTGGGCTAGGTTCATTGTAGCGTAGTATGGATAACCCAATGTGGATTGCTTCACCCTAGTCCTATAGGAGCATATGGTATGTGTTATTTCACGATGTTTTAGTGTTGAAAGGGTCAGCCCTAGCAATATGGTTTCCCAAGACCATTTATGAAAATTTTTCCCTTCCAACTAGCTAAAAAATAATTAATAATGAGAAAGTGAATAAAAAATATGACCCAAAAAAATACATGATAAATATGTAATAAAGTTTTAAATAATTATTAATAAAAATAATAACAGTGATTATGATAAATCATAATAATAAAATTAGTTTAAGGGATTGACCTGTATAGATTTTACCAAGTCATGCACGGAAGGGTCAAATACCTTTTACTCAAATAACCACTGAAACATTTTTTCAAACACCTTCAATGCGTAATGTTTTGTCTTCAATCTTAAAGAACACGTGTAAACCAGATATCCATAACTAAGACCTACGATCTAAGAAAAGGAAACCAATGAACAATAAAATTTATTTTGTTTGGCGAGGATTTAGGAGGAACCAATTCTAGTGCTGGGGGGAGCATCGCTATCAGAGATGATTAGATACCTATGTCATCAGAAGGGAAATACTTCCAGGTAGAGAGATATAGTTCTAAGACATAAGAGGATGGTGAAGGAGAGCTTAGGAAAATAATAAGTTAATTGGGGAGGTGGGGATAGGGGGCGACGTGGCACTAGGTTAGTTATAAGGGTGAGAGATACATGCATGATGAGTTGAGTGCAGGATGGATGCATTGTTGGGTTCCCTCATATTGTGGGGATGACATGTGAATTTAAAAAAATAGTGTGATAAGAGGAGTTATGATATTTAATAGGTGGATATTTTTTGAGTTAGGAGAATAGTTTTACAACATTGTTCTGCATGACAATCCCTCTATTCTTTCAGTGTAGCGCAATTAGGGTTTCAGTGTACAATTTTTATAACTGAAACTCGCTAAATTCCACTGGTCTGATTAGCTTTCATCTGCGATGCTCTTTGATACGATCATGGTGTTTTTGATCTTCACCTTTTATTTGGACAATGGAAACCTGATCTATACAGTTAAATTTATTTGGGTTTCTTTATTAGGATGCATTCTTTGTTTCAGGCTGCCTTCAGACTACATCTGCTTTCCTCCTTTGATATGCTATTTTATCCGAGCATTATTTTTGATATCCCGCTCATCTTTTGGATTCTATAACTTGTACTCTTTACTTTTATTGGATTCTTATTTCTGGCCTAGGTCCCATGGGTTTTCCATTTTGGGTTTCATATGTTAAATATACATTGTGTCATCATTTATTTTATGCACATATTTTTTGGTTGTTGCGCATCCGATTTAATTTTGTAGGATTTTTTGAAGGGAAATAAATTATATTTCAACTACATGTTATCTTTTATATTGTTTTTTAATTCATTTCTTTCCATATTAAAAAACATATGGTATTTGAGTGTTTAGTTTTTATTCATATAAATTATTAAATCCCATTACAATCATACAATTATGATGAATGGTGCCAACTACCATATGTGGTGATTGGAAATGAAAGATCTTATTTTTTTCAAGTGAATGAATTTGTAAATATTTAGTACTTAAAATACAAAGATAATGTATGATGAAGAATGATAATTTTAGCATGATATGGTTTGAGGTTTTATTCATCAGTGGGTCAAAGACAAGGTGATTAATCATATTGTCAACATCTCTCACGCCAGAAGTTTTTGTAAAAATATTGAGACAATCTATGCTTCCATGACAGGAAACAATAAACTATTTCTCCTCAAATAGGAGATGAATTTTAAGTATAAATAAGGAAAATTTATTTCGTACTATTTGAGTGAATTTCATTGGTTTTTTGATAAATTTTCTAGTATGTGTATTTCTTTTAAAGATATTGTTTTATCATTGTGGTTTCTTAATACTTTACCTAATTCTTGGGAGAATTTCTATGCTACTCTAACTAGTTATGATAATAATGGTGTTGTGACATTTAGGTTTGTTAAGTTTTATATTTTTAATGAAAAAGTCAAGAGATGTACTAACGAGAAATCTTCTTCAGATATTTTAGCCATAAAGAACAGGGGGAGAAGTCAGGAAATGAATCAAGGACATATCAGTTGAGGAAAGAGAAGAGGAAAAAAATCCATGTTAATGTAGATATAGTTTAATATCATCATTGTGGTAATAAAGGAAATGTTAAGAAGTTTTTATCTCAGATGAAAGGAGAAAAAAATGAAGGAAAATTAGTAGAAGAAAAAATGGTGATGGAGATGATCGTGTCATCGTTTCTATAGGGGTGGTCTTTTTATTTTTTATGAATGCATTAATATTACTTCTAATGATTCTTGTAGGGTTGTTGATAGTTGTGCTTGTTTTCACATGAAATTAAGGAAGGATTTCTTTATATCTTATAGCCCAGGTAATTTTGCGATTTTTAAGATGGGTAATGATGGTCATGTTGATATTATAGCTATCAGGGCTGTTTGTATGGAGACCAACACATGAAGTAAGATAATTTTTAGGAATATTTGATATGCACATGATGTTAATCTGAATCTTATTTCTACTAGTGTTCTTGATGATGATGGTTTTATCATTACATTTGGTGATGGTTATGGGCAATGGAATCTTTTAAAGAGTTCCTTGATCGTGGATCAGAGTGAGAAGGAGTCCAGTTTGTGCTAGACTAGATCTTCAATTTCTTGTAATATTTCTTGCGTTATTGAGTGTACTGTTTTTTCCAAGCTATGGAATAAGAGAATAATACACATTAGTTAGAAGGGGCTTGGTTGGTTGACCAAGAGAAATATACTTCCAGGTTTGAGAGGTGTCAGATTGGACATGTGAGATCACTATTTGGCTATAAAACAAAGTAGGGTGAGTTTCAGTAGTCATCATTTGCATAAGAAGTCACAAGTACTTGAATTAATGAATTATGATGTTTGTGGTCCTTTGAAATATAATACCTTTAGTGGCGGTCTTTATTTTGTTACATTTATTTATGAATAATCATGTAATATTTTTGTTTATATTTTGAAATCCAAAAGTCATGAGCTTAGTGTTTTTTTAAGAAATTTCAGATTTTAGATGAGAGGGAATCTGGTAAAAAGTTGAAATGCATTCATATAGAAAATGGGGGTGATTATCATGGTTTGTTTGATCTGTATTATAGGAAATAAGTTATTTTAAATCAAAATACACCTACTAAGATAACTCAGATAAATGGTGAAGTTGATCTAATGAATAAGACTTTGTTGGAAATAGTTCGATGTTTTCTTTCGGAAGAAAAGTTGCTTGGACATTTTTGGGGTGATACTTTATTTATTGATGAATTTATTTTTGAATCATTATCTGATGTTTATTTGTATAAAGACACCCCTGATAATCTTTGTCATGGAAAAGAGATCAAATATGATCATTTATGAGTTTTTGGTTGCAAGGATTTTATTTATGTATCTGGATATGAGTGATCCAACCTAGATGGTTAGTCATGACTATAAAGACCCAACCCCAATTGACCGGATATAGTGCATTATTACATTACATTTTCATGACTAAAATAAAGTCATATCTAAAAGGAAAGAATATTTTAGTATATTTGGAAACAAGAAACATATATAGGTTTAACATTACATCTTGAAAGGAAATACGACACTAATTTATTCCATTAGAAACATCCACACCTCCTAGATTATGACTAAAATTCATTCATAATTTAATTATTCATATCCTGGGAAAATGAAACATAAGAAAGGGGTGATCTCAAATGATCAGTAATAGTAAGCAATACAATAGAGGATAACATAAACATTAGAGATGGTGAATAATTAAAAACACATGCTTTTTAAAAAAAATAAACTTGAACATAATATGATAGGAAAATGAGTTGAGTAAACATTTCCATAATAAATCATAATCATGGGTATTATACTAGTAAAATAACCACATGAACTATGAATTTATAGCTTCATAATGAGGGAAGTTCATATGCTGTATATTCTAAAATATACCATCAGGGCCTCGACCAAGACATCTAAAAATGATTAAGGCCTCGACCAAAACCATATCTAAAAACAGGCAAGGCCTCAGCCAAGTACATATCTATTTGTCTCATAAGAACTAACAATGAATCGAGGGGATATAGTGGGCCCACCAATAACATAATAAGTCCAATTAATTCCTCATATAAACTGGTATAAACATATGCAACATACACATATGAGATGTAAATAACTTTCCCCAATTTGAAACATAATCACTACCCATTCTGAGTAGTAAGATGAATGGTATTAAAAATAGAACATCCATAGTCAAATTGATCATAAAACATTAAATATAATATGGAATATGACATCATAAAATATTAGTCTCAATAATACCTAAGAATCAACAAGAGTTTTGAAATATATGAAAATACTCTTATAAATTCATCGAGTAATTCTTGAGATAATTACTCTTTTACTTTGAAAAGAAGAGTTATTCTGGAAAAATCTTTTCATAAAACAAGAAGTTAGGTAAGATAATAATTTCATAATAAAATTAGTTATTTTTGAAAAATAATGGTTGCTAAAAATATATTATAGTGTTCCCTTGAAAATAGGTAATATTTTGGGAAATTCCTTGGTGTCAGGCTTGTATTTTGGGAATGATTCTTGATAGATCCTTTTAAAATATATAATTAACCATAAATTAAGGGGGGATTATGGTTGGTACAAATATATAGAAAATTAACACAGAATTTATGATTAGTACATATCAATTATTAATAATTAAATTGAGGTAAGTAGATAATAAAAGTAACCCGAATGAAAATAGTGGTTCGGGTGGAAAACCCTTACCTTAAGTCTGAATGTGTTCCACTCTTGAACTTAAGGTAATGGAATATAAAATTAGACTTATTAATAACTTAATTAAGAACCTATTAGACATTTATTTAGTTTATCATACTTTTATTAAGTTTATTATGTTCTTATTGATAAGTTATAATATTGAATTCTGTCGTTCTGAAGTATTCTTTTTTCTTGATTTTCATAATTTGGTCACTTGTTTTGAAGTAATGGAGTTCATTTGGAATGGATTTAAATCTCCAGAATTGAAATTATATATTATTTATGAACATCCAGAATCTTTTATGGTTATATATATTATTTTTTTACATGGTATGAGGATTAATCATTGGATGAACTATTAATGACAATCACTTAGATTATTTAGCGGTATTTGGATTATCATGAACTAGTTTTGTCATAAAAATTAATAATATGTATATATAATGGTTCATGAATATTAAGTAGGTTATAATAAATATATTATATTATGGCTCAACCAAAAAAATGGTTTCATGACCAGTAATGAAGGAGAAATTGAAGAACGAAACTTCGTCGTCCGTGAAGGTTGTAAATTGGAACCTCACGGACGATGATTTCATTTATAAAAGAGAGAGAGAGAGAGAGAGTAATAATGTTGATAATGGTTATTAAATTAACATGATATAATTCTATTATATATATGATAATATATTTATAAGGATCAATTGGTCAAATAAAGTTAGTAGATAATAAGAAAAGAAGATAAATTGAAATGAAACTAAATGAAATAGATAGATGCATTACCTCTTGAAATAACCCCCTTGAGAACTACCTTAAGGGAAGGGGTTTTGGTATTTTGGAAAAAACAAGAGATCTTGTAAATGGGGAGTGACTAAGGAAGGGTATTTGGGTAGAACTTACAGAAGGAACAATGCTTTAGAGGAGTGAATAGAAGAGGGAGTGAAGGGGGGTTTTATAGTGGAGGAGAGGAGTGAATTTTGAATATTTTATTCATTATTTTATTAATTCCATCAAGACAACCAATAGTGTTGATTCATGTGACCCATAACAGTAATAAATGCATATGAGTTCGAAATAAGTGTGATTAAACCACTCATGATGTCATAAATACAGTATTTAATTGATAATTTGTATATACAGTATTTTACCGTATTTCACTATTCATAAAAAATTCAAGAATTTTAGAAAAATCCCAAAAAAATATCCTAACCATTTTTCAAGATGTATAATTATAAAATGAACTCCATTTTTTGAAATTAATTTTCTAAATATGATTAATTTAATTTTTATATAAAATGACACTATATTAAAAAATTAACAATTTTTAAAACTATTACTCATTTTATATCACCTTGAAAAATTAATCAAGATGTCATTATCATATATCCATAATAAAATAAAATAATAATATGTTTTACTATTCATAAGGGTCATATTACTATTCATATTACTACTTATAAGGGTATGTTACTATTCATTAAAAAATCAAGTTGGTTCTATCAGACTCCAAATAACTTACTGATCACAACTCTAGATGATAATTCTTAGAAATTCAAAACATATTAGAGGCAAAGTTATGTTTAACGACTAGTTTATAAAAAGCTTTTGTAGAGACTCAGTGTTTCATGCATTCAATATTTATTTTAAAAACCTTGGGGTGTTACAATAATAGTGTATTTTTATTAGATATGGACAAGATGAGTTTGGATACAGGTTATATGATCTTACTTTGAAGAAACTTTTTAGAATCCATGATTCAATATTTATGAAGAATCAGACTATTATAGATATTGATAAGGGAGAAAAATATACTTCTCTAACTTTTGACGTATTTGTTAGTCTTGATCTAGTTTCTGAGTCACATATACCTTATATTGTTGATTTTGATGACCGTATTGTTGTGCAGAATGGTGTTAAGGGTGAATAGGTTGGATTTTATGTTTCTGATGCACCTTTTGTTTCTAATGATCTGGTTCTAGGGGTTATTAACGAACCCATAGTTCTACTCTAGAGGTCATCTTGACATCGTACCAATTCTACTCGGTATTCAATTGATGAGTATGTGATTCTCACTGAAGGGGAAGAACCATAATCTTTTGATGAGTCGATAGAAAGTGACAAGAAGGACATAGGGGTTTTGGCAATGGATGATGAGATAATATCATTGCCAGACTATTATAATTTTGGGCTGATAAAATTACCCACAAGAAATAGATCTTTTCAAAATCAATGGATTTATCATATTAAAAATGAATAATCCCATTCTATACCATGATACAAGGCAAGGTTAGTTTTTAAAGGCTTCTTTTAGAAGAAAGGTATAGATTTTGATGAGATTTTTTCATTTTTTTCAAAATGTATTCCATTCAGGTTGTTCTTGGTTTGACTAATAGGTTGGATCTTTATATTGATTATATGTATATTAATATATCTTTCCTCTAAGGATATTTAGAGGAGGATATTTATATAGATAATCTAGAGGTTTTTTTGTAACAGGTAAAGACAATTATGTCTGAAAGTTAAAGAATATTTTTTATAGTTTGAAACAAGCTCCAAGGTAGTGGTATAATAAGTTTGAATCTATCATTTTTCATCAGGATTTCAGGAATACATATTCGGATCATTTTATTTTTGTTCATATATTTTATTATGATTATTTTATTATACTATTTATTTATGTTTATGATATAATAATTGTTGGTCATGATGCTTCTAGAATTGAAAGATTGATTAAGGATCATTGTTGGTCTTTTCTGATGAAAGGCTTAGGGCCAACATTACAGATTCTTGGCATGTCAATCTCCTATGATAGAAATTCCAGTAAATTATAGTTATCTCAAGAGATATATATTGATAATATTATTCAGATATTTTCTATAGAAATACCAAAATTGGTTAGTACTCATCTGGATTTATATTTTAAGCTCAGTACCATTCAGTCACCTTTTACTAATAAAGAGAGATAAGAGATACATCACATACCTTATTCATCTACCATTGGCTATTTGATGCATGTGATTTTATGTACTAGACCTGATATAACTCATGTAGTTGGTGTGGTCAATCATTTTATATCTAATCTAGGTAGATGGAATTTGAGAGTAGTGAAGTGTATATTTAATTATCTTTATGGTACTTATGATTTGAGATTTTGTTTTGTCAATGGTGAACCTATGCTTTGTGGCTTTACAGATTTAGATATGGTAGGAGATATGGATTCGAGGAAGTCTACTTTAATAAATTTGATTACTTTTATAGGGAGAGATGTATCTTGGTAGTCTAGATTACAAAGACATGTTTCTTTATCTACCACCGAGTCTAAATTTATTGAAGTTACAGAGGCTAGAAAAGAATTATTATGGACGAAAACTTTTATTCAATAGATAAATTTTAATTAGTACAGATATTTTTTAATTTGTGACAATCAGAGTTCTATTTGTTTAGGAAATAATCCCACTTTTAATGGTAGGTCAAAACATATCAATGTTTGGTATCATTGGATCTGCGATGTCCTTGATTAAATACATTTGGAGCTTGAAAATATCCACACTGATTACAATGGTACATACATGTTTACTAATATTTTACCCTGAGGTAAATTTGAGAATTTCTAATTGATTGTAAGGTTGGTGGTAATCTCCACTTAAGTTGGATGAGGAGTTTATTTGGCATCCTCTTCTCATGGGGACGTCACATGACTTTTTAAATAAAAAAAGAAACAAAAAAAGAGAATAAGAGTTATGGGATTTAAGAGGTGAAAGGTTTTTGAGTGAGACAAATAGTTTTTCAATATAGTGTGGCATGACTCTCTCTCTCTTCTTTCGGCCAATGAAATTAGGGTTTTAGGTAGCAAAATTATATCTACAATCGGTGAAATTCCTCTAGTATGATTGACTTTCATCTATGGTTCTCTTTGATTTTATCCCAGTGTTTTTATCTACACCTTTTATTCATATAGTGAACAACTATTCTATACGGTAAAATTTATTTGGGTGTATTTATTAGGCATCATTATTTATTTTATGCTGCCTTCAGACTGCATTTTCTTTCTACCTTTGATATGCTATTTTATCAGAGTATTATTTTTGAGATCCCACTAATATTTGGGAGTCTCTTCATTGTACTCTTTAGTTTTAGTGTATCATTATTTTTGGACTAGGTCCCATGGTTTTTTCCTTTGGGATTTTCCATGTTAAATTTTTATGGTGTCATCATTTATTTTCTGCATATATTTCTTGGTCATTTGACATCAGCTATAAATTTTTAATCTTGTTTGAAGGGAAAGAAATTATATTTATACTACACATTATATTTTCTGTTGTTTGCCTGTTTTTCAGTTTCCTTATTTCTCAAAAAGAATGCCTATAAATATTGGCATACCTTCATGCATCATTCAAACATAGTGAATCTTGAATATATGACTCTTTTTGTCCACCCAATTTGTGTGCTCTACTCCTAGCGAGTTTGAGTGTTTCGACCACTTCACTATATCTTTGGCATGTTAATTGACATATGGTATAGTCTAGGAATGTTAAATCATGTGAAACTAATTTATAATAAAAGAGATTAGTGCGTCCCCTACCCAGGGAAAGCTACCTAGGTGAAGGGGGGATGAGTGAAGTGATCTGGGTGAAGTGATCTGAGTGAAGATACTTGGGTGAATTTTTTTCCTTTACTAATTTTTTCTGGTCATCTTTATTCTTTTCTTGTATTCAATATTAATGTTTTTCTATATCCACCCCTTAAAAATTCAACTGAAATCTTATTGAACTTTCTTTTATAGAAAAAGGTTCGTCTCTCAAACACCATTATGGACATCAAATCCACTACCATTATCGACCAAATAGTTAACATTATTGAAGCAGGATAGTCCTGATAATGTATAACTCATCTCTCATTACTCAAAGAGATCATGTGATTAAACCACCAGAGATTCCATGTGGAATATTTCATCCTACTATATGAATATGGTATCCTAATATAGTTGAGGTGCTAAGTCCATATGTCAACATGCTCAACTCTTGGTTCATAGAATATTTTTTTTGGGAATATCCTACATCTCATCGAGAGGCTCAGACATTAAACATGGGGATACATACCATGCATATTTTTTCTATACTCTAAGTCTTCCTTGGACAACCATGAATATATATCAGAGCCTTATTTTTATTGCTTCTCCTCTATCTTATTATGGTTCCCTGACCACAAAGAAAAAATAATGGAGGTATAAATTGGCCTTCATTTCAGTATGAATAAAGATTACAAAAATACCTCTCTATACCTATATTTATCTCTGACATGGATATATTAAGTATCTCTCACTAGATAGAGGATATATCTTGGCTTAGATGATGAATGAAGGCTATTCTGGCCCTATTTTTACAACCATGGTGGGAGGTGTCAAGTTTGACAGAACTCCCCAACCAACCCCCAACAACACCCACCTTCTCATGTCATCTAAAGCAATAGTGGCTGCACATGTAGAATTTGTAGGACCCATTTTTTAATTCTTCCATGGTGGGTGGATTAGGTGCACCAGAAACCTAACAATAGCATTTGGAAAAATCTCCATCAATTATCCTCCTATGAATGCAATCCACTAGAGAATCTGCAAAGGTCCAGCTTCTCCCAAGAAACTACCATTTTCAGCATATCCTTTGGGCTCTCCTTTTTGTGGATCTTCACAAGTCTCAACAACTATTGATCCATCACATCACATATCCAATGTTAGCGAATATCGATCATTCGAGAATGGTACATATAGTTCTTTCTCAAGTACAAAGCACTTTGACTATCACAATGAAATCTTTACTCCTTTCAAAATATGAGATCTTGGAGAACGTGTTTTAGTTACAACATCACCATTCTATATTTTGATGTAGTAATGTACTCTGCTTTTGTCTTCAATAAAATAACACACTTCTACAACCTTAAGTATCATGATACAACTCCTCTTAAAAATGTATTGATATATCATGATGTATGATTCCTACTATCAGGATATTCAGCCATATCTACATCTGTATATCCCTCCAAGAGGGATTCATCTATCCCATATCACAAAAATTGCCTTGAAGTACCTTTAAGATAACTCAAAATCCATTTGACTGCATCCTAGTGCCACTTCCTAGAATTGGAGAGAAATAGGTTCACAATCCCCACTATATGGGAAAGGTTTGGTCCCATAACCACTATAACATACATCAATATTTCAACTACTAAGGAGTATGGTATCATATCCATCTTCTTGATTTATTCCTTATATGATATACATGAACTCTTACTCAAATTCAAATGTTCAAGAAGATTAATGCTCACAAGTTTGGTGTTTTCCATGTTAAAAAATTTCAGAATACGTTTACTATACTTATCCTAAGATAGCCATAATAACCTCTTTTTTGTTATGAATGATCTGCATCCCCAAAATCTTTTGAGATGCTCCCAAATACTTTATATAAAAAGACTTGGATAACTCCTTCAACCGGTTGATCTTTGTTGCATCCTTCCCAATGATCAACATGTCATAAACATAAAGTAGAATAGAAACAAAGTTACCATCCTAAAATATATGGAAGTAAACGCATTGGTATTTCTATGTCAGATTATAGCCACGACTCACCATGAATAGGCCAGACTTCTTATACCACTATCTAGGAGATTATTTTAGTCTTTACCAACTCTTATTCAATTCTTAGATGATGTTTTTTTGTTTACAAACCTAAAAACCTTCAAGATTATTCATATAGAATTACTCTAAGAGATTTCCATAAAGAAAAGACATCTTCATGTCGATCTATTCAAGATCCAAGTCTAAGCTAGACATCAATCCTAAAATTAATTAGATTGAATAAATATTCACTATGGGTGAAAAAAATATCATCAACATCATCTCATTTCTTCTTAAGGACTTCCTTTACTACTAACTGAGATTTGTACTTGAACTTCTTTTTATTTCCATCCTTCTTCATCCTAAACACCCATTTGTTCATTAGTGTATTCTTACCTTTGGGTAGTTACACCAAATCGTATGCTTGTTTCTTCATCAAAGACTCCATATCATCCTCTATTGCATGTAGCCACTTGAGCTTGTCAAGATGAGAAAATGCTTCTTGGTATCCTTATGGATCGCCCTCACTAGTCAGCAATATGTACTCTGACTCAGAATATTTTATTGATAGAATCCTTCCTCATGAAGATATTCTAACCTATGAAATGTTAGGTTCTAGAGGCATAACATCACCTAGATCCTATGATGGTTCTGTAACTTCTTGTGAAGAGGATTGAGTATCCTCTTAATCAATATCCTCTTCCGCTAACTCCTGGTCCACTGACAATGAGATTTATTTCACTTCCTCCTCTTCACTGATAGGTGGTGCTGGTATAGGTGTTGGATCATGAATTTATTCCTCAACACTTTCCCTTCGATAAATTCTAGGATTTTGAATTTCCTCAGTAATCTAGTTCTTGTGGAACATGACATATCTACTTCTGATCACCTTTTTCTCCTTTTAGTCCCAAATCTTGTGTCTAAACTCCTCATCTTAATATCCGATGAAGATTAATGGAGTAGATATATCATCTAGCTTCTTCCTGATCTCTTTGAATACATGTAAAAATTTCAAATATCCAAATACTCATAATTGAGATTAAGGGGTATATTTACCGGACCATATTTTCTATGGAATCTCAAAATTTAGTGGGTCTAATGGTGATCTATTGATGAGGTATCATGAAACCTAAATAGATTCTCCCTAAAATGGCCTTGTAATCTTAGCCAAACTCATCATTATTCTGACCTTCTTCATGGTGGTTATATTCATACTTTCCATAACTCCATTCTATTGTGGGGTGCATGGGACTGTCCTCTCATGTCAAATTCCCTCACTCGTGCAATATGCATCAAATTACTTGGATGTGTAATCTCCTCTATTTTCTAAATGAAGACACTTCTTCTCTTCACCTTGGCATGGAAAATATTGAAGCATTACAATACTTGGTCCTTTATCCACAATAATAACACCCACACCATTTGAGATACATCATTAATAAAGGATAATAAATACTTGTTACCTTCTAGTAAATCCACCTCCATTGGTATACATACATGAGAGTTCACTAGATCCAGTAACTCTGATATCCTTGATGAATTAGTATTAAATGAGACTCTATACTACTTCCCATACAAGTAATAATTACAAGGGTCAAGTGATGCATCCTTTTCAACAATAATGTACTTATTATTCATCAGGGTAGATATCCCTCTTTCACTCATGTGGCTGAGTTTCCTATGTCAAATATTGTATTGTTTCTCTCATTCCACCATGTTGAGGTTATTGCACATATTTTCACATTAGTTTTGTACAACGTACCACATATGTGTCCTCGAGCGACGAAGATGGATCATTTTTTCATATTCCACAATCCAATGATGAACATGTTGTTACAGTCTTGTTGATAAAAGGTTATTCCTAACAATAGGTTGATTCAAAGACTTGGAATATACTGAACATCCTTCTATGTGATTGTGTAACCAACATTCTTCTGGACTTGGATATCACCCATGCCAACAATATCTACTAAATTGGTATTTCCCATATTGACTACACGAAAGTACCCAGCTTGATAAGTCAAGAAATACTCATAATGTGGAGTGATGTGGTACGATGTTGCAGTAAAGACCACCCATTTCCTATCCTAGATTGATGTATCAAAGCATGTCTCTTCTTCATATTTTAATAAAAGCATGATTTCTTCAGATAATTTCATGTGCGCTCCACATTTATTCTTTTTCAGTTGCTACCTTTTCCCTTTTCTTGTATAAAATTTGTTATTTCTTCTTCATATTTCCCACCATGCCACAATGGTAGAATTTTTATGATGGTATCCTACCATTTTTCGACCTTCATCTGCTCTAGATTTGGAATCCATTTCCAACCCCTCAACCACCTCCTATGGATGGTCCGTCCATTAAATTTAAATTATGTAAAAATTGGTGCAGAATTTGGAAACAATAGAGTGTACCGTTGCATCTGAAATGGTTCAAAATTGTGGAATTAACTCATGGATCACATAAATTGGACACCAATTGATTAAGATATAACGAAATCAGTTTCAACGACTGAGATTGACCAATGATGTGGTTAATACATGGCATTTATGTGGCATGCCAAAGCAGATTCTAGAATCTCATTGGAATTTTCAATGGCACTAGAATGATACCTTATTCTCCAGAAATGGGTATTGTAGCACCCAAACTTTGACCAAACTTTTATGGAACCTAGATCACTCATTTTAACTCTGTTTTGATGTCATTTTCACTGTTGGAAACACCTTGACATGGAATTTCAGAATCTGCCTTCAAAAAACGATTCCATGCAACTTTATTTTTATGGTCACTAGAAAATATCCACTTATCACTTCCATTTCTCTAAAAATTCCTCTGATACCACTTTTTTTGATTCCGTAATCACAAATATAAAATAATGGTGGTAGAAATAAACCTTTATTTAAGCATGATTAAAGATTACAGAACTCCCTCTACACACCTCTATTTCTCTCTCAAACAGTTCTCTCTATGGTCTCTCACCAGATAAAGGATATCTCTCGGTTCAGATGATGAATGAAGGATCTTATGTCCCCCTTTTTATAGCCATGGAGGGAGGTGTCAAGTTTGACACAACTCCACCACCAACCCCCACAACACCCGCCTTATCATGGTTTCCAAAGAAATAGGGGCTGTACATGTAGAATGTGTATCACCCATTGTTTAAGTCTTCCATGGTGGGAAGAGTTGGTTCACTAACCAACTAACAATATCAGCCGAAAAAATATCCATCACATCATCCACCAAATAACTTTATGGCTAGAATGAAGATTGTGTCCTGTGCTCCAGAGGTGGGTTCAACCCTAGATGGATGTGGGTGTAATGGGTCCAATGAACATAAGTATAATTCAAAGAGAATATAAAGGAAACAACCATATATGATCCTTTCTAGATATCATAGAAATATGTATACAATATCTCTAATATGATTCTAGAATTACTAAGTCATCAGAGTCCTCAATTGAACATGTTACACTTAATCCATGGAGAAGATATGTTAAATAACATATTGGGTAAGTTTCTATTAAGTGAATCTATAAATTTTATGGGGAAGGAGCCTCATCCATGGATATACATCAGTTTTGAGAGATGGATGAATATCTTCATGGTCTTTTATGTAG
This sequence comes from Viscum album, assembly GCA_963277665.1. Taxonomy (NCBI): domain Eukaryota; kingdom Viridiplantae; phylum Streptophyta; class Magnoliopsida; order Santalales; family Viscaceae; genus Viscum; species Viscum album. The sequence goes on along the minus strand of OY728138.1, from coordinate 1,283,295,705 downwards.
AAGAGACAACATAAAAACACAAAATGGGGTGTCCCTCCATGAAAAATAAGGGGGGGAGGGTATTGGGAACATATTGGATGAGTTGGAAATAAATTATTATATAGAATGTGGCTATGATTTTAATCAAGAGATATCCCCTCAAGTTTACCTTACGGGATTTGTTTCAAGTGGATTAGTAATTACATGCTCTCGGTCTTTGACTCAAACACAAATGTCAGGACAAGTATGTTTGTGATGATGGTCTAGTTGGTAGAGGTGAGTCTTATTATCTTGGTAGTACTAGTGTTGTCTAATATAAACTAGTTTTTTCTTCATATATATAATACTAAAGATCTATTCTATATTTCAAGACCATTTCAAGTGTTGCGGGGGTGGATAATGGAACACTTCATCACATATGAGATCCACACATAATTCAAAAATCTACAATGTAGATTTCGACTAATCATATAGGATTTTTTCAATATTAGTCCATTTTTTTAAATGATGTAAAGGACATAAAGCTCTTAAAACTGCTCTTAGAGTTCAAGTTCCTTTTATATAGAGATCCCACCACCCAAAAAATTATGAATGATAGCATTGGAAACTACGAAGCACTTTCATATAAGATAGTCACAAGGGACTAAATCCTAGTGGCCCTAGTTTTTTGTGAAAACATATATGAGGCTTATAAGCCATATATATTCACACATCATTTATGTTAATTCAACCGTAAGTAATAGCGCCACTAATGTACATCGAGACAAAATATCATTTGATGGTGGTATGATAACTATGGGTGATGATATAGCATGTAACTACCCAATATGAGATGAAATTTCCCTCACCAATTACTTTTATTAGGTTAGTAACTGGGTAAGCTCGTGCCTAGATGTCATTGTATCCCTGTGGCATGCTTATGAGAAATGTTCTTAGGGTCACGTCATGTTTAGACCTAGATAAAAGGAAGAAAGATATCAAGAAGTCCCATAAGAAAAGTATGACTAGAGAACTATCTGGGCCAAACCCGCTAGCAGGATCCTTGACCACTTAGGATTACAGATCCATCATATCATGATCTAAAGTGAAGGAAATCTAGCTGAAAAAAGAGTAGTGACCGAGATGAGGATGAGGGTCCATGTAGGAAACTAAAGTCAAAGGGGGCCTAAAACATCATCGAAACTTAGAGGTGAACCTGCTGAAACCTCATCATACTATCTATTCACTAAATCCTATCATTTCTAGTGGAGGTGGAAATTGTATGAAAACATGGTGGGATTATGGGATTCTCTTAAAGGTGGAGTCTTTATCCCTAATCTTGGAAATATGAAGGTCCTTGAGGATTTCAATTTCAAAAATAATTCAGATAAATACGTACAGTATCTCAAGGAGTTAGAGATACTTGTACATGCCATAGAAAAATGGATTCCCATCACATAGAGGCTACAAAACAATGATATAATGAGGTGTCATGAAAGGGATAATTAATCATTCTATTGAAAAGAAATGGGATCACCTCCTCAACCTTAAATATTTATTTCAATATTTATTTAAATAAAATAGATTTAATTTCAAACTCTTTCTAGTATATGACTCTGTATTCTCTATAAAGGATGGAGGTGACATAAGAACCCATCAGGTCTCTCCAATATGTTGAGGGTGGTACTTTGGTGGGTAGTACTGCTAGGTCATCCGCCTCATAAGATGATGAAATTGATCCATGACAAAAAATGATGATGAAGGTAAAGGGAATTGGTCCACTCTACACCTTCCTAGTTATGGGATAATATAACTTGAAGGTATCACTGGATAACCCTTCATATATAATAAACCGCTAATGGAACTACTATAGACTGGGCTATAGCCAGTGCTAGAAAAATCCAAAATTAGTTCTAAAAAAGCATTGTTATTCAAAGATCCATTAAAAGGGGACCCATTTTATTAGCACTAGAAAAGCATTAATAAAGGTCCATTTTATCAATGCTAGAAATAATGTCGATAAAGGATATACTACTATAGTGTTCTGTTTAAATTACAACATAAAAAAAAAATAAAAGTATATGAAAAATTCATAATTTAATTTAAATGAAAATTACCTCACAAATATATAAAAAACACTATATTATAGATATTTTAGAAAATGTTTTATAAAATTACATTACTAAGTACAATTCATTACAAACATTCAAAAACATCAATGGTTTCCTTATCATTGGAACCTGAACCCCTCTGAAAAAAGCCCAATCATGGTATCAGTTTCCAAAAAAACCACCCCAACTCAAGAAAAAGAACCCACTTGTATAATGAAAAAATTATGATGTTATTAATACTATAAAGAAATAAAATAAATATAATTATGAAATAATACATTAATAAAATTTATTTTTTAAATGAAAAACACACAATTTATGTCATTACCAGTCACATTGTGCATTGGATTGAGGTGTTCCTGATCCCTATATGTCAAAAATGACTTATGGACTGTTTTACTAAATTATAAAAACAATCTAAATGTGTTTTCTCATTTTTGAGTATGACATGTGTGTTTTGAACTAAAATTTCATTTTTAAACTCAAAACACATAGTTTGAGTCATACCAGACACACTGTGTATCATATTGAGGTGTGGGTAATTCCTACATGTCAAAAATGACTTATGGATCATTTATCTAAAGTATCAAAACAATATAAATGTGTTTTCTCAATTTGCAGTATGTGATGTGTGTTTTGAACTAAATTGTCAATTTTAAATAAAAATACACATTTGGAGTCATACTGGACACATGGTGTTTCATATTGAAATGTAGTTGATTCCTATACATCAAAAATGATTTAAGGATATTTTTAATAAATTATAAAAACAATTTGAATTCGTATTTGTCACGATCCGTCTCCTGGGGCCCATATCGTGACTACCCCATACCCGCCTTCTATATGCCAGGGGCTGGTGACTAGCACCAAATGCGTAAATCCCTAAAACTGGGAAGACATTACCTTTATAAATTGTAAACACAAACAACCAGAGTAAAAGTGGAAGAAAACACTAAGTAAAAGCTGTACAACAGGTGTACTGAAAGTAAAGGGGCCGGAAATACAAACCCAACAGTAAAGTAAAAGGAATGGACAAACATGTACAAATAAAAAGAAAAACAACCGGAAGGTGTCTAGAGGCTCTTGAATCATCCTCTAGGGTTCCTACTTGATGGGTAGGTATAGATGGCCTCCACATAACTCCACGTCCATTAGACTCCACCGTGTACTGATACATCCTAAGGTCTTCCTCTGGATACCGTCCAGTCCTGGGGCTCTCGGCCTCCGTCAGTGCTGTCCGTCGTCTGCATCCAAAACAACGAGGTGCGGGCATAGCCCGTGCATGAGTGAGTATAATGATACTCATTAGGGACCCCGAGACCCTCAAGGTCTCACAAAATCCAACAAGGATAAACCAAAAATTATGAAATCAACGGATAACCATTACTTAGGTATATGCCCATACATATAACTAAGTTATCAAGTAACCCATCTCAATCATGAGGAAAACACAAAGGTCATTGACTCAGCTCAAACTTGGATTTTTTTATTGAAACCACAGCTGCTGGAGAACTCCTCCTCTATCGAGTAAAGTGGGCATGTTGTGACTCTGAGGCTCTTATCAATAACCTTGGACTGTTGAGGTACTTCTCTTGTTGAGTACCGCAAGTCTACTGCCAACTACCTAGCACTCCGTTTGCTATGGGTCTGCCGCCAAATACCAGTTTCTCCCCCTAATATCCTACAGAGGTAATCCTCCTGTCGAGTACTGTGGGTCTGCTACCAACTACCAGGTGCTCCGTCCGCCATGGGTCTGCCACCAAATACCGGGCACTCCATCCACTGGGCTAATCGAATCACTTTGAGTCGAATCGGTCAAGCAGTCGTCAGTTCTACTGCTACTAGGTCTCCACATTCTAGCTGCTCATCACCGTAAGGATCTACTCCACAAGATATTGGTAGATAATCCAAGTGTCACAAATTCTCATGTAGAAGTATCTCAAAGGACTGCCACGTCATAGGGGTCTCAATGCAACAGAAAACACGCCAATCAGACGCCCAGTCTGTGAGTTATTAGCATTTTAGTCCCGGGGGCCCAGTTGGATTCGTGTACGAACCAACTTGACCGTGACTCAACTATACCCCAAACTCCAGTGGGATATACTCAAAGGGACGACTATGTTACAATAAAACTGGTGCCACTAATGGTTTGTGAAACGGATGTCCGGTGCCAAATATATGGCCTAAGAAGGTAATGGGTCAGTAATGGGCCCGGGTCCGGTCTGACCCAATCGGACCAACTCGGCCCAACTCAGTCTGGGTCGACCTGGCCCATTGGGCGGGTCAGCCTGCTATGTTTTGACCCAATCCACTGGACCCGGCCCAACGGACCGCGAGGGCGGTTCGACCCGGTAATCGCCACATAGGCGGATCGGTAAATCGGCCCATGAGACCGGGCCAGTTCGGCCAGTGACACCACGAGGGATGCTGTGGGTCGGCTCGGGAGGCCGGTGGATGGGAGGCTAGCAGGAAGGCCGCGCGGGGCACGGGCAGGCTGGCTAGTCACCGGCAGGCTACAGGTGCACCAGGCAGGGCGCGACAGGCCGCGGTGCTGGCCGCGGTGGTGCCGGGCAGGCCACGACAGGGCACGGGGGCACCAGGCAAGCTGCCGGCAAGGACCAGGCAGGTCACGGACAGGGGCATGGGAGCATCGGCCAGGCTGCCGGCTGGGCACGGTGCGCTGGGCCAGCCTCCGGCGGGGCACGCAGGCACTGGGAAACGCACCTGTGGGGCGCGGGGGCACCGGGCAGTGCGCTGGCAGGGTGCGGGCGGAGCCGGGCAGTGCACGGGGCATGTGGGCAGCTCGCTAGGGCGTGGGAAGCGTGCTGGGGCACCGCGAGAGAGGCATGGTTCATGGAGGCCGCAGGTAGCGCGACTCTTGTTCGCCGTCTTCGTTGTCGTCGCTTTTTTACCAGGATATCATCATCAAACAAGAACAAACAAGGGGAGGGTCAGACCATGAATGGGCAGCCCGAGCCCTCCTCATTACGGTGATTGAAATTGGCGATTCTCATACCATATCTTTTTTCGATGAAGAATGAGGTTTATAATCAAATTTAAAAATAACACAAAACCCCCTACCTGAAAATTCGGCCGTCGATGGTGAAGTCGCGAGAAGAAGATGTGATCGTCGTCCATTGTGTTCGCTGCACACTTCCACTTCTGAGTTCACACGACGGTTGTGGAAGAGTCTCCACATCGGTAGGCAACTGGGGAGGAAGTCTGGGGAAGAATCCGAAGAATAAAGAGCATCGCCGGCATTCTTCGTGTTCTTCGTTGGGAGATTGGTTCTCTATTAGCGGCTTTCTCCAACAATCACACCAGAAGATAATGCCAACCCAAATAAAATAATAGTTTTCCTATTATTTTAAGTGTTGTCACACAATTCGACAAGGGGAATTAAAATCCTGACTTCTCCAAATTAAATGCACGAGTGTTGTCTCATTAATTTGGAAGATGCCAAGAGGCTCTCCTTATTAAAACACAAGCGTTGGCGCAATTAATAAGGTCAAAGGATCTCCCTCATTAATGTGGGAGAGTGGAGAGGTTTCATCCTCCACTATCAATAGGGGTCAGGTGGTTCCCACCCCTATCATTAATAGGGAGGTTTTGCAACTCAAGTGGTCCCCACCTAAATTATCCTCCCATGGGAGGTTATGATCAGATGGGCCCCACCACCATAACCTCTCATGGGAGTTTAGGGTGTGGCGGTCCCACCACAAACCTCCAAGGGGAGGTTTTAACCAACACACTCAACACATGGCAACTTAAAAAATAAAATAAAGGTGTGTACTTTATTTTATTTTATTTTTTTATAAAAATCCAAAAACTAACTTTTATTATTGACTCACTGTCATCGAAATGAAAGTCTTCTTAAGAGAAAACCAGCACTGCAAGTTCAACAATGACCTCAGATTTCCATTTCAAGCACTGGTTCAAAAGTTATAAAAACCCACTCGTACGTTTACTGAACTTACCCTAACAAAACATTATAAATCTATTCTGGGCACACCGGGACTCGGAATCAAGCACCATTAGAAATTGCGGACTCATAAAATTCCCATGTATTTAAAAAACAAATTCATGGGAAATCCAGGTCTTATATTCTCCCAACCTCAGGGCTTTACATCCCCATAAGCTACAACTAGAACTAAGGGAACAAATGGGGGTACTGAGAACGCATCTGAGCCTCCCGCTCCCATGTGATATCCTGGAGGATCCTGTGCTTCTAGTGAAAATGCACTAGAGGTATCAGCCGCCCACGTAGGACTCAATCCTATCGATCCTCAATCTTCACTGGAATCTCCGTGAAAGTCTCCCCGTCATCGATGTCCAGCTCCCCATGGTCGATGATGTGTGATGGGTCGTGCACGTATCTCCTCAGCTGACATACATGGAAGACGTCGTGAACCTGGTGCAACTGAGGGGAAAGAGTCATGCGGTAAGCCACCTCGCCTACTCTGTTGAGGACCTGGAAAGGTCTAATGAATCACGAAGATAACTTGCCGCCTCAGCCAAATCTCCGTAGACCTCGTCGAGGTGAGACCCGTAGGAAAACTTGGTCGCCATCCTCGAACTCTAGAGGTCTCCGTCTACTGTCAGTATAAGACTTCTGCCTACTCTGTGCAGTCTTCATCCACTCTTGGATGATCTGCACATTCTCCATGGTAGCCCGTACCATCTCTGGTCCCACGAGTGCTGACTCCCTTGGGTCTGTCCAGCACAGTGGCGATCTTCAAGGCCGACCATACAAGGCCTCAAAAGGTGCCATACCGAAGGTGGAGTGATAGTTTTTGTTTTAGGCAAACTCTACCAAAGGTAACTGGTACTCTTAGTTGCGACCGAAGTCGAGGACACATGCACGGAGCATGTCCTTGAGGGTTTGAATGGTCCTCGCGGTCTGACCATCCGTCTGAGGATGGAAGGTAGTGCTCAAGCGAAGTTGTGTCCCAAAAGACTCCTGCAACCCCTTTCCATAGCCAAGAAGTGAAGCGTGTGTCACAGTCGGAGACAATATAAGAAGGTACTATATAAAAACGCACTATCTCCTGCACATAGAGGTGTCCCAAGATCTCTACTGAGACCTTCTCTCTGATCGGTAGGAAGTGAGCCGACTTGGTGAGTCGGTCAACGATCACCCAAATCGAATCATGACTTCTAGATGTACATGGAAGACCCGTCATAAAGTCCATTGATATCCCATACCACTTCCACTTCGGGACCTCTAAGGGCTAAACCAAGCCTACTGGTACTTGGTACTCCACCTTCAATTGGAGACAAGTGAGGCATCATGAGACAAAATCCGCTACCGACTTCTTCATACCTGGCCACCAATGCAATCATCGAAGGTCCTGGTACATCTTTTCCACTCTCAGATGTACCTCTAGAGGGGAGGTGTGGAACTCCCTCAACACTTCCTCTTGAAGTGAAACTGGTACCATGGTACGTCCTATGAAGAGGATGATGTGATCCCCACCTTCAGAAAATCGAACAGGTGCTTTCCCTATGGATATTTCAGCATGTCGCATCTCATAGTTAGTGTCCCCATGCTATGCCTCCCTGACTCACTGAAGAATTGGGGGAGTGACTGCAAGAGACTATAGATAGGCTGCTCTATCCCTATCCACAAAGGATATCTGTAAGGTAGCCAGCTGCTCTGTCGCCTCTCCTAGAAGCTGTATACCAGTCTCCTGCTGAGCGCATGTGCAACAACATTCCCCTTCCTAGGAGTATAGACTATCTCGAAGTCATAGTCCTGGAGGAACTCAATCCATCACCGCTGTCTCAGGATCAGGTCCTTCTAAGAGAAGATATACTTGAGACTCTTGTGATCAGAGTACATGGTAAAACGTTCGCCCAACAGATAGTGCCGCCACATCTTCAAGGTGAAGACCACTAATGCTAACTCTAGGTCATGGGTAGTATAGTTTTTCTCATGCTGTCTCAACTACCGAGAACCATACATGATCACTGCTTGCTCCTGCACCAGGACACACCCGAGTCCGGTCCTTGATGCATCGCAGTAGACTACGTCCCCTATGCCTTGCTCTGGAAGCCTCAATATGGGGGAACTAGTCATACTCTGCCTTAGCTCCTGAAATCTCTACTGGAATCTCTCCGACCACACAAAGGGTTTCCCCTTATTCATTAAGGATGATAGCGGTGCTTTAACTCTGTAGAAATCTAGAACTAATCTCTGGTAGTATCCAGCCAAGCCTAAGAAACTCTATACCTCCTTCACACTCCTGGGTGGATCCCATGAAAGTACCCCCTCGATATTTGCTGGATCCACTGAAATTCTAGCCTCCGAGATGACATTTACCAAAAAGAGAACCTCTCAAATCCAAAACTGGAACTTCGGGAACTTACCATAAAGCTGGTGCTCTCAGAGTGTGTCTAGTACTACCTGCAAATGGTAGGCATGATCCTCCTCAGTAGTCGAGTAGATAAGTATGTCGTCGATGAAGACTATGACAAAGAGATCGAGGTATGGCTAGAAGATACTATTCATGAGACTCATGAACACTACTAGAGCATTGGTTATGCCGGAGGGCATGACCAAGAACTCGTAGTGGTCATAAAAACAGCTAAAGGTCATATTCTGTACATCCTCCTCTTGAACTCTGAGTTGGTGATAACTTGATCTGAGGTCTATATTTGAGAACCATCGTGCTCCCTTGAGCTGATCAAAGAGACCATCAATCCCCGGGAGTGGGTACTTGTTCTTCACGGTCACCTGGTTCAGGAGATGATAGTAGACATAGAGCCTTAAGCTCCCATCCACCTTCTTGGAGAATAGATCGGGGCTGCCTAGGGAGAAACACTTGGCCAGATGAATCCCTTTTCCTACATGTCCTCAAGTTGTACCCTCATCTCACGAAGCTCAGCAGGAGCCATCCGATATGTTGGATTAGATATCGGTGCCTTCTCGGGGTACATGTCAACATATAAGTCCACCTCTCTATGAGGAGGTAGTCCTGGAACATCGTCAGGGAAAACATCCTTGTACTGGTCCACCACTATAGGATATGTCAGACTATCCACATCAACTGCTCTGAGGGTAAGGCAAGACAACTGGTGAGTGATCGGCTTCACCCTCCTCTGAGTAAGTCTTTCCTGTGTTGCAAAGGTTCCATTCTCTCTAGTGAAGGTAAACCTGGTCCCATCCATGAGGACACACCACACTTTTCTCCTAATACAGTCGATCTGAGCATGGACTGTAGATAACCAGTCCATACCCAAGATGACGTCGTAAGGCCTCGACACCGCTACTAGGAGATCCCAGCCAAATATCTCGCCTCCTAGAGTAACTACCACTGCAGGAACCAGTGCGTAATCGCCGAATCATCTCCCGTAGGAGTCTCTAGCCGTAAGGATTGAATCAAAGACTCCTTCAGAATCTCTGAGCTCCGAAGGAGGGAAGTGGAAATGAAAGAGTGACTGGAACCTGTGTCTATAAGAACTAAAGCTAAGGTGGAGTAGACACAGATCGTACCTCATATCATCTCCGGAGTTCCATGGTCGTAGGCCTCAGCTACCTGAAGCTGTGCAATGCCCTGTCTACCCGCTCCCTATGGTCGGGGTGGACCTCTTGGTGGTGGTGGCGGTAGCACCTCGTAACGTCGTCCACCGCCAGCTGCACGGACAACTCCTCTGCCATGTCTTCATGTGCCCTGTAGACCGCCTCGATCAAACCTCTGCCACTTCCTGGGAGGTCCCTAAAATGTCTGTTGATCATTAGAATAGCGGGTCAGACAGTCACGATCCATGTGACCAAGCCCGCTGCAGGAGTAACACTGTGTGCTCCTGGCATGACTGGCTCTGTCTCCACTCTGGGTTCCCTACACAAATGATCCTTAGTCATGCAGTCGACCACCTGTGGGTCTGGTCCTCTTGGACCTCTACAGTATCTTTCTATTACCAGCTGCAGAAGACTCCACTATAAGTCAGCTAGTGGTGGGTCTTGCTGCTGGAGACTGCTCAGAAAGAAAACTCTCCACTATAAGGGCTCACTCCAACACCCCGTCAACATCAGGATGCTGTGGGAGATAACTGAAGCTCTAATCTCTTGCCTGAGTCCCTTCTCAAAGGTCCGAGCCCTGAAGAACGGGTCCCATACCATATCTGTGGAGTAGCTCGAGAAGTCAGTGAATCTCACTGAGTACCGAGCCACCATTATACTACCCTACTGTAGATGTAGTAGCTCCTGTATCCACACTGCACGTAGGGTGGATAGTACAAACTCCACCTGAAATAGGCGCTCGAAGTCTACCCATAGAAGTGATGCCTCATCATGCATCTGGAGCATCAGGCTCCACCATCTGCCTGCTGATGCCTAAAGGAGGATGGCATCAATGATCACCATGAAGTCGACTAATGTCCCTACCAGTCTGAAGACTCTCACCACAGCCTCCAGCCAATCTTCAGCCGCCTGCGGGTCCATATCTCCCCTAAACCTGGGTGGCCTCTGGCACTGGAACTCGTACATTGCGCTCAAGAGGCGTGTACTCTCTTCTGCTGGGGATGGTGGCATTGGTGGCCCAACGGGAAGTAGTAATTCTAGTGCCTCCACTGGTGCCTCAAATGGAAGAGGGATCAGTACTAAGGCCTCTTCAATCGGTGGGCTGTCAGTACGTACAAATCTCGGGGCTCTAGCTGGTCATCAGTGGGGAGACATCATGAAGAAACAGATACGACATGGTCAAAAGACTAAACCTGGTGAGCTGACCTAGTTTGAGATGACATAAAGAAAACTTTTGAAAACACACATGCAATCAGTGTTTTCATGCATTAAGTTGGAAATCAGAAGTCAGGGTCATAGTGTATGGATACGTCGGCCGCCCGCACCAACACTGGACTCCCTGAACTGAAAACTACACTTAGTACCCTTAAAACTATTGCTTCATAAAAAGAAATATCAGAGCCCTAAGTTTTGTGGTATAACCAACGTCCTCTGATACCAATTTGTCATGAACCATCCCTCGAGGCCCGTATCGTGACTACACCAAGCCCGCCTTCCATAGGCCAGGGGCTGGCGACTAGCACCAAGGGTGTAAATCCCTAAAACTGGGAAGACATTGCCTTTATAAATCACAAACACACACAACCAGAGTACAAGCGAAAGAAAACAATAAGTAGAAGCTGTATAACAAGTGTACTGAAAGTAAAGGGGATAGAAATACAATCCCAATAGTAAAGTACAAGGAATGGAAAAACAGGTACAACTAAAAAGAAAAATATTTGGAAGGTGTCTAGTAGCTCCTGGATCATCCTCTAGGGTTCATACCTTAAGGGTAGGTACAGATGGCCTCCACAGCACTCCACATCCGTCAGACTCCACCATGTACTGATAAGTCATAAGGTCCTCCTATATATATCATCTAGTCCTGGCACTCTCGGCCTCCTTCAGCACCGTCCTTCGTCTGCATCCAACACAACGAGGTGCGGGCATATCCCATGTAGTGGTGAGTATAACGATACTCAGTAGGGATCCTGAGAGCCTCAAGGTCTCAAAAAATCCAACAAGGATAATCCAAAAAGTATGAAATGAACAGATAACCATTAATTAGGTATATTCCCATACATATACCTAATTTATCAAGTAACCCATCTCAATCATGAAGAAAACACAAAGGTCATTGACTCAGCTCAAACAAGAATTTTTATTATCGAAACCACGACTGCTGGAGAAATCCTCCTCTGTCGAGTATAGTGGGCCTATCGCGAATCCAAGGAACTTTTCACTAACCTTGGACTGCTGAGGTACTCAACCTGTCGAGTAATACAGGTCTACTGCCAACTGCCAGGCGCTCCATTCGCTGTGGGTCTTCCACCAAATACCGGGCGCTCCCCCTAATAGCCTACAGAGGTACTCCTCCTTTCGAGTACCACAGGTCTGCTGCCAACTACCAGGAGATCCGTCCTCCATGGGTCTACCACCAAATACTGGCCTCTCCTTCCACTGGGCTAATCGAATCATTCCGAGTCGAATCGGTCAAGCAATCGTTAGGTCTACAACTACTAGGTCACTGTACTCTGACAGCTAGTCACCGGAAGGATCCTCTCCACAAGCTACTGGTCGATAATCCAAGTGTCAAGAAGTCTAACGTAGAAGTATCTCAAAGGACCGTCACATAATAGGGGTCTCAACGCAACAGATGGCGCGTCAATCGGACGCCCGACCTATGAGTTATTAGCATTTTAGTCCTGGGGGCCTGATTGGATTCGTGTACGAACCAACCTGACCGTGACTCAACTGTACCCCAAACTCAAGTCGAGTATACTCAAAGGGACAGATATGAACCAAGAAAACCGACTCCACTGACGGTTTGTCAAACGGATGTCCGGTGCTAAAGATATGGCCCAAGAAGGTAATGGGTCAGTAATGGGCTCGGGTCCGGTCCGACCCAGTCAGACCGACTCAGCCCAACCCAGTCTGGGCCGACCCGGTCTGGTTCAACCCGGTCAGACTCGCTGGGTCTGACTCGACCCATTGGGAGGGTCATCCCGCTATGTTTTGACCCGGTCCCCTGGGCCGAGCCCAACAGACCGTGGGGGCGGTTCGACCCGGTAGTCACGGCTCGGTAACTTGGACCGGGAGACCAGTCCGGTTCGGCCAGAGAAACCACTGGGGATGTCATGGGTCGGCTCGGGAGGCTGGTGGATGGGTGGCCAGTAGGTAGGCCGCGCGGGGTGCGGGCAGGCTGGCTGGTCACCGGCAGGCCGCGGGTGCACTGGGCTAGGCGCGACAGGCCGTGGGGGCACCGGGTAGGCTGCAAGTAGGGATCGGGAAGGCCGCCGGCAGGGGTGCGGGAGCACTAGGTAGGCCGCTGGCTGGTTGCGGGGCCCTGGGAAGGCTGTCGACGGGGTGCGGGGGCACCGGGTAGTGTGCCGGCAGGGCGAGCACAGAGCAGGGTAGCGCGCGGGGCACGCAGGTAGCGTGTCCGGGCAGCGCGCTAGGGTACCGCGGGGGTGGCGCGTTTCGCGAAGACCATGGGGAGCGTGAACCTTGTTCGCCATCTTCGCCTTCGTCGCCTTTTTTCATGGTCGTCGTTATCGAAGAAGAAAAAACAAGTGGAGGGTCGGACTGTGATCATGCGGCCCGATCCCTCCTCGTTACTGTGATAGAAATTGGTGATTCTCATACTATATCTTTGTTCGACGAAGAGCGAGGTTTATAATCAAATTTAAAAATAACACAAAACCCCATACCTGAAAAGCCTGGCGTCGATGATGAAGTCGCGGGAAGAATACGTGGTCATCGTCCATTCCGTCCGCCACACACTTCCACTTCTGAGTTCACACGACGGTTGTGGGATCTTCTCCATGTTAGAAGGTAACCGGGGAGGATGTCTGAGGAAGAATCTGAAGAAGAAAGAGCGTCACCAGCGTTCTTCGTGTTCTTCCTTGGGAGAGTGGTTCTCCATTGCGGGCTTTCTCCAACAATCCCAATAGAAGATAATACCAAACCAAATAAAATAATAGTTTCCCTATTATTTTAAGTGTTGGAACACAATTCAAAAAGGAGAATTAAAATCCCGGCTCCTCCAAATTAAATGCATGAGCGTTGTCTCATTAATTTGGAGGATGCCAAGAGGATCTCCTTATTAAAAGACAAGCGTTGGCGTAATTAATTGCATAGGGAGGTCAAAGGCCCTCCCTCATTAATTAATGAGAGTGGAGAGGTTTCATCCTCCAAAATCAATAGGGGTTGGGTGGTCCCCACCCCTATCATTAATAAGAAGGTTTTGCGACTCGGGTGGTCCCCACCTCAATTATCCTCCCATGGGAGGTTATGCTCGGATGGGACCCACCACCATAATCTCTCATGGGAGGTTAGGGTGTGGCGGTCCCACCACCAACCTCCAAGGGGAGGTTTTAACCAACACACTCGACACATGGCATCTTAAAAAATAAAATAAAGTGTTGTACTTTATTTTTTATTTATAAAAATCCAAAAACTAACTTTTATTCCTGACCCACTACCGTTGAAGTGAAAGTATTATTAAGAGAAAACCGACACTATGAGTTCAACGGTGCCCTAGGATTTCCATTCCGAGCACCAGCCCAAAAGTTATAAAAACCCGCTCGTACGTTTACTGAACGTACCTGAGCAAAACTTCAGAAATTGATTCTGGGCACACCTGGCCTCGTAATCAAGCACCGCCAGAAACTATGGACTTCTAAAATTCCAATGTATTTAAAAACAACTTCCACGGAAAATCCGGGTCTTTACAGTTTTATAAATTTTTAGTATGTCACCTGTCATTTTTTACTAAAATGTCAATTTAAATTGAAAACATGAAATTTGAGTCATACCAATCACATCATGTGTCGGTTTGATATTAGAATGATTCATACATTACAAAAATAACTGATGAATCATTTTCATAAAGTATCAAGACAATCTGAGTGTGTTTTCTCAATTTTCAGTGAGTGACACCCATTTTGAGATAAAATGTCAATTTCAAACTGATAAGAGGCAATTTGAGTCATAATGGGCACATTTTATATCAGATTGATATGCAGATACTTTCTACACATTAAAAATGAATTATGAATCATTTTCCTAATGTATCAAAGTAATCCAATTGTGTTTTCTCAGTTTTGAGTATGTAACATCTATTTTGAACTAAAATGTCAATTTTCAATAAAAAGACACACTTGGAGTCATATTGGTCACAAGGTGTTTCCGATTGATGTGAAGTTGATTCATACACATTAAAAATGACATAAGTATCATTTTTCTAATGTATAAAAACAATCTGAATATGTTTACTTAGTTTCGAGTATGTCACTTGTTTTTTTACTAAAATTTCTATTTAAACTGAAAGCACACACTTTAATTCATACTAGTCACATCACATGTTGGTTTGATCTGATACTGATTCAAAAATTTCAAAAATGACTTATAAATTCTTTTCCCTAAAGTATAAAGACAATCTGAGCATATTTTCTTGGTTTTTAGTGAGTGATACACATTTTGAACTAAAATGCCAATTTTAAACGGGTAACTAACAATTTGAGTCACACCGGTCACACAGTGCATCAGATTGATGTGTGATTGATTCCTACATGTCACAAACGACTTAAGGACGATTTTAAAAAAGTATAAAAACAATATTAATGTGTTTTTTATTCTTGATTATGTGACATGTGTTTTGAACTAAAATGTCAATTTTAAATAAAATGACACACTTGGAGTCATACCGGTCACATCGTATGTCAGATTGACATGTAGTTGATTCCTAAATAAAATAAACAACATAAATACCATTTTCATAAATTATCATGATAATAAAATTGTGTTTTTTCAGTTTTGACTATATCATGTGTCTTTTTTACTAAAATTTCAATTTTATCTAAAAATAGACACTTTGAGTCATACCGATCACATAATGTGTCAGTTTGATTCGAGACCGATTATTACATGTTAAAAATAACTTATGAATAATTCTCCTAAAGTATAAAGAAAATATGACCATGTTTTCTTGATTTTAAATGACTGACAAACATTTTGAACTAAAATGTGAATTTTAAACTCATAATAGACAATTTGAGTCATACGAGTCAAACAATGCATCAAATTGATGTGCAGTTGATTCCTAAACATAAAAAATGGATTAAAGATCATTTTATTAAAGTATAAAAATTATATTAATGTGTTTTCTTAGTTTTGATTATGTGATGTGTGTTTTTGAACTAAGATGTTAGTTTTAAATAAAAATACACACTTGGAGTCATACCAGTCCCACCGTGCGTCAGATTGATGTGCAGTTGATTCCTACACATAAAAAATGACTTGAGGATCATTTTTATAAATTATCAATACAACATGAATGTGTTTACTCAGTTTTGATAAGGTCACATGTTTTGTTACTAAAATGTAAATTTAAACTGAAAAAACTCACTTTGAGTCATATCGATCACATAGTGTCTCAGTTTAATGAGATATTGATTTCTACACATAAAAATTGACTTATGAATTGTTTTACTAAAGTATAAAGAAAATTTGAGTTAATTGTTTTGTATTTCAGTGATTGAAATATGTTTTGAACTGAAATATCAATGTTAAACTGATAACAGACACTTTGAGTCATATCAATCACACTATACATTGGATTGACATGCAGTTGATTCCTACACACAAAAAATGACTTAAGAATCATTTTATAAAGTATAAAAACTATGGAAATGAATTTTCTTGGTTTTGGTTACGTGATTTGTGTTTTTAACTAAAATATAAATTTTAAAAAAGACACACTTGGTGTCATATCGGTCACACCATGCATTATATTGACATAAAGTTGATTCATACATATCACAAATGAATTAAGGATCATTTTACTAAAGTATTATGACAATATGATTGTGTTTTCTTAGTTTTGAGTATGTAATTCATGTTTTGAACTAAATTGTTAATTTTAAACTAAAAACATAAAATTCGAGTGATATGGGGCATATCGTGTATCGACTTGAGTTGCAGTTGATTCCTACACAACAAACAATGTATTTTTTATTCTAAAATGTATTCAAAATTCAAGGTTATCTAAAATAATTGTTGTTTGATAATACGTAAGTTTGAATGTATTGAATAATAAAAATAAAGGTGCATAATAATTATCGTATCATCCTTGTTGAGTATATAATCATAGTACATGTATGCATCATGTGTGTATCATCCTTCTTCAAGAACATTATGAAAATTAACAATATAAGTATCAAATAAAAATTATAAGAAAATTAACTAAGAAATAATATATAGAATGATGATATAATTAACTACATAATTAGTAATAATTCACCTCTTGATGATGCATGTATTCATTCTAACACTATGTATTTTGACCATTAATTTTTTAAAAAATCTATTTTCTCTTTTGAATATGATGACTATCGATATTTCTAAGAGTACTAAAAAAGTATAAATAAAAAAATATTAAAAAATATTTTTAAGGAAATTGTAATTATCAATCTAAATTCCTCTTTAGGGATTTAAGTTGGTTGATGGAAAAAAATATCTTTCATAAAATTTCAAACATAATAACCATAATTTGTTTTCTTGGTTTTGAGTATATAACATGTGTTTTGAACTAAAATGTAAATTTTAAAGTAAAAATATAAACATTGAGCCATATTAGGAATTCTTTGTATTATATTGAGGTGTGTTTTTTTCCTACACATAACACCATGGTTTTTTTCTTCTGAAATTCATTCATCATTTGGGGTTATCTAATAATATTACCATTTGATAACGCAAAATGTTGAATGCATATTAGAATAAAAAGAAAAGTGAATCATCATGAGTGAATCATCCTTGTATATGAAGTCATTTCTTCTTGATCTCTATGAAAATTAACAAAATAATTATTGGATAAAAATTATATGAAAATAATCTAAAAAAATTATACAAAATGTTGAGAAAATTAACTAAATAAGTTGTAGAAAGTAAACTTTTCATGATTTCTGTATAGATGCTGACACCATTTATTTTTCCCATTCTTTTCTAAAAAATATATTTCATCTTTTGAATATATTAACTCTAGAAATTTTTGGTAGTATTGGAAAAATATAAATAAACAAAGGATTAATAAATATTTTAAATGAAATTTTAATTATCATTAGAAATACCTCTTTGAGGATGCTAGTTTATTGATGGAATGCGATATCTTTCATAAATATGAAAACATAATAAACAAAATATTTTTCATTAGTTTTTTTAGGAATTGAAAAAACATTGAGAAAAATAAGTAATTTATTTTGATATATGTTTTGATAGTGAAATATTATTATATATACCCTAATACATAACCAACTATAGAAGTTGATTGGATTTTTGTGCTCATGGATTGTCCTCATGCTATGATTTTGATTATATTTAAACACCACCATATCATAATATAATTTCCATTAAAACTTAATATAAAATGTATAACGTGTTTTTTATTTTTAAAATGTTGTATCTAGTGTATTTAAAATTGATAAATTTCATCAAGTATGGTCAGTTTTTTGGGTATCTGTGCATTAGATCCAAAAAATAGATATTTGGAGTATCTAAATTGATTATAATGAGTAACCAATGATTCCTAAAAAACAAAATTTAACAAGTAATTAAATTAATGGAAATATATTTGATATGATTAAATTATAGAGTTTTACCCCTGAATCATGGGTATTAAGAAGATTATATCATATGTAAGTTTTTGTTTAAAAATTATAGTTAGTTTTTCCACTATTACTTCATATAACTTTGGTTCTAATGATAATAGTTGTGTAGAAGTTATGTGAGGACTAATGAGTCAAAATTTCTATTCATAGGGTTTTACCTTCAAATAGTTTTTAAATATATTCCTATAAAAATATGAATAGTATTTAGTCATAATTAACATAGTAGATCAACTATTGGGCAAAAAAATTATGAAAACAAACCTCATGCATATATTTAAAACTGAGACTCCTTTCCATTCATCCTTGAAAATTTAATTTACATTATCAAGGCCATGACAGTCTGTAATGAACTCTCTATACATTTTTTCTTAAAAATCAATTATGGTCATATCACCACTTTTTAATGTTATATCCGCATGAACTTTTAATTTTAGTAAATGTGTAAGTTTAATGGGTGGGGTAAAGGTACTTTTTGATGATGTTTTCGATCTGTTGGTTGATCCTTTAGATCATTTTGGTTCAACCTTTTATTTCACCTCCTTCCCATTCTCTATATGTAATAAAATTCATTGCTTCATACCTTTTTTCATTAATTGTTAATTTTTTTTTCATAAAAAATAAGTTGGAAAGGAATACCTACTTATCAAAATTTATTTTTACAATATCAAAAAACCATTATATGAGAGTTCTAAAAGTAATATCAACTGTATAAATATTTTCATAATCAAGTGTAAAAGGTATCATGGTGCTCGATTCGTGAGATACATGAATCCCCACATTCACATGGACAATTGTATGTTGTTTGTTATATAGAATATATTCTTGTATATTGTACATTATACCCCTCACAACAAAGTGATGTGTGGGTTTTGATAGATATAAATCAAAATCATTTTCACTCTGTAAAATATCATTACAGGAAAGATATTAGTTCATCCCTACTTCACATTTCATAGAAAAAATTATTAAAAAAAGTAATTACCTCCTATAAGGAATCCATTTGAGGGGAATGGATCACCTAAAAGTATTACTGTATATTTAACATACATACCATTTTTTTCAAGTGAAGCATACCCCATCCTTGATTTATGGTGGGAGTACATTGGTTTTAATGAACATTAATTATTATCAACACTCAGTTATTGTTTCATAAATTAAGAATTATTAATCAAATTAATTGATACACATATTATCATGAAATTCATTACCAATCAAAATGTACCTAGAGATATGTCTACTCATGATGAAAAATAAAAACATTCCTATTTATTGGTTTATATAGTGTGCATACATCTGTAGAGGGTGTGAGTTTATTTCCCCTTCATCATATTTGATATGATACTTTGTAAGAATTTTCTGAAATCCTCTATAAACCTTTCTAGTGAGCATTAATAAAAATTTCATTCAGAATCAATCTACTATTAATGCACCCTCTAAGAGATAATAAAGAGTAACTCAATGTTTCATTATTTTATTTTTTATTAAAATAAATAATGTATATAATAATGTTACCCTAATCTCTTCCCAAATTTATTCTTTAAGCACAGGAACAACATTGTTCCATGAATCTGCATCAACCATAATTTCCATTCAAGTAGTGATCCCAATGTAACTACTAAACATGGTCTTGTTGGTTTTAACATGATAGACACATTCATTCCATCCAACATCAAATTTTATGACTTCACCTCTCTTTTTAATAATTTTTTCTAACACCATCACGCTACGACACTCTTATTATTTTTCTAGGAAATATGTTTTTCACTATCTACCATTTACTCAACTTCAAAACAGACAATATGTTGTTCCAATGGACTGGTTGCATCAATATGTGCAGAAGCTTGTTGTTCCTATATATTAGGAGCATCAGGATGTTGAAAAACGTTTTGTTACCTAGTATTGAGAGCATCAACATGTGAATAATTCATTATCTGAAGAAGTGGTTGAAAATTTAATTTAGATTATGTAAATTCACCAGTTAATAGATAATAATATGAGGTAATATAATATATATTATAAAAATATATAACCTGATTATTGAACTCTCTATTTTCTAAAGGTTGAAGATATTTGACCCCTCTATCGAGTATCAAAATCCTCTTGTTGTAGTATCCTCTGACATACAAGAACCCATCTACATTAGGACAATTGTGAAATTATTAAAACAACCCAATGATAGGGTCATCCTCCGTTGAATTGACATTTGACCCTTTAGTGGTTTTGGTTGACAATAGAATAATTGATCACTTTCAGTTCACAGGATATGGAACATAAAATACTTTTAATACCCGTGATTCCATTATAAAGGGTTCATATTTATACCCTTCTTTACTAAAATCCACTTTCATGAATCCCAATTTATCTATTTTAAATACACTTCTGCTATTAACCCACTTTCATTGAAAAATAAACACTTAGAATGTTTTATAATCTAAATCCCATATTTTTTTGATGATTCCAAAGTATAACATATTCAAATAAATTGGATCTCATTCCATTGTACCAAATACATGCATTGATTTAATCATAAGTTTAACTCCACTATTTATCATGGTACTCCATTCATCATATTAATTTGTATAAAATACAAAACCATTAATTATATAACCATTATGAGATAATACATGCACACTTGTTTCTCTGGATATCCATCAAAGTCGTTCTAAAATTAAATCTAAATTTTTAGTTGAATCCTTAAAAATATGGTCTCATAACCATCTTAAAAACTATTGATTATGTGAATTTGATATCTAGATCTCAGCCCTTGATGGGTTTAAATTCCTAAGAATTACTTTTTGGGTTTCAACATATGGCACAACCTCTAAACTATTATACAAAATGTAAAGGTGATCCTGCACATGAGTTGTAATAATAATTATGGCAACAACTTTTTGAGAAATTCCTTTACCCAAAATCCGCCCTATGTGATCAGATTTTGGTAGACCAATGATTTAAACATCATACAGATAGTCGATACAAATTTGAATAGCTTCCTCAAAAACATATCGGTCTACAATACAACCTTCTGCCCGACTTCAATTTTTGACATACCCTTTCATAATATTCATATACAATTCAATGGGGTACATCCATATATAATGTATATAATCACACAGTTGAATATCTTTAACCAAGTGAACCATAAAGTGAACCATCATATAAAATAATTTTTATGGGAATAAAATATATAATTCATATAATATTGTATCAATTTCCTTTCCATAGTTATAAATTTTTCCAGGTCTATAAATTTGTTACATATAGCTTTGAAAAAGAAATAGAGCTTGGTTAATGTATAATGGTTGGTAAAAATGAAATGTAAAGATACAAGCATTATATATTTCATCAAAACATTAAATTAATGTGATTTAAGACCCTTTAAATTCAAATTATTCATTGACACAATATTGTTGATATTTTATGAATACCCCTCTAGAACCTTTATATCAATCATAAAGTTTCAATAATGATATATCTCTTTCCTAGAAAGAGTGTAAAAAGAAGAAGGAAAGTCATTTATCACCCCATAAAACATGTCCTCCAACATAAAATACTTATTTTTGTAAGCATCATACAATGTACCACCTAAATCCCACAATAATTTAAAATATTTAATCAATGGATCAAAATAAACATCAATATCATTACCTGGTTGTTTTGGTCCAGATATAGGTAGAGATAACATAATGTATTTTTGTTTCATGCATAACCACAATGGAAAGTTATAATTTAATAACATAACCGACCATGTAATATGATTTATTCTTTGAAAACTAAAAGGAATCACTCCATATATAGATAGTACAAGATGAAGGTTTCTCAGCTCATTTCAAAATTCAGGATACTCGTGATCAATTTTCTTCCACCGAGGAGAGTTTTCTAGGTGATGAAGTTTCCCATATTTATTTCTTGTATATGTTTTTCATTTCAATTAACTTATAGTCACCTTAATTATATATAAAATTCCACACCTTGTAATGATTTGAAATTACCATATAACTTTTGTAGGACC
The DNA here is from genome assembly GCA_963277665.1 of Viscum album. NCBI lineage: Eukaryota > Viridiplantae > Streptophyta > Magnoliopsida > Santalales > Viscaceae > Viscum > Viscum album. Next base: position 1,283,273,457 of record OY728138.1, on the reverse strand, counting down.
TGATTCATCTTTCTTATGTCGAGATCCACCGCACTTTGGGCATTTTTAAAGTGACCTGTGGTACATTATAAACAATATAATGTTTTTTGGACATATATTTATTCTTTCAGAGATCATACCCATTGAAAATAGAATTATTTTAGAATAATATGTTTGGAATGGAAGATCTTTATCTTTTGGTAGTATATAATTCAAGAGAGTAAGTCATTTAGTAAAACTAGCATAACTCCATCTATTGCCAAATTTTATATTATATATATTAATTATGGTTGACAATGATTTATATTTATTAAAACAAACATAGAATGGAATATTTTCACAACTATTTATCTTCTCAAACAATTTTGGATGATCATAAATATCATCTTCAACTATCATGATCATTTCCTCAATATGATCTTCAGCATTATTCACACCGGTAATCATATCCTTGATACATTATTCTTCATTGTTTACACTTGTAATCATATTAGATGATCCATAAAGTATAGTTTTATCCCAATAACTAGATACATTAACTTTTTAACCATGTTTAGTCCAACATTTATAACTTCAATATATTCTATGATAGATGAAGTGTTCTTAAAACTCATCTGAACTAATTAGTATTCAATAAAAAAAATGTAAGCATGGACAAAGGATTTGAGAAGGGTTATATGCATTATCTTTTATAAACATGATGAACTCTTTCACCCCATCCTTATACTAATTTTTCATATGATTTTTATCCATCCATTTTTGATTCATATCCATCCTATTTGATTTAGTAATATTAATATTTAAGAAAATGAATAAATACACAAAATGTATGATCTTATAACCCATAAAAGGTCATTATTAAATAATCATTTAAGCTACATGAATCCATTTTTCTAAGATAATAATATCTGAATGATGCATATGGTGATTGTTTTATATTAGTGGGAATAATTGAATAAAATGAATGTGTGATATCTATAAATTTACAAAGAATCAAATTAAATTTTCATTTATCTCAAAACACAGAGATCAAGGACGATTTTTAAAAATTTTCTAGGTGAGAGTAAAATAAGGTGGAGTTGATTGGGGTTATTATACCTGGTAATAGAAGCCTATCATATATGTTCACAAAAATGAAAATATAAAATGGATTGGGGTTATTCTTCTTGGTATTGTAAGAAAATGGTTAGAATTATATTATTTTAATCCATGGAAGTTGGAAGAATACTTGGAACTTGGAGAAAATTATCATATATAAACTATAGAAACCCAACCTTCTAATTATTTGAAATCACCACCTTACATGATAAGTGGGTAGAATTTTTATAGTGTACAAATGATCCTTTTATCTAAATACTCATTAATCCAGGAGATTCATGTGATAAAAGTGGTAAATTTGTAAAATAACTATAACATATGATTAATTTGATGATATATCATATGATTAAATAGTGGGAAATGTGGTGTTTTAGTGATAGGATGATCAGGATCGGAATTTTTTCCTTTTTCAGATGATGAACATGTTGATATAGACCAATCACATGGTCCCGAGAACCCAACATTTAAAGAAAATTATGATTTTAATTGGGGTTTGATTAATAAAAGTGTGGGAATGTATCAATGGGATGAACTGATAAATTCAACTAAAAAAATTCAAAATGGTGTCTCAAATAAATCTAATGGTGATCAGAATGAATGCAAGAAGGTCCACAAGAAAGAACACAATGAAAAGAAATACCCACATATGAACAATTTATGTTAAATGATACAAATATTTTTTTAAAATAAATTGTGTTTAGGATAAGGGTATAGGTTTAATAAAATAAAATATAAACAAGGGTTATTTAGGAAATTTGAAATAGTATAATTGTTTCATTTTTTCCTTCCAAATCACCCTGATTTTGCGGCGATTTGTAATCTTCAATTGGGGATAAATTGATTTCTTTGAGTTTATCCCTAAAGGATTTCTCTCCATCCAAAATAACCCTACCAAATAGGGGAAATTAGTTTGAATCACTCCATTTCATTTTCTTTCTCACCAAATCTCCACTACTAAACTAGCTATTAAGGTATTAGAAGAAAATTTCTCATGGTTTTTGGATTGCACCATGATGTTCTCAACCCAGCTAAGAAAATAAATCCATTTTGAAGGTGATGAATGTGGAGAAAGTTCAAGGATCAATTAAAGAGGAGATTGAAATGAACTAAGGTTATGAGCATACAGATAGAGTGGTGTGAGGTTGATTAAATATGAATATAAATAATCACATACATTAGATTATGAGAGGATCAATTCATCCTAGAAGTTGTAGGGGGTAGTCGTGATGGAGGTGGACTTCCATGAGATACTGAATGACATGAAGAAGAAAGTTCTTTTATGGTTGAATATATAAAATCGACGAGGGTTTTATTATGTCTTTCTAAAAAAGTGATGATAAAGATTCATTTTATCTGCACTAAAAAAATAAGTGCTAATAAAGCCTATATTTATCATAAGTATAATTATAGTGCTGATAACTATTTTTTTATACATAAAATACAAAAAATATTAAATTGAATATATATTAAATATGCATAAATTATAAAAAATAAACAAAATATTTTGTAGTATTAATGAATATATAAAAATGAATTTAAATAGATTAATCATATAGATTGATTTAAACAAAAAATTATAAATCTTAATAAGTAAAATTGAATGAATATTAATAATATAAATTAAAACCATTCTAAGAGAATTAAAACTTAGAAAATAATTATGTATATTTCATAAGATTAACTACATTGGTAGTAAACACGTACAAAAATGAAAAAAGTACTAGACAATGCATTTAAATAAATTAATTATATAAATTTCAAACATTTTAGAAATATTATTGCATAATAAATATAATTTAATAGATATTAATCATATAAATTTAAAACATATTAATAATAATAAAACTTAGTAAAAAATTATATATAAATAAATATTAAAAATGAATAAATCCCAAAAATATTAAAAATTAATAAATATTAAAAATGGATAAGTAATATTAAATGAACTAATTTTAAAAATTAATAAATAAAATTAAATAAATTAAGAAAATACTTAAAAAAGTGAATTTGCAAAGTCCATGAGACTTGGTAGATATATTGGTGTATCATAATTTACTGAACCGTCTTCAAACGAAGGCCACGAGCCTTGGCAGAGAGAAAAGACCTAGAAGTGTGGTCAACATCCACATGGAAGATCCCCACATAGTTAGGGTTGGTAGGGTCCCAACCTCATCCATGTGGTTGACTTTGATATTTGGTGTCTTTTTCATTTTTTTTGGGCTCCTATACCATGCCTGACCCTTCTCATTGTCTATAGATTTTCATTTTAATAAATGGAATAGGGTCTTCAAACCTTATCCTAAACTTTTTAAAAAATATATTAAAACTTAATAAATAAAAATGAATAAATATTAATCATATAAATTATGAACATATTGAAAATATTAAAACTTATGAAATAAATATGTATAAATTTTGAAAAATATATAAAGTCCAAAAATATTTAAAATTAATAGATATAAAAAAATGAAAAAAATATATTAAATAAAGTATTATTAAAAATTAATAAATAAAATTAAATAAATTTTAAAAATATTAACTATTTAAATTAAAAAATTAATAAAAAAATTCATTTAAACAGATTAATTATATAAATTTCAAACACATTTCAAATGTTAAAAATTAATAAACAAAAATGAATAAATATTATTCACATAAATTAAAAACAAATTGAAAATATTACATAGTAAATAATTATATGTATATAAATATTATAAAATGATTAAATTCCAACAAATATAATAATCAATAAATATTATAAATGAATAAATAATATTAAATGAAAAAATATTAAAAATGAATAAATAAAATTTAATAAACAAAAGTATTTTAAAAAATGAATTTATAAGATTAACTACATGGATTGCAAACTCATAAAAAAGAATAAAATATTAAAAAATGCATTTAAATAACTTAATTATATAAATTTTAAAACATTTTTAAAATAATAAAACTACATTAAATAAAATTGAGTAAATAATAATCATATAATTGAAAACATATTATAAACAATTCTTACTAAATAAATATGTTTAAATTTTAAAAATTGAATAAATTCTAAAAAAATATACATTAAATGTGAAATAATATTAAAAATATGAATAGTATATTCCATACAAATATGTATAGATGTCCTATACATAGACATACCCATGAATATATGTACATCCCACATATAAACATAGATAATAATATATAAATTCAAATTTCACATATTAATAATTCATATTCATTTATATTTATATAATTGTTTAAATTATTAAAATGTAATTAATATATCTTATTTATATTAATTATATATATATATTTTATTTAATATATATAATTAAACATTAGTTTTTAAATATAAATATAATAAAATTTTATATATTGATAATATTTGTTTATTAGAAGTTATATAAATCTTTTATTTGTGCTATAAAATCACTAATAAAGATGAACCATTATCAGTGCTAAAAAACACACTGAAAAGGGTACACTTTTACCAATTCTTTTTTTAGCATTGATAAATGTGATCTTTAGTAGTGCTTTTAGCTAGCACTAATAAAGGTTTCACTTTTATGAGGGCTTTCGGTTTAACACTGATAAAATAAATTACTATTTATCACACGATCTATGGTAGTATGAAGTGGTGGGATATTATCCAAACACATCCTTATCAGTGAAAGGGGTCGATCTTCTAATCTCATCCTTATCCTGTTATCTAGATGCAAACATCATGTTTCTTATTATCACATTAATCCCACTTTTTTGATAGGCATCCTTATGAGTTGAGCCCCAAGAATGGTAAAGTGGAATCTGAGTATGTGTTCTTACCTTCTGATAGGCGTTGTCATGGGCACTTTCAAATTATATTCATTTTTAGGTTACTTAGGTGTAGCAGAGTGGCTGGCCAAGGTCATCTCTCAAAGGAGGAAGTGAATTTAACAACTTATTAAAGGTATTCTAAAAATAAAATAGAGTAGAATTAAAACGATAGTTAAACGGATGGGGGTTGTTTATAGTTTATAAATCTAGAATAAGTTTGCTGGAAGAAGATTGTATTTTTTTTTGTTTTTAATTTTGAAATGAAAGTTGATTAACAAAGCACAACGAGAAGATGTTTTTTTAGAAAAATATTTAAAAGATGTAATCGATCTAACTCTACCTATTCATTTAATTATTAATAATTATCATTTAAATTAACATCCAATTAATTATGATCCCTTAATTTGTTAACCCTCTAACCCTATTAGAGTTAACTTAACCACAAAGATGAAATTAATTAAACCATAGGCTAGTTTCGGAACATGCAATCGTAGAACCCTGATTTGATTAATTTTATAAGTCTATCTTATGGTCAGTGGTTAATTAGTGAACAAATAAACTCTGTAAATGAGGATTAATTGAGTTTAGGGATGATATTTTAACTCTACAAATTTATCCCATGTGACTTGGTTTTACAGATTATATTTGTGCTCTCATAATTTACACAAAATCTCAACCTCACATGTTTTTGTGTAAATTGTTCAATTGCTTGATTAATTTCATTTAAATTAAAACTCAATTAATATAACATATTATTAGAATTACAGTAGCTCATTTATTCAAAATAAATGAATGAAGTCAGTGAGAATTAGATCGATTACATTAAAAAACCACTCTTCCATGAGCGGTGTAGTCATCGTAGAAACATTTTTCATTTGCAATGGTTTAGAAAGGGTGTAACCCAATCTAATTTACACTATTGATTTCCAATCCGAATAGGAAGATTAAGAGAAGAATAATATTGAAAATAATAGAATAAATGGAAGACAAACTAAGAGTTTATTGAAAGAAGAAAAGCATTACAACATGAAGAAGAAGAAGGAGAAGAGGAGGGCTTGATGAGGGGATTCTTGCTTCAAGATATATCCCTCTTACAATGGTTGGATAATTGGAGTTAAACCTCTTCTATTCTGCCTTAAACCTTTCAATGCACGCCCCAACCCCACGAAATGAGAAAAACACCAATATATTGAGTGGTGGAGAGGCTAGGTTCAAAAGTGGTTTCAAGTTTGAATGGGGAATATCGGCAAAATATTTTATGCCAAATGGTACCACCCATTTGACCACCAAAACGCGTGAATCAACTATCCTTATAGAATTATGATCCGCGATAAAATAAGTCATGTAGAGCCTCTCAAAATTTGGTCCTTATCCAATAACAGATGAAGAAGTTATGACCCAAATACAGAACCAATGTCCATTCTGCCGAGTCCATCCCACCATTGACTTAATGTCCCATTTACTCTATCTTAATGCACTTTTTAGCTCTAGTGTCATGAATAAAGGTTGTATAAAATCAAGTTACGAACACGTTTACGAAATATCAAGTTCAAATAGTAAATATTAAAATATTTATCTTCAAAATACTACAGTATATTTTAAAAGGGTAAAACTAGAGTTTTCATCAAATTTTCATATGAATGATCTAATCCCAAATATTTCATAAATGAATATATTTAGAACAATGTGAGGAAATTATATCATTTATTATAAAAAAAATATTCAAGAAAATAGTGTTTTATCAACTCCCCCACACTTACCCTTTTGCACTCCTGGGCAAAACCTCATATCAAGTAAACATCAATATAAAATCAAAACCAATTTTAAAACACATATCCTTGAGATAACACAATTACACACCAAGAAACAAAAGATATAATGCCTCATTAAAATACATTATTTCAAGTTCTTAATTTATATCATTCAATGTATTTCCACTTTATTTATCCTCCTATGCACAAAACACTTACCTCAATTGAATTTTCTCTTATCACAAAAATGTCAATTTTTTTGCAATGTCTTTCTCATACAAACTCATAAAAGGGTCAACATAGGCTTGATAAATTCCTACATCTCTACCCGATGTGAGTTAAGGACATATTTTTATCATGAAGACTTTTTAGTTCTGTTCTGTGGCTTTCAGTTAGTAGGATTTAGATGTGAAAAATTCTGAGGCCGAATGAGGAGGGCTTGACTCTTTTTGAATCATAATTGAATTAATCTAATTTTCACTTAAATATAGTCTCCTAATTAATCCACATAGTATCAATTCATCTCCATTATCATGAAAATTCATGGAAAGTTTACACCATTCATCATTAAGCAACTAAAATTTCAATCTTCTAAAACATGATTTTCTATAATGTTCCAGATAGACACAACTTTCTACATCAATTAGAAGCTCCAGAAAAGGCACAACTTCACTTATCATGAAATCTCAAGAAAAGGAACAACTTTCAATATAATTATTTTCTTTAGTAGAAAACACATCTCTTCATAATTTAATTTTTCACCCGAAGTATCACAAAATGTGGTAGGACAACACAAGACAGCTTCCCCCACACTTAATCTCAACTAGATTATGGAATTTCACTTCAAGAGTTGGTTGGATAGGGAAAATTTACTTGTAATGTGGCTAACCTAATAGGCCGTGCATGGATTATAAGAGCTAAAAGGATTAAACATTCAATTTAGGCCATTATAAAAAAGGATTTTTTGAAATAGGGGCTTTAATACCAAACAAACGCCTCAATCATTTAAACATAAGTGCCTCAACCCCTCAAGTTTTGACAGGAATAAATCAAAATCTGGTTAAATCAAGCATGGTTTGGTTCTCTTAAGAAGTGAGGGTAATGTAAAGAAAATTAAAATAATGGTTCAGAAGCCTCACATGAAAGTGGTTTCAAATATAAAGATAGTGAGATGTGGCATGGGATTCAAAATTCAGTGTAATTTTCATGAAATTACTAAATATTTGAACTTGAAACAAAGTCATTTCAGTATTAATTTAAGCTTAGTTTTAGGGGATTAATTTCTTCACTTATTGATATGGATTTAAAAATGGTGACGAGAATAATTTCAGCTCAAAAGTTTCAAAAACACCCAAAAAATTTAAAAATAAACACACAAAATTTGAAAAACACACATTTTTTTGTCTTGTTTTTTTTGATAGGAAAACAATTGAAATTACTAAACTAAAAGGTTCCCTCCCCCACAGTTAAAATATTTCATTGTCCTCAATGTGAACCCATGAGATGATATATGCACATGAAACGTATAATTTTAAATAGGACAAAGAATAAAAATGTTAAAGGGTTAGGAACAGCCTGATGTGCTCAAGTGATGATGGGGTCATGTAGTGTGATAAAATCCACTACATCAGTAGGAAGTCCCTCAATTTATATCTTCAAATGTTGCCCATTGACTATAAATATCCTTCCTGTGTCCTCTTGTGTGATCTCAACTACACCGTAAGGAAAAACATTATTCACAACATAAGGACCTAACCATATGGAACACAACTTACCAGGCATCAGCTTCAGTCATGAACTGTAGAGAAGGACTTTATCTCCAACATGAAACTACTTTTTTGGATCATTCTATCATGATATGATTTTGATTTTTCCTAATAGAGCCTTGAGTTCTCATATTAATACAATTGAATCTCCGCAAGCTCTTGAATTTGCATCTTCCTTTGTATTCCAGCTTGGCACAAATCCATGTTGCATTTCTTTATAGCCCAATAAGCCTGATGCTCACCTTCCACAGGGATATGTCATGCTTTCCCAAAAACAATTCAAAATGGGGACATACCAATGGGTGTCTTGTATGCTATCCTATAAGCCCACAATGCATCATCCAAGCGCTTTCTCTAATCTTTCCTATTTGGATGCATGGTTTTCTCCAATTTTTTTTTTCAATTCCCTATTTGAAACCTCAGCCTGACCATTTGTTTGAGGGTTGTATGGTGTTGATGTTTTGTGTGTCACCCCATACTTTTGAAGAAGGGAAGAAAAATTCCGATTGTAGAATTGTGTCCCTTGGTCACTGATGATGGCCTTCGGTACTCCAAACTTGCAAAAAATCTGTTCTTTGACAAAGTCCACAACAACATGAGAATCATCAGTCTTGGTGGCCTTAGGCTCCACCCATTTACTCACATAATCAACAGCAACCAAAATATACAAAAATCTAAATTAACTAGGAAAAGGTCCCATAAAATCAATTCCCCAAACATAAAAAATATCACAGAATAAAATGGGTTGTTGGGGCATCTCGTGTCTCCTTGAAATGTTTCTAGTGTGTTGGCAATTAGAGAATGACTTACAAAACACATGGGAATCATGGAATAATCATGGCCAATATAATCCAGAGTTTAAGACTTTTCTAACAGTACTTTGGGGTCCAAAGTGTCCACCACAAGCAAGTGTATGACAGAAATGCAAAACAGACTCAAATTCATGATCGGGAACACACCTCCTAATGACTTTGTCACTACACATGTTACATAGGTAAGGATCATCCCACACATAAAACCTAGACTCACTTTTTAATTTTTGGACTTGATGCTTCTTCAAATTTACTAGGATTTCAGAGGTAAAAATGTAATTAACTAAATCAGTATAACAAGGATGCATACCTGAGATGGTATAGAGATGCTCGTCGGGGAAAGTGTCCGGAAGTGGTACCTGGTCCAAGGTGTCACCCTCTAGTGTGTGAGTAAGCCTACTCATGTGGTTTGCCACTAAATTCTCCGACCCCTTCTTGTCCTTTATCTTGATTTCAAACTCTTGAAGAAGGATCATCCAACAGATAAGTCGTGGCTTTGCATCTGGCTTCTTTATGAGGTACCTCAAAGATGCATGGTCAGAAAAAACAACTACTTTAGATCCCAATAAATATGAATGAAATTTATCTAAAGAAAATATAACAGCAAGAAACTCTTTTTCTATGGTTGTGTAATTTGATTGGGCTGAATCCAGTGTCCTCGATGCATAGGCGATCACATGTGAACGTCCCTCCACCCTCTGAGATAAGACGGCTCCAACCGCGAAGTTGGAGGCGTCACACATAAGCTCAAAAAGAATCTCTCACAGTGGGGGATGTATGATTGGTGGAGTGGTCAGAAACATCTTTAGCTCATCAAAGGAAGTCCTACAAGAATCATCAAACACAAAATTAGAATCCTTTTAAGGTAATTGTGACATATGAAGAGCAATCTTACTAAAATATTTGATGAAGCGCCGATGAAATCCTGCATGCCCTAGGAAAGATCTAACATCAGGCACACATGAAGGATACAGAAAGGATGAAATAATATCTACCTTAGATCTATCAACCTCTATCCCATGTTTTGACACTACATGCCCTAAGACAATGCCATGATCTACCATAAAATGACACTTTTCAAAGTTCAGGACCAAATTCTTCTCAATATAATGATTCAAAACCTTTCCCAAACTACTTAGACATTCATAAAATGAATACCCATACACTATAAAATCATCCATAAATACCTCCATGCCGGTCTCAATAAAATCAGAAAAATTACTCACCATGCATCTCAGGAAGGTACCTGGGGCGTTGCAAAGTCCAAATGGCATCCTTCTGTAGACAAACTCACCCAAAGGACAAGTGAATGTTGTCTTCTCCTGATCCTCCGGAGTAATAGTAACCTGAAAATATCTAGAAAATCCATCCAAGGAACAATAATGTGTTTTCCCAGCAAGTCTCTCAAGCATCAGATTAATAAATGAGAGGGGGAAATGGTCCTTGCGAGTAGATTGATTTAGTTTCCTACAATCAATACACACACGCCAATTGTTTTTCACCCTCATTGGAACTAACTCATATTTCTCATTTTTAACAACAGTAACACCACTTTTCTTAGGCACAACCTGAATAGGACTTACCCACTGAGAATCTCAAATGGGATAGATGATAGATGCCTTGAGAAAATTTTCAACCTCTTTTTTAACAACCTCCAAAAGTGTTGGATTGAGTCTCCTTTGTGGCTGACTAACCGGTTTATCCCCATCTTCCAAAAGAATCCAATGCATGAAAATATAGGTGCTAATACCTGATATGTCAGCCAAGGTCCACCCAATTTCCCTGATGTTCTCCCTCAAAATATTCAAAAGTTTTTCATCATGTTCAAAAGAGATATTGTTTGGAATGACAACATGTAATTTCTCACCACTCAACAAGTATGAGTATTTGAGATTTAGTGGAAATGGCTTGAGTTCCAGTGTAGGGGGGTGGTGTATGGATGGAGACATAGAAGGAACTGAAATATGTGCACAAAGAGCATCAGTATCCGAATATACATAATCAAAATCAGAGAATAAAGCATCAAATCCATCAGCGTACTCAATAGCCATGTCATAATTAGAGTTCACGTGATCAAAACCAGAATATGACTTCATTTCAAAATCAAATCTAAGGGAGTCTTGTGCATTATAAATAGGTGTGGAAGTACTCTTAGACATCAAACTAGAACCAATAATCATAATCTCCCTAAGCATAGAACAATCAATTTCCATGGGGTTTTTACTTGTTGGTTAAAATGGGAGGTAACAAATTCAGAATGATCCTCTGAGGGGTACTTCATAGAATCCATAACATTAAATATCACAACTTCATCTCCAAACTCCATGGAAAGTGTACCCTCATGAACATTTATGATAGTTTTTTGCAGTTTTGTGGAAGGGTCTACCTAAGAAAATGGGAGCATGAGAAATTACCTGATCATCCTCCATTTTGAGCACATAGAAGTCTACTAGAAAGATCATGTCTCTTACATGGACAAGTACATCCTCAAGGACTCCCGCTGGATATGTCGTAGATCTATTCGCCAACTGCACCACTACTCTTGTCAGCTTCAACTCACCAACCTATAAAGAAGAGAATACAGAGTGATGAATCACATTTATTGAATCTCCTAAATCAAAAAGAGAATCAGAAAAGTTCAACTCTCCTTTGGTGCATGGGATTGTGAATGTCTCGGGATCCTTGCACTTTGTTGGAATTACTAGAGTTGATGTAATAAGTGCTGGGACATTTCTTCCAAGGTTGATCCTCTCATTTCCCTTGATCCCTCTTCGATTGGTGCAACGTTCTTTAAAGAATTTGGCATACCTTGTAATGTTTTTGATGGCTTCAAGTAGAGGGATGTTGATCTCAACACACTTGAATGTGTCAAAAACCTCTTTTTGAATCGCCTCTTCAACCATCTTCTTGGTTTGAAAAACCCTATTTGGAAAGGGAATAGGTTTAGAAGGAACATAATCAATCTTTTTCTTACCTTTATATTTCTACTTGGGTTGATTATTAGTTGAGATTAGGTTGGGAAGGAAGATTTCCAGAATTCTTACTTACTAGTTCATGGAGGGTAGTGGCAATCTGGTTCATTTGAGTCTTCAACAACCTCAACTCCGAACCTCGACTATTCACCTCATTCTGTTGATTAAGAACATTTTGTTTCAAAAGATCATTAGTGTTTGAGTCTACCTTGTGTTGTAGATTCCCTTGTTGCTGACTTGTTGATGTTTGATCTTTGAATCTCCTTTGGGGTTGTTGGAAACCCTGTCGGTAAGGTGGAGGCTGCTGGAAGTATGGTTGAAAAGGGGGCCTTTCTTGTTTCCCAGAGCCATACCTCATGTCTGAATGATCCTTCCAACCTTGGTTGAATGTTGGTGCAAATGAGTAATACTTATTTTGGGGATGTGGTTGTTGTTGTTGCTGATATGGTATCCCAGGGAATACTGATGCACAATATTCTATTTCTTGTAGTTTGGGGCAACAATTAGTTGGGTGGCTTTACTCAGTGCAAATTCCACAAGGCCTTGAAGGAGTGGGTTGGGATGTCTTTTGATCCAAATCAATATACCTCACCATTGTGGTCAATTATTTAGACTTGGTATCAATCAAATGACTTTAAAGAGAAGAAGGACTTACCTGATGTACTCCCCTGACATGTGGTGTACCTCTATCGCCAAATTGTTGGGAGTTTTGGTCCATCTTGTCGATCAATACACGTGCGGCTATTGGTGTCTTGTCCACCAATACCCCTCCTGCTGCGGCATCCACGATGCTCCTCTCCATAGGTGTGAGTCCTTCATAGAAGTACTGAATGAGGAGTTGCTCACTAATTTGGTGATGTGGACAGCATGCACACAACTTCTTGAATCGCTCCCAGTACTCATACATTGACTCCCCTTGGGATTGATTGATCCTTGGGATCTCCTTATGAATGGAAGTGGTCCTCGATACTGGAAAAAATTTCTACAAGAAAAGATGTTTCAAATCATTCCAACATGTTACATCTTCAAGTTGTAAATAGTACATCCAATCCTTTGCAGCTCCATCAAGTGAAAATGAGAAATGCTCTTAATTTGATTTGATCTTCAGAGAAATTTCTAGGATTTAGGGTTGAGCAAACCACATTAAATTATTTCAAATGTTTATTGGGATCCTCACCAGTGAGGCCATGAAACTTTGGAAGTAAGTGAATTAATCTAGATTTTAGTTCATAGTCTGATTTGATATTTGAGTATGCAATACAATTTGGTTGATAATTAATATCAGGTGCAGCCAATTATCAAATGGTTCTATTTATCTCATTTTTATTATTTCCAGCCATTGGTTCTTCTTTTATGTTTGAATTTTAATTTCTTCCAATTTTAATGTTTCCAAAAGAGATGAATTCACCAACTGGTTGAAATGTTGAAACTTCCCGTAGACTGAGACTATCTGATATGAGCTTGAAGGCTATGTTAAATATCAGGGTCAAGATCTAAGATATCCTCAGGATTGGATTGTGTCATAAATCAAAAAATGAAAATAGGAAAAGTGGACCAAAAGAAAAACGAGAAGTTTGAGTTGATGGTCCAAAAAGAAAAGAAGAGGATGAAAAAAATGAAAACTTGAGAAAGGGGAAAGATGAAAGAGAGAGGTGAAGAAAATAATAAAATTAAAAATAAAAGAAATACCTCTAAATGGTTGAATAAATTACTTGCCTCCCCGGAAATGGCACCAATTTGATAGGCATTGTCGTGGGCACTTTCAAATAATATTCAGTTTTAGGTTACTTAGGTGTAGCAGAGTCGCTGAACATGGTCGTCTGTCGAAGGAAGAAGTGAATTTAACAACTTATTAAAGGTATTATAAAAATAAAATAGAGTATAATTAAAACACTATTTTAAAGGATGGGGGTTGTTTATAGTTTATAAATCTAGAATAAGTTTGCCGGAAGAAGACTGTATTTTGTTTTTGTTTTTAATTTTGAAATGCAAGTTGATTAACAAAGCACAACGAGAAGATGTTTTTTTAGAAAACTATTTAAAAGATTTAATGGATCTAACTCTACATATTAATTTAGTTAGTAATCATTATCATTTAAATTAAAATCCAATTAATTATGATCCCCTAATTTGTTAACCCTCGAACCCTACGGGAGTTAACTTAACCACAAATATGAAATGAATTAAAGCCTAGGCTAGTTTCAGAACATGAAATAGTAGCACCCTGATTTTATTAATGTTCTAAGTCTAGATTATGGTCAGTGGTTAATTAGGGAACAAATAAACTCTGTAAATGAGGATTAATTGAGTTTAGGGATGATATTTGAACTCTATAAATTTATCCCATTTGACTTGGTTTTACAGATTAAGTTTGCGCTCTCATAATTTACACAAAATCTCAACCTCGCGTGTTTTTGTGAAAATTGTTCAATTGCTTTCTTAATTTCATTTAAATTTAAACTAAATTAATAGGCCATATTATTATAATTACATTAGCTCATTTATTCAAAATAAATGAATGAAGGGGTGAGAATTAGATCGATTACATAAAAAACTACTCTTCCATGAGCGGTGTAGTCATCATAGAAACGTTTTGCATTTGCAATGGTTTAGAAAGGGCGTAGCCCAATCTCGTTTCCACTCTTGATTTCCAACCCAAATAGGAATTTTAAGAGAAGAATAAAATTGAAAATAATAGAATAAATGGAAGACAAACTAAGAGTTTATTGAAAGAATAAAAGCATTACAACATGAAGAAGAAGGAGAAGAAGATGGCTTGATGAGGGGATCCTTTCTTAAAGAGATACCCCTCTTAAAATGGTTGGAGAATTGGAGTTAAAACTCTTCTCTTCTTCCTTATACTTCTCAATTCACGTCCCAACCCCACCAAATGAGAAAAAAACCAATTTATATAGTGATGGGGAGGCTAGGTTCAAAGTGGTTTCAAGTGTGAATGGGGAATCTCGGAAAAATATTTTATGCCAAATTTAACCACCCATTTGACCACCAAAACACGTGACTCATCTATCCTTACAGAATAATGATCCGAGAGAAAATGAGTAATGTATCTCCTCTCAAAATTTGGGCCGGATACAATCACAAATGAAGAAGTTATGGCCCAAATACAGAACCCATTTCCATTCTGCCGAGTCCAGCCCACCATTTAATTAATGGACCATTTACTCCATCCAAATGCACTGTTTATCTCTAGTGTCCTGAATAAAAGTTGTAGAAACTTAAGTTTGGAAATAGGTTAAAAAATATAAAGTTCCAATAATAAATATTAAAATATTTATCTTCAAAATAATACAGTACATTTTAAAAAGGTAAAACTGGAATTTTCATCAAACTTTCAAATGAATGATCTAATCCAAAATATTTCATAAATGAATATATTTAGCACAATTTGAGGAAATTATATCATTTATTATCAATAAAATATTCATCAAAATAGTGTTTTATCACCTTCTATTAGAGAGAGCGATATTCCAATTATGAAAGGAACATTGATAGTATCTATCATGACTGTTTCTATTAGTGAAGGAGAAGATGGTTCAAGTATGACCATTTAGCATTATTATCATGTTTTTCATCACCTCGATCATTTTTTATCTCATTTCAGGGTCATAAAGTTGATTTAATAGTGGGGGATATTCTATCAGGGATAAATATCCATTCATCACCATCTAAATTTAGAAACATTAACAAGGAATTGGATGAACGCAAGTCTTCCTTTTCTTATACCGGGTCAATTAACCTTTTTCATTGCATGATGAATTGGAATAAAAGATTATATAAATTTTTCTATAGAAAATATCTCTATGTTTATCCATCAAAAGATTAAAACATTGGATCCTTTTCCGGTGCAACAATAAACTACCATAGAGTCGGTGAGAGTGGGCCCATTTGACCTACCTGAAGTAGATCATGAAATTCTATAGAATAGGGTAGTAAAAATCTCGAGTTGAATCAAAAAAATCTTATGATTTTGTGAGCCTATTCACCTCAATGAGTAAACCAACTTCTAAAATATTTTTTTGGACAAATTCAGTAGGATGATTTTAGACTCTTACAAGTTTATGAGTTGAGCATACAAGTTGAGTTTGTGAGTCGAGCATGGAAAGGGTTGGTATTATGTTGTGTAGAGACCATGTAAGATATGATCAATAAATATATGACACTCCATAGTCAAAGTAGTCAATATAGGCTATTATGAGACTAAAATTCGAGTCCATGCGTTGAGTTTTCTGGTGTCAAATGATTCTATATAGACTCTCAAGTTTGACTACCTTCCTGTAGATGGTTCACTATATCGGGATATCCCTGCTCGATAAATAAGCGAAGAAACAATCATAGAAGGGGGTGATCAGGACATGATGAGAGGTGAGAACATTACCATGGATCTAGATGAATATGCATCCGCCGATGATGATACTCTGGCTGTTCTTCTAGAATATATATTTCTGAAGAGGATATTTCTCTAGGGGGAGAAGGTGAACATCTACATGACTTTGATTAACTTAAAAACCCATTGAGTAAATGAGTTTTCCATACCAACACTATAGATTATTGTTTGCACATAGATTATAGGTTTTTTTGGTTCTCACAAGCTCTACGGGAGATGAACACATAATCCCTTTGAGTGAACTGGCCTCAGAATACACCTCAGTTTCTGAGAGTTACTTTGAGCCAGATGAAGGGTAACTTTATTTTTGACTCACATTATGGAAACATGTGTGGAATGATATCTTTAATTTGATACATTTGGGTCTTTTTATAATGTTACATAGGATTATTTAAATGTTCCTGACCTTATGATACAACGGACTTGACTTCCATACCATTTATACTACTGTAAAGGATATTATTCACAAATGAAATCATGAGAAATCATTGTTACTGATCCTTTACAGGGATAAATTAGCAGTTTATTATGAAAGTTCCAGAGTTACAAAATTTCATGAATCCTAGAGAAGTGAAAATATAAAGTCACATAAGGAAGGGACTTATTAGACTGAATTCATCAAAATATGAACACTAATCAAGGAAAACAAAAAGGTTGGGATGTATGTTGTTGTAAGGGTAGATGCACCACATTTTGATATTATATGGCCATCAATGGATATGAACAAGAAATGAACACACTTCAAGATTCTATTCAGAATTCTCTATAAAAGTACCCCAAGTCATGTAACCTTTTATATGTGATGAGAGAGAGAGAGAGTGACTCTATATTATGGATGTTCTCTCCTAAATGTTTCATGAATGAATTTTTTTTTTCTATCTTGAACTATTTTCAATTTATGACCCTTGTATTTCCTTGAGTATTAGTTTATAATAATCTATGAAACTCATAAAGAGTAATATCATTATTGATAAATCCACTTGAAAATTATGTGGAGATGGATTAAGTAAATAATAAATCTAATACAATTGAAACAATGATGATATGTATGAAACCATCAATTATCTTTGAAACATGTACCCTTGTTTTTAAATAGGTGGGATTAATATAAAGGCACATATACCATCATCATATGTTGGGTGAGTTCATGAGAAAAAGGATAAAAAATCCAATGTTCTCTTAAATGTTTTTTGAATCGATATTAGAGGGATGAATATGGAACACATATACCATCACCATAATCCATGATTAGACCATTCAAATATGATAGAGTTGAATGACTAAACCTAATGAAAATCTTGAAGGGGGGGGGGGGGTTCTGAATGAGGATTTCGATGCTTAAAATGGATCAAGTTCCCTGAAATTAAAACTTTTTGAATTTCACACAAATAATCTAAACCAATATATATGATGAAAAAAAGTGTTCTATAACTTTTTCCTCGGTTAATGGACCTAG
Source organism: Viscum album (assembly GCA_963277665.1). Classification (NCBI taxonomy): domain Eukaryota; kingdom Viridiplantae; phylum Streptophyta; class Magnoliopsida; order Santalales; family Viscaceae; genus Viscum; species Viscum album. The sequence goes on along the minus strand of OY728138.1, from coordinate 1,283,255,411 downwards.
GGAGTATAGATTGAATTTTTATAGGGCCAAATGGTGGATTCTATAATATTTATGTCTTTTTATTTTAGACCTAAATTATACACAATCTATGAATAGGGATAGTCTTAGAAAATAGGTACTTGAATTTTTATTATGAATTAGTTTACAGGATTTCAACATCATAAATTTTGTTCCTTTTCCCTTTCAGAAACTCAAAATTCATCCTATGCTATGAAAAGTGAATTCCTAGTAAGAAGATACTTGAATTTTTCCAGTATTTTCTTTACAAGTTTTGAACTCAGCGAGTACTGTGTCTCTTCCCTTTTGAATTTTAAGGTCATGCAAGCTGAACCAACGAGGTTAGTGTTTAAGGTCATGTGGCTTTGGCCAAAGGACGGGGAAATCTTCATAGTAACCAGGGTCAGGTAAACCTAAAATGAATGGAGAGACTAGTACTAGTATAAACTAACTCATGGGGAGGTTCATGTAATTAAAGGCCATAGTGCTCAGATTAAATATTTCTAGGGTTTAAGTTCATGTATCTTTTAAAAAATATGGTTTCATATATAGAGATAAGGGTATAATTGACTCGATATGAATGAAGACCCAATGCCAACATAGGCAGTCTTAGGTAGTTAATAGTGCACACATATTAATGTTATAGTGCCCAAACCAAGGATGAAGGGTGTGATATGAAAACCCAAATGGTTCTTAAGAAAAAAGATTTCTCTAACACCTTTGAATAAGGAATTATAATGATGCGTTAGAGTAGATCCTTCTCCTTCACACTTTTTTTGTTTCGTCATTTAAGAATTACTCACTTATTTATAAAATCATTATTATTTAAAAAAAATTATTTTATTCCCTCTAACATGAGTAAAAGAAATTGTTTTAAAGTATTCACATTCATTATGTATTTTATGAGATAATTTTGGAGAAAAATTCACATTAGTTTTGTCAAGAACCAACCTAGGTTGACCACAAACCGGTCACCCAAGCCAACCTAAAATAAGGCTCAAGAGGCATTCCCAATCCTCCTGGATTGGAAACTAGTGTCAGGAATCAAATATTATAAACCTGGGAATGATTTAACCAATAATAAATAGAAATAAAACAAGGAAGAGTACACAACATAAAAGGAGAAACCCAAAATCATTGAACAAAATAAAAACATAATCAGATCCAAATACAATAGCAGTGGAACAAAACATAAAACTAAAAACAATACTAGAACAAACAAAAACTAACACAATAACCCTACGAAATCTAGGTCACCACCATCCATAAGTCCAACCTTATCCATAATAAAACATGAAAAAAATATAAACATGAAAAACAGATCGGGTCTACCGACACCGAGTGTCACAAGTAGGGTGTGAGAATAAAACAACCTAGTAGATAAGCACCCCAGAATCCATATATTTCATTTGTAAAAAGTCCATAAATGATAGTTTTAAAATAGAAATAGAAATATGGTTTCTATCATTTAAAGATATAATTACATATTTTCTTTTTAAAACTCAGTTTTAAAACCAAATTCCAAGTATAAAACCCAATATAAGGAAACTATAAAAGAAAGGAAAAAATAATAATAAAACAAACAGCAGGGTATATCAAATAAATTAAAAAAAATAAAGGGAAGTAGTACAAGATCAAATAGAAAAATAATAAAAATAAAAGAAACCAAATTGAAAAAAAATAAAACAAGAACACACATATACGTAATCATGGGAATTTTCTAAACATCCCTAGAAGTAATCCTTGGATGTAATTGGTTCAGACCCATCTGATGACATATGGTGCACCTCTATAGTCAATAAACAACCCAATTTCTCTAAAAAATCATCACTAGTGGAAAATACCACATTTCTTATCCTCTATCTAGGGGTTATAATCCTTATAACCGGGACTAGAAAGAAATAATCACTCGACCCTCTAGATGATGTCCAATAATATCATGATAATAATATAAAGGATAATGAGGAGGTCATCACATGATTTACATTAAACATGAATTACCAATCCCACCATTCATACCTTACCCAATCCTTGAAACCATCTATGCAAAGGCCCTTTCATTATAAGAACAACTATAGTGGTTCCCATCATACATAGAACCTTTCCAAAAGATTCATATGGGTCTACATGTCATATGAGATTAAAAACAATTTCCAAAACATCACAAAGTACCAACTAAGGATTAACAATTTGAAACCAAGAACCATCCCTGATGAAAAAACCCTTGTTTCCAAAACCATTTCCAAATCAAGTTGGAAAAACTATTTATGATTGGAAGATTCCAAACGGTCATTTTATATAATTTAGTTACCAAATTACTCTCCAAGGTTCCAAATGAGATATGATTTGTAAAAACACCTTTGAAAACCACATTTGAGGTCACTTAGAAACCCAAAATCCATTTATATAACATTGAATGTTTTTAGAAAATCATTTGGGAGGTAGAGTGGAGTATTGAAAGAAACGGAAGAAGTGTGTTTTGAAAAAATAGGTTCAAAATGAACATTTTTATGGAATACTATATATATGTGTGTGTGCCTATACATATGTGAATCCCATGTACATATGGTTATTCCCACATCTAATGGAATATATTTGAAAAAATATAAAAATACCCAAATTCCAACTAAATAATTACATGGAACTTCACAACCAATCACAATGATCCACACATAAGTACCCAACCATAAAAGGGAACCAAAACCCACACACAAATCTCAGTTTAACATGTCACCCAACTAAAAATACTCAAAAAACATCAAACACAATATCAAAGTACTCAAATTCGTTTTATAAGTCCAATTATAATTTTATCAAACACCTTGTATCCATATACATATAGGTGTACCCCCTCATGGAAAAAGATCAGGGAATGAGAGGACCTATTCATGAGTCCATGCACACTAATCTAGGTGAGATGTACCCCTTTTCATAAAAAGAATGGAGAACAAGAGGACCTAAGAATGAGTAAAATCATGTTAAGCTAGGTATTCCATGCCCCTCTATGCAAGGAATTTAGGGTATGCAAGGATTTGGGAACAAAGATCAGGGTACCCCAAGAGTTGGGTGCGAAAAATTTTTATTACTCTAAAAATATTCCCATCAAACTAAATTCTTTACCCTTATAAAAAGGGATCTCTAAAAAATTCCATCCCTTATAATTGCATTTGATTATAATGATAAGTATCAAATTTTGAGGAAAATATGGCTCCAAAGTGAAGGTAAAACAAATGGAGTAAGGTTGATCACTTCATCCCCTTTACTATATCGTTAGTGTGATAAGTTATGTGTGATATTGTATGGGAATATTAACCACAATGAACCCAACTTAGTGTAGAGGATCTTAGTATAGCCACCAACATGGGAAAAGCAGCCTGGGTGAAGGGGGATGACCAAAGTGACTTGGGAGAAGGGATATGAGTGAAGATATTGGGGTGAATTTTATTTTTACCAAATTTTCTTCTGGTTGTCTTTATTATTGTATTTTCTTCACTCTTAAGATTCTTCTCCATCCACCTCTTAAAAATCAAACTAAAATATTCTTGAAATTTCTTTTATAGAAAATGGCTCATATCTTGAATTCCATTATGTATGTCAAATCTATTTCTGGTATCAACTAGCTAGTGCATAGTATTGAAGCAAGATAAACCCAACAGTGTATACTAAAGGTGGGTTTAACAATAGTAAAATAGAGATGCACAAAATAGAGAAAATAAGAATTAAAACCACTATAGGTGATTGTAGGAACAAAACTATAGTAGTAGGAAAATAATTTATTTCTTCTATCACATGAAAAACAAAACACACCACACACCCTATTTATAGGGATCTAAACATAAAAAAACAAAAGATCAAAACAGAAGAAAAATGAAAGAATACAAATTGGTTGCATTAGGTGCTTCCCAAGATTCCAAATATTGAAACAACAAGAAAACTTCATTTGAAATATCAAATCCTCCATTATAGTAGTGTTTGTTAGGTGAAGTCCAAGGAAAACAAGTTTATTTTCAAAATCCCCCATTAAAATTATTTTTCTCATGACCCATGAATCTAAATCATATTTGGGTGGTGATCATCAGGTGGAATGAATTCACCATAGCCAATGCCTTTATTTTTTTGTATCCTTTGGTTGTTTCAAAGGAATAGATTTCTTCATATTTCACTTTCCTCCACATTTCATTGGTTTTATCTTCCTCAAAGATAATTAGATCAAAAGTTTCAAAGAGATAATACAAATTTACATACTCCTCCATTAGTTACTTTATCTCATATATATATCCTAAAGGACTATAACATTTCAGGGACTTATAAAAGAAATATCTCTTTTGATGTCTTCATATGTAGGAGTATGTGGTGATAGCTTCATTGGTTCTTCAATTTATCATTACTACATTGGTACTTCTTCAATGATTTATTCATATTATAAACTGAGTTATACCTCCATTAAATCATCATATTGATTCCCTTTACATGTCTCTTTTTCATCAAAGATAACATCTCTATTGTAATAATATTCCTGGTGGTGGGATTATACCAGAAATATCCCATTTCTTATTCTCTATATCCCATAAGGACACACTTCACTATTTTGTCCTCGAGCTTTTTTTGTTTTCCTCGAGGATCCTGACATGGGAAATGGAACCAAAAACTCTAATTTTGGATTACAATTTTCTTGTGAGTAATCCATGATTCATGCAACATATTTACTTTAAGATTTTTGGTTGGTCATATATTGAGTAGATACATCATGAAAAATTCATCTTCATCCTAGAAACTTATGGGAATTACTTTTTATTTCAACATGAATCTTTCCATGTTGAGAATGGTGTGATTTTTCCTTTCATCTACTCCATTGAGTTGGGGTATGTAAGTTGGCGTCAACTGGTGCTGAATTCCATGTTGCTTGAGGCACTCTAAAAAAACATCAGAGGTGTAACTCCCACCCTGATCTGATCACAATGTTTGTATATGATTGTTTCTTTGATTTTCCACCAGCACCTTGAATTATTTGAAGAATAAAAACACTTATAACTTCGTTTTGAGAAATTATATCCATGTTTTCATTCTATAATCATAAATAAAAGATATAAATTACCTTATTTTTATATTTTATTTTGGATTTAATGCACTACACACATTATTGTGAACTATCTTCAGTGGCGTAGTAGCTTTCCAGTTGGAATTAATTACAAAGCTATTTCTATGTTGTTTACTTAGAACACAAATTTCACATATTTAATTCAGGTGTTAAATGATAGGAAGACCATTCACTATCTTATTTCTTCCTAATAATATTAAACTTTTAAAGTTTAAATTCTTGAACCTGAGATTCCATAGCCAATCTTTATCATCCTGTACTTTTTTCCAACATCATGGTATGTCGGGTTGGATCATAAGTGGAAACATGCAGTTCTTTACCATTAGTAATTTTTTGACCAGAATTCCATTATCATCAACAATCAACATTTTTTTAGGATTATGTGAAACCATTTTCAACCAATTTCTTGAGACTCAAGGTGTTGGTCTTCATGTCAGGTATATAGTAGACATTAAAGATGAAATCATGATTGTTGTCTTTTTTCCTAATCATAATATCTCCTCCTCCATAGAGAAATATTATTTAGAGATCACCAAATTAAATATCGCCTAAAAACCTCTCATATAGGTACTTAAATAAATTATTGTGACCCATAATTTGGTTGATAACTTCAGATTCAATATACCACATAGCTTGATTTTTTGTTAAATTTTTTTCTTCAACACACGGGACTCTCCAAAAGTAACTCCTTCTTTGATGATATATGCCTCCCCAGTCTCATTCTCTATCGATTTCTTACTCTAACATTCATTTCTATAATTTCCATATATTCAAAAATTATATAATTGAACATTTATTTTTTTTGGTTGGTGATTATTGAATCCCCCATTTTTTCTTTTCCTCATTCTCATGGAGTATAGTTTGATATACATAACCTCCTTGATTTTGGATTCTTCCACCTTTTCCTCATTTTCTTTGATCAAATTATTTCCCACAAAATCCTCTTCCTTGATTTCTTAGAAATGTCTCACTTTCTCATTTTTAGAGTTGTTGAGATAAAACATTGATTGAATGGCATGCTGCACTCCATTGGTATCACTTTGACAATTCAAATTTAGTTCATGGGCTTGTAGAGACCCCAAAAGTTATTTGACATAGATTGTCTCTAGGTCTTTAGTTTATTATATAGAAATGACTATGTGATCAAATTTGGATATAAAAAACAATTTTTTAACATACTAACATGTCAGAAATATTTTCACAATTTCTTCACATTTGGTTGGAAACAACCATTACATGATTATAATACTCAATAATGGTTTTATAAGATTTCATAAAAAAGGATTCAAACCCACCCAATAGATATTGTAGCCTTTTTTCTTCACGTTTTCAAAACCTTTTAATGATTTTATTAGATTTTTTCATACATCCTTTGATTATTTTTATGAATTGATTATTTTGAAAGTTTCTTCATCAAGTCCTTGATAAATTCTGGATTTGGCCTTATAGTCCCACTTTTAATCCGACTAAAGAGTTTCCTTTTGAACATTTGGAAGAGAAACATCCCATGTTTTGGATTATGACTCAGTGTATCCGTCCTCCAGAATGTCCATGAAATCTTGGGTGATAAGGAGCACTCTAATTTGGTTGCACCAATTTTCATAATTATCCTTCTTTAACTTCGAGATCAAATCTTGTGCAATCACGTTTTCTATCTAGAAAAATTATTTTTAGATTCAAAATGGAAAATGCATACCTATTTTTTAGATAGTGAAGATTTTTATTTATTTTTTTTGATCTCAAAATTCTTTCTTTTTCAAAATTAAAGAATGATATTTTTTTAGAACTAAAATTGGATTTTTTTTTGGAAATTTGGACTACAATAATTGTTTCTTTGAATAAAAAAATCCCAATTTTTTAGATTACAAATTAATGGGGGATTTTTTTTGTATCTGAATGCAATAAGGGGGCGTAAGACTAAATCTAAATTAGTTTGGGAATGTTTTTTTTTCTGAACGGAGAGGTGGTAATGATGGTGAGAAAATTCCAAAGTTTATTTTTAATAGAAAAAAAATCATGGGAGAGGCTTGTTGTTGGGATAAAAAACCTCTTTAGACTTATGAAAAAAGTGGTATCAAAATTGGGAAAAGGAGAACCAACCATTGAAAAATTGAAAAAAATAAAAGTGAGAATAAAAAGATGACGAAAATCCTATGTTAATGATTTTAGATTTGAAGGAATAATAACTATTCACCTTCTTCTTCCTTTATTCATTGTAATTAATCGATAGTTGGTCTCAAAAGATTATTATATAATTAGAGGAAACACTTTAAACCAACCTTTAATAAAACTAAAGGTGGTTTTAACAACAAAAAATAGAGAACTACAATAATAGAGAAAAGAAGGATGCAAACCACTAGAGTTGATTATAGGAACAGAATTACAGTTGTAGGATTTTTTTTCTTATCTTAGATAAAAAACAACACACACTACACACCCTATTTATAGGGATAAAAACATATAGTAAAACAAACGATCCAAATAGAATAAAAAAATAAAGTCCTCAAATGAGTTGTAATAGGTACTGCCTATTCCTCTAAAGATAGACATGTTAAGCTACCTTCATTTGAAATATCCAAGACTCCATTGAAGTAGTGGATAGTAGGTTCCATCCAAGGAAAAATAGGTTTATCTTTCAATATATACATAATCTCTCATCACTCAAATAGGTTATGCGAGTACACCATTATATATTCCATGGGGAAGATTTCCTCCTTCTTTATGGATATGGGATCCGAATAGATGTTGAGGTCCCAAGGCCGGATGTCAACTTTCTCAAATTCGGGCTCACAAAATTCACAAATTTGGGAAGATCCAACATCTCATCGAGAGGCGCATACATCAAAGAGGGGGATACTAACCTTACATATTTTTTTTTCACAATTATAAATATTCCCTAGAAAATTGTGTGTATATATTAGATTACCAAATGATATCCCACTCCTCCATCATCCACTAACCCGCCACCAAATAACTTTATGGCTGGAATAAAGACTGGGACCTATGCTCTAGAGGTGGTTTCAACCCTGGATGGATGTGGGTGTAATGGTTCCAATGCACACACATCTAATTCAAATACCATCCAATGGAATGAACCATATATGAGTCTATCTGGATATCGTATACATATGGGTACAAGATTCATAATCTGATTATAGAATTACCAAGACACTAGAGTCCTCAAATGAACATGTTCCACTTAATACATAGAGAAGTAAGAATTATATTGTGGTACATTTACATTATATATGGGGGACCAGTCCTCTAAGATATGTATGGTGAATTCATTTCCAAAAAGGTTACCCAAGGAGATAATAAGTGAAATCACATATTGGATAAGTCACTATTTTGGGAAGTCATAAATTATATGGGGATGGAGCCTCATCCATGGATTCACATTAGTTTTGAGAGATGGATGTATATCTTCCTAGTCTTGTGTGTAGAAGAGAAAACATCAAAAAACCCAATGGGGTGTCCCTCCAAGAAAAATAGTGGGTCCTGGGAACATATTGTATGAGTTGAAAAGAGGTCATTATAAGTAATGGGGATATGATTGCAATCAAGATATCTCCCATAAAGTTAACCTTATTGGATTTATTGTCAGTGGATTAGTGGTTACATTCTCTCGGTATTTGAATCACACACTAATGTCAATCCAAGTATGTTTGTGATGATGGACTGGCTGATAGAGGCGGTCTTATTGCCTTGGTAGTACTAGTGTTGTCTAAGATCCAATAGTTCTTTCTACACATATAAACAAGAAAGATCCATTCTTTATCTCAAGAACATTTCAAGTGTTGTGAGGTAGGATAATGGAACAATTCAACACATATGAGCTCCGTAGAGAAGTAAAAATTCTACAATGAAGATTTACACAATCTATCTAGGACGTTTTTGATATTAGGAATTTTTTTTAAAGGATGGAAAGGCCTTGAATATCTTGATACTCCACTCATAGTTCAACTTCATTCTATATGGAGATACCCCACCTGGAAAATTATGAATGATAGTAGTGGAAACCATGAATCAAAATCATATAATATAGTCATAGGGGACTAAATCCTAATGGACTTGGTTGATTTTGAAATCATCTATAAGGCTTAATATCCACATATATTTTCACATCAATTTAGGTGCAGTCAATAGTAAGTAATATCAGCACTAATGGACATCAACATGGAGTATCATTGGATGGTGGCATGATAGCTATGGGTGATTATAGACCATGTGACTACCCATGATGAGACAATATTTCCCTTCCAAATTACTTTTATCATTCTATGACCAGGGTACATTCATGCTTGGATGTCATTTTATACCTATGGGATTCTTATGAGCAATGTTCCTAGGGTCACACCAGGTTTAGACCTAGAGAAAGGGATGAAAGATACTAGGAAGTCCCATAAGAATGGTATGGATAGATATCCATATGGGAATCTAGGACAAACCCACTAGGAATATCCTCAACCACATAGGATCAAAGATCCATCATCTATTGATCTGATGTAAAGTTAATATAGCCGATGATAATGAAGTAGTGTCTGTGATGAGGATGAGGGTCCAGATAATAAAATAAATCCAAATGGGTCCCAACACATCATTAAAACTTATAGGGGAATCCTAATAAAACCTTCTCATACTGTCTATTCATCGAAGAATATCATTTCTAGTGGAGGTGGCCATTGTATGAAAACATTGTGGGTTTATGGCTACTCTTCAAGGAAGACTCTATATCTCTCATCCTAGAAATATAAAGGTGCCTAAGGATTTCAATTTAAAGAATAATTCAACTAAATAAGGCCAATATCCCAAGGAGTTAGATATTATTTTACTTACCATAGAATAATTAATCTTCATCATGAGGAGGGTACAAGAAAATGATGGAATGAGGTGTCATCTAAGGGATAATAAATCATTTTATTGACAAGGAATGTGATCACCACATCAACCCTAAAGATTTATATAGATTTTTTTTAAAGAAACTATCTTTAATTACAAACTCTTTCTAATACATGAATATGTATTTTATATAAACTATAGAGGTGACACAAGAACTCATCAGGTCTCCCCAATATTTCAAGGGTGGTACTATAGTGGGAAGTTCTGCAGGGTTAGTCACCTCAGAGGATGAGTAACTTTATCCATACTAAAAAATGACAATGAAGGTAGAGGGGCATGATCTGATCTACACCTTACTCATTATAGGATCATCTGACTTGAAGGTAGCACCAGATAACCCTTCATCTCTAATCAATTGATAATGGAACTACTGCAGATCGAGCTATAATCAGTGCAAGAAGAAGCCTTTATCAGTACTAAAAAAAATTATTGTTCTGGGAAATGTTCAAAGGATTCCCCTTTTATGAGAACAATAAAAGTGCTGATAAAGGTCCATTTTATCAGTGTTAGAAATAGCGATGATAAATTCCATACCGCTGTAGTGTGCTATTAAAATTACAACACACTATAGTAGAAAATAATGGTATATAGAAAATTCATAATTTAATTTAAATAAAAATCATATCATAAATATAGGAAAAAAACAATATATTATAGAAATTTCAAATAATTTTTTTACAATTATATTATTAAGTATAATTTATAACAAACATTCAAAAACATCAATGGTTTCATTGTCTTTGTCACCTGAACCCCTCTCAAAAAATCCCGATCATGGTATCAATTGGCAAACAAACCACCCCAATTGGAGAAAAATAATCCACCTATATAAGAAAACAATTCTTATGTTAATAACACTATAAATAAATAAATAAAATATAAATATGAAACAATAAATTAATAAAATGTCATTTTTAAACTTAAACCACATAATTTGAGTCATACTGGTCACACTGTGTGTCATATTGAGGCACATATGATTAATACATTCCAAAAATATATTATGGACTGTTTTGTGATATTATTAACAAAATATAAATGTGTTTTCTCATTTATGAGTATGTCATGTGTGTTTTGAACTAAAATATCATTTTTAAACACAAATCACACAGTTTGAGTCACATTGGGAATACTATGTATCAGATTGAGGTGAAGATAATACCTACATATCACAAATTAATTATGGACCCTTTTCCTAAATAATAAAAACAATATAAATGTGTTTTCTTAGTTTTGAGTATATGATGTTTTTTTGAACTAAAATGTCAAATTTAAATAAAAAGACACACTTGGGGTCATACTGGTATCAGAGTGAATCAAATTGACATGAGGTTGACTCCTATACATAAAAAAATGACTTAAAGATCATTTTAAAAAATTATAAAAATAATATTAATGTGTTTGATTGGTTTTGAGTATGTCACATATCTTTTTTACTAAAAATCCAATTTAAATTGAAAACACACAATATGAGTCATACCAGTCACATCATGTTTCAGTTTGATGTGATACTAATTCTTACATTTCATAAATGACTTATGAATCATTTTCATAAAGTATTAAGAAAATATGAGTTTTTTTTTTAATTTTCAGTGAGTGACACACGTTTTAAACTAAAATGTCACTTTTAAACTCATAACAGACAATTTGAGTCATACCGAGCACACTGTGTATCAGATTGATATGAAAATAATTACTACACATCAAAAATTTCTAATGGATCATTTTTCTAAAGTTTTAAAATGATACAAATATGGTTTCTCAGTTTTAAGTATGCGACATGTGTGTTGAACTAGAATGTCAATTTTAAATAAAAAGAAACACTTTGAGTTATGTCGGTCACATGGTGCATCAGATTGATGTGAGGTTGACTATTATATGTTACAACTGACTTAAGGATAATTTTACTAAAATATAAAAATAATATGAATAAATTTACTCAGTTTTGATCATGTCACATGTTTTTTTACTAAAATTTCATTTTTAACTGAAAACATGCAGTTTGAGTCATATCAGTCACATAACATATTTGTTTGACATGATACTGATTTCTACTTTTCATAAATAACTTATGAATCATTTTAATAAAGTATCCAAATAATATGATCATGATTTCTAAATTTTCAGGGAACAAAACACATTTTTAACTAAAAAGTTAATTTTTAAAATGATAATTGACACTTTGAGTCATGTCGGTCACACAGTGCATTAGATTGTTGTGTGATTTATTTATAAACATAAAAAATGACTTAAGGATAATTTTCCTAAATCACTAAAATAATCTGAATGTTCTTTATCAGTTTTGATTATGTGACAAATTTTTTAACTAAAATGTCAATTTTAAATAAAAAGACACACCGGGAGTCATACTGGTCACACCATATGTCGAATTGATGTTTGATTGATTCATACATGTCAAAAATGACTTAAGGATCATTTTTATGAAGTATTAAGACAATTTAAAGGCATTTTATTACTTTTGAGTATATCACATGTCTTTTTTATTAAAATGTCAATTTAAACTGAAAACAGTCATATCGACCACACCATGTGTCAGTTTGACATGTGACTGGTTCATACACATCAAAAATGACTTATGAAGAATTTTACTAAATCATCAAGACAATATGAGCATGTTTTCTCGATTTCAAATGAGTGACACACATTTTGAGATAAAATGTCAATTTTAAATAGATAATAAACACTTTTAGGCATACTGGTCACATGGTGCATTAGATTGATGTGAAATTGATTTTTAAACATAAAAATTGACTTAAGAATAATTTTTATAAAGTATCAAAACCATCCGAATGTGTTTTATCAGTTTTGAGTATGAAATGTGTGTTTTGAACTAAAATTTCAATTTCAAATAAAATGACACACTTGGAGTCATACAGGTCACAACGTGCATCATATTTACATGAGGTTGATTCCTAAACATCAAAAAATGATTGAAGAATAATTATTAAAATGTATTATGGAAATATGAATTATTTCACTCAGTTTTGAGTAGGTCACAAGTTTTTTTTACTAAAATGTAAATTTAAACTAAAAGCATGCACTTTGAGTCATACCGATCACATAGTGTGAAATTATAATGTGATATTTATTCATACATATTAAAAATGACTTATAAATAATTTTCCTAATGTATCAAGATAATCTGAGTGCATGTTATTGGTTTTCAGTGTGTAATACATATTTTGAACTAAAATGTCAATTTTAAACTGATAATAGATACATCGAGTCATACCTGTCACACATTGCATCATATTGACCCGAGGTTGATTCCTACATATCAAAAACTACTTAATGATAATTTTACTAAATTATAAAAACAATAAAAATGTGTTTGTTTGGTTTTTATTTTGTGACATTTATTTTAAACAAAAATATAAATTTAATAAAAAATACACACATGGAGTCATATCGGTCACATCGTACATTAGATTGACATGTTTTTGAGAACTATAGATAAAAAATGGATTAAGGATAATTTCCAAAATTATCAAGACAATATGAATGTGTTTGCTATATTTTGAGTATGTAACATGTGTTTTGAACTAAAATTTCAATTTTAAACTAAAAACATAAACTTTTGGTCATACTGGAATTATTTTTCATCGAATTGAGTTGTTTTTGATTCCTACACAACAAAAAAATTCCTTTTTTATTCTAGAATACATTAAAATTTTGATGTTATCTAAAAATATTTCTATTTGATAACCATGCATATTGAATGCACTATAGAATAAAAATAAAAGTGCATCATCATGAGTGAATCATCCTTTTTGATTTCATAATTATAATTGATGAGTGCATAATGAGTGTATTAACATTCTTTATTATCTTTGTGAAAATTAAAAAATAAGTATCAGATAAAAAATGATAAGGAAATCAACTAAGAAATAGCAGATAAAATGATGACAGAATTAATTATATAAGTTGTAATAAGTAACCTTTTCATGATGTTTTTATTCACTAAGACACCATGTTTTTTACTATTCATTTCTAAAAAAATATATTTCCTTGTTTTAACATGATTATTTTTTAATTCCATGTAAACACTATAAAAATATAAATAAAAACGTATTAATAAATATTATAAATAAAATTGTATTTTCATAAAAAATGCCTCTTTAGGGATGCCTGTTTTTTTTGGGAAATAACATCTTTCATAAATTTAAAAACATAAAAAACACAATGTATTTTCTATGTTTTGAGTATATAACTTGATTTTTAAACAAAAATGTCAATTTTAAACTAAAAACATAAACATTGAGTCATACTGGGCATACTGTGTATCCGATTTAGGTGCAGTTGATTCCTACACATCACATCATCTCTTTTTATAATACAATGAATACAATAGTTGGGATTATCTAACAATATTATTGTTTGATAACAAATAATGTTGAATACATTATAGAATAAAAAGAAAATTTAATCATTATGAGTGCATCATCCCTATTGATGAGGTCATTTCTTTATGATTTTTTTTTTAAATTAACAAAATAAGTATCAGATAAAAATGATAAGGAAAATAACTAACAATATTAGATAAAATGATGAGAAAATTAAATAAATAACTCATAGAAAGTCACCTCTTCACGATGTCTATATATATTATGACACAATGTATTATGCCCATTCTTTTCCAAAAAAATCTATTTCCTATTTTGAATACTAAGACTCTCAACATTCCTAGTAGTATGAAAAAAATAAAACTAAAAAAGGGTTAATTAATATTTTAAATGAAATTTTAATTTTACTTGGAAATATATATCTAGGGATGTTATTTTGTTGATATAATGTGATATATTTCATAAATTTTCAAGAATAATAACCACAATATTTTCCATTAGTTTTTTTTGGCCTGACATAAAAATTGAAAAAAATAAGTAGTTTTTTATATACGTTTTGATAGTGAAATATTGTTACATATTCCACAATAATTAACCAGTTGTAGAATTATATAGGCTTTTTATGCTCATGCACTGTCCTCATGCCATGATTTTGATGATATTTAAACAATACCCTATCATAATATATTTTTTATTAAAATATAAAATAAAATGTATAACTTGAAGTTTTTTTTGTAAAATTTTGCATATAGTGTATTACAAATTGATAAAAATTATCACTTTTAGTAGTTTTTTGTGTATCCAATCATTAAATTCATAAAATAAATATTTCGAGTATCCAAATTTATTGAAATGAGTAACCAGTGCTTCCTAAAATAAAAAAAAGTAATATGTAATGAAAGGAATGAAAATACATTTTATGTGATTAAATTTATAAGTCTTACCCCTGCACCATGGGTGTTAATAAGAGTCCACCATTTTTAAGTTTTCCTTCAAATATTATGGCCTTTTTTTCAATTATTACTTCATATGACTTTGGTTATAATTAGAATATTTATGTATAAGTGATGTGAGGACTAAAGAGTAGAAATTTATATTCATTGGGTTTTCCATTAAAATAAAATTTATATATATTACTATAAAAACATTAATATTATTTATCCATAATTAACATATAATACCATCTATTTAAAAAAAATCATAAAAAAACACCTCATGTATACATTTACAACTAAGAATTTTAGACCATCATGCTTGAGGATTTCATTTACATTCTCAAGACCAAGATAGACTATAATAGCCCCTCCATAAATGTTTTCTTTAAAATATATTATGGTTGTATCACCAATTTTTAAATTTTCATCCATATGAACATTTAATGTTAATAAATGTGGAATTTGAACGGATAGGGTAAATGTACTTTCTGAAGATATTTTGGATTGGTTGGTTGATCCTTTAGATCTATTTGGTTCTACCTTTCATTTCACCTCCTCCCCTTTCTCTATCTGTAATTATATTTATCAATTTATAACTTTTTTCATTAATTGTTAATTATTTTTCATAAAAAATAAATTTTAAAGGAATACCTTTATATCGATATATATTTTTTCAAGGTCAAATGACCATTATATGAAATTTCCAATAGATTTATCAACTATATGGATATCTATATCATCAAGTGGAATAGGTAGATTAGATCTTGGATAATGAGGTATGTTAATCCCCACTCTCACATGAACTATTGGATTTTGTCTATTTGTATAGAATATCTCCTTGAATATTGTACACCGTACCCCTCACACCATGGCAATGGGTGGGTGGTAATAGATATAAATCAAAATCATTTCACCTTGTAAAATATAATTATAGGAAAGGTATTAGTGTCTATATGATTCACATTTCATATAAAAATTATAAAAAAATTAATTACCTATTCTAATACATCCCTTTAAGGAGAATTGATCATCTTAAAGCTAGTGGGGAGTGGGGGAGGGGGATCTTCACATAGTGTTTTTGTGTGTGATGTTTCTTTTCTTTGATTCTTTCCCATAAAATTTTCTAACAACTAAGACTGCCAATTAAGTTTTTATTATAGAGAAGATAATCATGCATGGATATTTTTCATTTTCCTATCTTTATCCCCTTACTCATTTATTTTCTCAAAATTTGTTTAGGGTGATCCCCAAAAACCGCACGTCTAACACAAATATACTGTTCTGGACACTTCATGTCTACTAATAGTAGCTATTCATTAGGTAAAAATGATAATGATTCTTATATTTAAGTCGGATAAAAAAATAGGAAAATAATTAATCATATTTATGTAATACTGAATTAAATATTTTTTTTATTATGTCATACTTACACATGTTTCCCAAAATTTTGGTGTGGTTTCATCTGTTTGTATCCCATATTTATTTACAGAAGCCTCCTTCCATAGAACATGATGTGGGATATAAGTGGATTTGTATTTTGATTCATCAATAATCATATAAAAAATGAACATAATTATGTTGTTTTTTCATGTCACCTAAAATAATTATTGCATATTTAAAATACATACCACTTTTTTCAAGTGAAGCATATCACATTCTTTCTTTATAGTAGTGGTACATTGGTTTTGTAGCATGTTACTTATTATCAATAATGAACTACAATTTCATAAATTAACAATTATTAATCAAATTTATTAAAACAAATATTATCAAGAAATGTATTTCCAATCACAATGTACCTAAAAAGCTATCTTTTAACAAAAATTGATAATCACATTCAATGTTTTTTAGTTTTTCAGGTGTGCATACATCTTTAGTGGGCGTAGGTTTATTTTCCCTTAAACATATTTATATTATACTTTGTAATAATTGTCTAAAATACCTTATGAGACCTTATAGTGAGCATTAATACAAATTTTATTTGTTAGTCATTTACTATTAATTCTCTCTTCAAGGGATAATGAATAAATCAATGTTTCATTATTTTGTTTTTCAGTAAAATAACCATAATCTCTTCTTAAATTAGTGCCTTAAGCATGGGAACAACATTATACCATGAATCTACATTAACCAGGAAGTGAATTCAAGTGGTGAGCCTAATCTAAATACTGGACATGGTCTTGTTGGTGTTAACAGCATGACTGCATGCATTCCATCCAACATCAAATTTGATTCCTTTGTCTCTTGACTTAATAATTTTTGTTAACAAGATCATGCTACAATGATACTTTTTTTTCTAGGACACATGTTATTAAAATTATATCATTTAATTTGATTCAAAACAATCAATATATTGTTCCTATGGACTAATAGCATTGACATGTGAAAAAACTTGTTGTTCCTCTGTATTGGGAGCATCAAGATGTTTAGAAACCTCTCGTTCCATAGGATTGAGAGCATCAAAATGTGAAGAAGTAATTATCTAAAGAATTGTTTTAACATTTAATTTATATTATGTAAATACAATGGTAGAAAGATAATAATGAGGGGTAACACAATGTATATTAAAAAAAATATAACTTGAATTTTGAAATCTCACTTTTTTAAAGGTTGAAGAAATTCGACCCCACTATCAAGTATCAGAATACCATCATTGCAGTATCCTATAAAATATATAAACTCATCTATATTGGGACTGATGTGAAATGATTATGATTTCCCAATGAAAGGTTCATCATCAGTTGAATTTACATCTTACCCTTCAATGATTCTGGTTGATAATAGAATAATTGACTAATTTTGGTTTATATGATATGAAACATAAAATAATTTTACTACCCATGATACCATTATAAATTATTCATATTTATACCATTCCTTACTGAAATCCACTTTCATGGATCCCAATTCATCCATTTTAACTACAGTCCTTCTATCAACCAATTTTCATTGAAAAAGTTACACTTGTAGTGTTGTATAATCCAAATCTCATATTTGTTTGATGATGCCAAAGTATTACATATTTGAATAAATTAGATCTCTATCCTTATAACTAGATACATGCATCACTTCATCCACAAGTGTAACTCCTCCATTTCTCCTGGTACTCCATTCATCATGTTCATCTGTATAGAACATACAACTATTAATTAAATAACCATTATAAGATAATACATGAAAACTTTTTTCCTATGGATACCCAACAAAGTTATTCAGAAAATGAATTAAGATTTTTAGTTGGATCCTTAAAAATATGGTCTCTAACCCATCCTATAAATATTGATTATATTTATTTGATATCCACCTTTCAGATCTTGATGGATTAAAATGACTAAGAATCACTTTGTGGGTTTCGACATATGATACAACCTCTAAACTATTATGAAAAACATAAATGTGAGAATTCTCCATCAATATAATAGTAATTGTGAAAATATATATTCTAGAAATTCCTTCACCTAAAAGCTAACAATTATGATGAGATTTAGGTAGACCAATGATTTCCATATCAGACATGTATTTAGTATATAATTAAATGACTTCATCAATAATATATCACACTTTAATACAACCTTATGGATGACTTCTATTTTTGACATACCATTTCAAAATATTTATATATCATTTAATTAGTTATATCCATCTATAATTTATATGATCACATAGTCAAATCTCTCTAACCAAGTGATCCATAAAGTGAACCATCATATCAAATATTTTCAGTGGGAAGGACATCTATAATTCATATAATATAGTTGTAATTTCCTTTTCTATTATTAGAACTTTTGCAAGGTCTATAAATTTTTTTTATATATCTTTGAAAAAGAAATAGAGCATGGTTAATGTATGACTGAAATTCCTGGAAAAAATGCGATGTAAAGCTACATACATAGATATTTCATCAAAACATGATAGTCATGTGATGTATGACCCTTTAACTTTTAATTATCCATTTAAATGATATTATTGATATTTTATGAATACCCCACTAGGAACTTTACATCATTAAATAAGTTTCAAAATTTATATCTCTATTTCCTAGAAAGAGTGTTAGCAGCTGGGGGAAAATGTACATTTTTCATTCTTCAATGGAACCAAATATTCCTGTATCCCCATTTCAATCATGTATAACCTAGCCTTAATTCCATTATTTGTTTTACTGGGTTTATTTAGTAAAGTGATAATGGAACTATCACATACATTTTTTCCACATGCATAACATCAAGAAAACGCCTAATGTAAAAACAATTCTAGTATGGTAATTAAAAATATATATCTTTTTCCAACTAGTTTTTATAAGTTTGTTTTCAAAAAATATTTACAAAAATTAATGTCTATATCTTTTAATTTCTCAAATAGTTGATCACCTATTAGTGGAGACAGTGTTGTACCTTCTTCTGAACTCCCATCAAATGATGTTATCTAAGATCAGTATTTATGTCATTGGGGTAGAAATCTGCAAATTCCAGGAAGAACAGTCTTCAATGAATGTTTAAACCTAATTTACTATGTACCTTGTTCAAAAATAGGTTATCCTTGAGTTTCTTTATTGCTATATACTAATAAGTTTTCATAAAAATAAAATTCATTTATTTTCTTGTACAACATGGATATCTATATGAAATATTTATTTTTGTAAGAATCATATAACATAACACCCAAATACCAAAATAATTTTAAATATTTGATCAATGGAGTCAAATAAATATCAATATCATTACCTGATTATTTTTGTCAAAGTATAAGTAGATATAACATAATGTATTTTTATTTCATATATAACCATGATGGAATGTCATAATTTACAAAAATAACTAGACATTTACTACGATTGATGCATTGAAAATCAAAAGGATTCACTCCATTGATAAATAAAACAATATGAAGGTTTCTCAGATCATTTCAAAATTCAGGATACTCATGATCAATTTTCTTCTACTAAGGAGATTTTGTTGGGTAATGAAGTTTCAAATCATTATTTCTTGTATCTGTGTGACATGTTAATTGCATTACAGTCTCCTCACTTCCATATAGGCACCTAAACATTGAAATGATTATAAAGTACCATATAACTTTCGTTGACTATATTCATCTTTATTGTAACAAGATGCACCACACTATGGTCATTTTATGTGATTTTTGATCCTTTCGAAGAAATATACAGTCATTTCTATAGACATGTATTCTTTTAGAGATCATACCCATTGAACATAGTATTTAATTAGCATCATATATTTGGAATGTAATATTATTATCTTCTAGGATCATATCATTCAAGAGAGTAATTAGTTTAGTAAAACTACCATCACTCCATGCATTTCCCGCTTTAATATTATATACCTTCATCATGGATGACAATAATGTATATTTATTATATCTAACATACAATGGAATATTTACCCAACTATTTAACTTCTTAAATAATTTTGGATAATCATAAAGTTTGTATTCAACTATCATTTTCATTTCATCAATAAAATCTTTATCACCATTCACACCTATAATCATATTCTCAATATAGTCTTCTTCATTGTTCACACTTGTAATCATATCAGATGATCCATAAAACACAATGTTATCCCAGTAACTTGAAACATTCAATTTTTACCCATGTTTAATCCAAAATTTATAACTTAAATCTATTCTATGACATATAAAGTGTTATTGTAACTCCTCTAGACTATTTAGTCTTGAATAATAACAACATAAACATAAATAAAGGATTTCAGAAGGGTCCTTTGCATTATCATCTTCAAAATTGATGAACTATTTCACCCCATCCTCATACTCTATTGTCATACGATTGACATCCATACATTTTCAATTTATATCCATTATATTTTATTCAATAATATTAATATTTAATAAAATAAATAAATACAAAGAAAATATGATCTTAGAAACCATAAAAGTTAATTTTTAAAGAATTTTTTAGGCTACATGAATCCATTATTATAAGATAATAAGAGGCGAATGATGAATATTGAGATTATTTTCTATTAGTGAAAATAATTGAAGGAAAATAATGTGTAATATCTATAAATTTACATAATCTCTTTGACTAAACTGGTCCTAGTTTCTAAGAGTTAATTTGAGCTAGACCAGGAGCCCCTTGATTTTTGACTCACTTTATGGTATCATGTGTGGAATGATATTTTGAAGTTGGTCCATAGGGGTATTTATAGAAAGTTTCATTGGATTATATACATGTTCAGGAACCTATGATACAATTTATTTGACATCTATACCATTTATACTACTATAAAGTAAATTATTCAAAAATGAGATCATGAGAAAGAATTGTTACCAAGCCTTTCCAGGAATAAATTACTAGTTCATTGTGCAAGTCTTAGAGTTCCAAAACTTCAGGAATCCTAAAAAAACGAAAACATAAAGTCACATAATAAGAGGCCTTGGTAGACTGACTTCATCAAGAGATGAACACCAATTAAGGAAACCCAAAAGGTAGGGATAGATGTTGTTGTAATGTTAGAGGAACTACATCTTGATATTAGATTATCTATTTCAATCCATCAATGGATAAGAAAAAGTAATGACCCAACATTTAGAGTCAATTGATAATGTCTTGTAAAAGTATTCCAATTCATGTCACCATTTATATATAATGAGATTGAGAGACTGTGGATTATGGATGTTCTCTCCTGTATGTTTCGTAATGTAAAAATGTTATCTATCTTGAACCATTTTCAATTTATGAACCTTGTTTTTCCTTGAGTATCAATTTCTGGTAATATATGAAGCAAATAAATAATAATATCATAATAGCTAAATCCACTTGAACATTGTATAAATATGAATTAAGTAAATCTTAAACTCTGTTAAGTGATTATAATTTACCTAAATATTTTTGGGCTAAAGTAATTTTTATTAATTTTAATATTTCAAACTGAATTCTTATTATACTTTTTTTAAAAAGTCCCCTTATGAATTATGGAAACAAAATAAATATAAATTTGGATATTATAAAGTTTTATAATTTAATGTTTGTGTCTATAATATTAAAGATAATTTTGATAAGTTTGATGTTAAAGATGATGAAGTAATTTCCTAATGATTTTTTAATGCAATTAAATATTATAGAGTTATTAATGAAATAAATATTTTTATTGAATAATTTTTTCATGTTAAATTTGATGAAAATAATTTCAAACATAATTTAAATTTAGATAACTTTGAATAATATTTTATAGAATTTAATTTTTGAGAAGATTAATATAATAAATTAAATGTATCTTTTGAGGGGGGATAATACTTCTTCTCAATCTGATACATGATATTTGAAATATCATAAAGATCACCTTATTGATAAAGTTATTAGAAATATTGATTCTAGAATTAAAACTAGAATATCTATGTTTAATTACTATTCTAATTATTCTTTTGTTTCTGATTTTATACCTAATAACATCAATAATTCTTTAAAAGATATTAATTATATTGTTTCCATAGATGATGAACTAAATCATTTTTTTAAAAATAACGTTTTTACTTTAATTTAACCTCTAAAAGATAAAAAAGTTATTCAAAATAGATATATATATTTAAAATAAATTAGATGAATCTTGTAAAATTATAAAGAACACAACAAGATTATTTTCACAAGACTATTTTCAAGATATAGTTATTGATTTTAATGAATCGTTTTCACTTTCTTATAGGATTGAATCCATTATAATTTTATTATATTTTGATTATTTTCAGGGTTCTAAATTATATAAAATGGATTTTAAAAGTTATTTCTTAAATGATTTTATTTTTTAATAATTTTATTATAGTTAAACACCATGTTTTGGACATGAAAACTTTTATTATCATGTTTTTAAACTATCAAAAGATTTATATATACTTAAGAAAGTTCCCAGGTCTTGGTTTGAAATATTATCTTCATTTTTGTTGAATAATTGTTTTAATAAAGATGCTGTTTACCTTAATTTGTTTATTAAAATGATATTATAAATTTTCAAATATATTTTTATGATATTTTTTTGGTTTTATTAATGATTTTTTGTGTAAATAATTTTTAAAATTTATTTACTTGTGAATTTTCTATGAGTTTAGTGGGATAATTAAGTTTCATTTTCTATGTTTCAAATTTATTAAATAAAAGAAGGAATATTTTTGAATCATTATAAGAATTATTTAGAATTAGTTAAGATATTTGCTCTTTATTCTTGTAAAAAATTTAGAACCCATATGAGTACTAATTATAAATTGGATTTAGAAGAGTCTGGAAAATCTATTGATGTTAAACTATTTAAAGGAATGATAGGTAGTGTAATTTATTTAACTACTTCTAGACCTAATATCATGTTTAGTGTATTAATGTGTGATTGATTTCAGGATATCCCAAAAATAATCTCACTTAAAGTTGGTTAAATTAATTATTTGATATATTAAAGGAACTTAATATTTTGAATTATTTTATTCTAAAAAAACTATTTTATTTGTTTAACTGTTATGATTCATTTTTTGGAGGGTATATAATTGATACAAAATGACACTAGTTATGTGTCATTTTATTAGTAAAAGTTTAATTTCATGGAGTTCAAAGAAATGGTTATCAAGTTCTTTATCAATAGATAAAGCTAAATATATAAATGCTACTATATTTTTGTACTCAATGGTTATGGATTTAAAAAAAATCCCCTGATTATAATGTTTATTTTAATAATATTCCTATTTATTATGTAAATTATTTTACTATTTTCATATCTAAGAACCCTTTAAAACATTCTATAACAAAACATATTGATATTATATTTTATTTTATTAGAGATCATGTTAATAAAGGTCACATTATTTTGTAATTTCATTCAATTGATAATCAATTGGGTAATATCTTTACTAAAACATTAAAATTAACTATGTTTTAAAAGTTTAAATTTTAAATTGGTTTGACGGATGTTTACTTAATTTTTAAATTTTTAAACTATTTGATATGAATTTTCTTAAATCTATTTATGGCCAGTATGCATGTTATCTGCTTATATTTTCTAGTTTACTAACTTGTTTATTCAGTGTTGGTAAATTTTGAATTCATTTTAAATAATTTTATAATTCCTAGAATATATTAACAGGTTTCATTGATCTTTATATATTTCTATGTCTATTTATAGAGAAGTTTTTTCTCACTAATTTATACAATAGATTTTAAAATCTGCACATACTATTTTTGAAGTTTCTATTTTCTAATAAAGTAAAATATTCTGAAATTAAGGGAAAAAATTATATTATTTAGTCTATTTTTTATTTAACTTTATATAAATATTTTATGTATAAAATTATGGGGAACTTTATGATTAAATATATTTTTATTTAATTTTTTTATAAATTTTACTAAAATATTCTTTAACTTTAAATCTATTTAAGTATGAATCTCTTTATATGGCTTAATAATGAATTATTTGATATGTTTTACCTCCATTAGTGTCAAATTTTATATTATTTTCAAAATTTAATTGTTTTATCAATTTAAAAAAAGTGATTTTTTTTAAGAGTTATGTTCAGTTTTTAAAATTCTAAAAAAGGAGATATTGTTGGAGTGGATCCTTCTCCTGTTGAATTTATTTATTTATTTTTATTTTATATTTATAAGTTTATCACTTATTAAAAAAATCCTTATTATTTAAATATTATAATTTTATTCCTTTTAACATGAGTAAACAATATTATTTTAATTTATTCACATTCATTATGTTTCTTATGAACTGATTTTAGAGAAAAAAATCACATTATTAGGAGTTGGGTTTTGAATCATATATAGAAGATTAAACTTAATTTTATACTAATTTCATGAAATTAATAAATATAATTTCCCAAAATATTAGTTACTTAGTATTTAAGAATATTTTTTGTGATTAATATCTATAATATTTTTATAAAGAATTATAAAATCATTGTTCTATTTTGTTTTCTAAACCTTATGACTATATTTATGACTCAAACTTACAGTTTCATATCTTCACCTTATGATTGTATTGTCTCAACCTTAATATCTAACCTTAAGAAGAGATACTAAACCTTATGAAATAAAAATTATGAGCTCATCTATATTGTCTAAACCTTACAAGGACTTGTATTATCCCCACAATGTTTACCTTATGATCTTAGTTTAACTTCACGAGCTCAAATTTATGAGTTGAGTTGAACTTTATGAAAATGAACCTTAAAAATTGCAATGAACCTTACAAGTTATTCATATCATCTACTATATATCTTATTATTTTTTTAATATCTATTTATGATTCACTGATTCATTTGATTTTAAATTATTATTAATATCTAGTGATCATATTAAAATTTATTTTCATGTATTTAATACAAAGTTTATTTATATTTATATTTTTATGTATCTTCTACATGTTTTTGGAAGCTATTTTAGTTATCAAATTTTGTGTAAGGAAACTATGTTTTTAGATTTATGGGATACCTTGAATGATTGTTATAGAGGATATTTTAAAGTTGTTCAAAAATCATGAATTTTATTTTATGAATCAAAAACTTTTGTAGAAGTTCATTATATTTCACTTGAGAATTGTGGGAATGACTGATTATGTAATTATTATAGTGACAATTCAGGTATCAATATTATTATTCTTTTTGAATTATTATAACTATTATATACTACTCTATAGATATTTTAGTTCTTATTTATTAAGGAACCAAATCTATAGAAAAGAAACACTATATGAATTTGCATACACATTATACCTCACTGAACCTCTTCAAAGAGTTTTTTGATCCTGTGTAATTTTTTTTCAAACTACTAGATTACTCTCAAGGAAGAAGGAGAAATATATAATATTTACTACCTTAAAGAGATCGATTGATTCATTACACAATAACCAGTTACTATAATTCAATTATTCTGAATCAACTTATACTATATTGTTTCATTGGGAATGTACTTGATTCTATATAACTTTCTTCCATGCTTAAAAAATATATTAATTTATGATTTTCTTTGTAAAATAATTCTTTTTATTATCAAATTGTGATTCCCAAATTCTTGAATTTTGGTTAAGTTAAACTAATTTTCTAAAATTACATTTAGGTCCTAACTCTAGGATAAAAATCCAATATTGTAATTGGGTTATAACTACCCATTAAAATCTAGTGTTGTTTTGTGGTTTTGCCTATAATAAAAACGATAGTTTATAATAGAGCAATGAATCCTCTTAAAATTTTAGAATATTTAGTTCATAACATACCTATCAATAATTAGAGTGGTATGGCGAGTATATATAGGATTACTTTGATCTGAACTATAATAAAATTTTATTGTGTTCTTTACTTGAGTTTCCACTGCAAAAACTTTTTCATGTTTAGATTTTATAAAAAAAAATTAAATTTAAATATAATTAATAATTAATTATATTCATTAATTTTTTTTCTATTCATCCACACTATACTTTTTTCCATCTCAACCAAGACCTAACAATATGCAAATCATAGCCTATTTATTTGAGTCAAGAGGTGATGAAATGTGGAAAACATGATGATAATGAACTGTAACCAAAACTGAATGATAGGTTCCATGATAGTCTTTTCAAGGAAAAATTGGGTTAAATGAACTCCTCCTATGGATAAAAACATTCCTATGGTTGGTTCATAGTATATGTGACATGTATATCTTTACCAATCAAAGGTTTACTTATTATAATTAGATACACTCATTAATAATAACCATGAATGGTTTATGTTGATTAAAACACTTAAGGTATGAAGTGTAGTGTATTGAATATGGGAATTAAAAAGGTAATTGGAATAATATATTAAAAAACTAACTAATTTTGGGCTATTATAGGACATTTAATGAGAATGCAAGCAGATGATGGCCAATGGATGGGTATAAAATATGTATGGTTAACACGTATTCACATATCTTGAAATAACATAAATCAATACACACATAGTTCTCATAGAGTTTACGCACATATTTGGATCATTCATAAGGTAAAATATGTATGGGTTCCCTAATGAGACAAGACAGGATGAAACTTGATGTGAATTGGAAAAGGTTTCCTCATTGAGGATGAATTAGGTGCAAAATTTGTGGCTAGTATTGGGATGATAAATCCTTGTGTCCCTACATATCCTCTAAATATTGGAATGAATCCACATATAGTACTTGATAAATGACCCCTTGGAATATATTTGTATCATGTATAAGAGCGATAATGATAATGGATTCATTTTAATAAAGGGTTTTTTGAAGATATCAATATGAATGAGAGGGACCAAACACTAGGATGGATATATTAATAATGATAGGGGGAATTTTCCATATTTAAGGTTTATATATAAGGATCCATGTGTCGATGACCATTACATGAATCTGGATCTCATGTAGGGAAATTATTTCATATCAAACGGACCTTTCTCAATAGTTTAAGGGTTATGCAAGGTGAATCATATGTCATGTAATCTAACATCATGCTACTAGGACTCAAATATCATATATTTTAAGGTTTCATAATAAGGACCTTTATAATTATGAAATATATAGATTAGTCTAAGATAGTTAATCTGGGTATCACTACGTATCCTGTAATTATAAGAATCAAGACACACATAGATCTAGGTAAAGTATGATGTAATCCTAGTGTAGATACACTATAGGGAATTTGACACGAATTGGAAAATCCACACATTAGGATAGATTGGAGGATTATATTAGAAATTAAATTTTCTAGTTGGGCCTATGATAAGATATATAAGTATCACTATATATCTTATGATAACAGGAATCAAGACATATTTAGTTCTTGATATTTTATGCCTCTTCACAAATCTAGATAATGTATAAGAGGGAGAATGAGAATGGATTCTTCCCAATGTAGGTTCATTAAATAACCCAATGTGAATTATAGGCCCTAAATGTTATGATGGAGAGGGGGATTGTTGTTGTGAGGATTTATAGCTAGACCTCAAGTAGGAAGACTAAGTGTTACTATGTATCCTTATATAATAAGATTCAAGCCACACATAGTGTTCATATGGTTGAATCTACATAGATTGGAATCATGTAAAAGGGAAAATAATATCATCCAAGCACAAGATTGTTAGAAAAAACCCAATGTGAACTATTAAAACCATGTTCTAGAGATTTATTACATCGATATATACCATATGTAAGTAAGATAGATAATATATAATGGACTACTCTAAGCAGTTTAAAGTCTTATAGGATGGACCCTCATGTCTTATAGATTTGGTTCATATGGTCATGACCCTTTCTAAGAAGCTTAAAGTCATGATGAATGAAATTTATTCTATGCAATTTAAATTCATGTATCTAGAACTTGAATATCATGTAGTTTAGGGTCATACAATGAGGACCCACACTACATAGTTTAAATTCATGTAGCTAGGAATATTTAGAACCCAATGTGAACTTATGTAAAGTATTTCTTCAGAAACCTTCCATTAGTGGTAGGTGTGATATTCTCTACACACATTGTGATCAAGGAGTAAGCCCCATTGAAGTAGGACTTATGATGGTGTAAGGTACTTATTATTTCAGCTTCTATTTTGAGGATTTCTTCCCAGGTATCATGAGAGTTCTTAAATATAATACCAATTATTCTTGGATGAATAATTGGATATAAAACTTCTTATTTATTGTTTACATGAATAAATTTTAATGAACTTAAAGGTTTTTTAGTATAGGTATCCTTTTCTCATCAAGTCACTCAAATTCATCTAGCCGTATATGATACTACTCATCTTTAGATAGTTTAACAAAAATGGAAATATGAAGTGATATAAACTACACTTCAATTAGAAGAACTACCTCTATCTCATATATAATAGAGTATAGTGAAACTCGTGTGCTAGTATGAGTTGTGGTGTGATAATCCAAAAATTAATGTTAGAGTTTATCTAGACAAGACTTATTTTCTTTTTCCACCATATTCATAGGGATATTAGACAAGGTCTTATTGAAGGAATCAATATATCCTACTTAATGATAGAAATATGTGTGGTTGGATTGGATATTATACTCATGGTACTTAATAAGGATATAAATTGGTGTCATTGTTCATCAATATTGTGTTATAGATACCAAATTTAGTAATGATATTATACTTCACCAAATTGATGACATCTTTCATTCTGACTTCTTTGAGTGGAATAGATTAGGCCCATTTAGAGTAAACATTGATAGTAGAAAGGATAAACTTGATATTTCTAGCTATGGATAGAGGGTATGGGCACATTACATCTATCCAACATATAGAAAATAGTTAAGTGTATTGGCTTCATGCAATAATTATGGGGGTTGATGAATGAAGTTGGCATGTATCTCTCAAGAATGTAATTTTTTTATGAACTCCATGCATTCTTGAATCATTGATGCCTAGATATATCAAATTATCTTGATTTTATGACTGATCTTTCTTCCTGACTAATGAGATCCATAATCAAAAGCATATAATCTCTACTGGAATCTTTACCTATACCCACAGTTCAAAACTCTGGGCATAGCCTAGAAAACCGTGGGTGATTAAGCTGTCAGGATAGATCTATACCCACAGTTTGAACAACCTGTGGGTATAGTACACCTATACCCATGGTTCTTAAATCATTGATGTTGGAAATTTCAATGGAAATACCAATACCCATGGTTTGACCAAACTGTGGGTATATGTCCTTATTTAAAAAAATCATCCATTGGGATTTGACCCCAGCACCTTCCACCCACACTCCAATGACTTTACCACTATCCTATAACAAATCTTATATTCTTATATTAATATATATATATATATAAATTTATTTATATAAAATTATTTATTATTATTTATTATGAAAAAATAATGGTCCCACCTATACCTATGGGTTACTCATACCATGGGTATAAGTTATTTATTAAGAAATACACCACTTGGAATTGATCCCAACACCTTCTACATATAATACAATGACTTTACCACAATCCCACAACACGTTTTTTATTATTATATTGAAATATATATATATATGTATGTATGTATATATATATATATATAAATGTATTTATATTAAATTATTATTTATTATTATTAATATAGAAAAATAATGGGTCAACCTATACCCATGGTTTGTCCAAACCATGGGTATAGGTCCTTCCACTTATTTTTTTTACCCAAAAAACCTATTCACACTATTTATAAAAACCATGGCTATAGGAGTGACCTATACCCATGGTTTTTGGAGAACTGTGGGTATAGGTATTTACTGTAAATCCCTCCCTGAGAAACCTATTCTGACGGTTTACAAGAGCAGTCGGTATATGGGTGACCTATACCAATGGTTTTTGGAGAACCGGGGGTATAGGTCATCCCTGAGAATCCCCCCGTGAAACCTATTCCCACGGTTCTACAAAAAATGTGGGTCTATGAACCCCTCTACCCTCAGTATTTGGAGAATCATTGGTTAAGGTCCTTCCTGCAAATATTTTTTCCCTATGAATATATGGGTGACCTATAACCATGACTTTTTCCAAAACCCTGGGTATAACCTTGTTTTCCAATAGTGAATTCCTATAGAATAGCAAGGGTCTCTCCTCCTTTAATGAAAATAAAGAGGACTCCATCGAATACACATTTCTAAAGGACCTTCAAGTAATTCGATCCATCATTAAAGATGAAAGTCACTACCCACATATGGATATGTTCCTTCGCATATTGATTTAGTATGAGAATCATTTTTTTAAGGTACTCCATTATGGTATACATATAGATAATTTGGGAATCATTAAAGTAAAATAAAGGCTTAATTTAACCTGAAGTAGCATTGAATTCTTTGATTTATTCCACATCGTTACTAAAAATATAGGAACCACTCTATGATGTGTGATGTGAATGATTATTTCATCCTATTTTGAATCTTTCAGGGATATAACTGCATTGTCCAGTGGACATTTAGTAATTTTGTGATGCAAGGTAGTGTTGTATCTGAGGGGAACTCATTTACAAAACCTCATACATAATAAAGAATGGGAATCAACTCTTCCTCCATAATTGCATAGTTACCATTGATCTTCTTGAAAATCAACTTCGAATCACCCTTAATATTGAATTGGGCCATTGGTATTTATAGGGACAGTTCTGATCCTATAATTTTTTCTTGATACTTTACCTAATTATTGGTGCATACTTCTAATAGTAGGAATGAATAAGGTATAATTTCTTTCATTAGACTGATAAATATAATCCCTAGGATGACCCTATTAAGATTTGGGTTTTCCATCCTTCTACCTATTGGGATCCTATAGGCACCATAAAAGTACGTATCCCATAGTTTATAGGTTTCATGGATAAAAAATACATCTTTATTAAGGAATTACATGCCCAATATCAACTGTGAAGAAATTAACTAGTGCCTATCCTTTGATCACCTTATGAGACATTAACTAGATGCCAAACTACTATATAATGATCCCCATATCACTAGATTACTCATTAACATTGGGAGACTAATTATATATTTGATTGGATCAAAATAAGAGATGAGGTGGATCTCCTGGTACTGTAAGTAGTGCATCAACTTATATACTATGAAAATCAGGTCAAAGCAGTTCTTCATGATATCAATGTATTGGGTGTCAGCATATAACATTTTATTTATGAGATAATTGATACTGTTATCCTTACTCTCATTATTCTTTTGAACAATAAGGGAATTGAGTGTCTATTCTAAGATTTATATATAAAGGATTATAAGTTTCCCTTCTATGAGTGCAATCACTACAAGATGGTGTATAAGATACCGTCTGTGATTATCGAAGGAATTTTGAAAATATTAACCCCAATGGTAGATGATCCCTTTCTTCATCCAAATTTTAAGGGTAAAACACTTATCAGATAGATTATTTATAATGTTATAGATTTATGAAAGACATATTTTAATTCCTCTCAATTCCTTAGGGCTATGAGGAGGTTTCACATCAAGGATTGACTTAGTATTTTTAGGGTTGACTTTAATGCCATTATGGAATACCATGTAGATGAGGAAGTTCCCTAAGGATACCAAAAAATTTTCATCTCAAGGGACTTATATTCAGGTAATGTTACTATAGTTTTTTGAAAAATGCCTCAAGATCAGTAAGATGATCATTGTGTTGTTGATATTTTACCACTTGATCATCCACATAGAACTTCATAATTATCCCTAGAATGTAATTGAATATATGGTGCATGAAATATTGTTTTTAGAACTATAATTATTTAAGACAAAGGGAATTACTTAGTAATAGTATATCCCTTAAGGTTCCCTGAAGGCAGTGACTACCTCATCTTTGAGGGCCATTTAGATATGGTGTTAGGTGTCACTATTGTCTTAATGTGAGATATACCCTAGGGGCAGGGGGTGAATCGGGATATTACAGTCATGACCAATTAAAAAAATTTACCTTAAATAGTTCACCACCATATTAAGATATTAATCTATTAAACTTTAGGGTTACATGTTTTTATCTTTTCATTAACCCGATTCAATTACCCCTTCACTTGACCTGCTATTATTTCCATATATTCATTTAGGTTTCTTGACCCATTTTTGGTGTCCATAAATAAAATAAATAAGATAGAAATGATTTAATTTGTTCACCCTCATTGAGATATGTAAAAGTATCATACATCTACATTGTTTCATGAACCAAAATCCACTATCCATACTAAACAATGATGGGTTCTTTCTAGGTCACTCCTTTCCTAGGATCACTACACTACAATGTTTTGGGTTGAATCACTTCCACCCAAGGGTCACTACCCTCAATTTCACTTACTATCATTGTTAGTTCACTAACATATTATTTCATCTTCACTCATTACTCTAGGGTTGAATATTCAAATAGTTTATGGACATGTAGGTCCCTTCATCAGTATCATTGATTGTATATGATTTACCTGGCATGGATGAGTGTCATTGATGTCCACTCCCTGCACTTCACAGTCTTATATTGATATCCTCTAGAACATCTCCTCCTCCTTATTCTTCTTTGGAAAAGTATTTAATGGTTTCCAAACACCTTTTATCCCCTCACATGTAATCCGACTTCTTCACCTTTTTTAAAAGTTCTCATTGAGTGAAAACTCTCTTTTTCTCTGTTGTACTTGAATGTGTAATGTGTACATAGAGACTCCCTCATTTTTTATTTATGAAATATCAAATCTACCTTAACATAATTGGTATATTGAGTTAATAAATGGCTCTTTTCAACAAATTAATGGGACCTTGAAACCACCAATTAAATTATTTATAAAAATCTCCTCCATGATTTATCAAAGGTAGTCAACACACATAACTTATTTTTTGAAAACTATTGTAACTACTTTGAATAATGATTTTATTCCAAATAAATTCACCAAATTAATTTCTGTAATATTCTTCAACATTGACTTGAATCAAGGTCTAAAATCCAAGTAAAATGATTTAGAACCATTAAAAAACTTTCTCACACATCATTTTCATTAAAACCTCTTGATTTTTTGTTCGATAGCCTGATACACCCAACACCATGCCCTGGTGAAAAAAATACTTGGCCCTTTTGACTCCAAAAGGAAAAACACCATGGGTATGATCCATATCCTTATAAACATTCTAGATAACAAAACCACATGTAGAACACAAATTATTCCACCATAGGCATGAGACTACACATTTTTTCCATCTTGTACTATGGGTCTTCAATGTACAATACATGATCACCCATGATTTATTCACCATGACATGCCATAAAAAATATGGCCATTTTTCTCCAAAATTCCAAACAATTCATCATGTACAACAGTCAACCTCACCATGTTGGATTATAACTTCTTCTATCAATAATGAATTATTCATTATAGCCATAGTCATTATACTATGGTAATTTTAGATAGGAGTATTATAATACCACCATGGGGACCATTATGGTGTGGTCCCTTTCTAGCTACATGTTTTGGGCATTGTCCTCTTCAACACACCCAAGGGTATAGGAGTTGCTACACTTGTCCTTCTTCAACACCTTCACCATGCTCAATAACTGGGTTATAGTCTTTTATATATTGGGAATATTCAACATAACATGCCTTGAGCTAGGGAATGGTCCTCCTTTTCCTTATATAAGATTCCTTCAACATTCTTTGGCCCTTATCTTGAACATCTAGGGTCCTTTTAGAAATGTTTCACACATTTAGATTACCATCATACTTCTTCCACTTGACTAATCACCACTTTTTCAAATATTCCAATATGAATATCAATCAATCTTATTATCAAGAACTCACCTTGTCCATAACTATTTGAGATCAACCAATCTCCCAAGCACCACTTCATTACTTTGGTTATCTTTAACAAATGTTGTTAATAATGTTATTGTTAACAAATAAAACCTGCTCAATTGATATTCCAATGCACATATTATCACATTATCAATAAATCTAACTCAATCATTTATGATTACTAAAAATCACCCCATTTGTATTTTTTTTAAAATACACAACACTCTAAACTAACTTACTCCCCTTTATTGGTAAGTAAATACAAAGGGAACTTAAACTTAAATTAAATGTGGAGATATTTATTTTAATCTTATTATTCATTTTTAATGGGGCCATCTCATTTCATTTTTCAAAACAACATACCTCTTTATGTTATGAAAGAAACTCCATTAAAGTTCAACTCCTCCTTTGTCTTCAAATTCTAAGTTGTATTCCTAATCTCTTGTTATATATATTGATCCAAATTCTATCTCTTTCTATATTTATTGAAGAGATTCATAGATTAAATTTACCACTCAAAACCTGAGATGTGAATAAATACTCTAAGCCTACTGATCCATATCACAATGTAGAAAATAAGAGTTTTTATATAAAACAACAAGGTTGACCATGTCACTCATGAATACTAATGAAAAACTCATAGTAGCTTTGTCTCTTTAACATCTTAACATAACCTATGATCTTTATCACTTTATAACCAAATGGTTATTATATAACATTAAATCACTTTGTTGTTAGAATCATACCCCATGATGAATTAATTGATACCACTTGTTAAAAATTTGATACCACTTGTTTTAATAGTGGTTTAATTTGAAAAAATTATACAACTTAGACTACATGACTTTTAGTTCTTCATAGGATTCAAAAAATTCTAATATGGATTAAGTTTTTTTGACATTTATCACAACTTCCCTTAAGTCTGTAGCTCAAGAAAAAAATTGTATCTCAATTTGGTGATACCACTCATGGGAAAAAATATTCCACGTCAATAGCTTTGGATATCATAAGAAAATAAAATGATACCAAACCCCAAACAAATTATTAGATAAAAAATATATATGTGTTTAATTTTTTGGGTTGTTGTTGTTTTCCACTAGATCATTTTCCTATGGTCTGAAACCATTTTTTTTGTGGCCTTATCAAGTCTATTTTCAACTCCAATAACATTTAATTTTCTAGAAAAATCACCCAATGGATCATTTCTCTCCCTTAATTATGTATCTATTCATAAATAGTTAGAAATAATAAAGAATATAGGGAGAGGTTACCTTAAAGTTACTCAATTTGAGGATGATGGTGAGTCACTATGGACCACCTTTTTCTATTTTTCTTTAGTTTTGGAGTCCATTTTAAAATTTAAACTTGATTTGATGGATTCTAAACACCTTTAATATTATTTTGGATTTTCATCTTTCACATAAACCATTTGCCAATATATTAATTCGTGATTATCTTCACCTATAATGGATTTTTCTCTCATATTTGGAGAATTTTTCTATATTTAAAATTTCTTTCTTCCTTGACTATCCCTTGAAGCATTATTAGATTTTTAAATGCGTATCTTTCTTTGGGATGTACCTTCCTCATGGTCTTTATTTGTTTCACTATCAAGTGATATATTGTATTTCTTATAAACCATTTTCTTATATCTATAGGTTGTATAATGTTTAGGTATAGTTTTTTATCTTTTCTTTACCTTAGATTCTATAAAGTAGTCTTCTTCATATAGTCTTTTAAATATGTTTCTTGAAGGAACATGTGTTTTAAAGTGAACATATTTTCCTTTAATCCACAATGAATATACTCTGAAACTTCTTCTTAATACATGTTTAGAATAATAATAATTATTCGGATAATACCCATACCTCCTTTTATATTATTAGTGACTCAGGCTTTCATGTTTTTTACTAGATTCATATAATTTGATATATCCCAATTTCTCAACACAAAAAATAAAAGTATGTCAATACATACCACAAAAGTAACACATGTTACCATTCCTTCCTTGATTCCTCATCTACATATTTTTACCATTTTGGGGTTATTTTTAATTCCTTTTCCAGAACCTTCACAATATTCCCATTTTTTATTAATATTCATTTCCCTCTTATTTTCATTCCTTGTTGGTGTCCCTTCATAGAAAAAAACCAACTTTACCCATAGAGTATGGTATTTGTGACATGAGAATATTTTCATGTATTTTCTATGAGATGGAATAAATCTCCTTTCTTTCATCATCACCTACTGAAGGGTGATCAAACAAAAAATGTAAACCATTCTTGTGATTAGGCTTACCCTTGGTATCTAAATAGTACTTAGATGAGACTAATTCTTCTTCCAATCACTAGATCTTATTAACCCTTGATTAAAGTTAAGAAATAAATTACTCCTTGAGCGTATCCCCACAATAAATATCCTTTTACAAGGATTGGTTAAGATTATACAACATGATCTAAATCTCCTTCATTTTATATTTCATTTGAGAAATAGTCTTTGAAGCATACCTTTTCTTATTGCAGCCATTTATTCTCCTCAACCACTTCATCCATATAACTAGAAAAATCATCCTTATTTTCCTTTAGGTTATAACATATTTTGAGTTTGTACACTTTTATTTTGAATCTACTTTTATATATTACATCTTTATGGTTATCATTTTCAACTCTTCTTCTTTACAATCATTCTTTTCCCGGGGGTCAATTGTTACTTCAAAAAGCCTTTTGTTTAGGCCTCTCATATTTTATACTTTTGTTTATAAAAATTTAATCCTAATGCTTCGAGACTTGTATTCCTATTTATGTATAAAAAATTCTTCGTTTAATTTCTAGTCCACCTCTTCTGATAAATGGGGAACTTTCCTTCTTGGCCTCTGTCTGATCTCCTCATCATCGATGGTCCCAACCTCACTTGGTATAAAATGTTACTTAGATATGATGATAAAATATTAATTAAGACCATGAAAAAATGAATTATTTTAAAACCTAATAACTATTAGTAATGAGAGATAGATAGATAGATACTCTAAGAAGAATAACTTAGGGGAATAAGACTATCCTGAACCGATTTAAAATGATTTTCTTTACCTGATTTCAATTAACACATTTGTGTAAGTGATAGAAATTAAGGTGTGTATAATCACCTAGATATTGTTCAAGTGTTCTAAAATATGTATTGAAATATCTTATAAATGATTGGTAAACCAAAATTCATAAATAAATATGTTCATTGATGGAAAATAGAGACACCATCCCTTTTCATTTTTTAGTTCTTTAGATGGTACTAAATAATGAAGATATCTATTATCATCACCCATCGATACTTAAAATAAAATAAAATTTATTCTCATTAATAACTACAATAAGTTGAATATATAAAAAATTCATTGATGTAATTATGAAAATGAAATCAAACAAATTAGAAGAAAAAATCAATTTATTTCAATCTGAAAACCCTAAGAAAATAAGGTATGCATGTTATCTACAACAAAAAAAATCTACATGAAAATATAAATCCGATATAAGTAAAATAAATATAGTAATAGATATGAATATTCTCTATAAAGGTATATTTTTTCCTCCTTTCTTCATATTCTCAAATTATGTCATCGAAGGTGTTCTCACTTCTGATACAACTCTCTCTCTGAAATATACTCTTTGTAACCCAATCACATATTTGTGTCATCAAATTCTATTTTTTCATTTTTATCCTCCTCAGAAGATTTTTTTTATTTTTATAATTAATTCACACAATTATGGTTATAAATACAACAAATTAGATTTGTGACAAAAAAATGATAGAAAAAAATCCCATAATTTGTCACCACAACTATAATTTTTGAAAAACATTCCAATAAATTCTCACCCACATAAAAAAACAATGATTGAACCATATAACCACCTACTACAATTTCTTAACAACTCATTAGTCACTATTACAACTAGAACCATCCCTTAAATATTCTCGACCACAAATCTTCACTCAATTAAACCATCTTCTTAAAAACACCATCCTGAAATCAAAAGTCCCTCAATAGGTAGCCTTAGATTTTCCAGTCATATCCTTATGAGAAAAATCAATGAACATATTATGTTTTTCTAAAATGTAAGTAGTGAGGCTTAATATTATTTTAAAAAAAGTAACAAGAGTCGGAAGTAGTGAAATTTACATCTATCAGGTTTAAAGATAGTCATCAACTCACCAGGTATGCTGTAGTAGTGTTTACAACTCCTTTATGAGGATCCTTTGTTAGCAAGATAGGCCGAAAGTTAATTTTCTTAATGATAGACATGTGTGATGATATAGTTCATTGAAGCAGAAGTACTGAGGAAGCTATTCCATTTGGTAGTGATCTTCTAAGCAAGGTGAACTTGACCCAACCTGACTACTTGGACAATTGTGGTTGAGTCACTCTCCAACCATACATAATTTAAATTTATTTACCGAGCAATATATACTGTTTTACTGAGACCCTTTATTTCGGCTTCAAGATCTATATCATTACCACATGTATCATGTTACCCCTCTAAAAAATTTACATTGTGATATCTGAAATCAATTCCATAACCAGCAGGTCTGGGGTTTACCCTCGAGGCACCATCTATATTTCATTTTATCCAGCCTACAAATGGAGGCAACCATAAACCTTCAATGGTGCCAAGAGGTTTAGGTTAGTTACCTTCTAGTCAGAGATTTATCAAGATATCATGGTCCCTAACCGAGTTATCACAACATTCAACATTAAGAGTATTGTCTTGTTGAACCACAAGAAAGATGATAGAGAGAGTGACTTTGTGGTTGATGACAGGTTCACCATGCAGGAATTTATTTATTCTATTCCATATAGTATAAATTATCTCTACACAAGTGACCAGAAAAATAATACAAACATTCTTTGAAAGATGGAATGCAATAAGTTCTAGCAGGAACTGTGAGATAACAGTGGTTTGCAGGCAGTGAAGTTTGAAGAGTTGAAACACAAACTTACATAGGGATGAAAATGTGTTACAGAAGATAAATAAATGATTCAAATATTCTTGGTGTTGCTGGCACAAAGAAAATCTAAAACACAAGGTGATTCCCACCCACTGGAGGTTCCCTTTAGTAGGGATCTTTTTGAGATGAAGGTGACATAGAAACAGGAATCAGGATGGCATGAGCCATTTTTTGTTCAAATATTCCAACCCTATACTCTCATCATTGATAAGGTGATTATAGTAACCCTTATAATACAATATTCCATTTGAGCTAGATTCTCACAGTAGTAAGTCATGACTTTCCAGAAATTCATAATTATCAACTATATGAGCAATGTGAGAAGGAAGAGCACTACCATTCTCAATATAGTTCTTAATGGAGGAATCATAATCAGTGTCCAGATCAGTAGCACTAACAATATAAATGAGTGGAGTCCCAGTACAGTTGTGCTTCTAGAATTTGAGAGAGGATTGAGAACTAACCATCCAGTGAGAGTGACAATTGATATTCGAGAAAATTCTTTCCAGACCAGGATATATGGAAGATTGAAGATAGAACATATTCCCTGCAATTAGTCTTTTGAGAATTTTGAATCTGAGGAAGTCCAAAGATTGTGCCGTATCATTAATGAGCCTCCAAATGAACTGGGCATGTAAGGATTGATTAAAGATCTCAAGGTTCTTGACTCCAAGACCTCCTTTAGCATGAGTCATACAAAATCTCCTCCAAGAAGAAGTAATAGATTTCTGTTATAGGATACTATCACTCTACACAAATTTTCTCATAATAAAGTTTAAAGTATTGAGCACTGAGGAAGGCTAGGAATAAGCCATAAAGGAATATACCAGTTTTGAGATGGCCATGTGTTTAACTAAGCAAATCCTACCTACCATCGAGAGAGACTTTCCCTTCCACGAGGATAGGGTTCTTCTAACATGACTCACAACTTCCACAAAATGAGAAGGGTGAGGTCTGCTAAAAAACATAGGGACTCCAAGGTAAGTAAAGGGGAGAGTACCTTACTGAATGCCTAGATCACTCGTCATGTAGGATTTCATTGAGGTAGAGATATTTTTTCCAAAATAAATAAAAGACTTTCTCCATTTCACCTTCTGTCCCGAGACACGTTCATAATAGAGAATAAACTTCTTTATATTTTGAATGTTTTTCCTGTCACCATGAGTGAAAATAATTATATCATCAGAAAAAAGTAGGTGATAGGGGCCCAAGATTTCTCTTGCTGCTCTAATTGTTCTGAGCTCACCAGTGCAAGTCATGTGAAGAAGGATTCTATTAAGGTAGTCTTTGATAATCGCAAAAATAATGGTAGAGAGGGGTTATCCTTGCCTCACTCCTCTATAACACTTGAAGTAACCCATCAAGGATCCATTAATAAGAATGAAAGTAAAAGAAGAGATGATAAGTGTCTTAACCCATTGGATAAAGCTCATGTGAAATCCAAACTCATGAAGAATGCAACCAATGAATTGATAACCAATAGTGTCAAAGGATTTTTTAATGTCTAACTTGAGAGAAATATTTCCTCTTCTAGTAGGTTTCTGAAGAAGGTTCATGCACTCTGAGGCAGTGAGAAGGAAATCCTGAATTTTCCACCCTTTGATATAATCAAATTGATTCCAAGAAATAATTTTCCTAGAAATGTGAGCAAGAAGAGTAGCAAGAATTTTTGTGATGATATTTTAAATGGTATTAACAAGAGCGACTGATCTAAATTGATCAATATCACTAAAATTTTCTACTTTAGGGATTGAGGCAATAAAATGAGCATTGAAGCATTGAGAGAGGGATCCATATATTAAGAAGTGTTTAACCAGTCTACAAACGTCAGTGTTGATGACATCCAAATAGAGCTGAAGAAGTAATTAGTGAATCCATCTAGACCCGGTGAACTTCCTTTATTGAGCCCAAATACAACATCTCTGATCTCAGGGTCTAGTGGGATAGAAGTAAGAAGAAGATTATCAGCTTCAGTGAAAATATTGGGGATGATGCATTCCATAATATTTTCATTTCTTCTAGGACTATTGAAGAGGTTCATGTAGTAAGATACAATGTGATTTTAGAGACATTTTCTACAATCCAGAATTGTGTCTCCATCCTTTAATAGAGATAAGGTCCTATTGAATTTTTTATCTTTTTTAAGGGAATTAAAAAATTTGGTGTTACGATTACCCTTTGTAAGACACTTAACTTCAAAGAGTCCCTTTTGTATGTTGTATTTAATCTTGATTAGGTCATTGAGTTCAGAGGCCATGTTAGCCTATTGGCTAAGACCACTAGAAAAGTTTCCTTTGGTGTTGTCTTCTTGAATAACATGAAGGGAGATCTCTAGAGAGTCAATTTCTTGATCAAGGAGACTGAATTTATAATTACTCCACTACTTAATTTTAACTTTAAGGGAACTTATTTGTGTTTTACTATAGGCAAAAAAATT
Source organism: Viscum album (assembly GCA_963277665.1). Taxonomy (NCBI): domain Eukaryota; kingdom Viridiplantae; phylum Streptophyta; class Magnoliopsida; order Santalales; family Viscaceae; genus Viscum; species Viscum album. The sequence goes on along the minus strand of OY728138.1, from coordinate 1,283,213,415 downwards.
CAATGATGGGTGCACTGAGTTCACTTAATTTGATTCCAAACCCATAAGAAAAAACTAATGAAAAAAAATCTTAATCATCTTCACTTTGAACAATGCCTTCCCCGGAAGACCTCAATAGGACATAACAAAAAATTTTATCCTGATGTCATATTCAATCATTTTCATGTCACAAAATAATGCTTCAAAATAAAAAAAAATCAGCAAAAACATCATCTATAATTAACTTAAAAAAATTGTACCCGGTTGTTTGGAATCAAAAAAACCATCATGATTTCTGTAATTTCTTTAGAATATCTCACGGAAGCTACAATCATCCTAGTTTCATCCCCTTACAAATAAAACCTCACCCAAGTTAGATATTTTTCAAGATGCCTTAGTTGGTATACTAGACTTCATTCATCTTCAACCATTAAAATTTAATTGACCGAAAACGTCTTCATTGTAACTCAATATTCGAGGATATATATTTCTTTTTCAACTTCAATAATGATTGGAAACTGATTTCTTTAGACTTGGAATATAGATTCATCAGAAATTAATGAGCTTGGTGGTAGAAAGCACAACTCAAGTTCTTTATTAAGATCAACAGACACACAATGAAACCCGTGATGGATTATATTAAAAGGGTTTGTCTACATCAATGGGGGGAGGGGAAACCATAGATCTATGGTCAAGTTATCATCTACCTTCCCATAAAAGCTTCAGTTTATTATTCATTATTCATCAGGTTTGTCAAAATCCTCAACAACATTGTTCATCTTCAGACTTTACCGGATCTTAGATCAAAAGATCCAATTTCAAAAATTTCTTCAACAGATCTCTAACATGGTTAAAAAAATATTTAAAGTAAAAATTTGATTCATAAAGAAAACCCTTGGTTTTTCATCTCTTTTTAGCAGAGTGGAATCATATATGTGGCATCCCATAGATGAAAATATGGATACATGGTAGATTCTTGAAATGGATATATGAACGACCTCCCCAATCAACTTTATGAAACCCTCCTCACATCCCCTATATGGCTTTTCAATTTGGGAAAATAAGTATATTCATTCTACATAAAAAAGTAATGATAAAATTACCAAATTAAAAATTCATCATTAACAAAAAAATTTAATTTAATTTGTTGAATAATAAATTCACATAAATTATTTTTTTAAATCAAAGAAAGGATAATTTATTAAACCCAACCTTCTAAAAATAATTGATTAATTAATTAACTAGAAAAATAAAAGATAAAAACTAACATTAGACCGTGAATTGTAATTTAATATTACTAATTATTAAATTATTTAATGAAAATAAATTAAATTTTATACTTTAATAAATTACTTATATATTAATACTAAATATAAAAATTGAAAAAAATTTAATACACATGTCAAAAAATTAAATAATAATTTTAGAAATGATAATAAAAAATAATTAAAATTTTAAAAAAAATAAAACAAACATTATTAAAATTATAAGTATGAACAATTGATAATTTAACTAATAAGGAAAAAACTATTATTATAAAAACCTTTTATTTAAAAATATCACTAAAAATTAACTAAAAAGGGATAATTAACCAAATTACTATCAAAAGACATTAAAAACACAATTTAAGAACAAAAATGATGTGGAAAAACATATCAAACAAAGATGACATTGACCCCCCCCACACTGAATACATTTTTTGTCTTCAAGCAATATTTAGTCACATTCAATCATAGGAAATAAATCTAAAAATGGAAAAGATGAAATACCACTAAGAATTTGTTTTCATATTGATTTTACCTTATGGAACCTCTCAAATAGAAAGTGTGAATTCTATATCAAATGAAATATATTTAGTGAAAAATTGGATACTATTTTACAAAAATGATTTAAATTGAAAATTTTAAAGATAATTTAACAAAAATTAATTTTCATCCAATTTAAAGTTGAAACTTCTCTTTACCACAGGGGGAACAAACTCAAATAATTTAATAATACATAATAAATAGGCACACCTTTGGATGGGGTAGAGTGAAAATTTATTTTCGGAATAGATAACCCATTCTAAATTTTGATGGATAAAGAATGAAAAGAATGAAATAATGATTTCAACCTAGATTAGGATTTTTATTTAATAATTCATTTTGATTCACATCTTATGATTTAAATTCAAATTAAAAGATTCAAAGTAAATAATATTCACAAGAAATTATCCCAATATTTTTATCAAAGGATATTTTTTTCTAATAGGGAAAGAGAAATGATTTACCCAATTAAATCCAAAATGTATTAAAGTTTTTCCTCCTCAAAGTGTCATCACAACACTAAAATTTGAAAAAAAATCATCTAGTGAAAATTCCAAAATGTCTCTTAAGAAACAAAAAATTCAAAAAATATTAGGAGGTTTTTTAATGGATCACATTATAACATAGTTTAGAATAAATTAAGACTCTCCCCCACACTTATAACCCAATAATTTACCCATTATTTATGTCAAATTGGGACTACATTTTAAAATGATTAAATGTCAACATGAATTTAAATTCAAACATGAATGAATCATGTTTTAAGGGGTTTCAATAAAGTTAAAAAATTATTTTTACACACAATATCAATAATCACATCATGTAAAAAATATACTCACCAGTTACTACACTAAAAACTTTAGAACAAGTTCAATGTTTATAAAGTAGATTCATGATAACATTTAAAGTTCAATAATTATTTCCCGTAAAGTGTTAAAATACACATACACACCAAATTTTCAGAACACAAATACAATGAATGATATATAAAAAACCATCATATTTCATGAGAATATTTCATCCTGAAAAACACCATTTTAAAATAAAAGTTTCATAATTTATCACACCACAAACAATAGGTAGTGATTTTTTGTTTATCTTGAAAATGAGTAGAATATAGATTGGGAATTTTAAATATTACTCCCATGTTTAGAAGCTTTATCATTTAAATTTTAGTATGATACACCTCCCCTTTTTACACTTGCGTAAGTTTCCAGAGTGTTCAAATTCCATCTCCTAAAATTTGAAAAGTGAAAGCATTAAATTAAAAAATTTAAAGTTAAAAAACTGGAATAAATGTTTAGGGAGTTTGATTAAAGCTTTTTTAACATGTAACTTCTTTTTATCTTTGAAAAATCATTGAATTTATGCCTCAAAAATATGTAAAATTATTTTCACCACAAAACTTACAAAATCAAAATTATAATGTAAATGCATTAATTTTTTATGGATAATATAAAATATTTTCAAGATGTTTGGATCATGTTTGAAATTTAATTCAATAAGATTTAACACCCATGAGATATAATATAAGTGTAGCAATGAAATTGGGATATAGCCCCCCAAACTTGATTTACAACTTATAATAGGAATTTAAACTCATAAAAATTTTAGGGTGGAAGGATAAAACATAAAAGTCCAGTTGGAGTGGAATAAATATCTTAAATTGGTAACTAGATAGTTAAATACACTACCAAGTTATTCTTTAAATAAAAATAATTTTTTTATTAAAATAGAATAAATGAAAAATATGAAATAAAATAAAATAAAATAAATTTTGTTACTATTTCCGTGGAAGGCAGTACATCCAATAAAAAACATTTTTTTTAATATTTATAAATTCAAAAAAAAAAATAAAATAAAATAAATCATATAAAAAAATTCTATTAAAAAACATTCTGCTTACTCTTTAATGTTAAAATCATTCTTAAAACTCTTTATTGAAACTTCTGAAAAAGAGGGTGATGGTTTAATAGTTTCTTCAAGGTTCCTCTATGAGAAAATGGTTTTAATATCTAATCATTTTGATACAGTTGTTTAAGAGAATATCCAATGGATAAATTCTTAATATGTAGAGTTAGAACCAAAATTTGAGAATAGTGAAGTTACGACCAGTTTTCATAGACACAAATATATCAATTTATCAAGGTAGAATTGTAGAAATTGAATTCACGGACTTTTAATTAATGGAGTATGGTAACTCTATTCAAATCCCTGAGTTTCATCCTAAATTTTTTAAGGTTGAAGAATCACTAACACTAGCAGTGGTTGAGAATGATTTTTTTGAATTTCTGTTTGGGGAGTTTGTTTTGATAAAGGTTTAATTTAATGTATTTTATTAGTTTTCAAACACTCATTTGTTTTCTAAATTCAAAACTGTGGTATCCATTTTTTTGTCACAATTGAGATAAAATTGGATGATGAATCTGAACTAATTTCAAATATTCAATAATTAGTTTATATTGAACTCTATAACCCTCTTCTCAAGTTGTTTTAAAAAAAATATCCATTTATATACCTATTTATGAAGAATATGAGGGATTTTAAGAAGATAAATGCACTAAAATTCAAGAAGTTATATTTTCTTTGGATGATCAAACTATTTTTATATTTCATTAGAATGGATTTTTATTTACTAACCTTTCTAATGATTATTCCACAGCTAAAAAAGTTAAACTAGTTGAGTATACCCTCTACTTTCCCTTAGAAGATACCACTAATGAATTTGTTTATTTTGATGAGTAGTTATAGGAGAGATATTATATTTCTATGGCTATGGATATTTCTCTAGGGTCACTATATTTAATTAAAGATTTACACGGAGATAATTACTCTGTATAAGAAGCTATTTTTCTATTTCATTTTGATTTCAATGAGGCTATTTTTAAATTTTTATTTATCTTTACAAATTTTAATGATTTAGTTGAACTTCATGACTTCAAGGTGAGTTTTCAAGATGATGTTTTCCAGGCCACAGTCACGGTGGATGAAATTGAAGAGGAAGTGTTTCAGACATCTGTTGAGGCCCCTTAATTTTTTCTCCCGTCTACTTTACAATTCAACCATGCAACTAAATAAAAAGATAAGGTGGGGAATTTTTTTTACATTTATTAATAGGTCCTTTAATGAAAAGAATTTTTTCCAAATACAATGAATCAATGTGTGAATAAACCCACTGGGAAGAAGCACATGTGGTTATTGAGAACATGATAAATTTAATAATTTAAAAAACTATGAACTACTAATAAATTTGTAAGTGTGAGTATTATATATATTGAGAAGGAAATATAAATTATGAAACCCATTGAAACAAAAAAATGAAAACATAGAAAAATATTATTTTGTGGTGGATGAAATATAGTAGAAATGAGAGAGAGAGATTGCAAAAAAGAGTTTAGGAGAATCAAACTGTCCTGAACTAATATAAAATTATTTTATCGTCTTGATTTAAATTAATTTTTTTAGTGATGGAAATTATGGTGTGTAGAATCACCTAGCTGTCATTCAGGTGTTCTACACTATTCAATTAACTCTCTTAAAAATGATTAGTAAACCAGAATTTAGGAAGAATGATTTTCATTGATGGAAAAGAAATCAATCACCCCTTTACAATTTTGGGTACTCAAAATGATGCTCAAGTGTGAAAGTTCCCTCTATCATATCCAATTGGTACTTATAATAGAGTAAAATTAATACTCACTATGAAATAAAAAAAGTTCACTGTACAAAAAATACACTGACATAATGAAAATGAAATCAAATAGATTGAAAAGAAATCAATTAATTTCAACACAATACCCCTAAGAAAATAAGGTATACATGTTCTAAAAATCAGAAACAAAAATATATTAAATAAATTACATCTCTAACATAATTAAAATACAAGGAGGTAGGGAAAGGAAGCTTCTTTTTCCTGGTCACATTCCTCCTACTTACTTCATCTTCTCAAATTCTTGCATCAAGAGTGTTCTCACTTCTGGTCCAAATCTAGATATAGAATTAAATCTTCATAACCTTCTCTCATATCTATATCATAAAATTATATTATTTCCTTGATATCCTCCTTATAATATTTCTTTTTTATTTTTATAATTACTTCATCCAATTATGGTGACACAAAAACAGCATCAGTTTAGTGAAAAAAAATGAAAGAAACAAAATACTTCAATATATCACTACAACTGTAATTTTAGAAAAACTTTCAAAACAATTCTCACCCACATGCACAAATAATTATGACACCCTCTAACCACATGCTATAATTTCATAATAACTCATTAATAACATATACATCTAGCGCCAACCCTTCACTACTCTTGACCCCAACTCTTAACTCAGTTAATCCATCTTCTTAAAAAAACTATCATTAAATCAAAAGTCCCTCAACAAGAAGCCTCAGTTCATCCAGCCTTATCCTTATAAGAAAAATCAATGATCACCTTCTGTGTGTTTGATTATAGGAATTAAAATGCATTGATGGGTGCATCAAGGAACCTTAATTTTATTCCAAACCTGCAATCATACAAAAAAAGTGAACAGAAAAACTCTTAATCATATTCACTTCAAACAATGTCTACCCTAAAAGTACTCAATATAATAGAACAAAAATTATAGTCCCAACTTCATCCTTAATTAGCATCAAAACACAAAATTGATCATCAAAATAAAAAACCCCACCACCGTCATCATTTGGAATCAACCTCAAAAAATCATGTTCCTCAATTTGGAATTGAAAAAACCATATCGGATTCTGTAATATCCTTAGATATTCTCAAAGAATAAATGGTTATCTTGGTTTCATCCCCTTCCAAAAAACCTCATCCAAGGCATATCTTCTGTAAGGAATTGTAGGGGAGACATGAGAAACCTTGGGAAATGACTTACCTCATCCGAAGGTGCAAGGCAGGGAATAATCATTGAAGGATTTTTCATCATTGTTGGAGGGAATCTAAATTTGTGGCAGATTCACTTGCTCACTTGGGCAGGCAGGAGGAGTCACTCATGATCTATGATAGCCTACATTCTGTTCCCCTTGAGTGATTAATCGTGGTATAAGGGGATGCCCTTGGACTTCATCACTTTCTCCCTCCTTGAAGGGTTGTTCTTTATTTGTCTTGTTCTCTTCTAAAGAGTATTAAAAAAGTAGCTTTCAGTCAGTTTTTACGCTTCCTTGGCCAGCACAGTGGGCTATAGTCATCTTTAACAATTCAAATTCAATCAGGAGAAAAAATCTTCCTAATACACAAGATTTTAGGTCATCCCTTAGTTATTTAACTTCAATAATGACTAGAATAAAATTTCTTTAGACTTAGAATGTGGATTCATTGGTCATTAATGAGGTCAGCAGTAGAAATCTTGGCTAGAGTACATCATTAACATCACAGATGTGTGATGGCACTGAAGATGGATTTCCCAAAAAGTGACAGTCTTCTTCAATGGGGAAAAGGCTCAGATCTATGCTTGGGTTTTCATCTAGCTTCCCACAAAAGCTTCAGCTTCTTCTTCATTATTCATCAAGTTTAGTGTAATCCTCAATAAAATTTGTCATATTCGAACTCAATCATATCTCAGATCGACAAATTAGACTTCAAAAACTTATTCAATGGATCTCAAACTCAGATAGAACAGTATTTTGACTAAAACATTGACTTGTGAATGCATCTTTTGGTTAATCATATCTTTGTATTAGAGAGGAATTTGATATGTGAGATCATCACTACAAAAAAATAAGGTGATTAGAAGGGGTTTGTTTTTCATGTAGAAAAGGTTAAAACCCCTTTTAAATAATTTAGTGGTGATTACCCATAACCGCTGCTAAAGTGACCGTCTACTCTGATTAGAGGCGTTTCTACACAAGCATTGGTAAAATGATCCTCCATTTAGTGGCATTTTATTTAGAAGGGGTTTTAACCCCCTCTAATTTTGACCTAATTTTATGGGAAAAAATATATTAGGGACATTTTAAAACTCCTCTAAAATGATGTTTGCAATTAGAGGCAGTTGTAACCGCCCCTTGAAAAGGAAATTTCCACATTTAGGGGTGGTTTCTAAAACAATTACCCTTAAATATCCTTTTTTTAAATTTTCCATCTAAAAATAGAAAAAAATAGACACCCCCATGGCATCCATACAGACACCCCCTATGATTTAGTGGTGATTACCCATAACCGCTGCTAAAGTGGTTGTGTACTCTGATTAGACGCATTTATCCACAAGCATTGGTAAAATGATCCTGTATTTAGTGGCGTTTTAGTTAGAAGGGGTTTTAAGCCCCCTTAATTTTGACCTAATTTTATGGGAAAAAAATATATTAGGGACATTTTTAAACTCCTCTAAAATGATTTTCGGAATTAGAGGCAGTTGTAACCTCCCCTTGACAAGGAAATTTCCACATATAGGGGCGGTTTCTACAACAACTACCATTAAATATCCATTTGTTTTAATTTTCCATATAAACATGGAAAAACTAGACACCCCGCATGGCACCCATACAGACACCCCCTATGACACCCATGATAACCCATTAGACACCCCCTATGACACCCATGACAGCCCATTAGATACCCCCTATGACACCCCATGGCACACCCAATGGACACCCCAGGACAACCCAGTGGACACCCCCCCTATGAAACCCCATGGCACACCCAGCGGACACCCCCCTATGACACCCCAGGGCACACCCAGCAGACACCCCATGGAAACCATGACAACCCAGAGAACACCCCACTATGACACCCCAAGGAACACCCCCTACGACACCCAAACAACCAAAGAAGGCCCCCTTCCACCCCTAACACGAAACACTGGCAACTCACCAGTGAAACACTGACATGTGGGAACCCCTAGCATGTGGCACCTACGGCACATGTGGCCAGGTCATCCTCCAAATCCCACCTCCAATAAAAATCTCTCTCCCATGGGAATCGAACCCAGGTCAACCATCTATTTCTAAAGCTCTCTTCCAATACAACGACTTGAATTATATTATACATATATACTATATTATATTTATTTACATAAACAAATATAATATATATATATATATATATATATTATTGTATAGAAATATAAATAATATAATATATTTTTGTATATATATAAATATATATCTGTTTATATATAATATATAAAAATAATTATATTTATTCATATATTTATAATCATTTATATGTGTGTGTATTTATATATTTCTATAACATTTATATATATAATATATATATATATATATATATATTATACTTATATGTATGTGTGTGTGTTTCCATAATATTATTAGTTAATTATTTTTATTACACTTATTTTTTAAACTATAAAAAAGTATGTTGGTTTTATAAATACCATATTTTTTATGATTTATATTATATTAATTAAATTTATTTTATATTAAGTAAATTTATATTATATATGTATATATGTAATTATATGAATTTATTTTACGTCATGTACACACACACAGATATATATTCACACAAAATTAAATACATTCATCAAATTGGAAATATATTATATAATTAAATAAAATATATATATTTACAAAGTTAATATATAATTAATATGGTATACGACATTATATATAATATATATAAATTTTTATATAATGAAATATTAATATTATAATATATATATATAATATATATATTTGTTTTTATATTTATTTTTGTCTATATCATATATATTTTTGAATACATAATATAATAAAAATGTATTTATGTATAAATATAAAATAAAAATGTATTTAATATAATATATGTATAATATAAATGTATTTAATAAATATATAGTATTTATAAAACCACATATAAATTTTATATATTTGAATAAATATATTTATAATTACATTTATATCATGTATACCAATATTAATATATGTATACATTTTTTATACGTATAAGTATTTATTTAATGTATTTATATAATTTCTTTATATATATATATGTTTATAATGTATTTAAATACATTTATATAATGTGTTAATGTAATATATACACACACACACATGCACGTGCACACATATATATTATAAAATTTGAATTTGAATGAGATTTATTTTAAAAAATAAATAAATAATTAGATGGGGTTAAAAACCCCCTCTAATAAAATGGATTAGCGGTGGTTCATGAACCCCCTCTAATATATTTTATTATAGGGGGTTCACAACCCCCTATAATTTCTTAAATTAGAAGGGGTTCAAAACCACCTCTAATTTCTTAAATTAGAAGGGGTTCAGAATACCCTTTAATTTAAGGGATTATGTGGTTCATGAACCCCCTCTAATTTATTAAATTAGAAGGGGTTAAGAACCCCCTCTAATATAAGGGATTAGCGGTGGTTCATGAACCCCATATAATGTCATGCATTAAATGGGGTTCAAAATCCCCTCTAATATCCAAACACACACACACAGATATATATATATAGTGCCTATAAAATCCAACCAAATATATAGAACTACTAATTATTAAATTAGTGGTGGTTTTGACATACCCACCTCTAAAATCTAACAAAATATTAAAAAAATAATGCTAAAAAAATTTATAGGGGGTTATGAAGCCCCTATAAATTTTATTATTAGAGGGGATTTTTCATAACCCCAACTAAAATGAATTTATAGGGGGGGTGTGCATAACCCCTCTAAAAACCACTCCTAAAATTATTTTTTTTTGTAGTGCATGTAGCCGAAAATATGGATTCGTGGTAGCCACTTGAAATGCATACGTGAATGAACTCCACAATCAGATATGTGAAACCCTCCTCACATAACCTACATGGTTTAAAAAAATTAGATATGTGGATCCACTCCATAATTGGCCACATGGGCCATTACAATTTGAGAAAATGGCTACATCAGTGTGGAATCCAAAAATAATGATAAAATTTCCAAATTAAATAATTCATCATTAAAAAATAAATTCTAATTTCATTTTATGAATAATAAATTAACACACATTATTTAGTTAAATAAAAAAAAGATAATTAATTAAATATAACATGCTAAAAATAATTAACAAATTAACTAACTAGAAAGTGAAAAGATAAAAACTAATATAAGACAATTAATTAATATTTAATATTATTAATTATTAAATTATTTTAAAAAAATAAATTAAATTTTAATCTTCAATAAAATAAATAATATATTAATACAAAAAAGAGATAAATATTTAATAAACAGATCAAAAAATTAAATAATAATCAGGGAAATGATAATAAAAACAATTAAACATTAGAAAAATAAAACAAACATTATTAAAATTACAAGTATGAAAAATTGATAATTCAATAAATAAACATTATTATTAGAAAAACAATTGATTTATAAATTTAACTATAAATAAACCAAAAAGTTATAACTAACCAAATTAATGTCTAAACAAGCATTAAAAACCCAATTTAACAACAAAAATTGTTGGCAACATATGTGAGATAAAAGCCACATCAAATTTTATCACATCATCATTGAGAAATGTGAAAAATTTAATTATTTTAAAACCTATGAACTACTAGAAAAATAGTAAGTACAAGAATCATATATATATAGAAGAAAATAGAAATTGTATAACCTAAAAACAAACAAATCTAAATAAAAACTAAAAATAGAGTAAAAGAATCTGGTGTGGTGGATGAAAAATTGTATAAATGAGAAAGAGAGAGACTAATAAGAAAATAATTTAAGGGAATTGGACTTTCCTAAACTAAATTAAAATGATTTTATCTACATGATTTCAATTAACACATTTGTGTTAGTGATGGAAATAAAGGAGTATATATTCACCTAAATATCATTCAATTTTTCTACATTGTTTTGTGAACTCTTCTAAAAATTATTGCTAAACCAAAATTCAGGAAGAAAGATGTTCATTGATGTAAAAGAGATACATCATCATTTCCCAATTTTTGGTACTTCAGATGATGCTCAAGAGTGAAAAGATACACTACTATCACCCTTTGATACTTAGAATAGCACAAAATTTATTCTCATCAAGAACTAAAATAGTTTCACTATATGAAAAATTTACTAACACAACTATGAAAATGAAATTAGACAATTTTGAAGAAAAAATCAATTCATTTCATTCGAAAACCCCTAAGAAAATTAGGTACGCATGTTCTCAGTAGTGAAAATAAAAATATATTCAAGAAAGTATATATCTAACAAAAATAAAAAAAAGTGAGAAGATAAAGGAAGCTTATCCACTTTTTTCCTCCTTTCTATAACATCTCAAATTCTTTCATTGAGAGTGCTCTCATTTCTGGTCCAACTCTCACTCTAGAACTAGATCTCTGTAATCTTTTCTCATCTCCATATCATAAAATTCTATAATGTACCCTATATCCTCCTTAGAATTTTTTTTTCAAAATTAGTTCACCCACTTATGGTGACATAATCACCACATTAGATTGGTGAGATCATAAAATGAGACAAAAGAATCAAATCATCTATCACTGCACCTATAATTTTTTCAAACTTTCCAACAAATTATCACCCACTTTCAAAAATAAATATTTCACCATGAAACACATGATTCAATTTCCTACCAAATAATTAATCACTTGTACAACTAGAACCATACCTTTACTACTCATAACTATAACTCTTTACATAGTTAAACTATTTTCTTAAAAACACTATCATTGAATCATAAGTCCCTCAACAGGAATCCTCTATTTGAACAACCATCACCTTCTAAGGGAAATCAGTGAACACCTTATGTGTATTCAATTACAAACATGCAAACATAGTGATGGGTTCCTATATGACCTTTCATTTGTTTCCAATCATACAAAAAAGAACTAGATAAAAAAACAAAATTCACAATCATCTTTATTTTGAAAAAATTTTGTACCGAAAGCCCTCAACAAAATAGAATAAAAATTTTAGTACCGACATCATATTCAATCATTATTATGAAACAAAATCAAGATTTTAAATCAAAAACACTAGTAATAAAATCATTTGGAATCGAACTCCAAAAATTGTGCTTGTCTATTTAGAATCAACAAAAACATCTTGGGTTCTATATTCATCTCTAATATTTTAACTAAAGCTATGGTCATCCTAGTTTCATCCCCTTCCAAATATAACCTTGAACAAGGATGATCTTCATCATGCTGCCTCAGTTAGCATAGTGGGCTACAATCAACTTCAACCATTCAAATTAAATTATCCAAAACAATATTCCCCAAAACTCAAGATTTGAGGCCGACTCTTCATTATTACACTTTAACAATAGCTAGATAAAAATTTATTTAGACTCAAAATTCTACTTCATTAGTAATGAATGAGATCAGTGGAAGAAATCTACACTCATGTTCTTTATTAACATCAATAGATGCATGAAATGATCAATGATGGATTCCCTAGAAAGCGATGGTCGTCATCAATGGGTGAAAGGGATCAGATTCGTGCGGAAGTTGTTATGTAGCTTCCCACACAAGCTTTGGATTCTTCATCATTCTTCATCAGGGTTAACAGAATATTAAATGACATTATTCATCTTTGGAATCAACTTGATCTCAGACTGGTAGCATAAATTTCAAAAAATTCTTCAATGTATCTCTAAATTATATAGAAAAATATGTGAATCAAAATTTTGACTCGTGAAGTCATCCCTTGGTTAATCATCTCTTTGTAGTAGAGAGGAATAAGATACGTGGGATCAAATGGAAGAAAATATGGATATGTGGTAGCCAATTGGAATGGATACAAGAGTAACCTCCCCAATCAGATATATGAAACCCTCCTGACATCTCTTATATGGTTCTAGAAAAATTGGATACATGGTATCCACTACTTAATTATCTACATGTCCTATTGCAATTTTGTAAAATGGCTACGTTGGTGCTGCATCCAAAAATAATGAGAAAATTACCAAAGTGAATAATTTATTATTAAAAAAATAAAATCTAATTTCATTTTTTGAATAATAAATTCAGACAAATTATTTTTTAAAATCAAATAGAAGACAATTAATTTAATACAAACTATAAAAAATAATTAACTAATTAATGAAATAGAATAATAAAAGATAAAAACTAACTTAAGATAATGAATTATAATTTAATATTACTAATTATTAAATAATTTTAAAAAAGGAATTAAATTTTAAAATTAGATAAATTAAATCATATATTAATTCAAAAAACAAAAATAGATAAATATTTGATAAATAAATCATAAAATTAAATAATAATCATGGATATGATAATAAAAAACAATTAATTAATTGAAAAATAAAAAAGACATTATTAAAATTAAAATTATGAAAAATTGGTAATTTGACCAATGAAACAAACATTATTATTAGAAAAAACATTAATTTATAAATTTGAATATAAATTAACTAAAAAGTGATAATTTACCTAATTAATATCAAAACAAGCATTAAAAACACAATTTAACAACAAAAATGATGTAAAAAACAAGTGAAATAAATGCCACATGACAGGCCTATAACATCATTAAATTGGAAGATAAAATCATTATCTAGAATATTTATACCTTCAATTTGTGAGCTATAAGTATCATACCACATGATCTCACTCTTTTCAAAGAGAGTTCCGGAGCAATGGTGCCCTTCTCTCATGGATTCCCCCCTCTTGCTCTGGGATCCATCTAGGGTTTCCTCCTGAAACCCTCCGCTGCTGGATCAGCGGTGTGTATGAGTGCCTCTCTTCTTCGTTTCCTTCCTCTCATTCCCTATTTCACCTATTCCAAACATTTTAGTGCGATTTGGTTTCCAATCATGACATCGTTGTGCTCTTTCTTCTTCCATGGCAGTGCGAATTTCTTGGCGTTTGTGTCCAGGGTGGTTTATCTTGGTCATACTAAAGTTTTTCACTATTCAAGACCTCAGCTACTTCTACCCTACACTGACATCACGTTCCACCATGCCTCTCTAGGCCAGAGTTGGAGTGATAGAAACACAAAAGTTTTGGGTTAAGTGGTTTAGCAGTCGTCGATTTTTTCATGTGTGCCTATGTTTTCTTAATCTCGATCTTATTTAATCTTCTGGAATTGGTCTCACCATGTAGATTTGGAACCTCCAGTACTCAAGTTTATGCCCTGACCTCAATTCTTTGTGATTATCTCTCAGTCGGATCTGAAGTGGTGGTTCCCCAGAGGTTTTGGTATTTGGGATTGAGTGGCTGACGGTTCTCCTCACATGGTTTGTTTTGATTTTTGGTGAAGGTTTTTTTTCTCATACTTTAGTGGTTGATATCCTCAAGGATTTCTTGGTGAAGGTTCTGACAGTCTTTATGATTTGTTTGTGTTTGTTTTATGATGGCAGTAGCCATCGGTGATGTTCACGATGGTGTCGTGCCATTAATTTCGCTATCTGAGGTGGTTAGTTCATTCTGTATTGGTGATTTGGCTATTTATGGTTTGTGAGGACATGGGTATGATATTTTACGGTGGGTAGGACAGTCTCTGACGATCTGCGGAGACTGGTGTGAAGTTTGGATGGTGATGATGGTGGCAGTGCTGGCTTTATTGGTGAAGATTGTGTATATGGTTTCTGTGTTTTTTTGGTGTCTGGTTTCTGTGATGGTTGGATGACAACGAAAAAGTGATGATGTTTCAGAGAGGCTCAATGGTCTTTGATGGTATCTAGCTTTTGGCTGGTGATGTCTATGGTGGTGATTGGATGGCGTCGACAACTGTGACAGTGGTAATGTTGGTTGTTGACAGCGTGACTACTCTCTAGGTTTTCAAATTTGAAATTTTGAATAGGGCATGATCTAATTTTGTATCCCACCGACTACCGCTGAACCAAAAAAGTATTTGTTTCAAAAATCAAATAGAAAACAAATTTTCATTCCATAGAGAGTTCCAAAATATGGTGTTCTATAAGATTTCAACTTATTCTTTGAAGTATTTCCTTTTTCAATGGAAACTAGGATTATAATAGTATGTTATGACTATAACTTCAAGAAAAAATTTAATCAAGTTATATTAAAAAAATTTGATAAAGGGAATCACCCCTTTGATACCACTTGTTAGGTATCACTAGGGGCCTAATGTGAGATATACCATGATGGGACGAGGGTAAATTAAGGTATTATAATGATAAAAAATTTGAACAATTTACCTTAAATAACTCACCTACCTATTAGGATATTAACATCTTAACCATAAGGGGAACATCTTTTTCTCTTTTTATTAACCTAATTCAATTACCAATTCACTTAACCTGCCCTTATTTACAAATATTCAATTATGTTTCTTGACTTGATTTTGGTGTTCATGAAGAATGTAAATAAGATATAAATAATTTACTTGGTTCACCCTTACTAGGCTACATCCAAAGAGAATGAATCAACATTGTGTCTCTCACCAAAATCCACTATCCTCACTGAACAATGGTGGTTTCAAGCTAGGTAAATCTTTACCTAAGATCACTACCCTTTAATGTTTTGTGTCAACTCACTATCACCTAAGGCTCACTGATATTATTAGATCACTTCCATCTTACTCTACCTTCACTAACTGCTCCAAGGTAAGATCCTCACATAGTTTGTGGACATGTAGGCCCCTTCATCGACATCATTTATTGTAGATGATATACTAGGTATGGATGAATATCATTGAATTCCACTTATTTCTCTTTAAATACTTATTGTGATCTCATCTAGAAAAACTCCTACTTATTTTGAAAAGTATTTAATGGTTTTCAAACACCATCTAGACCCTCTCATGGAATATTTTTGATCCTTCAATATATGTTATCATTAAGTTCATAATTCCTTTAGAAAATAACATTAACATGGAATGTGTGTATTGAGATTCCCTAATAAATTATTTTTATTTTCTATAATAGTCAACCTCTCTTATAATAAGAGGGATCTTGAGATAATAAATGGACACATTATAATTCTTTAATGGGACCTTGAAACATCCCATTAACTTCCTCAATAAACCCCCTCCAAAATCAATCAAATACACTCAAAAAATATAAATTATTCATGGAAAACAACCATAAATCCTTTACAACATGATTTTTTTTCAAATAAATTCACAAAATTAATCACTGTAAAATCCTTAAAAATTGTCTATAATCGGGCCTAAAATAAGAGGAACATGATTATGAACCATTAAAAAACAATATTACTCGTTTACTAAGGAATAAACTCATAATTTTCCATGTCAGGGGCCTAACACACCTAGAAATACTCCCTAGTGAAACATACCTGGCTGTTTTTCCTTCAAAATGAAAAACACCGTGGGTTTAGTCTACACCCTTCTGTCTATTTTATCTTAAAAAAACCACCTGTCAACTATAGAATCTTCTACCACACATGTGGGACTTTACATCATTGACTTATTATACTATAGGTATTTAATGTAGAACACATGATTGATCACAACTACATTATTATGGTGTGTTGAAAAACATTTGGTCATTTTTCTATAATACAATAAATACTTCGACATGCACCACAGTCATCCTGGCCATGTTTTCAGGAAACTCTCATTATCAACCATGACTTATTCATTATATGCATTTTCATTTTTCTATTTTAATTTGGGAATGTTCATAGGAACACCATGATTTAGACCACCACAACATGGTCCCTTTCCAACTACCTATTTTTGGAATTTTCCTCTTCAAAATAGCACATGATATGGGAATAGACACACGTGACCTTTTTCAATGCCTTCAACACACCCAATGATCAGGGCATGTCCTTTCCTGTGTTAGGAATCTTCAATATAACATTCCTTAAAATAAAGAATGTTTCTATTCTATCTTTTCCATGATTCCTTTAACCTTATTTGACCCTTCTCTTAACCATGTAAGATCTTTGTATAATTTTTTCTCACCTCTAGATTTCCATCAAAATTATTCCACATGACTAATCAACTCTTTTTCAATAATTAAAACATGAATATGAATTAATATTGTGTTAAAAATATCACCTTTCCCATCAATATTTGGGGTAAAAAAATCTCTCAAGCACCACTACATTACTTTGGTAATCTTGAATACATGTTTAAAAAAATTATATTGTCAAAAAATAAAACCTAATCCGTTGAGAATCTAATACACATATTGTTATATTTTCAAAAAATCCAAAAATATATTTTAGGATTTAAAACATATGGTAATATCAATAATTCCCATCCATGATGGAAAGGTCCTGAATAAAATATGTTTCATCAATAAAAAATTTGGTGATTAGGACTAATCATCCTTTGGGTAGTGATGGTTAAGGTATCTGAATTCAATCAAAAACCTAATTATCCCATTATTTTTCTTGATGGGGATGATTTTGGAAAGAAAATTTGGGTATTTAAATTGTCAAATAAAGTTATGTTTGATCATATTATTAAATTCAGATTTCACTTTGGTGGCATGAGTCAGATGCATCCTCCTTACTACATGTTTATGGACACAATTATTTTTCAATATATCCAAATGATAGGTAAACACATGGGGATATAACTCAGGAATTTCTATATAATTACATGAAAATGAATCTTGATGTTTCTTAAAGAAATATATGTATTTATCATATTCTATAAAAGATATAGTGACATTGATTAGTGTTGGTCATTAATCTTCCTCTCTACCTAGGTCCACTTCTCTAAGATGCCAACGAGCTCGTACTCGAGTGGTAAGGGCTCCTGCTTGGCCTTCAAGAGACCCTGGTTCAAAACCAGGTGGAGAAAAATTTCCGGGATACTGTAGTATTACTGTAGCAGTCACTGTAGTAGTACTGTAGTAGTTACTATTCGGTACTGTAGCAGCCGGAACTATTCACCCGATTTTGGTCTTCGGGCCACCGGTTTGGGCCTATGGGTCTCCAGGGCCTTTGGGTCATCAAAGGCCTTAGGGCCTCAGGGCCTTCGGGTCACATAGACCATGGAGTAGCCCAGTTCACATAGAACATGCCACAGAAGAGGATCAGAGCAACAGGAGTAGTAGCCACCAGATGAATAGCTAACAGGATTGGAAGAATGAGAGGGTATGACAGCCGCCATCGGGACCAGGCACCGTGCAGCTTTGTATGGGGCAATGCTAGCTGATCAGCAATGCAAGGTGGGGAGCTAATACAATCAGTGATGCAAGATGTCGGGGAGGGTCAGTTCTAGTGGGCTAGGCCTACGGGTCATGTAATGGGTATGGTATGCCTCTGGGCCTTCGAGTCATGTATTACGAGTCATGATGGGCCTTGTGCCTTGGTCCTACAGGTCATGTACATGTTCCCCTTAAACCCTTAAAAGGGGGATTACCTATAATAAAATAAAAATAAGGCCTTCGGGCCATTCAGAGGATAAATAATGGTTAATATTCATTTCTTTAATGTTAAGGGAGAATCCTTAGTTTCTTCCTCTTCCACATCACCTCTATTAATGGTAGGATATGTATCAACAATTTGAGATATATGGGATGATACAAGGATATTGTTACTTCTATAGGGACCACATACTTCTTCTGAATGACTGGGATCATCTAGTGAAGTTGTCACCATGAGAACTAGAGTGGATGTGATCAATCACTATTCTATTCCTCTATGGTTCATTTCTACTTGATTGAAGAGCTTGAGTTGGGTTTACTGAATATCAGTTTGACCACACTTGAGTAAAGGTGCTTGGGATAATGATTGATTTGCATGGATTACTTAGAGGTCTTATCCCCTATTGGAGGTGACCCCTCAATATAAGAATCCTTTTAACTATCATATGAGAGGAAGGTGATTAGAGGGATTAGTTAATTTTATAATTTGACACTCATGACCTAATAACTTCCTAGATTCAAAGATTTTTTCTTAATTTAATTGATAAGTAACAAAAAATGATCACAAAGATCACTCCATTGATTAACGAGGGTGGTTATTAATCCATTAAGAGGAAAAATATAGATTTATTTACCATTGGCCACATTACATCCCTTATGTAGTATAATTCAAATATATATATATATATATATATATATATATATTATGATTTATAGGACAAAAAAGGGGAGATATCACCATAGAATACAATGAATTTCCTATTAATATAGTATTATAGGAATTAGTGATATGAAAAGGGAATTGTTTTATTCATATGGATCCACAAAATTCCCAAAAATATGTTGAAATCCACGTCTTGGAAGACCAAAATGAATTTGGAGTCATAAATGAGGTCTCCAAACTAGTCTCTCAGACTGATCCTTCGAAGGGTCTTTGGTTTTCTCTTAACATACCACTGAATTTTTAGGTTGGAGGGAGACAAGTTAGATTCACTGTATCCTAACCTTTAAAGGGTCCAAATCAAAATGAGATTAATTCTAGAACCATTATCCACAAGGTATTGATTAAAATCTATATCATCAAGTTTTCTAGATATGTATAAGGTCCTAATTTTTCCATGCATGGAAACTTCCATGTTTTGGACCAGGGGTCTATACTTCCTATTATGATGTTTCTCCCCAAATTTTAACATAGGGGATGAAACTTATTATGCCAGAAATCCATTTACATGAATGAAATTGACATACATACATACCATCTATGGGTTGGGATGAACTAGCCTTCTTGTATTTTAACATTGACCAGATATTTATTTATTTTCTAGTTGATATTCTAGTATAATTGGTCTGTAATGTGTGATAAAAGATTTAATATCATATCAATATTTTTATTAGGATCATTGGATTGTTTATCTATGAGTTTTGGTTTCATATATGGATTCAATGGGAATAAGATCTGATTATTAGGTTCCACCATGGTTTTGTCTTCCCTAACCTCTATAACCTTCTCCTTGATTATGGATGGAATGTTTTGGTTCATATAAGTATTATTAATTAGTAAAGGGGTCTGTTAGGTGGATGAAATTGATGAATATATATAGTGAATCCTCATTACAAGAAAGTTCTATTTGGTAGGGAAGTTACCATCCTTTTAGTGACATAGGCGAGAAATACTAGAGTCTAGACCAGCTTGGGTACTGATAGGGGATCTTCCTTTGGTTCCCTATTTCATCAGCAATGTCTATTCTAACTCTTGAAGGTTTGTGATATTGGATATTTTGCCTCTATTATTTTAATGGGAAGTGGGATTAAAACTGGTTGATTCAATTGTATCCAAAGTACGGATTATTCTTGGATGACCGATTTCATAGTCATATAGTCATAAAAATTATATTTATTCCTATTTGGAACTTCATTACACTCTTGTTTTTTTCCTCTTGTGGAGTGGTAGAGACATAGGTCATCTAATATTTTACCCAACTTTATATACTCAGAGTCAACCATCTAGTGATATATATCCTTAAAGATGAATCATTCTTGGATGTTATGATCCAATATTCGGCGAAAGGGGAAATAATAGGTCTGATCATTCAGATTGATTTAATTGTGATTCCTAATATTTGGTAGTTTAACTAAAATTATCTTCAAGTAAAAAATGATTAAATCTATAACTTTATCTTTTTATAAGTAATAAACTTTATTCTTCCAATCCTTACATTTCACGCGATTATGATCCTTCCTTCTATCATTATGATGGTTTTATTGTTTTCACTGTTGTTATGGAGGAGGCACCACATGACATTGAGAAGGCTTAGTGGATGGTTCTGGAACTACTTTCAGCTTGATTGTAATAGTCATGGTTTACTCCCTACCTAATTTCTTCTCTTATGCTGATGGACAAGACTAAAAACGATCTTTGGAACACTGAATGGAATCCTCCAATCAGTGCAACAGAGACAAAAACTGTCGAAAACCACTAGGATATTTCAATGGAATGATTGGTTTTTGTAACTCTTCATATATATATATTTTCTATACATATATCTAATATTTTCTCCTGGGGAAACTACATATTTAGTGAATAGGACAAACATTTACACCTAGAAATGAATTTTTTGAATATCTCATTTTTACATTATTTACAATTTGAGAGTTCAAAGATCACTGTCTTCCTCTGTATATATCTGGACTAGTAAAATAAATACTATCAAATATTATATTAATTGGTGATAGAACCAGCTAGTAGGATATTATAATTGAAATTTTTTTGTCCTTCCAGAGTTTGTATAAAGCATATAATATTTCTTACCTCCTTTTTCTTTGGTGTTATCATCATGGGGCCACCTAAAGACACATATTTCATAAGATTATTCTATTAATATCATGAACCATTTAATATTAGGAAAGTGGGATTCTCAAAATAAGACAGTGAAGGATTCAAGTACAAACACTCATGGTAATGTTTTCTCTCTAGCAACACTGGTGAGTGTTGAAATTATATAGATTCTATCTGGGAAACATGGGAATAAATATTATCAAGGAGATATAATGGCATTTTCTCCTAGGATAACACTAAAGTAGTGGAATCATGAATAATCTGACATGATTAGATCACATGTGTTTTTTGATAACCATCTGGATTTGTTATTGGGTTTCTCACTTGAAATGGAAATGGTTTATTCCCAAGGTATGTTAATTACTAATAGTCCATAACCACTATATTTATACGAGATTTCTGATTCCTAGGCTATCTAGATGACTGGACACCACTCTTTACAGTCAATAAGTTCTTTATTATTTAAGTTGGTCCACCAATGGAGAGATATAGACCTCAACATGGGATTTATACTTTTGTAAGTATATTTACTTTAAGTATCTTGATGTTGATTCATCTCACCTTCTTGAATAAAAATTAATATAGAGAAATGTTTTTCTTAGCTAAGATATGATCAACATATTTAGGTGGAGAGTGGGATATAGCCACACCTTTCCCTTTATCATTATCTAAATATCACTAAGTAAGTGGTAGAATGATGTCCAAAGAATAACCCAAGTCATGGTTCTACCTTTAATATCAAGTATGTACACCTTATTTATGTATCTCGGTATGCACCATATTTTGAATGGATGCCTCCTAATCATGTTCATCTACATCACTGTAATGTTTCATATTGTTTTCAAGATTGAAATCAAAAACATTATCTATTTTTAATTTTTAATCATCCATCAAGAATCATATAATCATCCACATTAGTGTTAAAGTAATTATTCATTCTATGAATATACTTTAAGGGAAAAGTTGTAATCTGTCTTGATATCTACTATCTTGGTGGGTTTTTTTAAATATAATCCCCTATGAGGTTTCACTTTCTCTACTTTATGATCCATTGGAAGTGATTTATAGAAGGCTCTCTTGATTGAGTACCCAAAAACTTCTATTAAGTGCCCTCCCGATGAAGGAAATAAATAAAAAATTATAATAATCCATGGATGTTTTTCTTATAGAGCCTCCCATAGTTTAGAAAAAACTGACTTTCATTGATGGAGGGGGGGGGGGGTGTAATAATGCCTTTAACCCTTTGGGCTAGGTTTGATTTTACTCTTCAACAATTACAGCCTTTATTTAATGTGGATTTTATGATTTCAAGGGTAGTGGTAAAGGTAAAAATTCTATTAACCTCATGGGATAGATTTCTCCCATAGAGGTTTAAAAAGATGATATCATGGCCTTTTTATCCTTTTAAGATTCTATCCCAAAATGAGTTGGATTTATATCCATATTATATAAATAAATTCTTACCTTTGAGGTTTTCTCTATGGTTTTAGGCTTCACATGGATAAAAATGTCCCACTTGACCTTCTTGGAAACCCGATATAAGATCCTATCAATGGATTACTCCCATTGATTATACCTCTTTTGTTCTTTAAAGACAGTGAGATTTCCTTATATGCATCAACTAGAATATGAAGATCCTAAACCTAAAAATTATCATGAAGAAATGACATTGAATGTTTCTTTCCTTAATGAACCCTATTTGTTAGTGAGTGTTGTAGAGTGAAGAGCCACATATTAACCCCACAATTTAATATGCATAATAATTGGGGTGTTAGAAACTATTAGGGGAATCAATTTCATTCTACTGATGTAGGAATGTTAAATAATATCACATTGTTTCCCTAACCTAGAGTTCCTAGAAACTTAAAATAAGATCAAGTCAATGTGGTGAAAAAATTTACATTTCTTCTATATGTTATTGATATACTCCCTATATGATAGGTATCTAGCCTTTAGATGATGAAGAGTATCCCATAAGTTGAGACAAAATTATGGTATGGATTCCTATTTTATTTTCTATATAATTTCATACTAGAGAGTGCCTATATGCCAAAACATAACTGGTATTTAGTCATTTACTAACTCTTTCTAGATGAACATGGAATTCTATTCATTATATGTGAGGGGTTCTTCAACCCGATCTAACCCAAAAGGCCATTTCTCCACTTCTTTGTCAAGAGGAGTAGAATCATTCAAACTATATTTGGTTACATCAAAATTCACACATTACATGGAAGGCATTGATAATAATCATATCCTTAGAATTCCTTTTGATTGGTATGAGATATCATTGATTGATGATGAATATCTTCATATATCTAGACTTGATTTCTAAAGTCCCTCACAATATAAGGGTAATATCTGATCAACATTGACATGGGGAGGAACTTCAAGTTGAGAAGATAAATCATCATGAGGAAGGCCTTCACAACAAGAACCATGGGGAGGACCTTTATTCTTGTCATTTTTCTTAGCATAGAGAAGACATTAGTAACATATACCCTAGGTAGGACCTCAAAGGTTATTGGCTTGGACTTCATTGGGAGGACCTGTGCACTTAAAATTTTTGTTGGGAACCTTTATGGGGAGACCTTCACATCATCCATTTGATTCATCTCTAAAGATGCACATTTAAATATAATCTTGGGATGAACTACAGAGTTATCAACTCATTCTTCATGAGTAAAAACTCCATGTTTATGATGTGTTAATTAATTGTAATGGGTAGGACCACATCGCAGGTTGGTCTTCATTCTACGAGGAGGAACATCATAGAAAACTCCATGGGTAGTAACTTCATGGTTGATATTCATATTATCATAGAGAGGACCCCTATGATGGGAACTGAAGGGAGTACCTATAGATTTTCCTGATATGGTTATGTGGGGAGGACCTTCCCAGTGAATTATTTGGGGAAGAGATAATGATTTTGGCCTCATATGATTGCTATGAGGATCTCTAATGATATAACTACAATCTCTTATTGATGATGAGTTGGTAGAACCTTCAGATAATATTTTAATATGATAATAAGTCTCAAGGGTATCAGTTTTGATGGGTAAGTGATATAATCCTACTCCTATATTGATAATTTCCCTAAGAGAGACTTCCTTTTATATGTTCTCATCTAGGAAACTGAGGATAAAGCCTCAATAATGATTGTGGTCATGCGATGTGAGAAACAAATTTCATGAGTGGGATCTATCCTAGGAATATCCTTAGTTTCCATTATGATATTATTATTAGATTCTTGTGTTTTGATAGGGATAAGTTTATGATCATGCTTCTTTCTTTCCATCATAATATTCCAACAAACTTCCCGAGTTTTTATGGGTATAAAGATATGAGACCACTCTTTGGATATTATTGGAAAATTTCATTGAAATTATTGAATGTTTATTGGAACAAGGATATGATATAATTTTAACTTATCAATGGAATTTGTTGATGAACTCACGAAATGTTAATGGAAATAGATATATGATCTTGATCCTATATTGTCATCAGAATATGCTAAATTTCTTTATAGGCATGAATAGAGTTATGATCCTGATCTTGTGTTGTCGTTAGTATATGTTGTTGAACATCATTAGTGTGAATAGTGATATGAGTATACTATTGAACTAACATTAGAATATACTGATAAAAGTTTTGAATGGGAACATAAAAATGATTATGCTCCCAGGCTTCCATCAAAATATTGATGGACTTCTCAATCGGGAATAGTCATATAATCATACTTAAAAGATTCCTTTGGAATATGTCAATGGACTTCACCAGTGGGAATATGAATATGATTTTTCTATTGAGATATCATTATAACATACTAAAATAATTTTCAAGTAGGAATAGGAATATGGGCATATTTCTAAGATTTGGTATCAATCTTCCTTCGGTGGTACCTCCTTCTAGGTGTCCTATTATAGATAACTAGAACTTGGATCTATAGGGAGATTTCCTTAGTATATTCCCAAGGAGTCGGGGTCATCTGACATTGGAAATAACATTTCCTAGTAGGATACCTCCTACGTATCTCATGAATAGTAGTGAGGATGATGTTTATGTCCTCATACACCTATCTATATCAAGGAAGGTATTTTTTTTCTGGGGTCTTAGTATAGACTCCCGAACTAATTGGATTTGTTAATAGGGGACACTTTCTTCTACAAAAACCATCATTGATAGTTTGAGTTGTGGTGATTCATATCTTGAAGTATTTCATGGAAAACCTCCATAGTCTGGATAGATTATTTGTGTTGGAACTCACATACTAGGTCATTCACCACTTTATGTTAGAGGCATCGAGTTGGTGACAACTCATGACTATGTTATGGGTCCATGGCCTTTTGTGTAGTTGATTCATTATATCTAGTGCTTTGGTTAATGGTGTGTGGTAGGATAAGGTGTCCCTCATCAACCACCAGTCTGGATAGAAATCATGACATGTGATGTTTCATTCAGTTAGTCTAGTTGGATGTGGAGGGAGATATTTAAGGCTACAAAGGATAAAACCGTAAATAAGAAACTTATCAGTGCCACATTGTAAGAAAAAGTGCATGGTTAGTATATCTATACCATGGGTAAAGGATTTCACATTATGTCACTATTTTTTACCCCTATGTGCTCCAAAACCATACATTTTGAATTGATGTGGACCAAATTTCTAAAGGTATGTGGCCTCTTGGAAATAACAAAAAAAATTGGATTACGCATTAATTGAGAGGATGGGAGGTCATCTCATCCCTTAAGGGGTATTTTTACCTATTTTGAGACTCTCCCATATATTTAAGATATATTCATAAAATAATTAAAAGTAACAATACCAGTTACCTTGCTTGTAAGAGTGATCAATAATTTCCACTTGTCGACGTGAACATCTATATGTATCAGATGTTCTCCATCAATATCATGCTAGATGGTTATACTATTGTTTAAAGACACATAACAGAGAAATATGGAACTTATCACCATACTAAGAGGAAATATGTGTTATGGAGTTTGGATTAGGCCTATAAATGGGGATTCCTATATATCCCTATTAATGGGATTAAAACCCACATAGTTCAGTTCCACTTAATGTGACACATTGTACCTTTAAAGTTCATGTGAAAATGATCATTGTGGTTTCTTTCTAATGTCGCGAAGTCATGACCAAAGAAAGTTAATTTTACAGTTATGCATATAGGATCAATGGTGTTCCTTTTAATGTAACATCATGATATTTTAGAAATATATATATTTTAAATAAATAAAATCTTTTTGATATTTTTCATTACACACAAAACCGATTTTAGAAAAAAAAACATGACATACTATTAAAATATTATTATTTAATATGATAGTTATCAAAAAGCCATTGGAATGGTGGGTATGAATAATATTAACTAAATTATGAAAATATAAGGTTTACAAATTTAAATATAATTAATTATTTGGTGACCAATTAATTAGAAATGAAATTAAAAAACCGTTTGAAAATAAAGGAAATGTTTTTCTAAAAAAGTATTTTTATGAGCATAAACATGTTTTACCTCAATAAATTAAACAAATGAATTTTCTAAATTATTTATGAAATTTATATATTATATATTCAATAAATTTTTTAACATTCATCATATTTGTTTTATATACAAGAAGTAAGAATAAATCCAATTTTATGAATACAAGCGATATTTTTCTAAAAAGCAATTTTTTCGCATTTTGCGCACTTATTTAAATTTTTTTGAAACTTTTAGAATATTTATTGTGAAAAAATTTACTTTAAATAACCATGTAAAAATTATATTTAATTTATTATTTTTATATTTTTTTGAATAAATTTTTTATAGTGAATAGTAAAAACTAGTGTTTTTTATTAAAAAACCACATCTTCATTCAAAGCATGTACAAGATAAATATTATTTTAATATGGTTTTAAAAGAAAAATTAGTTAAATTATATATCTATTAATTCATTTTATTTTATTTTAATCAATTTTATATAGAATTTTTATATATATTTTTTAAACTTTAAAAATTTTATCTTTAGAAAACTATTTTTTCGTTGCGTCTTTGTGATTAATTTTAAATTAAAATTTTCCACTTATGTGAGTGGAATTTGAAAAAATAGATTCCATATTTAGAATAATAATAATATATTTTTTATAATAAGTTCAAATTTATTTTTTACTATTAGGAATATTAAAATCAGTAAAAATTAATTACCATAGTTAAGATTAAAATGGGTTTACCAAGGGTTAAACTAAAACTATAAGGGGTAAAAGACATAAAAACTTATCCAAAACCAATTTTTTGGACATATTAAAAACTTATAACATTTAAGGTTCTATAATGGACCATTTTTACCTTTATTCATCTGAAAAATGTGGGCACACCTTTTTTATTTTAAAAAATTACAAGTGTGCTACTCACCTCACTTATAAAATGCCACCCCATATCCTCTATTTTCACACTTCCAATAACCAATGGTTTAGAAAAAACTACCCAAATAACTTTCTAAATTCACTCATCACATATTATAATCCTTATATTGGTCATAAGTCTGACCTATTAAGCCTTTTGGTGTAGAACAAATAAGTTGTTTGAAGAAGAGGTGACGTCCCTAAACAACCATTTTATTTTATTTATTTATCAATCTCCTTAAATTATTATTAAACCAAAATTATACAATAAAATAAATATATTCTATGTAATTTTTATATTATTTTAATCTAATAACCAAAATCATTCCCATATTCTATCAAATGGGATATGAAATCGTCGCTCGTGTGTATGGCGGACTACCGCCTCGCTAACTAATGTTATTTTTTTTCCATCACTCCCTCTCATAGATGGATATAATTATGTATTTAATGTTTATATATAATATTAATGATATTATTATACCTCTTTAATTATAATATCACATCTATATTCTTACCTCCCAACCCATTGGAGAATAATAACGTCGATCTTGTGTACGATAGACTACCACCTCACGAACCGATGTGATGTGTTTTTCATTTATATTTTACATGGATGGTAATAAGGATATATTAAATTAATATATATTATATTTTTAAAATAATTATACTTCTATAATTATTATACTATATATACACTCTTACTTTCTAATCTATGGGGTATACAACAACATCATCAGTGTGTACGAAAAACTACCTCAGTTTTTCACTAACACTTTCAATGAATGATAATTAGAGTAAATTTAATGAATATATTCTATATATATAACATAATTATTATTCTATAATGGTAATATATTATTTACCTTTATTTCATTTCATCCTTTGAGAAAATGGAAACAATGTTCATCATACACACGACCTACAGTTTCCATGAACTGTGTATTGAATTTTCTATCTCTAAATTCTATGGATTACTATAAATACATAGATAATTAATATATATTATATTTATATCATTTTTTAAATTCTATAGATTATGGAACTATGATCAAATTAATAGGACCAAAAATACGAAATTAAAGCATATGTGAAGAACGAAGTAGTTATTACCCGAAACGTAATTTTAACAAGGAATTGTTAATAAATGAGTAATAAAAGGTCATAAGTAAATAATATATGATATTATATGATATATATAGTTTTTTTATTTAATATTTTTAAAATGAACTTATATTTGTTATAATTATTATTCAAATGTGTATGAAGTAATTCAAGATTTAAGGTAATAGATTTTCATCTAAATTTTTATATCTGTGAGGTACATCCCATATGAACCACTTGTTCCTTATGTGTGGTGTATATAATTACATTTAATTTATTTATGATTACTATAATAAAAATTATGGGTATTTACATATCCATTTGATGATATATCTTTCTTGGGGTTTACAGTTTCAAAGTTACCAATGCAGTTATATATTTTTGTCTCAATTTTCTTATTTGGGACATACATTATGTTATGCACCTATCTTATTTTATGAGGTGTTTTTACAGACCCTTTTACATTTAATAACATGAATTTATTTATTTTAGTGATATTTTATGTTTAAGTTAACGTTATTATTTCATGGGCCTTACGATTTAATGTTTCCAAAGTGGTAATGGTTTTATGGTACAATCTTATTATTTATTAGGATTGTTTATGTTTATTATTATTATGATGAAATATTATCTTCCATCTCTCAATAAACTAATGAATTTTCTTCTACTCTGTTTATTTCATGAGAATACAAGTTTTAACTTCATTTTCCTATCTTTATGAACTCAATGTTTAAAAACAATGTTTTTAAAGTAAACTATCTTTATTTATATCTTCGGCCAGAAAACCTTTTTTCTTCTATATACATGTAAACTAAAAATGTTTTAAAAAATGTTTCAACATTATACAAAGTATTTATTACATAAAGTCTTACCCATTTTTTAAATTTTGTAAAAAAAATTCAAAGGAATCTTCATGTCATTTTTCAAACAATTCCCATTTGGATTTTATTTAAAATATGAAAGGAATATTTGTTTTAAAGTGTACAACATGAGTGGTATTTTCTACAATTATGAGCAATAATTGTTTTAAATATTCATTTATAAGTTTCCAAAGTTATTTTCAAAGAAAAATATTTTGAAAATGTTTAATGTTGAATTTTGTTTTTCAAAGGGAAAATGTTTTTTCCTCAAGAAATGTTTTAAATGATTCTCAAAGATTTATTTATAAGTTTCCAAGGTTATTTTCAAATAAAACTATTTTTAGTATTTTTAAAAGTGAAAAGTTTGCTTTCATTAATAAATTAATTAAATGATTCGTAAACATTACATTATTACTTTTCAGGGTTATTTTCAAGGAAAATTATATTTGAAATATTTTATGTTTTAGAATGTTTTTCCAAAGTAAAAAGGTTATTTTACCGAAGAAATGTTTTAAATGATTCTTAAATATTAATTTATAAGTTTCCAAGGTTATTTTCAATTAAAATCATTTTGAAAATGATTTATATTTTAAAAAGTATTTTTTAATTTGGAAAGGATATTTTCCTAAAAAATGTTCCAAGTGATCTTTCACAATATTTTCCTATCTAAGATGACATCCTTTGATGTTAATTATGCTTTACTAGAGATATGATCTAAGGAAACCGTTATTATTTTTTATCCATATGTTTTACATTAATTATGAATAGATATTTATGAAACCCATTTCTTTTCCAAAAGTTGTACTTTGATGAATTGTTTTATGAAACCTATTTTTTTTCATGGGCTCTAACACGATGAATTATTTATGGATCCTATTTCTTTTCGTGGGTTCTAATATAGTAATTGTGTTATGAAATACATTTATTTTCATTGGTTATGATATGATAAATGTGTTACAAGGACCATTTATTTTCATGGGTTTTGATATTTTGAATGTTTTATGATCTTTCAACACACTTATGTATGATTTTCATTTTGTGATTTTGGTTATGCTAAAAAAAAGGATGATGGTTACGTTATAACCAAGGGTCGTGGTTACATTATAACAAAAGAAACATGGGATTTATATCTCTATATGATGCATTGGGTAATGATTAATATCTTATTAGATAAACATGATTGGAATAGGCAGTTAACTGAGTTATTTAAGGGGAATTATCCACTATGATAGTATTGGGGGTGAACCTTGAATACTATAATGGTTTGGGGAGTTAACCCATTCCCCTATGATAGCTTTGGAAATGATCCTTGACTACTAAGGAAATGATTTTCTTTGATTATGTGTATACTATAATTTTATGTCTTATATAAATGGTATGATATCCTGGATTATGTAATTTGATTTTATTATGATTAATTTCTTAAGAACTACCAATATTTATGCCTTGTCTCTAGATTTTGTTCTTTGATATTTAGGGTATGGTTTTCATATGTTATACTAACATTCTCACATCCTTATGCTCAATATATGTTTATGCATTTAACTTTTTGTACCCTAACTGAGTATTTAGGATCACCCTTTATTATGTTTCTTTTCCCCAGGTTATGATGATAGGTATTACATGTGATCTTTATAAGAAGGGTGATAGTTATGAGGAACTAAGGGGTAGATTATTTAGAACTATTATGGACCAATTTTTTATGTTTCCATGTTTCTAATGTCACTATATATTTATGATCCTAAAGTGTGTGTGTGTAATTTAATGAATATTCCTCTAAAAGATGTAATGTCTATATATGTGAATCATGGGCCACTATAGTTGGTATCAAAGGAAAGGTTTAGTTAACCTTTTGAAACTAAGAGGATAAGAATTTAGTGAGATTCCTAGGGATATGTGTATGGATATATCTATGAATATGTCTAAGTATAAATCAATGGATGATTCAAAGTATTGGAAAATTTCCTAGAAATTAGTTAAAGGATAGAGCGAGTGGTTTATAAAAATTACATCTGTGTATGGACACTAGAAGTATATGTGGCTCTATCCTAGAGGTACATAGGGGTAATAAATCTAAAAATGGCACATTGAGATGGACTCAATTATCACCAGATATAAAAAAATGGGCCGTGATGCATTCTTGGTTTGAAACTTTGATGGTATATGATTTGGAAATTTACAAACTCTTTATGAAACATCATGAAGGATTTAAATAATGACCATGAATGACCTAGTTTAATCCTAATATTTTGTAGATTGAAAATAAGGTGTCATGATTAAGACATCTTATGAGTGGTTTTTCATGATTATGTGGTTTCCCACTACAAATATTATTACTCTCACTAAGTTTTTTAGTTTTAATTATTGGAGGGAACTAGAAGTAACAAGATTAATGTTGAATGTGATAGATTTTTTTTGTGATAAACCAAATGGGATCATGACTAGAGTAAAGAATATTTTAATTATTCCTAATTAGTTACCATGATATATGATTAACAACTTTCACCTTAACTGAGTCCCAGACTCACCAAAGAATAAAAGGATAGAGTTTGTATAGAGTTTAGGTGTTAGAGACCATTTAGGAAATAAGATTTAGTTTCCTATATATTACGAATGTGGGAAGAAGAACACTAGGTAATATCTCAAAGGAATGAGAATATGTTTTATGTCTGGAGAATAAGGACATAGAGTAAGCGATTGACGAGGAAAAATGAATATTCAAATTAATAAAATAGATGAGAAAAAATGGTTCCCCAAAGGTATCATAAATGGGTGAATTTTATAAATGTGGAAAGTATGGGTATCATAAAAATCAATATCCTAGGGGGAAAGCTCAAAAATAGGATCAGTAAGGTAGTACAAGTTGATGTTTTTTTATTGATGATGAAGTGACTAAAAAATATATATGAAAGGAAATAGGTTTTAAGGAACAAGATGATAAATACTAGTTAATGGTCTAAGAAAGAAGTATAATGACTGACATGTTTATGTATTGGAATAAAATAATTATGAAATATATAAGGATTGTTCAGTTTAAGTTTTTTATTAAGGATTTTAAAGAATATGTTGAAAGGTTTTGATGGCCTAGAAAAGTGATTTAATGGAAAGGTGACATTTTACATAAAACACATGATAATGGGTAGATAACCCTTAATATGTTTTTAATGTTGAAAAAATGATATTGGGATAAATATATGATGGATATGAATAAATTAAATTGGATATTATTGATGGAATTTGAATTGATTAATTATTTGTAGACAAAGTGGTTTATGTTATTATTGATGAATTTTAATGTATTATTGAATTTATAAAATATATATAAAAATATTTTCTTTTCAAGGAATGAGGAAGTATGTATGTTTTTATTATGGTTTTATGGTAATTATAGTAATTACTTTATTTCAAGAAAACATATGACCAATGTATTCACATATTTGGTATGCGGTGTTAATGACTAATTCATGTTGTTTAGGGGATTAATGATAAGTTGATTTTGGAAATTTAGTAACCTTATTTCATTTTTTTGGATTTCAATTTTGGTTAGACATAAAGGCTACTTAAGGATACATATTCTTGAAATAGATTAAGTTAATATTTGGATGTTATTGGATAACCTATGCTAAAAATTATATTTTTGAAAATAACTAGGTAAACAAAGAATGACTTATTATTATTTTATAGATATTATAACCCACAATTACTTTATCCATAAAAAAATTCATCTTTATTTTTTAAAGTAATAAATTATATGGAAATTGATCAAATCATATCCAAATGATGAGATGTTTCTTATGAAATGGAATGAAATAAAGTAACTATATCTTACCATAAAAATTATAAAAATTTAGGAAAAAGATATTGAAATAATATTTTATCCTATTACCATAATTTTTGATGATATCAATGACCTTTTCATACCTCTTTGGTTTATACTTTTATGGTTGTTGAATTTCTTGTGATCATTCACTTTCTTTTGATCAATGATCTCTATCACTCTCCATCATTATTTGGACACTATGATTTTCTTGAATGTCTAAATATTCACTTCCTACCTATGTTATATTATTTGGAAACCAAGTATGTGTTATTCAAGTTGACCTATGCACATCCCTTTCTTCCTTTTCAATATAAAGTTTTATTAATCCTTTTTACAATGAGGGTTTCCCACAAAGGGATTTTCAAATGTTAAATATTTTTTTACCGAGTACAATTTAAAATTTAAAGAATAAATTTATTTAAGGGGGCATAATGTTACACATTGATATTTTGTGAAATATATTTTTCATAAATAAATTTAAACATTTTGATATTTTTCATTACACGCAACACTAAGTTTAGATGAAACATGATATACTATTAAAATGTTATTACTTAATATGAAAGTTATCACAAAGACGTATTAATTATGGGCATGAATATTATTAAATAAATTATGAAAATATATGGTTTGAACTTGTATATTTAATGAATTATTTAGTGACCAATTAATTATAAATGAAAATAAAAAACCATTTGATAATAAAGGAAATATTTTTATGCGCACAAATGCATTTTATCTGAATAAATTAAACGAATAACTTTTGGGGAATTATTTTAATGATATATATATATATATATTATATTCAATAATTTTTTAGAAATAATCTCATGTCTTTTCTATACCAGATATAAAAATAAATCAAACTTTATGATTAAAACTGTAATTTTTAAAAATAAGGTTTGTCGTATTTTGGATGCTTATTTTAAAATTAAAATTTGAATCATTTATAAAATTTATTTTTGAAATTATAATCTAAATATTATATTGGAGTGTTTTTTTATAATTTTCTAAAAAGATAAACTTTTTAGTGAATAGTGAAAATGTGTAGTTTTTATTAAAAAATTCCTTTTCACTAAAAGAATTTGAAATTTTTTAATTTTAATATGGTTTTGAAAACTAAAATTAGTTCAATTATATATGTATTAATCGAATTTATTTAATTGGAATCAATTTTATATTGATTATTCATATAAAAACTTTTTAAACTTTTGAAACTTTTCTCTTTGAAAAACTACATTTTCATCATGACTATAAGATTAATTTTAAATTAACTTTACCCACATACATGAGTTGAATTTGAAATAAATGGATTCCATATTTTTAATAATAATAATTTATATTTTACAATAAGGTTAACTTAATTTTTTACCATTAGGAATAGTAAAATCAGTAAAAAATTAATTACCAAAGTTAAAGTGAAAATGGATTTACTAGGGGTTAGACTAAAAATATAAGTAGTAAAATGACCTGGAAACTTGTTCAATACCTATTGGTTGTCCATATTTAAAACTTATAACCTATAAGGTCATATAATTTACCATTTTTTAGGATTTTGGAATGTGAAAAATGTTGGAAAAACTTTTTCTTTTCAAAAATTACTAGTGCGCCACTAACCTCACTTATAAAAGGCCACCCCTATCCTCTCCTTTTCAAACATCCAAAACCCTTTGGTTATGCTAATAAAATTTCAAATCACTTAATTAATTTACTCCTCTAATCCAATAATCCTTATTTTTTCCATAAATATATCATAATAATCCTTTTGGTGAAAACCAAAAGAAGTTGTTTGAAGAAGAGGTAACATTCTTAACTGAGCATTTTATTTTATTTATTCATTAAATTAATTAAATTATTATTAAACCATGATGATATAATAAAATCAGTATCATATATATAATGAGATATTATTATGTTAATAGAATATCCTAAATCCTTCTCCTCTTCCATCAAATGGGATATAAAATCATCTCTTGTGTATATGGTGGACTGCCACCTCACAAACCAATATTATTCAATTTACATCACCACCTATCACAAATAGATATAATGATGGATTTTGTAAGATCCCATATTTTTCCAGGTATGTATCTCTCTGAGTTTTTTGTTTGAGCCTTGGTTTCCGAGTCTTGTTCAGAGATCGAAAGACTTTATTGGAGTAAATAAACTAAAGTCTGAGGATGCATGCTTGTTTGAATAAGTTGAGTCTATTTATAAATATGTATAAGTGTTAATATGGGTTGTTGGTAAGTTGAGAAGATCTAAATTTTCTTAGGGTTGTTTAAAAGGAAAATAGGTTGAAAATTCAACTATAAATATTTACACATCGTGTAAAGGGATTACATGCTATGTAATTATTCATATATTTTAATTAAATAAATATGAGGTGATGAGTTTTTTCAGTTAATTACATTAAAAAATTTTACACGGCATGTAACCACATTACATGTTGTGTAAATTCTTAACATATAGTTTTAATCATGCTATACAGCTAAAATTCATTCTATTTCACTCCATCTTCTCTTATCTTGACCCTAGTGCATTCTTGAGGTGATTTTGGAGTGCCAACCTATCTTCTAGACGTTCCGTTTGAATCTTCAATCTATGGTAAGTTCCTTTGGTTAGGTTTTTTTCTTTTTTCCCATTGGTTCTCCAACCGTTGTGGTAAAATTGTTTGGTTGATTGCATTGTTGGTTTTGATTTTGATCAATTTTGATCTAGGAACCTTTTTTCAATCATCCTCACCTTCTTACTCATGGGAGTTGGCCATTGGAATCACTGTTGGATCATCGGTTAAATGTAGAGGGTCTAAATCTTAACCCTATGGTTTGAAAATTGACAAGTTTATGTAATATTGTGATTATGCAAATGAAATGTGCACCCAAATTGATAAAATAATAAATGAGATTATTCCTTGAATCCCATGTTTGAAATTGGATTTCGACATAGCTTATGGATACCCATTGGGTGAACAAACCTTTTAATATAATTTACTTGGCTAATGGATTAAAGTATGTTTAGCATGACATGTAACCTATGGTAATTTGTTATTATAGAATCTGTAAATTTCATCTTATTTTCTATTGATATAATTGTTAATCAATTTTGAATTGAATTGAAAGTGGAATATGAAAGAAGAATGGTAATTTCTATAATTAACCATTGATAATTGTGATGCGATATTGTGATATCCATGATATAAGATAAAAATTATGTTATATGTTGTAATTCTTATATATCGGGCTCATCCCTTGCACTTTCACACTTATATGATGTAATGATGATATTGAGTGGGAAAGGCCTAGTCCATGCTATAATGCTTATAGAGAGCGGGCTATGACTAGTCCCTTGCTGTAATGCTTATAGGGATTTGACACAAAATGTTGTAATGCTTATAGGTATTCGACCTAGATTTTTGTGACGATACCATGGTTATATGGTGGTGGTTTCCATGGTTATAAGACATGATCAAAGATATTATGGCATGGTTTTGAAGAAGGTTATATTAACTTGGTTATATGATTATGGTTGGCATGGTTGTAAGAGAGGCTTAGATATATTCCAACATAGCGCTGAAGTAGGTTATCTTACCTTGGTTATATAGTTGTTGTAGGCATGGTTGTAAGACATGATCAAAGATATTCGGGAACAGATATGAAGAAGGTTATGGTTGTATTTTATTAATTTTTGAATTAATTAATACATCTTTTTATCATCTTATTGCATACACTTCTTATTAGACTAGTTTAGTTTAAACAAAATGGTTTCGACCTACTAAGTTATACTCGAACCCTATTCAGACCACTATTTGGCACCAAGTCAGATTTAATGGAAGCAGGTTTGTACAAGGGAAAATGACCTTGTCGTTGATTGCTTGTTTATTATTAGGCTAGAGTTTGAAAATGGGACCAACGTGTGGTTCAGGACATGGGAATTTGAGTCTTTTATTCGAGTCTTCTAGTATTTTCTTTTATTATTCTAACATGAAATTTAGTAACATTCCAGCACATCATTACATTATTCCTTATGTTTTATTGGATTTTTTTTTGGATTTTATTATTGTCTTCCATAATGTATTTACTCTAAATATTTATGTTTAATTATGAATTTTTATACTTCTATTAAACTTCATACCTGGGGGTATAGTATCTCCACTCTACTATCCACACCCTCGCTACTAGTCGGCATCCTATGGTGTATGGGGAGGTGTGCTTGTGGTCTCATAACCAAATCTTTCTGGGAAAATGAGAGAGTTCCATATTGGGAGATGTTACAAAGTGGTATCAAAGGAGAAGGCTTTCTTTTCTTATTCCTTACTATTTGGGGAAAGGTATAAAGGATACTAATATGTGTTGGAACTTGGTAATGAGATTGTTCATGGGAGTAGCTAACCCGTGTATGAGAGAAAACTTGAGTACCCAGAGATGGGATTTCTTTTTGTGCTATGTGTTTTTATAGTTGATGTTATTTCACCTTGGGTGATTCATATGTTGTGTGAGGTTATTGTTTTATGATCTTACTATTTCTTCAGACTTATAGTCATGACCCAGTATGGCATGAGATAAGAATACATGAATTATAATAGGAACATATGGATATATTGACATGAATTATTCATAATAGGGGCATTTCTATTTTTTCATTTGATATATACTTTTATGTTTAACTATAATATGAGATATATGTTTCACTGGATAAATGAAATGAGTTTTCATGTCATGCTAAAATACTTATAATCCATGTCTAGAGAGACCAAGAGTTAGTGGTTCTTAGTTGTAGTCACCTATTGGGTTTGAAATTATTTCAAGAAAGTTCTTTAAGGTGTGTGTATTGGTTATAGAGAAAATGCCTCCTTGTCATCTTTGACATGAGAATCGGGAGTGGAAATCAGTATGCTCCAAATATAGCTGAACTGGAACTTACTCTAGTTCCTGAGAAACATATTGATGTTCTGCTTCACGATATATTCACGAGGGTCATGCGATCCATGGAAAGAGAGCATATTCATACCGTTACTTAGATGTATGAGTTGAAAAGAGAGTATCAGATTCATCATCCAACTATGTTTACTAGGAAAGGGGAACCCCAGGCAGCCGAATTCTGGATCGATTCATTCTAGACAATCTTTAAGCATCTCGAGAAAACCATAGATAAGAGGGTGAATCTTGATGCATATATGCTTCGTAGACCTAAAAATCATTGATGAGTTATTCTAGAGGAAGATGGGAAGTAGGATGAGCTATCTTGTAAGGACTTCAAGATAAATTTCCTAAGACATTTCTATCCTGAAACCTTGAGGGATGAAAAAACTCGTGAGTTCATGCATCTGACGTAGTAGGGTTTTTCAGTCCTGGACTATGCTGGATGTTTTGCCGACCTATAGTTCTTTACACCATCTTTGGAAGCTGATGAGATCTCTAGGGAGAGATGTTTCTAAGATAGACTTCACTAGGAGATTAGGTCACATGTATAAATTTTCCATTTAATAATATTTTAAGACCTGATGAATAAGACACTCATCATAGAAGTGAATCTGATAAAGGCCCCAAGTAGCGGTCAAGTTGTTTCATCAGGGCGATTTGTAAGTTATTCCTTGAGTGGTAAGAAGCACCAGTAAAACAGTATTTGACAAAGTAATAGTGGGAAGATAAGTCAGGGTAGTGGACTACCATATCAATATCATGTTCCATTCCAGTGCTATCAATGTGGAAGTTTAGGTCATATGTGTCTAAAGTGTCCACACCCCATAGTTGAGTGTTGTATATGTGGTAGACTGGTCCATCTTCTGAGGTTTTGTGCAAACTTTTCATAGAAGACCAGTGGAAGAGGATCAGGACAAGACCCACATTCAGGAAGGGGATCAAATACCCTTCAGCAGGCTGGTATTTGGAGTTCCTAAAGATGTTCAAGATGAGGCAGGGTATGTGGTACCCCTGTGCATGAGAAACAATACCAAGTGTGATGACCCGGACTCGAATGCCACTTAGCAAGTACCCCGAGCTCAGTGGGCCACATGGCCTCAAGTGCATCTTCCCAAATTCTAGAGGCTACCTACTAGTAGCAAGAGACTAGGGTGTGACGTGGGAAGACTATGCCTTCATTTTCAGAGCATAGCACAACAGAAGAAATATAATGTAATAGTAAATAGTGGAAGTAATATAATTAAATAACGAAAGCAAACTGATGAAATAGTTAAATGAGAACATCCATAACTGTATCAACTGAACAATGATAATGTAATGTCATGTCACTAGAAAAGTAGAAAAACATGGATACAAGACAATATAAATAACATGTTCCACAAACTAAAGGAAAACAAAGACTACTCCAAGCATCTCGAGATTCAACTTGGTTATTTTCTATCAAGATCCATACTATTAGTATTAAATCAAGTGTTGGAAGCTGTATACTTCTCTTTCTCCAAATCTTCTATCATATAATCTACTCTGAGTACTAAATTACACCCAGAGAGGGTGTGGGATAAATATCAGTGGTCCACCACCAACATTGTCTATAACATCCAGTATGTGTAATGGAATATTGAATTATGTTGGCACATATATATAAAATAAAGAAAGTAGTACGAAATAACTAAATACCCAAGTACCTTATTTAGCCCTTGGCTGGTGTCTAAACATGTAACTAGTTCAATTTATTAAGTAATTACCATTTAATGTAAACAAGTCACATGAGGCATATCCAAAACTGACATCACCACATGATAGTATAAGCAGTGAAGGTCCTAGGATGTAACAAGGGAACCTGAAAATGATATCCAGTAAGGGAGTTCTAGGGTAAAAACCTAAGTAACATAAAATCACAGAAATATAACTCAGTAGTATCTGATTCTATCTAAGAGATAAGAGTGTAATACAAGGAGCGTAATCCATGGAATTCTACTGTAAGGCACCTACTGAGTCCAAGGAGTGCATCCAAGGTAAAACAGGGCAAAGCAAGGACTGGGTCCAAGGAGTGTATCCAAGGAACCTACTTGTCAATTATGGACTCAAGGAGTGCATCTGAGGTATCCTGTAATAATTAAAAGAGAACCTATAATATTATACCATACATATAAGGAATAGACAAGAAACATAATCTAGGTGGGTATCAACCTAATAAAACCTCATCCTTTAATCGGAATGGGGTTCTTGAGACCCAAGGTATTCTCCTCTCAAAATCCAAGATGAGATCGAGTCAGTCCATTCATATTTGATATTGTAATCATGTAATAATTAATTTGGTTCAGGTCTTTCCTTCCATTAGTGTGGATATGTCAAGTAGAGTTGAAACCATTTATTTATTGGTCTAATCCTTGTCTTCCATTAGTGTGGATAGGCCAAGTAGCATTGCAACCATTTAATTAAGTATAATTTAACCATTAAGGCATGTTCAATTATTGAGGTTCACTTCACTACCTTCCATTAATATGGAAGGGGTGCTACAGACACGTATCCTTTATTCAATCTCTTTTAATAAGGCCAAGATTTATACTTAATATACTTACCATTCCACATTACACATTTAATAATCATT
The DNA here is from genome assembly GCA_963277665.1 of Viscum album. Classification (NCBI taxonomy): domain Eukaryota; kingdom Viridiplantae; phylum Streptophyta; class Magnoliopsida; order Santalales; family Viscaceae; genus Viscum; species Viscum album. Next base: position 1,283,171,835 of record OY728138.1, on the reverse strand, counting down.
TGAATCACTTAACTTAGGTGGGTCAAGTGGTGAGCATACGTGGTACATGCCATTATGAAATTATTATTTAATAACAAACCATTAATTACAGGAAGGATCACCTTTAGGAAGGTCAAGAAAGGGCACACCCGAATAGTGGATCAAATATATTAAAACACTAAAAAAACCAATTATTTCATAACCTTCAACATGAGGCAGATTTAGTTGTGGGTGTAACCACTAACAACTAATCACATATTCGGAAAGAGCATAACCATACAATTCTTACAAGTATAACCATGGCATTTAAATTTAAGAGATGATCTCTGATGGGATTGGTAGGCCCCACAAAAACATTCCCAAATCAGCGAACTTTAGGGATGAGTTAAAGAACACCCACCTTAGGGTTTTATGATCCTCTTCCTCCGGTATCAACCCCTGATTTACCTCGAATCAGAGTAGATCTAAGAAAAGGTGAAAAATGATCACATGGAGATAACTAGGAATAGATTGAAAGAGAAGAAGAACGACTAAAGAGGACTTGAGTACATACCATTATGCATCCAACGTGATGAACAGAAGCTTGATCAGAAGCCAGACGAATAAGATCTCTTGATTCCAAGATTTGATCTTAAAAAAACCCCAAATTGAAAGGGAAATAGTTCAATACCGCATAAACTCAAATTAGGGAGTAAGGTGTTGGCTTAATAAATCATTAATTGTGTTTTTTACATTTTACATAGTCTTTTAGCCTATGCATGGTTTGTCCGCATGGTTTGTTAAACTGTGCGCAAACTGTGTGAGATGGTTCTGCCCAAAAAGTTTTTGTCCACACAGTTTGATCAAATCATGCGCCATCCATGCATGGTTACCTAAAAAAGGGGGATTTGTACAGTTAGGTTTCATGGCCATGCACCAACCATGTGAGGTGACACTTTTCAAAAAGACACAATCTGCATGTTTTGGCAAACCATGCGGAAATCCTGCATGATTTACTCTAAATCGTGCACTGGTTCTATTTCCTAAAAAAAGATGGGTTTCTGGATCTAAACAATCCCCAAACACCATAAAAACCTTTAATAACTCATTAGGCATCCATATTTGGTCCAAATTATAGATTTAGACTAAAAAATAAAGGATCCATACCTGATTGAAAAACTGGGTTCTTACAGTCTTCCCCCCTTAGAAGAACTTGCCCCAGAGTTCTCCTTCCAAGGGTAAAGAAACATTGTCTGAGAACAACTATGACCACTGAGAACGTACATAAAATTCCCTCTCCCAAGTATCATCTTGTAGCTAGTCATGATTCCATATCACCTATAAAAGTGGGACATACTTTCCTCAGAGATCCTTCATGCTTCGGTCAATGATGTGTACTAAAAATTTCATAGGTAGCATCGAAATCTAACTCAACTTTCTCGGGATTAATGGTATGAGATGGCCAACATGATATTGGTGAAGCTGAGAGATGTGAAAGACATCGTGCATGGAACAATAACTCTAATATATTAGCAACAGATAGTCTACCGACCCGACATAATGAGGCAACAACTTTCCCTACTTCTTTAACCATCTATGCCCTAGCTTGCCCGATACCCGAAGGAAAACACGATCCCAACCCTCCAAATAAAGAGGTCATCTACGGTGATCGACATAAGATTTGTATCTAGAATTAGAAAAATTCATATGCTTCCTGACCAGCTAGACCTGTTCTAAAGTCTCCGGAAAGATATGAGGACCTAGTAGGCTGCCTCACATACCTCTAGCCAGCACAAGGGTGAACGACATGACCTACAATATAAGGCCTCAAAAGGAGCCATCTGGATCGTTTCTTGAAAAATATTATTATAAGCGAATTCTATGAGAGGAATATGATTCTCCCAAGAACTACCGAAATCCATGATACATGCTCAAAGCATATCCTCTAGAACCTGTATCATCCGTTCCAATTGTCCATCAGTCTGAGGGTGAAAAGATGTTCTTAAAAGAACCTGAGTCCCCAGATCTTTCTGTACATCCTTCCAGAACTCTGAAGTGAAATGAGAATCCCTATCTAAAAAGATAGTACATGGAACCTCGTATAGTCATATGATCTTATAGACATACATTATTCCCAACTCATCAACTGAGAAAGTATCCCATATAAAAATGAAGTGGGACGGTTTTGTTAGTCAGTCAATGACTACCCAGATAACATCGCTACCCCTCGAAGACCTAGGTAAGTTGACTACAAAATCCATAGAAATGTCTTCCCATTTCCATTCTCGGACTGGAAGTGGCTGAAACAAGCCTGCAGGTCTCTAGTGCTCCACCGTCACCTGCTGATAGGTGGAACACCTAGTCATGAAGCCTACAATCAGATGTTTCATTCCAAGCCACAAATACTAGCGTCTCATATCTTGATACATCTTTGAGATGCCTGAATGAACTGCCCATTGAGAAGTGTGGGACTCTTCCATCAACTCCTCTTTCACATCTGAAGGAATGAAGATACGTCTATGTAGATGAATGACTTTGTCCCTATCCACAGACAAATCCGGAGGTGGGTTATCTCCTGATATATTCTCATGGAGAACCAAACCATTAGGATTTGAAAACTACATACTCTTAACCTTTTCAAGGGGGGAATAGGTAAATTTTAATGATGAGAGGTAAGACTACCCGTGACTGTCATGAAACTCTAGGTAAAGTTTAGAAAACAAGGCTATTAACTTCCATTCATCACTGGCTTTCTATATGACCTGTGTTTGAGTTTTTCAACTCAATTCATTAGAGACCACATTTCCCTTTCCAGGCGTATAGGAAAGCTCAAAATAAAAGGAATGTAGATATTCAACCCATCCTTGTAGTCTGAGGTTCAAGTCACACTGAGAAAATACATACTTGAGGATTTTGTGATCTGTATACACCACAAAGAGAATACCCAATAGATAGTGTCTCCAGCTACATAAGGCATGCACAAATACTACTAGCTCGAGGTCGTGCATCAGGTAATTTCTCTCATGAGGAATCAACTACCAAGATCCGTATGCAATAAATTTGTCTCCCTGAATGAACATTACTCCTAGTCTAATGCCCGATGCATCACAGAATATGATATAACCTTTTCTAGGTTCTGGAAGAATCAGAATCAGGGCCGAGACAAGCCTCCCTTTGAGATCCTGAAAGGATTTGTCACATGCTTCTGAACACAAGAACTTAACACCCTTCTTTATAAGTCCAGTAGGAGGTGAAGAAATATGTGAGAAGTCCTATATGAAATTCCTCTAATATACATCCAACCCTAAGAAACTCATAATATCAAACACGTTCTTTGGATACTCCTAAGAAACTATAGCACTAACCTTTTTAGGACCAACAGATACTTCATATTTTGAAATAATATGAACCAAGAAGAGGACTTTGTTGATCTAGAAGTCAAATTTAGCAAGCTTGGAATAAATATGATTCTCTCTCAGTGTACTCAGAATGATCTCAAGATTTTTTTCATGTTTGTTATGAGTGCGAGAATACAACAAGATGTTATCCGCAAAGACCATGACAAAAAAGTCCAAATAGGGGTAGAAAACACTATTCATCAAAGCCATGAAAACGACAGGAGTGTTTTTATGACTGAATGATGTAAAAAGACACTCATATAGAACATACAAACTTCAGAAAGTTGTACATGGTATGTATGAGGGTTTGACTCACACCTGAAGATAACATGATCTTAGGTTGATCTTAGAGAACACCTTTTCTCCTCAGAGCTGGTCAAAGATATCATCTACTCGAAGAAGTGGATACATGTTCTTGACCATCAGTTGGTTTAACCTTCTGTAATCCACACATAGACAAATATTTCTATCCTCCCTCTTAGAAAAAATCTTGGGTGAAACCCAATAAGATATACTAGGCCTTATAAATACTTTGGCCTCTAAGTCCTCTATCTTCCACTTGATTTCCTGAAGTTTAGTGGGTGCCATCCTGTATGGAGGAATGGGCACTAGATCCACTCCCAAAATAATATATATTGTAAATATATCTCTCTATTAAGAGGTAATCTAGAAAATTCATCAGTAAAGACTTCCCTAAAACAATCAACTACTAGAGGGAAATCAATTTGAAGAAAACCTTGATCCTCCATGAAAATTTTTACAATCTGAGCAGTCACTTCACCTAGACCATGATGCTTCGGTCCAACTCTCCCAACCTGAACATCCCACTTACATTTGAAAAGATAATAGATGCCTTATGGAGATGTAAAAGAAACCCTATTGTGATTACAATCTACAAAGGCATGATAGTGGACTAACCAGTCCATCCCAAGAATGAAATCCAAGACCATCATCTCGAGAACAAAGAGATTCCACAAGAAAGGGTAACAACCTACCTCATGGGGTCAGTCCCTGCACTAGCGTATTCCCTCCTTCCATATTCCCAATGGTGTATCAAGGGACCTTACACCATATTGATAATGTATCTCTAGTCCTAGAATTTCCACGATAGATACAGAAATGAAAGAGTTTGAAGCACCTGTATCAAACAAAGGAGAGACAATAGTAGAGGTTACTAGAACAATACCTCATACTGTAGATAGTCCCGCAACCCGATCCTTGGGTATCGACTATAAGGCATGCAACTGACCTAATCCACAACCTTGTTCAATAGATAGATTACCATGATCATGACTACTCTGCTGGCGCTACTGGTGATCAGGGACCAGACTACCACGACCACAAACTCCTCCTTGTCTAGACCTGCCAGTGCTATTCCAACTCTCCGCCTAATTCAGTGTAATATAACTCTCATCTGAAGGTGGAGCTGGCATAAACCCTTTTCCACTCAAAACTGGTGGAAAGGTCCTGCAGAAATGATGATGATGACCCATAAAACCAAAATCTCAAAACTCTATATGGTATCTATCACATTGGGGCTTCTTATTCCCTACTTTTCCACACTAGTTACACACTATAGAGCTATCATACTGGATACTCTGGCTGCCACTTCCCTAATGAAAACCTCGAGGGAACGTTTCCTGCCACCAGAAGAAATATTGGCCTGAAACAACATTGATCCTTTAAATCTGGTACTTGCACCATCCCTCAAGATACACTCAGTAATAAGGGCCTAATAAACTATTCTTGAAAATGTAGGAAGTATAAAGACATTTACCTGAGTATGGATGGCGTACTGGAGACCATCCTCAAAACGTATAGCACGAGAAAGCTCATCCCAGCTAGAAGCGATGAAAAGCACTATAAATCAGTGAAACGTGCTTAATATTCCATAACTGACATAGAAACTAGCTCAATATGCATGAAATATCTAGCTCTATTAGCCCTCAGTGCATGAGGAAAGAACTGATCATAGAATGTAGTCTGGAAGTCAACCCCTAACATGCCCTGATGATGACCGGCCTAGGTAACCACATCCCACCAATTCCTGGCCGAATCCTGAAGAATGTATATAACAATATTGACTCTTTGCTTAGGAGGTATTTCCATATGCTCAAAGATAGACAGAATGAACTCTAGCCAATACTCAACAGCCTAAGAACATCAATCCTCTGAAAAAGTAGGAGGATGCTGCTACTGGAACTCGGAGGTCAGATCATCCATTGTAGGTGCAACCCATATAGCACCTTGTATGGACTGCATCATACATATGAAACTATCAAGAACTTGGGCATCAGTGCTTGGATCAGGTACATTAGGTGGTGCCTCAAGTGGCACTCTTGGAAGTCAGACTAGCAGCTCAGGGCCCACCATATCTAGAGTATGGTCATCACAACCCTCCTGGAGAATGACACGATGACGAAACGACAACATTGGTCTACAAATGCCAAGTACACATCTTAGAACAACCTTAGGATAAAGGATAAAGCATCACTAATGGAATATGAATGTAATAAAACTCACTACCCAAGGCATACTACCCAAAATAACCTCTTAGATATCCAGGTATCGGTAAGTGATCAAGTATAAGTTTCATGTCATTTTGTAGTTAATTTCCAGGTTCACTCCTTTACCTTTCATAAATATGACAAGGCAGGATAAGGATGTGTAACCAATTAATTTTATATTTCAAGATTTACTTTATAATGGATATCCATTTCTAATGACTCAGTGTCTATACACCTATTACTAGAAATGAAACCCATTTATTTATAGTATAATGGATTGACTCATTAAATTACTTATCCCAACCCATGAGATCCCATAAACCTCATGAATTGATATAGGAAATCACTCAATCACATTTAAAGTAATAGAAGTACAATCAAACTATCAAAACATCACTCAACAATTACAAGTATATCAAGCAATTCAAGGAAATGAAATTCATCTATATGGAATAGAAATATGCATGACATGTGAATTCTAGGTGCCTATAATGATGTATGTAACAATGATCCTTGACCTCATATAGTCGGGCCAAGAATAAAATAAATTAGCAAATAGATTAATAATATAAAACACCACACATCATGTGCATCAACCAATGGTGAAATAATATCAACTGGAATAGGAAAAATAGAACAACAATTTCATTTTGGGTAACTTGGATTTTACCCCGAACATGGGTTCACGATGCCCAAGAATGGATTATAACAAAGTCCCAAGAATTACTATTCTCCAATATAGTGTCTCCAAATATTAATGAAAGAAAAGAAACCTCCTTTGATACCAATTTGTGACGACCCAACCCCATATTCCACTTAAGGAGTGCCCTGAGCCTAGTGGGCCACATGTCCTCAAGCGAATCTTCTCGAATTCCAGAGGATGTCGACTAGAAGCAAGGGCCTAGGGTGTGTCTGTGAGAATACTATGCCATCCTTAGTAGAGCATAACACATGGGAAGGAATATAATGTAATAGTAAACAACAGAAGAAATATAATGAAACGATAGAAGAAAACCATAGTAACAGGTAAATGAGAATAACCATAACTGTATCAACAGAATAATGATAATCTAATGTCATGTAACTAGAAATCTAGAAAATCATGGATATAAGACAATAGGAATAACATGTTCCACAAAGTAAATGAAAGAAAGACTACTCTAAGAATCCCGAGATCCAACTCAATCATCTGCTGTCAAGCTCCATCCTATCAGCACACAATCAAGTGTTGGAAGCTGTATGATTCCCTTTATCCACACACACTGTCATATAATCTACTCCGTGTACCAAATAGATTTTGGAGAGGGTGTGAGATAAATATCAGTGGGCCACCACCAATGATGTCTATAACATCTAGCTCGTGTAATGGAATATAGCAGTATGTAGGCATGGATATATAAAATAAAGCAAGCTGTACAAAATAACTAAATACCGAAGTACCTACTTCAGCCCATGGATGGTGTCTGAACATGTAACCAGTTTATTTTATCAAGTAATTACCTTTTAATTTTAATAGGTCACATGAGGCATAGCCAAAACTGACATCACCTCATGATAGTATAAGTAGTGAAAGTCCCAAGATGTAACAAGGCAACCTGAAAATGATATCTAGTGAGGGAGTTCTAGGGTAAAAACCAAGGTAACATAAACCCACAAAAAGATAACTCAGATGTATGTGAGTCTAGATAAGGGGTAAGAGTGTAATACAATGATCATAATCCAAGGAATTCCACAATAAGGCGCCTACTGTGTCCAAGGAGTGCATCCAAGGTAAAATAGGGGAAAGCAAGGACTATGTCTAAGGAGTGTATCCAAGGCACCTACTTTTCAATGATGGATTCAAGGAGTGTATTCAAGGTATCCTCAAATAATGAAAGGGGACCCTATGGTAGTATATCAGGCATCCAAGGAATAGAAAAGAACCATAATCTAGGTGGGTATCAACCTAAGAAAACTGCATCCTTGAATCAGAATGGGGTTTCTAAGACCCAATGTATTATCCTCTTAGAATCCAAATTGAAATCGAGTTAGTCCATTCCTATTTGATATTGTAATCATGTAATAATTCATTTGGTTCAAGTATTTCCTTTCATTAGCATGGATAATTCAAGTAGAGTTGAAACCATTTATTTATTGGTCCAAGCCTTATCTTCCATTAGTGTGGATAGGAAAAGTAGCATTGCAACCATTTAATTAACTCAAAGTTAACCATTAAGTCATGTTCAATTATTGAGGTTCACTCTGATACCTTCCATTAACATGGAATGGGTGCTACGAACATGTAACCTTTATTCAATCTCTTTTAATAAGGCCAAGTTATATACTTTGTATACTTTCCATTCCACGTTTCACATTTAATAATCATTTTAAGCACTTAACATAGGAGGGTAAAGTGGTGAGCATACATGGTACATGCCATTATGAAATTATCATCTAACAGTAAACCATTTATTATAGGAAGGATCACCTTTAGGAAGGTCAAGCAAGGTCACACCCCAACGGTGTCTCAATCGTGTCAAAACACTAAAAAAACCAATTATGGAATAACCTTCAAAATAATGCAGATTGAGTTATGGGTGTAACCGAAAATAACTAATCACATATTTTTAAAGAGAATAAGCATAAAATTCTCACAAGTATAACCATAGAATGTAAATTTAAGAGGTGGTCCCCGATGGGATCGGAGACCCCCATATGAACATTCCAAAATCAATGAACTTTAGGGATGAGTTATAGACCACCCTCCTTAGGGTTGTATGATCCTCCTCCTCTAGTATTGGACCTTGAATTTCCTTAGATCGAATTAGATCTAAGAAAAGGTGAAAACACTCACATGGAGATACCTAGGTAAAGAGAAAAAGATAAGAAGAACAGAAAAATAGGACTTGATTACCTACCGTTGTGCATCCAACATGACAAACAAAAGCACAATTGGAAGCCGAATGAAGAAGATCTCTTGATTCCAAGATTTGATCTTCAAAAAACCCCAAATTGAGAGAGAAATAGGTCAATATCGAATAAACATGGATTATGGAGGATGGGGTTGGATTAATAGATAATTAAGGGAATTTTGGACATTTTGAACATGATTTTAGCCTGTACATGGTTGGTATGCATATTTTGTCAAACCATATGCAGATCGTGCAAGATAGTTCTGCTAAAAAAGTCTTCCTCCTCATGGTTTGATCAAACCTTGTGCCATCCATTCATAGTTAACTGGGAAAAAGGGGTGTTCGCATGGTTAGGATGCAAGGTCGTGTGCCAACCGTAAAAGGTGACTCTTTTTGAAAGAACACCTTCCGAACATTTTGGAAAACCATGCATAAATGCCACATGGTTTACTCTAAACTGTGAACATGGTCTGTTTCCTCCAAAAAGATGGATTAAGAGCTTTAAACAAGCCCCGAATACCCTTAAAACAGTTTATAACTCATTAGGCATCCATATTAGGTCTAAAGTATTGATTTAGACTAAAAAATAAAAGATCCATAGCTAAGTTAAAAACTGGGTTCTTACACCAATCATGGTATGTAGCTCAAGGTAGTTAGACTGGAGCCCAGGGAAGAGGGAGAAGTTAGTTTCACTTTATGCAAACTTGTAACGCCCCGACCCCAGCTACCCAGAGTCGGTGCATTACTTCGTAACATTGGCATGATCACAAGAAAGATCAAATCTCGAAAGACCGATTGGTTTAGTAGCCTTGGAAACACTAGATATATTCATAGGTTTTACATTACATCATAAAATGAAAAACTACTACAACAACATAAAGTCTCCATAATCCACACTCATATCCCCAAATAATATCCTTGCAGGTCATTCATAATTTACTTCTTCACTTCCTGGGAAAAATAAAACATATAAAAGGGGTGAGCTCAAATGCCCAGTAAGGATAACAAAATAGCGGAAACTTTCATAAATAAGAATAAACTTTTAAGGCAATGTATAACTAAAACAAAAGCCTTTCAAACATGAACTTTCAACATGGTATGGCATAAATAAAATGAAATAATGCCATTTACTTATTCACATGGATATTCTACTAATCGAATAATCACATGCAAAAATCAATAACCACTTTCATAATGTTGGAATGCATAATGCCAGACTATCATAACCACATAGCCAAGGCCTCATGCCAAGACTACAAATAAGATTTTGTCAAGGCCTTGTGCCAAGACACTAGTTTGTCTCATGAGACCTACCGATGCATCGAGGAGCTATAGCGGGCTCCACCCGTCACTTATTAAGTCCAATGCATTCCCATATGAAAAGGTTTAAACATAACATAAACATTCGTATTAAAACTAGCATGCGAAATGTCAATAATTTCACCATAAACTATGAATGGTATAAAAATATCACATCCATAGTCAAACATATCACAAAACCTTCAATACAATATAGAAGTTTTGTATCATAATAAATCAACTTCAAATAATCTTAAAATCCATCAAAGGATGTTGACGTAGATGAAATCAAATTTTTTTTAAAGAAATATCTCCTTTTATTTTGAAATTATTTAAGATCCATATAAAATAAAACATTTTCTTTGAAAATATTCTTATAAGCTTGTAAGGAAAGCTTTGAAGATTTTATAACGGCGTAAAATAACCGCACCCGCCGTATAAGTTAAAAAAAACATTCTTACCTCAATTCTGTCGAAAAGGTTAAAAAGGACCTTATTTTGAAAACGACGGAAAGATTCCTTTATAAACCTCTTATAAAAAGTCAAACAAGGGTATAAATGACTTTAACCCATATTCTTATAAATAGTAAAAATGTTTTGAAATACATTTTTAAGAAACATGGATGTGGATGATAAAGATATCCCAGTAGATTATTACGTATAAACAACCTCGGATAATGAAGAGATTGTGAAATAACCCTTACCTTGTACTTTTCCTTGGTTGGGGTAGGTTAACCTCCTGTATAATGGTGAAATAGTTGTTATTAAATTATACAAGAATCATATATAATAATATGATATCATATATGATCTTTTAACATTGATTTGTTAATAATATCTTAGAATTATCGTCGTTTCGGGAGTTAACTTACTCATTTTCTTTTATATGTTTTGTTACATAAGCCATGGTTGTTGTATCTTATTCATATCCAGAATGATATCTAGTCCTTAAACATCATTTTTAAATCATCAAATGATAATTATACTTGAATGGATACGATGGAGAATGAATCTCATCGCGTTCGTGGAGACGGTAGTCCGTACGTACGCACGAGCGACAATATCATTCTTTTGATATTCAAATAATATATAAATGGATGGTATATCATATATACAGAATCATTAACATGTTATATTTATTATTTACATGAGTTACACATCATTATTATACCCATCCAAATAATATTATATTGAATAACAATTACACCACGACGTGGAGACGGTAGTCCGTACGTACGCACGTATGGTGACATGTTATTCAAAGGGTGGATATAATACTGAATATGGTTGTACCATATTTATAATAACATCACAGTATATGTGAGATACTGGAGTTATTATTTTAGAATGGTAAGAACAAAGGAAGAATAAGTGGAAGAAGAAATGAACTTGGAGAAGGGTGGTGAAATCATTACCTCTTCTTCGGGTTCTTCCTTTTGAATTGATCAAAATGGCTCCTTAGGTTGGCTTTATGATCAAACTAAGTCCTCTAGGTTGTAGTGAGGGATGTTGGGAGAGTATTTGGGCAGAGTTTGGCCGAACCAAAAGGCTTTGAAGGTGTGAAGAAATGAGAAGGAGGAGTGCCCTTTTATAAGAGGGGTGAGGGGCACCTTTGGAAAAGCTAGAAATATTAATTTATAATAAATTCATATTCGGTTTCTAATGGCTCCAAAGTTGATTATTAAAAGGTTAAGGTGGGGATAGGTAGAAAACCACTCAACCAATAGAATTTAGACAGGTTTGGGTACTTATATTAACCTTATCTTTAAGTATTAACTCTAAGTTAATTAGTTTCACTTTTACAATGTCTCTTTGTATTTTTATATAATATGGTTAATAAACTTACTATATACATATAACCGACCCCCAAGTGGTACATTAATGATGAACCTATCATGATATAAGTCTCTTGGCCTAACCTTAGATTTTTATGAATTTAATATCAATTAATAATATAATATTTGTTTTAAGAACTCTTTTATGTCAATTTTGACACTATTCAATAGTTGATTTTTGTGAAACTCATAAAAGATTGATTACTTCGAACAAAGTCAATTAAATAAATCCTAATATATAATATTATCCTAGAAAATTAGTTTAGTTCATTAAAAGTTTCATATTATATTTATTTGGGTATTTATAATATCAATTAGTTTAATTTTTCACTATTATAGTAATTACTTCATCATCATTGTATCATAAATAAAATATAATATTTGATGTCTAAAAATTATAAATAAAATATTATTATGTAGGAAATCTTTTCATCTTTCTAATGAATATTTATAATCTAAAATCCAACATATATAACCCTTTGTAACAATTGTGTTTTTAAAAGATATATGCTTGTGTCATTTTTGTATTCATTTTAACTTAATTAAAATAAAGTGTCATTATCACTTACAAGTGGATCCATGGGGTCCCAAAATAGACCCAAAGATGCCCATGGTCGACCATGTATCAACCAATAGGGTTAAGACACGTTTTAGGGTAATTTAGTATTATTATAATATTATTTTGTTAACCCTTATTTACCGGATTTACCCTTAACCATGGTAAATAAAATATTTACCGCAGTAATTATTCAAAATGTCTAAAAATAAAAGTTACCTATTTACACAATTTGAACATCCTGATTCCAAATATGGAATCCATTTTCCTAAATTCAAAACACAGAAGTGGCAGAAATTAATTTAAAATTAATTCCCGCTGTCAAAACAAAAAGCGTGTTTTTAAGAGATAATAACTATCAAAAGATTGACACTTGTTTATGTTCGGTTTAATTGTAAAATTATGTCTAATGACCAACATTATATTAAATTGTAAAAATATATTCTAAATATATTTTAAAACCACTCAAATTCAGAATTTATCACTATTAATTATTTTGATTAAAAAAGTTGTTTTTAATTAAAATTTAGTAATTTTCACTATTCATCAAAATATGAAAGTTATCCGAAAAGTACCAAAATTTCACATTAGGCTAAATTCGATATTCCGAATCCAAAAATGAAGTCCATTTCAAAATATAAAATATATATAACTTCAAAAAGTAGGTATTACTATTCATAACAGCTAGTTTGATTGGTTACGGTGTGTTAGAACTCGGTGTTGCGTACAACACACGCTAGCGTACCGTGGAAGCTTGGGATGTTTCATTTTAAATTTTTGATGTCCCCATTTAGTCAACAAGATTAAAATATAGTATCTAAAAAGGTTTCACTATCAAAATTTGATAAAAGTGCAATACTGAAAATGAATATGTTCTTGCATTATGACTAAGAAACTCATAATATGGATTCTAAAATTATAAGGATTATATAAAGTTAAAAATGTAGTTAATGCTATTAATGACCTCTTTTAATGGATTTTTTTTGGTAAGTCATGGTGCAATTGAACTTGGTGTTGCGTGTAGTGAAAGTTATTGAATTATTTTGAAGAAATAACACACTATAAAATCTTGGGGTGTTACATTCTCCCCTCCTTCAATAAATTGCGTCCTCGCAATTTGAAATTGTTATTCGAAAATAAAAGGTTGAAAATAGATAATATATTTGTGGGAAACCCCACATCGGAAATTGGGTTACTAAAATTTAGTCTTAATATGAGGAAAAGAGAAATGAAAGGGTCACCACCAAATTATGATCTTGATTAGGAGAACATTGGTGGCAATTAGAGACATATAATTGGATGAAAACGTAAATATTTATAGGTAGTGATTGAGGTCATCAATCACAAACAAGTGTATAATTGAGGTCCTTAAATTCATCAATCTATGATGATTTGAAATACCATCGGTTCAAAAAAATATATGGTATTGGGACAACACATTTTTGACATTTCAAAATGTCTTAGTTGAAATCCCACATCGAAAAATGAATTAATGAGGCCTCTATTTAAAATAAAGAGTGGAAAGTATGAATATTACCGAAAGTAACACATACTAGGGTTCCATGTAGGAAAATATGGATATGGAAGAGAAATCTAACCATCAATTATCTGATGGAGAGTGGTATAGAACATGGCTATGAAAAGGCCAACAATCCCAAAGCCATAAATTTGTGATGATTTAAGGTACCATCTAGGACAACATTTTTGTTCTAAGTTTCTATTATTAATGTTGAGGAATTTATTTATGAGATTGGATAAGATAATAAGGAGATATACTTACTTTATAATTAGAATTTTACCCATTAATAAATTTCTACCACAAACTCATCTTTCACTCTAAAAGATAATAGAACGTAAATTTTTTTTTATTTATACTATTCGTACAGGGTTCCAAAATAAATGAATTATAATTCATCTACCAGATCTTTTAAAAAAAACTACATTATTTAATTCAGGACATCTCGTGGGACAGTGGTAGGTGATACACCCTTGTCGCCCTTCGGTTGCGGGTTCAAGTCTCGCAGCCTTGCCGGACGCGACGGGTTGCCGCCCGACCTCCGGGTTGTCCTTTTATGGCAATCCAAAATAATCCAAACTAGAACTATCCAAAATACTTCTGTCTAAACTCACAGTCCAACATTTATAAGGAAGGTAAACATAATATAGATCCTTTTTACCCCGTAATAGAATATGAATACCTTCATCATGTATTACCATATTCCTTATTGATTACATTCATGCTCCCTTATTCCATATAGAATGCTGGATATACTTCATTAATCCAAAAATGTTTTAAACCCCAAAAATTATGGAATATACAAATCATTAATCAGTTCCAAGGTAGTCAAGAATATCCAATATAATTTATCCAAAACAATCACATATTATTCCAAAATCACTACCTCAGTATCAGAACTATATTATGATTTATCATTCTCTCAACCATATATTTTCCAAAAATTTATCCTGCCATTGAGTCACTTTTCTTTGTTCCACACAATCTCAAGTCCTTAATGAAATAGTACTGCAGTACAATCCTTATATACTCCATAATTATTATAACAAGTACATTGTTGATACAACACTCATTTGACATAATCAACATAAGAACTCTAATCATTCCTCTTCATCTGTGGTAGTATCATAACTTGATTATTATCCAATAGCATCATTTGAGGCATAGTCTGATGACTGGGACATAGGTTCACGTAGTGTCCAAACTCCTTGCAAATGAAGCATTGTACATTTGAAACCATTTTCTTACCCTTGCAGTCACGTACTTTGTGCCCTTTTCCTCCACACTTATAACAAACTCCCATTCCTTTCAGGCAAGTTCCTGGGTGTTTCTTTCCACAGTTACCACATATGAGAAAATTATTCTTTTCCCTCTTCCCTTTATCCATCTTTCTCTCTTCCATCCTTTTCTTCTCTTGCTTCCCTTCAAAGCCATAGGACTCAGTAAACTCTTTACTTATCTTATCAACACATGATATTATTTCTTCATATGATGATAATACATGGGAGACTATTTCTCTTATAAATTCTAGCTTAAGACCATGAAAGATATGATCCTTTCTTCTCTTTGGATCATGTGCATTTCTGGAGTTCTCATTCCTTCTACTGGGCGCCATTTCTATACAATGGCATAAACTAGATCAGTTTATGAATCAAAATACATAATCCCATACTTATAAAACACTTAACATAAATTGAACTATTTATGGATATAATCCATAATCATAAAAATGTTTTCTTTAAGGAAGTATATACTCATAAACCCTTCATAATGGTTTGTAAAGAAAATGATAATTATCCTAAGCATATCCCCCGGGAGTGTCGTAACCAAGAGTGCAGCAAGGCCCGTTGTCGTGCACCAGTTCCCGTTCGAGTCTAGCTCAAAGCGGTGTTTTCGGGTTTTACCCCTAGGTACATCTGTGCCAGAGCCGCCTCTACCTGCTCGTATCCAGACAGGGATGTATTGCTCGGAAAACTCACAAAATCTCTACAATACCAAAATTCTAGGAAGTTCTTCTACACTAATCCTCAAAGCTCATCTTAGGTCTACGTGCTCTAATCAGATTTTATCTAAATCTAGCTTCCAAGGTTTGTACTAAACTTCCTCTGATACCAACTGTAACGCCCCGACCCCAGCTACCCAGAGTCGGTGCATTACTTCGTAACATTGGCATGATCACAAGAAAGATCAAATCTCGAAAGACCGATTGGTTTAGTAGCCTTGGAAACACTAGATATATTCATAGGTTTTACATTACATCATAAAATGAAAAACTACTACAACAACATAAAGTCTCCATAATCCACACTCATATCCCCACATAATATCCTTGCAGGTCATTCATAATTTACTTCTTCACTTCCTGGGAAAAATAAAACATATAAAAGGGGTGAGCTCAAATGCCCAGTAAGGATAACAAAATAGCGGAAACTTTCATAAATAAGAATAAACTTTTAAGGCAATGTATAACTAAAACAAAAGCCTTTCAAACATGAACTTTCAACATGGTATGGCATAAATAAAATGAAATAATTCCATTTACTTATTCACATGGATATTCTACTAATCGAATAATCACATGCAAAAATCAATAACCACTTTCATAATGTTGGAATGCATAATGCCAGATTATCATAACCACATAGCCAAGGCCTCGTGCCAAGACTACAAATAAGATTTTGTCAAGGCCTTGTGCCAAGACACTAGTTTGTCTCATGAGACCTACCGATGCATCGAGGAGCTATAGCGGGCTCCACCCGTCACTTATTAAGTCCAATGCATTCCCATATGAAAAGGTTTAAACATAACATAAACATTTGTATTAAAACTAGCATACGAAATGTCAATAATTTCACCATAAACTATGAATGGTATAAAAATATCACATCCATAGTCAAACATATCACAAAACCTTCAATACAATATAGAAGTTTTGTATCATAATAAATCAACTTCAAATAATCTTAAAATCCATCAAAGGATGTTGACGTAGATGAAATCAAATTTTTTTTAAAGAAATATCTCCTTTTATTTTGAAATTATTTAAGATCCATATAAAATAAAACATTTTCTTTGAAAATATTCTTATAAGCTTGTAAGGAAGGCTTTGAAGATTTTATAACGGCGTAAAATAACCGCACCCGCCGTATAAGTTAAAAAAAACATTCTTACCTCAATTCTGTCGAAAAGGTTAAAAAGGACCTTATTTTGAAAACGACGGAAAGATTCCTTTATAAACCTCTTATAAAAAGTCAAACAAGGGTATAAATGACTTTAACCCATATTCTTATAAATAGTAAAAATGTTTTGAAATACATTTTTAAGAAACATGGATGTGGATGATAAAGATATCCCAGTAGATTATTACGTATAAACAACCTCGGATAATGAAGAGATTGTGAAATAACCCTTACCTTGTACTTTTCCTTGGTTGGGGTAGGTTAACCTCCTGTATAATGGTGAAATAGTTGTTATTAAATTATACAAGAATCATATATAATAATATGATATCATATATGATCTTTTAACATTGATTTGTTAATAATATCTTAGAATTATCGTCGTTTCGGGAGTTAACTTACTCATTTTATTTTATATGTTTTGTTACATAAGCCATGGTTGTTGTATCTTATTCATATCCAGAATGATATCTAGTCCTTAAACATCATTTTTAAATCATCAAATGATAATTATACTTGAATGGATACGATGGAGAATGAATCTCATCGCGTTCGTGGAGACGGTAGTCCGTACGTACGCACGAGCGACAATATCATTCTTTTGATATTAAAATAATATATAAATGGATGGTATATCATATATACAGAATCCTTAACATGTTATATTTATTATTTACATGAGTTACACATCATTATTATACCCATCCAAATAATATTATATTGAATAACAATTACACCACGACGTGGAGACGGTAGTCCGTACGTACGCACGTATGGTGACATGTTATTCAAAGGGTGGATAGAATACTGAATATGGTTGTACCATATTTATAATAACATCACAGTATATGTGAGATACTGGAGTTATTATTTTAGAAAGGTAAGAACAAAGGAAGAATAAGTGGAAGAAGAAATGAACTTGGAGAAGGGTGGTGAAATCATTACCTCTTCTTCGGGTTCTTCCTTTTGATTTGATCAAAAGGGCTCCTTAGGTTGGCTTTATGATCAAACTAAGTCCTCTAGGTTGTAGTGAGGGATGTTGGGAGAGTATTTGGGCAGAGTTTGGCCGAACCAAAAGGCTTTGAAGGTGTGAAGAAATGAGAAGGAGGAGTGCCCTTTTATAAGAGGGGTGAGGGGCACCTTTGGAAAAGCTAGAAATATTAATTTATAATAAATTCATATTCGGTTTCTAATGGCTCCAAAGTTGATTATTAAAAGGTTAAGGTGGGGATAGGTCTAAAACCACTCAACCAATAGAATTTAGACAGGTTTGGGTACCTATATTAACCTTATCTTTAAGTATTAACTCTAAGTTAATTAGTTTCACTTTTACAATGTCTCTTTGTATTTTTATATAATATGGTTAATAAACTTACTATATACATCCAAGCGACCCCCAAGTGGTACATTAATGATGAACCTATCATGATATAAGTCTCTTGGCCTAACCTTAGATTTTTAGGAATTTAATATCAATTAATAATATAATATTTGTTTTAAGAACTCTTTTATGTCAATTTTGACACTATTCAATAGTTGATTTTTGTGAAACTCATAAAAGATTGATTACTTCGAACAAAGTCAATTAAATAAATCCTAATATATCATATTATCCTAGAAAATTAGTTTAGTTCATTAAAAGTTTCATATTATATTTATTTGGGTATTTATAATATCAATTATTTTAACTTTTCACTATTATAGTAATTACTGCATCATCATTGTATCATAAATAAAATATAATATTTAATGTCTAAAAATTATAAATAAAATATCATTATGTAGGAAATCGTTTTATCTTTCTAATGAATATTTATAATCTAAAATCCAACATATATAACCCTATGTAACAATTGTTTTTTTAAAAGATATATGCTTGTGTCATTTTTGTATTCATTTTAACTTAATTAAAATAAAGTGTCATTATCACTTACAAGTGGATCCATGGGGTCCCAAAATAGACCCAAAGATGCCCATGGTCGACCATGTATCAACCAATAGGGTTAAGACACGTTTTAGGGTAATTTAGTATTATTATAATATTATTTTTTTAACCCTTATTTACCGGATTTACCCTTAACCATGGTAAATAAAATATTTACCGCAGTAATTATTCAAAATGTCTAAAAATAAAAGTTACCTATTTACACAATTTGAACATCCTGATTCCAAATATGGAATCCATTTTCCTAAATTCAAAACACAGAAGTGGCAGAAATTAATTTAAAATTAATTCCCGCTGTCAAAACAAAAAGCGTGTTTTTAAGAGATAATAACTATCAAAAGATTGACACTTGTTTATGTTCGGTTTAATTGTAAAATTATGTATAATGACCAACATTATATTAAATTGTAAAAATATATTCTAAATATACTTTAAAACCACTCAAATTCATAATTTATCACTATTAATTATTTTGATTAAAAAAGTTGTTTTTAATTAAAATTTAGTAATTTTCACTATTCATCAAAATATGAAAGTTATCCGAAAAGTACCAAAATTTCACATTAGGCTAAATTCGATATTACGAATCCAAAAATGAAGTCCATTTCAAAATATAAAATATATATAACTTCAAAAAGTAGGTATTACTATTCATAACAGCTAGTTTGATTGGTTACGGTGTGTTAGAACTCGGTGTTGCGTACAACACACGCTAGCGTACCGTGGAAGCTTGGGATGTTTCATTTTAAATTTTTGATGTCCCCATTTAGTCAACAAGTTTAAAATATAGTATCTAAAAAGGTTTCACTATCAAAATTTGATAAAAGTGCAATACTGAAAATGAATATGTTCTTGCATTATGACTAAGAAACTCATAATATGGATTCTAAAATTATAAGGATTATATAAAGTTAAAAATGTAGTTAATGCTATTCATGACCTCTTTTAATGGATTTTTTTGGTAAGTCATGGTGCAATTGAACTTGGTGTTGCGTGTAGTGAAAGTTATTGAATTATTTTGAAGAAATAACACACTATAAAATCTTGGGGTGTTACAAAACTACTCTCGATAATGTGGATGCAAGACCATCTATCTTTAGAGGTATGATTCTTTTATCATCTATATTAGCTTGTGTTTTGTTTGAAACAAGAGCGTAAAATTATTTTCTATCTACTCATTTTGAAAATTATTTGGGCTTGGATATGGAAACATTAGATGGTGTTTTAACCATTTACACACTGTTGGGAGTGCGGATAGAGAATACCAATTGTTTCAAGGCATTTTCTTTAGAGATTGGTGGTCACCATTTATTTTAGGAATTGTTCATGACGGAAATGAAAGGCTTCGACTTGATTCTTTGTATGGATTGGTTAGTTCTATATCAGGATCATATCATGTTTTACAAGAGGATAGTTACCTTTCTATCTACAGAAGGAAGCAGCTATTCTCACCAGGGTGATTGGGATCTTCAAGCTGGTCGTACATGAATAATTCAATTTAGATTAGATTATCTCATGGATAAAATCACCAAAATTGATCTAAATAATTGTGGAATGTAGCATGATTATTTTCCCCTAGTATTAGACCAGTTTCTTGATGTTTTCCCTGTTGAGTGATATCACTTATTGCCTAAGCGAGAGATTGATTTCACAATCGAGTTGGTACTGAGAGAAGAACTAGTTTTTATCCTTCCTTACCAAATGACACCAATAGAGCTTTGAGTGTTGATGGTTTATTTTGAAGATCTAGAATCTAAAGGATCTATATGTCCTAGTACATCACCTTGTGGTTATTTAGTTCTCTTCACTAAAAGGATGATGGATCTTTTCACTTATTTGTGGATTATTAGAGGTTGAACCAGAAGACGGTCAAGAATCGATATCTTTTTCCATGCATTGATGATATTTTTGATTAGTTGAGAGGTGATTAGATATTCTCGAAGATTGATTTGAGATCAGGATATCATCATTTATGGGTGAGACTATCATACCTACCTTTGACTACATTTAAGATCATGTATGGTTTGTATGAATTCATAGTGATGCTATTTGGTTTGAATAATGTGGCTGTGATATTCATTGACTTAATGAATAGGATTTTCATTCGTTTTAGAATCAGTTTTTAGTAATTTTCATCGATGATATCTTAGTGTACTCCCAGTCAATATACAATCATTCCAAACATCTTGACATTGTCCTAAGTACATTGAGAGAGCATCAACTTTATGCCAGGCTAACTAAATACAGTTTCAAGATATATAAGGTGAACTTTTGGGGCTATGTCATATCAAAGGAAGGAGTGTCGGTGGACCCATAAAATGTCACAACTATGGTATCTTGGTAACAAACTAAGAATATCTTCTGAATTTGGAGATTTATAGGACTATCAGGTTATTACCGACATTTTATCCAATATTTCTCCCATTTGGTAGAACCAATGTCTGGGTTGACCAAGAAAGGGATGAAGTTTGTTTGGTCTAATGCTTGGAAGATAGATTCTCAAGAGATAAAAGGAAGGATAAACTCAACACCTATCCTCAATTTACCTGTGCTGGGTAAAGTATATACCTTATTTTACGATGCATCTAGAGTTGGACTTGGAGAAGTTTTAATGAATAAGTATCGAGTGGTTTCTTATAGTTATAGGCAGTTGAGACCACATGAGAAGAATTACCCTACTCATGATATGGAGTTAGATGAAGTGGTACATTCCCTGACATGTTGGATACACTATCTCATTGGTGAGAGGTTTTTGTTATACATGGATCACAAGGGCCTCAAGTACATATTTTCTCAGTGATACCCTAACCTTTGGTAGAGGATGTGGGTCGAGTATCTACAGTCTTAATACTTTGAATTAAATTATACACTAGGAAAGTGAAATTTTTTGCCGACGCTTTGAGCCCAAAGACATATACATAGGCAGCACTAGAGTCTTGTGATGAGTAGTGGATAATTTCACTCATTGAAAACATGCATCTAGATGTTCAAAAATATCAAGGGTGAGTAGATATGACTTTGACATCATTCAAACCCTTAGTTTTGTATCAAATTAAGATTAAGCAGTTTTATGATCAGGAGGGATCAGTTTTGAGAGACAAATTGTATGGTGGGGAGACACCATCAGGATGGTATCTCAATAGTAGAAATTCTCTTCTTTTTCATGACAGAGTATGGGTTTCTAAAGGCTTACATGAAGAGCGGATGAGGGGGTTTCATGCTTCTAAGTTGGAGGTGCATCTTGGTTTAACAAAGATGTATCATTTCCTACGTAGATCGTACATGAGGTCAATAATTAAGAAGGAGGTGAAAAGATTCATGGCTTGATGATTCAATTTTCAACTCGTGAAATCCGAGTATCATAGGAAAGTTGGAATTTTTCAGCCTTTACCCATCCTGGAGTGAAAATGGGATGATGTCACGATGCTTTTTTTGATAGGACTACCCAGAACGACCCATAATAATGATGTTGTATGGGTTTTTGTGGATCAATTGACTATGGTAGCCCACTTCTTACCAATTAGGGAAACCTTCATAGTAAAATATAAGAGATATATTTATGTGTTCGAGGTGGTTATATTGCATAATGTTTTGAGGAGTATAGTTTTAGGAAGAGATCCTTGTTTCATAGTGTGTTCCTAGTAGGGTCTTCAGAAAGCACTGGGATCACGAGTTCTTTTAAGCACAACCTATCATCCATATTTTTATGGTCAATTTGATTTGACTATTCATGTTCTAGAAGATATTTTATGAACATTTATTTTGGATTTTGGTGGTTCATGGGATCAACATGTGGCACTCATAGTGTTTTCATATAATAATATATTCTAGGAATAGATCTGAATATAAACTTTGAGGCTTTGTAAGGCATGATGTTTCATTGTTCTCTTTGTTGGATGGAGTCAGGTGAGTCCACACTTTTTGTGCCTAATCTCTTGCAGGAGACGTATGAATAGGTCTAGTTGATCACAAAACAATTGGTGACCACACAGAGCAGGCATAAATCATATGATGACCATCATAGATGACCTTAGGAATTCAAGGTTGGAAAATATGTTTTCTTTCAGGTGTCACCTATTTTGGGGAAGTTCCATATCATGAAATAGGGGATGTTAGCATCCAAATTTGTCAGGCCATTATAAATAGTATCTAGGGTCAGTCCAATGGCATTCGGTTTAGCCCTTCCACAATGATACAGTTCCATGCATGATGTTTTCAATATCTCACAACAGTAAAGATATCATCCAGACCCTTCCCATGTGATAGACGTAGCAGATTTCAAGCTTTGTACGAATGCGTCCTTTGTGGATCATTCGACATGGGCTGTGGATCATAGTGAGAAATATATTCTAGGTTGGACTATAACGTTGGTTTGTGTGTAGTGGAATCATGGAAAAGTTCAAGAGGAGACCATGGGGATAGAGTTTTATATGAAAACACAGTGGCTAAAATTGTTTGTTGAGACCTCACAGTGACTCTTGAACCAGCTCGATGATGATCTATTATAAGGTGGGGAGGTTGTAAGATCCCTTCTTTATTCCATCTATATCTCTCTATGATATTTTTTTAAACCTTTGCGGTCGAGTCTTGTTAGGAGACTAATGTACTTTGTTAGAGAAAATGACCTAATGTTTGGGGATGTATGAGTTTTTCAATAAATAGAGTCTGGGTATAAATGGAACTAAGTGTTAATATGAGTTATTGGTATGTTGAGATGCTTTAAAGGTGGTTCAGGTTGTTTAAAAGGAAAATGGGATTAAAAATCCAAAACATAACATTTCTACATCATGTAAATAAATTACACGTTATGCAATTGTTTGTGGGTTTTAATTAAATAAATTTTAGGCTACTAGTTATTTGGATAATTGCATTAAAAACATTTAAACTACATGTAACCACATTACACACCATGTAAATTCTGGACCTATATTTTTAACTATGATATGAAGATGAAATTCATTCTGTTTCATTGCATATCCTCTCCTATCAACCCTAGAGAATTATCCAGGAAATTGTGTAGTTCCAAAATCCATTCGAATGATCGATTAACATCTTAAATCCCAAGAAAGTTACTTTGGTTATATTTCTTCTTTCTTTCCTTTGGTTCTCCAACAATTTTGGTGAAATCCTTTGAACAGTTGTGTTTTTGGTTTTGATCTTGATTAATTTTTATTTGGGAACCTCTTTGCAATCATCTAAACCTTCATCCTCATGGGCATTGGCTATTGGAAGCATTTTTTGATCATCAGTTAAAGGTAGGGGGTCTAAATATTAACCCTATGGTTTAATAATTTCCATGTTTATGCAATATTGTGATTGCACCAATGAATTGTGCACCCAAATTGATTAAATGATAATGAGGTTATTCTTGAAGACCTTGTTTGCAATTGGATTTTGACCTGACTTATGGCTACCCATTGGGTGAGAAAACCTTTGAATAATATTGAATTGGCTAATGGATTAATGTATGTTTAGCATGGCATGTGAATAAGGGTGATTTATTTTTATAGAATCACTAAATTATCTCTTACTTCTTATTGATATAATTGTTAATCAATTTTGAATTGAATTGTAAGTGTCATATGAAAGAAGAATGGTAATTCAAAAAAGTAACCATTGAGAATTGTGATGTAATATTGTGATATACATTCTATATTATAGGAATTGTGTTCCATGCTATAATGCTTATATATCAAGCTCAAACCTGGAAGTTTCACACTTATATGCTGTTCTACTGATATTGAGAGAGCTTGGCCTAGTCCATGCTATAATTCTTATAGATGGAGGGCTATGCTCAGTCCCATGTTGTAATGCTTATAGGGATTTGACCTGGAATAATGTAATGCTTATAAGGATTTGACCCCTAATATTATAATGCATATAGGGATTTGACCTAAATTTTTGTGAATATACCATGGTTATATGGTGGTGGATATCATGGTCGTAAGACACGCTTAGAGATATTATGGCATGGTGAAGAAGTAAGTTATCTTACCTTGGTTATATGATTATGGTTGGAATGGTTGTAATACATTCTCAGTGAAATTATGGCATGGAACTGAAAGAGGTTATCTTACCTTGGTTATATGGTTGTGGTAGGCATGGTTATAAGACATGCTTAGAGATATTTTGGCATGGAGCCGAAGTAAGTTATGGTTGTATATTATTAATTTTTGAATTAATTAATATACATGCTTATATCTTTATTTTATAAACTTCTTATCAGACTTGTTTAGTTTGAACATAGTGGTGTTAACCTACTGAGTTATACTCACACCCTATTCAGGCTTCTGTTTGACACCCGGGCATATTTCATGGATGCAGGTTTGGACAATGGAAAAGGACCTTGCTACTGATTGCTTGTTTCCTGTTGGGATGGAGTTTGGAGATGAGACCAATGTGGGTTTTGTGTCCTAGGACTTTGAGTCTTTTATTTGAGTTTACTAGTCTTTTCCTGTATTGTTCTATCATGAAATTTAGTTACATTCGATCATTTCATTACATTATTCATTATTTATTTACTGTATTATTTAGTTATATTCTATTATTGTCTTCCACAATGTATTTACTTTGAATATTTACATTCAATTATGAATTGTTTATACTAATATGACACTTCATACTAGGGGAAATAGTCTCCCCAATATACTATTCACACCCCTGCTACTAGTTTGTAGCCTCTGGTGTATGAGGAGGCGTGCTTAAGGACTCATAACCAACCCTTCCCATTTGTGAAAACAATAATGTCGCTCGTGTGTACGATAGACTACCACCTCATGAACAGGTGTGACATGTTTTCATTTTTATTTTGTTTGGATGGTAACAAGGATTGATTAAATAAACATAAATGGTATTTTAAATATAATTATAATTATATAATTATTATTCTACATATAAATTTTTTACATTCCATTCCATGGGGGATATGATAATGTCATTCATGTGTATGACATACTACCGCCTCACGAAGCGATTTGATTTTTTTCCACTAAAATTTGCATGGAAGGTAATTAAGGTAAATTTAATGAATATATGCGAAAAATATGAAATAAAAATGATTCTATAATTGTAATATATTATTTACCGTTTTTCATTACATCCATTGAGAAAATGGAAACAATGTTCATGCATACATACAACCAGTCATCTCCATGAACGGTTTACTTCATTTTCTACTTCTAACATTTATGGAATATTATAAATACATATATAATTAATATAAATTATATTTATATCATATTAAACATCATTTTTATTATTTAAACATGATAAAAGTATGTGGAACGAGAATACCAAACCAAAACATACGTGTAAAACGAAGCAGTTATTACCTAAAACGTAATTTTAACAAGGAATTTTTAATAAACTGGTAATAAAAGGTCATAAGTAAATAATATATGGTATGATATATATAGTTATTGTTTTTAATAGATGTATAATAAACATATATTTATTAAACATGATCTTAAAATGTATACAAAGGAGGTCGAGACTTATGGTAATAGAATTTTATCTCACTTTTTATATCCATGAGATACATACCATATGCACAACATGTTCCTTTTGCGTGATGTATATAATTCCCAGGAATGTATTTTATGATTCTTACCATGAAAAGTATTTCTATTTACATATTCATTTATGGATATTTCTTTCTTAGGTTTTATGCTTTCAAAGTTACTAACGCGGTACTGGATTTTTGTCTCAATTTGTCTTCTTTAGGACATATGTTATGTTACAAACCTATATTATTTTATGAGGTGTATATTAAGGCCATTTGAAATTTAATATCAGGAATTTATTTATTTTCAAGATATTTTATGTTTCATTTAATTTTATTCTTTCATGGGGATTATGATTTAATGTCACTAAATTGGTCAAGTTTTTATGGTCCAATCTCTTTGTTTGTTAGGATTATTTATGTTTATGCTTATAATGATGAGATATTATGATAAAAATCTAAAGAAACTAATTATTATTTTTATCCTATGATTATGTCATGAGAATATATGTTTTCTCTTCATTTTTCTCGCTTTATGTGCTCAACATTCAAAAATAATGTTTTTAAAGTAAACCGACTTTATTTGTCTATTCGATCAAAAAACCCCCTTTATTCAATATAAATTTTTTATAAAAAATGTTTTCAAAAATATTTTAATGCACTATAAAGGATTAATTACATAAAATTTTACTCATGTTTTACTTTTTTAAATTTTTTTTGAAAGTAATATTAATGTCTTTTTCTAAACAAGGCCCATTTCTATTTTATAAAAATTGTTAATGGAAATTTTATTTGAAAGCGTACAGAATGAACTGTATTTTCCTCATTCATGAACACTCATTATTTTAAAATATTACTTTATAATTTTCCAAGGTTATTTTGAAATAAAATTATTTTTAAATTGTTTTATGTTTGGAAAAGTATTTTTCAAATTTAAAAGTTTATTTTTCTATAGAAATGTTTTAAATGATTCTTGAAGATTACTTTATTTGTTTCAAAGGTTATTTTCAAATAAAATGTTTTCGAATATATTTTTTATGTTTTAAAATGTTTTTTTAAAATTGAAATGGTTATTTCCCTCAAAAATGTTTTAAATGATTCTTAAATATTCCATTATAAGTTCCAATTTTATTTTCTAATAAATTGATTCTAAAAATGTTTATTCTTTAGAAAGTGCTTTCAAAGTAAAAAGGTTATTTTACTAAGGAAAAATTTTAAGCGGTTATTAAATATTCCTTTAAAATTTTACAAGTTTATTTTCAAAGAAAATTATTTTGAAAATGGTTTATGTTTTAAAAAGTTTTTTCAAAGTGGATAGTCTATTTTTATAAAAAAGTATTCTAAGTGATATTTCAAAATAGTTTTCTATTTAAGATGACATCTCTAATGTTACTTATGATTTAATAGGGAATTGGTCCAAGGATATAATTATTATTCTATATATGGATGGTTTATATTTATGATGAAGAGATTACTATGAAACCTGTTTCTTTTTCATGAGTTATGCTATGATGAATTTCTTTTTATGAAACCCATTTCTTTTCATGGGTTCTGATATGATGAATGATTTATGAATATCATTTATTTTTATGGGTTATGATATGATAAATTTGTTATGAATCCCATTTCATTTAATGGGTAATGATACGATAAATTCTCAATAAATCCCATTCATTTTGATGAGTTCTAATATGATGAATTTTTTTTGATATTATGGAACACTTATTTATGATATTCATTATGTGATGGTGGTTATGTTACAACCTAGTATGGTGGTTATGTTATAACCAAGGATGGTGGTTACATTATAACCAAATATGGGTGGGACCTATATCTCCCTATAATTTATTGGGTAAATATTGATATATCATGAGATAAATATGAATGGAATGGGGAGTGATCCTAGTTCAATAAGGGACTTTTTCCACTATTATTATTTTGGGAGTGAACCTTAACTACTATGGTAGTTTTTGGGAGTGAACCCATTACACTATGATATTCTTGTAAATGATCCTTGATTACTAAATAAATTATTTTATATGATTAAGTGCATTCTATAGTTCCATATCTTATGCTAATATTATGCTCTCATAGCTCATGTTATTTCATTTTATTACGATTCATGTATTATTGAATTCCAATATTTATTCAATGACTCATGATTTTTATCTTTTATATGAAAGGTATGGTTTTCATATGTTATGATCACATTATCATACCCTTATTCTAACATTATATTTTCATATTTACCTTATTTACCATTACTAATCATCTGAGCTCATCCTTTCTTATATTTTTCCCCAAGTTATGATTAGAGGTATTACATGTGATATGTCTAATAAGGGTTCCAGTTATGATTAACTAAGTGGGAGATGATGTAGAACTCTTATGAACTATTTGTTTATGTTTCCAAGATTCCAAATGAACTATAACTTTACAATACCCAAGCATTTTTTTGTGTATGGTAATGAATATTCATTTAAAATATGTAGTATCTATGTATATAAAGCTTGGGTATCTATATTTAAGGTCACCCATCTAGGAATAATGATGTACCTTTTAAGTTATTGCATCCAGGATTATAGTTTTTCTTTTATTATCATTTTTCTTGGACTATGGTGTCATGCATTTTAAGGTCATATGACCAGTACCTATTCCTAGTATCATAATGTTATGTGGAATATAATATGTTCTATATAGTTTAAATTCATGATACTAAGAATACTATGTGAAAGGTACTTAGTAATTATTTATGTGTGACTTATTCTTGAGTGTACATTTTAATTTCAGCCTATTTTTGGTGACTAAAAAAAGACATGGTATGGTTGGGGATTACACTTGGTATGAGGACCAAAATATATGTAATTAATTGATGGATTTTAGGGGTGAAATTACTAATAGGGATATGATTATGGTTTATTCCTAGTAAAATTACCTTATAAATCTATAAGTCATAAGTAAGCTAAAAAAATTCTTGATATGGGATGACTATGATGTGAATCTTATACCGAAGAGGTTTTCACTGGTTCTTTAATGACATAAACTCTATTTATCAAGGGAATACCTGATTTTAAACACCCAGATGGTCCTATTAGCTATGTAGAAAAATTAAGGTGTATCCATTATCAAAGTAATACATGATAAAAATAGATCATGCTTGTGTGTGAAACCCAGTCATTTATTTTTAGAGGTTATAGAGAAGGATTGGGTGGATAAGCACCCATTTTGGTAACCTGGGTGAAGTAACACCCATGTAGGTGACCTGGGTGAAGTGAGACCAAGGTATGGGGTTGGATGATGTGGTACCAAATCATGGATATTGGGTGAAGTGTTTCCTAGTTATGGGACCTGTGTGAAGTGGAACTTGATTATGGGGTTGGGTGATGTGGTCCTAGGTATGGGGTTGAGTTAAGTGGTTCCCATGTATGGGGTTAAGAAAAGTAGAACCTAGGTACAGGGTTGGGAAAAAATGGTTCCCAGGTATAGGGATAAGAAAAATGGAATCATGGTATATGAAAAATGTAAAGTGGTGATCGATTATGGGTACCCTAGTTGTATTGGGTGAACAGTGCCATAGTATGGTTCTTTAGAATGATTTGGGAAAGATACAACCTATTATGGGTCTTCAAAGTAGATGGGACACACAAGTCCCTACTAGGGATATCCCGTGGTGGATTCCTCTACACAGTATTAATGGAGAAATGGGAAGTGGTATTTCATGATGTTTCCGTGTTACATATTTGTATAAAAAAATTAACAAATATTAACATTATTTTTTATTAGGTTAGACATAGCATAGTCACCTGAATAAGAAGTGGGAGACTTGGGCGCACATGAATGTGGATCACTTTTTTGGAATTCCGAGATTTGTCCTCTGGATATCCCCTACCTAAAATAGGATTCATGAGGTTTATTTATAGGAAAAAAATAGTTAGATCATGAAATCGAAGTTCACAATCTAAGAACACTAGGTTCCTCATTAAAAGTGACTAGGGAACATAAAGACCTAGGCACAAGGCCAATCATTCCAAACCAGGAATGGATCACCCCTTTGTGCAAGGAGACTAGGGGATGTGAGGACATGTGTGTAAGTCCAGACATTCTAATACAAGTATGAAATATCCCTTTTCACACCCCATCATGAAATTAGACCATGGAGTGAGAGGCCTGGGTGTGAGGCAAACCATTCTAAACCAGGCATAGTAGACCTCTTTATAGAAGGAAATTGGGAAATGGGAAGACCTAGCTGTGAGGCCAAATGTGCTATATTAGGCGTCGTATTCCCCTTCATAAAAGTATACTAGGGCATGTAGATCTGATTATACCAAGGGTTTGTCATGAAATATTTCTTTTCCACTAAAAATATTCTCATCCAACTGGATTCTCTAACCTTAGAAAAATTCATTTCAAATAATGATGTAACATGTTAAGAACAATTGATTATCTTGGTGACTATTTTTTAGGGCGGTTGTTTTTCCTACACATTGAGATGGATTAATGTTAAAGAGGAAATTTTATAAAATTTTAGTGATTATATCAAAGTTAAAACTAATTTAAGAAGTGGAAAAATAAAAATATTAACATAAGATATTTTTATAGTAATTTAGATCACATTAATCCTATTAATACTCTTTACTTATTTCTATTTTAAATAGAAATTTCACCCATAAATAAAATTAATTTTTATGGGGATCCATACAAAAATTAAACTACCTTTTCTAATTTTTTCACAACCAACACAACCTGTTATAATAACTTTTTTCAACTTGAAGTCACAACATAAATATCTATTCCTTTTGACCTTGGAGGGACAACCTAATACCTTCCATTTTCACTTAGAGACGCGGACTAAAAATTAATTAATTTTTATACCTATAGGTATAAACCAACAAACCTTTTGATGGGTTGTATGATCTAAAATTACTTATTTTGAAATGAAAATTCATAAACCAACTTTAATCCACATAGAAAATAGATAATAATAATTAAACACCAAAAAACTAGAATTTAGATAGTAGAAAAATTAATGTTGAGATAGCCTAGAGAATGATACAAGAAGTATTGTGTAGCATGTTGATGTATAGTAAGGGAAATTGCAGTAGTTTTTATCTCAAATATTATATAGTGATTCCTTCTCTTCATGCAAAAAACTTTTTTAGGTTTCACGGTTTATGTATCTATAACTCTATGAATTAGTTATGTTAAACTATTATTTATTAACATTCTCCATAAAAAACAACTTCAAATACTTTATCCATTGTAGCTACACTTTTCCAATTCATTTTGTTGTTAATATGAAAATAACAAACTACTTCGGAGTTGTTCAAATGATCTCATTTAAATCTCTTAGCCCATGCATCACTAGTTTCCATGATAGAATTTCATGATATTTCCTCATTTTAATGTGTGTTTAAAATTATTTTAATCACATTGAAACTCATTCTAGATAACTATAAAATAATACTTCATGTGAAAACATAAAACACACATGTAATGATTAAAATTAATAAATAAATCAAAATAAATTAATAAATAGAGAGAAAAATATTTAAAATTCATAGAAGTGAATAAATTTCTAAGTATTTTATGTGTATGATTAATTTTACCAATGTATAATTCATTTATGTATGATTCAATATGATCTACATATGATTAATTTTTATTGTGTATGATTCATTTACTTTGAATATGTGAAAATTGATCATCACATGATTCAGTGTATGAGTCATTTTGTACGTGTCATTTGACACTTGAAAAAATTATAAAAACAAGAATTTTTATAAGTCATTTACAAGCTATGTATGAGTCATTTGAATGTGTGTATGTATCAATTAGATCTCTATATGTGTCATTCGACACTTCGTAAAATTTCCATCAATTACGTCACTATATGTGTCATTCCTTAACTCATACTAGTGTGTAATTTTTTCCAAAACCAATTTATAAGAAACATGACAAACATGAAGAAAAATAATTAAACAATCAATAAATAATAAATAAAATCAATATTAATTAAACATAATTCCTTTCATCTATAATTAGTGTAAGTTTCAAACAACTAAAATACTTTACATCTTTTTAAAACACATGTTGTAGAGAATAAATAAAAATAAGAATTTTATCATTATAAAAACACAAATAATGTGGGAAGGATACACTCAACAGGGATTAATCATTGTTAATATATGGAATTTAATTATGGGTTAACATTAATAAGATTGTGATGTTGGAAGTTAAATGATATTGTGTTTCAAATCAATGGATAATAATAATAGTAATAATTATAATAATATTATTATTTGGATAATTTTTTTTTCTTATGATTGGTTTCAGATAATTTTTTTCCAAAAAATATTGAGATGAACCTTCATATTATATATTTTTCTTCCCATGTTTTTTGGTGAACGCATATGTAAACCCACATTTGGTGGTTAGACCTCCCATCAAGCATTGTTCATTGACCTTTTCATTGATATCATTTCTATTTGGAATTGTGTATGATACCATGAATCTACGATAATGGATGGTTAGGGTATTTGGAATTACAAATGGTAGTGATTTCTAAATATAAGGTTTTGATGGTTTTCCAGGTGCAAGTTTGACCATAATACAAACAATGACAACTAAAATGACTATAAATGGACGAGAAGGCACCGATGAGGTGAAATAATGAGGGTGGAGGTGTTGTAAATTCCAGGAAGAGGTAGTGGTGCATTTCTTAAATCAAGATGTGGGGAGATAGAAATTAATGATATAGAATTTGTGACTACATGGTTATTTATACTCTGCACCACAAACATCCTATTCTACGATAAATATATATGGTTTATTGAATTTTCACTTAAAATATATGCATGTTATGTATATAAATTATGAATAATTTTTTTAATGTATCCTTAATTATGATCCAAATATTACATTGTTTCTAACATAGCCTTGTTTCATATAGTGCAACATGATACTACATTACACCCAATGTATTATGTTCATTTAGTTGGTACTTCCACAACATCATTCCTGGATGGTTTCCTTTATATTATAATACATGATATGGATTAGTTAATGTATAAAAACCTACGTTGAATTGTTCAATGAATAACAAACCAATGGGAAGTAATGTATGATGTTACTATCAATGCTCTTCATTTGAAAAAGAGAGTTGTGAAATGTCTATAAAAGGGAATGAGTTCCCTCATTGTTGTGTGAATGATCATTAGTTTATTGCAAATATTTCTAAAGTTCTCTTATTCTCATTACTCTATTTTTCTCTAATTGTGAATGGTCTAAGGCCACTTTAAGTGCAAAAGGACCCTCAAGAATCTTTTTGGGATCCAACGGCTGGTGGATTAACTATGTAGTTAGAAATATTTCACTTGTTAAATTATTGATAATAAATTATATTACTCTATCAATATAAAGGTTTTTATAAGAACATTTTAGGAATTCTATGTTATTTATGTTTCCTTACTCATTGTGTTCCTTAAAGATAGATCATAAAATCTATGGATTTTTTTTGTGATTCCAATTACTATGTGATGATCCATAAAACCCATCAGTGTTGTCATATCTTTGTTCTTTAATGATAAAATGAGTTATTTTATGTTTTTGAAAGAACATTCCACCATCACCATTCCATAGTTCAAAGAATGGTGTTACTTCACAAAAAAGTTTCCATGAACCACAACATGCACCTTGATACGGACTCCCCCTTGTATCAGGTGTGATGTACCATGGCATGTTCATCTAGAAAAAATGGTGAAAGTTCATGTAAAACTATTTTTGGGAGTTTTTCATCATGAACCATGGTCATCTACAATCCATGGGAGTCCCTATGGTCTAGTCAAAATGACCATCATCTTTGGACTAGGAATTTTGAGCTTGGACATTTATCCATACACCATGAAATGTACCATGACATGAGCCTCCTCATGGTCCCATCAAAATGGTCACCACACATAGACCATGATGTGGTATAATCCATTTTAGTACCCAAGAAATTTATTATTGATAAATTTATTTATTATTTATATATTTTTTATAAATTAAGAGTGTTGGACCAATAAAACAATATTTCTCATTCTTAAATAACAATATAAAATGTTATTATTTTTTTCATCTTTTGGAAAATATATATAGTGTTTTTTTATTTAAATTATTTTAAGATATTCATGTTTATAAATTTATTATAGACTATGAATATTTTATATGATAAATTTATATGATAAATTGATTCTAGTAGATTGAGACTTGCATTAGATGATAGGTGTGGTATTATAAGATTTATTTTTCATCTACCTTAACCCCAACTTTTATTTGAGTTATGATATTAATAATGGTTATTAAATATAGTTTATTTATATTAGGTGTTATAGATATCATGAATTGAATTCTCTATTGAGTAAAGTCTCCTTGGGGAGAGGTACTTAGGGACAGACTACCCAACAGTCTGGAGGCTTATTCTTTGTTATGAAAATGTATGGGTTGGTAATTTGTTTCTCTAGGATTACTCATGTGAATACTTTTAATCTCATATAACTATATGACTTTAGGTGAAATATTTATGTACCTTATTCATTATATTCATTCAGATATGTATGCATATGTTTGGATTTTATTTTTGTGTGAGTCACACAAAATTATGGGTTATGTAAAGAGTTACACATTAATGTGGAATGAATAAATTAATTTGATGGATGGAATATGGATTAAAAAACAAAATTGTTAGATTATACATAAAGAAAGTGATAAAACATGAAATAATAATTATTCCATGATATTATATAAGTTGAATATGTATGATATGTATAATAAATTGGTGAGAATTATGAAAAAAAACCTTTAGATTACTGAGTCAAAAATTCCTTCCAATGTGGCACTTCTCAAAAACATAGATCATTTATTATAGATAGTCCTAAAGGTTAGGTTACCCTAAATTATCTTATGTAAATAAAGAAAGTAATATGGTGACCCTAATTGTTTGGTTCCTTATTTTTGGAGTTTTCTTTGGGTTACACTAGATTAGAAACCCTAACATTTAGTAATGTAGAGGAATAAATTTGGGTGACTCCATATGATGGATTTGGATAATGAGTTTCCACTAAAAAATCCAATAATCATATATGATATGATCGACAATTTTTCTGTCTACCTGATATAGTTACAACATATTTACATTCTCAAACCAGTGTAAGTCAAATAAAAATATGGATCCTATCTCACTAAATAAGTATGATGTATGCGGTCATTAATTTTAGTGGTAGTAATTTCATTAAAATTACTTGATGAAAAGATATAATAAATGATACTCACCCATAGTTATATCAATGTTATAGGTTATAGCTTATTTCATGATAATTATATTGAGACTCCTTATAGGAATATCTTATAGAACCGTTTTATATTGGAATATTGGGTTGAAAAGATTTCTCAAAGAGAAGTATTATTTGAATTTTAGTGTGAATGTTATAGAGATCAATTTCTATAAATTGGACTCTTAGGTATTGGTATTGGGTGTGTGTCACACATTTGTGATAAAAAAACACAGACTCAAAGATAGAAGAGAAATTTATGGGGTGAAGTAGAACTTTATGTTAGTAATGGAGAAAAATTTTCTACACTAGAGGTCATCACTTAAGATCTAATTTCACCAAATGGATTAATAATATAATTGTATAATTTTTATTATGTTCCTATCATAAGTATGAATTTTATTTATGTAACTTTTTTTTTAAAATATGTTATTTTCAATCACTATTAAGGATGAAATTTGTTCTATATAAAATGATGAAATGTTTTATAGTGTTATA
This sequence comes from Viscum album, assembly GCA_963277665.1. NCBI lineage: Eukaryota > Viridiplantae > Streptophyta > Magnoliopsida > Santalales > Viscaceae > Viscum > Viscum album. Next base: position 1,283,135,445 of record OY728138.1, on the reverse strand, counting down.
AATGTGGTTATTGGTTTATATATTCTAGATTAGGACAATCTTGTTTATAAAATTTATAATAATAAGGTCATGGTTGATTCTAATACCACCTACCTTTGAAATTTTCTACTGGGAAATATAAATCCTAATCACATTTAAAGAATCCATATAAATAAATTTTTGGACTCATTTGACTATGATTCATTTGAGAGTGAATCTTATTTATTACGTATGTTGACTAAAGAACCTTTTAGTGGGAAATGTAAAAGAGATAGTGGATATTTGGATCTCATACATAGTGATGTATGTGGACCAATGAGTTCCCATGAATATGGTTGTTTTTGGTAATTAATTACATTTAATGATGAATTTAGTTTGTATGGATAAGTTTTTTTGATGAGACACAAGTATGAAACATTTTAAAAGTTCTAAATGTTTCAGAATGAAGTACAAAAAAAATTGGGTAAAAGTATAAAGATCCTCTAATCAAATTAGGGTGGTGAATAAGTGAGTTGAATTTTTTTTGATCATTTTAGGGATTGTGTAATTATTTCACAACCCACTCCTTGTAGAATATCATAATGGAGTGGTGTTTCTAAGAGGATAAATCATACATATTTAGACATTGATTTATCATTGACGAGTTATTGTGAACTTCCTATTTAATTCTAGGGATATGTTGTAGATACTAATAAATTTATACCAAACCGCTTTCCATATAAATTATCTATAAAGACACTATATGAGAAATGGGACAAGAAGTGTCCTATTATGTATTTTACAATGATTTTGGGTTGTAAAGAATTCACAGGACGTTTGGATGATTATAAACTTGATTCCAAATATGAAAACTGTTTATTTTTCATTTATCCCATAGAAACTATAATATATTATTTCTATAATACTATTAAAAAAATGTTTTTGTTTCTTGATGGGATGTTTTTCTTGAGAAGAAACATATAATCCAAGTAATTAGTGGGAGGAAAATTGAACAAGGAGAAGTTCAAGACTAAAAAATTGGAAATATTCCAAAGAGAGAGGTTAAGACGATTCCACAAAAATTTATGGAATAAGAACCATATCAAGTTACATAAGAACCTCAAAGGTCCAATATGATTCATCAAGATCTCATGAGATATGACATTCTCATAGAAAATGATATTGATGTAATGTATATAAGAGATAGACATACCAACTACCTAGTGGCCGTAAAGAAATCTGATTTTGAGAAATGGTTAAAATCTATGTAATATGAGAGAACTTTAGATACACTTACCAAGTTTGAAACTTGTTAAATGCACCTGAAGGGATAAGACTTATAGGGTGAAAGTGGATTTTCCATTAAAAAACTAATATGGATGGAAGTGTGTCTCACTATATAGCATGCTTGGTTACAAAATGTTACAAGAAAATTTATGAGATTAACTAAGAAGAAACATTTTCACCTATTACAATGATAAATTCCATTTAGATATTGCTATCCATAGTAGTGTACCTTAAAAATGAGATATATTAAATGTATTTTAAAACATCTTTCATTAATAATAATTTAGTTTAGGATAAGTATATGATACAATTTAAAGGTTTTGCAGTTCCAAATAAAACTACTAAGGTATGTAAGTTGTAAAATTAAATTTATAGACTAAAGTAAGATTCTCAGTGTTGGAATATCTGATTTGATGATGCAATAAAAAAGTTTGGATCATAAAAAACATATATTATTCATGTGTAATTAAGAATATTAATGGGAGTACAGTAGAATAACTAATATTGTATGTGGATGAAATACTACATATCAAAAAAGATATCCCAAATCTCCACTCTATGAATATTTGGTTGTGAGAGTTCTTCTTAATGAAATATGTGGGTGGAGTTGACTACATAATATGTATGAAGATATATAAAGATAGATCTAAGAGGGTTCTTTGACTTATTTCGGACACTTACATTGGAACATGGAAAAATATGAGGAGTCTTTACTAATGTTACATTTAATGAATCTTAGGATGGTTTAAGATCCTTTTGAGGAGTTAGAAAGGATAGAAATAATTCCCTATGCATCCACTATAGGTTCTATCTTGTATTCCATGTTGTGTACTCAACTAGATGTCACCTATAATCTAAGTATAAGTTATAGACACTTATCCAATCATGGTGATAGTCATTGGATTTTTGTGAAGAATATTCTTAAATACTTGATAAAGACTAAGGATATATCCAGGATATTTGGAGGAGAGGATGATGTCTATGTAAAGGGTTACATAGATGCAAGTTTGTAATATGACAGAGATGATACGAGATCTCACTTTGGAATTTTTCCTAAATGGTGGAGCTATCAGTCAGAAGAGTTACAAACAATACACAATAGAAAACTAGATAATAAAGGCAAGTTATATCACTACATCATATGTTATGAAGGAATTTGTTTGGATCCGGAAGTTTATCTATGAACTATAGGCAGTTCCTAGCATCAAGGGATGAATTGAGATTTACTATAAAAAAAATGAAGCTATTATTCTAGGTATATAACCTTGGTGTCATTATAGGATCAAACACATCCGTCAAAAATAAAATCTCTTATGATAGATCATTGAGAGAAGAAATTTTAGGATATATTGGGTTGATATAAAGGATAATTCCACAGATCTATTGATGAAGACATTACCATATTAACAATATGAGGGTCATCATAGAAATATTAGTATATGATACATAATATATTGATATAATGGTTATAAATGTATCATGATTTTATTAATAATGGTAATATTCATTTATCATTCATTTACGTGTTCTATAATTTTCTTTACAGGAAAAAGTGAATAATAAAATCCCCTTAAAGTATGAATTTGAGTTATACCTAATCGATGATAATCGCAAAAAATTATGGGTTGTGACGAGTCATTAAGATTAAAATAAATAAAATATTATACTCGTTATAAATGGTTGTATATGAGATATGAATAGTGGATTCATGAGGTAATAAATAAGGAGTAATTACTTATACTAACCAATCAAATCATATCTCATGGAATATCATACAATGATTGATATACTTTGGGGTATATTATTATTATCAATCCTACTTACCTGAGATTGGATATACACCTAACATAAGATACTATGATACCTTTCTTATGAAATTCATCACAAATTATCTAATTAGGGGGTTGTTGGGTATGTTGTTGATCATGTTGTTGATTAGAGAAAAACCAATATGGGATTTTTTTCAATTGAATGATGAGTAAAGGCATATCACCCTTGAATTGGATTGAGAAAATGCATGTCCATACTTAGGTGAGAAACATATGTTGATTTCAACTACATGGATTAGGGACATGTGATGTACTCATTTGTTAAATGAATGACATGTGATCTATTCATTGATCTAGTCGGTCTTTTTTAAGAGAATCATGAAAAAATGAGATGAATTATACCTTAGTGGTATTAAACCATGTCTATTGGTCACACGATGTCATGAAATAAAGAATTAAATGGGTAGAAATATTATTTATATGATACATCTTGTGGTGGAAATATTTATATAGAGATATTAGAATATTTTATGGAGAAATCACCCGACCCTTTAATATCTTGAGTAACATCGATGATTTTCTAGATCATTGTATATACTTGCATATATGCAATAGTGATATCATATTTTTAATCAATGATACTAAGGATATCAAGGTAAAATAGTTAGGACTTTGTATAATGATTAATTTGGGGACATTGTTTGTTTCAAAATGAATATTGATTGATAAAACCATATCCAAAAGGATTTTTGGATGGATTCACAACGAGTTGTCATGTTTTTCATAGAGTCCTTATAAATTTTAGTGAAAGTAGGATATTTTTTATTGTTTAATTAAAATATATTCATGAAATTTATACACATTAAGGATATTTTTATTTCACCTTATCCATATTCATGAGCCTAAGCTTACGTTGGTGCCAATGTTGTCTAGTTGCATGTGATGCAACCCGAGACTATGTTTTACCCAATGTTGTATGTGAATTCATCTAGAATTACCACCATATAACTCCTTAAAATTTTATTTTAGTTACTAATACATGATATGGATTAGTTAATGTATGCACATCATCATTTAAGTGTTAAATGAAGACACTCCAGCTGTAAATAATTTATGATGTTACTGTTATTGTTCTTTATTTGATGAAGAGCATTGTGAACTACCTATATTGGAGAAAGGGTTCCCAAGTTGGTGTGTGAATGATAATCTATTTCATGAACATATTTTTGAAACTTTTATCTTCTAGATACTATATTTATCACTTATTACTAAGTAACCAACACCCCTTCAAGATTACAAGGATCATTAAGAATTATTTTGGGATCCAAAGCCTTGTGGATTTCCTATGGAGGTAGAAAGATTTTGTTTGTTGTATTAGTGAAAATTACTAAGAATACTCCACAGATATGGAGTCTTCTATAAGATAATTTTAGATACTCTATTTTCTTTGAGATTCCTTATCTATTGTGTTCCTTAACGATCTACCATGCCATTTAAGGGTTTTTTCCAGTACAAATGATCACATGATGATCCTTGAAACCCATAATGGTTTAAAAATTGTTTTAAATAGAACATATTGTGTGAACAAGGGTCACACACCATGTATCATAGAACCATGTACCTTAGCATATAATAGAGTATAAACCCAATCAATTTTATGGACATACAAAATGTGTGGGAAAACTAACATTCTGTATACACTAGTGATGTGGACTTAGGAATACAAGATATACATATTGAGTCACTAGGAGCATCCGCACACCATGTGAACTAATTACATAGTGTGTACCCAAATAAAACACAACATGAAATCACATATTAGTATATATTGAGTAGATATAAGGTACCATACACCATGTAATAATATGAACACCCCATTTAGTTTGATATCACATGGATTAGAAAACAAAAGAATGCTCACATGCTACGTGCTGAACATTTTTAGGGTGTTTATCATATTTTATTGTCCAGATGTTAATTTTATACATGTGATTACTCTATTATAAAAACTTTTCACATAGGATTTGATTTTAATGTCTCATCATCATATTGAAGTTTTTCCTTACCGTTTTGGTTACTAGGATTCTATATCTTTGTAGAGACAATGATAACAAGACAGAAAGATAGATAGAGTGAACATGTTGTCAGTAACACCCTGAATACATATCATTTATAGGGTGTGAGTGCTCTATATACCTATTAGAGTAGGTATCCCATTAGTGACGAGGTGTATGTCCTCCACTTATTAATTTGGTAAGCTTCTAGATCAATTCACACTCTACATGACATTTTGTGGCTCATTCATGGGGGTATGTACCCCTTAAACTAATATAAACACCATATCCAGGTGTGGTCCCCCCTATATGATTATAGAGGGATTATTTTAAATTGAAAGTAGTTGGATTATTTGGGAAATATTGGTTAGATTATGATCTAATAGGTTTTCTATTTTTGGATACTACTTTAGTAGAGTTGATCTGTGGTCGAGATTCTTTCCAATTTTGATTATCTTAGTCTTATAATCATATATGGGATTATTTTATCATGAGTTGACTTGTTAACTCTTTCCTCCTTTGTGTTTATATTATGTTATAATGGTTATGATTATACTCACTCATGCCTAAGTCTCATGCCCATACATTTTGTGTTTGTGTAGACAATACATGATTCTGATGTGATAATGACGATCGTGGCCCTAGAGAATAAGGATTCTCGATGGTGATAGTTACCAATGATCCTATTTATTGGTGAGATGTGATGCTACTTTCTAGTTATTCATTTTTTTCTTGTTTATGGACGATGGGTATTGTATTTTCCATATTTATGACCAGTGTATAATTGTGATACGGTTTGGATGTTTAACATATATGACATGTATTTAAATTATTTTTTGTATTATTAAGGGTTTTTTGTTATATATATATATATATTTATGGGATAAATGGGTTGTTTTAGGGTTGATATGTTAATTTTTTACATGTGATAGACATGTCTTATTGGTATTAGTTTCCAACCCTTGGATTATTGAAGGCAAGATTAGGGTCTTATTCATAGCCTACTACTTACCCAAGTGTAGACACGATGGGTTAGGTCATGTTAGAATGGCATCAGAGTGATTTGAATATTATGGAAAAAGTTTGGAGGTAGAAATCACATGTGAATTGGTTAAGAATAATTAAGACAATAATGCAGAGGGGTCTTGAGTTTAATTAATAGACCCAGGAACATAGTGTGTGGTGTAGGTAACTGATGAAACATTTCATTGAGACTTAAATAATATGCTTTTTGGATTTGAACTCCAAGGAACATGTTTTATAGACTAATGTGAAATTTCATGCATGATATAACATGCTATATATGTTTTCATTTATGTATTTTTTAAATAAAAATTACAAATTATTCTATATTAACCATGAGTTCATCTTATAAAATATAGGAAACCACTACATAAGAAATAAAATTAGTTAGCAAGAAAGGTTTATATTTACCCATTCTAGTGAATCTAGTTGTAATCACTGACTAGCTGAGTGATCAGGCTTCACTTCAGATACCTGATAAGGAGGTGATTTTTACATAAGTATAGAAAAGGGTTGGTCCTATAATAGTTTCTTAGGGTATAGACCTACACATAGAATTATAAAATCCTAGTAGAATAGGATGGAACTACTCAATGGATGAGCACACTACACGATTTCTAGATATAGGTACCTACTAGATTCGCAGGTGTTATAGAACCTCATATAGTATAAGATTATATATAATTAAATACTCATGTGTTTTGTTTGGTTATCACACCCATAAATTAGATAATAGTTCTCACTACGAGTCTTCTTTATGTCATATCCAACCATTGATGTACATTTCATGACACATATGCATGTTGAGGCCACTCTCTACTAGATCAAGGTTTAGTATCTATTCAGAGAGTAATTTTACCATAAAACAATGAGGATGATTTTACCATAGGAGATGATTTACCTATAATAGGGGAGTATGATGAAATCTGATTATGTTGTCTAGTTCACATACCAGATGATTTATTCACTATAAATTATCCATGATAGCTTCAATACTACAAAACATGCCTTTAACAGTGCTAAAAATGGCCTTTATCAACGCAATAAAATCCCCAACTATCAGAGCACGATTAAAATAATTTGGCTTTTATCAACTCTATAAAAACACTAATAAAGGACCCCATTTATCAGAACTTTTATTTAGAACTGATAAAGGACCCCTTTATCAGCGCATTTAGTAGTGCTGGTAAAGGGGAATACTAAAATGTGTTTTAATAACACACTACATCACCATAAAAAAAATTAGAATCAAGTACCAATACATAATTTAAATGAAATAAAATTAATAACACAAATACAAGAAAAAACACTATATAATATATATTTCATAAATTGTTTTATACAATTACATGAGTAAGTGAAAGTTATTACATACATTCAAATACATCAATGCTCTTTTGTCAATTTCGCCCTCACCCTGACTCATGCTATTTCCAAAAAAAAACCACCCCAACTCAAGAAAAATAACACACCTATATAAGAAAAAAATTCTTATGTTAGGAATAATATAAAGAAATAAATTAAATATAAAGTATTAATTTTAAATCAATCCTTGATTCATACCAGGAACACTATGAATAATACTGAATTGCAGTTGATTATTGCAAGTCACACCATTTCTTGTTCATCTTCAAGCATTATATCTATAAAAATTAACTAAATAAGTATAAGATAAAAATTATGGGGAAATTAATTAACTAATACCAGATAGAATGATGATAAAATAATGTAGGCTCATTTGCTCAGTTTTGGCGATGTGATGCACGTCTTAAACTAAAATAACACATATCAAATAAAAAGACACACATAGAGTCATACCGGTCACACAATATATCGGATTGAGGTGGGGATGATTTTTACACATCCCAAATGATTTATGGATCTTTAACCTAAAGTATAAAGATAATTCTAATGTGTTTTATTAGTTTTGAGTATGTCACTTTTATTTTTTAATAAAATGTCATTTTAAAATGGAATAACACACTTTGAGTCATTTCGGTCACATCATGTGTCATTTTTATGTGAGGATAATTCCTACACTTCATAAATGAATTATTAATAATTTTCCTAAATTATAAAGAAAATCCATGTGTGTTTTATTGATTTTCATTAAGTGACACTTTTTGAACTAAAATGTCAATTTTAAATTGATAATGTAAACTTTGAGTCATACTGGGTACATCATGTATTATATTGAGGTGATACTGATTCCTACACGTCAAAAATGAATTATGAATAATTTTTATAATGTATCAAAATAATAATAATAAAATTATTAGTTTTGAGTATGTTAGTTTTCTTTTTTACTAAAATTAATGTGAATTTTAAATAAAAAGATGCACTTGGAGTCATACCCGTCACACTATGTGTCGAGTTGAGGTGTGACTAATTATAACACATCCAAAATGACTTATGGATTATTGTACTAATGTATCAAAACAATATTAATGTGTTTTATCAATTTTGAGTACAGCACTTGTATTTTTTACTAAAATAAAACTTTAAACCGGAAAAACACACTTTGAGTCATACCAGTCACATCGTGTATCAGTTTTACCAGAGATTGATTTCTACACATCAAAAACAACTTATGAATATTTTTACTAAATTATCAAGATAATCTAAGTGTGTTTTCTTGGTTTTCAGTGAGTGACATTTTTTTATCTAAAATTTCAATTCTAAAGTGATAATGGGCACTTTGAGTCATACCAGGAACATCATGTATTATATTGTGGTGATGATAATTCATACATAACAAAAATGAATTATGGATAATTTTCATAAAATATAAAAACAATCCTAATGAACTTTCTCTATTTTGAGTACGTCAGTTGTATTTATTACTAAAATTAATGTAAATTTTCAATAAAAAGAAGCACTTGGAGTCATACCAGTCACACTATGTGTCATATTGAGGTGCGGATGATTCCTAAACTTCCCAAATGACTTAAAAAGCGTTGTATTAAAGTATAAAAACAATAGGAATGTGTTTTTATCAAATTTGGGTATGTCACTTGTCTTTTTTACTAAAATGTAATTTTAGGCTAGAGACACACACTTTGAGCCATACTGGTGACATCATGTGTCAGTTTCACATGAGACTAATTCCTATATGTAAAAAATGACTTTTTAATTTTTTTTTTCTAAATTATTAATACAATACAAGTGAATTTTCTTGGTATTCAGTGAGTGAAACATTTTTAAATAAAATGCTAATTTTAAAGTGATAACAGAATATTTGAGTCATACAAGGAACATTGTGTATCATATTGAGGTTCTTATAATTCCAACACATCAAAAATGACTTATGAATTTTTTTAATAAAGTATCAAAACAATATGAATGTTTTTTCTTGGTTTTGAGATTATGAGTTTTCTTTTTGAAAAAATTAATGTCAAATTTAAATAAAAAGACACACTTAGAGTCATACTAGTCACATTGCGCATCATATTGAGGTGTAGATGATTCCTAGTCATCCCAAATAATTTATAAATCATTTTAATAAAGTATCAACACAATCCAAATGTGTTTGTTAGTTTTTATTACATCACTTGTATTTTTTACTAAAATATTATTTTAAAATGGAAACATGCACCTTAAGTCATACCAATCACATCATGTATAGTTTGACATGATACTAATTCCTACGTATAAAAAACTACTTATGAATATTTTTACTAAATTTTTAAGAAAATATGAGCACATTTTATTGGGTTTTAGTAAGTGAAACTTTTTGAACTAAAATGTCAGTTTTAAACTGATAATGGAAACTTTGAGTCATGTTGGGCCCATCATGTATTAGATTGAGGTGTGAATGATTCCAACACATAAAAATGGATTATGAATCATTTTCATAAATTATCATAATAATCAAAATTAATTTTAACAATTTTTAATCATGTCACTTTTCTTTTTTACTAAAATTAATGCTAATTTTAAATAAAAAGACACACTTGGAGTCATATCAGTCATTCCGTGCATCAGATTAAGATGCATCTAATTTCTACCTATCCCAAATGACTTATATATAATTTTTCTAATATAGTATCCCTAGTTTGAGTTATGTAATCCTTTTATTTTTTATGTATGTAAAGTTGTTGGGTAATGGTTTTAGAGGTTGGAAGGGTTTTGAAAATGTTTTGGGGCTTTTTTAAGGGCGCATGGTTTTTGCACGGTTAGTGGAAACCGTGCATAATCTCTAGGAAACCATATAAGTCGAGATAATGGGATTTCACATGTCAGCAAACAGTTTGTCTAATAGTGTAGTCCAACCATGCATGGTCCCTCTTGAGGATGTATTAGGAGAAAAATTAGTGCATGATTTGTCTAATCATGTGAGACCGTGTGTGGCATTAAAAACAAGGGTTTTAAAAATAGGATCACTCGGGATTTACCCCAAATCACCCCTTTCTTCTCCCATACAAACCGCACTTGGTATTTCTTGTTCTCAAGGGATAGGGCAGCTCTTCCACTCATTTTGGAAGCAAATTAAAGGGTTTCTTAGTGCGGTAAAGGAAATTATTCTTCATTAAGTCTCCTATCTTGGTAGTTTTATGGTTTTCCTTAGATCTAGTTTTTTCTCTCTCTCAATTTTCTAGATTTACATCCTTCACATGTATATCTTGGGTTTTTGTTGCCTACAATGGAGAGATTTGGACTTTTTGGTGTGAGGGAAATAGATCTAATGTTATTTTGTGGTGGTTTCACTCAGATTCGGTGTGCAATTGTGCAGTGGGTCAATTTCTTCAAACTTTAAGGTAAGGGGATTCAATATAATCTCTATTTTTATAGAACTAAAAGGATTAAATTTAAAATTAATGGGGTTTTTCTTGAAATTTATGATGTTTTTGATGTGAGAAGTTTGTTTGACACCCATTTTATGATTTTTTTGTGGATTTAGAAAAAATGGGTTATTTTTGTTTAATGTGATTGATGTTGGATTTCAAAATGATAATTTTAAAATCATTTGCATGAATTTTTTTTTGGGAAATGGTTTTTGAAAATAGTTTTCAATAAAAAGTTTTGTTTTATTGAATTGATATTTGGAATTGATGTGGTTTAAAGGTGTTTTCAATAAAGGATGATTTTATTGAATAGGTTATAACTTGTTTTTGAATTTTTGTTTACTTAAGGAAATGTTTTGTTTGGAAATTGTGTGTTGATATGTTTTGGTAAATATTGGATGTTAATATTGTTGGATTATGTGGTATAAGAATTGGTTGGATGGGATGAATAGTGGGTCTGAAGGACGACCATCAATAATTTTAATGCGGGTATGAAGTACCACTATAAAAAGGGGGCATGGTTGGATGTGAAGTTCCACCGTCAATTGTAAAACCGATCTCATTTGAAAATTGTGTGGAAAAGTGTGAGTATCTTCATGGTAGTCATGAAGACATGCAAAATTACATTGTAATTTCAATATAGAATGGGTAATGACAAGTTTGGATGCTTTCTTTGAAATTGTGTTGATTTGGGAGAATTTATTTGGGTAAAGATGTGTTGGATCATTGTTAATTATTGAACTATTTCAATGGATTTATATAAATTGTTTTATATCATTGTGCTAATGGTTCTATCTTAGTGGCGTGTGTAGGGAATTCATTTGGAAAAAACTTACTGAGTATTATTACACATCCCAGGCTTTAAAACTTTGGTGTTTTTGTAGATGTTTTATTATAGGACATGAGAAAAGTTAAAGAATATCATTCTTTAAGTGGGGAATCATGATGAATGGGTGGTAATGTGGTGCTTGGAGCATGGAGAATGGTGTGGAGCTATGGAGTTGTGTAATATATTCTTTGGGTTTTTTTTAGTATTCTAATTGGTACTCTGATTATGTATTATTGTGGCTTGGTTGTAATGGTCTTTGGGCACTATTATGGAATCAGTTTGTCTATTTGGTTGTTTCATGGTAATGTGTTTTGTTGTTTTACCTGGTTGATATGCATTATGTAGTTGTAGTTGGTTTTGGATTGTTTGGTTGGTTTCTTTTATTCTAAGAGAAAATATTTTACCACCTGTTCATAAAGTCCACCTATGTATAAATTCTGCCTCTACTCTATCCAATAAGGAGGGGCGAGATGTTACTAGTGGTATCATCTTGTTCAGTCCTTGACATACAAGTAAATTGTGTCTTGTTCGGTCTTGTTATTGGTTTTTGGTCTTGGAGTTGATATTAATTCTTGGTGTATTACTTGAGTTGGGATGGTAGAAAGGTGTAGGATTTCCGGAACTTGAAATATATAGAATAAAAGGATGTAGATAACCCTTTTAATATTACCAAGGAGTTAGGTACATAAGTGTTTTGGAATCACTTATAAGAGTGTGATCTCATTTTCGTGGGTATAGCCAATGAGATCGGCATAGAAAGCATGGTCGAAATGACTTCCCACTAGTATTGAATATTTTATTTTGCATAATGATTTATGTTGGGATATGAATGTGTGTTTTTTTAAGATTTTTTTTTTCAAATGTGTGGATTTTGAAACGGAATGGTTGTTGTATTTTGAAAATTGGTTGATTTTTAAAACATAGTGTATTTTTGAAAAATGAATGAACATGAAGATCATAGTTATGATAACTAGAATTTGATATAATTTGCAATTGTAAGCCTTCAATTGCTTGGGTATGAGACTTATGGTGATTATTCTATTGATAGAAATGGCATCGGGTAGGCATCGTAGAGATCAACCTTTGGATGCTGTAGAAAATATGGTTTCACCTAAGCCCCAGGTGAACTAGAAGCTAGTTTAGAGCATTGTGAAAAATTTCCAAGCTATGGAAAGTGGGAATAGAAACACCAGAAGAGTTGAAAGTGAAGTTAGTGACGTACATGTTGTAATATCTTGCATGTCAGTTGTGGGAGTTAGCGGTCCAAACTGGAACAGACCATGTCATGACATGGTAGAGTTTTGGGGAATTGTTTAACAAAAAATTCTACCTTTATTGAATCAAAATTCAAGACATAATGGATTTCTTCAATTTGAAGCAGGAGAACTTTTTTGTAATGGAATATCTAGCTATGTTTATAAACTTAGTACAATTCTTACTTTAGGTGGTTTCTTGTGCATCCTTGAAGGTACAAATCTTTCAATCGATCTTGAGGTAAGAAATTCATTCCAAAATTGCGGTGTAGTGTATAATTGATTATATGGAAATGGTGAATAGAGAATCAGTGGATTAAAGGGATACCATGGGGGCTATTGGTAGGGTAGCATGTTGGTACCCATGGTGAATAGTAGGAAATATAACACAGGGATCAAACAGAAGAGGGACACTTATTTCTATAGTGGGAGTATGGATCAGAACCCAATGGTAAGATCGGTGAAACTTCTTTCAAAGCCTTAGATTAAGCCTAGATGTTTTTAGTGTGGTTCTATATGACACATGAAGAGGAATTTTATGATACATCATCGAGCATGTCATAACTGCAATCAGATGGGGGCATCTTTAGCATCATTATGGTAATTCTTAGAGGTCGGGTGTTTGTGATACTTCTCAAGTGTCGCAGGAATCTATGCCTAAATAGTACAGGGTAGTAGGATAATCCTCGTTAGTAGAGCCAAGTCAGTCATTGTGATTATATGAATATTACAACTCCTCATTAGGGAAATTTTCAGCAGTGTAATAAACAGTACAGTGTTGCAAGAAAGATGTTGTTTTGGAGCTGACCAGGTTCTGGTGGATGATCAGTTGGGACCATCCATAGTGTGGGGTATGATTTTTTTGAATTATACCTTTATGATGGTTTTGTTTGATATGGGTGATTATGATTATTTCATTTCCTATCATGTACTTTATTTTCTAGGTTTAAGTGTGGAAATAATGCCTTTTAAAAAAAATTCAAACTCATATGGGTTATAGAGATTGTTGATCCATCCTATGTAGATCATGTAATATAATTTTGGATGAGGTTGAGTTGATGTTGGACTTCTCAGTGATTGAGATGGATGTATATGATATAATCTTGGGTATGTATTGGTTGGTAATATTTAAGTCCCACATTGACTGTTATGCATGAATGATTAGTTTTACTCTGGGTGATGGCATCAAGTATCTCTTTAGGGGAGAGAAAAATATGATGTTGAGTGCAACATGCTTGTTGTCACCAGCTGTTTAGACGATATCATATCAATTAGTGGATTTATCTTTGACATCGATGGAAGAGGATGGAAGAAGAAGTTTTCTGGTAGTAGTTAATCTGTTTATGGATGTCTTTCCTAAATAATTCTCAGGGTTTCCACTTGTGAGAGAATTTGATTTTACGATTGATCTCCTTATTGGGACCAGTACTATCTCACTTCCATATTACCTGATAGAAATAGAATAATTAATGGAATTGAAGGTGCAGATGGAGGATCTAGAAAAGAGAGCTTTAATCCATCCCAACACATCTCCATGGATAGGGTCATTTTTGTTCGTCAAAAAGGATGCAGGAACTCTTAGACTATGTGTTGATTATCATAATATTAACCAAGTTATGATAAGGAATCTATATTTACTTCCATTTATTTATGATCTATTCGATCAGTTGAAGAGAGTTTAGTCGTTCTCCATGATAGACTTGTGATCAGGATATCATCAGTTACGGGTGCAGAAGGAGGATATTTCCAAAACATCTTTTAGGAGTAGATATGGCCATTATGAGTAATATGGTTATGCCCTTTGGTCTTAGGAATGAACCAAAAATGTTTATGGAATTGATGAATCAGATATTTCAGAGATATCTGGATTCCTTCATTGTTGTATTTGTGGATGATATACTTGTGTATTTAAGGATAAGGGTGGAGCATGAGCAACAATTGGAAATAGTGTTGGGGATATTGAGAGATCATCGGTTGTATTCCAAATTATCAAACTGTGATTTTTAGATACAAGAAGTTAATTTCCTTGGCCATCTTATTTCTAAGAGAGGTGTTTCAGTGGATGCAGAGAAGATAAGGGATGTTATCTCTTGACAACTGCCGAAGAACGTTTTTGGGAAACACAACTTCCTTGGTCTAGTTAGGTATTATAGATGAATTGTTTCTGAAATATCCCAATTATCTTCACCGATGAAACATTTAATAAGAAATAATGTTCCATTTCAGTGTAATGAGTAGTGCCATAAAGCTTTTGAAGAGATTAAAGAGAATCTTACATCATCACCAATCATGGTTTTTTCAGAACCAGGGGAAGGGTGCATGGTGTGTGGAGATTCATTAGGATCATGGTTGGGGTGTGATCTCATGAAAGGGGATAATTTTTTTTCATATGGATCATGAAAATTGAGGTTTCATGATAAGAACTACCCAATACATGATTTGGAGTTATCAATTGTGGTCCATGCTTTTAAAATGTGGCCTTATTATCCCTTGAGTGAGAAATTCATGGTGTATACTGATCATAAGAGCTTGAAGCATATTTTTTCTCAAATGGATCTGAATTTGAGACAAAAGATATGGATAAAGTATCTCTAGATGTTTGAATTTGGACCTATGTACACCCCGGGTGAGGGAAAATCAGTGGAGGATGCATTATGTAGAAATTCATATGTTCATGTTGAAAAAGAAGCTTCAGATCAGTGGTAGTTGGTGTTTATTATAACCAAAATGTTGTTAGAATGTGAAGAATGGGGTGGTGTAGCCTTTTTCTTTTTGATATCATTATTTCCTGAATTTTTTGGTTTGGTTAAAGAGGATAAGATTTCAAATTCAGAGTGTGTGGCTATGAATCTGATACTCAATGGTGGGGAGACCATTGAGGGATGGAAACTAGATGGTAATTCACTCCTGTGCTTTTAGAATTTTATGGTTGTACTAGTGGCTTGTCCGGAGAAACTCTTTAGTGCTTATCAACATTATAGATTTGATGTCCATCCTTGAATTCAGAAAATTTTTAAGGTGTTGAAAGCACAGTTTTGGTGGGATGGTATGAAAAGAAATGTGGCCGAGTTTGTATCCAGATGCTTCAATTTTTAGCAAGTCAAGGCAGAGAATCAATGAACAGTATGTATGTTGTAGTATTTACCTATCCTAATGTGGAAATGAGATAAAATAGTAATGGATTTTGTTATCAGTCTCCCAAGAACGGCCAGGAAGCACAATGCCTTATGGATGATAGTGTATCGGCTCACAAAATAAGTCCATTTCATCCCCTTTATGAATCTTATACAGTGGAGGATCTATAAACAATCAAATCCATGAGGTGCTAAAGATGCATGGTGTACAATTTTCAATTGTATCATATAGGAATATGAGGTTCACATATCATTTATGGAAATCCTAGAAACAAGCCCTTGGCACTCAGTTGACGTTGAGAACAACATATCATCTTCAAACGTATGGGAAATCTGAGTGGAAGATACAAAAATTAGATGATATGTTCTGTGATTATGTCATGGATTTTGGTGGCTCATGGGATGAGAATTTTACATCGGTAGAGTTATCCTACAATAACAATTATTAGGCCTCGATACATATGGACCTGTTTAAGGCATTGTATGGGCGTCCATGTCATTCTCCACCTTTTTGGGTGGAAACATGATAAAATTTTTATGGTCAGGTCAAGACTTTTAAATGAGATGATAGAGAAGATTAAGTTAATCAAGAAAAGAATGGATATGCCTCAGATTCATCATAAATCATATGTATACCATCATCGATATCCATTGTCGTTTGAGGTGGGTGATCATGTGTTATTGATAATCTCTCTAAGGTTGGGAAATAATTGGTTTGGGAATCAAGGTAAGTTATCTTCGAGGTATACTTGGCCTTTTGAGATACTTAAGTGGGTTGGAGACGCAACATATCAATTGGTCCTTACACCATGGTTCAGTGTAGTGCATAATGTGTTTCATGTGTCTAAAAAATTATCAACTGAATCTTGACCATGTGATTCATTGGGATCATGTTGAGCTAGAGCCAGATGCTTCCTTGGGGAACATGACAGTGCAGATTGTGGATAGTCATGATAAAGTATTTTGTGGTAATATCATCCACCAAGTTAGGGTTTTATGGAAACATGGTTAAATTGTGGAGGAGACTTGGGAGTGGGAAAAAGAGACGGGCGAGCAATGGCATGAGATATTTCGGCAAACTGATGGTTCTCTACTTTCTGAGGATGGATAGTCCAATATTGGGGAGAATTTAGTACCCCAAATTTGAGGTATGTAACCCTTATTTATGCATTTTTATGTATTTAATATGGTTGGTTAATGGTTGTGAGAGTTTGGAAGGATTTTGTGAAGGTTTTGGGAGATTTTCTAAGGGTGCACGATAAGTGGAAACCACGTAGAATCTTCAGAAAACCATGCAAGTTGATACATTGAGCATTTACATGGTCAGTGAAAAGTTTGTCTAATCGTGAATTCCAACCATGTGTGGTCCCTCTTGAGGTAGTATAATAAGTATGATTAGCGCATGGTTTGTCTAACCATGCGAGCTAACCGTGCATGAGATTAAAAATTGGGTTTTTAATAATTGGATCACTCAGAATTTTCACAAAATCACCACTTTCTTCTCCCATACATACCCCACTTAGTACTTCTTGTTATCAAGGGATAGGTAACCTATTCCAATCATTTTGTAATAAAATAAAAGGGTTTTATTGGTGTGGTAAAGGCGATTGTTCTCTATTAAGTCTTCTCTATTGGTTGTTTCACGGTTTTACTTAGATCTATTTTTTCCATCTCTCACAGTTTTCTAGATTTGCATCCTTCACATGTAGATATAGAGTTTTGTTGCCTAAAATGGTGATATTTGGTCTTGTTGATGTTATGGAAAGGGATCTATGGTGATTTTGTGGAGGTTTCACCCGGATTTGGTGTGCGGTTGTGTGGTGGGTTGATTTCTCCAAACCCTAAGGTAGGTGGCTTCAGTCTCATCTCCATTTTGATAGAACTAAAAGGCTTAAATTTCAAATTAATGGTTGTTTCTTGAATTCATTATGTTTATCATGTGAAAAACAATTTGACACCCATTTTGTGATGTTTTTTGGATGAGGAAAAAATGGGCTATTACTGTGTAATGTGCCTATATTGGATTTTAAAATGATAATTTTATAATCATTGTCATGAAAAACTTATGGGAAATGGTTTTAGAAAATATTTTTCAATAAAAAGGGTTGTTTTATTGAATTTATATTTTGAATAGATATGGTTTAAGGATGTTTTTACTAAAGGTTGATTTTATTGAAATGGTAAAGACTTGTGTTGGAATTGTGATTTTCCTAAGGGATTGTTTGGTTTGGTAATTGTAGAGACCCGAATCCTGACATACATGGACATTACATTACTTTTGTGGAATACATAGTACATAACAAAAACACACACACAAGGATCGTAATAGTTTAGTGTCTTTGGAAACTCGGAATATAATCTTCTAATCATGGTGAAAGATCTTCAACATCTCCCATAAAGATATTCCTTTTTTTAAACCTAAATCCTTTCTTTATGACCTGAAGAAAAGAAAACATAAAAGGGTGAGCTCAAATGCTCATTAAGGGTAAACAAAAGAAATATCAATCACGTCATATTCATAAGAACATATCTTTTGGAAATCTTAACCTGCAAAAGAGATCATAATTTCATAACATGGGATAAATCATAGTAGTGAAATGTAATCCCAATAATCATAAATTAAAACATGAAACTTTGTGGCATACACACATAATCATATAGAATCATTTCTTGTTATTCAAGACTCATTTCCAAGACTATTTTAGTGGAAAAAGTCCATTTCTGAACCGAGTTCATTCCTCGTTTCAGTCCTGTTTCACTGAACCGGTATAACCTACCGTTCCAGCCATGTCTATATCATGAGATATAAAATCTTTACCCAATGCATTGGAGGGAGATATAGGTCTCACCCATCTCATAAGGATACCATTCTTATGTGTTCCACAAAATCATAAATCATACATCATTGCATAACCCATGTAATAAAAATGGGAATCTTAAACATCGTGACATCATCAAACAATTCATATAAGATAAAGGAATTCAAAAAAATAATTCCATCATAACATAATCAAATCAATGTAATAATAGGGATATAAACAGAACCCTATATTATCTTAGATGGAAAATAATTTTGATAAAACACTTGAACTCCATTCTTGAGGAAAATATCATTTCTACTTCAAAAACAATTTTCCTTTCTTAACATGTCGTAAAATTATAAACTAAAAGAATTTGATTAAAAAAACATGAAAACTTGTAAATGAATCTTCTTGGAAATAATTTTTTAAAAATCCATTCATGCCGTATAAGTTAAAAAAAACATTCTTCTCGTACTTTTGTCGGAAAAGTCAAAAAAATACCTCGTACGAAAAATGACAAAAGATTCCTTTCATATCTTTTACTAAAAACTCACTGAAGGGTAAAATTGGATTTAAACTATTGTAAGTGGATGGAAAAAATATTACATATTGAGGTAACATGGATGTGGATGATAAAATACACCCCAGTAAATACCAAAGTATAAACAATCTCGGATAAAAATGAGATTGTGATATTTCCCTTACCTTAGGTCCGTTTTTCTTCGTAAGTGTCCGAACCTCCTGTATAATGATTTAAATAATGTTATTGACTTATTCCAGAATCATACTTATTTTTATGATATCATATATGGTAATTTTCTTAGCTTCTTAGTAGTAATATTTCATTGCTACTTGTTATTCGGGTGTTTATAACTTTTTGTTCTTATGCGTGTTTTGTCGAATAAATTCTTATTCTTATATTTAGGTTATAGATACCTCATTTACAGAATGGTATTAGTGCAATATATATCATATTAATTCATTCAATTCATTTATATAATCACTATGAAATGAAGATCATGTAGAACGAGTCGCATCACATCGTGGAGACGGTATTCCGTACGTACGCACGAGTGGTGTTATCGTTCCTATGATCGTGGAATTGTATTGGAGTGTATGTATACTATATGAGAATTAGTATCAATTTATAATAGTCATATATAGTAATTATTTAAACCATTATACCCATCCAAGTAAGGTGGTGGTGGAAAATATATTACACCACGGCGTGGAGACGGTATTCCGTACGTACGCACGCGCAGTGATTTTGTTTTCCGTATGATGGATAGATGGTGAAATAGGGTTGTTTAATACTTATAATAACATATCAGTATATGAGTGACACTGATGCTATTACTTCATAATGAAACAAATAAAGAAGAAGAAGTGGAAGAAGAAATAAAGATGAAAGAATCGGTAACAGACATTACCTCTTCTTTGAAGTGCTTCTTTGAGACCTTCTTTTAGGGCACTAAAATTGGTATTTGAAGAAGACCAGGACCACTAGGATGTCACTAGGGAAGTGGAGAGAAGGAATTGTCAGGGGGTGTCCAAGCTTGAAGGCTCAAAGTGGTGTGAGGAAGATAGGGAGGAGGTTCCCTTTTATAAGGGAGGAGAGGGGAACCTTTGGAATAACTAAAAATATTATTTTATTATAAAGTCAAATTAGGTTTTTAATAGCTCCAAATTGATAAATTTAGAATATAAGGTGGGTAGGGGTCGAAATAATCTCATCCAATAGAATTTAGACATGTTTAGGTATCAATTTTAACCTTATCATTTAGTTTTAACATTAAGTTAAATAATTTTACTTTTACTATGTCTTTTTGTGTTCTTACACTATAAGGTTAATAAACTTAATATAAGAAGCCAAACGAACCCCAAGTTGTTTATTATTAATATATATAACCTTATCTAAGTAATTTTTCCAAACCTTAGATTTTTAGGAATAAAATTACAATTAATAATATAATATTTGTTTTAAAAACTATTTTATGTCAAATTTGACACTATTTAGTAATTGATTTTTTTGTGAAAATCATAACAGAATGATTAGTTCGAAAAAAGTTAATTAAATCAATACTAACATGTCATATTATCCTAGAAAATTAGTGTAATTCATAAAAAGTCTCAAATTACATTTATTTGGGTATTTATAACATCAATTATGTCAATATTTCATTAATAAGATAATTACTGAATCATCATTGTGTCATAAATAAATTAAATTATTTAATGTCTAAAAATTACAAATAAAATACCATTATGTAGAAAATCGTTTTATCTTTCTAATTAATATTTATAGTCTAATTTATCTTATGTATAACCCCATATTAAATATGTTTTACTTATTAAGCTTTGATTTTAACTATTTTAACCCTTCTTTAAATAAATTAATAATAAATGTCCTAATCTAATCCAAGTGTGCCTAAATGGTCATATTTTATTCCTAAGGTTGTTTGTGGTCGAATTAAACTTATCCAATAGAATTAGGACATGTGTTAGGGTAATAATAATATTTTTTACCCTTAATTACCCTATTTACTTTTAACAGTGGTAAAAAAAGTAAAAAGTTACTATTCACAAAAAAAAGTATTTTCATCTCATTGAACCACATTTTAGTCCTTGATATTAACCGTTTCTCTCAGATTTTCGAAATTCCACTCACAGAAGCGGTAAAATGAAAAATTCAGTTTTTTAACTACCACTTAGTGGTTTCACTATTCATCAAAAATTGAAAGTTTTTGGAAAAATACCAAAAATTAGGCCTAATATATATTTGATATTATGACTTCAAAAATGATGTCTATTTTATAAAATTCAAAACATATCATTTACGTTAACTAATTTAAAAATTAATTCCCATCGTCAAAACAAATAGCGTGTTTTTAAGAGATAATAACTACCAAAAGATTGACACTTGTTTATATCTGGTTTAAATGTGAAATTACATCCAATGACCAACATTATATTAAATTGTAAAAATATATTCTAAATATACTTTAAAACCACTCAAATTAATAATTTATCACTATTAATTATTTCTATTAAAAAAGTTGTTTTTAATTAAAATTTAGTAATTTTCACTATTCATCAGAATATGAAAGTTATCTGAAAAGTACCAAAATTTCACCCTAAGCTAATTTCGATATTCTGAATCCAAAAAGGAAGTCCATTTTGAAAAATAAAATTTACAAAATTTCAAAAAGTGGTTATTACTATTCATAACGGCTAGTTTTAACAATATTTTAATAGCATATCGTTGTTTAGTGAAACTCAGTATTGTGTACTACACATGCTATCGAGGAAGGTCGCGATTGCGTGTAATGAAAGGCAAGTCAACGATGCGTGTTGTGCAAGATCCTTTTGGTGAAGTGTGCAACACAAGACATTAATGAAATTAAAAAGAATATTTTTTCATAAAATCTCGGGGTGTTACATTCTACCCCCCTTAAAATGAATTTCACCCTCGAAATTCGTCGGGGTTATAAATGGTTTACTACTCGAAAGTTTCTTTAATAGAAACCTACATCGTAAAAAGGAATACCAAAACCAATCTTTAAAAACAAAAGTATGAAATGTAACGGTTACCCAAATAAACTAATCACAAGGTTTCCACATAGGTGAAAATATGGATATGGAAGAGAAATCTAACCACCATGTTCTGATGGAGAGTGGTAGAGAACATGGATATGGAAAATCCAGCAATCACAAAGCCATAAATTTGTAACGATCGAAGTTACCATCTGATTCATCAGATATAAGAGCACTAGGAAAACATTTTTGGTTTTCAAGATCATTTCCCTAAAGTCGATGAATTAAAAGAAATACTTACATGATTTTGGTACAATCTCACTGTTTTTCGTGAATTGAACAATTTCCACTTCATCCCTTAAATAAATGTAGTTGAATTTGTTATTGTGTAAGAAGATCATGTGATATAATGATGGGTCATTCCATCTGTTTCAAACAAAAGGTTAGCAAAAGTTATAAGTCCATCTTATGGATAGATTAATCGTATATGGTTCCAAAAATGAACTTATACTTCATATATCATACCGCTTAATAAAATAAAACTAGTTTCTACTAACCAGGGACTTCCTGTAGGCCATTGATAGGCGATAAAAGCCAGTCACACTTCGGTTGTGGGTTCGATTCCCACAGCCTTGTCCGACGTGATGGGCTGTCGCCCGTCCTGCAGGTTGTCCTTTTTCTAAAGCTATATTACTATAACATCCCATCAACAATATCAAAAAAAAAGTTTTATCCTTAAACAATACTAACTTATGTCCAACATAATCCATTTCAATCTTTAGGCTTATCCATAATACTGCAGTCCACTCTTATAATATAGTGAAAACGATTACCAGGGATTTAATACCATCGTTGATCCCCATATATCATAAGATATGTCTTTTTGGTCACATTCCAAACATTCGAAGGCCTTAATCATGTATTTTCTTGAAAAATGAATACCCATTGAACCATAGTGAAAACATGAATGTAGTTAAAAGTTAACACTTTCCACATACCAAAATCCTCAAAATTCTATATACTCAAACCATGATATCACTTAGTCCTTATATCAATCATGAGCTCATGAATACTGTCAAATATTTCATTTTCTCGTTTTCCCTTCATTATGCGCGTATCATCTTTTTTTCCAAAAATATCTCAATCACTTTCGATGGTTACCAGTACCATAAAATTATTGAAACCACAATAGACCAAAACATAAATATTCTAATATTCCACGATACTATATACAACATTATTTTGGAATCCCATTACACAAACACTTAATCATTCCACCACATCATTGTCATATTCAACATCGCCAATGGTGATCGCATGTGACTTCCCTTTTTCCTTTGCCTTAAGTGGTTTCTCACGTCGATCATCACTAACCCTTGGATTAGGGCATTTATTAGCATAATGCCCCATTTCCTTACACTTGAAGAATTGAAGTGTAGTAGGTTCATTCTATGTATCCCTTCCTTTGTTTTCATTATTAGACATCTTCTTCCCATCATTGTGGCATTCAAATGCCCGATGAACTTCCTTTCCACATTTCAAATATTTACTTGTCCCTTTAAGACAATCTCCACCATGCTTCTTTTCACACTTTGAGCATAAGGAAACATTCATCTTCTTTTCACCATTATTCTGAGATTTCTCCTTGAACTCCATCTTTCGTTTCTTGTCAAAACTATGAGATGGATAAGTAACACCAACTTCCATTTCTACCTTGATAGCACAATGCACAATTTCTTCATAGCTACTGAAGTCTCTTATAGCTAATGCCCTTCGAAGACTTGGTTTTAAGCCACTGAAGAGTCGATCAATTTTACTTTCATGTTGGATGATAAATCCAGATGCATACCTTGCAAGCCTTGTAAAATTCTCTTCGTATATACCAATAGATTTATCATCCTTTTTCTTTAGTTTAATAAACTCATTCTCTATCTTTGTTCGAAGAATACGAGGGAAGTACTTATTGAAAAATAAGTTCTTGAACTCGTCCCATTCCATGGACTCAATTTCATCTCTTTGCCTCATATTCTTGATAAGATTCCACCATTGATCAGCTTCACCTTCCAAACGATATACTGCTAAGATGACTTTATCATGTTCTGAACATTGAAGAACTGAAAATATCTTTTCAGTAGTACTAATCCATTGTTCAGCAACTAATGGATCAGTATACCTGCTGAAAGAAGGTGTACGCAGCCTCATGAAGGATTCAACAGAATGTTGCTTCTTCCATTGCTCGTTTGGAAGTCCTGCATGATTCATAGCTTGAGAAAGTTGTGTGAGCATGGCTACAAGATTTTGCATTCCAGATCCCAAAACGTTTGGTTGCTCAGGGGGACAATCATTGCATTGCCCGTCGCATTCCGCATTAACACAGTTCCTTCGGGTTCCAGCCATTGACTAAAACTAAGAAGAATAGTGTGATAAACACTAATTATAATAGGAAAAACACATAAAGAAGAATAAAATTTCACACTTAAGGTCTTATCCTAGGTTATTCATGGCCATTTCTAAAACACTAATATTGTGTTCTATGCTTAGACTTATCCTTAGGGTTCTTACTAAGGCTTTCACATCCTATTTTCCAAAGGTTGACTATACCTTTCCTCTGATACCAACTGTAGAGACCCGAAGCCTGACGTACATG
Organism: Viscum album; assembly: GCA_963277665.1. Lineage (NCBI taxonomy): Eukaryota > Viridiplantae > Streptophyta > Magnoliopsida > Santalales > Viscaceae > Viscum > Viscum album. The sequence continues at coordinate 1,283,110,372 of OY728138.1, read as the reverse complement.
GACATTACATTAATTTTGCAGAATACATAGTACATAGAAAAAACACACACACAAGGATCGTAATAGTTTAGTGTCTTTGGAAACTCGGAATATAATCTTCTAATCATGGTGAAAAATCTTCAACATCTCCCATAGAGATATTCCTTTTTTTAACCTAAATCATTTCTTTATGTTCTGGGGAAAATAAAACATAAAAGGGTGAGATCAAATGCTCAGTAAGGGTAAACAAAAGAAATATCAATCACGTCATATTCATAAGAACATATCTTTTGGAAATCTTAACCTGCAAAAGAGATCATAATTTCATAACATGGGATAAATCATAGTAGTGAAATGTAATCCCAATAATCACAACATAAAACATGAAACTTTTTGGCATACACACATAATCATAGAGAATCATTTCTTGTTAGTCAAGACTCATTTCCAAGACTATCTTAGTGGACAAAGTCCATTTCTGAACCAAGTTCATTCCTCGTTTCAGTCCTGTTTCACTGAACCAGTATAACCTACCGTTCCAGCCATGTCTATCTCATGAGATATAAAATCTTTACCCAATTCATTGGAGGTAGATATATGTCCCACCCATCTCATAATGATACCATTATTATATGTGCCACAAAATCATAAATCATACATCATTGCATAACCCATGAAATAAAAATGGGAATCTTAAAAATCATGACATCATCAAACAATTCATATAAGATAAAGGAATTCATAAAAATAATTCCATCACAATATAATCAAATCAATGTAATAATAGGGATATAAACCGAACCCCATATTATCTTAAATGGAAAATAATTTTGATAAAACACTTGAACCCCATTCTTGAGGAAAATATCCTTTCAACTTCAAAAACACTTTTCCATTCATAACATGTCGTAAAATTATAAACTAAAAGAAGTTGATTAAAAATAAACTTGAAAACTTGGAAAGTAAACTTCTTGGAAATAATGTTTTAAAAATCCATTCATTCCGTATAAGTTAAAAAAAACATTCTTCTCGTACTTTTGTCGGAAAAGTCAAAAAAACACCTCGTACGAAAAAAGAAAAAAGATTCCTTTCACATCTTTTACTAAAAACTCACTGAAGGGTAAAATTGGATTTAAACTATTGTAAGTGGATGGAAACAATATTAAATATTTAGGGAACATGTATGTGGATGATAAAATACACCCCAGTAAATACCAAAGTATAAACAATCTCAGAAAAAAAATGAGATTGTGATATTTCCCTTACCTTAGGTCCGTTTTGCTTCGTAAGTGTCCGAACCTCCTGTATAATGATTTAAATATTGTTATTGACTTATTCCAGAATCAGAAATATTTTTATGATATCATATATGGTCATTTTTTTAGCTTCTTAGTAGTAATATTTCATTGCAACTTGTTATTCGGGTGTTTATAACTTTTTGTTCTTATGCGTGTTTTGTCGAATAAATTCTTATTCTTATATTTAGGTTATAGATACCTCATTTCCAGAATGGTATTAGTGTAATATATATCATATTAATTCATTCAATTCATTTATATAATCATTATGAAATGAAGATCATGTAGAATGAGTCACATCACATCGTGGAGACGGTATTTCGTACGTATGCACGAGTGATGATATCATTCCTATGATCGTGGAATTGTATTGGAGTGTATGTATACTATTTCAGAATTAGTATCAATTTATAATAGTCATATATAGTCATTATTTACACCATTATACCCATCCAAGTAAGGTGGTGGTGGAAAATAGATTACACCACGGCGTGGAGACGGTATTCCGTACGTACGCACGCGCGGTGATTTCGTTTTCCGTAGGATGGATAGATGGTGAAATAGGGTTGTTTAATACTTATAATAACATATCAGTATATTATTGATACTGATTCTATTACTTCATAATGAAACAACTAAAGAAGAAGAAGTGGAAGAAGAAATAAGGATGAAAGAATCGGTAACGGACATTACCTCTTCTTTGAAGTGCTTCTTTGAGACCTTCTTTTAGGGCACTAAAATTGGTCTTTGAAGAAGACCAGGACCTCTAGGATGTCTCTAGGGAAGTGGAGAGGAGTAATTGGAATGGGTTGGCTGAGATTGAAGGCTCAAAGTGGTGTGAGGAAGAGAGGGAGGAGGTGCCATTTTATAAGGGAGGAGAGGGGCACCTTTGGAATAACTAAAAATATTATTTTATTATAAAGTCAAATTCGGTTTTTAATAGCTCCAAATTGATATATTTCGAAGATAAGGTGGGTAGGGGTCTAAATACTCTCATCCAATAGAATTTAGACAAGTTTAGGTATCAATTTTAACCTTATCATTTAGTTTTAACATTAAGTTAAATAATTTTACTTTTACCGTGTCTTTTTGTGTTCTTGCACTATAAGGTTAATAAACTTACTATAAGAATCCAAACGAACCCCAAGTTGTTTATTATTAAATATATAACCTTATCTAAGTCATTTTTCCGAACCTTAGATTTTTAGGATTAAAATAACAATTAATAATATAATATTTTTTAAAAAACAATTTTATGTCAATTTTGACACTATTTAGTAATTAAAAGCATAACAGAATTATTAGTTCGAAAAAAGTTAATTAAATCAATACTAACATGTCATATTATCCTAGAAAATTAGTGTAATTCATAAAAAGTCTCAAATTACATTTATTTGGGTATTTATAACATCAATTATGTCAATATTTCATTAATAAGATAATTACTGCATCATCATTGTGTCATAAATAAATTAAATTATTTAATGTCTAAAAATTACAAATAAAATACCATTATGTATAAAATATTTTTAGCTTTCTAATGAATATTTATAGTCTAATTTATCTTTTGTATAACCCCATATTAAAAATGTTTTACTTATTAAACTTTGATTTTAACTAATTTAACCCTTCTTTAAATAAATTAATAATAAATGTCATAATCTAATCCAAGTGGGACTAAATGGTCATATTTTATTCCTAAGGTTGTTTTTGGACGAATTACACTTATCCAATAGAATTAGGACATGTGTTACGGTAATAATAATATCTTTTTTAACCTTAATTACCCTATTTACTTTTAACCGTGGTAAAAAAAAGTAAAAAGTTACTATTCACCAAAAATTATTTTCATCTCATTGAACCACATTTTAGTCCTTGATATTAACCGTGTCTCTCGGATTTTCAAAATTCCACTCACAGAAGCGGTAAAATGAGAAATTCAGTTATTTATTTACCACTTAGTGGTTTCACTATTCATCAAAAATTGAAAGTTTTCAGAAAAATACCAAAAATTAGGCCTAAGATATATTTGATATTATGAATTAAAAAATGATGTCTATTTTATAAAATTCAAAACATATCAGTTACATTAACTAATTTAAAAAATTAATTCCCGTCGTCAAAACAAATAGTGTGTTTTTAAGAGATAATAACTACCAAAAGATTGACACTTGTTTATATCTGGTTTAAATGTGAAATTACATCCAATGACCAACATTGTATTAAATTGTAAAAATATATTCTAAATATACTTTAAAACCATTCAAATTAATAATTTATCACTATTAATTATTTCTATTAAAAAAGTTGTTTTTAATTAAAATTTAGTAATTTTCACTATTTATCAGAATATGAAAGTTATCCAAAAAGTACCAAAATTTCACCCTAAGCTAATTTCGATATTCTGAATCCAAAAATGAAGTCCATTTTGAAAAATAAAATTTACAAAATTTCAAAAAGTGGTTATTACTATTCATAACGGCTAGTTTTAATAATATTTTAATAGCATTTCATTGTTTAGTGAAACTCGGTATTGCGTACTACACACGCTATCGAGGAAGGTCGCGATTGATTGTAATGCAAGGCAAGTCAAGGATGCGTGTTGTGCAAGCTACTTTTGGTGAAGTGTGAAACACAAGACATTAATGAAATTAAAAAGAATATTTTTCATAAAATCTCGGGCTGTTACAGTAATTGTGTATTGATATAGTTTTAGCAAATATTGATTATTAAGATTCATGGATTAGTGGTATAATTATGGGTTGTATGGGATGGATAGTGAGTGTGAAGGCCCACCATCATGAATTGGAATGTGGGCATGAAGTACCACTATAGAAAGTGGATGGGGTTGGACATGAAGTTCCACTGTTAATGGAAACATCGAGATTTTGTGAAAATTGTGTAGAAAAGTTTGTGTATATTCATGATAGGCATACAGACATGCGATATTACTTGGTAATTACAATATGAAATTGGTAATGACATTTTTTGTTGCTTTCCTTGGAATTGTGTTTATTTGGGAAAACTGATTTGGGAAAGGATGTATTGGCTTGTTGTTAATTATTGAACTATTTTAATGGTTTTCTATAAATTTTTTTATATAAGTTTTCTAATGGTTATGTCCTAGTGGCATGTGTAAGGAAGTCATTTGGGGAAAACCTAGTAAGTATTATTACTCACCCTCTACTTTGGAACTTTTGGTGCTTTTTTAGATGTTGTATTCTGGGACACAAGAGAAGGTAAGGCATCTCATTCCTTTAGTGGTGCATCATGATGCTTGGGTGGTAATGTGGTGCTAGGAGCATGGATCTTGGTGTGGAGATATGGAGCTGTTCCATAGCTTCTTTGGGTTTTGTTATTTAGTCTTTCGCTTGGTACCCTGATCATGGATTATTTTGGTTTGGTTGTATTGGTCTTTGGGAATTGTTTTGGAATCAGTTTGTCTGTTTGGTTGTTTCTTGGTAATGTATTGTATTGGTTTACCTTTTTGACATGTATTATGTAGTTGTACTCAGTTATGGATTATTTGGTTGGTTTCTTTTATTCTAAGGGAAAATCATTCCCCAATTTTTGTGAAATCCCTCGACATTTATTGCTAGCCGTCGATGCCTCGGGAACATCACTTAAGGCCGAGTAACACTCCCTCTTCTACTCAAGATAATGAGGAGGGGTGGGATGTTACCCTTGAATCATAAAAATAACACTAATGTGGTTTCTTGGTTTTAAGTATGATAATTTTATTTTTTACTAAAATGTCATTTTAAACAAGAATCATACACTTTTGAGTCATACCAGTCACATAATGTGTCAGTTTGATAAGAGACTGATTCCAACATGTCAAAAATGACTTATGAATCATTTTACTAAATTATCAAGACAATCAAAGCATGTTTTCTTGGGTTTTAATGAGTGAAATGTTTTGAACTAAAATGTCAATTTTAAACTGATAACAAAAACTTTTAGTCATACCATGCACATAGTGTATTAAATTGAGGTTAGGATGATTCCTATATGTCAAAAATGACTTACAAATAATTTTCCTAAAGTATCAAAATAACCCAAATGTTTTTTCTAGGTTTTGAGTATTTCATTTGTTTTTTTACTAAAATTAATGTCAATTTTAAATAAAAAGATACACCTAGTGTCACAACGGTCACACCGTGCGTCAGATTGAGGTACAAATGATTTCTACATGAACCAAAAGACTTATGAATCATTTTTCTAAAGTATCGAAAAAATATTAATGTGTTTTTTTGAATTTGAATATGTCACTTTTCTTTTTTATTAAAATTTCATTTTAAATTAGAAACACATACTTTGGGTCATACTTGTCACATCGTGTGTTGGTTTGATGTCAGAATAATTCCTGCATGTCAAAAATGAATTATTAATTGTTTGTCTAAATTATCAATACAATATGAGCATGGTTGTTTAGTTTTCAGCGAGAGACACTTTTTGAACTAAAATGTCAATTTTTAATTGATAACTGACACTTAGAGTCATAATGAGCACATCGTCTATCATATTGAGGTGAAGCTAATTTATACACATAAACAAGGACTTATGGATTGTTTTACTAAAGTATTAAAACATACAAATGCATTTTCATTGTTTTGAGTATGTCAGTTGTCTTTTTTACTAAAATTAATGTCAATTTTATAAAAAAAGATGTACTTTGAGTCATACTGGTCAAACTGTATATTTGATTTAGGTAAAACTGATTTATGAATGTCTAAAATGACTTATGGATAATTTTCCTAAAGTATCAAAACAATCTGAATGGGTTTTCTTGGTTTTGATTATGCCTCTTGTCTTTTTTACCAAAATTTTATTTTAAACTGGGAACACACACTTTGAGTCATATCAGTCACATCATGTGTCAGTTTTACATGATAAAAATTTAAACACATCAAAAATGACTTATGAATTGTTTTCCAAAATTATCAATATAATCCAAGTGTGTTTTCTTGGTTTTTAGTGAGTGGAAATTCTTGAACTAAAATTTCAATTTTAAACTGATAATAGACACTTTGAGTCATATCGGGAACACCATATATCATATTGAGGTTTTGATGATTCTTACACATCAAAAATGACTTATGGATCATTTTTATAAAGTATAAAAATGCATTTTCTTGGTTTTGAGTTTGGAAGTTCTCTTTTTTATTAAATTAATGTAAATTTTAAATAAAAAGACGCACTTAGTGTCATACCGATCACACTCTGCTTTAGATTGAGGTGAAGTTTATTTCTACACATCCCAAAGTATAAAAACAATCTAAACTACCAATGTTACTATGATTTCCATTTTCTTTATTTTTTAAACTTCCAAAACTACATATTGAGTCAATGTTCGTAGCTGAAAAAGGTTTTTAGGCTAAGAACATTGACTCAACATGTAGTGTTGATAGTTCGACAAAGAAAGGAAATGGAAATCATGGTAAAATTGGAATAAATGAATATGATTTATCTTTTGTTTCTTTTTTTAAATAAATATAAGTAAAATAAGACTTCCAAAAAAGTCCTATGAAAAAAACTAAATAAGTATTAGATAAAAATGATAAGGAAATTAACTTACAAATAGTAGATAAAATGATAATAAATTAATTAATTAAGCAGTAAAAATTTACATTTTCGTGATGGTTATATACATTATTGAGCCGTTCACCTGTTTTAATTTTCTTAGTTGCATCCTCAAAGTACAATCTCTCAGGATCACAAGAAGCTTCAAACAAACCACCCCAACTCAAACGAAAGAATCCACCTATATAAGAAAATAATTCTTATATGAGTAACACTAAAGGAAATTAATTATATATAAATATTAAAAATAAAATTAACTATATGGATAATGATTTTACTATGAAAACATCAATATTACCTCTATGATTGAGTGGAGGAAGTGCCATTTCTCTTCCTACAAAGGCAATTGAGGGAACTTGATGGAAAGTGATAAATGATAACACTGAAGTGGTGAAAAGGTTTTGAGGGAGAAGAAGTTTGTGGAATTCATGGTTTAAAAAGGCATGGAATATGGACATAAATATTCTAAAATAAATAAACTATATAAGGAATAATGAAAATTAGTTCAATATTTCATTATATAATTTTTCAGTAAAATAGATAAAGTATATCATAACATTAATTTTACATCTTCCAAAAGGGTTTCCTTCGTTATAGTCTCTTCTTCCACAGGATTGGTAACATCATAATGTATAGAAGTCATTTTCTACATGAGTAGTAAAACATTTAATTTATATTTTGTTAATGCAGTAGAGAACATATGATATTATGAGGGGAAATATTTAATATTAAAAAACACATTTACCTTCTCATTGAACTCTCTTTATTTTTTTAAAATATTTTATGGATTTGGATCCTCTATCAAGAATCCAAATCCCATATTTATGGTCCCCTATAATGTAAAATAAATTCTATACATTGGGACCATCATAAACTAATTGTAATCTCTCAGTGAAAGGGTCATCCTCAATTGAATTTTCATCTGCCCTGAAAAGTTTTTTAGTCGCCAAAAAGACAATCGACCAATTAATATTTACTGGATCTGAGATATAAAATAATTTCATTACTTATGACTCCATTATGAATGAAACAAATTTTTCCATTCCACACTAAAATTCACCATCATGAATCCCATTTCATCAACTTTCACTACACTCCTATTGTAAACCCATTTTTAACAGAAAATCAGCTCTTGAAATTTTGTATAATTCAACTCATATTTTTTTTTGATAATTCCAAAATATGACATATTTTCACAAATTTTATTTCTATGCTTGGAAATAGATATGCAAATTTCATTTACCATAAGCATAAATCCACTTTTTTTCATCGTACTATAGTCATCGTTTTCTTTTGTATAGAAAATATAACCATTAATTACAAAACTAGTGTAAGATATAACATTTGAATTTAGTCCCATAAAAAGTCATCATAGTAATTTGACAATTGAATTCATATTTTTAGATAACTCATTATAAAATTGATCTCAAGACCATCCTATAAACTATTTATTATGTGTGTTTGATATCCATCATTCATACCTTGATGGATTCAAATCTTTAAGAATTGATTTTTGGTATCCAATGTATGGATCAACATATTCACTATTATATAAAATATAAATTTTTTCTTGATCCCACTTTACAAAGGCAATTTTAATAAAAGATCTTCTAGAAATCACTTTACCCATAAGGCGTCTTCTATGAAAAGTCTTTGGGAGACCAATACTATCAACATATGGTAGGTAATCAGTACAAAATTCAATAGATTCTTCAAAAATATATCATTATGAAATAAAAACTTCCATCTGACTTTGAATCTTAACACACCGTTTCAAAATCTTCATATACTATTCAATGGGGTACATCCATCTATAATTGATAAGACCACATAGTTGAACCTATCTAACCAAGTGAACCATCAGGTGGACCATTATATCAAAGAATTATGGTGGGAAGAACATCTCTAATTCACATAATATTAATTCAACCTCATTATTCATGATTAGAAACTTCGTCAGGTCTATAACTTTACTGTATATGTCTTTGAAAAAGAATAAGAGTTTGGTTAATGTATGTAATACATTTTTAGGTAGAATGAAATAGAAAGAAACAAGAATCAAATATTTCATCAAAACATGATATTCATTTTATTTTATTCCCCATAACTTCAAATTATTCATTTAAATGGCATTATTAATATTTTATGAATACCCCTTCAGAACTTTTACACTGTTAAGGAAAAGAAAAAATTACAATGTTTTCTATATGGAAAGAGTGTAAGCTGCTGGAGAAAGAAAAGTCCACCCTTTAACCTTCACTAGTGCTAACTATTCCCTTATCGCCATTTCAATCATGTCTAGCCTATCCTTGATTCTAGGTTTTTTCAGGAACATTTAGTAAAGTTCCAATAACACTATCAAATACATTTTTTTATACATGCATGATATCAAGAAAATTTATGATGAAACAACAATTATAATATAGTAATTCAATGAAAATTGATTAATTTTTTCTACCTTATTCTGTAAGGATATTCTCAAATCATTTACTAAAAACAGTGTCAATATATTTTACTTTATCGAATAGCTGATCACCCGTTAGTAGAGATGGTGTTGTACCTTATTCAATATTCTAATTGAATATTGTTATCCAGGATCTGAATTTTATTTCATCGAGGTAATAATTTATGATAACCTAAAAACATAGTCTTTAACGAATGTTTTATCTGAATTGGATGTGTGCATTCTTCAGAAATTGGACACCCCAACATTCCTTTAATGCTTTAACCTGATAAATTTCCATAAGTAGGAAATTAATTTATCATCCCTTAAAACATGGCCCTCAATGTGAATTATTAAATTTTATGAGAATTATAAAATGTAACACTGGTATCCCACATCAATTTCATATCTTCGATCAATGGAGCCAAATGTACATCAATATCTTTACTGGGTTTCTTTGGTCCAGATATAATCAAATACAACATAATGTATTTGCACTTCATACATAACCATGCCATAAAGTTATAATTTACTAACATGACAGGTCATGTACTATGAGTACTACTCTGTAAACCAAAATGATTGATTCCATATTTAGATAAATTCACAATGAAATTTTCTCAGATCATTTCCAAATTTAGGATACTCATAATCAATTTTCTTCCACTAAGAAGATTCTTATGGATAATGTAGGTTACCAACTTTAATTATTGTATTTTAATTCCAAGTCAATTGTCTCACTATTTCTTGATATCCATATAGTCTTCTAAAAAAAATTCAATGATATAAAAATACCATAAATCTTTAGAATGACTTGATTCATTTTTCTTATGTCGATCTATGCCACACTTTGGGTATTTCATGAGTGATTTATGGTCCTTGTGAAACAATATGAAATCATTTTGACAAGCATGTATTTTATAAAGATCATTTACATTGAATGTAGAATTCATTTAGTGTTATATGTTAAACATGTAATTTCATTTTATTTTGGAAGAATATCATTCATGAGACTAAGTAGTTATATAAAAATGGTGTCTTTCCATCCACTTCCACCATTAAAATTATATAACTTCAATACGGATGACGATGATGTGTATTTAGTACAACCAGTATACAATGGTATATTAGAACAACTATTTAAATTCTCAAACAACTTTGGACAGTCATGAAGGTTATCTTCAATTTCCATTCTCAATTATTCCATGAAAACTCTTTTATCATTTATACTGGTATTCATATAAAATGATCCATAAACTATAGTATCATCTTAATAGGTGTGTACGTTCTATTTTTCCTTATGTTTATTCCAAAATTTATAGGTCGGATCTATTCTATGATAAATAAAATGTTCTTACAACTCTTCCAGACTAATTTTTCTTGATTAAGAACAATGTAAACACATACAAAAGATTTGAGAAGGTTCGCATGCATGATCTATTGCAAACATGATTAACTTTATAAATCCCAATTCATAATATTTTTTCAAATGATTAGTGTGCATACATTTTTTATTCATATCCACCCTATTTGGTTTATAAAATATTCGTTTTGTATAAAAAATTAATAAATATACAAAATACAATCATTATCCAAGGTGAAAGTTATATATAATTCTAATAAAGAGAACCAAACATTTGGTTGTTTCAAATAATTTCTGTATGATTTGAAGAAAATTGGCAATTGAATTTAAGAAAAGATTTACTCCACTATGGTAGGTGTTATCCTATGAATTCACCCAAAGGTGAAAGTTATTGAAAACTATCTTCCTCATCAGCTTGATCTCTCAAATATATATTATTTCATTTTATTTTGTGAGACTCATCACCCATATCCTTTATACATCCACCTATGGGGATTGAACTAGTCTAACCAAAATTTATCCCATAGTTGGTACTGGTGATCATTTTGGATGATTACTACTTAGATTAGTTCAAGCAACATAGAAGAGATGGGGGATGAGTCTCAAGTAACAAATTTCAATAATAACTATTCGAGAGATGAATTTTATAGGGATAAAAGAAACAATTTCTTATCTTAAATAATGGAAGTTCTGACCATTTTCAGAGTTTTTATTCCTAAAAGAACATAAACTGAAACTAAAACAACTAAATAATTTTTTTTCCAATGTAAAATAATAATAAATCATATATAATAATTAACATAGAAGCTCATGTCATTTTTGAATCTAGATTTTTTTACTTTTTAAGAATAAATTTTATAAATATAATTAAAATAAAATTGTTCCTCATAGACATATATCTAGTGTTTCATATAGTTAAGATATAATGGAAGATAATAAATATGATTCTTAAGTTGAACCTAAATGGAGTACAATACCTTCAAATTAGAAACATCCATAACATGAATTCATATATTTCATGACCTTTATTTTTTTATTGATATAGATAAACATAATAATATTCGGAAAAATATTTTATTGGGCTAACCATAGATTGTGATCTCAAGTTATATAAAGAAGCATTGTCTTCAAAATATGTTATAGTATAGAAAGAATCATTTAATGATGAAATAGGTTCTATTATGAGAAATAATACTCGCATCTTTAAATTTTTTCTAAAATATTCACATCATATTGTTCTAAACTGTGTATTTAGAAGAATGTATGAATATAATGTTAAAATTCTTGTTTTTAAAGCTAGATTAGTAATAAAAGTTTTAAAAAATGAAATTGATTGGTTATTTTGATACTTACACTCATTTAGTTCAAATTATTATAATAAGGATATTATTTTCCTTTAAATTTGATAAATAATTTTGTTTTTTCATTAAATATATGTAAAAACTATATTTTTAAATGGATACTTAAATAAATAAATTTATATGGAATACTATGCATATTATCAAACTTATTTAATGAATACCCTAAATATAATTTCCAATGAAATAGTCACTAATATTTTTTGAATTATTTGAAATATTTACAAGGAGGTCACTGACTAAGATGGTGAAAATAAATGAATCGAGATGGTTTTAAAAGAAAGGGTATACATTTATTTTAATCTTTCAAAAAAAGTAGGACAAACAAAAAATTGATTCTGGAATTAAAAGAATAATGTACCAATTTTAAAAATGTGTGTCTCACTTCAATTCATGAAAGGGAATATGAAAAAAATGGCTTGAGAAGATAACCCAAAAATTAAAATAAGTAACTGTTATCAAAGATACTCAACTGAAGATTAGCGACAAAAGGATTAAATAGATTGAAAATCTAAAAAAAGAAAATAGAGAAATGCCTGAAGATAAAATTAGAGGAATTAGAATATCATGGGACGTAAAAATAAAAATAAAAGGGAATGAGAAAATTATTCTAAATAATAAATTATTTGAGATTTATACTAAATTGGATAATGTAGAATTAATACAATTAGTGGCTTCTCAAAAAGTAAAAAAGAATGATCATACCCCAAAATATTCCATGGAGGATTCTTGTACTGAAAGAAATATGTTTGGGGGAATTAAAATACTCATATCATCTAATCATCCCAATATATCTACATCAAAATAGAAACCTACCATATATTTTTTGAATATAATTTTTGTGATAAAACTGTTTTCATGTTCACTACATGTTTAAAATGTAAATTATTGAATAATTGGTTGATGAAAACTTATGAACGACCCTCCACTGTATCCAAGGAGGATGGTATAAATTTTATAACCAGTTTTCACTAAATAAATCCCAACAAATTTATACAATAACCTAAAAAATTCAAGCTTCTAGTTCTAGTAAAACTAGACAACATTTGGTTCAAAATAATAAACCATGGTTTATGAGTCATTGCAATTTTTATAATAAATCTTGACATAGTGCGTTGGATATTTTATATAATTTAGGAATTATAAAGGTACAATGGAATGCAATTTTTAGGTTGAAAATGTCTTAGATGAATCAACATCCATATACATTGAACGCACATATGTTAAACATAATTTGAGTTGAACTGATTAGAAATATTTGTGGCATTTTCATTGGAAATAGTCACAATGAAGAGGAATGTAGGTAAAAATCATTCGAGCATGAAAAAAACGATGAATTATGAATAACAAGAGATAATGAACAAGAAAACACAAAAATATATCTCTAAACAAGAAAAATGAGTGAGGAGAATGATAAAAATTAAAATACCTTAGATTGAATATTTGATTCATCCGAGAGAAATAGAGATATCTCACGTGAAATCCTAGATTATTTTTAGCCTTTGATTCATTGAGCCTTGATTTGTTCGAGCCATGGATTTGACCCTTGGATTCATTTTAGACTTGATTTAGGGATAGATTCGTTGAGGGGGAGTGACAACAGGAGGTGAATTCCACAGATAGCTTGAGAAATCATGACAGATTCAATTGCGGTTAGGGTTATTAAATAGATCGAGGACACTTTTATCAGTGCTATTAAAAAAGATCTGATAAATATCCCTTTTATCGATACTAAATTATTAAACATTGATAAAATTAATCTTTATCAGCGTTGTTTTAGTGTTGATAAAGAAAAAGATTTATCAGCACTAAAAAATGCTAATAAATTTCATCTTTATAAGTGCTAAATAAACGCTGATAAAAGGAATATTTATCATCACTAAAACTTTAGCACTGATAAAGGATTTATAATTAAAATTATATTTTTTTGTAAATATATTTATATATTTATTTATTATAATTTCATAATTACTTAAATATATAATTATTTTTCTATAATTACAAATATTCTCTATAAAAAAATTATAATTATTTATTTATAAATATTAATATATTTATATCATTATATATATCTATATAATTATATATATTTAATAAATATATATAAATATAAATATAGTAATCATATTTATTATTTAAATATATTTATTATTATTTTATAATTATTAATATATTAATATAATTATATATATAGTATCTATATAAATATAAATATAAATATAAATATAAATATAGTAAATATATTCATTATTTAGATATATTTAGTATAATTTTTTCATTATTAAATATATAATTATGTAATTACTTTAAAAAAATTATATTTATATATTTATATATTTATATCATCATATATTTATATAATTATATATATATATATATATTAAAGAAATATATAAATATAAATATAAATATAAATATAAATATAAATATAAATATAAATATAAATATAAATACAGTAAATATATTCATTATTTAAATAAATTTATTGTAATTGTATAATTATTTATTTATAATTATATAAATAATTTTAAAAAAATAATATTTATTTATTTATAATTATAGATATGTACATTTTTAAATTTATTTATTTATATATTTTTACAAGTATACTATTAACATTATTAATGAATATATAATCTTAACTGCATGCATGTAAAAAATGAGTGAAATTGAATAATTAAAAATGAGTACACTTTAATAATATAGAAAAATGGGTATGTTTTATGAATTAAATAGAAATTATTAAAAAATATGGATATATATTGAAATAAATATGAATACATTGAAAATATTAAAACATAATAAATATATATATATAAATAAATAACAGAAAAAAATAAATTCCCAAAAAATAAAAAATAAAAAATATTAAAAATTAATTAGTACCTAACTGTACTAAAATTAAAAATAAATAAATAAAATTTGCTGACTAAAGACATAATATATTAAATGTATTATGTTACAATGAAATTCTAAAATTAATACTAACATTTGAATAAATTATATAAATATTAGGTATATGTGTTTTTATATAAGATTTCATTAATTAAATAAATATTTCTGTGTGTGCATTCTATATAAAAAGGAATTAATTACGTATATGTATGTGAAATCAATACAACACATGTTTGATATATATTAAATTTAAAAATCAAATGACATTCAATTTTTTTCATTACATGATTCAATTAATCAATATTTTTAATTCATATTAATTTTAATTATAAACTAATTTTTACTAAATATATGACTTATTTAATTTAACGAATAACTATTTTTTTTATATAAATCATATTTAGAAAATATTATATACATTCAGATATATATATATATATATATTTAATATATACAATTTATTAATATTTATAATATATATACTAAATTTATTCATTTTCATCAATAATTATTTAATTACTAAAATGTTTAATATTTTTATAAATTTACTCATTTTAAATTTTAATTTGTTTAATCATTTAATTTTACATATCTATATATTTACTATATAATATTTATTAGTATTTATGTATATTAGGTTCTTGAGGTACAATTATATTTAAACACACACACCACACACAAAAGCTGGAATGGCAGGCCATATCTCCCCCAAGGGGATAACCCACCCACCAAGCCATATTTTATTCAGTACATGGCCCATATTCCTAGTGGGCATGAATCCCATTACATGGCCCGTAGGCCTAGTGGGAATGAAATCCCATTACATGGCCTTGAAGGCCCAAATTTTTCACCCAAAAAACTACCAGTGAATAGTGATGCTACAGTACCTGTGCTACTACAGTCCCTACTATATTGCTTCCACTACTACAGTTTCAACTACAGTTCCCACTATCGCTACAATGTCATTGGTGCTACAGTCCCACCGCCACTACTGTCCCGCTACAGTCCCTGCACCCCATGGGTTTTAAAACCCCAACCTCATTGTAGTATTACGGGGTGCTTTACCACTAAGCCAAACCCCAACTATGATTGGTATTTATAATTTATATATAATACAATAAATCTATTCATTTTTATCAATTATTAATTAATTAATCATTTTTTAAATATTTTTTAAATATTTTATTTGTTTAATTATTTCATTTTATTCAAGACCCGTATAAGTGTTGAAAAAGGCACTGCTAAAGGATCCTTTTATCAGCAATAAAAGTAAAGCATTGATAAAGGGTACCATTTATCAGTACTAAAAAAAGTACTGATAATGCTTCCCCTTTATCAGTGCTAAAAAAATCACTGATAAAGAGTACCTTTTATTAGTTCTAAAAAAATAAGTGTTGATAAAAGGTACACTTTAGCACCACTTGTTTTAGCCCTGATAAAGGGAACCTTTATTAGTTCTTTTTTATAGCGTTGATAAAGGGTTGCATTGTTAAAGTCCTACTTTTTGTAGTTATTCTTCAAAGATAGGATGTTTTAGAGTGGCCTTCTCATAGAGATTTAAGTTGGGCCTGTGCCCTTGTTCATTCCCACTTATGTTGGGTATTAGATAATGCCCTATTGATTGAAATATTTTTTACAGAGTAAAAAACGAGCTTGGGATTTAGTCTAGGATACCTAAAAGTATAGTCACAAGTGGAAACTAATTTATGATAACCTATGAGTTATCTTTATTTACTACTTGTTCATTAACAATAGTAGTCTTTGAGGTAGGAAATAGAATGATCTCTGAATGATTTCACTCATACATGTTGCAAATCATGCTATGTGTGTGGTGACATAGGACACCTAGACCATGTCTTCCCCACTTGGTATACTTATTAGGGAAGTTAGTGGTTTGGGAGTATTAAGGGTTGGATTAATGTTTGATATACTTTCCTCACCACCACCACCAGGTGGACCATGGTGATACAAATCACTAGAGGGCATTGTAGAAATCAGTTGCTGGTAGTATAGAGCTATGACCAAGAGACGTATGACATGGTTTGAGGTATGATTTGAATATTTTCTACTTTGACACTCATACTCATTGATATTGATGTGATTAATTAATTTATTTCCACATCTCTCATTTAGAAGATCAAGATATAGTTCCACTAACTCAACCTTTACAGTGAAAGACTCTTACTATGGTTGATCATCATCCCACCCTCATTTTCCATCACTGTGGGCTAATTATATATAAAGAGACATTTTATTGGGATATCATCATGGAAAAGAAGATACCTTATGATGTTATCCTAGGTATTGATTGATTATCTAAAGTCTAGGCTTGGGTTTATTGTTATTGATACAAACTGATATTACATAAAACTGATGGGTCGAAGTTCACATTCATTGGAGAGTGTTACCATTAGATTGATGAGTAGGAATGACCCTTAAGAGAATAAATCTCATTACCCACTACATAATAATATTGGATTTGTTTTCCATAAATTTTGTGGATTTTTGGTTACCTGTAGTAGTGTAGAAGTATATAGAAATTTTTCTGAATGAAATTTTATGGTTTTTCTCTCAATACAAGGTTTATTTTGGAATCAAATCGCAACCCGAGAAAAAATTGATATCATCTACAAATTATCATAGGGAATCAATGGAGTTGATGAGCTGAAGGATAAATTTGGTGATCTATTGAAGAATGGATTTATTAGACCTAGAATGTCCCCAGGTAAACTACAATTCTGTAGGAAAAACATTATGATGAAATATTAAGCCTTTTTTGACCATCGTCACCTGAACCAAGTGATAGTCATGAAAAAAATATCATCTTACAAGGATTGGTAATCTCTTCAATGATTGTAAAGTATCAAAATGGTATTTTATGATTAACCTTACTTTATAATGTCATTATCTTTTGTTTTTAATGTATATTTTTCAATGATAGTGCACATTTGTCATTACAACAATTATGAGTTCCAAATGATATTGTTCAATATAAAAAATTCCCCTATAATGTTCATGGATCTCATAAACTAGATCATCCAGGCCTATATAAATTGGTTTTTTGGTTGTATTTATTCATGAACTTATCATATATTCATAGATCGAGGAGGATCACACCAATCATTAGAGGATTATTCTAGATTTAAACCATGAGAACAAGATTTATGGTAAGCTATAAAAGTGTAAGTTATGGATTTT
Organism: Viscum album; assembly: GCA_963277665.1. Classification (NCBI taxonomy): domain Eukaryota; kingdom Viridiplantae; phylum Streptophyta; class Magnoliopsida; order Santalales; family Viscaceae; genus Viscum; species Viscum album. The sequence continues at coordinate 1,283,092,255 of OY728138.1, read as the reverse complement.
AGAGGTTAATTTCATTAAAAATGTCATCTTAGAGGGTGTATTTTCTATTAATCTTTTGAATATTGAGACTGTTGAGGCTTTAGATCCACCCAAGATTGTATTTAAGGTTTTAAGTTTACATTGGTTAGTAGGATACTATGAGAGATTTGTGGTAGATTTATCCAAGATCATTTACCTTACATAAAAGTGGTATCCCTATGCCTTGGTTGATTATTTTTAGAGTTATATTTAGGATTTGAATTAGAGTTTGAAGAGAACTCTAGTATAAAAAATTGGAATAAGGCGTTGAGTATGAGGTTATGATGCATCAAGGACTAACCTTGGGTGTGTGATGATGTAAAAGCGAGTTGTGATCACATATAGTTCCAGATAGCTATGACCCCATGAGATAAATCATTTGGATCATAACTTGGAGTTGGTATATATGGTGTTTTATCTAAATATATAGAGGTATTATCTTCTCAGAATGTGATTTAAGGTCATCAGTGATCACAAAAGTCTCAGATATATCTTCTTATATAGAGAGCTAAATATGAGACAATGGTGATGATTTTAGTTCCTATTAGACTATAAATTCAAGATAGTTTTTACATAGGGGAATGGAAATATTGTATTTGACACCGTTAGCAATAAGTCTTATGCTCAAATAATAGATTAGGTGTCTAAGTAGTAAGACTCAATGCATTTGCATTTGGGAAAAGATGAATATGATGATTATCTTTGGTCAATGTTGTTATCCCCTACACTACTTCATCAAATGAGGGAGACCTAGTTTATAGATATTTATTGTGATATATTTTGTGACTTGATCATCATGGGTGATTCACCTAACATACTTTAAAATGTTGGTGAGCACATCATCCTCTTTCAATAACGCCTAGTTGTTTATGTAGGTTTGTATGAGGAGGTGTTGAGGGAATTCCACACTTCCCCCTTGGAGGTACATCTTGGTATGATGAATATATATTAGGACCTTAAACTCCACCTTTGGTTTCTTGGTATGAAGAATAGTGTTTTTGAGTTTATATCATGGTGTTTCTATTATAGATGGGTGAAGGAAAAGTACCGGGTTCCCATTGGTCTGATTCATCCCCTAGAGGGTTCTAAGTGGAAGTGGGATAATATATCGATAGATTTTCAGATGATACTTCTATGATAATCAAAGGGTCAATACATTGTTTTTCTAATTTTTTACCAACTAATTAAGTTCTCTCACTTTCTTTCAATATTGTAGAAAATTTTAGTGGAGATATTGAGACATTTTTACATGGGTGAGATCATAATATTTCAGGAGGTTCCCTCTACGATTATCCTTAACTATGATGCTCAGTTCATGATTCAATTATAGAGTAACCTATACGAGGTATTCATGACCCATTTGTGACTGATTATGAATTTTCACCACTAGAAAAATCATCATACTTATAGGACCAATCATATTCTCAATGATATATTTTTTCTTGAATACTTGATTTTGGTATGAGTTAGGATGATCACATTCCCTTAGTAAAGTTCGTGTATAAAAAACTACCATTAAAATACTATAATAACACTTTTATAGGCCTTATATGGGACACCTTATATGTTATCTCTTTATTGGATGGATATTGTTGAGTCATCACTTATGGGACCTGAGTTGGTGTAGTTGATGATGGAGAAGGTACAGGTGCTCCTAGAGCATATGAGGAAATCCCAAATCCATTATAATTACTATATAAATATATGACACAATTTTTTGGATTTTGTGGATGGAGATCATGTGATCTTGAAGGTATTTCTTAAACATGTCTTGATGAGGTTTTTTTGAGGGAATTCTATCCCCAAGATTCTTTGGTCCATTCTATATTTTTGGTAGAGTAAACAAGGTAGATTATCACACAGTGCTACTTCCATAGATGGAAAAATTGCACAAGGTTTTCTATGTTTCACTATCAATGATGTATGTGTATGATCCAATACACATTATCGACATGGATGACCTAGAAATTTAGGATAATACCACCTTCATAGAGTACCCAGTGGAAATCAAGGATCAGTGGGAGAAGATCCTTTATGGGTGAGTGATTCCTTTGGTGTGTGTCTTATGGTAGCAAAATAACATGTTGAAGTGTTTATGGAAACATGAGAATCAATTGAATCTTCCACACCTGTACCTCTTTGAGTGATTTTTATTTTAGGATGAAAATACTCAAAGGTGTGGAGGATTTAACGACCTAATTTTTCATGTTTAACACCCCTAAATATTTTTAATAATATTTTAAAGGTTGATATGGTGGTGTTCTAATTTTATTTGTGATGAAGGTCTTTTAAAAATAAATAATATATTAAATATATTTTTTATCCATATACATGAGAATAATTAATATCTCCTAAATGAAGCCTCATATGGAAATTCCGACACTACGGTTGTGTCCATAATGGTTGGTTTTACCTAAGAGAGGTATAATTTTCGTATTTATGCTTCAGAACGCGGACCATAAATTTTTAAGTTTTTAATGTAAAGAATTTATTATTGGAAAATTAACCAAATTTTTATCTATAAACATGTTGTTATAAAATTATTCATGGGTGGTGGTTGTTGTTGATAATGTAAATTCTAGAGGAAATTCATCTTGTTATCCATGTTCTTTATGGATCGATGGATCATTATTTTTATTCTTCATGGGGATGGTAATGATGAATTCAGAAAATGAATTGTTCAATTAATTTTTAGTGTTTCACCATAGAGGTGGGAAATTTCATTATTTATTTTAATCTCATTATTCATATATTCAATCCTTCTACTATGATCAAATTATCTTAATTTCCTCTAGATGTAATATTTTTTTTGAGGATTATACAACACACACACCCAATTCAGGACCTGATCCTGCAACCATTCCCCACACCCAAACCCCACATTCCACCCAAGCCTCATGCGGGGAGGGGGGATCCACTATATGGAATATGATAAAAATAATTGATAAATAAAATGACTAATTGATAATTATTTTATTAATCTAAAAATGGGATTAATTTTTATAATAACTTAAAATGTTAATAATACATGATTATTTTAATGATTATTTATTGTTGGGATTAATCTCTTTTAATTTATATAATTCCATGAAATTTAATTGCATGTTATTACTAATGATATTTTCATTTTTGAAGTTAAATATTATTATGTTTTAAATTAATGGATAATAATAATAATAATAATGTTAATATTATTATTTAGCTAAATATTTTTATTTTTATTGATTAGAGATAAAGTTTTCCATTGATTATTGAGTGAACCTCTATATTATATAAATCTATTATCTTATTATTTACCAAACAAAAATGCAAACTCATATTGGTTGTTCAGGATTTGAACTCACTATTATTTCTATATTTCTTCATCTCCATCCTTCCTTTTATTAATTGGTTATGATATAATGAATGAATGACAAATGATGGTAGGGGGATTTGGGTTCAAACCTGGTCGTAGTAGCTAAATGATATGTTTTTTATGGTGTTCCAAGTACAAAATTGACCATAAGATATAACAGTGGAAACCAAGACAAATGCATATGTCTATAGAAGAACCAGTGGGGTATAATAGTGAAACAAGAGGCATCATAAATGGGAGATTATATAGGAATAGAAAACAATATCAGTTTTGGAACAGGATGAGGGTAGACATGATTTTTAGGTCTAAAATTTATTATTACATGGTGATCCTTCCTCTAAACCACACATAATGTATTTTACATAATACAACATCAGGGTTTATGTTTTTTTACATATCAAATGTTGAGTGACTACATGTCACATATTGTGTATCCTAAAATTGTGTACCTTTTTTTTGAAAAGACATATTCATTAATGTCGAAGATCAGCGGATGCACAAACGCGAAGCCAAGAAGGGAAATGGTCATGCCAGAGCTGGTTAACATCATAGGGGCCTGAGGCTGCCAGCTGATAGGCATAATTGTTTCATTCCCTTTTAGTAAAGGGGAATATGTAGATTGAGAATCCTTGACAGAGAGAATGGATTCACCTGATTAGGGATCTAAATGACTAGAGGCCACCGTCATTGAAATTTATAGCATTGATAATGGTGAGATAGTTTGATTTGAGGTTGATTTTATCCCATCCGCGATCCTTGGAGAGCGTCATACCTGCAAGGATGGCAGTAGCCTCGGCCACCATAGGTTCCCAAAAAGCATAGTGTAATTCATGTTTGGATGCAACAACTTTCCCCAGATGATTCTGGGCCAGGATGCCGAGGGTGACATTCCCATACTTGGGTAGAGATGCATCCACATTAATCTTAAGAATCCCTTCTCTTTGCGGACACCAGTGGGAGGGAAAAGAAGGGGTTCATAAGGTATTATGTTGTCCATTGTGGTGATTCCAGCCCTCAATGCACGAAAATGACCGTACAATCCAGAATTAGGGGGGGTCTATGAACGTGGTTAAAAACTGCCTCGTTGTGACAGACCCAAATGATCCAGGCCAGGGTGCAAAGTGAACCCACTTTAGCCGACGAGAAGGAGGAGCACCATCACATCATGAAAGATGGGAGGTCAGAGGCCATGTCCATTGAAGCTTCTGAAGCAGAGCCCCATTTATTCTAAGTTTCCTTAGACCCTAGGCACTGGATGATGGCGTACAAGGGGGATTCTGGGACATTAGGGTAGAAAGGGAAAGATTCTTCATTGGAAATATGATGGAAGACGAGAAGGCTCATGGTAGGAAGGGTGCCCATGCACACCTTCCACAAAAAGTGGTGGATTTTTGGGGGGACGTTGAGTTTCCAAATTGACTTCTAGGGTCCCCCATCCCAATCGACTGAATGATTACCAATGGTGATCCGGTATCTGGATTTCACCGTGTAGGCTTTCGAAAGGCCGTTGATCCAGAAGCCATGGTCGGGGCCTACGTCTTGGACCCAGGGGTAATTAGGATAATTCTTTTTTCTCTTTCATTGAACCATGCGTGAATCTTCTCCAAACACCATCCTAGACCCTGATCAGAAAAGAGGCACTTGACAGTGGAATCTTCAAAACCTGGTTGGGGAAGGGATGAGGCATGCACACCTTCCTCATAAATCATCCAGGGATCATTCCAAATGTTAATGGTTTGGACATTCCCAATTCTCCATCCCAACCATTTTTCTAGGAGACTTCGGGCCCCCCAAATTATTCTCTATAGGAAGTTGGTTGTGCGTGTACCTTGATGTGTACCTGAGTATAAACTAGGTCAATGTGATAGCTCCACACACTATTTGGTCTAGCTATCATTCCATTTATAATGGTTAAGAAAGAGGGTTCATACGTCATGTGAACTATGTATATGTCATGTAACCAAGGAAAAATGATATGAAATCCTCTAGTAGTACATTCCAAGTGTCTATAAAGTCCCATACACCACATACCAATATGGATATGTTGTTTAGTTTAAAATAACATAGACTAGGAAATCAAAAAACATTCACACACCATGTTCCCATGATTGCACATTGTGTACTAGACAATTTTAGGGTGTTTCTCAAATTTTATCCCCGAAAATTTAGTTTTGGACATGTAAGTACTGCATTCAAATACTTTTTATACTTAGTAAATGATGATTCATATCTCATCATCATCTTAAACTCTGTTTTATGAAGTTTGGGTGGTTAGGGTTCCATTGCTTCATATAGATGGCGAGGGTGAAATGGTGATACAACTAACGACACATAGATTCAATGGTTTGGGTCCTCCATATTTATTGTGGGGTGTGGGTCCTCCACTTATGGAGCAGGTAATGCCCTCAGCCGATGGACACTACACACAACAAGGCATGGGTCCCCCTTAGGGGTCGATACCCCCCTTGAATGACATACACACCACAACAAGGTGAAGGTACCCCACCATGACTATAGAGGAATGAGGTGGAAATGATGGAATTTGGATTGTTCATGTTCTATGAGTATGATGGAAATATTCTAAGTTTTCCCTATTCATGTGTTCCTTCAATAGAAGTAAGATGTTCTTTATACCTTCCCATATTTATTTTTCTCAGTCTTATAAGCATATATTGGATTCTTTTGTTATAATATGACTTGTTACCACTTTACTCCTTTGTGTTTTTGAGAATAATACTAGGTACGATTATACCCACCCTTTCATGAGCCTCATTGTGACATGTGTTGTGTCTATGAAGATGATGTACAGTTTAGAGGTTATTACGATGATCATGGTCCTGGAGGTTCCAAAGTGGAGGGTTTCATAGTGGTGACTGTTTCCAATGATCCTATCGGTTGGTATAATGTGTAGCTTCTTTAAATTTTTTTTGAGATTGGTCTTATTACTATATGTCAGGTCTTTTATTTTTCCTCTATATTACTTGTGTTTCATTGTTATATAGTTGGGATGTTTAGTGTATATTATATGTAATTACATTAATTTTATTATCTTTCTACATTGTTTCCTTTACACACACACACACATTACTAGGAGACATGTATCATTTCAATTTTGACTGGATAAGGCCTCCAATGTGAGAGATATTCATTTTTTCTAGTATCCACCCACTAGATTATTGGAGGCAATCTTGGGATAGAACACCTATCTTACAATCCTTCATGTGGGGTCTCAATGGGTTAGGTCATGTCAACTAGTTCACGTAATCTTAGATAAATAATATTTAGGCTAGGTGCGAGTTAACCCTTCCTAGCTTATATAGTCTATGTAACTAGATTAAACATCTATTTTATATTAACTTGGTTATTCTTAGTCAATGAAAATTCAATTTGGTCAAGTTTTTGACATTATTTTATATTAATTATTTAAACATGTCATGATGAAATTTATGTTATATATTTAATGTTAAACATAATGGTTTTTCTAGTTAAGTTTAACCCCTTCATAAATATACTAGATCTGTTCAATCCATTTAATTAAACATATCATGTTAGGGTTGAGATTAAAACAATTTAAAGGAAACCCAAAATAATAAAAAACTAAACAATGAACCTAAACTTCCACCTCTAGATTAAAATATACATTTTATGTTCTTGCATGGTTCCATTTGGATATTTACTCAGGGTGATACATATCAGAATTGGGAGGGTGGGTGGATGAATCCTCTCATGGAAGAGATTATTATCTAATTTGGTACTCTCTTATATATTTAATAGTATTTATGAAATCGTTGATGGTAACATAAATGATTAACCTTATCATGAGAGAGATCAATTGAAACTAGGATTTAATGATAATACTGTATGTTTGAGAGGTTATCCATTATCATGTGTTGATTAATTAAATATAGTTTAAATACATATAGTTTGGAACTCTATAATTTTTCTCCATAGAGAGAGGTGGAAGGTATTATGGAGTTGGGATTGGGCCTATGAAATGGGATTCTTACATATCTCTCTAAATGGAATCAATATCCATATATTTTGGTGTCATATAATGAGTCACATCATACCTTTTAAGGTAATGTGAAAAAGACCATTTTCATATAAAACCACGACCAATGGTTGTGAATTTTAAGGTCATACCATCAAGAACAATATTTTTTTTAGTTTAAGTTCATATGACTATGAAAACATTTGAGTAGTTTAATGTCATGTGGAATTAAATATTTCATATTTTAATTTAATTTCATAGGACAATAACTAATTCAGAGCAGTTTAAAATCATGTGGAATAGAAGATTGTGTCTTTCAATTTAAAGTCATATAACCATCATCCCTAGATGAAAGTACCTAACAATGGTTTGGTGTGGGGATTAACCATGAGTGGCCTTTATGTAATCAATTACTATTTATCAGTAACTAAATAAGGGTAAGGATAACTTAACAAATAGGGTATGATAAGTAGTGGAAGGAGAGTTGGGATTACACTAGATCAATAACTATTTTTACCTTTGGCTTATTGATTATACCAAATAAGGTTGATCAATATCTTAGTGGACATGAGTAATAGTTCATAGAATCCAAGATGGTTATAATTAGAAAGCATGGTTTGGTAAAATCCCATAGGTTCCCTTAGAGGAGGGATCATTTTTATCAAGGTGATACATGATTGAATTCACCCTAAGGACCCTATCTATTAAGGATAAAAACCAACAGGAAAATAATTATCAAGGGAATAAATGATTTTAAGGTCCATAAAAATGTGTAAGATAACCCAATCATGTATGTTAGGTTTCCATGATATAGTACTTTGTGAAATGACATTTTTAAAGGATATAACTTAGAGAAAGAATTCCATTGAGGTATTCTAATCTAGGAGAGTTGAATGATATATTTTAAACTAGGTAGGTTAATTAGGTTACTAGGGTTCCAGGTGTGGGTACATAAGATAGATGAGAAACCATTGAATAAGGTAGCTTGGTTTCCATATTTAAATTCCTTTATAGGTTAGGTGTGTACCTAAATGGAGAAACTCAATAAAGATGTGCCCTTTGAACTCCGTAAAGGGTCAGACATGGTTTCAATAAGGGGGAGTATAGGAACCATAGTAGAATACATTTAAAGGCTAGATACATCCCTAAATAGAGAACATGGGTGAATAGTCATCCTAGTAACACCCTAGAGGGTTGGGTATAGTTACACTGAGGGGGATCTAAGGAACCTCATAGATTCTCCCTTAATTTTGGGAGACATTCTAAAAAAAGGTCTAAGTAAAGGACTATGTAAAGTTGTATTTCATGATTTTTTTGAATTTCAAAACCTTTATATGACAAAAACACCCTTAATTTCAATTAATTATATTTTTTGAATTGAAAATTCAGATATGGGAGAGTTCATAAATTTTGAGCATGTGGTTGTGTGCTCTAGAAACTCTTGGGTTATCCCTTAGAGACTCAGTGGTGGATGGTATTACCACTATATAAAATGGCAGGGTAATAGATCCTTGTATATGCTAAAAGAGGATTGCTTACCTGAAACTGCTCGTAACTACCCAAGCTCCCAGGTGTGAGGTGTGGGTATATGGGACTTAGGTGTTGGGATGCCATTGGTGAGGGAATAAGTCATGAAAGGTGTGGGGATTAAGAGAAAAGGAAGACAAATGATGATCAATAATGAAAGGAATATGGGAATGGGAAATAAAGGTATGTGTGGGAGGGTGTTATAAGACACGAGGTAGAATTCCAAGTAAGGTACATGACTACTCCCATTACTTTGATATTTTCCATGTTATCATTGAAACTTCAAGGATCTTCTTTTGAAAAAAAATAATTTCTAGAAATATTAAATGAGATTAATATGTTAATAATTAATCTTTTAAATATTTAAATGATCAAATGATTGAAGTTTATATGTTAATCTGTAAAACCTTACAAAACTGTTTGTAACATTCTCTTTATAATGGAAGCCTGTAACGATTTACCTTTTTCGAATGAGTTTATTTTAATAGTATCTATACAAATATTTAATTCTAGGTAAGGGTTTGGATGAATTAATGAGTGATATAATCTAATAAAACTATTTTTGTAGTGAAAATTATATTTTTTTAATAATTTAACCATAGGTTTTAGTATATCATGAATTAAAGGAAATCCTTCCCAAATATTGGGAGATTTACTACAACCCATGTATACCCTAAGAGGGAGGAGTTCATTAGCTTTATCTTAGGGATATTTAATAAGATCTTGTAAAATATCTTGGAAAAATGTGTACATTAGTTAAAATGTATGTTCATAATTTATATTTTATTCAATTGAATCATATAGATATATCTTATTAAAAAACTGGCATTATTGGTTATTTTTAACTTTATTGGGATATGATTTATCCCCTAAAAAACTTTAATTATATTATAGTAACTTTTATATTGTTCATATTTATGTTTTTTATAGATGAAGAATCATAGAAATTATTATTTTATTGAACCAATATTTGACTTTATAAAAAATGGTCATGGTTCCTGATAATTTATAAAACCATGAAGCGATTCTAATAAAAATGGGAATGGTGTAATAAATTTTATAAAACCATGTATTGATTTTGAAAAAAACGGAATTAAAACTATTTTAAAAAATATATCATCCTAAAATGATAAATTTGCACTATGGTTTTATAATAATGATCATTGTTTATATCAGAATGATATTTCCATAGGAACACCATGATATAGTTGAGTAATACCATGTTATGGTTTCAGAAGTGTAAATTTTTAAGGTTATTACTATAATGGATTCACCCAAATAAAATTGAATTTGGTTCCCTCTAGAAACTATTATCATTTGGGACAATATTGTTTCTATAAAAAAATATCAATAGTATTTTTTTAAAAATAATTCTTAAAATTCTCAAAAAACTTCATCAGTGTAGACCATACTAAAACAATTTTAGAAAATTTAAACTAGGTTTAAAGTGAATTTATATGGTTTATTAATTAATAAATTTATTTATATAATACAAAATAAGCTACAATATTAAATATTTCATAGTAGGATAAGTTGTTATAGTTTAGGGCATATTCCTTTAGGCCTTCAATCTATGTATTAGAAAATTTGTTCATACGAGACTTTGGACATTTTATTCTGGTTTATCAGGTCATATAAGGTTTCTCTGTCAACAAATTTAAAAATAGAGATTATCTATAAATCAAATAAAAATATAATTGAATGGAAATTTATCATGGGTTAAAGAAAAATAATTTTTTTGATTTTTTATTTCTATTAAATTGTTTCATTAAAATTTAAAATTTTTATATGATTATAAAAATTATCATAAATATCATTTACTTTAGAATATGAATGAATTTATAATGAATACCATATAAATTGATAATATTAAAATTTTTATTTTAAGATAAATGTGAGATTTTAATGTTTATTTATTTATGGAATGCCTATAAAAGAATTTTTAATTCATGAAATTTTTATAGTTCTTTATTTATGTCTTTCCCATAAATGTTTATATCATGTATAAATTTCTTTATTTTTCATTTATTTAGTTTATTACATATTTTTTATTCAAGACTATAAGGTTTTATATTATTATTGAATGTATTATTTAGTTTAATGTTATAAACTATTTCTTATAAATGTCATACCATATATATAAGTAGTTTCATACTATGCATGACATATGATTTTGTTAAATTCAACCATGAATATGATTTTTTGTGGGTTATGAACTTCAAAGTATATATTGATTATGATTTATAAATATTATGTGTTAGGATTATATTAGAATTAAGGTTTACCTTGAGTATTAATTTATGAATAGTATGAATTTAGTTGAGACTGCTCTTTATCTTGGGGGTTTAGCATATATATAGAAAAGGGAGGGTTGTCTACCCATCAAACCATACATTCTCTTGTGTGGATTTTGTATTTTATAGTGATTATAAACATTTACATGAAAGGGTTTTATACACCTAATACATGGGATGATTTTAGATCTATGTGGATATAAATATATTTTACCTTGGTTAAGTAACTAAAATATTGAGTTGTTTAATGATTTCTATATTAATATTATATATATATTAATTTTCTCAAAGTTATAGGATTGAAAACCGGTTTGTTAAAATCATGCATTTATAAAGGTAATAAAAGAGGTAAGATGGTGAGATTGTAAAACACCTTAAATGCTGAGTGTTATATTCGTTCAAAATCTAACACTTTTCAATACCTCAATTATCCAAATAGGTAGTTTCTACCAAAGTATGATTCACATTAAATTTATTGTGTAAGATAAAAATTTTAATAGTGTCCTTAATAGGATTAGGTTATTCTATCTTGAATAATATTTGGTTCATACTTAATTGGGATACCCTAAAAATTATAATTATAAATGAATATAGTTTTTATAATCGATATAATTTATTTGGGAAATTATTTTTCCATGAAACTATCCAAGATTTATATATTATATTATTTACATATGGTATACGTAAATTTATAAGCGGTGATAGGAACACTAAATAAGACTCAAACCATTAGTGAAATATAGATCTTGGACCATTAATGGGTTTTATGTAAAATTAAAATGGGCCATCATTTTAGTGGGAGTAAATTTAAAAAAAAGTTCTTATTGATTGATCATAAAACATGATAATCATATTATGAAAACCTCTATTATATATAAAATGGAAACATCATTATTAAACATAAATTTGATAATCATTATTGAAAGGGAAAATCTTAATGTAAGTAAATTCTTATAATGATATAGTAATTTGAGACAATTTTTCAAGAAAGAAGGATTTTTTTATTCGAGAAAAGACTTTATGATAAATCACGCACTGATGAATCTATTCAAGAAGAAAAAGATACTTATAGTTATTATAGTAAATATTCCATTGAAATATCTATGTTAATTCTTGTCTCTATGTAACCCAAACTTCAAAATCAATATTAGAATATAGTCTGTTTTTGAGATGATTGAAAATATGAAAATCATCTACTAAGACCAATCTACACATGAAATATACAAATTTTCTAAAGAACCCTTTAAATGTAACATGAAATTGGGTACTTTGGTCAAAACTCATATACTCAATATGATTGGGTAAATAAATGAATCAGAGATATTAGGGTTACCACCCATGATTGATCTTACACTGTAATTTATTCTATAATATTTTTTGGAATTTTTACAATGGTTTATTTTAAAGTAAAACATGAATTATTTGAATAAAAGTTTACATGATATCCTTAATATATTAAGGATTTTTCAGTAGAAAATTATATGTTTAATTTCAAGAACTATGATGATGATATAAAAATGAAAGGTTAAAAGTTTTTATAAGAAGGGGAATAAGAGAGGGAATTGATAATTTATACTAATTGATTTAAACCAAATAAATGATTTATAAGGAAGGTTGGTGGTTCCAATGTGGAAAACCTATACATTGGAGATAAAATTTGTTATACCCACAAGGGAATTTGGTGAGAGATTCTACAAGGGGGGGGGGGGGTGGGGTTAATCTGTCTATGAAAATTTTTCTTGTTTACCCATGTAACCTCAATACTCTCACTTCCCTAACTGATCTTGACCTCACTTATTAGTAGGGTCACTATTGGGTTCACCAATTTAGTAATTATTTGATTAACTAGTTCAATTATCTTAGATTTAGAAAGATAATACTGATAATTTCTCAATCCACATACAATTATTTTCATCGAATAGAATATAAAAAAAGTAAGAATGGAAAACACAAGAATTTTACTTGGTTCACCCACACTGGGATACATTGAAGGAGTACACACCGATTGTGTGTCAGTGTTTTAAAATATACTAGTAATATTTAAATGGTGGATTTAAGTAAGGGAAATTGTATACCAATGGTCACTCCCCTGATAATATTTAGGGTCATATCAATACTAACTAAGGGTCACTCTATTTATAATATCCCTTTGATCACTTCTTTTTATAGGATAAGCACTTTGGCACAAATGAAAATGCATACCATTACTATCTGGTTGATGTTTCACTGATTGATTCTCACTGATATTCTCACTGATCTTTCACAAATTTTTTTTGAACATCCCCATTGTAGAAGATTCACATTGCCTATTGAACTGGCCTTTAAGGAATGCATTTTTTCTTTGGAATGTTCTATAATGAGTTCCAATCACTTTTGGTAATTTTCTCTTGATTAAAATTCCAAAATATCTCTTGCATATAAATCTTTACCTTTTTTCACAACTCTTTCACTTTCATGAAACACTTAAATTTTCACAAAACTCCCAACTTTAATGAGACTTTAAATCTTTCATGAATCTATATTCATCTATATAGACACATGTTATTTTTGTTTCACAATTAATGTTAGAATTATTGTTTCATGAAAGATGTTCTTTCATGTAATTTATGTCCTTCTGAATGCGTTCATGATACTCTCTTGGTCAAAATGATACAATTACTTTCTTCACACAACTCATGTTCCCATTACTAATTCATGGAATAAATACCTTCACAAAAGTATTTTGAGAATTCAGAGCCTCCTTATTTTCATTGAGTCTAGAATTTCCAAATGAGGATAGTATCCAACTATGTATAGACATATCCAAGTGTTGGCGTAACTACCTTGTGAACCACTGAACTAGTGTACAACTTTCCTAGGTTTTATAAATTAGAAGATATGATGTTTTGTTTAGAATGAAAATCAATTCCATAAAAAACTACCATATTTATTTCATAGGTCCACATAAAATTATCTCTGTCACACAACTTTAACTTTCACAAAACCTCATAACTTTTTTGAAACATATGTCATTTACATATTTCGATGAGGTAGCCTCAAATATTCACTTTCACACAACTCCACGAAACTATTTATGACATTCACTCAACAGTTTCACTTGCATTAAGATATTTTATTATCCATATATTCTTGAAATTTTTTGGAATCACTATGTTTATAAAACTTATAATTTTCATAAGCCTTATTATTTTTCTCTATTTTCTTATAAAAAATTCATACAGACACCCCATCACTTCTAGAACCATTCCTTTGTAAATATATGAAGGGATCCATGGCCCTAAAACTTCTCCATTAACTTTTCATGATGAAGCCCTATCTGGTTGATCCACTTAGATATATTCAACCCATTTGTCAATATTATAATTATTTACATTCTAGGCTTATACATTGATTCATGAAATCCATAACTTTCCTTTTATTAAAAACACCATATTCTCATGAATTTTTTTTCCACATTCCATTAATCAAGAACTTCACTATATCATGAAACCATCGACATGGTGAATAGAAAATCCAATGTGCTACATTACACCATGTCAATGTAAAAGTTCCACCCAACACACTAACACACCATGGTTGACAATGATTGGGATAAAAATGAATTCGACACATAACACATGGAATATATTCTCATTTTTGTACAACAATCTCCCCTTTGGATTTATTGGAAACAATTTCATAAATCATTTTAATCTATCTCGATGCCACATGATAGAAATTTTTTGATACAAAATTTCCATGAATTCCAATACCAATTATTGATTGTTGTTGCTGATCGATATCAACTATTTCACAATTAGTATAAAATGATAGGAAGGTATAAGAAAATTCTTTTATCATGAACTCCTCATCTGATTTATCTTATTCAATGAAAATATTCAGAACCATTAAATTTTTGGCCTTCACTACCTACCCCCAATTAAGGGATAAACATGAACACACACATACTCAATGGTTTCTTGTGGATTCATGATACTTTATTCTTTAAGAAGAAACTACACATGGATTAATAATCATATATCCCCCTCCTTTGACATCAAATCCAAAGTATAATTTATAAATTATGAACCAAATATAGAATCCTAAGAAAACTCTTACATTAGGAAACCTAGATTTAACTTTTAGAACCATATCATTATTGTAATATTTACTTGATGTCAAGAAACATAAGCTTTCATCCCTTTATACCATTAAGACCATGCATTGTGTCAATGATTATAGGTTTGACCAATATCTTCATATTTAAAAAAAATTGTTGTAGCTGCATTCATAAATATTTTTAGTGGTTGGAATTACAACTTAGTAAAGATTCATCAACAAAACCTCTAAGCCAGATGAGTTGAGACTCAGTGTTGGAAAAAAGAGATAAAGTTAATAACACCATCACTATATGTTGCACCTACTTTGTTCTATAAATATCAAGAATCCATATAACATTATCTTCTTTCAAGGAATTATTCATTATTTCTTCCTCAACTCTAGAAACCAAACCGATACCAATTATTTAAACAAATTATAATTATCAAATATACTATCACGATGGATAATAACATTCCTTTAGTCTGTCGAGATATAAAATGTTGAAATGATGACTTGTTTTTTCAGCTTTAAAGATTGCTTCTTGAATTGTTCTTGATAATTAATTTCTTATCTCATCCATATGGTGACTTTCGCTATTTTATATGAATACCATCTATCAATTTTTCATCTCAAAACTCCCATATATTTGTCATATTCATTACCAAAAATGAAATTTAAATTCAATACAAGAGTTATCCATATATATAATCCTTTAATATCCTAATAACAATTAGATGATATCACATGTTAAATCGAAAAAAATAAATCATGATATCACTTTTTATTCCTCCATCTCCACTCTTCCATATTCAAGAGTTGACACTAGAAAAATAAATCACTCTTAACACAACTTGAAAAAGATTGTGATTTAAATATTTTAATATCAATTCCAATGATTAAAACTAATTATAACTACTATAATGCTTCAATAACTAATCAAAACTCTGGATCATGTCACAAAAATACTTTGAATCTCGTGAGGCAACTTCCCCATAGATTGTATCTCCCCTAAAACATGAAACACATCATAAAAATTTACTTAAATTTAAATAAATAAAGAGAGGGGATTTTAACCTCTATAAATTGAGAAATTAGGCTAGCCTTGGTGGGACAACCCTTCACCATCACACTTTCATTTTACATTTTTTAGTTTTGTAGAAAGGAATTCCATCTCCTCATAAAACTATTTTTCTTTCTAATAATTCTAAATATTAATCTTGTTTAGTTTTTAGAAAGTGGATCTACTTTGAGATATTTCACTTACACAAAATTCATTTTATAAGTTTTCTTTGTAATTATAATATCATATATTAGGTATTTCTTTTTCATCAAAGCCAAACTCATAATCTCTTCTTCCATGTGTACTCTTATCAATAAGGATTTCCTCAAACATTACTTATTGGATCCTTCTTTTATAAATATTCATATATATATATATATATATCATCTTTCATATCCCATATCTCATTTTAGTTTTTCTCTTTCACATGAGAAACTTTTGGGGCCCTTTATGTGTTCTAGATCTTCTTATATTTGAAAAAACCTGTTTGTTCAACACCAAATTATTAACTTCTATTCATACAATTTTTTTCCTCTTCTAAGGAACTCCCATAGTTCTCTTATTCTCTTACCTTATGGTACATTTTTCATTCCTACTCAGAAACACCTCGTATATTTACTCTTTAATGTAAAATAGATCCACCTCAGATCTTTTATTACCGAGTGGATCCTTCTTTACATTCACATACATCTTTCTCACACCAGGAGCAGCTTATTTATTTTCCCCCAGATTTTTCTATTTATTTATAAGAGGTATTTCATGATTAAACTAATATTTTTTATTTGTGAACCTTTAATTTGGATTTTTTCTTTTCCCCAAGAGTGGTAAATTAGTTCCCCATCTTAACAAATGTTCTTTCAGTGAAAACATTCATCACATTAATTATATGAATTTAGGAGTTATTTTTGAGCCATTTAGTTCCATTTTTCCTAATATAAATATCCATGTGACCCTATTTAGCACAAATAAAACATCTCCCATTAAAAACATACCTCATATAGTCACAACGTAGTTGATATATTGTTGTAGCAGATCTTCTTTTTTCCTTTTAAGACCTTGGGATTCTAGACAAACACTAATGATATGTCCCATGATTCCACAATAGTATCACATTATAGATATATTCCTATAATATTCATCTATTTTATAATTTTAAATTTACTTCCACCCACTTACTCAATTTATAATTCCACATTTTTGGATTCTACCTATTGATGCTTCCATGGGAAGGATCTTATTTTTATTTTTTGAGGTTTTTTAGAATTCCTTTGAGCTCTTTGATCTTCTCATGATTCTACTTTAATTGGGAAGTCATATCATTCAGAAATGATATTGATTATTTTTTGGATTTTAACTTCTCTTATAGTTGGGTTTTAAGAGGTATAATTCGATATTTCAAATCCTTCTTTATAAGAATTTTTTTTCCACTTCATGTGCATGTTCTTTAATGTATCACACTTTAACTATTAATTTTTTCAACCATATTAACAATTTCATCTTTATGGACCAAATTCACTTTCCAAAACATTTGGTTATCCTAAAATTACTCTACCATGTGTGAATCCATTTTTTCTTTATTGGCCCTTATATTTTGAACCCCATTTGAGTCAGGTATCTTATCTTTGAGACCGAATTTATACTCATTCACTTTGGAATATTTCTCCTCAAAATCCTTGGTATGGGAATAATTATTATCCCATAGATATGTCATGGCTCCAATTAGTCTTTGATTGAGTAATTTTAGTTTTTTGACCTCAATTTTTAATATTTCAACCTGGATCATTTGAGACTCGTTATTCCTATTCAGCTCAAAATTTTCTTCCTTTAGCCCCTGGTCAAGATCCATTGATATGTGGATTGATTCCAACTTTGGTTATCTTAATATCTCATCATTTTTAGTAGTTATTAAATATCTTGTAATATTAGGCTCCTTGGATAGTGTCACAAAATCATTGTATGGACATTCAAAAAAAATTAGATTCATATATATCTTTTTATTGAGAACAGCTATTCTCCTTTAGCTCGATCACACAATTCTCAAAAATTGTTCCATTATAAGGAATTCATTTTTATTTCTATTTATTCATTAGATTATTTCCATATAACATGTTGTATGAAAAGAATATAACTCATCTACAACAATTATCCAAGTCAATTTAGATAAAAAAATTCAACAAGATAAACCTTCACTTTGATACCAATTATTTGAACCATAAAGGATTTTAGTGAGATATTCCTAGGGGTGAACTAGGGTATGAATATTGTTCATGTTTCCACATGTAACCTTAAAAATATCACCAACCTGGTAATATTGACCTCACTTATTAATAGGTTCAATTTTTTTTCATGTTTAGTGATGATATAATTAAATAGTGAACTTATCTTATCCTTATCCAGATAAGATTGATGATTGATAAATTCATATACACTGATTTCCATCCTCTAGAATATAAGAAATAAAATCTTATAAGGCACAAATTTTTTAATTTATTCACCCTTACTAGTCTATATCTAACGATCACACAGTAACATAGTTTTGATGTTCTAAAATCCACTAATACTATTTTAGTGGTGGATTTAAGCTGGGTCACACATATTCTTGAGGTTAGTCCCCTTACAAGATTTAGGGTCATCTCATTTTCACCCAAGAGTAAAACCCTTTTACCTATACTTTTGATCAATTTTTCATGAAGGAAAATATATTTATTATACAGTACAATGCACAAATTATCTATCTGGTTGATGATGCATTGATTTGTACTCATTTATCTTCACACTGATCTTTCAAAAATTGTTTATGAATATATCTATTTTAGAAGCTTCACTTTACCTATTAAAATAGTATTCAAGGAATTACTTATTCAATTTTCAAATATTGAAATGAGTTCCAATAATTTTATATACAATTATATTGATTCCAATGCCCATATTTCAATTACGCATAAATCTTTAATTTTTTATGCAAATCTTTTACTTTCATGCAACTCTTCACTTTTTCCACAAATCCCAACTTTCATGAGACTTTAACTCTTTTGTAAATATCCATTGGTTTGTATATATATATATATATATTTTACTTTATTCACACATTTTATGATAGCATTATTGCTTCATGAAAAAGTTTTTTTCACACAACTGATTTCTATGTGAATGCATCCATCAAACTCACTTGGTCAAATTGACACAAGTCCTTTCTTTGGGAAACTCATGTTTTCATTGATTATTTATACAAAAAACGTATATGAAATTGTTTTGTGAATTCAATTAATCTTAATTTTCATTTAGTATAGATTTTCATAATGATGGGGGTATCCACCTATTTAAAAATTGTCCAACCCTTGGCACAACTACCTTGTTCACCGCTGACTTTACACACAACTTTCCTAGTTCATAGAAATTCAATGATTTTGACATCTCCTTTAGCATGTAACTCACTTCCGTCATGAAAATACCATCTATATTTCTTGGGTTCACATAAATCTATCTATATTGGACAACTAAAACTTTTTTGAAACCTTATAACTTTCATAATATATATGCCATTTCAATATTTTGAATTTCCTATCTCGAATCTTCGATTTCATGAAACTTCATTAAACTATTAATTCCTTTCATGAAACTTTTTCACTTTCATTGAAATATTTCATTTTCCATATTTTATTTAGATGGCTTGGAATCACCATGTTCATGTAACTTCTGATGTGTGTGAGCCATTTTCCTTTTCTCTATTTTCCTACAAAAACTTCCCACATACACTATAATAATTATAGACCCATTCCTTCATGAATATATCAAGGTCATAATGTTCTTAGAACATCAACTTGAACTTTTAATAATGTATCCCTATTTGGGTGATCCTATTAGATATCTTCAACCAGTATCTTATTATTATAATGATCAATACTATAGGATCACACATTTCTTCATGCAATCTACCACTTTCCCTTTATTAGGAACACCATATTCTCATGAAAATTTCACCTCTTTCCCTTCATTAAGAAATTCACCGTATCATGAAACCGTTGACATAGTGAAAAAAATCCAATGTTCTCCATCACACCATGTCAATGGAAACACCAAATCCAACACACCAATACACTAGAGTTGAAAATTATAGGGTTGAAAAATATACAACACATAACACATGGAAACACCAATTCACATTGGTGTCAAATATATTTGTACAACGTACATGAATATTTTAAAGAAACGTGGTAGAGATTCCATATTAAGTACAAAGTTTATAGAAATAAATTATTATATTTTTAATGATATATGATAAAATTTTAAATAATAATTTTTTTTAAATATGTACAAGGTTTCAAAAAACAAGTAAGGTTTGGTGAAAAAAGATTAATTTATGTATTAAAATATATAATCAAAGAGAAGTTATATCAAGGAGTTGGATGAAAACTACTACATTTAATGTTATATGAATCTCAAATAAAGGATGTTTGTTTTCATATTAATTAAATTATGTGAGAAGAGAATTTGTTTTTGAAAAAAAAATTTATGAATAATAACATGATTTGATAAGAAGGGTTATGATGGGTTTTATCAAAGACAAAAGTATTTTATTTTATTCATTTGTTAAATTATGAGGGAAAGAGTTCCCACTAATCAACAATATAATATTATTTAGAATAAAATATTATTTTTTATAATAGTTATATTTTTCAAATAGAATACCATATTATACATGGTTATCGATAATTTAATTGTTAAATATTCCATAAAGTAAAATAAATTTATTTTCTAATATAAAATAGTTTGTGTCTTATAAATATATTTTAGAGAAAATATAGTTATAAGAGGATAATGTGAGTATGTTTGAACTTTTAGAAGTTCAAAATATAATAGATAAATTATTATATCATTCTAATTCATTGTTATTTTCAGTTCATATCATAAAAGTGTTTAGGGTATATTGGTAAAAAATGATGTTAATATAAAAATTTACATGTAAATTTGTTACCAAATGATGTCAAAGTAATGTTTGTTTGAAAATGTTCAAATACGTTAATGACGAACTTATAAAGAGACATATATATTTAGGAAAACATATTTTATTAATATCTAAACATTGGATATTGTGGGCTAAAAAAGTTTTAATATTATGTGCAAAGAGTTGAACATGGGGAAAATTAATCCTAATATCACTATTATTCAGGCCATATTTCATTATAGATTTTACCCATTAAAGGATTTTGTTGGGAGTATAAATTTGATAGTAACATATATATGTGATTAGAATTATATAATTATATAATGAGTTTTAAAAAACCTTAAAAGTGTAATAAATATAATGACTCTTTGGAAATTAATAACACGAGATGTGATAAAATAGGCGCTTATGTATTATTTTGTTATAATTATTAAATGTGTCTAAGAATTTAAAATGTATCATTTAATACAATGTAAGATACCCTCTTTAACATTACTTCATGTTGGATTCATATATTTTAGGAAGATTGGTGAAAATTGACCTCTCAATGCATGAATTTGAGTTACCTTTAATTAATGGCCATCATGGAGTATTATAGGCTACGATAAAATGATAATATTAATAAGGATTAAGATTTTATATAAATAAAAATTTATATTTTTTGTTATCATATGGATTTTTATGCCATATGACTCCCAATGAATTCTACAAAAAGTCTCATTTAATATTTCTTTAGTAAAATAAGGGTGAATATTTCATATTGAAGCCCTATTACCTAAGGTTCACAAGTTACCTAGCATGAAATAATTCATACTCTAATACCTTTATTATTCCATTCTTGTGGATGAGCTAATTAAGGGGTGATTTGGTATATTGTGATGAGATCTTAGAGATTGAAAACCCATCATGAAGTGAATTTACAAAGGGTGTGTTGTAAGTATAACCAAATTAAAACATGGTAAATATAGTATTGATATTTACATGGAGAGTTTTATTACTTGGAAAAACGTTTATTCATTCCAATGATGTAGTGTTTATATAACTTCCACACTAGAGGCATATTATGACTTATTTCTTGAGAGAAGTCGTTCATAAGTATTGACGGTGATTTAGTGTTGTATTTATTAACAACAAGATTATTGATGAGTTTGAATCTGATTAGAACAAAGTGGTTAACAAAGTAATGGATATTCATTTTTGAAGTGAAAACTATATCATGGTGTACTAACTATTATATCATAATGGGATGAAGTAGAGGGAGTTCTTACAATTAGGTAAGAATCATTTCATAATAAATATGTGATACATTATTATATTTTTTTAAGAAATCATAGGGTTTATCAAAATAGGATATTATTATGTGATAATAAGTTAGGTTTTTTCTATCTAGAGTTTTATATCATAAGATAGTGTGTCATTTCACAAGATGTGGTATGGAATTAAACTTTTATAGTTAACATTATAAGAATCTAGGCTATGGATTATTATTTTTTGTCTATTTTTTAAGTTCAATCCCCCTATGTCACAGAGTTATTTTTCCATGATAGAACACTACAAATATAAATATGAGGATAAAAACATGTAACACTATAATATAAATGATCATTACATAATGGATTCAAGGATGTTGGAAAGTTTTTGGATCTCTATGAGGATTTAGAAAGACAAAAATTGAGATATAATCCAAAGATCTCAGATACGAATATCATGATACAAAACACATAATAACATCATGATTCATGAAATATCTTTATTAAGAGGATATTTCACATGAAAAAGTATGATAAAACATTGAGATAACTGAATATACATTCAAAAGATCATTCTAGTGAGAATTTGGCTAGGATTTATGATAATAAAAAAGTTTTACACTTGATCCAACATCCATAGACACTTGAGGTGGAAAGTGAAAGATTGATAAACTCATAGAAACTCATTTAAAACATTCTTATACTTGGAATCTAGTACCATATCCATGATATTATTCCTTATTATTTTTTATAATAAGATAATAAAATTAAAAATGGGATCATAATTATTGGAATCCATGGATTATACACTCGATAAAAAGAGTATGAAAACCTTGTAAATACTTTTTTTTCATGTGTGTTTTATCTCAATCTCTATCTAGTGTCACCAAAAATTGATTTCTTTTTTGTATTCTAAATTAAATTGGAATAAATATTCTAGTAGTATTAGAGAAAATTTTATTCTCAATGTTATAAGGTACTTCTTTTATTGAATATATTTAATTGAGTTTCTATATAAATCATGCATATAGTAAATAATAAATGAGTCCCAATATTGTATGGAAAGTGATTTCATCTATTGAAGGAGAATATTGTTCCATATCTTCTTTCTCTTGGCATATAAATTCTTAATATTCCTTATAAGGGTGTTCATTTTTCTGAAATTAGGACACCTTGCACTTTCAGTGATAAGAAGAATATTATGATAGTGAACAATGTATTACTTTCATATCTCTCAGAAAAAGAATTTAAAAGTGTAATGGGTTTTAATATAGTGAATTTATTTGAGTGATAACTCAATGATATCCATTAGGGAGAGAAAAATGATAATAAGTTTTTAATAAAAAAAATTTGTTCTGAATTTAAGGGTATCTGAAAGGAGAAGAAGAGTAAGTATATGATTTCTTAATTTAAGTTAAACAATAAGAGATCAACTTGAAGTTATAAATAAGTTCTTTAGAATTCTACCATGTTTATTAAATTATTGATAATTATCCTAAAAAATTTAAATGAAAAAATATCTATGCTCAAGGATCAACAATTGGATTATTGGACCATTAACAAGATCAATAATTTCTTTATAGATTGTAAGATGAGGATGGGTATATCCTTGAGGAAGACATTAAAATCTAACAAGGTGATTTAATTCAAATATTCAAAAGGTTTTAATTTTTTTGAATCTAATAGGTATGATGATGTTGAAACTTATGCCTAGGATGATTCCATAAATTTCAATGAGTTTATTTTATGCTTTTATAAGGCCATGTAGTGAGGAAAATGTTAATATAAGGGTAAAATTATTGTTAAGTGTTTCAATTGTGGCAAGATTAGACACTTTTCAACCAGTTTTCCTAAGGTAAATGATGGGGGGTAAAAGTGATAATAAATATAGAATATCATTGAGTAAAAGTAAGGTTTTAAGTAGTTGGAGTGTAGGAATTTTATCTAAATTAAATAAAAAGATGAATTATACAAATAGAATATATTTTCTATTAAATTTTTTTGTCATGTCTTGTTATGAGGAAAGTAAAAATAATGAAGAAGATTCCATGGATAAAGGGATTAAATGTTTCATGGTTAAATAAAAAAATCCCAAGTAACCCTCTAGTTAAGAATAACTAAGTAACAAATATGGGATTAGTAATGAGGAAAGAAAATAAGAGGAGATACCAAAGAAATTATTATTGAGGTTGGAGATTTTGGGGATTTTTAAATAAATTGAGAAAATTGAAGAAGAGAAAATAACTTTGAAAAATGATAATGAATATCTTAATAAATCCCATCATATATCAAAAGTTAAGGATTTCAATGAGATATAAGTCTAGTTTTCATAGAAGATGGGTTGTTTCAATGAAATAATTTAAGAAAGGGACAAGATGATTGAGATGGAAAAAATATTATTTCTAAAAATTATGAGTTGGAGGCCCTTGAGACGAAGTTATGTGAAGATGAAAATTATTTTAAATAATTATAGAAAGAGTAATTCAAAAATCATATCAATGAAGTTAGCGAGAGCTCTAAATAAATTGATAAAGTTGTTAATAAAATCAAGAAGCCTTATTGATTGTCCCATGGAGTCTATAAATATTATTGTAAATAATCTATATTACATAAAAAATGGTGGCAACTACAATAATATGGGGAATAGTGTATTACTTTACCAAAGAAGTTATAAACCCAAGTGATGTTGCTGAAAATACCAAAAAAATGTGGTGTGTAAGAATAAATAAGTTAAGGATACGTTTAAGGAAAAAACAAGATAACATAGAATACTTTTAAGCATGATAAAGTTTAAATAAAATATTATATTTCAAATCCAAAGGAAAATCAATGAGTATATTTTGATAAACCAAATTACTAACCAAGGATATTCTATTTTGAAGGAAGAGTTTAGTGTTCTAAATTCTATAGATATAAATCCTATGTCTAATTAGATAATATTTTATACCCTATATTGAATAGAGGTCTTGGATGAAGGGGAATTCATGTTGAAGTTTTTAAAAGGTAGTTAAGAGAACATTCAAAAGACAAGTTAAAATTTAATAATACTTATAATTATCTTTAGGAGACATGGTAAGGAGTGATCAAACCATATACACTCCCCAAAACTGTCTTACAATACCATCAGATAAATTGAAGATAAACGATAACTCAAATTCTATCAAATGAAAGAGTAATCAATAAAAAAATAGTAGTGGTTGATGTGACCTAAAAATTAGTGAATTCTAGAAATTCTTGGTGCAACATCTTGGTCATAAGGACACTCGACTGGTTCCCCATCTAGATTCTCCATAAATAATTGGGTGTGCCTCCCTAAATACTAGAGGATACCAACTAGCAGTGGGTGTATAAGGTGGTATTTTGGGGAGGCTATACTCGACTTGTATTAGAGTGTGTAAAATAATATTGAGTAACCACATATCATATATCTCAAATTAATAACTATGGAAGCAATAAATATAAAAATATTGATAATAAATGAAATGAATTAAAGTCATGGATAACCATGCTATAAAACTAACGACCACCCTCTAGGACAATCACATATACATACAGGCAAAAAATTAATAAAAGACACTAGAACCATGACTAAACCAAGCCTTGCCTATATCCTGATCTCTTGATATCATCTGATCTATCTCACATGACCATGCTATCATAGGCCACAACTAAAACCTATTCCATCAATGACCATGTGAGATACGCTCAGGTACCCATGTGCAATGGATTCTTGAGCCGGTTGTGAGTAAAAAAATCAATAGGGTACCACCAACACGGTCCTGTAACAACCAATATACATAAAGATATGTTCATGTGACATTCTCAAAATAAATAAAAAACCATTAAATAAGAAATAAAAATTAACCAACATTACCTAATTTGGACCAACATTGGAATGTTTTTAAGCAAGTCTCGTAGACCATACCAACCCATATACCCAACATACCATTTTCTATCCTTAGGAATGTAACCCTGATTAACCATACCTACTTCAACAATTTATGGGATTTCTTTAGCACATCATGATATTGTGCCAACCATAACAATTCTAGATCATGGTGTAACCCAAGAATCCATCATATTCATGCCCAACAACTAAAAACTCATGATAAATGGCTCAATGGAAAAATCCAAGAAATTCAGGGAATTTCTACAATATATGAGTATAATGAATGGCTCAAGGCCGATTATTGACATCTTGGACAAGCACTAAATCAAGATCATTATCCTATGTCACCATGTAAAATGGATATATCCCAAGAATCCCGATGAAGAATAAGTAAATCACAAGGATCAACCAGTTGGATCCTAGGGCTAACCTAAGAATTGATATCATACATATAATAAAAAAATAGTGATCATAAACCTCCAATCCTAAGCATCTAGATTAAAGAAAATCTAGGAATCATAGGGACCTGAGGTTTTTAGGGAATCTTATATAGACCCAAGGTGAAATTCTGATATATCAGGAATTAGTTATAGGGATAAATAGTTGGATCCCAGGTAGTAATGAGTATCCATGAAAAAATAATTATAGAATATTTCTCATACCAGTATTGTAACATCCCGTGTTTTGAACCAGACGAAGGAGCGGCGAAATTTAAAAATTTATGTTAATGGGCATACCTTTTTATTAAAATCCAAGTGTCGAAACTCTTCTTTTTCCGAGAGTGGACATTTCAAGGTGATTTTTTTAAAGGAATTAAATTAATTATATTATATTAGAAGTTAAAATGTGAAGTATATTAAATTAAATTAAATGAAAAAATGATAATAAAGATTTTAATAATAATAATAAATTAATTATTGTTATTTATTGTTATTATTATTGTGGTTTACTATTATTATTAATTTTTTAACTATAATTATAATTCTTATGTTTTTTTGTATTTTTTTGTTTATAGTAAAAGTCAAAGGAGTATTTCCTCCTCCCCCTTGGAGACCCACACGACGTAGCCAAAAGGAGATCTCCCTTTCAAAGCATGGTCCCACCCTCGGCACCCCCTCTCCTCATTTAATTCCAGCCAGTAATCTACTGGATTTTTGTCAGAATATCTATGGTAGGCCTTCTCCTCCCTTCTCATCCTTTCCTTCAACTTCGATTCGACCTAATCGGTGCTCGGTGAGGTGCGACCAAACCTTAGACTGAGGGTTAACTCGTTTTTCCAATTTTCCTGGGGTGCTAGGTCATGCAAATGGTCTCTCAGGTGTTGTTCCTGTATGTTCCATCAACTACCACCAAAGGAGAGGGAGTATCGAGGCGTTTTAGTCTACCGAATTTGACCCGAGGTGAGTTTTGTTGTTCACACTTGTTTCTCACCTCCTGTTTTTATGGATTTTGGTGTTTTTGACTCCATAATATTTAATCATTAGGGTAATGGTTGGTTTCGTGTGGTTTCATCTTGATTTGGTTCGTTGCTGACACCCGAGGTAAGTGATTAATACTGTTGGTTGGTTTTTCTCTGGTTATGTGGAATTTTTTATGTGTTTTAAGATTCGTAGTATCCTTGGTGTAGTGCGTTGGTCCCTACTTGTTGGTTTCGAGTTTCCATGTCAAGGGTGACTCGCCTGCGTATGCATAGGTATGTATTTATATATATATATAGGTTCCCCCATTACATGTATATTTATGCATTGTAGTGTTTATACATGTATGGGGAAAGGTGTGCCTCTGTATATATATAAAAAGTTCATACGTAGGTGACTGGAGATGGGTATATGCACATAAGCGTATATGTAAGGATCCCCTTGCACATGCCTATGGCCATGCAGGTGTGTGCACATGGGTAAGGTGTCCTTGAATGTATGTGAAATTGTGCATGCCAAGTGGGGGAGTATCAACCTTTAGTTGGAAAGTTTGAAGGGACAGAGTGGAAGACTTAGTTCAACTTGAGGTAAGATCCCATTCGTTTTCCTTTTTAATTTAAAGAATTCATTAATTACTATATTTAATTAATTTATTACTGCACATTTAGTATATTTTACTTACTGTAGTAATGTTTATATTAAATGAATTTATAATGTTAATTGAGTGTGATTCGTGATGGAAGTGTTAAATGTGATAAATGGTTTATTGATAATAAATTCTTGGTTTTATAATAAAACCTCTCCAACGGAGGTGTGCAGTCTGGGAAAACTCACTGTGATAGTTATGTATATTTAATTGGTTAACTTATTACATTTGAATTATGATGAATGAGTTTAAAAATAAATGTTAAATATAATTAAATGAATTGTTTGATAAACCAATTATATTATTTTATAATAAAACCCATCCAATGGAGGTGTGTTGTCTTCTAAACCAAAGAGCGGTGATGGTTATTTATATCATGTTTGGATTTTGTTTTAGTTTTCCATACACCTCTTGTTGGTGTTTGTTTTGTGGAAGGTTATCTTTCATTATTTTTAAATAATATAAATGGACTTATCGTGCCCGTTTATCCCAAATAACATTTATGAATAAGTATATGCCTTGAAAATGACACTTTCCTTTTACCATTGAATATCATAAATGAAATTTCCATGTTTAGGTAAAGTTAGTTAATTGGTAAATGGTTTTTGTAGGGTGTATGTTTCTTTTCCATTGATTAGGTGCTCTTTAGATGCCATGTTTTTGTGCAGCTCGATGAATCCTTCTAGCAAGGCCTTTTTTCACTTACTAAATTTTTTGGTTTGTTCAACAGTGTCTTTTGTGTCCTTCACTTATGACGATACCCGTTCAGGGTGTTTGCCTTGCCTCTCAGACACCCCATTGGCTATAACTCGCCTAAATGACATCTTGTCTTATTCTTTAGGTTATAAATGTAATGTGATAGTTTGAGTTGAATTCCCTGCTTGAAAAATTTGGTTATCTTGTACTATTTAATATCATTAAAAACCTATCATTGAGGCATGTTTAAGCCATATTTTTTTTTTAAATTCTAGTTTACATTTAAGTTCAAAATTGTGATGCCCTATTCTAGTGGTTTGACCCGCATTCTAAACTTATTCGCATAATAATAATAATAATAATAATAATAAAGATGCTATTTGGTTTCCCTTGGATTTATATTTACATTTGAGTGATATCGGTTCCCAAAGGGATTATCAAGGATATACTCATTGGAAAAGTGGCTACACCAAGCCTCGAGTGATACTCAGCCCCTACTGTGTGATACCAGAACATGATAATGATAAAGCCATGCCCCGAGCATACTTGGTCTTTCAAAATAATTCCTCGGATGGGCTCGATGGTATTAGATAATTTGAAGGATATACCAAAGCGATACCTTTCGGGATGGTCTCAGACTCTGTCTCTTCAACTTAGACATAATAATAATAAAGCTGATGTTTGGTTTCCCTAGGATTTCTAAATAACTATGATTGATATCGGTTCCCAAAGGGATTATTGAGGATAGAATCAACAGAAAAGTGGCTATTCCAAGACTCGGTTCATACTCAACCCCTTTTGTGTGATATTAGGATGGGCCCATTGTAATGCCATGCCCCGAGGGATACTTAGTCTTTCGAAAGATTTCCTTGGATGGGATCGGTCGTATTGGGTAATCCAAAGGATATATAAAAGTGATACCTTTTAAGAAGGGATCACACTCATACTCTAAAACTTGAACATACTAATAATTAATATTTTGTTTTGTTTTCCTTGTGGTTTGTGACACCTTTCTGATGTCCTATGTCACTCTTTTTTGATAGATATATTAGACCTAAGATAAAGAATGGGCTTTGGGGTTTGTTCCCTTTTTTCAACCTTATGTTTTCTAGCCTCTTTTATATATAAATATATATCCTACTTCTTAAAGGTACTCATTCATATTTTAGATCTTAGGCCGAAGTAGTTGATATGGGAAGCGTGTCTCTTTAGGAACCCAGACCATGTTTCTAGATTTAATTGCTATCACAAAACATTATTTTATATAGAACACTTTATAATTTAAAATTCATTGTTTTGAATAGGTTAGAAACCAGTGGTGATTGCCTACTAATATTTATATCTCACACCCTAATCGAGCCTCCATTTCACTAGGGTACCTGAGTATACTTTTCTTGTTCACATGATTGTAGACGACGCTTGATTTCTCATGTTGTGCTATTTGTATTTGGGAGTTGGGAGAAAAGGATCAAGCTAAAACTTAGGATTCTCAAGGAGATCTCCCCATGGGGATTTGTTGTATTTTATTTTATGTTGCTCTGTGTTGTCAGGCATTTTGTATTGTTTACAACTTTTAGTAGGTATCATCACCATGACATGCATTCATCTGTTGTACAATTGGCATTGGACACTTGTATTAATTTCTTAAATGTTATCTTCCACTACTTTTTTCTCATATTTATTTACTACTTACACTATTTTATTTTACCTACAATCTATTATACCATTGTGAAATGCTGATAAGAGGGTATAATATCCCCACTCTCACCTCTCGATACCCTCTCTTCTAGTCAGCAGCCTCTTGCATATAGGGAGATGCACCCTAGGTCATGTTACCCACCGGTCCGACCACCGTCTTAGAGGTGAGCCAGGTCGGTATGTGACAAAGTGGTATTATAGGAAGTTTTTACTTTGTATTACTGTTTTGGGTTGGTAGATATGATTATTGGAATTTTTTGACACTTGGTTAATATCTGTTCCTAGAAATATTCACCACACATATGGGAAATGACCAAGTGGACAAGGTTAGGAATTAATGTTCATGCTTTTCAATATTACAGTTGATATGATTTCACCTTGACTGATTGGTGTGATTTCCCCTACTTATAAATTTATTCTGTTTATGGTATATTACCCTTGTCTTATGAATATAAGGATGAAACATTTCATGCATCATATTAGGTATATAGGAATTCACATGACATGTAAGGTATCT
Source organism: Viscum album (assembly GCA_963277665.1). Classification (NCBI taxonomy): domain Eukaryota; kingdom Viridiplantae; phylum Streptophyta; class Magnoliopsida; order Santalales; family Viscaceae; genus Viscum; species Viscum album. The sequence continues at coordinate 1,283,060,871 of OY728138.1, read as the reverse complement.
TGCCATGTAGCTGTATTTTAGTTTTCCTTCTGATATGATTGTTTACCTTAAATGTATTCCCTGTTTTGTATTTATTTAGAATTCCTATTTATATATCATGTTTTAGTGATATATTTATTATGCTTCCTATTTATTATCATGCTTTCCTAATATCTTGATTCTATGCTTATTAGCATGTCTATTTGATTAAAATGACATGCCTCTATGTTATAGGTTTCTGCTTAGTGTTAACTACTTATAGTGACATGATTTTCCCATGGGGGGCATTATCTAAATCAATTATCCAGTATTTATTTTAAAATGGGTACTTGAAGTTTTTTTAAAGCCTTGTAAATGTTTAAAAAAATATAAATGTGAAAAAATGTAAAAGGATTGGGAAGTAAACCTATAGTGGTCTAATCATTTAAACCCTCATGTAAGGATAGTTTATGTTTCTCCCTATGTTTCCTTGGGATGAATGTGCAGTGTGTGTTGACTAGGGTTTTTTATAAAAATCTGGCTCGACATGAGATTTATAGTCAATGGAGAATTTTCCTCTTTCTAACGTTAATGCCTAAGGTGGGAAGTAACATTTACTAGATGTTTAATGAGATGATGAAATGGTTGTGTCTCTAGCTGAATATGTCTCTAGATGAACATTTTTGGATGGGTACCATATTAGTGTTATTTTTGGAAAATGATCTTTGGATTAGATCTTAATGGCTTATGTTCCTCTTGCTTAGTCAATGCTTAAAGGTGCGTTGGGTGTTTGGAGATGCAACGCGGCCGTCTGTGAAAGTTTTCCATGAATCTTGTGGATTGAATGATGGTTAAGTTTTTCTTGAATGCTTCTCATAAATAAGATTTTCTATGGTGGGAAGGTTGTAACATCCCACATTTTGAACTGGATGAAAAAGCAACACATTTTAAAATTTTCCATAACTAGGCATGACTTTTTTTAAAGCCAAGCGTCATAAATATTCTTTTTCTGAGAGTGGACACTAAAAGGTGATTTTATTTTAAAGAAATTAAATTAATTATATTATATTAGTATTTAAAATTGGATGTAAATTAAATTAAATTAAATAGGAAAATGATAATAATTATTTTAATAATAATAATAAATTTATTTTTATTATGATTATTATTAGTTATTATTATTTTTATTGTGGTTTACTATTATTATTAATTTTATAACAATAATTATTATTATTATGTTTTATTAGGATTTTAATAAAATCCAAAAGAGGTTTTCCTCCTCCCCCTTGGAGACCTGCACGACGCATCCCAATGAGGGATCTCCCCTTCGACGCATGAACCCACCCTCAGCACCCCCTCTCCTCATTCAATTCTAGCCAGTTCTCCACAATATATTTGTATGAATCTCCATGGCAGGCCTTCTCCTCCCTTATCTTAATTTCATCTAGCTTCGCTTCAACCTAATCAGCACTCGGTGAGGTGCGGTCAAACCCTAGACCAAGGGTTAAATCTCTTTTCTGATTTTACTTGAGTGCTAGGTTATGAAAATGGTCTCTCAGGTGTTTTTCTTGGGTGTTTTGTCAACTGCCACCGAAGGCAAGGTAGTTCGAGGCATTTCAATCCACCATATTTGAATTGAGGTGAGTTTTGTTATTTTCACTTGTTTCACACCTTTTGTTTTTGGGGATTTTTGTGTTTTTGACTCCCTAGAAATTAATCGTTCGGGGTTTGGTTGGTTTCATGTGGTTTCATCTTGATTTGGTTTATCGCCGACACCTAAGGTAAGGGTTTAATACCATTGGTTTTTGTTTTGTGACTAGTAAGATTTTGCTCTTTTTTAATAATATTAATATACTTATCATGTCTGTTTACCTCAAATTACTTTTCTGAATAGGTATATGCCTTGATCATGACACTTTCCTTTTTTACCCTTGAATCTCAAAAATGAAATTTCCATGTTTTGGTAAAGTGAATAAATTGGTAAATGGTTTGTGTAGGGTGTATGTTTCTTTTCTATCATTTTGTTTCTCTTTATATGTCTCATTTTTGTGTAGCTCACTGAAACCTGCCGAAAATGCCTTGTTATCACTTACTAAATTGTTTGGTTTGTTCAAAAGTGCCCATTATGGCCTTTGATTATAGAGAAAACCATTTAGGGTGTTCGCCTTGCCTCTTGGCCACCCCTTTGTGTGTGCCCTGCCTAAATTCCATCTTGCCTTGTTCTTTCGGTTATAGATGTGATGTGATAGTTTGAGTTGAGTGACCTTATTGAACAATTTAGTTAGCTTGTACTATTTAATTTCATTAATAACCTATCATTGAGGCATGTTTAGGCCATATGATTTTGTTTACATTCTATTGTACATGCAAGTGCCAAATTGTTATGCCCTGTTCTAGTGGTTCGACCTACATTCTAAAATTATTCACATAATAAGAATAAAGATGTTGTTTAGTTTCCCTAGGATTTCTAAATACCTATGAGTGATATAGGTTCCCAAATAGATTATCGAGGATAGACTCATTGGAAATGTGGCTAAGCCAAGCCTTGGGTGATACTTGACCCTTTCTGTGTGATATCGGGACAAGATTATGGTAAAGCCATACCCTTCTTGATTCTTTGTACTTCAAAAGATTTAATTGGATGAGATCAGTGGTATTGGGTAATTTTAAAGATGTACCGAAGAGATGCCTTTTAGGAAAGCCACAAAATCCGACTCTACAAATTGGACATAATAATAATAAATATGATGTTTGGTTTCCCTAGGAGTTCTAAATACATACGAGTGATACCAGTTCCCAAAGGGATTATCGAGGAAGGACTAGTTGGAAAAGTTTCTACGCTAAGCCTAAGGTGATACTTGACCCCTTTTGTGTGATATCGAGACATGATCATGGTAAAGTCATGCCCCAAGCGATACATTATCTTTAAAAAGATTGCCTTGGATGGACTCTATGGTATTGGATAATCTAAAAGATGTACTGAAGTGATACCTTTTGGGATGAGATCAGAATTAGACTCTACAACTTGAAAATAATGATAATAAAGATGATTTTTGGTTTCCTGTGTGGTTTTGACACCTTTATTATGTCCTATGACACTATTTGTTGTTACATATATTAGAAATGTAGTTAATGAACATAATTTGGGCTGTGTTACATTTTTTTATACCTTTTATTTTATAGACCCTTTTATATATAAATATACATCCTACTTATTATAGTTACTCGTTCAGATTTTACGACTTAGGCCAGAGCAAGTGATATGAGAAGGGTGTCTGTTTAGGAACCCAGACCAAGTTTCTAGTTTTAATTTCTATCACACAACATTTTTTTATATGGAAAAATTTTAAATTTACTATTAATTGTATGGATTGGGTTAGAAAACGGTGGTGCTGGCCTACTGAGATTTATATATCACACCCTACTCAGGACACCATTGCACTAGGGTACCCAAGTGGACTTTTCTTATTTTCATGAATATCGACTATGATTGATTTCTCATGCTATGTTGTTTGTATCTAGGAGTTGGGAGAAAAGGATTGAGCTAGAGATTAGGATGCTCAAGGAGATATCCCATGGGGATTAGTTATTTTATCATTTTTTTTGTGTTTTCAGGTATGCTATATTGTTTACTTCTTTCAGTAAGTATCATCACCATGACATGCATTCAGCTGTTGTACAATTGGTATTGGACACTTCTATTAATTTGTTAAATATTGTCTTCCGCTGCTTTGTCTCATATTTATTTGTTACTTACACTATTTTCTTTTACCTATACTCTGTTATACCATTTTGAAACTCTGATAAGAGGGTATAGTCTCCCCACTATGACCTCCTGAGACCCTCTCTACTAGTTGGTAGCCTATGGCGTATGGGGAGACTTTCCTTAGGCCATGTTACCCACTGGTTTGGCCACCGTCTTAGAGGTGATTTGGGTCGGTATGTGACAAGTATCAAGTAAGGCCCTAGGTCTGATCCCATAAACCACATTTAGGCATCCTTTATACTATCTCATCATGTCATTCCCTTATACTTAATTCCTTGAATCAAATCTTGAACTATAAATATATCCATGATAAACTCATAAATGCATAAATAAAATCGAGGGTTTGATGAATACTTAAACCCATAACTACCATTCATTTCCCATAATGATTACACATTTTTTGAGTTTTATGGTGGCACTCGTTACCATATATAATCAAACTATACATACCCACCTAGGGTTGGACTATCATTGGGGAACCCACTTGGGTTCCCAAAGTTATAATACTACAGAGGCACCCTCACATGGGTCCTCGGATTGAAAAAGGTCTCAATTCGACACTCAAAAATCTACGAATATCATGTCATATGACTTCATCAACTGTGTATCACAACCTTATTGGATACATGGGGTAAACCATATAAGAAAACACACAAGAAAATCCATGTGACTCATCTCAATCCTCATCATTTCACTTGTTCAATTCAATCACTGAAACCATGTATGTTCTAGTTTTAAAACTAGGAAGCACCCCTCAAGGTGCTAGTATGAATGGTCACCAAACCAATGGTCATGACCTTGGTCATCAGTGGATGATGTTTCTAGCTAGAGGAAAACTTCCAGTCATAGTACTTGGATCTCTATATGATCTATTGGATCTCATTTAATTAAAAAATTTAATTAATTTCAAATCATAAATTTAATGTACTTATTTAAAAATATTTTAATTCGAAGGTTGATCACTCTAAGTTAGAAGGGCCACATGATATAATGAATATAATCAAATTTATAAACAAAAAGTTATTTATGTAGGACTGCCTATATTTTATTTTAATCTCTCTATTTACATATAAGGGCTGGCATCAACTGTTAAGGCCCTCTCAAGGTCTAAACAAAATCGTCTAATATCACACCACATTCCTGCCCCTAACCTAAGATAAGAAACATAAAATAATTAATTATAAAACCTAAAACTAATTGAATAATATAATTATAAAATAGAATAACCACTAGAAAGATCACTAGTGGCCTTATCACACTAAAAATGAAAAAAATACACACCAGTGAACTGTTGTATTCCCCCGACCTTATTCTAGTCAAAATAACCAACACTCGACATGAATTCCATAATGTATTTAATTAACTTTTAGGGTAAAACTAGTAAAATTCCAAAATATTACATACCTATTCAAATAAACAAGAAACTAAATGAACATGAAATCTTGGGATTCCATCATCCTAGGAAGAACAAAATCCCCATGAGAATCAGGTGATTACAACCCGCTCTGGTGGAATACCTAATAAAAACATTATCTTGAGAACTCAAAATTAGAAACTATGAGAGGAGGATACAAGTATATATTTACAAAGTTGAATATTCACCTTAAATAAATGGAGAAATCAACCAAGACCACTCAATTAAAATTGATTGAAGAGAAGAATGAAGGGTAAAGGGAGCAGTCTCGTGCAAGGGGAGGAGAGGGGCGAAGAGTGTTTCCCCCTCTTAAAAATTCAAGAGGGGGCACGATGAATTTCCCTTTTTTTGCAGGATGAAATGTTTGGACACATTGTTTGTACAAACAATACACCAAATATACATCACTCCCTAACCAATTAAACCAACCTCAAATGGTTAGTCTATATTTTTTTTCCAAACCATGTATCAACTATGAAACACCTTTGTAACATTACACTTGTTTTTTCAGCAATCATGTAAAAAATGTGTACTAAGACCCCATGTCCAAACTAAGTCACACATATTCCTATGAAACTCACATAGTTTAACTTTAACCATGTGAAAACCATGTGATCTAACTATAATCCTTATAAAATAAACTATAAGTTTATAGAGGTACAAGGTGCGACATGATTTCCTCTAAATCGTATGCCCCAAACCATGGTCATCGGGAAAAACCTCAAAAACTTATAAAACATAACCTAAAGATACCAAGGTCCAATTCAGCACTCGATCTACCCATGGATTCCCATTTCATGTCTAAAAAATCAATTTGACACATTCCAACTCTTGGAATTCCATATTGAAACACTGATAAAAAATTATCCCATCCACTAATTGAAAACTCAAATTCTTTCTAGAAATTTCATCTTTTATAGACACTGAATCTTACACTTGGATACTTGAAAGTGGTTTCTCACCACATATAACTGGATAAAATAAACTTTTAAAATATATAAAAATATATGATAGATGATATTTTTTACTTTTATAAATTATGGATAATTTAATGTTAAAGAATTTGGAAGTATAAAATCAACGAAAATAAGTTTTAATCCTATATTGTTCTCTTTTTTGATAGGTTATGGAAAAATATCTTGTGTGTTTCTAAACATTATGATAACTATAATGAATATATATTTCATAACAATGGATGTGTAATAAAGAGGATAAAGTATGATAAAATCATTATAAATGGACAACAAACAAGTAAAATATTATTTACAGTTTCCAATGATCAAAATAGTTACTGTAAGATCATAAAAGAGGAGAATGAGATTTTCCAAATAAGACTTATCCATTTGGGTCAAAACAACATGAATAATATTATAAAATATTAATTTTTGAGGAATATACCTATGTTTAACCCTGAAACCCTAAATACTTTTGTTGTGTGTCACAAAGGAAAAATAGTGAACACGAGTTATAATAAGTTTGTGATCAAAATGGGTAAACCTATTGAGATAATTTACTTGGATGTATGTGGCTTTATTATCTTCAAACCAACCAATAGAAATCATTATCTTATTACTTTTATTGATGATTTTACATGTATGAGTTAGGTTTATTTTATTTCAAGTAAATCACACTTTAATAACTTTCAAAGGTGTGATGAAAATAAAATTTGATATGTTATGGAAATGTTACAGTATGAAAATGGATTTGAATACAATAATTAAATCATTGAGGAATATATTGAGAAGCATAAAATAAGTCATGAATAGATTGTTGCATAAAAACCCTATTAAAATGGATTATATGATAATAAACCAAGTTTGTTAGAAATGAGAAGGACTATATTATTAGAGAATAGAATATTGAAGTATTTTTAGAGACAAGGCACAACAATGGATATTTACATTCTATAACATTGTTTAATATAATTTGATTTGATCAATAATACTTCTTTGTGATTTGTAAAGAAACCCACTTTGAATATATTGTGATTACTTGGTATACCATGTTCCATAAAAATAAAAGGAATCTATTTTTGTAAGTTTGATGAGAAAGATAATGAGGGGATATTTATTAGAAATACACTTGGTGGAAAAAGTTACCAGTGTACAATAATAATATTGATTAGATAATTCATTGTATTGATGATATTTTTCTTGTAAAATTGAAATTAATTATAAATATAATTTCTTATTAATAATGAGATTGAATAAGATTAAAGAGAAAGTGACATAAAATATTGGATTCATTCAAGTACTCTATATTTTCATGGTTATCACATTTATTCTAAATTTTTAGTGACAAAGAAGGTACAAAGAAAGGAATATGTATGTAATAAAAACATATGAAACATGTTGAGTCTTAGAATATCCTTATATATTGAAACAAGGCTGTTCTTGAAAAAGTTTGAGAAACTCCAATCATACCGGCATTCTTTCACAAGTAGAACTAAGATGTCTTAAATAATTATTGTAACATGGGGATTAGATAACAAAAATGTATAAAGAGAATAATAATATTGAGAATAATGACACTTTTAATTTGTTTTCATATCCCAAATACAATAATGTAATCATGAAAAGTTGTTTTTTTCAAAACAAACTTAATGTGAGGGTATAAATAGAATAGAACAATGCTCATATTATTTGAAAGAGATATTCTAAAATCAAGGTTATAAACCTTGATGAGACTTTTTCTATAGTATAAATTCTTGAAATGATTTTAATATTTCATGTGATATGTTATCAAAGGAATTATAAAGTGTTACAAATGGATTTTAAGTCATCATTATTGAATGTTTGACCTGACTAATAATTTTATATTAAAAAAATAAAAGTTTTACCCTTCATGATGATGGTTTCAAGTTTACTAGACAAATAAAGCACTTTATGGGCTTAATAAAGTTACCTAAGCATAGTATTTGGAAGTATAAAAAATCTTAATGATTTTGAATTTAAAAAAAATTTAAAAGTAGATTAAAATATGTTTTTTTTACTATTTTTTTTAAAAATGTAAATGGGTTTAGGTTTAAATAAGTTTTAAAAATGGGTTCGAAAGGAATTATATGGGGTAAAATATTTAATTAAATCTGAAATGAATTTATTTACACAATGTATCTGCACTAGATTGATGAACTAGAAAATGCATTGAGGGAGGAATCACCTTTCATGTTTTTATGTGAAATATGCTACCATCCCAAATTCCTTTCACTTTAATTAACATTAATTGAATTTTTTGGCAGTAATTCCTTTTTCCTCACCCCCTATAAAAGCTGATCCACTTCACCCATATCCCATCACTATCCACACTACTCTTCCTCTTTCTCTCAATTTTTTTCTATATATCTTTCTAGAGAATAATTCTAGTGGTTGATGAATTTGTGGAATGATTTCCAATGGGTGAAGGATATCATTAGCTTCATTAAGAGGTATTTTTTTAAATGTTGTTTTTAATTATTTTATTCTATTTAAATGTTTAATTACATATATGTAATTTCTTATTATTATAATTAGTTCATAATTATGAATACAAAAGTATAAATTTGTACTAATATAGTAGTCGATAATATTTAATTAATAGTAAGTAAAGATATTTAATTAAGATTTAGTAACAAATTTTTGACAAAATTAACTATAGAAAATATTAAATTCCTAATAATTTGTTTATGCTAAAAATATTAATTATTATTTATGGTGTATAATTTAGTAAAAATAAGTATAGTTAGTAAAAATTAAAAATATAACTATTAATTAATATTTAAAAAGATGAATTAGAATTGAAGATTTATTTACATCAGTTTGGGAATGGGGAAATACAAATAAAATAAAACAATGCCTACAAAGTACTCAGTGAGACTCAACCTTGAGACCCCCCTTAAGACCCCTCAAAAGATTTACCATAATGATACATCCATGATGGAAAATTATAATTGAAGAATTATAATTAAAATGTAAATAATATTAATAAAATATTGATTAGCTTTAATGAATTATAATTATTATCCATTTGTAAAAAATTATTAATAATACATATAAACTTTTAGTATTAATTTATATTAATGATATGTAATTAAGATTGTGTAATTATATTTAAAAAAATTAATCACATGTATGAGTAATTTTCAAGGAATTATTAATTTCATATATTATTTTAAATAATAATTTCTTTATATTTATATAGTGTGAGAACTTTGGGTAGTGAGGTATCACTTTAGATCTACCATGGGGAGATCTAGGGGCTTTTCCCTTACTAGGTTCGGTGATATTTCCTGTGCTTACTCCACTTAACTAAAATTGAGAAATATCATTAGAGGCCGTTTATAATAAGACCACCATTTTTAGAAAATATAAAGTAATTATCCATACTAGTAATGAATTTAAATTAATATTTTTAATTGATTAATTGATAAAAAAATGGTTTCGTAATCACAATTAAGTAATGAAAATGCAATTATTTTAGGGAATGCTATTAGGGAATTTTGATTAATGATCTTATAAAATAATTTCACATAAAAAATCATGTCTTATTGTGACTAAAAATATACTGAAGTTATCTAGGATGATCAAGGAGCTTCCTGTACTAGACTACCAACACTAGTGGTTAACACAAGAGATTCTGTTACCCGGGTTGATGTTTGTGAAATAATTCATGAGTGATTAAACCCAAAACCTAATTAAGAGATCCATTATATTAGTTAAACAAACATATAATAATGACATAGGTTATGGAACATATCTTTTCAACAAATTGATGGTGATTATTGGTTGTAATAAACAACATTATTCATAAAAATATAAAAACAATACTAGAAAAATTCCCCAATACCATGGGTCTACAACCACGGGTCCAAGAACCTTGGATATAGTTTATCCTATAGCCATGGGAACAAAATTTTCATAGACATAGGGCCTCTACCTCCATAGGAAATCACAATCATATAGATATAAATATTCTAGATTAGCCTAGAAAGATGGGTTCCAGTGCCCGTGGCCATATGGATACATAAAAAAAGGTTTCCTATACAGAAAGTACCTATATACATGGGTGAATGTTACCCATGAAAGCATGTCAAGATGGTGCAGACCTATCAACATGGGTTCCATGCCCATGATGATAGACCCTTGTGGAGGGATGGATACCACTATGAGAATTTTATCCCATGGTGATATCCCCTTGTGGGGGAAACCTACCATCACAGGTATGTCCACCCTTGGTGGAATCCCCCCCCCCCCATAGGAGATGCCTACTAGAAAAATAATTTTTAATCATGGAAGAAGCCCATCATAGAATATTCCTAGTTCCATGGGAACTATTTCCCTTGGTTGTAGGGCCTCCTTGTAAAGGGGTACCACTATGCGCACCACCACCAGTGGCTTTAGAGCTTTCGATCTAGCTGTGTGGCCTATAGGATTTAATATTATATATATAAAATAATAATAATTATATAATAATTATAATATTAAATATGTTAATATATATACATATATAAGGTTCTATGATGAAAGGGTAAGTGTCTATAGTCAATATCGACAAGGGTATTAGATTGAATCCTTACCTGTGCATTATATATATATATATATCTTCATGGGCTATAGATGACAACCATATGAATAGTGGTCAGATCCTGAGGAATATTTCCATGGACCATGAATATGAATATATACTTGAAGGATATATCTATGGATTTATCGGCCCTGGAAATGATACTCATGGTAGTAAACTATGACCACATGCTTTGGGGAAACAACCACAAACATGACCCATGACTGTAGCCCAATTTTCTACTTATAAATTGTTTAATGGAACAAAAATTAGAGGTTTATAGTGTCTATAATCAATTGAAAACGATAAAACAATACAACCATATATTATTCTTAGAAGAAGAACCATCTAAGGATTATGATGTTGTTTCATATTCTATGGAAGAAGAAAACCAATTGAAGACTCTGAATAGGATCTATGAGAAATTTGATGAGGAAGAAGTGTCTGATGATGAAATATGAGGGTAAGGAATTGGTGATGATAAAGAGGAAGACAAATAATCTTATGTAAAATCTACTAGAAATATAATGGTCCTACACTATACACAATGTAAGATATATAATACAGTCCTGATTATATGTTTGTTGGAATCTATTTCAAATATTCCTTAATTTTATTAGTATATTATCACACCTAAAATTCAGTTTGTTGAATTTGTTGGTGATAGATAAGATTCAATGAAGAAAATACTATATGTTAAAAGAGAATTTCTAAGTAAATATGAAATAAAAAGTGTATTGAAGTAATTTAATATAGAGGAAAATTGTAGATATTTATATGAGGATCAAAAATGAAAAAAATACGTTATTAGGGGTGATAAATATGGTAATGATTACAAAATTATTTTGGAGGAGATATGTGGAATCTCTATTGAAGGATATAGGATTTCTAAGAATGAATCACCTCGTACCTATATCTAGTCCAACAATACATAAGACCATACATCATTAGAATCACAATTTATATGAACCATTATTATTGATATGATTGATAATTTCTATGATTTTCCTATAAACCGTGTACAAGAGTAGATACAACAATGTCTGGAGAAAAAAAAATTATATGGGAAGGCATATAGGAAGAAACATAAGAAAATTGTGAGAGTTTACCATGATTGAGATGGCTCTTACTGAGTGTAACCACAATTTCTATCTACAATAAGTCATAGAAACCTAATTTTCTTCTACATCGACACAAATGAACATGTGCCTCAAGATAATCAGGTTGATATTTATCATGTATGCTTCCAATTTCCATTCTATGAATTTAGGCCATGTATTTTCATATTATTTTCTATAAATAGTTTATATATATTTATGGAATGTTTATGCATGTAAATAATACTAGTTTACTACTTATTGTGGAAACACAATATGGTAATAATTCACTTGTGCTGCTTGTATTTTGAATTATAGAGAGGGAAAATTCTAATTTATTCAGCTGATTTTTTTTTCTCATCAACCTACATTTCACTAACATTCATGGTGCATGTTTGATATCAGATCATTATTAGATAACCATGGAGGAAATCAATTCATATCATTTTATACAGTGATCACTAATTATAATTTAATAATACCGTGTTAGACACATTTCTAGAAATGTGTAAAATATGTTAGATGATGAAGTCTAATATGTCAGTTTACTATGATTATTTATTATGTCAATGTAATGATTACATTAATTTTTATAAAATTTTTACATTTCATTATTCCATATGATCTAAATCAGTGAAAGTTTGAATTAATATTAGAAGGAATTTATAGGACTAATAAGGATGTTTATGACTATGATGCATGTTTTTAAAGATAAATGGTTATTGGTATATGCCGTGTGGAAGAGGTATAGACTCATGACCACAAACATTATGGAGTGCATCAATGATATATTTAAGGTTATACACAAGTTTCTTAAAAAATATATAGTCCTGGGGACATTTTATCATTTTGTGAAGTATTTCTTAGAAATATTAAGGAAGGATATTGATGGGATTCACTAAGTGTTGTGATTTATATGAAACTTTAAATATATGATTAATAAAATCATCAAATAGTTTTCTAGTTATCAATCACAATTTTTTAATAAATAATCCAGTCAATTCGAAGTAACTGAGTTCCATGAACCCATCATGGGTAGTGGTCACCAAGCGTTTTCGGTATTACTAGAAAAAAGAACTGTTACTATAGAAACATTCCATATATTAGTTATCCATGGACACACATCATTGTAGTATGCATATCAATGAACATATATCAGGAATCATATATTGATCCAATGTATTGGCTAGACATCATTTCTAACCAATATAGTAAACCATGGATACCTATATTGAAGGTTAAATATTTCCAAAAACGCAAATAATATCCTAATTTGATACACAAAAATAGTAGGTTTTATAAATGGTGAATATTGAAGTATAAAAAAACTAGAATGAGTTGGATTAGACATAGGAATAAGGCCAATGTTTGAGATATAGTATATGTCATGAATAATGTCACAATAAGAAGTGATAACCTAACATTTATATATTGAGTTCCAATTATTAATGATAATAATGTATTACTTTTGAATGAAATTAATGTTTCTATCTAATTTATAAGACATATATGTTACATTTTATCTAATGTCCATCTATATCCTATCCAATACTGGTACTTCCAATCCATTTTTTTGTAATTTCTAAAATCCACTTTAATGTTTAGTGGGAACATACATTCCAAAAAACAAAAAAACCAATATATATCCAAATTTAAATTCAAAATTCAAACCATGCTTCAACCAAATCCATGATTTCTAATTTAAAAGCACCTCAGTCCCATCACATCGAACCACCTCGGGCCGCAAGAGAACTGTAAACCACCTCCTGAAACAGGGGATATAACATATCACCTAACACATTATCGTCCCCATAAACAAATCTCCATCATCATCATGAAATTACAATCATCAAAAGAAAATAGATGCAACTAGAACCATAGCTATAAAGCCTTGAAACATATGCATCAACTGAAAACACGTCACTTTAGAGACCATCGTCATCATCATCACCCAATCACCATCAGAGATGATAGATGGAAAAAAAGAATAACCTTAATCCTCACCTTATAGAAACCACCACCATAGGAATAATTATCCAACAACATCATCCCAAAAAACAAATTTTAAATGATGAAAAAGTAGAATAAAGAACCATGAAACCTGAACCGGAAAATACCGATGGGATAAATCCTGCAAAGAAAATTTTCCATGAAACCCATCTACCACTCTAAAATCACATCCAAAAAATTCTTGAAATCCACTAATCCAGACCAACTTGTAGAGGAGTGATTGAATTATAAATATAGGGAAGATTGGGAGTGGTCAAGATATCAACAATGATCCACAACCAATGCCAGGATTGCCAAACCAAACCAAGAACATTGAAACTCTGAACCCGCAATTCATTGCACATAGAAAAATAAAACAAGGACCACTAAAACTTAGGTTGAAGCCATAATTGGATGAGCCTAATAGAACACTTTCGACTGATTGAACAACACTTCCCAAAGCCAACATGAAACCACTATAGTAGACCGATTGGGAGTAAAATGAAGGAACCAGATGTCAGAGCAGCATTTCAATTAGGTTAGGGCCTCAATAGAGAAGATCATCCTTGACTGGGCCACCAAACCTAACTTTCAAAGCCATCTCCATAAAAATGTAATATCTGAAAAAATACAATGGAAGAAAACTTCTTGGAAGAAATCACTGAGAAAGGACTAGATTAGATACAAGCCAAGCATTTGAGAATCTAATACAACTCAACCCACACATCCCAAATCTCCCTAATAAAACTGTCACACTTGACCAAAATGGGTTTAAAAGCATGGAAACTAGTAGGATAGAGTAGGGGAAGTGAAAATTAGGGCTTAAATAGAGGGAAAATTCCATAAAAGGGGCTGAGCAGGAGTAAAGAAGCATGTGAAACTAGAAACAAAGAGAGAAAGGATAAAAAGGGAAAGGGAGAAAAGGTGGATGGATATATATAGGATTATAATATTCTCAATGTTCAGAAAAAAACATGTTTCACATGAGGTTACAGAGTGGAGTGAAGTTTTATGGGTTAGGGTTCATAAATAATACCATTATCATCACATTCCACTACTATCAGATATTACATCATTTCTACATTACTTTGGTTAGCATTGTTATATCTGAGTTGACATTTTTTGATCATCATATACTAGGATCACTTACTACGAGATGAAGTTATAATACTTTAATTTTCCACCTTCCTGATGGGGAGATGACCATTACCCTAATAGATTTAACATTTATGCTTTTTCTTACTATTTAGGTTGTTGTAGTCATATGACCCACCCATAGATACAATATTTTTCTTTTACACTGATTATTATGACTATAAATTGAGGGAGATGATATAGCTATAGGAAATAATTATTTGTACATGGTATGGGTTTCCATGTTCCTTACATATTTACCCAATGATGTTGAAAAGTAACGGTCATGAATTATGTGCATGGATAAATCTTATGGCTTATTTTAGGGATATAATGTGTTGATCACACTTGTATTTGTTTCCAACTTATGTATTCAGGGCTACCCAAGGACTTCAATTAGTTTGAAAGATACATTTGGGCCTCTGTGTAGTTGTAATACACTTATCAACATTATACACAGTATGATGATTATTCGATAATGATCTTAGGGGATGTGTTATCCTCATTTAGATTTGGTCATAGTAGTTGAGGAAACACAATAATTTTATAATTAAATATTACATATTATTAAACGAATATTCATTAAATTTCATTAAAATCTATTTCATAACTATAAATTTTTAGTTTATTTGGAAACATAGATAAATAAAGAACAAGTACATAAAATATCTACACCATCTTACACATAGTTCCTTATAACTATAACCATTCTTATACATTTCATACATAAAACCTTTTTTCACATCCTTGTGAAAAGGAAACATAATAGAGGGTGAGCTCAGACACTCTATAAGGATTAAAAAGGGAGATATAAATGATCATTTAAGCATAACATGGGCATAAGGGTATGCAAACATGCACTTAACATTTTAAAATTATATATATAAATTCATAGATCATAAAAATTAGTCATGACATAAATATTTGATGTTCATAATACATGAATCCTAAAGGGGTCAAACAACATTAACCATGAGAGAAAAACATTGGCATAATATCATGTCATAAAAGAGTGGTATAAAGTGTGTCATAATCATAATAATAGAAATTTTATGTCAAGGATACCCAAAAATATATTATTCAAATGTTCATATTGGGAAAACCACACATGCACCAACTTTAGAATTGGGATGACCTCTATGTACCCTTCATTGGGCCTAAGATAACCTGTCATGTACCCACTTCTTGCGAATGGGATAACCTCCCATGTACCCTATTTTTGGTATTGGGATAACCTCACTTGAACCATTTGAGAACAAAAAACATAAATATTTACCCAATGAATTATAGAAGTATAATGGACCCACACATCACATAATCACAGTCTATTCATAAAGAAGACACAACATCATGAAAACATTTATCATTTAATGTAAACTTAACCTCTGTAAAATAAAATGAGTTTCATAAATACTTTATCATCATAATTATAAACCATATAGAGAAATAATAAGGATAGTATCATAGGATCATATCCCCAGTAAATCACAAGTAACATCAAAGGATGTTATCAGAGTTATAAAATTCTTTTAAAAGATTACTGAAATATTTCTTGAGGAAAATAACTTTTTCCTTTTGAAATCAGTTATTTAAAATATAAAAAATTCAAAATATTGAGGAAATAAATTTCTTTGAAAATAACCCTAGAAACATAAAAATTAATCTTAAAATAATTTAATAGTTATGATGGAAGAAAATTTTATTTGTGTCATGTATGTAAAAAAATATTATGTTCACACCTTTGGTAAAAATTACCTCATTCAAAAAATGAAAAAAATATCCATTTCAAGCCTTTTTTAGAAATTAAAAAATGGGTAAAAATAAATTTAATAAATATTTTGAGATTTCTAAAATCATTATTAAAGTAATTTTAATGAAAATATGTACATGTAAGAAAAATATCCTTGATTGAAGAGTTAAATAAATTAAGTTTTTCTTAAAACATTTCTTTCAATATCTTGAGTACTTAAAAAGAGAAAAATGAAAGAAAAAATTATAATTTCAAGAAATAAATATTGTATAAGAAAATAAGTAATATATATATATATATAAATAATCTTATATTTTTTTCACCATAAACATAAGCATAAAAAATCTTGGTAAAAAATGATATTACAACGTCAAACCATTACCTCATGTTTAACGTGATTCATAAGCTGTCTAAACTCAAATATAATAAATTAAAATTTATTAAAATTATTAAAATTAACTATATAAATAATTTTAATATGATATATGATCCACTAATAACATTTCAACACCAATTTATTAATAATTATTTATTAAAATCATCATTTTGTGTCTTAAGTGTTTTGTTTTTCATGAAAGTTTCAGTTCAAAAGTTATAGTACTTGTAATTTGATCATGGTTACATCATATCCATAATTTTAATTATGATATAAATACCATATATATTTATTATATTCATATTTATAATGATCTATAAAATATAGCAATATAAAAATGAATTACATCATTCATGAAGATGATAATTCATACATACACATGAATGTTGATTTCCTTTTCTAAAGAAAAGAAGTAAAGATAGATAAATAATATTTTATCATTAAAAAATAATTATTACACCATAAATAACATATATATTTATTAAATACATAATTATAAATATACATGTGAATAATTTATAGAAAAGTATTCACATCATTGTGTGGAGGTGGTAGTCAACACATACACACAAGAAATACTTTCATTTCCCAATTGATAGATTATAGGTGAAAATGGTTTTAAAATAATCATAATAAAATCTTATTATATTTAGGATACTGGATTGATCACATTATTATAGATAAAATAGATATATATAAGGTATAATAAGAAATAAAATTGAAAGAGCTCGGTTAAGAGTTATACCACTTTGTTGAGAAACCTTCTTTGAGTTACACCTTAAGCCTTAAATTGATAGTATTATGACAAAAAACATTTAGGAAATTTTCATTTATTTTCAAAATGTATTTGGGTATGTTTTTTCTAAGATAACTAGCTGTTTATGTGTAGATAATAGAGGATTGGCGATGTGATTTATAAAGGAGGGAGAGGACACCGTTAGAAGTTTTTAGAAGATTAAAATATAGTTATGTATTACTCAATCAAAATGCTTCCAAATGGAAAATTATCAGAATTTAGGATAATACAGGGTAAAATATAAATACATAATAAAAATAAGATAAGTATATTTTAAAATGTTTCTCCAATCTCTTGGTTTAACCCCCCCCTCAAAAAATCAGTTTAACCAGAACAATGGTAACAAAATTTTATTATTTTTACAAGTCATTATTACCAAAAATTAAAGTGGGTTAGTTAAAATTTTTAAATGATTATTAAAAATATGTAATAAATTTTATCCAATTAAATTTATATAGGTGGTATAAATTAATTTGAAAATAAACCAATAAAATGTGTCGGAAAACAGTTTTCCAAAAAAATGCATTTTTAAGTATAAAAATATTTTAATATCATAATTAAGAATAATATAGATGTAAATGATATTTATTGGATCATTTTTAATCAAAATGAACAAATGAAATTTTAATATCAATTGAAAAAAATGTTACTTTTTAAATACTATAACGGAAAAGATGGGTTTCTAAAGAAGTGATATTTTTTACTATTCATTAAAAAATTATTATTTCTAGAAAATACCAAAATTTCACCTGAAGATAATTTTGATATGAATTTTTAAAAAATGATATAATTTTTATAAAATAAAAATTATAAGAGTTTCAGAAATTAACTATAATATCAACACACAAAATGAAATAAAAACCATTTTTGAGGAAAACATAATTTTGAAGCATAAAAAAACTTTACTAAAAATTGAGTACTTATTTATTATGAATTAATATATAAATTTGAATAATATATAACCTTCATACATATTTTTTATAATTTTTTATTCTTATTCATATCTCTAAATTAATTTTTAGGTTGTAATGGTATACTACATCACTGTTAATTTAGACTCGGGGTTGCATGTCAAACAAGATATAAAAAACAGAAAATTTATTTCAATTGAAAAATTTATATAATCTCAGGATGTTAAATTTTACCCCCCTTTAAAGTGAATTTCTCCCATTAAATTCACTCAGTTAGAAAAAGATAAGGATATCTCTCCTACATCACATCCTCTAGTTCACATTTAGCATATTTGATTTTCTAATTCCTCCAGAGAACTTTAACCAGGCGAGTAGTATTATTACATATAAATTTTTCTCTACAATAAAATATTTCTAGCGATTTTTATTCATGGGAAAGATCATGTTGTAGTGGTAAAACCTCTTAGTTTAGTACATGTGAAAGACTAGGTATGTACTTTTTCAGGAGAGATACATGGAATACATTAGGAACTTGAGATTGGTTTGATGGAAGTTCCAAGAGATAAGATACAGTATCCACTCGATCAAGAATCTCAAAAGTATCAATATAACTATTGGTAAACATTACCTTATTTATAAATCTCATAACATTATTCCATGTAGAAATTCACATGAATACCTTCTCAACAACTTTGAATTCTAGATATCGCTTGTGATTTTCTGTATAAATCTTCTGTCGACTCTGAGATGACTTTATGTGTTACTGAGTATTCATAACCTTATATTCCATTTCCTCATCTAGGTAAAGTCATAATACATTTAATTATCTAAATTCATCCCAACATTTCCATGTTCTATACTTCTTTCCATAGAGGGATTCATAACTAGTCATCTGAATACTAAAGTGAATTATATTATTGTAAGGAAACTTAACAAGAGGAAGGTGTTGATCCCAAATACTTTTAAAATAAATAGAATAATATCTCAACATATAATCCAAGGTTTTAATAGTTCTATCAGAATGACTATATATCTAAGGAAGATAAGCAGTACTAAAACACAACCCCGTATCCAGATCTGACTAATGACTTCACTAAAACTTCTAGGAAAACCTTACATCTTGATCATATAAAATAATATTGGGTACTACATTAAAACTTAACACTTAATTAATGTATATTTTATAGAATTAACTAAGATAGAAATATTAATTAATGGAAAATCAATATGATGATTTCATAAGGCGATTGTCTACAACCCAAATATCATTATGGCCTCTATATGTTTTGGGGATCCCAATGAAAAAATCTATGGTGGTGTTTACCTATTTCCATTATGGTATAAGTAATAATTATGACATCCCCATGGAATTATATCTCTCATCATTAACTTTATAACATACAAAGAACTAAGATACATAAATTTCAATAACTCTCTTCATGTTTTACAATAAGAAATAATATTTCAGATATCTATATGTCTTCATACAAATATGATGAATAGGGAGTGCTGAACTATGCGATTCATCTCACAAGTCCATCTTCATGTTTTGTATTTATGAGAGACATAGTGTTTTCTTGAACATTATCATTCCATCATAATCAAGGTTGAACATATGAACATTTCTTAACTTCTTTTACAACTCTATGTCTTCCTTATATGCCTCTTTAATCTTCACATGGATAGATAGTTGAACACTCATTTAATTAATATATGATTTCCCCCCTTACTTCATGTTTTAAATTTCCATCCCTTTCAAATCTATAAATATTGGATCCTTTATGATCCTAATCATTGATAAGATATCATAATTATTTCAACTGAGATCATCATCCAATTTGTTTGCATTTCCAAGGCGGTAATGTATTAACCAATCACAATATTTAATCAACTCCTACAATTTTATCTAGCGCATATTCAACTATTTCTAATTTAATATATACTTTAAACTTTTAGGATAAATTTATATGTCACATATTTATCTGTAAAGATAATTTTTTCACACCATTAATTAAAAGATTACCACAACTAATTCCAAATCATGAGTCCGTTGATTTTTCTAATGAATCTTCAATTGACACGAGACATCGACTATTACTATATCATTATATATAATAACACATTCCATCCACTTTTTCAATGCATAATTATAGATTTCAAACCCTTCTCTATTGCAGGGAAGTGTGACTATAGGTTCCTCGACCAACCTTCTTTTCATATCCTTGAAATTTTCATCACATTCATCTATCCAAAGGTACTTGAATCCCTTCTGAGTTAACTTGGAAATTGGATTAGATATCAATGATAAATTCTTCACAAAGAATCTTTAACATGCATCGAATCCAAGAAAACTATAGATATCAAGCATAATGGTTGAACAAATCCAATTTTTAATAACTTCCATATTTGATGGATCCACTGATATTCCTTCACTTGAGATTATATGACCAAAAAATGAAACATCCAATATCCAAAATGCACACTTGGTAAATTTTTCATAAAGTTTATCCTTCCTTAGGGGAATTAGTACAATACAAATGTGATATTTATGCTCTTACATGATATTGGAATATATAATAATATCATCTATAAAGACTACCAAAAATAGATCAAGGTAATCTCTAATGATTATATTCATTAAATACACATATATAGTGGGGGAATTTGTAAGAACAAATGGAATAACTATAAATTCATAGTGATCATACCACATATATAATTATGTATTCGGTATGTCTTAACTTTTTACCCTCATTTGATAGTATCTGGCTTGATGATCAATGTAGGAAAAATATTGAGCTCCTTATAATTGATCGAAAAAAACATTTATATGGGGTAGATGATATTTATTTTGATTGTGACCTAATTTAGTTCCCAGTTATCAATGTAGAGTTGAATTGATTAATATTTCATCTTATGAAAAAGAATAGGTGCACCCCATGGTGATGCACTTATCCAAATGAATCCATTATAATGATTCTAATAGATTTTATTCTTCAATTCCTATAGTTAAATTTTGTTCTATTCTATATGGATGCATTGAAATAGTTGTATCGCCATGTATGAGTTTTATTAAAAACACAATTTCATGATTCATAGGAAGGCTAGGAAACTCATTCGAAAATTCATCAAAACAATTCCATAAAACAATCATATATTTGATGTTGAGTTTATCACTGACCATATAAGATAAATACACATTTGGAATAATAACCATGATCCATACAATGGATGAAATTTCCTTTTTAAGTTTATATTTTTCCTCACACTAATATAAAATCAAATACTGGTTAAAAATATCAAATGTGACTTCCCTTTATCAAAAATAGATATGGTATTTATAAAAATAAATAAAATCCATTCCCAAAATAACATCACATTGAACTATATGAAGAATAATGAGATTTTTAGGAAGCATATTCCGAAAAACATCAATTGGAGATGAATCATATACATGTGACACAATCCTCATACAATAAGATTTTTTCACTTCCAATACAATATTTAATTATTGAGGTGGTATTGTGATACACTTATCAAATTCTACATATATAAAAGAGTGGGTAGATCCAGAATTAAATAAGACATTAATAGTTCTAAAGTGGATGGTAAGTTTACCTTTCACCACTTTGTTATTTTAACCCACATAAACAATGATGATTCAATGAGATTTACAATTTTATTTGGGATCAATAGGTTACTAAATTTGATCACCATCATTAACCCTCTATTCGAGCTTTGGTTAAAATAATTCCCATACTACTTGATTTTCAAATTCTAGTGGGTTACTGGTGTATTATATGTATATTTCTATTCATTCACATAATTAGCTAACTTATTCCCATAACATCATCATTTTATTTACCAATAAAATTCATTCACATAGTTCAATAATTTACTAGTAAAATTAAGAAAATTTAGTCAATGTTTCTTTATACATTTCTAGTATAAAGTAAAACTTATCTTATTTTCTCTATGGTTTTTATTACTATAATTTCCTTTGATTTTTTTCTTTCTTTTATTATCAAAATCATGAGATTAATGGGTGACTATAATCTCTATTTCTACCTTGAAAACAATTTGAATGATTTATTTATAGCCACTGAAGTATCTTATGAATAATTACCCTAATAAATTATGCTTTAAGACACTAAAAAATCAATCAATCTTACTTTCAGGTTGGATGATAATAACAGAATCATATCTCATAAGTCTTGTAAAATTTTCCTCATGGGTGATAATGGATTCATCATCCTTATTATTTAGCATAAATAATTAATTCCCCATTTTTGTATAAATAATATAATGAATTTAATTCTTTTAAAATAATCATTTAAACTCACCCCACTCAATAGAGTCAATTTATTACCATTCTCTCATTTTCTTTATTAGAATCCACCATTGATTTTCTTCACCTTCAAAATGATAAATAGCTAAAATAATATTTTCCTGTTCTAAACACTGGTGAACAAAAAATATCTTTTCAGTGGTACTGATCCATTGCTTAGAAACTGTTTTATTAATAAAACAACTAAAATATGGTGGATTTTTCTTCATGAAGGACTTGAAAGAATGTTGTTCCCTTATTTTCTTGTTTGGATATGAAACATGATCCATGGATTGAGAAAGTTGGGTAACCATTTTAATGATATTTTTCATTATGATTCCCATAACATTTAGTTTATTAGGAGTAAAATTATTTCATTATCCATTACATTCAGTGTTAACACGGTACATTTAGGTGACATCAATTGAGTAAAACCAAAAATCATAGTGTAAGCAATAATAATAAATGTGAAAAACAAAAATTCATGAAAATAATTCATAATAGTTTTAAATCATGTGACCTTATTTTTAATCTATGATACTTTATATTTAACCTAGGACATACTTATTCATCATCTATTCAAATCTTTTATAATGTTTCATAATGAAAATGATAATTAACCTAAGCATATCCCACAAGAGTGTCTATCCAGTTTTGTAGTTTTGGCTCACTCATCCTGCACCAGGGAAGATTGAGTTAATACCCAGTTCAACGTATACAAAGTTATTACCCCTACAATCATATGTTCTCCAACCACATCCACTTATTAGTTTTAATATAGGGATTTATTTTCTAGGAAAATAATACTTATTTCTTTACTATAACTTAGGATGTTCTCCTATATTTAGGACTATTATAAGGGTTCACATCCTAGTTTCCAAAAAAACACTAAACATTGCTTCGATACCAACTAAGGTGACCTAAGTGTTTCATAATTAAATATTATATCTTTTTATATGAATATTCATTACATATCATTATGATATACACCTAAAACATGACGGTTTAGTGTGTTTGGAAAATTATATACAAAAACAACTGGTAAATAAAATATCTACACCATATCCCACTTAGTTCTTCATAACTAGAACCCTTCTTATATATATTATACTAAAAACCATTCTTCATATCTTGGGGAAAATGAAACAATATTTAGGGTGAGATTAGATTCTCAATAAGGGAAAACAAGGGATACATCAATGATTATTTTATAATAACATTATTATAAGGGAATGAGAACATGAGCATGAAATTTGAAAATAAAACCAAGTAATTAATAGATCATAGTCATGATTCATGGCATAAAGTTGGATGTTCATAATACAAGAATCAAAAAATGGATCAGTTAACATGAGTGATGAGAGAATAAAATTGGCATTATATCATGTTATAAAATAGTGTAATAAATTGTGGAATAATAATAATCATAGAAATATTATTTTATGAATACCCACCAAGACATTATTCACATATTAGACGTGGGATAACCACCTGTGTACTTTCTACAGGTTTGGAATAACCACTCGTGTACCCTCTTATAGTCTTCGGAAAACATCTCATATAACTTATTTTTTGGGATTGGGATAACCTCCCGTGTACCATCTTTTTGGGCTTGAGATAACCTCTTATATACCCTTTTATCCCATAAAACATAAAAATTTACCCAAGTAATTGGATATATATAATGTACCCACCCATAACATAATCATAATTCATTCATATTTATTCCATAAGATAATGAAAATATTTATCATTTCATCATATCTTAACTCGTGGAAAAGAAAATCGGTTCTACCAATATTTAATCATTATAATAATAACCATAAAAAGAAATAATAAGGATGTTTTTATAGGTTCATATCCCTAGTGAAGCATAAGTTACATCAGATGATGTTATCATAGATGAAAAATACCTTGAAAAGATTATTAAAACATTTTATGAGAAAAATAAACTTTTCATTTTGAAATCACTTATTTAGAATAAAAAAATATCCAAAATATTAAAGAAAATAATTTCTTAAAAAATAACCATGGAAACTTGGAAAGGAAGATTTAAGTCATTAAGAGATCATTATATCATGTAATTATTTTCATGTCATATATTTTAAAATATTGATTATGTTCACACCTTCAATAAAAATTACCTCATTTCAAAAAACAAATACAAGAATATTCCTTTTAAATATTTTATAGAAAGTAAAAAATGGGTAAAAATGACTTTATTAAATAATTATATAATATTAAAAACATTATTTAAATTATTTTAAAGATAATATGGACATGGATGAATAACATTCTTGACCGAAGAGAGAAATCAATTCAATTTATCTTAAAAAATATATTCTTTCTATACATTGAGTAAATAGAGAGAGGAATATGAAAGGAAATGTTTTGAACTAATAGAAATAACTAGAGCGTAAAAAATAAGACATATATTAGATATTTTCACCATTTTAAATATTAACATAAATAATCCAGGTAAGAATGAGATTGTAACATAAAACCCTTACCTCAAGTTTGAATTGATTTATAAGAGCTCTAACCTTCTTTATAATAAATTAAAATTTATTAAAATTCCATACCAAAAAAATATAATTTTAAAATAAATATGATCCAATTATTACAATTCAACACCAATTTATTAATAATTATTTACTAAAATATTTATTTTTAGGTGTCAACTATTTCATTTTTCATGAATGTTTCAGTTAGGACGTTCTGGTCCCTGCACTTTAATTGTGGTCCCATGATCTATAAAATATTAATCAATATATAAATTTCATTAATATTCATTATATAAATTTTTTTAATCATCCATAAAAGTTATATATTAAAAAATTAATTACACTGTTCATGGATATGATAATCTGTTTGTATGTATGAATGTCGTTTTTATATTCTAAATAAATAAGGAAAGAAAGATAAATAATATTTTATCATTAAAATAATTATTAAATCCTAAATAAAATATATATATTTTAAATACATCGTCATAAACATCCATGTGATGTGGTGATGGGAAATTATTCATATCGTCATGTGGAGGAAGTAGTCAACACATACGCTTGAGCGATATTTTCACTTCCCATTTAATGGAAAACAGGTGGAAAAAATTGTTCCATAATCATAATAACATATAAGTATATTTATTATTCTATATTCATCATTTTATTTTGGATAAAATATTTTTAGATAAGATTGAAGAAGAAATAAAATTGAAAGAGCTTGGTTAAGAATTATACCACTTTATTGAGAAACCTCTTTTAACTTACACCTTAATCATTGAAAACACAATATTATAAACAAACCAAGACCTCTAGGAAGTGTGGAGGGATGATAGGAAATCATTTGAGTAGGTATTTTATAATATAATAGGATATTTATGTGTGTATAAGTTAGGCTAGGTAGCGTCCTTTTATAAGGGAGGGAGAGGATACACTTGAAAGTTTTCAAGAGAATAAAATATAATAATGTATTACTCAAGAAAAATGATTTAAAATAGATAGGTATTAAAATTTTGGATAATAGAGGGTATAAATATCTTCATAAACTAATAATTAGACCATTTTAAGTGAAAAAATTTCCCTCATCTTTTGGATTAACCCCTCTTAAGTTTATTTTAACCTTAACTATGGTAATATAATTTTATTATTTTTACTATTAATTAAGAAAAAATGAAAGTGGCCTCATTAAATAATATATAAATTCTAATTAAAAATATGAAATATATTATAGAAAATTATATTTATATAATTATCATAAATCAGTTTTAAGATAATCCTAGAAAACGCATAGACAAACAATTTTCCATAAAAAATGCATTTTTGAGTATAAAAATGTTATTATACCCAAATTAAGAAGAATATGAATTAAAGATACATTTATTAGATTTTATTAAATAAAAATTAACCAATTAATCTTAAATATCAATTAAATACAAAATGAGACCTTGTAAATTCTTGAATGAAAAGACATTAATTTATAAAACTAGTCATTGTTTTACTATTCACTGAAAAATTAATCTTTTCATCAAAATCCCAAAATTTCAACTTAAGAAAATTTTGGTATAATGATTTAAAAAATGATATAATATTTATAAAATAATTTCTAAAAGTTTCATAAATTAATTATAATATTTACACAAAAAATGAAAAAAAAACATTTTTTGAAGCACAAAAAGACATTAATAAAAATGAAGTGATTATTTATTATGAAACAATCTATACATTTTTATAATTTAAAACCTTTATAGATATTTTTAATAGTATGTTTATTCATATTTACACCAAGAATTTGATTATTAGGTAATAACTATATACTATATCATATTTCATTTAGACGTAGGTTTGTGTGAAAAACAAGATGTCGAATACTTCATGTTTATTTTAAAGGAATATATATAAAATCCCATGATTTTACAATAGTAAATCCCTCACATATACCCCATGTTTTATAGATTATATCTCTCCATGGATGTTCTCTATGATTCTCTTTATATAATCTTGTATGATCACACATCTTTACTATTTTTTGATGTTACTGTGAATTATGTTATACTAAACTGATTATTATTTATCATTTTACACATTATAAATTATAGGTGGAGTTAAAAACACCATATTTCATGATAATGTGACATATTTTGGTATAATACCATCTCATTTTGGATAGTATTCTACTTGAATATATAATCATATACCTTCCTTTATTGAGTAATTGATTTCAAAATATTATAGTTTTTGAAAATTACTTACAAATTATTTTTAACAACTGCCATATAGTATTTTATATTTTATATATTCCATATTGGGGTCTCTTTAACTATATTCTTACATAATACACTATTATGATTGACAATTATGGGGTTATAATTCCTCTTATAAACTTTTAGGTTTTTTATCAGTACTAAGACGATAGAGTTATAAATTAGTTTGGATGTGTCTAGCATATTTGAGAGGCACCGAAAGAGCTACTAGGACTTCACTACATGAAGTTGAAAATTAGGTAGGATGTTAGCTATGGGTAGTATCATGAATATTATATCAATATATTGGACATGAATGAAATATTTCATATGGAGATAATGATTATGATACAACACCATTTATCAGAGTGTGTTGACTATAAAACATGTTATAGGCTGATATCTATACTTTATCTTATGTGTAATGGTAGAAAGATACAAGATTTGTTAATTAAAAAACCTTACATTATCATATTTTTTCAATACTTTGTTTCTTGTTTAGATTTTATTTTTTATAGACTATTCTTATACATCATATTATTTGAATGCATGATCATAAAAGGAAAAGGTATTCAGTCCGGTAGCATATCATTTTAAAGTGCAAGACATATTACTAACGATAATTGATTTAAATAATAGTGTCTTAAATCATTCAATTATAACAGAGGGGTAACCTACTTAGGAACCTTCTCTACTATATTCTAATGTTGAGGAGCCACAAGTAGGACATTAATGACATCAATATTCTTGTGAGTCTTCACCCGTTTTACCGGTAAAGAAAATGTCTTTGGTATACAAGCATTGTCCTATTGATTATGTGTATTAGTATCCCTGTTATACACATATTCTATTAGGATATACATAGTATTCACTAATTATGGTGGATGTTAGATTATATCACATGCCATTTTACTCTTATTCATCCTTTGTTAATAATATTTCACAAACTGTAAGGATTACTTATTGTAACAACCCGAGATTTTATGAAAATTATTATTTTTAATTGATTTCTTGTGTTGTACACTAAACCAAATGGAGCTTGCACTACACGCATCGCTGACTTGGCTAGCATTACACGCAATCACGACCTTTCTTGATAGTGTGTGTAGTACGCAATACCGTCATTCACTTAACAACGATATATTATTATAGTATTATTATGGACTAGCCGTTATGAATAGTATTAACTAAATATTGAATTTTATAACATTATTATTGATCTTAAATATTTTCTAGAACATGGTATGAGAACTAAATAATTTTTTCGGGTAAAATAAGTATTTTTGAAAGAATGCAGTTTTGCCGCCTTTTGATGGCGCACCCACTTTAAATCTAGTTTTTTACATGTTTATAAGTTCAATTTGAAAAAAATAAATTTCTTCCCTGGAATCAGGATATAAAAATTTAATTTGGATAATTTTTTTATATTATTTTGATAACTTTCATATTTTAATGAATAGTAAAACACGCTATATTTTAATTAAAAACAACTTTTTTCATCGCAATAATTTATATGGTTATATTATATTTTTAATTGGTTTTAAAGTGAAATTAGAATATATTTTTACCATTTAATCCAATTTTTGTCATTTGAATTAATTTCACTTTGAATTTGGACATAAACAAGTGTCGATCTTTTGATAGTTATTGTTTCTTAAAAACACGCTATTTATCTTGATAACGAGAATTAATTTTAACATTAATTAATGCCATTTCTATGTTTTTAATCTGGAAAAATAGACATAATTTTTTTAATTTGGAATATCAAATATAGCATAGGCTGAATTTTTGGTCTTTTTAGAAAAACATCAATTTTTGATGAATAGTGAAACCACTTAGTGATAGTTAAAAAAACTGACTCTTTCATTAAAATGAAATTTTACCGCTTCTGTGAATTGAATTTCAAAAATCCGACAGACGTAGTTGTTATCAAGAAGTAAAATTTGGTTCAATAAGATGAAAATAATTTTTGGTGAATTGTAACTTTGACTTTTATTTACTGCGGTTAAAGTTAAATAGGGTAATTCAAGGTTAAAAGAATATTATAATATTTCAAAATTACCTTAAAACTTGTCCTAACATTATTGGATGTGTATTGGATGACCATGGGAATCCTTGGGTCGATTTCGGGACCCCATTGAGCCACTTGGTAGTGATAATGACAACATGCATTAATTAATTTAATGTAATGTCAAAATTGACATTAAAAAAACTCTTTTAGTAATTAATTTTTATAAGGGGTTATATAAATTATCCTTTAGACTATAAACATTCATTGGAAATCTAAAAAGATTTCCTACGTGGTGGTGTTTTTTTATACTTTTTAGACATCAAATAAATTAAATTATTTATGACACAATAATGATGCAGTATTTACCTCATTAATAAATGATTTAAATAAATAAGATTAAAATGATTAAAATATTATCCAAAACATGTCCAATTCTGATTGGATAATTTTATTTAGACCATGACTCATCTTATCTTCATCTTTAATGTTTTTTGGACCTTTTAAAACTGAATATATGTTTATAATAAAATAATATTTTCACACTTTCCAAAGGTGCCGCACTCCTCCCTTATAAAAGGGCACCTCCTCCCTCTTCTCTTTACACAACCATGAGCCTTCAAGCTTGTCCAACCCCTGTCTATTTCTCTTCTCCACATCCCTAGCAACATTCTCGAGTTTCTGGTCTCTTCAAAAGACCAACTCTAGTTCCATAAGAGGAAGCTTAAAAGGGGTGCGTTGAAGAAGAGGTAATCTCTTCTACCGATTCTTTCAAGTTTCTTTCTTTTTCAACTTCTTATTATTTATTTGTTTCATCATAAATTAATAACATCAGTATCACTCATATACGGATATGTTATTATAAATATGAAACAACCCTATTTCAGCTTCTATACATCCTACGAAAAACGAAATCACCCCCCGTGCGTATGTACGGAATACCGTCTCCATGTCGTGGTGTAATCTGTTTTTCCACCACAACCTTACTTGGATGGGTATAATGGTGTAAAGAATAAATATATATAGTTATTTTAACATCATACTGATTCTGAGATAATATATTATCCACTCCAATTCAATTCAATAATTATGGGAACGATATCATCGCTCGGGCGTACGTACAGATTACCGTCTCCATGACGCGATGAGATTCATTCTCCATGTTAACCACTGAAGAATGATTATAAAGTAAATATAATGAATAATAATAAAATATATGACATGATAAAGATACTGGATTTATGTATATATATTTCATCTACTTACTTCCATTCAAGTCAATAAGGAAAAGAAAACAGCGTTCATGCGTACGTACGGCCAACCGTCTCCATGAACGGTGTATTTCATTTCATTTATCTATCTATTATATAAATATAAACTGAATATATATGATATATAAATCATGATTTACATTCTTTAAGTAATTAAATCATGATATAATTAATAATAATATCAAGAACGACAATTCTAAACACGTACGATAAATAAAACGATTTTACCCAAAACGCTGCTTTAACATGGAATTCACAAAAGAACGACCAATATAATGTCACAAGTGAACCATATATGATATCATAACAATGAATATGATTATTTAATAAGTCAGGGACATTATTTAAATCATTATATAGGAGGTTCAGATACGTACGAAGCATATTAGACCTAAGGTAAGGGATCATTATTCCCATCTCATTCTTATCTGAGATTGTTTATTCATAAGTATTTATTGGGGTTATTGTTATCATCCATGTCCATGTTTTCTAAAAGTGTTTTTATGTATGTTTAAATTCATTTTTACCCATTTTTTACTTTTACTACACAGTAAAAAAGGAATATTTCTTTTTCTTACCATACGAGGTACTTTTTGACTTTTCGGTAGAAGTACGAGAAGAATGTTTTTTTAACTTATACGACATCAATGGATTTTTACGGTTTTATAACGCCATATTTTCATGAATCTTACTCTACAAGATTTCATGACTATTTTCTAAAAAATATTTTTCTTTTAAAATTTCTAGGAATTTTGTGAAAAGAAAATGATTTTGAAGAAGAAAGGATATTTTCCTCAATAATTCATTTCAAGTGTTTTATCAAAAGCATTTTCCATCTAAGATGTCATTATTTAATATGTGTATGTTTCAAGTATAATGTCTCTATGATTTACATGGTTTTACTTTTCTTATGATGAAATGATATCCATTTGTTTTATATGTATTATGTTATGATGGGATGATGTTTATGAAACCCATTTTATTCTTTGGGTTATGATGAATGATTTATGTTTATGTTGTGGGACATGTAAGAATGATTTCATTATGAGATGGGTGGGACCTATATCTCCCTCCAATTCATTGGGTAAATATTTATATTTCATGAGATATACATGGCTGGAACGATAAGTTAATCCGGTTCAGTGATACTAGACTGGAATGAGTAGTGAACTCGATTCAGAAAGGGACATTGTCCACTAAGATGGTCTTGGAAGAAATGCCTTGGATACTATGGAAATCATATCATGTGCTTAATGGTTTTCCACAATTACATGTTTCCATGCTATTTTATCATGATTTCTGTTCCATTATGATCTATGCCTTATGTACTTCCATGTTTTGTGTCATTGCTCAAGATTTTGATGTTTTGACATTATGTTCATGTTTTTAAGTTCAAATGTATATGGTTTGTTTTATTTTCTCCATGCTTACCCTCACTGAGAATTTGAGATCACCCTTTATATGTTTTCTTTTCCCCAGGATTTAAAGAAAGGTTTTAGGTAAGAAAAAAAGGCGAAGATCTTTATGGTAGATGTTGAAGATCATTCACCACAATTAGAAGATTAAATTCCATGTTTCCAAAGACACTATACTATTACGGTCCTTGTGTGTCTGTTTTTGTTATGTATTAATTATTCCAAAAAAAGTAATGTAATGTCCATGTATGTCAAGATTTTGGTCTCTACAGTTGGTATCAGAGGAAAATGAGGTAGGAATGAATCCGATCCTTGGGAACTCTCACATGTGAGCATTAGATGAAGCATGGTTCTCCGCCCAAGGGCTGCATGAGGAAATGACTTCCACTGGGGATGGTGGTGTGTCCCGCCCAGGGGGTGTATCTGCCCATGGAGTTCCATGATAGGTATCAATTATAGTCCACTAGAAGTAATTCCAGACCTCTACAGTTGGTATCAGAGGAAAGGTTTAGTTAACCTTTGAAAACTAGGATGCGAAAACTTTAGTGAAATCCCTAGAGATATTTCTAAGGTATATCTTGGGATGTCCCTAAGGATAAGTATACATATAGGTTATAGTCCTAGAATTACGGTAAAGATCTTAGAATTTAACCTAAGATGTTAGATATTTAAGGTATTCTTCCTTGATTGTGATTTTTCTCCTCACACTATTCTTTTTGGGTTTTAGAAAATGGCTAGAAACAGGAAGATTCATGATAATGGAGGATATAATGGACAATGGAATGATATTATTCATTTGAAACCAAATTAAATTGGATCTGGAAGTCCAGATATAGTTATTATTCCTAATCAGAAATCTCATAATATGATCAATAATCTCAACTTTGGTAAGTTTCCCAACTCATCTAACAAGAGAAAGATGGAGTTTCATGATGATCATAGAGAAAAAAGTTCAATTTCCCTCATGTAAATCATGTGGGAAGAGGCATCAAGGAGAATGTTTCAAATGAACTGGAAGATGCTTTTGGTGTGGAAAAGAAGTACAAAAAGACAGTAAGTGCAAAGGAAAAGGTTCAGTTAACACCATGGACAAGGATAATGGTATTTCTACGACATCAATAATGATTAAATGTTTTAAATGTGGAATGTATGGGCACTATGTAAACAAATTCCCTAAGGGAAAATCTATTTAAGAGAATTAGTATGGTCCTATGAGTAGTATTTATGTTGATGATGATGAAGAAACAACAAATGATATATGAGATGAAATAAGTGTTGAGGAATAAAATGATGAATCTCAGTCAATGGTTTAATAAGGTAGTGGAATTATTGTATGTTTATTAAGTGTTATATTGTACAGGTAATTTAATGGTACTATGGAATAAAGAATCATCTTAGGATTGTTACACTGTTTTATTTCTTTGAGTTTATGAAATTATATGATGAATGGTACTGGTAACCATGAAAAGTAATTCAGATATTTTTGGAATGAAGATGATATGCACATATTGAATGGATTAGGAGAAAATAATATTTTGGATATTATTCATGATCTCATGACTGATATAAGGACAAAGTGATATCATGGTTTGACTATATAGAAATTTTGGAATTTTGGTATGTGGAAAGAGTTAACTTTTGACAGCATTCATGTTTTCACTAAGGTTAAATGGGTATTCATTTTCAAGAGAATACATGATTAAGATATTCAAATGTTTGGAATGTGATGAACATGATATATCTTATGATATATGGGGGATAAATGATGGTATTCACGTGATTGTTATGTGACCTTTCAAGTAATCGTTTTCATTATATTATGAGATTGGATAAAAGTATTATGGAAAAGACTAAAGATTTGAAATGGATTATGTTGGACATAAGATAATATTATTTAAGGATAGAACATTTTTTTGATATTATTTCTGGAATGTTATAATAGTGTAGTTTTAGAAAAAGGACAACCTCCAGGATGGAACACAACCCGTCGTGTCAGACAAGGTTGCGGGAATCGAACCCACAACCGAAGTACGACCGACCTTTATCACATACCATTGGCCTACAGGAAGTCCCTGGATTGTATAAATTAGTTTTAACTTATTAAGTGGTATGATATATGAAGTATAAGTCCATTTTAGGAACCATATATGATTAATCTCACTTTAGATGGACTTATGTATATTTAATAAATTTTTGTAACCTTTTGTTTGAGACAGATGGAATGACCTATCATTCTATCGCATGATTTTCTAACACTTCATGAATGAAAAATTCGACTTCATTTCTTTAAGATATGAAGTGGAAATTGTTCAAGGAATGACCAACAGAGTGATTATACCAAAATCAAAAAATTATTTCTTCTAATTCCAATTTCTCCAACTTTAGGGAAATGATATTGAAAACCAAAAATGTTGTCCTAGTGATCTTATATATGATGAATTAGATTGTACCTTATATCGTCACAAATTTATGGCTTTGTGATTATTGGATTTTTCATAGCCATGTACTCTACCACTCTTCATCAGAAGTTGATGGTTATATTTCTCTTCCATATCCATATTTTCACCTATGTTCTCTTATATAGAAACCCAGTAATGAGTTAATTTGGGTAACCGTTATGTTTGTTACTTTACTTTTTAAAATTACGTTTTAGTATTCCTTTTTACGATGTGGGTTTCTATGAAAGAAACTTTCATGTAGTAAACCATTTATAACCCCGACGAATTTCGAGGTAGAAATTAATTTTAAGG
The DNA here is from genome assembly GCA_963277665.1 of Viscum album. Classification (NCBI taxonomy): domain Eukaryota; kingdom Viridiplantae; phylum Streptophyta; class Magnoliopsida; order Santalales; family Viscaceae; genus Viscum; species Viscum album. Next base: position 1,283,025,627 of record OY728138.1, on the reverse strand, counting down.
GGGGTAGAATGTGACAACCCAAGATTTTTTGAGAATTATTCTTTTTAATTGATGTCTTGTGTTATACGCTACACCAAAGGGAGCTTTCACTACATGCATCCTTGACTTGGCTTGCATTACATGAAATTGCGACCATCCTTGATAGCGTGTATAGTACGCAATACCGGGTTTCACTAAACTCCGATATATTATTATAATATTATTATGGACTAGCCGTTATGAATAGTATTAACTATGTTTTTAATTTTATAACATTATTATTCATCTTACATGATTACTAGAACATGGTATGAGAACTAAATAAATCTTTTAGTTAAAATAAGTATTTTTAAAAAATTGTATTTTTGCCTCTTTTGATGGCACACCCACTTTAAATTTAGTTTTTGACATGTTTATAAGATCAATTTGACAAAATAAAATTATTTCTTGGAATCAGTATATAAAAATTTAATTTGGATAAAATTTTCATATTATTCTGATAACTTTAATATTTTAATGAATAGTAAAAACACGCTATATTTTAATTAAAAAAATATTTTTTCATTGCAATAATTAATTTGGTTAGATTATATTTTTAATTTGTTTTAAAGAGAAATTAAAATATATTTTTCCATTTAATCCAATGTTGGTCATTGGAATTAATTTCACTTTTAATTAGGACATAAACAAGGGTCGATCTTTTGATAGTTATTGTTTTTTAAAAACATAACATTTGTTTTGATAACAGGAATTAATTTTAAAATTAATTAATGCCACTTCTTTTTTTTGAATTTGAAAAAATATACATCATTTGTGAATTTGGAATATCAAATATAGCTTAGGCTGAATTTTTGGTATTTTTCTGAAAAACGTCAATTTTTGATGACTAGTGAAACCTCTTAGTGGTAGTTAAAAAAACCGACTCTTTCATTTAAATAAAATTTTACCACTTATGTGAATTTAATTTCAAAAATAAAACACACATGGTTGTTATCAAGAAGTAAAATGTGGTTCAATAAGATGAAAATAATGACAATTTGGATTAATTAATTTAATGTAAAGACAAAATTGACATTAACAAAAATATTTTAGTAATTAATTTTTATATGGGTTTATATGAATTATCTTTTCGACAATAAATATTAATTGGAAAGATAAAATGATTTCCTACTTGTTGGTGTTTTTTTATACATTTTAGACATCAAATAAATTAAACTATTTATCCACGATAATGATGCAGTATTTACCTCATTAATAAATGATTTAAATAAATAAGATTATAATGATTAAAATATTATCCAAAACATGTCCAATTATAATTGTATGATTTTATTTCTACCATGAGTCATCTTATCTTCATATTTAATGATTTTTGGAACTTTTGAAACCTAAGATAAGTTTATAATAAAATAATATTTTCACAATTTGCAAAGGTGCCCCTCTCCTCCCTTATAAATGGCCACCTACTCCCTCTTCTCTTTACACATCTTGGGCCTTAAAGCTCGGCCAAAACCTATCCATTTCTCTTCTCCACTTACCTAGAAACATTATGGAGGTTTTGGTCTCCTAAAAATACCATCTCTAGTGCCATAAGAGGAAGCTTAAAAGGGGTGCATCGAAGAAAAGGTAATGTCTTCTACCGATTATTTCAAGTTTATTTCTTCTTCAACTTCTTCTTCTTTATTTGTTTCATCATAAATTAATAACATAAGTATCACTAATATACTTATATGTTATTAAAAATATGAAACAACAATATTTCAACATCTATCCATCGTACGAAAAATGAAATCACCGCATGTGCGTACGTACGGAATACCGTCTCCACATTGTGGTGTAATCTGTTTTTCCCCCACCACCTTACTTGGATTGGTATAATGGTGTAAAGAATAACTATATATAGTTATTATAAGATCATACTTATTCTGAGATATTATATCATCCACTCCAATTCAATTCAATAATTATGGGAACGATATCATCGCTCGTGCGTATGTACATATTATCGTCTCCACGATGCGATGAGATTCATTCTCCATGTTAACCACTCAAGAATGATTATAAAGTATATATAATGAATAATAATGAAATATATGACATGATAAAAATACTGGATTTATGTATATATATATATATGTCATCTACTTACTTCCATTCAAGTCAATAAGGAAAAGAGAACAACGTTTATGCGTACATACGACCTACCATCTCTATGAACAGTGCATTTCATTTCATTTATCTATCTATTATATATATATACTGAATATACATGATATATAAATCATGATTTACATTCTTTAAGTAATTAAATCATGATATAAGTAATAATAACATCAATAAGAACAAGTCCAAACACGTATGGTAAATAAAACGATTTTACCCAAAAAGCAGTTTAAACAAGGAATTTACAAAAGAACAACCAATATAAAGTCATAATTTAACCATATATGATATCATAACAATGAATATGATTCTTTAATAAGTCAATTAAATTATTTATATCATTATGTAGAAGTTTTGGATACGTACAAAGCATATCAGACCTAAGGTAAGGGATAATTATTCGAATCTCGTTCTTATCCGAGATTGTTTATTCATAAGTATTTACTGGGGATATTGTTATCATCCATGTACCTGTTTTCTAAAAGTGTTTTTATTTATGTTTAATGTCCTTTTTACCCATTTTTGACTTTTACTGCATGGTATGTAAGGAATCTTTCTTTTGTTTACCATACGAGATACATTTTGAATTTTCAGTAAAAGTACAAGAAGAATGTTTTTTTAACTTATACGGTATGAATAGATTTTTAGGGTTTTATAATGCCTTATTTTCATGAAGCTTACTATACAAGATTCCATGACTATTTTCAACAAAATCTTTTTCCTTTAAAATTTCATGGCATTTTTTGAAAAGAAAATGATTTTGAAGAAGAAAGGATATTTTCCTTAAGAATTCATTTCAAGTGTTTTATCAAAACCATTTTCCATATAAGATGAAATTATTTCATATGTGTATGTTTCAAGTATAATGTATTTATGATTTAAATGGTTTTACTTTTCTTACGATGAAATGATATCCATTTGTTATATATGGATTATGTTATGATGGGATGATGTTTATGAAAACCATTTTATTCTTTGGGTTATGATGAATGATTTATGTTTATGTTGTGGCACACGTAAGAATGATTTCATTATGAGACGGGTGGGACCTATATCTCCCCCCAATGAATTGGGTAAAGATTTATATCTCATGAGATAGACATGGATGAAATAGTAAGTTAATCTGGTTCAGTGATAAAGGACTAGAATGAGGAGTGAACTTGATTCAGAAAGTGACTTTGTCCACTAAGATGGTCTTGGAAGCAATGCCTTGGCTACAATGGAAATCATATCATGTGCTTAATGATTTGCCACAATTACATGTTTCCATGCTATTTTATCATGATTTCTATTCCATTATGATTTATGCCTTTTGTACTTCCATGTTTCGTGTCCTTGCTCAAGATTTTGATGTTTAAACATTATGTTCATGTTTTTATGTTCAAATGTATATGGTTTGTTTTATTTTCTCCATGCTTACCCTTACTAAGCATTTGAGATCACCATTTATATGTTTTCTTTTCCCAGGGATTTAAATAAAGGTTTTAGGTAAGAAAACAAAAGGGGAAGATCTTTATGGGAGATGTCGAAGATCTTTCACCACGATTAGAAGATTATATTCTATGTTTCCAAAGACACTAAACTATTATGGTCCTTGTGTGTTTGTTTTTGTTATGTATTAAGTATTTCGCAAAAAGTAATTTAATGTCCATGTACGTCAAGATTTGGGTCTCTACAGTTTGTATCAGAGGTAAAGAAGGTAGGAATGAATCTGATCCTTGGGAACTCTCACATGTGAGCATTGGATGAAGCATGGATCTCCACCCAAGGGCATCATGAGGAAATGACTGCCACTAGGTATGGTGGCATGTCCTGCCTAGGGGGTGTAGCCTCCCATGGAGTGGCTTGATAGGTATCAAATATAGTCCACTGGAAGTAATTCCATACCGCTATAGTTGGTATCAGAGAAACGTTTAGTTAACCTTTGGAAACTAGGATGCGAAAACTTTTGTGAAATCCCTAGAGATATTTCTAAAGTATGTCTAGGGATGTCTCTAAGGATAAGTATAAATATAGGTTATAGTCCTAGAATTATGGTAATGATCTTAGAATTTAATCTAAGGTGTTAGATATTAAAGGTACTCCCCCTTGGTTATGAATTTTTCCTCTCACACTATTCTTTTTGGGTTTTAGAAAATGGCTGGAAACAGGATGATTCGCAATAATGGAGGATATAATGGACAATGGAATGATATTATTCCTGAGAAACCAAATGAAATTGGATTGATAAGTACACATATCTTTATTATTCCTAATCATCAATCTAATAATATGATCAATAATATCAACTTTGGTATGTTTCCCAACTCATCTAATAAGAGAAAGATGGAGTTTCATGATGATCCTAGAGGAAAGAATGTTCAATTTCCTTCATTTAAATCATGTGGGAAGAGGCATCAAGGATAATGTTTCAAAAGAACTGGAAGATTCTTTGGGTGTGGAAAAGAAGGACACAAAGCCAGTATGTGCAAAGGAAAAGGTTCAGTTAACACCATAAACAAGGATAATGGTATTGCTACGACATCAACAACGATTAAATGTTTTAAATGTGGAATGTATTGGCATTATGAAAACCAATTCCCTAAGGGAAAATATCTTGAAGATAACTAGTATGGTCGTATGAGTAGTATTTATGTTGATGATGATGAAGAAACAGCAAATGATATATGAGATGAAAGAAGTGTTGAGGAATAAAATGATGAAGCTCGGTCAATGGTTTAAGAAGGTAGTGGAATGATTGTATGTTTATTAAGAGTTATGTTGTATAGGTAATTTAATGGTACTATGGAATAGAGAATCATCTAAGGATTGTAAAACTATTGTCTTTCCTTGAGTTTTTGAATGTATATGATGAATGGTACCGGTAACCATGAAAGGTAATTCAGATATTTTTGGAACGAAGATGATATGCACATAATGAATGGATAATGAGAAAATAATATTTTGGATATTATTAATGAGATCATGACTGATATAAGGGAAAAGTGATATCATGGTTTGAGTATATATAAATTTTGGAATTTTGGTATGTGGAAAGAGTTAACTTTTGATAGCATTCTTGTTTTTACTAAGGTTCAATGGGTATTAATTTTCAAGAGAATACATGATTAAGGTATTCAAATGTTTGGAATGCAATGAACATGATATATTTTATCATATATGGGGCGATGAATGATGGTATTCATGTGCTTGTTATGTGACATTTCAATTAATCATTTTATTTATACTATGAGCTTGGATATACGTATTTTGGATAAGACTAAAGATTTGAAATGTATTAGGTTGGACATAAGATAATATTATTTTGGATAGAACCTTTTTTCGATATTATTTCTAGAATATTATAATAGTGTAGTTTTAGAAATAGGACAACCTCCAGGACGGACGACAACCTGTCGCGTCGGACAAGGTTGCGGGAATCGAACCCATAACCGAAGTGCGACAAGCCTTTATCACATACCACTGGCCTACATGAAGTCCCTAGTTAGTATAAATTAGTTTTAATTTATTAAGTGGTATGATATATGCAGTATAAGTCCATTTTAGGAACCATATACGATTAATATCACTTTAAATGGACTTATGTATATTTAATAACTTTTTCTAACCTTTGTTTTGAGACATAAGGAGTGACCTATCATTCTATCGCATGATCTACTAACACTTCATGAATGAGAAATTCAACTTAATTTCTTTAATAGATGAAGTGGAAATTGTAAAGTAACAACAAATGGTGAGATTTTACCAAAATCAAGAAAGTATTTTCTCTAATTCCAATTTCATCAACTTTAGGGAAATGATCTTGAAATCCAAAAATGTTGTCCAAGTGCCCTTATATATGATGAATTATATTGTAGCTTAGATCATCACAAATTTATGGCTTTGTTATTGTTGGATTTTTCATAGCCATGTACTCTACCACTCTTCATCAGAAGTTGATGGTTATATTTCTCTTCCATATCCATATTTTCACCTATTTTCTCTTCTGTGGAAACCCAGTATTGAGTTAATTTGGGTAACCATTTTTTTTCTTACTTTACTTTTTAAAATTAACTTTTAGTATTCCTTTTTATGATGTGGGTTTCTATGAAATAAACTTTCAAGTAGTAAACTATTTAAAACCCAATGGATTTCGGGGGTGAAATTTATTTTAAGGGGGCAGAATGTGACAACCTGAGATTTTATGAGAATTATTATTTTTAATTGATGTATTGCGTTGTACGCTACACCAAAGGGATCTTGAAATACACACATCCCTGACTTGGCTTGCATTACATTCAATCACGACCTTCCTTAATAGCGTGTGTAGTACACAATACTAGGTTTCACTAAACAATGATATATTATTATAATATTATTATAGACTAGCCTTTATGAATAGTATTAACTAAATTTTAAATTTTATGACATTATTATTCGTCTTACATATTTTCTAGAACATGGTATGAGAACTAAATAAATATTTCGGGTAAAATAAGTATTTTAAAAAAAATGCAATTTTTCCGCCATTTGATGGCGCACCCACATTAAATCTAGTTTTTTACATGTTTATAAGTTCAATTTGACAAAATAAAATTATTCCTTGGAATCAGAATATAAAAATTTAATTTGGATAAAATTTTCATATTATTCTGATAACTTTCATATTTTAATGAATAGTAAAAACACGCTATATTTTAATTAAAATAAAATTTTTTCATCACAATAATTAATATGGTTATATTATCTATTTAATTATTTTTAAAGTTTAATTAGAATATATTTTTACCATTTAATCCAATGTTGGTCATTGGAATTAATTTCACTTTGAATTTGGACATAAACAAGTGTCGATCTTTTGATAGTTATTGTTTCTTAAAAACACGCTATTTATTTTGATAAGAGGAATTAATTTTAAAATTAACTAATGCCACTTATATGTTTTGAATTTGAAAAAATAGAAATCATTTTTGAATTCGGAATATCAAATATAGCTCAGGCTGAATTTTTGTTATTTTTCGGAAAAACATTAATTTTTGATGAATAGGGAAACCTCCTAGTCGTAGTTAAAAAAACTGACACTTTCATTTAAATGAAATTTTACCACTTATGTGAATTTAATATAAAAAATCCTCCATAAATGGTTGTTATCAAGAAGTAAAATGTGGTTTAATAAGATGAAAATAATTTTTGGTTAATAGTATCTTTTGACTTTTATTTACTACGGTTAAAGGTATATAGGGTAATTCAAGGATAAAAGAATATTATAATAATTCAAAATTACCTTAACACTTGTCCTAAACTTATTGGATGAGTAGTTTCCGACCATGGACATCCTTGGGTCGATTTTGGGACCCCGTTGAGCCACTTGGTAGTGATAATGACAATTTGGATTAATTAATTTAATGTAAAGACAAAATTGACATTAACAAAAAAACTTTTAGTAATTAATTTTTATAAGGGGTTAGGTAAATTGTATTTTAGACTATAAATTTTCATTGTAAATATAAAAAAACTTCCTACATGGTGGTGTTTTTTTTATAATTTTTAGATATCAAATAAATTAAATTATTTATAACATAATAATGATGCAGTATTTACCACATTAATAAATGATTTAAATAAATAATATTATAATGACTAAAATATTACCCAAAACATGTCCAATTATGATTGGATGATTTTATTTCGACCATGAGTCATCTTATCTAAATATTTAATGATTTTTGGACCTTTTGAAACTTAAGATAAGTTTATAATAATACAGTATTTTCACACTTTCCAAAGGTGCCCCTCTCCTCCCTTATAAAAGGGAACCTCCTCCCTCTTATCATTACACAACATTGAGCCTTCAAGATTGGCCAACCACTGACCATTTCTCTTCTCCACTTCCCTGGAATCATTCTGGAGGTTCTGTTCTCCTCAAAAGACCAACTCTAGTGCCTTAAGAGGAAGCTTAAAAGGGGTGCGTCGAAGTAGAGGCAATCTCTTCTACCGATTCTTTCAAGTTTCTTTCTTCTTCAACTTCTTCTTCTTTATTTGTTTCATAATAAATTAATAACATCAGTATCACTCATATACTGATATGTTATTATAAATATTAAACAACCCTATTTTACCATCTATCTATCCTATGAAAAACGAAATCACCGCGCGTGCGTACGTACGGAATACCGTCTCCACACTATGGTGTAATATGTTTTTACACCACCACCTTACGTGGATGGGTATAATGGTGTAAAGAATAACTATATATAGTTATTATAACATCATACTAATTCTGATATAGTATATCATCCACTCCAATTCAATTCAATAATTATGGGAATGATATCATCGCTCGTGCGTACGTACGGATTACCGTCTCCACGACGCGATGAGATTTGTAATGGCCCAGACCCTCCTAGCCCATTACATTGCCAAAAGCGGGGCTCCACCAAAACAGTGACACCGTGATGGTGGCACCGTGACGGTGGCCCCTTGACGGTGGCTCCGTGACGGTGGCCCCGTGATGGTGGCACCATGACGGTGGCCCCGTGACGGTGGCACCGTGTCCCCTCGCCGAGCCTTTCAATCTTTTTCTAGTACTTGACTTTTCCGCTCCCGCAACGTAAGATTTGAGGTAAATTAATTCTTTTACTACCTTTAAAACCATTTAAAGCCCATAATTAATTCTTAAAAATCCCGAGAGACCTCTGTGTGTAACTGCCCAGCGTCGTGGTCAACCCACGACCCCCACGCCTTACGCGGTTTCACATTCTCACCTCAACCGTCTGCGGATATTATAAACTAAGGGTTAGTCGTGGTTTCTCTTTTCCTCGATCGCAGATTTTCACGAACATCTTCTGGTGCATCGGTCGCACCGCATCGTTATCTGTAAAGTTCCGCGCCCGACCTAAACGTCGATCATCTATCAACAAGTAGGGAATTTCTCCTTCTCCTCTCTCTTTTGTGTATCATGCAGGGTGGGCGTGTTTTTGTTTATGTATAATTGGATAAACCAGATCTAAATAAAGATAATGAACGAATCCTATAAGGAATGAAGGGGGGCTATGATCGTTGATGTTTTTATATTAAAAGCATCTTTCTGAGTTGTGCTGGCTTACACGTTTATGAAAATCGAGGCCGTTGGTTGTTGTTGTTTGGGCACTAATGAACCCCTGCTGATGTTTGAAATTGCTTGTTTGTGGTTGTGAAATCCTGCTATTAAAAAGGATACTGGTTAATCACGTACACCCGACTAAGTGAATTGAATGCCCCAGGATCAATCCTTCTCTGATAGCCCCCAGTTAAAACACATGGAAGTTGAAATCATGGAGCGTGTAAAATATTTTGAATCTGAAAATACCGACAAGGCCATGCTTAGTGTTGGTGACGGTGGTTTGGTTGTTTTATTTCACAGGCCGATTGGTGGAAATGTGGGGGGGGGGATGGGATCTCCTGTTCTTATACTCTCTGTGGTTGTGAATTGGGGATGGGATCCCCTGTTGTTATGGATTCAGTGTTTGCGAGTATAAGACCCGGTGGTTACCTTGTGTATATCATGAATTGGGGTGGGAACCTCTATTGATGAAGAACCTTTTTGGATAGGGGACACGAGGCAGTGTCTCGGGGTTGTCTGGTTCCAGTACATCGAGGGTTTTGACTTTTCCTTTGTTGTTATGACTTTACAAGAGAACCGGGTGTGAATGTTTAAATTGATGATTGGATGGATTCCTTTCCTTGGTTATGTTTATGGTGTTAGTTTCCCAGTAGTTCATAAACTTTTAAACATTATTACTGAACATGAAACACGAATGAGACAAATGGGTTTTGTTGGAAAGAGTTGTGACATGTGACTTCGACGCAATGGTGTTGTGTTCTGTAGGCTGGTTAGAAAAAAACCTAAACTTTGGGTGAGTTCTTTTTACCAATATCTATACTTGTAGTTTTGTGTTTCTTATTCGCGCCCCACCCAAGTTGAGCACTTCGTGCCGAACACCCCCATTTCATGGGGGAGGGTGTTTTTCCCAACACTATTCTTAGTGGATGGTTATTATCTCCTTTTCTGATCCCTTTCCCGGATAACCCAAGTATCTTCAGGCAGGATGTGATGGCTTGAGGTCCCTTATTAGCCCAAGAGCCTTTAGGCGGGGTAGTGTGGTGGTTGGCTAGGTGTGTGCGGCAGGCAGTTTCCCAAGTGTCTTCGGGAAGAGACCCAGGTGTCTTCGGGCGTGGTGGTGGTTGTTCTGGCCTAGGTGTTTTCAGGCATGGTTACATGTGATAGTTGTGGCCTAGGTGTTTGCAGGCGGGATTTGGTAGTGGGACTGTGTGTGGTGGATTTGGCCCAGGTGTGTGTGGGCGGGTGTGGCAGTGGGACTGCGGTGAGAATGGCAGGATTGGTTCGATGCGTAGGATGTCTCAATAAGTAGTGGGAAGGTGGCGCGCTGTACCCAAACATCGATGTGATTTGATTATATATATTACTTGACTTGCGTTATTTGGGGAGTGTGCCTTGGTGAGGACTGGGGTGAATAGTTTACCTTGGTAGGTGTTTGGTTTACTCCTTTTTCTCACGGGACTTTAGTACATTCCCCCACTTGTGCATGAGAGTATTTGGTTTTCCCTACTGAGTGTACTTGTATGCTCACCCTACGTATATAAAACTGCTTTCAGGTTTCCAGGAGGACTTCGGGGATCACGCAAAACCATACTAGCTTGGACCTTTGGGGCAGTTGTAGTTGTTTCTTTTCTTCTTTGGTACTTACCTTTGTAGTCCCCCTTTGTACTTTGTGGCTTTACTTTTGGAACATGCATCTGGGAATGGTTTACTTTTGGCTTTACTTTTCTTTTACCTTGGTGTTGATGAGTTTCATCATCTTACCTCTTGATGTTATAAAACAAAAAGGGGTAATGCCTTCCATTTGTGAGAAATTTCTATACCCTTGGTGCTAGTCACCACTCCGGGATCTATTGAAGGTGGGTCTCGGCGGTCATTATCTCTCCTTAAACTTAAAGAAGGAAGGGCCTGGAAATCTGCTAACCCTTCCCTCCTTTTGGTGAAGGCGGGACTTGACCGAATGGTATCAGAGGTGATGGTTGAGAGATAGGATGGAGTCTGGAGTTAGGCACAGTGAGTATTGCATGGGATGGTAAGGCAACAGTGTTGGGTGACCTTGGCGCGTGAATTAGGCTAGGGAAGACCGGCTAGGACACAAGATTTTTAGGGCCCCCCATGATCCGATACAAGGACTCTAGACCTACCGAATGACCAAGTGAGGCCACGCTGATTGCAGGGTAGAGACCCTAGGAAAGGTACATGTATCAAAATGACTTGTGTTCTTGTGTTTCTGGGATGTCTTGGGAATTTAGAATAAATTAAAGTTTTAAGAAGTTTTGAAGACGATATTCTGTACTACTTGGGCTTAGGCCTTCCTTGTTTACCTTGTAGCTATGGCACCTGGAAGGCAACCACGTGTGGTACAGGCGATCGAGGCCCTAGAGACTACTTTGGCTAATCGAAAGTGAGCTGATCGAGAGGAAGAGGACGACCAGTGGCAGAAGACTCTTTGTGCCTTCTAGCGACAGGACCTCGAGAAGTATGAGGGCAGCACCTCCGACATGAAGAAGAAAGGCTGGCTAGAGGAGCTAGTTATAGATTTCGGCCTGATTCGGGCCCCGAACGAGTACTGGGTTCATCTGGACCTTAGCCAGATGCGAGGATCTACGCGTTAGTGGAGGAAGCTTTACCTGGGGGAGAGGAGAGAGGCTGAGGTGGCTTTGGCAGATTTCAAGAGGGAGTTCGGGGTGGAATTCCTCTCTTCCATGATGAAGGCGGAAAAGAGACAGGAGATAATCTCCCTCCAACAATGGATTATGTCCATGAGGGAGCTGGGTATCAAGTTCAAGGACCTCCTACGTTTTGTTTTGGACCTCATTCCCGACGAGGAGTCTCGGGCGAGATGTTTGGAGGAGCCGCTCCGACCCTCCCTCCAGTACGCTATTACCACCTTTACCCTGCCAACGTACTTGGAGGTCCAGAAGAAGGACGAAGTGGTGGAGAAAATGCACTCTCTAGGAGGTGTGTCACAAGAGGGTATCCAGCTGGAACCATCAAAGGGGAAGACCGTTAGCACCAGGCCTCCAGCGTCAGGACCCTCTAGGTTCCGAACCGCAGGGAGAAGGACACAACAGTTTCAGTTTCGATCCCCTGGTCCTCGCCTCTTTTCATCGGGCCCAGGACCGCGGTGCTTCATCTGTGGAAGCCCTAGACATCTCCGGAGTCAGTGCTCGGACCGGGTGTAGTACGGTGGTGGTGGAAAACCCCACCACCCACCCCAGTAGCAACTTCCATCCATACCTTTCCAGCAGTAGCAGCAGGGACAGCGAGCTCCCGCTCCTCTGAGGGACGACATGGGAGGAGGAGGCCGACCTGCAAGCGCACCTTAGGGACCTCCACCGGGGCGTGGTCGGGGAGGTGGCTGGCAGCCGAGGGGCAGAGGAGCTGGTCGTGGACAGTTCCACACCACAGAGGCAGTAGTTCCAGTAGGGCCAGAGGTTGTTCGAGGTACGATCAGTCTGTTTAGCACTCTTGCTTCTGCCTTGTTCGATACCGGAGCTTCGCACTCCTTTGTTGCACCCAGTCTAGCCTGTGCCTTGGGTTTAGATGCGGAGAGACTTCCAGTGCCCCTGGTATTGAGCACACCCGTCAGAGGTTAGACAATCATTTTGTTTTTTTGTCGGGGATGTAGACTGATGATAGGGCCACATCAGTCGGTCAGGGATCTTCTTCTGCTACAGATTCAGCCATACGATGTCATCCTAGGCATCGACTGGCTATTTTATGTGTGTACCGTCATCGACTGTTTCCGAAGAAGGGTGGTGTTCTCAGAATTGGACGGCCGGCATGTTACCTTCACCGGTGAGCAGAGCAGTCAGAAGGGAAACAGGCGAGAGGAACCCCTCCTCTCCTTGTTGACCGAGCTGACAGTGGAATCAGTAGATGCTGAAATAGTGGAAGTTCCAGAGATCGTTCGGTAGTTTATGGATGTCTTCACTGAGGAGGTGACGACCCTAACCCCTCGGCGTGATATCGAGTTTGGGATAGACCTGCAGCCCGATGCTCGACCGATCTCGATGGATCCTTACCGGATGGCAGCTTCAGAGCTACAGGAGTTGCAGATCCAAATTGATGATCTGATGAAGAGGGGTTATGTTCACCCAAGTGCGTCACCATGGGGTTCTCCAGTCTTGTTCGCAATGAAGGCAGATGGTGGTATTAGGTTGTGCATAGACTACAGGAGGCTGAATCAGGTGACGATCAAGAATCTCTACCCTATTCCGAGGATAGACGATCTTTTCGACCAACTGAAAGGGGCAGGATGGTTCTCAAAGATCGACCTGCGGTCTGGGTACCACCAGCTGAGAGTGAAGGAGGGAGACATCCCGAAGACGATGTTCAGATGCAGATATAGACACTTCGAGTTCGTAGTCATTCCCTTCGGTGTTACGAACGCCCTAGCTGTGTTCATGGGGCTTATGAACTCCATCTTCCTGGAGTAATTGGATCGGTTCGTGGTTGTGTTCATTGACGATATCCTGATCTATTCGAGGTCAGAAGAGGACCATGCAGAACACTTGAGGACAATTTTGGATGTCCTCTGATATCATCAGCTCTATGGGAAGTTGTCCAAATGCAAGTTCTGGACACGATAAGTGCACTTCCTCGGGCACGTGGTGTCCGAGCAGGGGGTAGCAGTGGACCCATCAAAAGTTGAGCCGGTTGTTTCTTGGGCATCACCCAAGAATGTGGCAGAGGTCCGTAGTTTCCTTGGGATGGCAGGTTACTATCGGAGGTTCGTACCCAACTTCTCCCGAGTAGCAGCCCCTTTGACAAACCTTACCAAGAAGGACCAGGTTTTCGGGTGGAGTGAGCAGTGCGAGTCAGCCTTCAGCTATCTGAAAGGGAAGTTGGTTAGTGCCCCAGTGCTGAGATTACCAGAAGAAGGGGTGGCCTAGAGGTATTCTGTGATGCTTCAGGACAGGGTCTGGGATGTGTGTTGATGCAGCGACAAGGGGTGATCTCTTATGGGTCAACGCAGCTACACCCCCATGAGCATAATTACGCCACCCACGACCTGGAGCTTGCAGCGGTCGTTTTTGCACCAATGTTATGGCGGAACTACCTCATCGGGGAACGCTTAGTGGTCTTCACGGATCAAAAAAGCTTGAGGTATATCTTCTCCCAGTAGGAATTAAACTTGAAACAGTGGATATGGGTGGAGTTCCTCCAAGATTACGACTTTGAGGTCTCTTATACTGAGGGCAAGGGCAATGTGGTGGCCGATTCCTTGAGTAGGAGGACGCAGAAGGATGAGGTCTGAGAGTCGGCGGACGCCTGGAAGGCAATGGATGAGTTTGCTGCCTTACACCTGGATGTGAAGATGGATAGCGGTAGAGGTTGTCTATATCAGATGATAGTTCATGAATCTCTGTTTCGACAAGTGGAGGAGTCATAGTGGGGAGGCCCAGAGTGCGAAGTGATGCGTGACTGGGTTGACCAGGGCAATGCTCTAGAAGGATGGACATAGGATGGTCAGAACCGGATGTTTTTCCAGAAAAGGTTGTTTGTTACAGGAGTGGTGCACGACAAGGTTCTCAGTGAGTTCCACAACTCACCCCTGGCGGTACACCCAGGAGTTTCCAAGATGTACCAGGGACTGAAATGATAGTTTTGGTGGCCCGGAGTGAAGTGAACAGTGGCAGAGTTTGTGGCCATGTGCTTAGTGTGTCAGCAAGTGAAGGCTGAACACCGAGTTCTAGGCGGCCTACTACAGTCTCTAGATGTCCCCGAGTGGAAGTGGGACAACATCTCAATGGATTTCGTCACGGGACTACCCAAGGTCCAAGGGGGATATGACGCCATCTAGGTTGTAGTGGACAGGTTGACGAAATCGGCTCACTTTCTGGAAATCAGGGAGTCGAGTGCAGTGGATACTTTGGAATGAAGTAATGTGGATGAGGTGGTGCAGTTGCATGGAGTTCCGAGGTCTATAGTCTTGGATAGGGATGCACAGTTTACCTCACGAGTCTGGAGAGGATTGAAGCATGCTTTTGGCACCCAGTTACGCCTTATCACTGCTTTCCATCCCCAGACAGATGGACAAATAGAGCACACCATCCATACCTTGGAGGATATGTTGTGGGCATGTGTTCTGGACTTAGGAGGATCATGGGTGCGACACTTTCCCCTGGTAGAGTTCACCTACAATAATATCTATCACTATACCATCAGTATGTCCCTGTTTGAAGCCTTGTACGGGAGGCCATGCCTTTCACCTATATGTTGGGCCGATGTAGGAGAGGCAGGAATCCTTGGCCCGAAGGTGGTGTAGAACACAACAGAGAAGGTTCAGCTCATACGGGAAAGGATGAAGGCGGCCCAGGACCGACAAAAGTCGTATTCTGATACCAGGAGGAGGCCCTTGGAGTTTGAGGTTAGAGACTATGTGTTCTTGAAGATATCCCCTCGGCGTGGGCAGCGGAGGTTCGGCAAGGAGAGTATGATTTCTCCCAGGTTCATCGGACCCTTCGAAGTGTTGCGGTGGGTCGGCGAAGTGGCTTATCAGCTTGCGTTACCACTACCGCTGGTGAGGATACATGATGTCTTTCATGTGTCCCAGCTCTGTCGCTATCTGCACGACGTTTGACACGTCCTTGATTGGGGTGAGTTGTACATCGAGGACGAGGTGACCTTTGTGGATATACCAGTGAGGATCGAGGATCTCAAGGAGGAGGTGCTTCGTGGGTGAACCATTCCCTTGGTTTGTGTGTTGTGGAGACATGGTGGGATTGAGGAGAGTACGTGGGAGAGGGAAGCACAGATGCGTACCCAGTACCCAGAGTTGTTTTGAGTTTTGTTCCTTGTTGTACCTGTTGTGGTGGAACGTTTTGTCTTTTGGCTATGAAGTGTATTGGTTTTCTTTCCTCTGATTGTGTGTGAAAAGCCCTGGATATGGGGGAGGAGAGAACCTGACCCCTAATCAAGATGCATTAAGGTGGAAGCGATTGAACCCGTGCAGGCGAGTCAGTGCCGCCCAAAGCGGATAATATCTTGACATGGGGGAGGAGACTCCCCAACCCACATGCCGTGGCAGTTTGGCATGGTATGTTGCTTGGTTCTTGATAGAGAAGTGTTTTTGGTTAGCATGGGTTCACTTCTAAGTGGTATCTTTCGAGGTGGTTGTTCGGACCCTCTCTTTCCTTCTTGGTTTGTTTTGATTCTCGAGGACGATAATCATTTAAGAGGTATCTAATGTAATGGTCCGGACCCTCCTGGCCCATTACATTTCCAAAAGAGGGGCTCCACCAAAATAGTGACACCGTGACGGTGGAACCATGACGGTGGCCCCGTGACGGTGGCACCGTGACGGTGACCCCGTGACAGCGGCACTGTGACGGTGGCCCCGTGACGGCGACACCGTGATGGTGGCCCCGTGAGGGAGGCACCAGGATGGTGGCCACGTGACGGTGGAACCGTGAATGTGACACCGTGACGGTGGCCACGTGACGGTGGTACCGTGAGCTTGACACCGTGATGGTGGCACCATGTCCCCTTGTCGAGCCTTTCATTATTTTTCTAGTACCTGACTTTTCCGCTCCCGCAACGTAAGTTTCGACGTAAATTAATTCTTTTACTCCTTTTAAAACCATTTAATGCCCATAATTAATTCCTAAAAATCCCGAGAGACCTCCATGTGTAACTACCCAGCCACGTGGTCAACCCAAGACCCCTGCGCCTTACGCGGTTTCGCGTTCTCACCTTAACCTTCCGCGACTCTTATAAACTAAGGGTTATCCGTGGTTTCTCCTTTACTCGATCACAGGTTTTCAAAAACAGCTTCTGGTGCATCGGGCACGCCGCATCGTTATCCGTAAAGTTCTGTGCCCGGCCTAAACATCGATCATCTATCAACAAGTAGGGAATTTCTCCTTCGCCTCTCTCTTTTGTGTATCATGTGGGGTGGGCATGTTTTTGTTTCTGTAGAATTGGATAAACAAGATCTAAATACAGACAATGAACGAATCCTATAAGGAATGAAGGTGGACTGTGATCGTTGATGTTGTCTATATTAAAATCATCTTTCTGAGTTGTGCTGGCTTACGCGTTTCTAAAAATCAAGGTCGTTGGTGGTCGTTGTTTGTGTACTAATGAACCCCTGCTGATGTTTTAAATGGCTTGTTTGTGGTTGTGAACTCCTGCTGTTAAAAAGGATACTGGTTAATCACGTACACCTGGCTAAGTGAATTGAATACCCCAGGATCAATCCTTCTCTGATAACCCCCAGTTAAAACACACTGAAATTGAAATCATGGAGCGTGTAAAATATTTTGAATATGAAAATACCAGCAATGCCCTCCTTAGTGTTGGTGACGGTGGTTTGGTTGTTTTATTTCATGGGATGATTGGTGGAAATGTTGGGGGGGGGGATGGGATCCCCTGTTCTTATACTCTCAGTGGTTGTGAATTAGGGATGGGATCCCCTGTTGTTATGGATTCAGTGTTTGCGAGTTTAAGACCGGGTGGTTACCTTGTGTATATCACGAGATGAAGAACCTTTTTGGGGGAGGGGAAACGAGGTAGTGTCTCGGGGTTGTCTGGTTCCAGTACATCGAGGGATTTCACTTTTCCTTTGTTGTTGTGACTTTACAAGAGAACTGGGTGTGAATGTTTAAATTGTCGATTGGATGGATTCCTTTCCTTGGTTATGTTTATGGTGTCAGTTTCCCAGTAGTGCATAAACTTTTAAACATTATTACTGAACATGAAACAAGAATGGGACAAATGGGTTTTGTTGGCGAGAGTCGCGACTTGTGACTTGGATGCAGTGGTGTTGTGTTCTGTAGGCTGGTTAAAAAAACCTAAACATTGGGTGAGTGATTGTTACCTATGTCTATACTTTTAGTTTTGTGTATCTTATTCGCACCCCACCCAAGTTGAGAACTTAGTGCCGAACACCCCCATTTCATGGGGGAGGGTGTTTTTTCCAACACTGTTCTTAGTTGCTAGTTATTATCACCTTTCTGTTCCCTTTCCCGGATAGCCCAAGTATCTTCAGGTAGGCTGTGATGGCCTGAGGTCCATTATTAGCCCCAGAACCTTTGGGCGGGGTAGTGTGGTGGTTGGCCAGGTGTGTGTGGTAGGCGATTTCCCAAGTGTCTTCGGGATGAGACCTAGGTGTCATCGGGTGTGGTGGGGGTTGTTCTGGACTAGGTGTTTGCAGGCGTGGTTACATGTGATAGTCGTGGCCCAGGTGTTTACGGCCAGGATTCGGCAGTGGGACTGCGTGTTGTGGTTGTGGCCCAGGTGTGTACGGGCGGGTGTGGCAGTGGGAATACGGTGAGAATGGCGAGAGTGGTTCGATGCGTAGGATGTCTCAATAACCAGTGGGATGGTGGCGCGGGGTACCCAAACATCGATGTGCTCTGATTATATATATTACTTGACTTGCGTTATTTGGGGAGTGTGCCTTGGTGAGGCCTGGGGTGGATAGTTTACCTTGGTAGGTGTTTGGTTTACTCCTTTTTCTAATAGGACTTTAGTACGTTCCCCCACTTGTGCACGAGAGTCTTTGGTTTTCCCTACTGAGTGTACTTGTATGATCACCCTACGTATATAAAACTGCTTTCAGGTTTCCAGGAGGACTTCGGGGATCACGCAGGACCATACTAGCTCAGACCTTTGGGGCAATTGCAGTTGTTTCTTTTCTTCTTTGGTAATTACCTTTGTATTCACCCTTTGTACTTTGTGGCTTTACTTTTGTAACATGCATGTGGGAATGGTTTACTTTTGCCTTTTCTTTTACCTTGGTGTTGATGAGTTTCATCATCTTATCTCTCGATCTTATAAAACAAAAGGGGTAATTCCTTTCATTTGTGAGAAATTTATATACCCTTGGTGCTAGTCGCCACTCCGGGATCTATTGAAGGCGGGTCTCGAGGGTCATTATCTCTCCTTCAACTTAAAGAAGGAAGGGCCTGGCAATTTGCTGACCCTTCCCTCCTTTTGGTGAAGGCGGGACCTGACAAGATTCATTCTCCATGTTAACCACTCAAGAATGATTATAAAGTATACATAATGAATAATAATGAAATATATGACATGATAAAGCTACTGGATTTATGTATATATATATATATATGTCGTCTACTTACTTCCATTCAAGTCAATAAGGAAAAGAAAACAACGTTCATGCGTACGTATGGCCTACTGTCTCCATGAACGGTGTATTTCAGTTCCTTTATATATCTATTATATATGTACTTAATATATATGATATATAAATCATGATTTATATTCTGGAAGTAATTATATCATGATATAAGTAATAATAATATCAAGAACAACAAGTCCAAACACGTATGATAAATAAAACAATTTTACCCAAAATGCTACTTTAACATGGAATTTTCAAAAGAACGGCCTATATAAAGTAATAAGTGAACAATATATGATATCATAATAGTGAATATGATTCTATAATAATTCAATGGAATTATTTAAATCATTATACATGAGGTTTGGATACGTACGAAGCATATCAGACCTAAGGTAAGGGATAATTATTCCAATCTCGTTCTTATCCGTGATTGTTTATTCGTAAGTATTTACTAGTGTTATTATTATCATCCATGTCCATGTTTTCTAAAAGTGTATTTATGTATTTTTAAAGTCATTTTTACCTATTTTTGACTTTTACTACATGGTATTTAAGGAATCTTTCTTTTGTTTACCATATGAGGTACTTTTTCACTTTTCGGTAAAAGTGCGAGAAGAATGTTTTTTTAACTTATATGGAAAGAATGTATCTTTAAGGTTTTATAACGCCTTATTTTCATGAATCTTACTCTAAAATATTTCATGACTATTTTCAAAAAAATATTTATTTTTAAAATTGCATGGCATTTTGTAAAAATAAAATGATTTTGAAGAAGAAAGGATATTTTCCTCAAGAATTCATTTCATGTGTTTTATCAAAACCAATTTCCATCTAAGATGACATTATTTCATATGTGTATGTTTTAAGTATAATGTCTCTATTATTTACATGGTTTTACTTTTATTAAGATGAAATTATATCCATTTTTAATATGGATTATGTTATGATGGGATGATGTTTATGAAACCCATTTTATTCTTTGGGTTATGATGAATGATTTAAGTTTATGTTTTTCCACACGTAAGAATGATTTCATTATGAGATGGGTGGGAACTATATCTCCCTCAAATGCATTGGGTAATGATTTATATCTCATGAGATAGACATGGATGGAACAGTAAGTTAATCCAGTTCAGTGATACAGGACTGGAAAGAGGAGTGAAATCGATTCCGAAAGGGACTTTGTCCACTAAGATGGTCTTGGAAGCAATGCCTTGGCTACTATGAAAATCATATCATGTGCTTAATGGTTTTCCAAAATTACATGTTTCCATGATATTTTATCATGATTGATGTTCCATTATGATCTATGCCATATGTACTTCCATGTTTTGTGTCATTGCTCAAGATTTTGATGTTTAAACATTATGTTCATGTTCTTAAGGTCAAATGTATATGGTTTGTTTCATTTTATCCATGCTTACCCTTAATGATCATTTGAGATCACCCTTTATATGTTATATTTTCCCCAGGATTTAAATAAAGGTTGTAGGTAATAAAACAAAAGGGGAAGAACTTTATGGGAGATGTCAAAGATCGTTCACCATGATTAGAAGATTATATTCCGAGTTTCCAAAGACAATAAACTATTAGAGTCATTGTGTGTCTATTTTTGTTATGTATTATGTATTACGCAAAAAGTAATGTAATGTCCATGTATGTCAAGATTTGGGTCTCTACCCTTATCGGATTTCATTTCCATCTACTTACATGGTTGTAGAAGGATCTTGTTGAACATAATAATATCTTAATATAATATAGAAACCTTCCCTAAAAAAACATATTTCAATTAAATTAACTCTACACAAAAACGAAATTTTAATTGTTAGTAATTATTTCTATTCATATAAATTTATTAATACTATATTTTTTTAGTAAATAAACATATAATTATATTAAAATATCAATAATTTAATTACAATAAAACCATTATTTTTTTAAGTACATAGTTTTTAACAACATCTAAATATATGTATATAAAATTATTTTTTTATAATTATTACAATTTTTTGTTTAATTATATATTTTTTAATGTGTTAGATGCCATAATGAACTCTATTTTGGGTGTCAAAAAAACATTTAATTTTTAAACTATTTTAACAATAAATAAATGGGTTGAAAGATTAAATGAATCTTAAACCAATAATTAAAAATAGTTTACACCTAAATCCAATTACATATTTTTTTTAAAACCCCAACTAAAAAACTATTACAATCTTTATATCATTATAAATGACATGAACTCACTCATATTGATTCTGTATGATGATAGAAATATTTTTATCAGAAAAAAGATGAAAAATGTAAGGATTTTACTTCACAAATGATAAAAAATTTGAGATGTCAATGATTGATGAGATAATTTTTATGGATTTAAAAGTCACAAACACAACAAGTGAAAATTCTCTCTTATAGGAAAAGTATTATCATGAGTTGTTGAAGAAGTTTGGAATGGAAGCATCAAGATAGATTTCAATTACATGGGACTAAGTTATCCTTGGATGAAAAAGGAAGGATTTTTTATCAAAAGAAGTTCTAAAGGCTAATTGGAATCCCACTTTACATGACAATATATCGACTTCATTTTGTGTTTTCCTTTATCCTTTGTGTATGATTACAAAGTAATCCTAAGGATTCATAGTTTATTGTAGTAAAATTAATCTTGTGATAAATCAAAAGAACTATTAATTGTGGAACAATGCTTAATAATGAATCATTGTTACATATTTATGGATATTTTGATGGGGATTGGGAAGGTGACATTGTTGATCAAAAGTCAACTAATGGAGGTGAATTATTTATTAGAGGAAGGTGTGTTTTGTGGCACTCCAAGAAGAAAAATTCACTCACCCTAATCACAATGAAATTTTATTATTCTATGACATCATAATATATAACCCAAATTATATAGATGAATTCACAACTTAAAGAAACGAGGATGAATATTTCATACCCACTAATGATTAGGAGTGATAATAAATGTATTTCTAACTTGTTAAATAATATAATGTATTATTTGAGGTAGAAAAATGTGGGTATCATATACCACTTCATTGAGGAGAAATTGGAACATTGATATATTCAATTAGACTGTGTTTCCAAAAAGTATAAAGTTATGGATATCTTGATAAATACCCTTATACAACATTCCTTCTATCACTTTAGAGTGTTGTCGAAAGTGAATTCTCACTGAAAATCCATGTATGTTCATTATTTTATTTTTTCATTTATATTATTTTCCATTATTTTCCATTTGATGGAAAATATTAATAATATCATTGGAGATATTATTTTAATAGGGGAGACACACAATTTATTTTTATTGATGAATTTTACATGAGATAAAAAAGGATAAGAGTTTTTATTATAGAAGGATAAATGAGGTTATGGTAGATAAATCATGGAAAAGATATCATATTCATATATGTGTTCTTGAATATTTATAAAAGAATACAAATGGGGTTATTGATGATAAATTGAAGATTAAATAACCCACATGAATTTAAATGATAAAGGGGTAGATGTAAGTTGAACTTAATTAATACATGACATATATAATATTGATCTTTTCACTACGGTTTAAAGAACTATAAAAAACACCATTCATTCCTATGGTTTTTAGTTTCAATAAATTATATATTAGAGGAATAATATGAATTTTTTATTGAGAAAATTAATTCATGAGTATTTACAGTGATTTAATGATGTATTTATTGAAAAAATTATTATGGATGAGTATGAACCTGATTAGAGATGAGTGGTTATTAAATAATGATGATTTATTAAGGACGAGAAAAATTTTATGTGATGTGGAACATGTTATGATGAAATGGGATAAATTAGAGGGAGTTTTTACTCTTATGCAATAATCACACCATAATAAATAATTATTATTCTATAATGTTTATCTAAATAATCACTGAGTTTATCCTATTTTGATATTGTGTTGGTATAGTTAGTAATGATTTTTATAAGTGTGGCTCTATTTAATAAGAACTTATATCATGATAAAATATTGGGTATTACACCATAATATTATATTTTAATCCCGAAGGAGAAAGGACATTTTTTGTGTGTGGTTGTTATTAAAGGAAAAACCCTCACACTATAGAGTTTTTTGGCCACACTGTAATAGTCTATCTAAAAATATGTGAAGATAAACATACCCTTATGTAATATATTTGGTCACATAGTAATGGAGTTAAGTTTAGAGTGAATTTTACGGAACTATTTAAGGACATGGAAATTTAAAAATCGATAAATAATCCTAATATTGTTTATTATAATATCACACTATAATGAACATTATCACGAAACGATTCATGCAAGGTCTTTAAAAAGGGGAGTTTTCTATTAAAAAATACAAATAGATAGTTATTTATACATTCTAGATAGTATTCTAGAGAGGATATGAATGGGATTTAGGATAATAACCAAGATGAACACTTAATCCAATATTTAGAGGCACTTAGGGAGGAAAGAGAAATATTGATCAACTTGTTGATGCTCATGTGGATTATTCTTGTACTTAGAGTTCATGACCATATTCATGTTCATATTCCTTATTCTTGTGGATGAAAATATAATAACATAGATTGTAGAATCATATCCATCCGACACTAAGGGTTAGTGACTCTATATAAAATTTTTGTGAACTATAAAAAACTCTGGCATCATGTGCATTATATCCTAAATTAGCATTGATTGGTTTTATTTTTTAATATTAGATTACACCAAAATGGGAGTTATTATGAGAGTGGAAATAAATTTTTGTTTTTGTATGCACCAATTAACAAGCCCTATCAATGTGTCTCATTGTTCTTTCAATGGTACCTTCATATTACAGATCATACCATTCGTTAAGGTTTAACCAAGACGGGATTAATCCTATCATATGAAAAGTTTAACATCTAGGCCCTTCATTGAGATATAAGAGGAATTGTATGTTCATACCGAGATAAGTTACATGTGATGTACTTATTGATTTGGATTAGGGGTATATGATGTGTTCATCTATATGGGTGAATCACATGTGATGTGTTCATTTTTTAACAAAATATACTCGAAGAATCAATAATGTATGAGTAGGATATACACAACACTAAAAGTATAGTTTAACAGCAGCTTAAAACACATTTTATTGATTCATGATGGTTTCTTAAATTTGGGACGTTTACCTGTGTTGTGGATCATTTCACGATAGTTTTTAGAACCATCGCGAATCATTTGGAAATAATTTTTTGATGGTTAATTATACATCCACTAATCATTTAAAAGTAATTTTCATTTAAATATTTATTTATTTTTTTGTTTAAAATATTTTTTACTAGTTATTAAAAATAAATTATTAATTATTTAAAAAATGTATTTATTTACAATTAATTAATTATTTTCTAATTATATTGATAATTTTTATTCAAGACACAACAACTTCCTAGGAGGTCGTTCATCCTTACACAAATCCTACCCAATATCACCTAATCATCTATGTACCGACCACTCCACCAAATGAATTTACATGTAATAACATGTCAATAAATGTTATTCGAGCGATTTTAAAAATAAAATTCATTATATAAATGACTAATGCAGAAAATTACAAGTTCCCAAAGAATTATTAATTATTAACATTTATTAATTAGTAATATATACTTAATAAAAAATAATTAATTAATAAAAAAATAATTAATAAATAATAAATATTAATTAAAAATAATTCAATAATAAATAATTGATGACTGAAAATTAATAATTAACAATTAATAAAATAATTCAATAATAAACAAAAAATATTTATAAATGATTAATAATTAGTAATTAATAATTTATAATTTATAATTGATAATTGATAATTGATAATTGATAATTGATAACTAATAATTAATAGTTAATAATTAAAAAGTAATAATTGTTAATTATAAATTACTAACTACTAATATAATTTATATTTAAAATTTTAAAATGAATAATTTTTTAATCCTAAATAATTACATATTATTAATAATCAATAATCCACAATAATTAATAATTAAAAAAAATATAATTTTTAAAAATACAAAAAATGAATAATTAATAATTAATTATAATTTTAAATAATAAATAATTAATCATATATTTTTTATACTTATTATTAGTTATTTGGTTAATTTTTTAACTTGTTATTTATAAGCGTTAACATTTTTCATTAATATTAAATATAAAAAATAGTCTATTTATATTTAATAATTAATAATTAATAATTTTAAATTTTTATTTTAATAATTAATATTACTATTATATAATAATATTATTAATTATTAAAATACACACAAACATATGTATTTATATTATTCATAAAATATTTCGTTATAATTATAAGTAATTAATATAAAATTATAAAAACCATTGTTAAATAAAATAATTTGTAATGATTTTATGAATCATTATTAAAAACTACCATGAGATGAGGAACCATATATAAATCAAAAAAACCATAAAAAAGTGTTATGAAACAATTCTTTTATCATAAATTGAGTAGAATTTTGTTGGAAATTTTCGTTGAATCAATATTTATTTATAGTGATATGAGACGGTGATATCCTTGTATCATGGACACTCGATGTCTTAGAAAAATAGATTATATGATTATGCATATTTTATATGATACAATTGGTTGAAACAAGAATGAATAAATATGTGCTTGATGACGATCAAGTCAGGTCCTTCTGTAGATTGGAGTAACACTACTATTTTTCTTAAGGAAGCTCATTGCTTACAATTATGGATTAGATAATTCATAATTATATTCAATTATATAATGGTTGATAGGATCATACTTTATGGTTGTGCGAATGAGGAATACATATTGTTATAAAGTATTTGTATACTAATTTAGGAGCTACTCCAAAATCATTTTGGAGGATATCTAAAATGAGTATTGGATGGATTTTTATAATTTGTTACATTTTTTATAAATTATGGTTAAAGTGAATGATAACTTCTCAAGAAGGAGATTTGGAAGTTATTCAAAAGGATTTTTGGATATGGTTTGAGAAATTGTCACATATAATGTAATATAAGGTGAATGTGTACTAAGTTTATCAGGATTTAGTGGAATTAGGAGATTAATTGAAATATACAATAAAGATAAACCATGTCATGGTGGTATTAACCACATCATGGTTTGATATATATTAAATGAAATCATAGTGAAGGTCACAACATCACGGTTTAGTATATGAAATCATATAAATTATGTGATCATTTACATTTAAATATTATTCTACATAAGCTTTTGTAAATGGATTTTTTATTATTATATGATGATGTAGAATAAGTTACATATGTTTCACATTGATTTTATGAAGAGTTAAATGGTAAAATGGTTGAATATTAAAAGTTATGTTGTAAAAAATTACAAAGTTGTTTATCATTTTTTTATGATGGGAGTATATAATGCTTCACTTTTTCCAAAGGTGTTTTCTTAAAAGGACTATATGAAGAGATATAATGATTATAAAACATGTAGATGATATGATCATAACACAACCCTTAAAATCTAAAGCTATATTTTCTTCAAACCTTTAATAAAAGTTTTAATAGACCTTATATTGAATTAAATCCTTCCCAAACATTGTGAGATTCACTATATTTAGTGGATATCCAAGAGTAAAGAGTCTATTGAATACTTATTAGAGATATCTATCAAGTTCACATAAAATAGATTGGATATATAGGTTCATTAATTAAAAGTAATGTTATTAATTTATATTTTAGTCAATTAAAATGTATGGATGAATCTTATGGAAAATATGATTTGGTGGTTATTTTACACTATGTTTAGACATGATTTTTCCTCTCTAAAAAACATTAGAACCATATATGGAAACTAAAATATTTTTTGGTCATATTAAAGTAGAAATTAATAAGGTAAAAGTTAAATAAGTAAAAGTTGAGAAGGGAGAATAAATTATAGAGGAAAAATGACTTAAAATGAAAATAGGAATAAGAAAAATAATATAATGATATCCCTCTAATTGAATTTAGTTTTAATAAAATATCGAAATATTTTCCTATATATCCTAAAATTCACTAAAATAGAGATTCTCTAAAGGGGTTTTAGTATGATGATGTTGATAATGCCCATACTGGGGGGAGGTACTAGAATTCATCACCCTTCTAGCTCCTCAAACACGATGGTATTATCTCCATATGTTGATCCTCTTATGTTTTTATAGTTGTATCAATACCCTTTTCTATGTATGATATTTTTTATGGTGATCAAGAAGGATATATCATACCATTGATTTATTTTTAAGGATGGATTAGTTCCTATCCTATTCATGGTGATTAAAAACTCCTCAAATTGAATAAGAGGTAGATATATAGAGTGTGTGATAACCTTGGTTTGAATAAGAAGTTATAGAAAAATATATTCTATTTATTTCATATTATAGTGGTGAAGAGTTGAAAGAAAAATAATAGAATTCTCATATGACGAAGAGGATAACCCCATTATATATCTTTTTACTGTAGAGTAAGTTCATACTCGAAAGATTTCATTAGTTTTCACTCTCAACGTTACTATAAAATATACAAAAATAAAGTAAAATAATATTGTATAATATAATTCTTCCACTCCAAGAAATACTGATACTTTGATCAATCATATTTTATATTTAAGGCCATTTGATTCTCAAGAAAAAGATATCTCAAATTAATTATCCAAGAATTTGTTTATGGATGAATATTTCACTAAAAACCCTATATATAAATCATATTATGTGATTTGTTTTCTTATACTTATAGAATTTGTTATTATTTGAGAAAAACTCATCGAATCTCTAAAAAGGGAAAAAATATTTTTAGCTACCACACTTTCCACTGTTAGAGATTAAGGAATCTATTGGAATCAATATGTTTCATGATTTATTTTTGGTGTTTTGTTTGTTTTTAGTCAATTTATTAGTTGATAATGAAGTATAAATACTATGGGAGATGATATATATAAAGTGAATTTCCGAAATATGAATTGAAGAAGTTTCAATGATAGTGAAGTTTCCCAGTGCTAGAAAATTTTTTGGATGCAAAAAATTATAGGAAGTGAAAATAGTATTCTAGTGTAAAGGATAGAGATTCATGAAACATTAATCAATTTCATACTATTTTATAGGTTTCATGATATTTGTATTGAGTACTAAACTAATTTATATGGTTTTTGTCAGTTGAGAAGTCACTTGAGGAGGTCATAATTGTGCAAAAATGGAACACTAGTAATGTTTCATACATATTGAATAAGTTAATGTGAAATGTTTTCTTGGTGTGGATGAGTTACATGATGGATGAGGATTTTCCTAAAAATATTGGTTTACCAAATTATTAGAAAAATAAATGTTCTAGAAGAGTATTAATGGACATCTCTTTATGTAATTGGTACTTACACAAACTGTACGTGAGTAAAATATCTAGTTTAAGGATGTTTCTTGAATGGAAGTTGCATGAACATACATTCAAAAACCAAACCTAAGAAAAAATCCTTAGGAAAAATATATTTGACCAAGAGAGTTGAGAGAATTAGGTAGATCTAATCGAGTTGCGTGAGATATACTTGGGAGAATTCACCCTAGAGAAGGTATTTTTGTGAACAAAACATAATAATATACTCTTCAGAAATGGAGGTTGTGTGAAATAACGTAAACAAAACCTAATTTCATGATGGTACCCTAGAGAAATTGTTCAGTGAGTCCCGAGAAAATTTACTAGGGAAAAGTTAGTATTTGGGGAAAATATTATTGGTTGAAATTATTGATACTGAATATTATATTGGATAATCATATTCAAACTATCATGATGAAAATAAAAGAATACATTCTTGATGATATAGAATATACCATCATGTTATTAAACTGAAGAAGACTTCATCTGAAGTAGTGGGAAAAGAAGGAGACAATGAAAGTGATCTAAGTGAGGTAGTTCACTTATCTCTAAATCAAATTATAAATGAAGTGCATATTGTAAGGATTGAATATAAATGAATAATTTTATCCATCCAACTAGTGAATATTAGTGGATTCTGTTACACTGACACAATTCCATGTGTTTTCTCCTTGTACTATCCCTCAGTGGTGAACCAAGTAAAAAAACTATTGTACCTTGCGTTACTATCTAAATTTGTTTTTATAGTGGTGGATATGAAGAAAAAATTGATAGGTTTAATGAGTTCCTACCAACATGGGAATAAGATCCAAATAATTGAAAGAAAATGTTGACACCATGATTCACCCTTTTCTAAGGGTACCTGAGGTTGCAACAACATCAAAATGGAAAAATAATATATTTTTCCATCAATCTAGAATACTATATTCAAGTAAATATATCTTATAAATATGTTGATAAAGTATATACATTTTAATATGGATTATATAAATAGAATAATAATATTTAAACATGAGTTAGTGCTTCTCTTCACGATGTAAATTGGTAAAATCTATAACTCTACCCCTAAACATTCATTTTATTTTGAAGCTTTAAGATTAGAGATTGTTGAGGAAATTTCTAAGTGATACCCTTTAAAACATCCCTTAAATTTTTATTATACATTACATAACTTGTATATGATTTACTTAAGGTATTAAATTATTGATTTTATTGAAGGGTTTTTTGGGAAATATCTATACTAAATTATTATAGAAGAAAGAACAAGACCCATTTACAAGATATACTAAAAGAATAAATGAAAAAATAAAATTTAAAACTATAAAATAAATATAAAAAATTTTAAATCCACTAAAATAATTAGTTTTGTTGATTTCTCTTGGCAGTAACTGATGGGTTCTTACTTCCAATAGTATTCACATTACATTGGAATCAATAAATTCTTCAGTGTGACTCCTGCTTGAAATGTGTGTTAATACATCCTTTATAAAGGAAAATAGAGAGAATAAAATTATGGATAGATTAAAAGTTATTAAATAATGATCTATAGTATATATAAATGAGTTCCTTTATTTAATAAATAATACTTTTATAATTATAATGTTTCATATACTATAAAATGTCCAAATATTTGTCTCCTCAATTGTAGAATTTATAGAAAATCCTCACTTATGTGTGTGGTTTTTAAAATCCTTAAATAATCAATAATCTATATATACATCATCATATTATGTATCATAAGTCAAAAAATTATAATCAATGTAGAAATGTTGGATAACTAATATCATAAATCATTTAAAATAAAAACCATGTCATTATATCAAGAAACATGACTTACAAAAAACAAAAAGTGGAAAATCCCACCAAATCATGATTTATGATTTAGTAAATATTTTAAAAAATATCCTTCTTTAACTAAAGACTCAAAAAATTTATATAAAAACTTATTATTCATTGTGAATCTACCCAAAACTCTTTTGGTAAATTATTATTATATAAACTATCTTAAATTTTAGAAAAACACTTTATAATAAAATTAATCCTCATTCTATGGACTATAACGTGACCCTATGAAAATTTCTATCATTGAAAATTATGAATTACATAATATTTAATTGCAATTAAAGAGTTTCCTACTGAAAAACAACATTTATAATTAATATATAAAGGGGTTTAACATGAACTCAATTAAACACACTCATATATCTATATGAACTTATTTACCATAAGAAATGTACCTATACATCATATTAATTCTTATATAATCCACTTGCCTAAAATATTTATTGACTAATAAATGTGGAGTATGTAAATCTAGAATTGGAGATATCATATATTCATGATTTGAAATAGACCTAACATATTGGATGAATAAATTATAAGTAATTTATCCATGTAATTGATCATATCACATGTAACTCACTAAGAGTGACCATGAATTTTATAAATCTGATTCAATCAAGATCCTATATGTTATACATTCCATACAAGGGGAAAATATTATCTTGGATAAACACAGCTGATGACATGATCAATAACATATCTAACCACCCCTTGATTAGCTCAACCTCAATTATGGTGTAAAAACATTTAATAATATTAAGGTTTAAATTATAAGTATATTTTAAACCATAGGTAATGAGGATTCATATATATGAAACATACAACCCTAAGTTTATCAATGATTATATGATATTCCTTTTGATATACTTTGGAAGGTCTGTCTAGATAATAAGTCTCCAAATTATATCTCATGACCCTACATTGTGTTGTATATAAGATTATAATAATGTTAATATTAATATATTATTCCAGCCCATAATAATTCATGATGATCAATGGTAAGGGAAAAATAAAATTATTAATTTGAGGTATTTTTATCACTCCAATATTTATGTAAAATATGATGTAAACATTAATAAATGATAAATATAGATTTTATTTATTATAAAACCATGAAAAATTTACCTTAAAAAAATAGGTACATCTAGTTTGTCTCGTATCTAATACCCATCGAATTTATATCACCCTCATATTTATACTGTGTTTTTGATTTTTCCCAAGGATCTGCTAGATTTTATATTATAGCCATCCAAAAAAATATTCATATCACCCATATCAATGACTTTTGGAATGATATGGTATTTTCAAAGGATTATTTTTGTTTGTAAATGATATTTTGATTTATTTACCTGATAAATAACTCCATTGATGTCATATTAAACAATAATTTCCACCAAAATTATAGGAATCGTCCTATGTTCAATGAAAAACTTATTAATAAAAATATATTCCTTCTTAGAATTTGATACAACAATATAATTTTACTCTATTTTTCATTCCACCATTGTTAATTATTAAGAAATATTCCAGCTGATAGCTACACTATTGAGGTGAGAAAACAAATCAATATTGAGACCTAATATCATCTCTGTTAGTTTTGGAAACTAGAATAAATGTAACCTCTTATAATGATATTTTACTCTCTTAAAAATACCCAAAACTTATCCTTATTTCTTCTTAAGAACTTAAGGATTTTCATCAAAATAATCCAGTTACTCTCACTAGGATTAGATTTGTATATACTAGTTATAATAAAATCATAAAAAGATTAAAAAGAACACATAACATGACATACATGATATATCCTATGAATTTATTACAAGTAATGTTATCCTTATTTATCCTTTCTATATATTTAGAATAAAAATGAGTCTATGTAAGAATAATTCCATAAAACACTGGTAATGTCCCCTTCTTGGAGTTATCTATTCTAAACCTCTTTAATGAATTACTAATATAAGTGTTTTGACTTAGTACAAGTATCCTTTTAGATATATCTCTATAGATCTTTATACCCAATATGTAGAGTGTTTCACCCAATTATTTTATTGATATACACTTCCCCAACTATGCCTTTACTGAATATAAAGTCAATATATCATTTTTAATGAGTAATATTTCATCCTCATACAAGAATTAAAATTTCATAGAACTCCCACCAACTGGCTTTTCTAGAAAATAATTATCCATATTCTTAATGAAACAAAAAAATTTGATTTCATTATAAAACTATATGTTCTAACTCCAATAATATTTATTTAATCCATAAATTGATCATTGTAACTTATATACCATAACATCATGATTTTTCACATCCAAAACATTAATTTTTATTATATATAAATCCTAGATTAAATTCCCATTAGTAAAAATTAATTTGATTTATATTTAATATATATAATAATAATAATAATCTATTATGAAAATAAATACTATAGTGGAACTTATTATCACTACTTTTGAAAATGTCACTTTGAAGTCATTACCATGAATTTATTTTAACTGAAGTACCTGGAGGTTTTCATTTGTATTTATTTCAATTTGGTTGTTTATAATTTGGATTTTAAATGTTACAAATGATAAGAGAAGTTGGGTGATTGAATGGAGTATCCACCCATTAATAAATAAGTGAAGCTACCCATGGTTTTGGGTAAAGGTGTTGTTAGGTGCTCCCATGATGGGTATATGGGAAAGGTGATTGAGATGCTACTTCCCATATATTGGGAAAAGAGAAAGTTGGATATATATTCCCTTTAATACCTAGATGTATAGATTCAAGTTGGAATGCCATAAAACACCAGATAGTTGAATGATATAGTCTTTACATTTAGGACAAGTACTAAATTGGCTGAGTATGATCTTTGACAGTTGGAAACTAAAGAGTGAGATGACTACTACACCTACACTAGATATCTTAGATATTTGTGAATAATTCATGTTAAGTAGGGTCAATAGTTATAGAGTAAGCTATAATAATTAGATAATCCATATTATGTACCTATATTTTATGGTTTTCGAAATCAGTGATGTAACACCTGAATATTTTTATGAAATATTTTCTTTAAATAATCTTAATTCTTTAATAGATTTCTTATTATGAAATCATGAGTGTAAATTAACCATGAGACACCCTTAGTATAGAATAACCATTTTAACCTATCTTTTTGGTTAGTGGGAATAAATATAACAAACTTATAAAAATGAATGGTGAATTCATTCACTAGAAATTATTTATGAGAAATATAAATCAATTATATATTTGTATTTTTGTATTAATAAATTGAGTGAATTTATATTAGTAAATGAAATTAATTAAATATATACGTTTTATACTTTGATAAAATATTTTAGATATACATCCAATATATATTTTTGTCATAGGGTATGAATAACCTCTATTTGATTTGTAAAAACCAACATTTTTCAAAATGGTAATTTTCCACCTTTTAATGGATAACCCCTTTTAAATTAAAATTTTAACACATTAATATTTTTTATTTGACCAAATAAAAATGTTTGTTTGAATCAGGATATAAAAATTTACTTTGGATTAAATTTTAATATTTTTCTAATAACATTCAAATTTTGATGAATAGTAAAAATACACTATATTTTAATTGAAAACTATTTTTTTCATAGAAGTTATTTATATGGTTAAATTATAATATTGAATGGTTATAAAGTATAAATAGAATATATTTCTTATCAAGTAATATAATTTATTTAATTAGCATTAATTTTACATTGCATTCAAATGTAAAAACATTTCAATCTTTTGCAATGTTTTAACTTTTAAAACACGTTCTCTCTTTCTGACAATGTGATTAATTTTAAATTAATTAATTAAAATTATGTGTATTTAATTTGAAAAAATGGATTCCATATTTGTAATCAGTAGTTATAAATTATGTAAATAGCTTTATTTTATTTTTGGGCATTATGAATAGCAACTTCGGTAATTCTTATTAATATATTCAAAGTATAAATTCATTCATTATGGGTAAGAATACTATTATTAAATTACCCTAACACATGTATTAATATCATTTGATGAGATTTTTTCAAACTAAATTATCCTTGGGTCAAAATGGTGACCCTTGGAAGCCACTTGGATGATATTAGGACATTTAATTTATTTTATTTAAAGAAAAATTAAATATGTCTTACTTAATTTAATAACTATATATATTTTTAAAAGTAGGATATATAGAAGATAAATTCGGTAATAAATAATAAATTGAAATATAAGTTGTTTTTATTTATTATGGAAATTTATTTTTAATTTTTATAAAATAAATAATTACCTTAAAGACTTATACTTTGATGCTGTAAAAATTAATTAATTGATGAGATATCAATAAAACATTTTTTATTAAAATGTTAATAACAATAAGAAGACCTTAACACTTGAAAAAATCTTATTATTCGAGTATATATCAACTATAATCATCCAAGGGTTGAGTTAGTGACCATTTAGAGCCTTATAGTAGAGATTGTGAAACTTATATTGATTTATTTAAATTGATATTAAAGTTGTCAAATTCATAATTTAATAAGTATGACATTTTAAATGAAAGATTTTATAATAGATAAATTCTACTACAAGTATTATTATGAAATATTGTAGATTTATATTCATTATATTATTTTTTTAATTTTTATTCAACAAATAAGTATATTAAATATTTATACAATATTATTGTAGTAATTATTTTTTTAATGGAGATAAAAAATAAATGTTATTAAAAATATTAAAATAAATATAATTTAAGCTAATTAATATGTATAGTTAATTTTATTTATGACATTTACCTATTAATAATATAATAAAATAGTTGTTTCAAATATAAATTGTTATATTAATATTTTTTAAAATCAATGAATTCAATAGTGTCAAAATTGACACTATTGATTGTTTATCAAAATAATGTTTTATTAAATTATTTAAAAATAATAATTAAAAAAAAAGATGTATAATAATTATTATATGTTCTAAAATGTTCTAAGTTATTTATTAATTATATAATTGACATCAAATATTTAAATACATCACCCCTTTTAATACTGAAATATTGGTTGGGTTAATTAAAATTAAATAGAATAATTAAGTGTTAATTAAAATGATAATATTTAAATTGACAGAAAAAACTTGTAAAATATTTATTTTTTGAAGATATTAAAACCCTATATCATCTCAATTCTAAATTGGTTCATTTTTGAGGTTTTTGGAAGGGGTTGTATTTTATTATAAACTAATATTTTTAGAGATCCCAAAACTGCCCGTCACCTCTATTATAAAAGGGCACCTCCTCCCTCACCTCTTAATATTACTTTGAGGATTCAAGATCATACATACCGTTCCCTTTTCCTTTATAAACTTAACTAGTCACATTCTATAGGTTATACTATTATTCAAAGACCTACTCTAGTTCTTTAAGAGGAGATTTAGAGGAAGCACGTCGAAGAAGAGGTAATCTCCTCTACAAATTCTTTCAAACTTATTTCTTCTTTTATGTTGAATTCATGAGCTGTGTCATTATAAATTAATAACTCAAGTATAAATTATATATTAATATGTTATTATTATTATTGAAAAATAATATTCCACTTTCTATCCATCCTATGAAAAACAAAATCACCACGCGTGCGTACGTACGACTTACCGTCTCCACACTTTGGTGTAATATGTTTTTCACCACCACTTTACTTGGATGGGTATAATGCTAGAAATAATAGCTATATATTATTATTAAAACACGATATTTATTCCAAAATGTTATACACCATTCAATTAAATACCATTAAACAATTATGGCAATGATATCATCACTTGTGCGTACGTACGACCTACCCTCTCAAGGATGTGATGCGATTCATTGTACCTGATCTTCATTAAATAATGATTATATAAATGTATATAATGAATAAATATGATATATATAATTTTAATATAATTTTGGAATGATTAAAATATGACCTATGATGAGTAACCAGAACTTATTCAACAAAACATGTAAGAGAAAATGAAGCAGTTAATACCCGAATTACAAGTAATAATGAAATGTTATTAACAAACAGATGATAATATGAAAATATATGATATCATAAAAATTAATATGATTATTAAATAAGACAATTACATTATTTAAATCATTATACATGGGTTTTAGAAACATACAGAGGAAATCGGTCCAAAAAGGTAAGGGATAATTTCACAATATCATTATTATATGAGATTGTTTAGACGTAAGTATTTACTAGGGTATATTTATCTTCCACGTTTATGTTTCTTAAATATCTTCTATTATTTATTTTCTTATAAAACTTTTTAAATTCAATTTTACCCAATGGTGAATTTTTATTAAATGGTATGAAAGGGATATTTTTTCACAATTCGATACGAGGTACTTTTTTGACTTTTCAGGAAAAAGTATGAGGATAGTATTTTTTTTACTTACACAACATGTACAGATTTTTTACATTTTCATAATGCCTTATTTCCTTGAATATTACTATACATAATTTAAATTTTATTTTCAAATAAATTATTTTCTTTTAAAGTTGTGCAAATGTTTTAGAAAATAAATTATTTTTGAATAAGAAAGGATATTTTCCTCAAAAATTAATTTCAAGCATTATATCAAATTTATTTTTAATCTAAGATGGAATTATTTAATAGGTTTATGTTTCAAGTAAAATATACTTATTTTTCCTATGATTTTATTATGTTTTTTATGGAATTATATTTATGAAATCCATTTGTTTTACATGGATTATGTTATGGTGGAATAATGTTTCAAGAAACCCATTTTATACCTTTGGTTATGATGAATGATTTATGTTATTAAGGAACATGTAAGAATTATTTCATTATGAGATGTTGGGTACCTATATATCCCTACAATTCATTGGGTATATATTTATATCTCATGAGATAAACATGGCTAGAATATGAAATTATATCGTTTCATTAATGCAGGGCTAAAATGAGGAGTGAACTCATTTCAGTAATGGACTTTGTCTGCTATGATGGTCTTGGAAATGAGCCTTAAATAATATGAAATGATATTATATGATTATATGTATTCCAAAAAACTCCATGTCTAATGTTATGACTTTTTGGATTACATTCATTGATTATTATGAACTTTCATGATTTATCTCCATGGTATGATATCACGATCTTTCATATACTGGATAAGAATTTCAAATGTTGTGTTCTTATGTATTATGATTATGATAGGATTGGTATCTACCTTTTTTACCCTTATTGAGCATATGAGATCACCCTTTCATATGTTTCGTTCCCCCATGTGATTAATAAGTTTATTAAGTAAGATATGTCAAAAAAAGGTTATAATTATGATGAAATAAGTGGGTGACAAAGAAGATGTCTTATGAACCAGTTGTTTAGGTTTCCCGGTTTTTAAAGATGTTATACCTATATGGTTCTATCATGAATTTGTTATATTTTATAATAATTATTCTTCAAATTTTAAGTAATATAAATGTTGGTAAATTATGGGCTGTTATAAATGTAGTCATACATAAGGATGAAAACTTATAAAAATATTTGAGCTGACTAAAATATGAAGAGTAGCATGAGATATTAAAGAACTCAAAGAGGTGAGATTTTATATTTTTCTAAAGTGTTGGAGAATAATTTTGAAGTGTTTGAAATTTTTCATAAATTCATTAATGTTTTTTAAGTGTATTTTAGTAGTTTAGATAGAATGGGTAAGAGTGATGGTTCAAAAATGAATAAGTCTTGAAATTACGGGTTTCATGTATGTAAATTCCAGCAATATAGGTGAATCCATGTAGACAAAGTAACCATGTATAAAAATGTATTTATATATGAAGATCTAAATATGTGAGTTTATCAATATTGGTGAATGACCCACATATGAAATTTATGTATCCATAATCTATTATGTATCCAAATTCAAGAACCATATACCCAAACGGAGCTCCACATAGAAGAATCTAGAGAATATAGTAGAATGCTATGTATCCATCCAATAGAATAAAATTTGAACCATGTAGAGATTTTAGAAACACATATTTAAATACAGATATGTGAAGAGATGGTGTAAGGTAATTCATCACATAGCCATGTGTATATATAAAAATCTAAAATTCATGTAACCAAATTTAGCATACACTCTGGAAAAAATTCTGTAGGATTCTAGAATTAATATTACAAAGGTGAAAATGAATTCAAATGATGTATTCGTGGTGAATTCAATATAAAAACATCATGATGCTTATTTATGGAATAAATTGGGCCTCTTTTGAAGAATATTTAAATATAATAACCAATTCATATATTCTTTGATGTTAAAAATGAGTCTCATGAGTTTTAATAATAATAAAGATGATAAAACATTAAAGCTCAAGATTCTGTTTATCATTGCCTATATTAGTTGATATGAGACTATTTTATTGTTTGAGAGGAACTGAGATGGATGTATAATAATTTTACTAAAACTAAAAATCATATTTGAGTAGATATGTTGCTACCATGTACAAAACTAAGAAAAAAGGATATACTATTTTTATTGAAATTATCATGATAAAAAATAAATTCCATTCCACATATATTTATTGTATATTTTATATAGTTGTATAAAATAAAATATATGGATTTGATTAGATAAATTTTTTGTAAGATGAGGTTTAAAGTGTTGGTGAATTAATTTTAAGATATATTTGGATGAGATAAGAAAAATAAGAAGAAGAAATAAGATGATTATAAGACTTTCATTTTGATGAGGAAAACCATTGAAAAAGAAAAAAGGATATCATGAGAATCTATGGGTGAAACTCATGAACTTTTTTACTTAAATGAATTTATTATAATATTTTCATTCATGGAAATAGGATTAAACACCCACAAAAATCTCACAACAACCTACAATTAAATGGAAATTGTTGGAAAATACCATATACAAGCATATGATATTAGATAAAAAATGGGACACTAATTTTCATATATTTTCTATATTTTAATATGGAAAAGAAAATGTTGTCACCAATGTGTAAGAAGAAAAATACGAAGTGTGATAAGTTAGAGGAGAAGATATGAAGCTGAGAGTTGTAGTTCGATGTCCTGAATATCCAAAGATATATCAAAGAATAAGAAGAAGAATTTAGTGCAAGCTATATAAAAAAAATAAGAATAAGTTTACCACCATTATGTGATCAGTATTATAGAACATAAGTATTGATAAGAATAAGATCCTATAACATAACTTTTTTTAGAAGTTTAAGAAGAAGAAATGAGTGAAACTGACCTGGAATGAATATTCTCAGATATTGATGTCAATATTTTAGAAATTTGAGTAGTTTATAGATATAGAAGATCATAAGATCTTATAGAAATTGTGAAGAATCCAAGGGAAAATTTTTATTAAATAACTAGGAAACCAATATGCTAGTGGATATTGAGTTTCATACAATGCATTGTGAAAATATGATGGCATTTTATGACTCTAATATAAGAATAAACGGATCTATTTTGTGAATTTATATACATCCTTGTACTGATTGGATATATATTTTCCAGAATAAAATATAAAGAAATTCTTGTGTATACATTGTGAAAATCTGTCAAACTTGTAGGGGATCATGGTACGCAATAAGACCACTATATAAATCAGTGACTACAATAATAATCTGTTGAAGAATCCCATTGAGAAAATTGAATGTGATGTCCTTTGAGACACAAACAAGTGGCTGGTATGACTCTGGATGAGAGAATATTGATGTGACTATGATCTGGAAATAGTGTCTGAATCAACCACCACTTATAATTAAAAAAGATGTATTATAGTATAGAATCAGTAACTGTGGTGAATAACCAGTCACAACAAGGAGTAGGTCTTTATACCTTACAAAATCCTTATGTTCTTATGCCTTTATTTACTACATTATATGGGTGATGTTTTGTGAAATAAGATAGATTATATTGAGACTAAACAATTTTATGAGGTTTAATTAAAAAATAAATATTTCATAAAAGAATTAAGTAACCACAAATTCACCCCTCCCCTCTTAGAGGCCCATCAGTCCTCTGGGAACCTCAAGTGGTATAAGAGAAATGCTAGGTTACCTCTAAAAATATCTATAAGAAGTGTAGATTTTAGATTCTTTATAGAGTTCCTTTGATCAGAATTATATCTCTATGCCTATTGAATAACAAAATGGGAGTTTTCTCCAAGGCATTTAAACAAAGGTTAAATGTGATAGAGAAAGTAATGAAAAATATAGGTTATAAAGGCTGTAATGAAAATAGAGACATTAAAACAGCTGTTTATTTTTATTCTCATGTTATAATGTATCTCTGGAAGTTTATTATTGATGTTGTTACCAATATGATGAATTCTATTGATTAACCATCTGATAAAAAAATCACAACTAGAAGAAGATGTTGATGTCATAGAGAATTCATTGGCTAATAAGGTTGGAAAATGAAACTCCCATAATGATCTAGTGAGGGAAAAATATGAAACTATCTCACTTTGTAATGATAAATATTCATAATTATTTGAAGACTTATAGGGAACATTTTGCGAGACTGATGTGTTTAAGGTTTTTATTAACAAGGCAGTCCATGTATTAGAAAATTTATAAGAAGTTATAGTTAATTTGAATGATTCACACCTATTTTTGAAATAAATTTTTTTAAGATTTTGACAGTTAAATCCAATTAATTAACAAGATTCATGGGGATCAAGACAAAAAGTTGAAGAGATATTAGGAAGATTGATTAAAGTCTACTGATGTTGATAAATATTCACTTAACATGAAATTTTTGATATTGGAAATCGAACTTAATAATATTAATTCGATCCAAACAAATCCTTCCCAACAAATACAGAAGAGTGATGTTGTAACTCAAGTATCATATAATTATTTTCCTTCAAAAGGAATTAAAAATAGTGGAAAATAGATCCTATGGTCACATGGATAAGCATCAACATCTATATCTCTGAAAATGGTAACTCACTTTCTAAATTATTTGTTTATACTAATTCTACCTCAACTACATGTGCAAGAACAAACAAAAAACTGCAAAAATATAAGAATCTAAAAATATTAAGAAACCCACAAACGGATCATGATTGAAAAAATTTCATCAACAAGAAAAACAAATGGATCTTCCCCACTATTGGTGTTTCTGGAGGTTTGGTCATATTAAGATAGGCTTTTTTCATAACATATAAATATATTTTAGTCAAATAATTACCTTAAGTTGGGTGAACAAAGATGAAAGCGAGAAAAGAGATGCTATAAAAATATGGAAGAATATATCTTTGAAAAGTAGATTTTAAATCTTGAAAATTTTATATGATACGTATAACATAGGTGGGAACAACGATGAAAAATTATGGTATAATACTTTTAAGTACAATAGATTTACTAAAGCTAAAAAATAACCACCATTTACTATGATGTAAGGAAAGCACCTATGATCTCATGTTCAAAAATTATTTATAAAGATATGAAGTATACAACCAAATAGAATAATACCATGATTCCGAAAGTTTAATAAACCTATAAATATTTGGGTAAAAGAATGATGAAGATAAGATCTAATTTTCAGGGGTAGGGAAATCTATCTCAACCCTCCTACTCTAGTTGAGGAGATATTGTAAGATCCAACTTATTCCAAAATAAATCTAAAGGTTATTTAATATTTGGGAATTCAAGTTGAAGTTATATAGGAAATATCCCTTGAGGGGGATCTAATTAAAGAATCTAATCTTCTAGAGATATATGCATTTCTTCTAAATCTGATATTCTTGAGAGATTTAAATATAATAGAATATTTAGGTATGATTATCACTCTTCTAAGCTAGTTATTCATTTATATTGGCTGTATTTTCAATGGGTAGTGATAATCTAACCAACTTGGGATGACCTAACACTTGAAATATTTATATGTATTTCTTTAGGTAAATTTAGGTTCCTAAATGTTCTTGAAAATATTTATATGCTGACCCAAAAGAAATGTTAAGGAAATAAATAGTATAACATATAAAAAATATCAACAACCTTGTATTCTAAAATAGTAACCCTTGATTTCTATAAAGGTTTATCCCACATTTAAATAGATTTTATTTGTAAATTGAACATTTCTAAGAGAAATATAATGCAAAGCCAAATTTTGATGATGATATGCTGATCCTCAATTCTAATTATCACGTGAAATTGGTGATATATGAAAAAAGATAAATTACTTCTCTTATTCAAATGATTGAGATGTTATGAAACCCTGAAATGGTATCTCATATTTTGTGAAGGTTTTATTATTCACAAAAATTATTAGGATTTATATGACTAAATAGGTATCCAGATTTATAATTTTCAACTAGTATATGAAAATGAAAACATTTTCTCAAGTAGAATTGGATAAAATTCATATGGATAGAATATATTATTAATACCTCGTAGTAGTATTATTAAAGGGAGAAGAATTTGATAAAGATTATCCCTATGTGTTTTAATTTCTACAAGTTGGAATCTCAATTAGTATGGTATTATCTTTCAAGTGGTGTCATATTTCAAGTGGTATTAAAAATTGAATGGGGAAAATAAGTTGAAATCTGAGGAAGTCCCCCTAAATAACCAATTTTCAATTAAGGGGAGAGGAAAGTTATCCTTAAATTTAGCAGGAGAAGAATTTATTCCCCTTTGGGTTTGTTTTAAATTAGGGGGAGAGAAATTATACTAACTAATGAATCCCTTTTGGAATATTTGGAATTAACAAAAAATGGGGAGATCGAAATACCAAAATTTGTTTGGTTTTGTTTATTTTCAATTGGGTTATTTTCAATTTATATTTTAATTAAAATAAATGAAAATAAAAGTTGGGTGATAGATTGGAGTGCTCACTGATTAAGGATAAAGTGAACATACCCATGGTTTTGGGTAAAGGTGTTATTATGTGATCCAATGATGGGTACATAGGAAAGGAGATTGAGAAGTTTCTACCCACATATTAGGAAATGAGAAAATTAGATATGGATAACTCTGAATACCTATCCAAATAGATTCATGTGGGTATCCAATAAATCATCAAATAGTTGAAAGATCATGTCTTCATGTTTATGTCAAGTCTTAAACTACTTTAGTACTGAATTCAATAGTAAGAAACCAAAGAGTGAGAAGGCTTATTCACCTATACTATAAAACTTGGATAGAAATGGATAACATGTGTTAAACATGTTTAATGTTTAGAGAGTAGTCTATCAAAATTGTATAATCTATAAATGTTCTATTGTATTTTAATTCTATTGAAATTAGTGCATATATACAAATGGATGAATGTTTCACTAAATCTCTATGTTGATTGAAATCCAAAGATAAACACATGATAATTAATAAATTAAATATGTGAGTTTTTATAGGATTATAATGTTTTTGGAAATAATTTTTAAGTGTTTAGAATATATTTTATAAATTTCCAAAATTGGTTTTAAGTGTTTTTGAGTGGTTAACATTGGCTGGAGATG
This sequence comes from Viscum album, assembly GCA_963277665.1. Taxonomy (NCBI): domain Eukaryota; kingdom Viridiplantae; phylum Streptophyta; class Magnoliopsida; order Santalales; family Viscaceae; genus Viscum; species Viscum album. The sequence continues at coordinate 1,282,981,532 of OY728138.1, read as the reverse complement.
AGCGCTGGTTCAAAAATGAATAAGTCTAGAAATTTCACATTACATATACATAAATTCCAAAAAATATATAGGTGAATATAAATAAGAAAAATCACCACATATAAGATTGTTTTCATATGTAAATATGAACATATGTGTGTTTATCAACATACTCAAATGACCAATGCATGCAATTTACCTATCCAAAATCTATAGTGTATCCAAATTCAAGAACCATGTATGAAAATGAAGTAACACATAGAAAAATATAGATAACATATTTTAATGTCATGTGGTCATCCCACTTTTTCAAATTTGGACCATGGATCCAAATTACTAATATATAAATATCCAATGTAAGGATATTTATTATGTATCCAAGTTTATATATGTGAAGCAAAAACTGATGTAGAAAAATTTCCTATAGGTATTGGATAAAATTTTGTAGAATTACAGAGTTACTATTATAAAGACAAAAATGAATTCAGATGATTATTGTTCGATGAATTCAAGATCCAAACATCATGATACTAATTTAAGTCATTATCTAATAATTTTTTGAGGAACATCGAAGGATAAAAACTAATTCATATATTATTTTACGCAAAAAATTAGTTTTAAGAGTTTTTAAGAGTAAAGAAGATGATTAAAAATCAAATATTGAGATTCAAATTATCAGTTCTTATATCAGTTGATCCAAGTATGTTTGAGTGTTTGAGAGAAACTAAGATATAATTCTTATAATTTTTCTAGGACTAAGACTTGATATTAATGATATGTTGCTTTTACATTCTAAAAAACTGAGAATAATTTTTGTACTATTTTTATTGAAAATAAGATGTTGTAAAATGACTTACATGACACAAATTTTTTATGTATATTTTATACAGATATGGAAAATTCACGTTGTGTATTTTTTAATGAATAATAGGTTGAGATTTCATGTGATTTAATCTAAAGGTATATTCATATGATGTAAGAAAAATAATAATAATTAAGAATATATGATAAAGGGTGTCATTTTAATAGGGATTACTATTGAAAATTAAAAAAAGGAGATTGTGAGAGTTGATGGGTGTGACCTATGCATGTGTCCTGATTACATGCATTTATATTAATATTTATATTCTTGGAAATAGGAGGAAACACCCACCAAAAGCTCATAGACACCTATACAAAATGGAGATATTGGGAAAATCTCACATACTAGATGTTGAGATTTGAGAAAAACTAGGCCACTAAATTGAAGGTATTTTATAAATTATATTATATAAAATAAAATGTTGTGGCCTATGTATATACAGAAAAAGATAGTGGGAAAAGATAGAGGAGAAGAGATAAATCTAAGAAGTGTTATGTGTTGTACTGAAGATATAAATATCTCTCTCTAAGAAAAAGAATCCACTGCATGATGTAGGGAAAAAGAAGATAAGGCTGACCATCATTCTGAGATAAGTTTGATATAGTCAAATTATTGTGAAGAATAAGATCCCACAACATCTTTTATTAAAGAAGTTTGAAAGGAGGAAAATAGTAAAGTTGACCTACAATGAACATTATTAGATATTGGTGTTGAGATTTCCGAAATATGATAAGTTGTTGGATATAGAATATCACAAGATCTTGGAGATAGAGTGAGGAATCTACGCGAATATATTCTCTTGAAGAACTATGAAACTGAGTTGTTAGTGAATAACGAGTTACATACAATGTATAATAAATACCTACTGGTATTTGGAGAATCTACTATGAAAAAAAGGGTATCTATTATTTAGATATATAAACAACCTTTTTCCCATAAAATATCCACTTTTAAGGAGAATATTGAAAGTAAATATTGTGTATACATGGTTAAAATCCATCAAACCTGACTCAGGGTTTGTAAGAAGACCACTATGCGACTCAGTGCCTACAATGATAAACTATTGAAGAATACCGATGGGAAGTTGGCAAGTAAAGTCGTATAATACATAGTTAAGTTGATGTTGTGACTATAGATGAGAGAAGATCAGTGTGACTATGATCTAGTTTTGGTGTCTATATCACCCTCTTCTTGCAATTTGAAGTGATTTGTTATAGTGTATAATTTCTGATTGGGGAAATTTCCAATCATGATAAGGAGTAGGTCATTATATCAAACCCTATAAAAATCCTTTTTTTTCTTGTTCCTCAATTTAAAATATTATCTCTGTGAGGTTATGTGAAAAATGATAGATTGGAACAATATTGAATACATCTAGGAGTTTTAATTAAAAATAAAGTAATTCATAAATGTTTTAAGTAACCAATGATTCACCCACTCCTATTAGTGTTCCATCAATCATCTGGGCAACTCAATAACCATTTACCAGTAATAATTATTTATAAGTAGATATTATACCATCCATGTCTATTTTATTACAAAAAATCCACTTTCACCCAATGGTTCTCACCCCTTCAGATGAATCCACCAAGTTTCAAACAATCTTAGTGTATATGGAGTCCAAATAAGATCTCATGGCCTTAAAAAAATTATTAGAATAACAATTATCTATTTCCTATTAGTGGGTAATAGGTTCATAATTTAGGAATGAAACTTCATCATCATTATCCACACAAAAAATCTATATATATTATTTCTCTAATGAATCCTCACAAACATTCAAGGTGCTTGTGTAACCTAAGTTGGTTCTATTTTTACAAAAAAATATATAAAAAACTCACCTTTCATCTTAGGATCCATTTCTATTTATTGTTTTTTAACTTCTACCAATTTAATTTTCCTCCCTCTAACTCATTTACTGATATATTCATTTTCAATGAAAATATAAATTCCAACCAAAAACACTTTGTTTTCAGTTGAATTAAAAAAATAATATCCCTTAGTTTCTATATGATAACCTATAAATAATCACTTTTATGATTTGGAGTTAATTTTATCTAAAACAAAACAACATACATATGCATGAAAACCCAAAATCCTAACAAAAAGAAAACTATAATTCCTCCAAATAAATATATCATATGAAGTATTTTTGACTACTTTAGATAGAATGGAGTTATTTTGGAATGAAAAATTTTAAGAGAATATCCCTAAAATTAAATAGGAAGTTCACACTAACTCATAATAGATTGAATGATATCAAATAAGGTATGATTATTATTCTCAGACAAACCATTCCATTATGGTGTTACAGGAGTGAATTGTGAAATAATTCCACAATCTCTCAAATGATTAGTAAACTCCTAGATTAAGTATTCACTAACTTGATTTTTTTGAATAATATGAATGCTTTTGCCTAATTGATTTTGTACTTCATTTATAAACACCATGAAACTTTCAAATATTACAAACTTCTGTCTCATTAGAAACACATAACCACATTTACTGAAACTATACCAACTAAAATCATTAGTAAATGTTCTGAATTACCTAGACCCTCTACATACTTTTATACTCATTGGTCCAAATACATCACTATATATAAGATTAAATAACACACTATCTTTCCCACCTTTCCACTAAAAGGTTATTTAGTTATTTTACTTAATAAAATATATTCACAATTTTCAAATCATTCATAACAGAATGATTCTAACAATCCTTTTCTATGGATATTTAAACAATTTTCTCATTTATATACCTATAGTGACAATGCCAAATGTAAGTTGTGTCAGAATAAACCTTTAATAACTTATCTTGAATATTATAGATAAGAAAATCTATATCTAGAATGTATAATATATTCACCATATTCCAAATTCCATAAATTATTTCATTCATGTATATAGTAAACATATAATTTTTAATAATGAATGAAAATAATTTCTTGTACAAAAAATATATATAAATCAATTTTTTCTTTATGGCTATTTTAATGCAACAATTTTCTAAATCCAGAACTAATCCACTAAATTTACGTACATCATAAGTGTTAACTTCTAATATCAAAATAGTTTCCCTATTTTTAATACATATATTTACTTCTCCTTTCATTAATTCTATCATATTTAAATGTTAGTGTTTATTAGAAAAAATTTATGATGCACAACCAGTATCCAATAATTAAGAGTAAGAAATAAAGAAATTATTTTCTATAACATTCACACTATTATGGTCTAAATTGTTAAAATTGATAAAAATTATCAACCTTAAATATCAATCCATGAAAATATATTGCCACCTATAAGTTATCTCAAAATTATTCTCATGATGTAAGATTTAATTAATAATAAGTCATATCTTTGTGTGAGTATTTTGTTTTATATTAATACAATAAGTACTTTAATTGAATGTACTACACCTAAAATGGATGACTTCATACATCATTTCTTTTTAATGTGATAAGATCAATATTTCAATAAATATTTAGTCTATTTACTATTTATATCAATATTTATATATTTAGGTAGGCCATCATGGTATTTATATCACATATGAGTTTTGGTTAGTTAGGTGGGAAAATGTTTACCTAATTCATTATATGAATTATCCTAAATCAATTTCTATGGTACCTAATCTTATTAGGGTCATTTAGATACGTGTAACCAAAATATTATAATTGAATATGGGAACCTAATTATATTATGGTCACCCATATCCATCCAAGATTATAAAAGATAATCCCTAGGAATCTAGCTTTTTCATGACTTACCCATTTGGATAATCATTGTTTGGACATGTGTTCACTTAAGAAGGAATGTCACAATTTTAATTTTTTGGGTTTTATTAGTATATTAATTTTCATATGTATCTTATGTATGTATGTAACTATTGTTTCTCATACACTATTTACATTTCATGTAATCCCTCTATGTATGCGTGCTTCAAGAAATTTAGTTGTTGAATCCTATTCCATTAACCAGATTAATATATTCCAAACATATTAATTTATACCAACATATATAACTCATGATTTGTGTTAATTACCAAATAATAAAATCTAATTATATCCCCACATATCCAAATGACTCCCATGTATATGGTATATAAAACCCTTTCATTTAAAGTCTTAGATATATATGAAATGAAAATACATACAAGATTTAGTATAGTGTGATAGATAAAAACCCCCCTCATTTCCCAAAAAAAAAACATAAGGTCCTAGGTGAGAGAGAAGTTCAACCTCATGTCCCACTCTCCATAGAACAATACACAAGAGATACCTCAATTATTATATAACTCTAACACCTAATATATGTAAATCATAACTAATATTTATGATAGAATTCATAACTAAAATAAAAAATTATAGTTTTGGTTTAATGGAAACTAAATATTTTATTCAATACAAAACATATAGCTCTTATATGCATGATATAGAAATTTATTATAAATAAATAAATAAATCAAATTAAATAATAAAAATATTAACATCATATAAAAAAAATATATACAAGACAAATATATAATAATTTCATAAATAAACATACAATTCAATTATTTATAATGGGATATTACAACTTTAGACAATTATAATAATCAATACCACTTTTTATATCATTTAATGTCATGTGGATTTTGTATAGTGAATGCTTTTGAAAAAAATATTTTTCAAAAAATTTATAAAAACCACAACCAAGATGTAAGAACATGAGTTATTAGAATGGGTAAAAATCAAGACCATGTTTGATTTTTTGACTGGTTTCTAAGAAAACTAGAGAAATTGGGAAGTTTCTGAAAATTTATAGACTACACGCCATGTACATTAAGTACATTCCGTGTATATGTTAAGCGAGAGACCACCCGTGTGCTCGCTGAGTACATTCCGTGTGATGACAGTGTAGAAATTTCTTCATACACGGCATGTAGTTTTAGACATGCCATGTACTCTTGACCGTGCAGAGGCTATACATGGCATGTGGGCCTGCTGGCCAGGTAGAACTAAGTACACGTCGTGTCCTCCTGGACACGCCGTGTAGTCTGGATGTGTATGAGAGAAATACATGGAGTGTTGGCAAGTTAGTGAGTAAGGGAAGGAAAATGACTTACACGCCGTGTACCCCTAGGTACACACCCTGTACTCATGTCCGCAGGTTTTAGAAAGTAAGTCGGTGGAATTCCAGCTACCAAATGAACAGTTAAATGATCTACACGATGTATAATCATGAAGTACACGTCGTGTACTTTTTTTTTTACTAAAATGGGATGTAGCCTCATTTTGAGGAAGAAACACATTAGCTCCACTGGGTTTCGCGAACCAAGCTGGCCAAAACATGTTTCTTATCCTGATTGTCCGTCCGAGACCTGATTTGAAAACCAATTGATGCGTTGTAACCCCCTCAGTAAGGCCTCAATTCCTCTTGAGCCGTTTTTTTTGATTTTTGTTCTAGAATGAGTTATAGGGGTTTGAGCGGTTTTGACTCTTTTGTAGATATACTGTGTTTTATACCGAATTGGAGGCTATTACTGGAGGAGTAACATCGTATTAGTCTTAGGTAGGTGGTTCATACCTCCTTTTGTGTTTTTGTGGTCTTTGGGTGATGCGGCCTTCAGCGTGTTTTCAAGTATTTTGAGCGGGACCTGTTTTATCTACTGTTTCATATTGAATTTATTGGTTGACCTATGTGATTCTTTTAGGTATGCCCTGTTACTAGTTTTTCTTGAGTGGGGCCAGGTGAGGGGTCGTTTCTCATCGGAGAATTTTGGTCGGGGGATTCCAAAATGTTTTAAATTGCAATATTAAAGTTTTAATCTATTGTGTTTAATTTTTTAAGACTGCTGTAAATTGTTAGAGGAATTCAAGACCTCAGTGCTATTGACTGATGACAGTTAGGTTAGGGAAATTATATTGTTTGAATGTTTTTCCTATTTATGTGTCCTGTTTAAATTTTTTATTTATGAAATTTCTGAATTGCACATGTTGGACCATTTGTGTTGTGTTAGGAAATGCCTAGATATACTAGAGTGATGTTAATCACAGGTTGGGCTTGGCCCGGTTTATGTTGGGTGGTTCTGACAACGGGATTGGGCGTCATCGATGTCAGTTTGAGACATGATAACTGTCAGGTTGGGCATGGACCGAGTTACTGGGATAACAATGCCATTAGACTTGAGCGACATGGTCGTAGGGACACGAGGTGTCAGAGGTGTTGTGTCTTGGGTACTATTTTTGTGATTACCACTCACCTGGAAACTTTGAGTATTGTGAACACAAAGATACTCTGTGATAAGGGGGTTTTGACCACTCGTGTGGGTAGAGGCCCCTGTAGTTGCGGTTTTGGTATTTTGGTTGGGGGTGCTTGCCGTAGGAAGCCATGTGAAAGGTGAGGAGCCTTCGAGGGATAGCATCGAGACAATCGGGTTGGGGGATGAGGCTCACCATGATTTGAGGGCAGATATCGCTGTCCGTCCAGTTACATTATATGAGGGTAGACATTGTTTTCCCTCTGGTTACATTATTTGAGGTCAGATATCACTGTCCCTTCAGTTTCTTATTGAGGACATGCATCGCTGTTCCTCCATGTTACCTCTTGGGAGTGCCTTCGGGACGTCAGAACTTGAGACACGCGGTGTCAGGGGGCACACGATGATGGGTTAATGATAGAGATTTCGGCACTGGCCGAAGCAGGCGACACTCCGTTGTGGCTGCTGAGTACCAGTGGAGTTAGTGTTTATTTGTGCATTCTACTGTTTACTGCTTTCCTTATAAGTGCATGACTGCTTAAACACTCATATTAGGTACGCACCATTGGGTGGTATCCTACTGAGATTTTTCTCACACCCTTCATGGGCCCTTTCAGACGCAAACCGACTTTATGGATTTACGTGCAGGAAAGAGGCCAGCTTCTGGAGTTGGGATGTATTAGTTGTTGCATGGAGATGGTATGGACCTTGAGGTCTTACCTAGCTGGGGTTACTCTTTTTTTCTTTACTTGTATCTACATGCTTACTTGTTTATAGCTAATATTGGTTAGTAGTTGGCACCCCTTTTTATTAGTGACTTGCTATGGAAGAATGTTTGGTTTATTTAATAGTTAGCAGTGTTTATCATACTGTTTTTATTACTTTCTGCTACTGTTGTTTATATTTTATTGCTTATGCTGTTTATTTATATTGAATTTTCTTTCGCTCTGCGGGTCTGGTTCGAGTCTTTCGAGTTTGTTATTCCACTGTGTCTCTACTATTATACTTGGACCAGTACCATTATTATTATCCTCCGAGAGAGTATAGCCTCCCCATTATACCTATCAGAACCTTGCTGCTATTCGGAAGCCTTTGGCGTTCGGAGAGGTGCACCAAAGGTAGTAGCACCCGACCCGTTTAGCACTTTTCGGGTGGCTATTAGGGTTTGGGCTGTTACAAAGTGGTATCAGAGGGGTTCTTAATAGGGATTTAGTAGCAGTGTTTTGCTGGATACTAATGATATTGAGACTTCTCTTTTATTTCTGCTGGTTTTACTATTTGTGATATGGTAGACTGGAGAGAGGATGTTTCTGGAAACTATGTTTCTAACTTATGCTTGGGTGCCTGAAGCCCCAGGTGCGAGGGATGGACCAAGTTACCATGGGTTGGAATTTCTATGTGCTTTTTCTCAAATTACAGTTGATATGATTTCCACCTTGGTGGCGAACTTGATGTGTGATGTTGTTGATTGTGATATGTGACTCTTGACCCGGTGTAGTAAGGGAGAATTAGACCTTGGCTCAGTATGGCAAGGCTTGTTTTCTTGGATTTTGATAGGCACATTTTAGGGTATTTTAATTTCATAATTTCATGTATGCTTTGTGAATTGATAATTCTATGTGAATGAAATGTCAATTTCTATAAATATTATTCTATTTAATTGTGAATAGGTGAAATTACTGATATAATTTCTTGTATATTGAAATGTGTTATTCCATGCTTTGAATATATTATAAATTGCTTATGGCAGGGTATTTGGGTCTGGCTGTTGTACGACCAGACATGTACTATTCGTTGAGGTGATTTTTAATCATTAGGATTGGGACTCGGTCATCATTTTGAGGCAAAGTTGGTTTTCGGGATGGGAATGGCCCGAGGTACATTTGATACTTGGCTCTGATAAGGGTGAGTAAAGAGGCCATAAGGCCGGGATGCCGTGGGCATGAGTTTCGGTGGGGGAGAGTAAGGGTAGTAGTTATGCACTGCCTTTTACTACTTTCCTTATCTTCGTTGAATATATATTGTTATATATATGGGTTGTCTGACCATTTATGGAATTCAGTGGGTTCCTCCTACATGTCTCGATGGAGCGACCGACGAGAGATGATACAGTGCCGCAATTGCAGGATCAGTTTCAGATTTTAGTACATGAAGAGCACGAGCTGTAGGTACAGGCTCAGGGACAGGAGCAGGTCCAAGATTCAGTGCAGGTAGGACAACAGCCGGGTTTGTTATCGTTTGGACCTTGGCTCGATGAGCACCTCCAATATTGCCTGGTACGTGTCTTGAAGGGGACCGACAGAGGTTCACAGGGTACATAGACATCTATGGATTATATAACATAGGAGTTCCAGTCGCAACACCCGCCACTTTTTTAGGGTGAGGGTGGTCCGTAGGCGGTGAGAACTAGGTAGAGAGTATGTAGATGATCTTCGAGCTGCTCAAGATGCCTCCAGGGCAGAGGGTCAAGCTGGCTATGTACATGCTTAGAGGACCAACAAAGCGTTGGTGGGATGTGTAGGTTCAGGCTCGCAAACACGAGGGAGAGGCATAGAAGGACTTCGAGGACAGGTTCTTCAAGAACTTTTACCCAGAGACACTGAGGGAAGAGAGAGCATGGGAGTTTTTGAGTCTTTAGTAGGGATTGATGTCTATCATGGACTATGAATCCATTTTCACTGAGCTGTCTCACTTTTCACCTAGTATGGTAAGCGATGACGCTGCTAGGGTGAGGTGCTTCGAGGATGGCTTACGACATGCCATTCAGGTCCAGGTGAATATCTTTAGGCTGGGTTCTTTTTCAGAGGTGGTGAATCATACACTCATAGTGGAGGGAAACCAGCAGGATAGGCCCCCGGTGGGTCGGACGACAGCTTCAGGTGAGGGTTCAGACATTAGGAAGCGAGTACGGGATGAGTTCTAGCAGGTTAGTCAGGCCAAGGACTCAGCTAGACCACCTAGTAGCAGTTATTCAGTGATCTTATTTTAGTGTGGACAACCAGGGCATGTTCGGAATTAATACGATATGCCACCGAAGGAGTGTCAGCCATGTGGACAGGTCAGACATCTTGAGAGGTTTTTCAGGCTGCCTTCTCAGACAGCCGACAAACAAGGACCAGGACAGACGGTGACATCCGAAGTTGCACTACTACAAATACCCCTTTTATCAACGCTAAAAATATCCTTTAAAAAACCTAGAAAAGTGATATTAAATCTAACGAAGATAGGGGGTCCCCTTTATCAGCGCTCCAAAAAGCGCTGATAAAGACCCCTTTTATCAGCGCTAAACAAATCACTGCTAAAAGGGGTCTTTTATCAGCGCTAAAAAAAGCACTGATAAAAGGGTCCATTTTTAACACTTTCATTTTAGAGATGATAAAACTAAAAAAAATTAAAAAAAAAATTAAAAAAAATCCTACCAATCTCGTGGGGGCTTTTTACAGTGCTTGAGCCCCCCATTTTTATCACTTTCCCGCACCTCCAGCGCCCGCACACACCATGTAAAACCTTTATCAATGCTATACACCACCTTTATCAGTGATATCCCCTTAAATTCACCCTTGAGCGCGCACCGCTACCTCCACCCAGATTTGATTTTGAGACCTCCCCCCTGCGCGCCTGAAGCCTTTACCACTCCCCTATATTGATTTGTTCTCTTATTTATGATATATCTATTTATTTATATATATATTTAGTTATATTTATTCATATATTAAAACATATAGTTACATTAATTTATAGAGTTATATTAATATATATATTTATAATTATATTAATATATATATTTATAGTTATATTAATATATATATAGTTATATTAATATATATATATCATTATATTAATATATATATATAGTTATATAAATATTCATATATTGGTATTTTAAATAAAATGGATATTAGTTTTTATTTAGATAAAGCTAATATATTGGAAACAAAAATTTCATCTAATCCATCACGACATAGGTATGGTATACTGGGAGTTGGAGGAAAATTAAATAAAAAAATGGTGTTCTCGATGCACCATGATTCGTGGAACCTGATGACCCTCTATCGAGTAAGGGGAACCAATCCTAAACTACTCATTGAATATAATAGTACCATGTATTTGTAAATATATATATTTATAGTTATATTAATATATATATAGTTATATTAATATATATATAGTTATTATATATATATATATAGTTATATTAATATATAGTTATATAAATATTCATATATTGGTGTTTTAAATAAAATGGAAATTAGTAATTATTTAGATAAATATAATATATTTTATATGTAAATATGTTTAATTATTTATTTAAAAAATTAAAATTTTAGGTGTGAATATATAAGAAATATATACATATAGTTATATATTTGATTATAAATAGCAGTGCATTATAAAAAATGATAAAATTTCAAAGACCTAATATCAATATGAATTTAATACCTTGGAATCAATTCAGTCCCCACCAAAAAAAGACAATAATACCCCCTTAAACGAGGCTGAAAATCCACAAAATGTTAAAAAATCGGGGTACCCCGACTAAAAACTCAGTTTTAGAGGCATTCTAGGCCTTTTTTGGCCTCGAAAAAACCTTGACCGGGGTTTCATAATTCACAAGAGTTTAGAGCTCATCGCAGGCTTCGATTTAATGTGTGGTAGAGCTCAAACGAACACCAGAATCAAAAGTTATGGCCGTTTGAAGTTTGAGTTGCGTTTTCAACATATTTTGGATATTTTTTTAATTTTTTTAATTTTTTTAGTCTGCAAATTGTTATTAAATGACTATTCCTCCATAATATTTAGCAAAATATTAATTAAAAATATTATCTTATTTTTTTTTATAAGCCATCTTCACTAAATATTTTATATATTAAATATATTAAGTGTAAATGTATATTTATAATTATCTAAAATGTATCTAAAAATTATATATTATAGTTATATCAATATAACTATATTTATATATTTTTATATTAAAATATTATTTTTAATTATTTTTTTGAAGTCGACCCTTTATCAGCGCTTATAAAAAAAGCACTGATAAAGGCCCCCTTTATCAGCGCTACTAAAAAAAGTGCTAATAAAGGGGGTCCCTTTATCAGTGCCTTTTCGTTAGTGCTGATAAAGGTTGGCACCGGGAAACACTGTTTTTGTGGTAGTATCGATTCCGGTTCAGTACCAGTAGAGGGTAGCTGAGGTTCATCTGCACGTAGAGGATGTGACCGAGACAGTGGGATCTAATTGAGGGGTCAGTGGCCGGTTACTAGAGCAGTATCACAGGGAGGTCAGGAATCAGGCAGACGTACTTCAGGCCAGGTGCATGCTGTGGAGCTGCCAGAGGCTGAGCAGGCTGGTGAGCTGACAATAGTTAGAGGTACACCGCGGTGTGGTCGTGATCTCCATGTTTCCTTTTAGGCATGACCAATAGAGGCATGCCCGTTTTGAGTGCACGTGATGCACATGATCTATCTGGACTGACTAGATGCTAGTCAGTGGGATTGGAACCATATCAGGTGTGTGATATATATGATATGTGTAGCATTAGGGGCATCGAGGATGCGGGTTACTTGCTATGCCATGGGCATTGGGGCATCGAGGATGCAAGATACTTGAGGTGCCATGGGCATTGGGGAATCAAGGAGGCTGGTTACTTGAGGTGTTGTGGGAATTGAGGCATCGAGGTTGAATGTTACATTAGTTGTCGTGGCCATCATGGCATCAAGGATGTAGGTTACTTGAGGTTCTAGGCACCAGGTTCATTTTTGAGTGCCCATGGGATTTAGGAGATCGTGTAGCCGGACACATATGCGGTGCGGGATACGTTGGGTGTCAAGGACGACACAGGAGCACCAATGAGGTACAATGGTGACGATGTGTCATGAAAGGACTATGAATCCGGAAAATAGGTTAGTAAACCTTGTTGCTTTGAGTTTTGTTGGGTTGATACCAGGTTAGGTGATTCCTAAGGTGGGGATCCCCCTGAGGAATTTAACCAAGACCTTTGAGACCAGGGAAGTCCAGGTTACTTTGACCAGGGTGGTATGTTCGGTGCCATCTTATAGTTTAGTTTGATAGCTCGGGGATTATCTATGTTATGGTGGGGAGATTATAAGAACCCATGTTTTTAGAACGGGTTAAAATCACGACCCTGTTTGATTTTATGACTAGTTTATGAGGAAACTGGAGAAATTGGGATGTTTCTGGAAATTTCTAGAATACACGGCGTGTACTTTAAGTACACGCCGTGTATATGTTAATCGAGTGACCTACCATGTTCTTGTCGAGTACATGTTGTGTGATGACCATGTATAAAGTTCTTCCTACACAACGTGTAGTTTTAGACACACCGTGTACTCTTGACCGTGCAGAGGCCATACATGGTGTGTGGGCCTTTTGGCTGGGTAGAACTAAGTACCCGCCGTGTCCTCTGAGACATTCCAGGTATTCAGGATATGTATGAGAGAAATACATGGCGTGTGGGTAACTCAGCGAGGAAGGGAAGGAAAATGACGTACACGCCGTGTACCCCTAGGTACATGCCGTTTACTCATGTCGGTAGGTTTTGGAAAGTAAGTCGGTGGAATTCTAGTCACCGAATGAACTTTTAAATGATCAACATGTCGTGTGTCATGAAGTACACTCCATGTACTTTTTTTTTCTCTCACTAAAATGGGAAGTAGCCTCGTTTTGAGGTAGAAACACATTAACTCTTCCATGTTTTGAAAACCAAGTCAGTCAGACCTTGTTTCTTCTCTCGATCGTCCATCCGAGACCTGATTCAAACACAGATTGATGTGTTGGAACTCCCTCACTAAGTCCTCAATTCCTCTTGAGCCGTTTTGTTTGATTTCTTTTCTATAACGATTTATAGGGGTTTGAGAGGTTTTGACTCTTTTGTAGATATACTGTGTTTTAGACCGAATTGGAGAATGTTATCGGAGGAGTAGCATCGTACGAGTATCAGGTAGGTGGTGCATACCTGTTTTTGTGTTTTTGTGGTATTTGAGTCACTCGGCCTTCATCTCTTTTTCAGGTATTTTGATTAGGACCCGTTTTATCCACTATTCCATATTGAATTGATTGTTGGACCTATGTGACACCTTTGGGTATGCCCTGTTACCAGTTTTTCTTGAGCGGGGCCGGGTGAGGGGTCGTTGCTCATCGGGCCATTTTGGATGGGGGATGCCAAAATGGTTTAAATTTCAATATTAATGTTTTAAACTGTTGAGTATAATTTATTAAGACCGTTGTCAATTTTTAGAGGCATTCAAGACCTCAGTGTTGTTGACTGATAACCACTGGGTTTGGTTAATTCTATTGTTTAATGTTTTTCCTCTTTATGTGTCTTGTTTAAATTTGTTATATATGAAATTGCTGAATTTCACATACTGGACCCTTTGGGTTGTGTTGGGCATGGCCCGAATATTCTTTAGTGATGCCGATCATAGGTTGGGCATGGCCCTGGTTACATTGGGCGGTTCTAACCACGGGATTGGGCATCATGGACGTCGGTTTGAGGCAGGATAACTGTTAGGTTGGGCATGGCCCGGGTTACTGGGACATCGATGCCATTAGACTTCAGAGACATGGTCGCAGGGACATGAGGTGTCAGAGGTGTTGTGTCTTGGGTACTATTTTGGTGATTACCACTCACCTAAAAACTTTGAGTAGTGTGCACACAGAGATACTCCGTGATGAGGTGTTTTTGACCACTCGTGTGGGTAGAGGCCCCCGTAGTTGCGGTTTAGTTATTTTGGTTGGGGGTGTTTTGTACCCTAATTGGAACTAACTCATCTTTCGAATTTTTAACAATAGTAGTACCACTTTTCTTAGGAACAACTTGAATAGGAATTACCCACTGAGATTCTAAAATGGGATAGATTATACCTACCTCGAAAAAATTTTCAACCATTTTTTTAACAACCCCCAGAAGGGTTGGATTGAGTCTCCATTGTGGTTGCCTCACCAGTTTAGCCCCATCCTCCAGAAGAATCCTATGCGTTCAAATGGAGGGGCTAATAAATGATATGTCAACCAAGGTCCACCTGATTTCCCAGATGTTCTCCCTCAAAAGATTCAAAACTTTTTCTTCATGTTCAAAAGGGATATTTTTAGCGATGATAACAGGTAATTTGTCACCACTTAACTAGTATGAGTATTTGAGATTTGGTGGCAATGTCTTGAGTTCCAGTTTAGGGGGGTGGTGTATGGATGGAGACAGAGAAGGAACTGAAATATGTGCACAAAGAGCATCATTATCATAATAGAGACCATCACAATCAGAGAATAAAGCATCAAATCCATCAGCATACTCAACAACCATGTCATAATTAGAGTTCACCTGATCAAAATCAGAATATGATTCCATTTCAAAATCAAATCTTAGAGAGTCGAGTTCCCTAGAAATGGGTGTGGAAGTTCTTATAGACATTAAATCAGAACCAATAATCATAATATCACTATGAATAGGACAATAAAATTCCATGGGGTGTTTACTTGGTGGTTCAAAATGGGAGATAAAAAATGCGGAATGATCTTCTGAGGTGTACTTCATGGAATCCATAACATTAAATATCACAACTTCATCCCCAAATTCCCAGGAAAGTGTACCCTCGTTGACATTTATGATAGTTTTTGCAGTTTTGAGGAAGGGTCTACCTAAGATAATGGGGGCATGAGAACTTACCTGATCATCCTCCATGTTAAGAATGTAGAAATATACTGGAAAGATCATGTCTCTTACCTAGAAAAGTACATCCTCAAGGACTCGCACTGGATATTCCGTAGCTCTATTCACCAACTGCACCACTACTCTCGTCAGTTTTATCTCACCAACCTACAAAGAAGATAATACATAGCGAGACATCACATTTATGGAAGATCCTAAATCACAAAGAGCATCATAAAAGTGTTACTCCCCTTTGGTGAACGAGATTGTGAATGTCTCGGGATCCTTGAAATTTGTTGGCATTGCTAGAGTTGGTGTAATGAGTTCTGAAACATTACTTCCAAGATTTATCCTTTCATTTCCCTTGAACCCACTTCGATTGGTACAAAGTTATTTTAAGAATTTCTCATACCTTGGAATTTTCTTAATGGCTTCAAGTAAAAGAATGTTGATCTCCACACGATTGAATGTATCCAAAAACTCATTTTTCATTCCTTCTTCAGCCATCTTCTTGGTTTGAACAACCTTGTTTGGAAAAGGAAGTGGTTTAGGAGGAACACCATTAATCTTTTTCTTACCATTATCTTTATCATTGGGTTTCTCATCAGTTGATGGGGAATTGGGTTTTTTTGGAGTTGAGGTGAATCCTAGTGGAATCGTAGGTGGAGAAGAATCAGTTGTTTGCTTCCCACTTCTCAATGTGATGGAACTGACATTCCCCTTTGGATTTAGAGTGGGTTGGGAAAGTAGATTTCCGGAATTCTTACATATAAGTTCATAGAGGGCGGTGTCAATATGACTCATTTGAGTCTTCAACTCCCTCAGCTCCGAACCTTGACTCTTCGGCTCATTCTGTTGATTAAGAACAATTTGCTTCAAAAGGTTATCAGTGTTAGAATATAACTTTGGTAGGGGATTCCCTTGTTGCCATCTTGTTGATTCTTGGGCTTCAAATATCCTTTAGGGTTGTTGGAAACCCTACTGGTAAGGTAAACGATGCTGGAAGTTTTGTTGAAAGGGTGGCCTTTGTTGTTGTCCAGAGCCATACCTCATTCCGATTGATCCTTCCACCCTTGGTTATATGTTGATGCAAAGGAATCAAGCTTCTTTTGGGGATATGGTTGTTGCTGCTGATAAGGTCACCCATGAAACATTGCTGCACAATCTTCTATTTCTTGTAGTCGGGGGAAACGATCAGTTGGGTGGCTTGTCTTAGTGTAAATGCCATAAGGCCTTAAAAGAGGGGGTTGGGTTGTATTTTTTTCCAAACCAATCTGACTCACAATATTTGTCAATTATTATAACTTAGTATCAATAAAATGACTCTCAAGAGAAGGACTTACCTGATGTACTCCCCTGACATGTGGTGTACCTCGATCACCAAATTGTTGGGAGTTTTGGGCCATTTTTTCGATCAACGCACATGCAGCTACTAGTGTCTTTTCAACCAATGATACCCAGAAAAAGAATCCACCATGATTCTTTCCATAGGCGTGAGTCCATCATAGATGTACTGGATGAGTAGTTGCTCATTGATTCGGTGATGTGGATGGATTGCACACAACTTCTTGAATCGCTCCCAATACTCATACATTGACTCCCCTTGTGCTTCCTTGATCCCAGATATCTCTTTATTAATGGAAGTGGTCCTTGATTATGGTAAAAATAACTTCAATAAAAGACATTTCAAATAGTTCCAACAAGTTACATATTTGGGTTGTAAATAATACATCCAGTCTTTCGCAGCTTCATCAAGTGAGAATGGGAATGATCTTAGTTTGATTTGATCTTCAGAAACATTTCTTGGTTTTAAGGTTGTGTAAACCACGTTAAATTATTTAAGGTGTTTATTGGGATCCTCACTTGAGAGGTAGTGAAATTTTGGAAGCAGGTGAATTAATCCATATTTCAGTTCAATGTCTGATTTGAGATTTGGATATGCAATGCAATTTGGTTGATAATTAGTATCAGGTGCAACCAATTTTTGAATGGTTCTATTAAGTTCATTTAAATTATTTTTAGCCATTGGTTCTTGTTATATGGTTGAATTTGAATTGCTTCCAATTTCAATGTTCTGATATTGGAGTAATTCTAAACCTTGTTGAATGTTAAAACTTCCCATTGACTGAGAATGTCTGATTCGTGCCCTAAGGCTATGTTCAATATCAGTGTCAAGATATAAGAGATCTTTGGGATTACTTCATGTCATAAATCAATGAAATATGAAAAGGAGATAAAGAAAAGTGAACCATAATAAAAAGAAAATAAGTTTGAGTTGGTCCGATAAAAATAAAAGAAGAGAGTAAGAGAAAAAAACATGGGAAAGGGGAAAGAAGAAAGAAAGAGGAGAAGAAAAAAATTAAATGAAAAATAAAATAAATACCAATAATTGGTTGAATAAATTACTTGCCTCCCCAGAAATAGCTCCAATTTGGAAGAGCACTGTTGTGGGCACCCTCAAATGATTAGTGTAATTTTGGGGTACTTAGGTGCATCAGAGTGGCTGACCAAGGTCGTATCTGAAAGGAGGAAGTGAATTAAAACAACTTTTTAGAGGTATTATAAAAATAAAATAAAAGGGAATAAAAACACTAATTGAAATAATGGGGGTTGGTTATATTTTATAAATCTATAAGGAGTTTGATGGTTGAATATTTTATTTTTTTGTTTTTAGTTTTAAAATGAATTTCGATTAAAATGACACAACAAGAAAAAAAATTAGACAATATTTGAAATACATAATCGACATAACTCTACAACTTCAATAAATTATTTATCATTATAATTTAAATTATAATTAACTTAATTATGATCCCATAACTTGTTAACCACCAAACCCTACGAGAATTACCTTACCACAAAGATGAAGTGAATTAAACCCTAGGTTATCTTCAAAACATGTAATCGCAACACCCTACTTTGATTGATGTTCTAAGGATAGATTATGGTAAGTTGTAAATTAAGGAACATATACAGTATGAAAAATTAGGACTAATTGAGTTTAGGGATTATATTTTGACTATATAAATTAATCCCATGTGGTTTTGAATTACTGGTTAAGGTTGCACTCTCACAGTTCACACAATTCCCGACCTCGCGTGTCTTGAGTTAAATATTCAATTGCTTTGTTAGTTTCATTTAAATTAAAAACCCAATTAATAGATCATAATATGTAAATTATAGTAGCTCATTGATTCAAAATAAATGAATTAAGAAGAGTAGAGGTCGATTGATTACTAAAAATAATTACTCTTCCATGGGCGGTGTATTCATCGTAGAAACGTTTTGAATGTGCAAAGGTTTAGAAAGGGTATAACTCAATCACGTTTCTACTCTTGATTAAAGACCAATTAGGATAACTAAGAGAAGAAAAAATTTAAACAAAATAGAAGAAAATAGAATAAATAAAATAAGAACAAAGAAGTTTATTATGAAAACACAAACATTACAACATGAGGAGGAAGAATAGGGCTTTGATGAAGGGATCCTTACTTCAAGAGGTACCCTTATTGAATTGCTTTGTTAATTAGAGTGGAAACTCTTCTACTCTGCCCTAAAATTCATAATGCACGTCCCAACCCCACCAAATGATTAAAAAAATCAATTTATAGAGTGGTGGGGAGACTTGGTTCAAAGTGGTTTCAAGTGTGAATGGGGAATCTCGGCCAAATATTTTTTGCCAACTTGGACCACCTATTTGACCACCAAAACGCGTGAATCAGCTATCCTTATAGAAGGATGATTTGCAAAAATTTGTGTCATATATATTCTCTCAAAATTTGGGCCTGATACAAGAACAAATGAAAGTGTTATGGCCCATATACCGAACCTATTCCCATTATGCTGAGTCCAGACCCCCATTGAGTTAATGGCCCATTTACTCCATCCAAATGCACTCCTTAGCTCTGGTGTCCTGAATAAAAGTTTTAGAAAATTAAGTTATTAACACTGTTAAAAAATATTAAGTACAAATAATTAATATTAAATTATTTATGTGCGAAATACTACAGTTCATTTTACAAGGTTAAAATGGTAATTTTAATCAAATTTTCAAATGAATGGTCTAATCCCAAATATTTTATAAATGAACATATTTAGCACAATGTGAGGAAATTATGTAATTTATTATCAATAAAATATTCAACAAAATAGTGTTTTATCACCCCTATATATGAAGGGTATCTAATAAAAAGGGGGAATAAGAATCCATTATAAAACTAAGAAAAGGGAAAATGAATAATTGAAAATTTATTCTATAGATTTTTTCATCAATAAATTTACACCGTTTATACCAAAATGGATCCCAAAACTCACCAAATTTCTTTATTAATAGCTATTAATAATTGTTATTTCTATCAACCATAAATATTTCAATGATTTTTGACACGTTTATAAGATTTTATACAAGATTTTCAGAAGCACTCTTTTTCTAGCTGAAGTGACTCTTCATCTTCCTCTAATTTGACGTGTTAAATGGTTACCTTATTGAGTGAATTTATCAATGAAATTTGTGAACATAAAACTTCAATTTATCTTTTATATGAAAATAGAATAACCTCATTTATTTTCAAGTATCTCATGATATGTAATATTTAATGAGAATTGGTCCATTCAATTGGCTAAAAATATTTTCCACATTGATTTATTTATTTGGGACCCATGTATTTTGAATGATCATTGGGTATAATTGAAGAACTTTAATCCCTAGATAAAATAAAGACACAAAAAATAATTCCTTAATTTGGATCAATATTAAAAAATTTATCCTCAGAATACTTAACTGATAGAAATATTTTAAAATTATACAGTTAAGAAATATTTATATTTATGTTAAAAACATCCCAAAAATCCAAAAATGATGCAATGAAGCACAAATTGATAAATATATGGGGATTAAATCATTAAAATACACACGAAAAACAATAGTAATTTTATCTATATTAATTCCCCTACACTTATCACTTATACTCTAGAACAAGTAAGCATCAAAATCAAATCATAGAAAATTTAAAACAAACACCCATGAGATCCTAAAATTTGACACCAAGAAAAAATACCAAGTCTTGTCAAACCAAATTATTTAAAGTTATCCATTCAAATAAATAAATCAATTTATACTTCATTTTTCCTCCTATGCTCACAAAATACTTACCTCATTTAAAATTTCTCTCATCACAAAAATTTTAATTTTCGAAAAGTATTTTCTAATCAAACCCCATGAAATAGTCACCATAGGCTTGATAAATTCCTACATATCTACCTGATGTGATTCAAGGAAATGTATTTATCCTAAGTAATTTTTTAGGTTTTTTCAGTGGATTTTGGTTGGTAGGATTTATAATTTAAAACTTTCTGAGGAAATATTAGTAGGGTTTGGCTATTTTGAAGAAACAATATATGATTTTAATTTTAACTCAAGTATGGTCTCCTCACTACTCCCTATATCATCAAATCAGTTCCAACTATCATGAAAATTTAATCAAAGGGCACAACATTTATAATTTCAGAAAAAAATGTTATCAGCTCAACTCCATTCAAGATAATTGAATTTTTTATGATATTTTTAAATTCTAAAATACTTGATTTTTGAATGAAGTGAGGGTTATTTGAATTTAAAGTATTTTGGGTGACTTCCAAAAACTTATCTTGAATGAAAATTCATCTTTTCCTCATCACAAAATTTATTTTTCTTTTATTTTTCTTGAATCTTAAACTCATTATTTTTTTTAAAATTCTACTCAAAATCTCCAGATAACACATGTATTAGTAGAATAAATTTTTCAAAAGAAAAAAAATATATTCAAAATTTTATTTTCCTGCAAAATTATCAGAAAATAATATATCCTACCACAAGATAACTTCCTCATACACTTAAGTTTAACTAGATCATGAAATTTCTCTTCTAGATAAGGTTAGATATGAAAAACTGGTTTTTAATGTGGCTAACCCTAAAATATGTTCTTTGATAATAAGAGATACAAGGATTAAATGTATAGGTAAGGCTAGAATAAAAAGTATCAAACAAAAAATGGGTACTTTAAAACCAAAAAAATCTCAAATCATTTAAAACACAACTACCTAAAACCCTTATGTTTTGAAAAGAATAAATCAAATTGGGGATAAATAAATCATGAATTAGTTATATAAATAAGTGAGGTGAATGTAAATAATATAGTAAAAAGGATTTATAATCCTCATAAGAAGGTGATTTTAAAGATGAATATTGTGATACGTGTCATGTGGTTAAACAAATTAGAGGTATTTTCATGAAATTCTCAATGTTTCAAAATTGAAACAAAGTTATTTTTAGCATTCATTTATATTAATTTTCATGTGATGAATTGGTTCACTCATTTACATGTGATTAAAAAAATATAAAATATAATAATTTTTTCTCACATGTTTCAATAACGCATAAAAATTAAAAAATAAACACACAAATATTCCAAAGATACAATTTTTTAGAAAAATAAAAGAATAAAAATTTGAAAATCCTAAACTGTAAAGTTCCCTCCCCCAGACTTAAATGATATAGTGTTCTCAATGTATTCAACTATATTAATCATGTAAGTATATTTTTAATTGAATAACAGTAATAAAGAAACTATTAATGAGAGGTATGAACTGATGGATTTTATTGATAAATAGGTTGGAAGAGTGTGATCTCCTCCACTAGCTCTAATGTAAAGTTCCCAGGGATTCTATTTAGGTTGTGTCCATTAAAAGTGAATTAATATTTCTATATTTCCTTTATATTTTTTACAAAAAAAATTTATATACATGAGTAACTATAAATAGACCTTCCTGTCAATAATTATGTTTGCCTGGAAATAGAATGAGTCTTGAGTTAAATAATAACACAATATCTTTAGAATGATAGTCTTCCAGTTGAATCATATTGTTATGAGAAAACCTTGTACAATATTTTTAAATAAAGAAATGTTCAAAATATAACATTCTAATCTCATCCATCTCTTTTATTTTTAATGTTCTCTCTTTTCAATCTCTTTCAGGATCCAAATTCATATATATCACATCCCAGTACACTATATGATCTAATTCCATAGATAGGTGAACTTTTTCCCCACAAATCAACCTATATAGACTCATAAATATCTGGGTTTTATAGTTATCATGTAATACCATAAGGTGTGTTCCAACTTTTGGCTTCTATCCTTCCTATTTTGTTTAATTGTTTTCCAAAATTTCATTAATTTCTTAATTGGACACTTCAAATTTACCATTGGTCTATGTATAATAGGGAGTTGATGTTTTATGATGCACCCCATACTTTATAAGAAAATACACCATTCCTATATTTTAAATGTGAGTCCTAAAATCACTACTTTAGAATTAGGTCACTCCAAATATAAGGGACCAACCTTAAAAATTACTTAATCATGAATTAAAGAAATAATTCACATAGAGGATATTTTCAGGTTTAGAGTTTTAGAGAATTAGGTCATAACTATTACATCTCAAAGGATTACATAGTAGACACTTCTAGTAAGTTTCTATAAAATAAAAAAAACACTTAAAAAGAAACATTTCTAGTTCCTTGTTTTAGATAGAATGCCTTTCCTTGATTGCATCCTTTACCCTATTCATCTGTAAGTCCCGTGGAAAACATTTCAAAAACTTGGGATGAGCATAAAAATCCCAGTAAAGGATACACAAAGAAGGAAAACTGTTAGTTTTTCAAAAACAAAAAGTAAAACATGAGTACTTTACCAAAGTAATACTTTTCACCTTCATGAAGTAGTAAAAACTCTTCACTGAATAAAAGAATATTACTTACACTTTTGTAACCAAAAGATTACCATAAAACCCATATAAAGAACACATAACATATAAATGTAACTTGGTACATAAACACACTTAAATGGAATAACCATACGGTCGACTTCCACACATACTTAATGGAATATCCATACGGCCGACTTCCATATGCAATGCATTGGAGGTTATAACGTAACCACCCGTTCGGGTATTCACGACACCACCTGTTATATGGTTTATCACATAACCACCCGTCAAATGTCCAAGTACCATTATAAAATCATAACACATAAATCAATTATAAAGGAAAGAAAACATCTCCCCAGTTCAAGAACAATATATCACTTAAATATATTGACATAAAAAATCCATTATCAAAACCATTTTCAATACCAAAAAAGAGTATATGGTATTTATTTACTTTTAAAAATATAACGGCTTGTTGAGGAATCCAAAGATCAAATAATACACACGGCGGCGGAAAGGTCATTTTCACTGTGTACGTTAAAAAGAAACATACTTTTTTTCATTTAGTAAAATGCTTCTTATAGAAAATATTCCTTTCAAATAAAACTATACGTAAAAGGGGTTTATACACCATATAAAATAAAGCCTTGTATTGGGACAAAAATATTCCTTAATGAAAGGATATCGAGATGAAGTCCCTTACAAAGACGGTACCCTTTGATTAAGGATAAATCAATTACATAATTATGTGTGACAAACGAATACACCAAATATAAATGAATATTCAGTGTAAAACAATCAGAGGTTATTCACACAAATTCATAGAACAACATATTCACGGAGTACAAGTTTATCCCAAAGAATCAAAATTGGGTTAAGAAGTTCCCTTGCAAAAATTCGACAGCCTAACGGCGTCACTTCAAAATTCAGAAAATGAGTTGATGAGAGATAAAAAGGCGTATCTCATCACTTGGACATAACATTTATAGTAATAAGGATATATAAGAACATATACCATCATAACAAGATTAAAATACCTAAAAAAGCTGTCTTAAAATGAGGAGGGTGAAAGGTTCCCTTACTGAATTGGGTAACTTCTGAAACGTACACCCCATGAAAGAAGGACTATAAAAAATTGATGTAAATACCCATAAATGAAAATATATTACACCAATAGTAGAATAATGGGCAGTAAATACACCACTCAAAGGAAAATGGTGGAAAATGTAGCACAAATCTCACAGGAATAAAAGTGAGATGAAAAATCCCTTACGAAAACTCGACAGCCTAACGACGCCCCTAAAAACTTCCAAAAATGGATTTAGAGATAAAATAGGGTCTCTCATAATATGAAAAAAATTACATTATGATGAATATAAAAGAACATACCCAAACATAATAATGATGAGCTTATAAGAAATGACATAAAAGAGAGTACTTAAAAAGAACGAGAGAGGTTGGATCCCTTACCTCAAGTCTGACCTGTCTTGTTCGTTTTTTATATTCCTGAATAATAAACTTTGATAAATTTATAATTTCTTAAGGAACTATTTTAAAGATTATTACTCAGTTCATATCACATATTATAATGTTATAATAAATGGTTAATAATGTGAGTTTATATCAGACATTTTTGTCGATGTTTGGTACATGAGTCAAAAATGAACTTGTTTGAAAATGATTGTCCATGTAGTTATAAGTAAATCATCTCCAGAATAGTATTAATGATTTAAATATCATATATTTCCAGTACATATTCATTTTATACTACTCCATAACATTTGGAGATAAAAAGAAATGAAATGCACCGTTCATTGAGACGGTAGGCCGTACGTACGCATGAACAATACATTCATTTCTTTGTCATATTAATGGAATTAAAAATAATTGAGATATATATATATATATATATTATAATTCCAGTATAATATATATGTTATATAGGTCACATATTTTCATTAAATTTATTCTTTATACATTCCATGTATTGCATGAACGAGTCACATCACTTGAGGGGGTGGTAGTCCACACTTCCTCGTATGAAATTATCGCATTTTCACAACATGAAAAGCATAAAGGAATGTTTTAAATATAAAATTAAGAAGAATATAGAAAACATAAATACCATATATATCATATATAAAATATAGTGACATCATAATGTCCACCATGAAAGGTGTTAAGATAAGATTGAACAATCATCGCTTCGTGAGGGAGAAATTCGCCACCCACAGAAACAGTATGTTTTTTAACCATTATACGAAGGAGTGTGTAAGTGTAGGTCGAATACATCACATAAGAACATCCTAGTATATTTAAGATACTGGTTTTGTTATAATAGAAAGTAATAAAAATAGTTTAGAGGGTTGGAGAAGCAAAATAAAACATAAGAACACAAGAGAAGACACTACCTTTAAAACAGGTAACTCTTTTTGATTTGAGCTCAAAGGCTTCCTTGGGAAGAATTTTACCCAAAGTGAGGCTTCTAGGAGTAATAGAGGTATGTGGAGAGACAAAAAGGGCAGGGGTTGGCCGAGATAGAGGCTTGAGAGGTGTGTGTAAGGTGGTAGAGGTTGGGGCCTTTTATAAGAGGAGAGGGGGGGCACTCTTGGAAAGTTATAAAAGGTTACTTTATTATAAACTTATTTTCGGATTTTAAAGGTCCCAAAATTATATATTTCGAGGATAAGGTGATAATAGTTCGAAATACACCCATCCAATAGGTTTTTGACAAGTTTAGGTCTTAGATTTTACATTATATTTTCATTTTATTTAAATCTTTAAATAATGAGGTAATCACTGCATCATCATGGTGTCATAAATAATTTAATTTATTTAATGTCTAAAAATTATAAGAAAATATCATGATGTAGGAAATCTATTTATATTTCTAATGAATAATTATAGTAAAAAATATTACTTTTATAACCCCATTTAAAAATTGTTTTAGTAAAAAAACTCATGTTTGTGATATTTTTATTTTAACTTTAAATAAAAATTTATTAATGTCATTTTCTTACCAATGTGGATCCATGGGGTCCCAAAGTTGACCCATGGATTTTCATGGTTGTCCAACACACATAAAATAAGGTAAGGACATGTTTTAAGGTCATTTCATATTATTAAAACATTATTTTTACCTTAAACTACACTAATTACCTCTAATCGCTATTAAAAACATAAAAGTTACTATTCACCAAAAAATTATATTAATCCCATTGAAACACATTTTAAATCCTAATGACAACCATGTATGTCATATTTTTTAAATTCAAGACATAGAGGTGGTAAAATTTCATTTAAACAAAAAAGCAGTTTTTTAAGTACCACTTAGTGGTTTCACTATTCATCAAAAATTGAAGTTTTTCAGAAAAATACCAAAAATTCACCCTAAGATATATTTGAAATTCTGAATTCAAAAATGATGTATATTTTAAAAAATTCAAAACATATAAGTTTCATTAATTAATTTAATAATAAATTCCCGCTGTCAAAATAAATAGCGTATTTTTATGAAACCAAAAGTATCAAAAGATTGACACTAGTTTAAGTCCAATTTCAAAGTGAAATTAATTCCAATGACCACTATTGGATTAAATGGTAAAAATATATTCTAATTTCAGTTTAAAACCAATTCAAAAGACAATATAATCATATAAATAAATTAGAATAAAAAGAGTTTTTGAATTAAAATACAATAGTTTTCACTATTCATTAAAAAAATGAACTTTATCGGAAAAATACCAAAAATTTACACAAAGTAAATTTTGATGTCCAGATTCTAAAGAAGGATTTTATTTTGTCAAATAGAACATATAAAATTTTCAACAGTATATTTAAAAAGGGTTCTCCATCAAAAGGCGGTTAATCGACCTTTTAAATAATATTAGAAGATTTATTCTTAAAATTCGATTCATTTCCATTTTATGCCTCTGACATTTATTGGATAAAAGTAAAAATATTTGACAAACATATATAATCATTTTTTAGTTAGTTCCATTATTTCCTGCCATTATAATGGCTAGGCATTAACTACCATTTAAAATAATATTATTTTATTACTAGTGTGCAATATAAGATTTTAAAGAAACTCTTTGTTGCATATCGGGTACGCTATCGAACATAGAAACCCCTTTAAAGTAAAATTAAAATTTTATTCACAAATAGGGATAAATATAAAAAATTTCATATTCTTTATTTACCCGGGGTGTTACATCCTTCCCCACTTTTGGGAATTGCGTCCTTGCAATTTTAAAATTGGGCTCGGAAACGTCATTGAAAGCCCCACATCGGAGAAGGAGTAAATTAAACTATCACCTTAAAAGAAATAAAGGGAAGTACAAAGGTCACCCGAGTTAACCCATACTGGGATTCCATCTATGAAAACATGGATATGGAAGAAAAAACAAAGGGTCATGTTCTGAGGGAGTGTGATAGAAAACATGTTTAGGAGAATGTTAACCACCAGAAAATCACAAACTTCTGATGGGTTAAACGATATTGGATTCCCTAGTAGGAAAAGTTAACGAACAAAATTTTTTTAAGTTACTTTTCATTGAGGAATTTATTTTTGAGCTTAATTAAAACATAAGGAAACATACTTACTTGTCATGTTTACTTTCAACTTTCACTATATTTCTTACACGAACTCATATTTTATCCAAAAGATGAGTATTTAGGATGACTTGTTTACATTAAGAGAGCTATAATCAACTTCTATAGAATCACCTAATCCACAAAATAGAACCGTATACTTCCCATGTATTTAGACCTTAACCAAAACTAAAACCAAAAAGGTTAGTATGAGATCAGATAATACCCAAAAGGATAATCCTTTATAAAAAGGAAATCTATCCTTAATCTCCAAAATTTGTCCAATAATACCCAAATTTCAACAAAGACCAAAAGTAAACCAAACTAAGATTGAAACCCAAATATTTGAAGGATTTAATCACATAGTCTTTAAGTTAAATGGTAACATTTATCTCCAAACAACATCAGTTTCTCTTAATGTCTTGTATTGAAAATCAATTAACCTAATCACATATCCTCTATGATAGGATAATAATTTCCATAAATAACCCAAAATAAACTTACTCTTAATTAATAAAATCATATAACTAAAAATAATTATTCAAACTAACCAGGAACTTCACGTAGTCCAGTGGTATGTGATAAATACCAGTCACACTTTGGTTGTGGGTTCGATTCCCGCAGTTTTGTCCGACGCGACGGGTTGTCACACGGTCTGCATGTTGTCCTTTTTCCAAACTATATAATTCTCAAATCATTCCCCAAAAAGAGATTAAATCATCAAAAATAACCATAACATAATTTAACCTCAATTTTATCTCATGCCTTTCACTTTCCATCATAACATATAGTAACCCATAATTATCTCAAATGTAAGGATCATATAAACCCAAATGGTTCTTTATATCTATGTCCACAAAAGAACAGATAACTATTCGTTGAATAAAATTTTCATATATCAAACATCAAGGTTACACATACTATAAAAAGTCTTCTAATGTAACCCCATCATCAAAAGAGACTTAATACTCTTAAGAATTTCACCATAACTCTTGAAGCCCTTATATGTTGACTTCTTACTCATTCAACATTCTTCATGATCCCTTAACCATTCATTTCCATCTTATTCTGAAATACTTATTTCCTACAAACAAAATCATGAATCATATCCTAATATTCCAAAATAGGAACAAATGTTAATAAATAATTCATACCTTTGATTGGTCATTGTCAGTTTCTTCATCCTCAATCGGAATGGAATTAGGTATTGGTAAACAAATATTTGTACGATCTTGGTGATCCCATTCCCAAAACTTCTTCATAGGACATGTGTTTGCATAATGACCACGCACACCACATTTATAACATTCAATTGATCCCTCAGAAAGAACTTCTTTCCCTTTCCTTGATTCAACTGGATGCTTCCTTTTTCCATGGAAGGTTCTTACTTTATGACCTTAATTTCCACATCTATAGCATATTTTTGTCACTTTGAAACATTTTCCTAGGTGTTTCTTTCCACATCTTTGACACATAGGTTTATGAACACACTTACCTTTATGATTATTACCTGTAGTTCTGTAGGGATTTATTTCTCACATATATGATGCCTTATATAAATCACAAAGGTTTAGGTGGTCAATCATGACTCCAGATAGTCGGTTGAGGATAAACACAAGAGTTCTCATTTCAGCTCCCATATCATTCAGTTGCTCACTCAGAAAACTGTCATAGTTTGCTTCACATCCACTGTTACTTTTGTTCCTGCTAGATCCATCCATTTTCTAAAACCAAAAAGGTCAGTGTGAGTATATCAACAAAACCATCATGTACTAATGAGGTAGATAAACACTAACATATACTTACTCATTCACTTTATCTAAAACTAGGACTCTTTCTAAAATCCTAACCATTATGGTAATGTCACTTATACTTAGAGAATACCCTAACCTCTAAAGTTATCTAAACCGACCTTTGATACCAACTATAAGGCCCTGACTTTAAACATTACTTAATCATGAATTAAATCAATAATTCACATAGAGGATAATTTCAGGTTTATAGTTTTAGAGAATTAGGTCATAACTATTACATCTCAAAAGATTACATAGTAGACACTTCTATTAAGTTTCCATAAAATAAAAATAAAAACACTTAAAAAGAAACATGTATAGTTCCATGTTTTAGATAGAATGTCTTTCCTTGATCCCATCCATGACCCTATTCATATTTAAGTCCTATGGAAAAATTTCAAAAACTTGGGATGAGCATAAAAATCCCTGTAAAGGATACACAAAGAAAGAAAATTGTTAGTTTTTCAAAAACAACAAGTAAACCATGATTACATTACCAAAGTAATACTTTTCACCTTTATGAAGTAGTAAAAACTATTCACTTAATAAAAGACCATTACTTACCCTTTTGTAACCAAAATAGTACAATAAAACCCATATAAAGAACACATAACACATAAAGGTAACTTGGGATATAAACATACTTAAATGGAATAACCATATGGTTGACTTACACACATACTTAATGGAATAGCCATACGGACGACTTCCATACCCAATGCATTGGAGCTTATAACGTAACCACCTATCCTGGTATTCACGACACCACTCGTCATATGGTTTATCATGTAACCACCCATCAAATGTCCATGTACCATTATAAAATCATAACACATAAAACAATTATAAAAGAAAGAAAACATTTCCCCAGTTCAAGCACAATATATCACTTAAATATATTGACATAAAAATTCCATTATCAAAACCATTTTCAATACCAAAAAAGAGTATATGGTATTTAATTACTTTTAAAAATATAATGGCTTGTTGAGAAAGCCAAAGATCAAATAATACTCGCGGCGACGGAAAGGTCATTGTAACCACGTACGTTAAAAAGAAACATACTTTTTGTTGTTTAGTAAAACGCTTCATATAGAAAAGATTCCTTTAGAATAAAAGTATAAGTCCAAGGCGGTTATACACTGAGTAAAAGAAAGCCTTGTATTGGAACAAAAATATTCCTTAATGAATGGAGATCGAGACGAAGTCCCTTACAAAGATGGTATCCTTGGATTAAGGATAAATCAATTACATAATTATGTGTGAAAAACGAATAAAAAAAATATAAGTGGATATTAAGTGTAAAAAAATAAGAGAGTATTCACACATATTCATATAACGACATATTCAAGGAGTACAAGTTTATCCCAAAGAATCAAAATTGGGTTAAGAATTTCCTTTGCAAAAATTTGACACCCTAACGAAGTCACTTCAAAATTCATAAAATGAGTTGATGAGAGATAAAAAGGGGTATCTAATCACATGGACATAAAATTTATAGTAATAAGGATATATAAGAACATATCCAATCATAATAAGATTAAAAGACCTAAAAAATATGTCTTTTAAAATGAGGAGGGTGAAAGGTTCCCTTACCGAAATGGGTAACTTTTGAAACGTACACCCCATGAAATAAGGACTATAAAAAATTGATGTAAATAACCATAAAAGAAAGTATATTACAAATATATAGTAGAATAATGGGAAGTTCATACCCCACTCAAAGGGAAATGGTGTAAAATGTAGCATAAATCTCACAGGAATAAAAGTGAGATGAAAAATCCCTTACGAAAACACGACAGCCTAACGACGCCACTTAAAACTTCCAAAAATGGATTTATGAGATCAAATAGGGTCTGTCATAATATGAACAAATTTTTTTTAGTATGATGAATATAAAATAACATCCCCAAACATAATAATTATGAGCTTATAAGAAATGACATAAAAGAGAGTACTTAAAAATAACGTGAGAGGTTGGATCCCTTACCTCATGTCTGACTTGTCTTGTTCATTTCTTTATATTCCTGAATAATAAACTTTGGTCAATTTATAATTGCATAAAAAACTCTTTTGAAGATTATTATTCAGTTCATATCACATATTATAATGTTATAATAATTGGTTAATAATGTGAGTTCATATTAGACGTTTTTGTCGATGTTTGGTACATGAGTCAAAAATGAACTTGTTTGAAAATGATTGTCCATGTAGTTATAATTAAATAATATCCAGAATAGTATTAATGATTTAAATATCATATATATACAGTACATATTCATTTTATACTACTCCATAAAATTTGGAGATAAAAATAAATGAAATGCAATGTTCATGGAGACGGTAGGCCGTACGTACGCATGAACGCTACTTTCATTTCTTTGTCATATTAATGGAATTAAAAATAATTGAGAGTTATATATATTATAATTAAAGTATAATATATATGTTATATAGGTTACATATTTTCATTAATTTAATTCTTTATACATTCCATGTGTTGCATGAACGAGTCAAATCACTTGAGGGGGCGGTAGTCCACACTTCCTCGTATGAAATTATCGCATTTGCACAACATGAAAAGAATAAAGGAATGTTTTAAATATAAAATTCAGAAGCATATAGAAAACATAAATACCATATATATCATATATAAAATATATTGAAATCATAATGGCCACCATGAAAGGTGTAAAGAGAAGATTGAACAATCATCACTTCGTGAGGCAGAAATTCACCATCTACAGAAACAGTATGTTCTTTAACCATTAGATGAAGGTGAGTGTAAGTGTAGCTAGAATACTTCACATAAAAAAATCCTAGTATATTGAAGATATGGTTTTTATTAAAAAATAAAGGAATAAAAAGAGTTTAGAGGGATGTAGAAGCAAAATAATACATAATTACACAAGAGAAGACACTACCTTTATAATGGGTAACTCTTTTTGATTTGATCTCCAAGGCTTCCTTGGGAAGACTTCTGCCCAAAGTGAGGCTTCTAGGAGTAAAAGAGGGATGTTTGGCGACAAAATGGGCAGGGTTTGGCCGATAAAAAGGCTTGAGAGGTGTGGGTAAGGTGGTAGAGGTGGGAGCCTTTTATAAGAGGAGAGGAGGGGAACTCTTGGAATGTTATAAAAGGATACTTTATTATTAAATTCTATTCGGATTTTAAAGGCCCCAAAATTATATATTTCTAGGATAAGGTGATAATAGTTCGAAATACACCCATCCAATAGGTTTTTTACAAGTGTAGGTCTTAGATTTTACATTATCTTTTCCGTTTATTTAAATCGTTAAATAATGAGGTAATCGCTAAATCATCATGGTGTCATAAATAATTTAATTTATTTAATGTCTAAAAATTATAAAAAATATATCATGATGTAGGAAATCTTTTTATATTTTTAATGAATATTTATTGTCAAAAATATGACTTGTATAACCCAATTTAAAAATTGTTTTAGTAAAATAACTCATGTTTGTGATATTTTTTTTAACTTTAAATAAAAAGTTATTAAGGTAATTTTCCATCCAAAGTTTCTCCATGGGGTCCCCAAGTTTACCCATGGATTTTCTTGGTCGGACATGACACATAAAAAAAGGGTAGGACATGTGTCAAGGTCATTTCATATTATTAAAACATTATTTTTACCTTAAACTACACTAATTACCTCTATTCGCGATTAAAAACATAAACGTTACTATTCACCGAAAAATTATTTTAATCCCATTTAACCACATTTTACTTCCTAATGACAACCATGTATGTTGGATTTTTGAAATTCAAGACACAGAGGTGGTAAAATTTCATTTAAACGAAAAATCGGTTTTTAATTACCACTTAGTGGTTTCACTATTCATCAAAAATTGACGTTTTTCAGAAAAATACCAAATATTCACCCTAAGCTATATTTGATATTACAAATTCAAAAATGATGTATATTTTACAAAATTCAAAACATATAAGTTTAATTAATTAATTTAATAATTAATTCCCGCTGTCAAAACACATAGCATGTTTTAATGAAACAAAAAGTATCAAAAGATTGACACTAGTTTAAGTCCAATTTCAAAGTGAAATTAGATCCAATGACCACTATTGGATTAAATGGTAAAGATATATTGTAATTTAACTTTAAAACCAATTCAAAAGATAATCTAATCATATAAAAAAATTATATTAAAAAGAGTTTTTGAATTAAAATACAACATTTTCCAGTATTCATTAAAAAAATGAACTTTATCGGAAAAATACCAAAAATTTACACAAAGTAAATTTTGATGTCCAGATTCTAAAGAAGGATTTTATTTTTCAAATAGAATGTATAAAATTTTCAAATGTATATTTAAAAAGGGTTCTCCATCGAAAGGTGTTTAATCGACATTTTAAAGAATATTAGAAGATTTATGCTTAAAATTGGATTCATTTTCATTTTACGCCTCTAACATTTATTGGATAAAAGTAAAAATATTTGACAAAAATATATAATAATTTTGTAGTTAGTTCTGTTATTTCCCACCATTATAATTTCTAGGCGTTAACTACCATTTAAAATAATATTATTTTGTTACTAGTGTGCAATGTAAGATTTCAAAGAAACACTTTGTTGCGTATCAGGTACGCTATCGAACATAGAAACCCCTTTAAAGTATAATTAACATTTTATTCACAAATAGTGATAAATATAAAAAAATTTCATGTTCTTTATTTACCTGGGGTGTTACACCAAACCGAAAAAATATATTTTCCATGAAAAATAATAATAACTTTAGCATCATCAATCATGGTGGCTTTTTCTTCCACCCATATTGAAGCATAATCATCCAAAAGTAGGTTATAATAATTTTCAAATTAAATTAAAAAATGTCTTATAAAATATAACCCCTAAAATTCAAAAATATAATAAAAATTTGTGGATTTGGGGGGTTTTTCTTGTTTAATTGAAATGTTACTAAAAAACTAATATTTAACGCAGTTTTTAAAAATCATGGTTATATTTAAAATAGGTGGGCCAATAATTTACATATTTTAAAGCATTTCTTGCTTCCCTTTGAGTTCCAAAGTGTCTTACAAAAACTAAATTGAAAAAAAATTGAAAAATATATTCAATTTATCATTCATGAAAACATCTTCTTATTGGATCATCACTGAAAATTTTCTAATGAAATGGATCTTTCCAAATGTAATATCTTGATTCCAATTTCAATTTTTAAATTTTTGTTGGGAATTTAAATGAGATGGGATGTGAGATGTAACCAGATAATTGACCTTTTCAATGTACCATGATTCTTCTCCATCAATAAAGTATAAATTCTCTCCTATAATGTGATCATTTAGTCGTTCTTGGTCCGGAATTTCAACTTCAATAGTATTGGGTTGTCTACTCAAGTGATCAGATTTTTTTTCCAACTCTGTTCTTGTATTTTATTTCTATATTAAACTAATGAAATAGTATCATACATATCACTATCATTTTTTAGCTTCATACTTCTCTATCAAGTACTAAAAAATTTCATTATTAGAAAACACGGTGACAATAGTTCTAAGTAGATTTGATCTAAATATTTCATAAGAAAATGCAAATTCCAAACAGTATTTTTCTATTGTTATTTAATTTAATTGTGTCACTTATATGGTTATTGAAGTGTAGTAAATGACTTATGGACTTCCCTCAACTCTATAATAAAGTACCACTCCAACAACTTGGTAGGAATCATCACAAAGTGGCTCAAATGGTTCATACCAATTCAGTGGCTGCATCACTGGTGGAGTAATCAATATCTTCATCAATTCATTGAAGAATTACCTATACTTACAATTGAAATAAAAAATAAAATAATTCAAAATTATTGTAGATATAGGGATATAAATATTATGGGAATATTTGATAAACCTTCTATAGAATCCTACATCTCCTGAAATTGATCTAACATGTTTCACACAAGTTAGAAAAGGAAAATAATTTTCACTTAATTTTTTATTTAGCCACTTCAATGTGTTTTTTGAAATGAAATTCCCAAGGAAAATTACTTTTTGAACCATAAAATTAAACTTTTCAAAATTTAAAAAAAATATTCATTTCAATTCTTTTTTCCATATTTTTTAAAAAATAGTCAAAAGTATCTCCAAAAAATCATGAAAACATCAAATAATACCTCCAATAAATATTTAGTGTGAAACAATATACTTACCATAATTTAAAAAAATTTAACTAGAGAATTACATAATCCAAAAGTAATCCTTTTATAAGAAAAAGTGTTAAATGTAGTATTCTCTAGTTCCTTAGGTGAAATGGGTTCCTGAAAATAATATAAAAATCCATCCAAAAAGTAATAACGAGCTCTCTGTACCAATATTTCTAACATATGTTCAATAAAGGGGGTATAGAAATGAACTTCTTGACTGACATGATTTAAATTCCTAAAGTCTATACACACTTTCTAGATACTATCAATTGTCACGGGGGTTAATTCATTATTTTTATTCCTCATAGTGGTTAGGCCAGTTTTCCTAGGAACTATATATGGGGATAAACCATTGTGAATATGAAATGGGATATATGATCCCTAGTTTTAAGATCTTATCAATATCCTTCTTCACAACATCCATCAAGGTGGGATTTATCTTCCTTTATGGTTGTCGAATAGTTTTGTAATTGTCTTAAAGTATAATTATATTTGAGTATATTTTTTGGGTTTATTCCTTGGATATCACCTAAGATCTACCCTATTTCCTAGATATTCATTCTCAGAAGATCAATCAAAGATCCTTCTTGATATTTATATATATTATTATAAATTATCACTATTAAGTTCTCTCATTCAATGAGTTATACATATTTCAAATCAGTTCTAAGTGGTTTTAATTCTAGATTTGTGGCATGTTTGTGGGATGAAATTTAATTTAAGTTTCCCACATCCAATGATTTAATCTTATATTCTTCCAACATGTTATGAAAATATATAATTTTTTGGGAACTCACTTGATATATGGTATTTTCAATAAGAATTTTTCTCCTAAGGATAAAAATTTCTGTAATTTACCTGATTATTCAATTGGACTAGTAGATTATTCATGGGAGAGTGTAAAGAGTGGGTGATCATCTAAATGGAGCCTCATGAAGTAAAAAATATTGAAGTCAAAATTGTTGTCTCTAAACTCCACAGTGAATGTTCTTTCATGTAAATTGATGATGTTCTTGACCATATTTAGGAATGGTAATGATGGTATAGTTTGATGGGATCCTATCTTCTTCCATGTTTATCATATAAAGTCAAATGGGAATAGCAGATCTTTGAATTTCACAATGTCATCTTCCAAAACTCCTACATGGAAAACCGATGATTTTTTTCTAGTTAAACTACGATTATTGTGGTATTCAAGTTTATAATATACAAATAAGTGTATATTGAGTGATTGAATACATAAATTGAATAACCCAGATTGTATAATGTTTTATAAAAAGTTAAAGAGACAATGAT
Source organism: Viscum album (assembly GCA_963277665.1). Taxonomy (NCBI): domain Eukaryota; kingdom Viridiplantae; phylum Streptophyta; class Magnoliopsida; order Santalales; family Viscaceae; genus Viscum; species Viscum album. The sequence continues at coordinate 1,282,944,169 of OY728138.1, read as the reverse complement.
GCATGGAATGAAAAAGGTCCCTCGATCTTGACATTTGGTTGAAAACTATGGTGTGATAAGGGATAAGAAAATTATTACCAATATAATCATCTCATTACCATGAAGTGTAATCCTATTTTTTAAAATCTCCTTTAAAATTTTAGAATACCTTGGGATTTTTTAAAGGCTTCATATAGGGGGTATTAATTTCTACTTTCTAGAAAGAGTCTAGAATTTATTTTTGATGTGATTCCTCTTATATTTCTTTGATTCAATCATCCTTGAAGGAAATGGTTGGGGTATTTATTTTTTATCCCTCTTTTTTTATTTTAAATGGTGTTTCTTGTGTCTTTCTCCTTGCCATATCCGTCTCTTGTTAATCTTTATTTTTTTTATTATTGGGACATTTCGATATAATTTTTATAATTTCCAACCTCATTGTTCTCCAGCATGGGTGGAATTGTTTCAAGTTCAAGGGTGTATAGTGTTGGGAGTTATTTTACACTTAATTTTGTAATCATAATGACCTTATCCTTTTTATTTGGGATCATCTAGGTTGAGATTTTCCCTAGATTTTTTGTCACAAAATTCATGAGACTTCCGAACTTGGTGGATAAGTCTTTTACGGATTCTTTCATCCCCTATGCCCTAGATTATAATTTTTGATTCTCAGATGTTGGTGAACTTATCAAGGTATTTATAAGTATGTGGTTTTTAGTAATAATTCTAGTAATAAGATTTTTTTTGAAATGGTGCTGGGTTTTGGAAATGATACAAGAATGGGGGTTGGTTTTTGAACAAATTTTGGTAAGGGGTTCCAACCCGATTCTTATGATTTAAAAACCCATATTAAAATTGTTTAGGCTCTATTCATCCTTAATTTTTTTTTGAATGTACTTGGATGAAATGTGTCTTCACAAATTTCCATTCCCAACACTTCACCACATTGGTTAGTGAAATAATTATATGATGAGTATAAAGAACATACCTTAGTCGGTGCTTGTTGTTCACTCAATTATTTAAAGTACATATATCTCATAAAACTAGTTTTATCATCAATATTAGTTTTCAACATGGGTGATGGATAATAATTTTATACCTATTGAATATCTATTGTGTCAGTACCTCTTGTATCAAACTTTTGTGAGTTCTATGAAATCTTCTCAATCATGCCCCTATCTTATTCGGGTAAATTTTCAGTCAAAGCTTCTTCAGATGATGTATCTATAGGTTTTCTCTCATTATATGGTAATAATTGGTAAAATAGAACAAGAAATTTATACTCATAAATTTTCTGATGTGGGTAGCTAGCACATATATTCTTAAACCTCTCCTAGTGCTCATATAGGGTCTCTCCATATGACTATATAATGGAATATATATCCTTTTTCAAAGATATTATTCTAGAGGTGGGTATGAATATTTTCATGAAGTGTCTTAGTAATCCATCCCATCCATTCACATATCATGGCTTTAGGTCGTAAAACCATTCTTTTTAATCTCATTCAAGTGAAAAGGGTAATTTCTTCCACTTTACATACTCTTTAACTATTCTTGGAGGTCTAAAAGTAGAGAAAACATATGTGAACTCTTTAATATATTTTTTTGGGTCCTCTATTTCAAATCCGTTAAATTTATGATGTAACGGGTTCATGTTATGTTTCATCTCAAGTAATTTTTTAATTCTGGCATGAAAAGTAGATTATTTTGATCAAGGAATTGTGGTGAATAGAGGTCTCTAATGGTTTGTTTGGGATTTCCATCCATAATGATAGGCTCAGTGTGAACACTTGAAGTTTCACTCTAGTATTCAATATAAATTTACTCAAATTCATAATGATAATTAATGTTCCTAATTCTATTAAACATGGTTATTTTAATTTCAGGATCTAGGGGGTTAAGATTAGTGTTAGTGGTTCTAGTCATGTAATTTTAAAATTATATTATTGGAACCACATCCATGAAAGAAGAAACAAGTTTAGAAATGCATGTATCATGGAGTGTGTTAAAAACAATTATTTACAAAGTTAAAAAAGAAGCGTAGTGGTTAACCTAGGTTGTCTCTAGAGAGAATCACACAATAATCAAGCTTTTCACATTAAATTTAATAAATTGAATTTTATGATATTTTTTTATTTCAAAAAAAAAGAATCAATGAAGTAAGATATTGAAAACAATGAGATGAGAAGGTTGATCAGGTCATTTCTATTTCCTAATTGCATTTATATCTTAGTTCCATGTTATCCAATCCTCATCTGATAATTCATTTAATGTGAGATTCCAAAATCACTTCCTCTCACTCCTTTGGTCAAATAGTGGTAGTGAGAATTGACCTTTCTAAAAATCTTACATTGGTCTACCCTCCTTCCAATGTATAATATATTTTCTATGAATTCCCTCATTTTACATTGGCAATACCAGATTGGGTATTGTTTTTCACGAACAATCTATAATTCCCACACACCTCCCACAAATACTGGCAATCAGTGAATACTTCACTATTAATCTGCAGTATATTCCATCATATATAAACTAAAACCTAGTGGAGGGAGAAAATTATCATTGAACAAATAAATAAAAATAATATAATCTAAATCCAAATATGATTTTACTTTATAATGAAAAAATATTAATGTATTGAAATAAAATTCATATAAAAAAGAAATGAATTTTATTTAATAATGTTTAGGAAATCAAGAATTAAAAAAAGAAAAACCTCCTATTCCCCAATCACTAAAAAATTTAACCTCCCATGTGAAGGTTATCCAATAATAATGGGGAAGATGAAGAAATTACAAAACTAAGAAAAGATAAATTAAGAGCATATAATTTATTCTTAAAAATATTTCCTCTATATGTTTTCACTATTTATGCCAAATGGGAGTCATAAATTCACTATGTTTCCTTCTTAAGAGATTTTTTAATTTTTCCTATATAACATATAATTTTAAATCTTTTTGAGACGTGTGAAAAATTTTATGCTCAATTTACCAATGATCTCTTTTTATGGCCAAATAGACTCTTCACCTTCCCCCAATTTTATGCATGAAACAACTACCTTAATCGGAAAATTTCTCCATGAAATTTAATTTTTACATTATAAACATAGCAGTATTTCATATACAACTATAATCACCTCATTTGATTGTTTTTATTTAGATATATGCCTCATTAAATGATAAGTTGTCCATTCAGATGGCCAAAAATATTTTCCACATTGATTCATTTATTTGGGACCCATGTCTTTCAAATTAGAATTGGGTGGAGTTGAAGAAGATAAATAAAATAAATAAAGGAATCCTAAAAAAATTAATTCCTCAATTTGGATCAATATTGAAAAATTATTCAGGAAATATTGAATTTAGAGAAAACTATTAAAATTCCAATATTAAGTAATTTTGACATTTATGCTCAAAAAAACTATAAATTCCAAAAATTATCCAAATAATATAAAATTGATATATTATTAGATATTTAATCATTTAAATACTCATAAATAATATTGTAAATGTTATCTCTATCACATATCACACCAAAGAATAGAATGATGAAGTGTAATGAAAATTCGGGTGATGAAGATGATGATGGAAAAAAGATGTAATTTTCTTCATGTAAAAAATGTGAGAAGAAACACACCATGGAATATCTCAAAGTAAATAAATAATGTTTTACATGTGTAAAATGAGGACATAAATCATCTAACTAATGAGGTAAAATGAATCCTTCCATTAAATCGTTTCAGGAGGAATAATTGTATTTTAGTTTTACATAAGATAGTAATGTAGACATTTAATTTTAAATTTTACATTAAGTGATTTTTATATTCTTGAAATCCTTTTTAATGTGTTTTTTAAAAAATTTATAGGATGATATTTATTTAAGGGGAAGATAATGTAACATCCTGGTATTTCAATATATATATTTTCTTTTAAAAATATTGGGTTTGATATCTTTCTTCACATACACTAAAATGAAGGTCGTGATACATTAGTAAATTAAATTAATCATATTTAAAAGGAAATTATGAAAAAATATAATATATATATATGATATAAAATAGTAATATTCTTAAAATTAGAAAAAATTAAGAAGTAATATTAGAAAGGTGTAAAGTTAAACAAAGTCTTTTTTAATGAAAGAAGATGGTTTTTATTTTTTATTTAATTTTAAAATATTAAAAAAAATTCGAAATATAATTCGAAATTTTATTTTTTATTTCTAATTTATAATATCAAAATTTACTTCAAATAAAGTTTTCATCATTTTTTGGAAATATCGATTATATTTAGATGAAAATGTGGTTTTTACAAAAATCATTGTTTTCCCGACTTTATCAATATATAAAAATTCCATATAAGGTCATAAAACCATTTAAGTGATCACATATGAATCTAAAAAAATAAAATTATGAATTTTAAAAATTTATTTAAACTTATAAAACCCATGACCAATATTTTTTGAAACAAAAATAAAAGGTATCTTTAATAAATAAAATTGTTTTTTATATTTTATTTTAATTAATTAATCTTTTTCCTAATGTTTGGTTATTAATTTATTTTAAAATCACATAATCTAATTATTTTTATAATAAAACAATTTATATCATTAAAATAATTAACCAAAAAAATGTATCTTATATATAAGTTTTAAGTTTAAAAACACTATTTTATTTAAAAAACAATTTTTATGTGTTATGGGTTTAATTTAAAATCATATTTTATAATATTTATGAAAATTATTAGATTAAATGGATAAAAATTACAGAATAATAATGTATAAATTTTTTAATAATGGTCTACTTATATTTTTAGTAATAAAATAATCGAAATGAGTAATATTTTATTAAGAGTAATAAGTGTTTAAACGATTAATCTAATGGGGCTCGAATTTCCCTAAGTTTACATCATATTTAGACATTAAAGAAGCATGTTTTTAGGTTAAAAAGTCTCAAAAAAACATTTACCACCAACCATACCACACCTAACCTTCCATAATTTCATGAACTTCCATTCTTACCCCTATCTTAACATTCTTTTCCATAGAAAGTTCCCTTTTCTTCCCCTATAAAAGGAGACCACTTACACCCCGTCCATTATAAACCTACCATTCAAATTAATATTATAAATATTAAATAATTATCTATACTCTAAGCATATTCTATTACTTGAATTATCTATCCTCTATAAGATATTTTAACTTTTCCATTTTCAATATGACTTTCAAGATAATGTTCACAGTCTCGACGAAGGTATCACATCTTTCTTAACCATTATTTATTATTATTTATTTATTATACCACCTATAATATCTTATATACATAATTGTATAATAAAATCATTATTAATTATTTTATGGTATGTTATTATACTAATTGAATATACCTTCTATGCCTTCCTCCAAAACTATTCCAAAGAAATATCATCATGTGTATGTGCAGACTACCGCCTCCATGCACGACGTGTCCTATTTTTTATCACTTACTTGCATGGATGGTTAATTTTTTTAGGAATAAATATTACGTTTCCAAAATTATTATTCTGAACTTATAAATAATTTTACTTTCTAACTCCATCATGTTTTATGGAAAATAAAATTGTCGATTGTGTGTATGTTAAAATTACCGCCCCATGTAGTGAATTTTTTTGTTTTGAATTATATCAAATCATGGATGACCTTAGAAAAGTATTTTAATGTATAAAAATATTATTTATAATAAAATTTATCCTCTTTAGGTTGTAAATATTTTTTAAAAATAAACTTAGCCATGGTCAACATGCCAAGAGATTTACGTAAAAACCAACTGAACCACCTCAGGTAACCGACATGAGTGGAAAAAATTTAATAAATGGAAAAAGTATGAGGATAAGTAAATCTTGGAAATTAATTATTCATGAAAAATGTTATTGTTAAGGTATGTAATAAAATTAAATTTATTATTCATTAATTTAAGTGCAAGTGAAGAACATTTCTGAACATAGGTAAGGGTTATATCTCAATTCCTCTTCATTGAGACATTTTTTAATGTTATGAACCAATTTATTATTTATATAGTGTATATAAAACATGAGAATTTATTTTTTAATAATACATAGTTTAATTCATTTGATTTATATCCATATTAATTTCAATCTTTCAATGATTTTTTATTCAAAAATTACTAAATCCTTAAGTTTTTCGTCTCAAAATGTTATTCTTTAAGACACATGTTATTTTATGTAATTTTTTTTAAAAGCTAAATTTAATGAAAATTGTAGATTGAATAATTTTTTATCCATATTCTATGTATTTTAACTTCAAATTCATTATCCCCTTATTTCAAGGGATTATATTATAATGTTTTTAATTTACAATATATTTTTTTCAAACTCCCTTTGTTGACACGAGATCTACTTTATAAACTAGTATAATTTTATGTGGTGTCTATGATACCCAAATTTTATTATTATTATTAAATATATTTTATTCATTGTATTTTATGTTCATTTTATATCTCTTCTACATTCATGGTTTTTGATTAAAATGTTACTCAATTCATAATTTTTTTCTCAACTTAAGTTATTTTCCTATGAGTTGTAAAATATCTTCCCGATTTTGATCTTCCAAGTCTCCTTTCCTACCATTATATTTTAAAATGATATATTTCCTTTTTAAATGGTTTTATAACTTCTCTTCATTAATATCCACCCATATTTTTAAATGCTTCCTTATATAAAAGAACAATTTTGATAGTAATTACTCCAATACTTTCTAATAGAAATTTTTATTTCAAATATATGTTTAACCTATATAATTTGTGATATATAAACCAAATATGTTTCATATCATATGAAAATTTTAATTTACCTTCATATATTTTCAAATAAAATTTTTATTATCCTTTTTATTATGTGTATATCATAATAGGGTTTTAAAATATTTTTAATATTTTTCACATGGATAGTTAAAATAAGGTTTTCCATTCATGGAATATTATACATGTTTTAAATTATTATATAAATATTGTTAAACTTTATTTTCAAAAAAATGTACTTTCTATAAAAATTAATTAAATTAAAAAAATTAATATTTTCCACGTGGTTTATTATGAAAGAAAGTAATCTCTTTTTCTCATTTTAATATGAACGTATCTTTCCACCACATTTTTTATTTTATAAGAGAATTTATCTATATGATTGTAAGTTTTGAAAATGTAAATACTTATTCTAATGGTTTAATAAAATCTTACTTTTAAAATGTTTTCAAAGGAAAAAGAGGAAATTATTATTTTCAAATCAATTTTCCTAATGTTTCTAAGAGTGTTTTTTATCTATATCATATAATTGATCAAGGGTATTATTTAAATGATTCATTCTATATTATTTATTTGTATGGATTATAAAATTCTATTTTATATCTATATTATGTTATATCCCTTCTTTGGTCTTTTCTAATCATCCATTTGTATAGGCATGATTTACTTTCTATTACTTTCCCCTGTGAATTCCCTATGTTCCATTACTTGATTGAAGGGTATTATCCTAGATTCCAAATACATTAATTGATCGGGGAAATTTTTATCTAAACCATATATCCATTTTTATATGTTGTAAATACCATATATGTAATCGTATTTATTGAGGGGTATTTACCTAGAATGGTTCTTAAATTTATTAAATACTTATTTATTTTCCATGGGTTTTTTCGGGTCACGTTTATTGATGAAATCATGAATTATTCCATAAATAACCACTTAAAAGGGATATAAAAACCATTTCATATCCTTGGGTTTTTATGATATGTTTATTGAAACTATGTGTCACACGTATGTATTATTTTCATTATGTGATGATTGGTCCTCGAATTATATATCCCTCCAATGCAATGGGTAATGTTTTCATCTCATGAGATATCATGGTGTATGGGAAGTGAGTATAGCCAACTATGGTTATTTTGTAGTTATTATATCCAAATATGTTATGTTAATGAGTTTAAGATCCTTGAATTATGATTGTGATGTCATGTTTTATGAAGTTTCTACATTTTCTATGATGTCATTCTCTTATGTTATGACCATTATTTAATCCATATTAATATGATATCATATATTTGTTCTATATATCCATGATTATCATCATATTTGTTAAGATATAATGTTATGCCTCATGTATATCATGTTATTCTTTGTTATGTTTACCCTTACTTTGTGTTTGAGCTCCCCCTTGTTATGTTTCCCTTTCCCTGAGTTATGAATAAAATTATTAAGTATGCTATCCAAAAAGAGTTTCTTGTGTGGAGAATTTATGGGAAATATTCTAGACTCATTATGGATTAATTATTCTCTTTCATAGTGGAAAAATGTCCATTTGAAAAAAATAATTTAGATTTATTTGTTAATTATTTTTCTACGTTCTCTACAACTCTAAATTAAATGGTCCTTAGATTTAAAATGTGGGAAAGATATTATAATATTATATGTGTATTAGTGTAAATGTTTTAATTTATGTGGGTTCATCACCAGTTCTAGGAAAGTGGGGTTGGGGGCACTAGAATTGGTATTAGAGGAGTGTTTAGATAATATTATAGGTTAGGTTTTTATTGGTTGAGGATGATTTAAGATTTAGTAATGAAATAGAGGGTTTAGGAGTTAAGGGTTCTCTTGGTCTCAATGGAATATATGAAGATTGAGGTTGGAAGTGGTGAATAATTTATTATTATTCAAGGTTAGGATAAGGGAGATTTAGTGAAAACCCAAAATATAAGACTAAGTATAATAGAACATCCTAAATTTTTTGGAGTGGATATTGTATAGTTTTCATAGTAATAAATCCATATGTGGACACAACAAGTGGACATGATTTTGGAAGAGGTTCATCTAGGGCTAATAACCCTGAAAAGAGTTGGTAGAGTATATCTCGGCCATCATTCTGGTATAGGTTAATAGACCCTTACCATAAACCTAGTTTCATACTCTCAGAATATATTCATTGGTTAAATAACATTATCTTTAAAAAAAATTATAATGGATTTGAACATATTATTTTATGGAAGTTAACTATATTTGGGAACCTATTAGTAAAATAACCATGGATAACCTAGATTGAAACTAAACACTCACAAGTTAGGTTCTGAACATCATTTACTAATTATTTCTTTTAAGCTCATATGTTTCCCTTTTATACATGTAATAACTTAAGTATTATCATATTTAAACATTCCTTTAAAGTAATGGCTTGAGAAAATAGGATTTAATCTAACAATGGATGCAATAGACAATGTAGTGATTGTCCCGACATAGAATCGAGTAATAATGACGATAAATAAAAAAAGTTACAAATTTATTCATGTAAAAAATATGGGAATAAAAACTCTGGGGAATGTCTCAAAGAAATTAAAAAATATTTTATGTATGTAAAAGGAAGACATAAAGCTTCTAGCTTCCATGGGAAAATCATGCATCCATTTAACTCAATAGAGGAGGAAGAAGTTTCTTCTAGTTTTACTTAGGATTTTTACACATACATTTCATTTGAAATTTTATATTAAGTTATATCAATATATTGGAGATCCTTAATTATATATTTTGTTAAAATATGTGAGGACATAATTTATTTAAGGGGGAGAGAATGTAAAATCATTATATTTCACTATCTATATTTTCCATTAAATAATACTAAGTTCAATATCTTTATTCACATTCACTGAAATAATTATCTTGATAAATTAGTAAATTAGGTTAACTATTTTAAAATATCATTATGATAGCATATAATATTTCTATACGTGACATAAATATTAAATTTTTTAAAATTATAAAATTTTTAGGAAATAATATTAGAAATACTTAATGTTTAAGAAGGACCTTTTTAACTAACGAATATGATCTGTATACTTTTTTATTTTATTTTAAATGTTCAACAAATAACATATATAAATATAATTTAATAAAAATAACTTTATTATAGAATTTTGAGTATCAAAATTTACTTAGTTTTAATTTTTTATCATTTTCTAAAAATATCGATTTCTTTTTAGTTGAAAATGTTGGTTTTCTTAAATTATAATTTTCATGATTTATAAATTTATAAGAATGACATAGAAGGTCATAAAAAATTTAATTAATAAAATATTAAACTAAGGAATAATATTATGCATTTTAAAATTTTATTTTAACTTATAAAACCCATGCCCATCAATTTTTAAAACTAAAATAAAAGATTACTTTAATTAAGAAAGATATTTTATATATATTATTTTAATTTATATTTTTTTTATAAAATATGCTTATGTATTTATATTAATGTCATTAAAATAGATCTTTTTTATAATAAAATATTTTCTATCATGAAAATAATTAACCATAAAAAACCTATCATTTATATACTGGTAATGTTTAAAACACTCTTTTATCTAAAAAACAATTTTTATATGTTATGTGTGTTTAATATAAAATTTAATTTTCTAATATTTATGTAATGAATAACATTAAATGGATCCCAAATTATTAATAATAATATATAAAATTGTTAATAATTTTATACTTATATTTCATATATTAAAATAATTTACATGATTAATATTTAATTGAGAGTATTAAATGTTTAAATGACTAATAAAAAAGGATCAAATTTTATTATTTTTACTTGATATTTAGACCTTATATAAACCCTTTTTAGTTTATAAATCCTTAAAACACATATATCAACAACTTTACCACACATGACTCACCTAACTTTCTTACACTTCCATTATTACCCCTTATTTGACATTATTTTCAATGGAAAGTTTCCATTTTACACTTATAAAAGGAGACCACTTAAACCACTTCATTGCTTCACATAAATTTATAATTAATCTTCAAAATATTCCCTAATAAAAACTCTTATAATTCATTTACCTGAACTCAATCCTATGGTCACCATAAGATAAAATAACTCTTCCATTTTCAACAAGACTTTCAAAGGAATGTTCAAAGTCTTGATAAAGGTACCACATCTTTTTTAAATATATTTCAAATTATTTATTTTTTATAACACCTATAATATATTATATCCATGAGATAATGATAAAATAATTATTAAATATATTCTAATATGTTTTTATACTAATGAAATAACCCTCTTATGCCTTCCCCCCAATCCATTCGAAAAATAAAAATGTCATCATGCGTATGTGTGGACTATCGCCTTCATGCATGGTGTGTCCTATTTTTATTAAAAAAATTACATGTCTAGTTAAAAATGGTTTTAATGAATCAATATTATATTTATAACATGATTATTATTCTTAAATGATATATAATTTTACTTTTTTATATCTATCATATATTTTGGAAAATAAAATTTTCTATCATATGTGTGTGTGGATTTCTGCCTCCACATAGCAATACATTTTGTTTTCCATTACATTAAATCATGTATGAATTAAAAAATTATCTTTATGTATAAAAATCATATTTATATCACTATTTATAATCTATAGGTTTTTAATCTATTTTAAAAATAAACTTAACCACGGACAACATGCCAAGTGATTCATGTAAAAATCAATCAAACCACCCCATGTAACTGACATGAGTGGAAATGATTTAATAAATAATAAACTTATGATGATAAGTATAACTTGAAAAATTAATTATATATGAATAATGTTATTATTTATGATTTTATGAAATTTATTTTATTATCCAGGAAGATAAGTGTAAGTGTAGATTATGCTTTTTGAGACACGTAATGGTTTTGTCTCAATACCTCATCATTGAGACATGTTTTATTGTTTTGAACCAATTTATTATTTATATGGTGTATATACTACCCATGAATATATTTTTTAATACTAAATTATTTAATTCATGTTATTTACTAAACCATATTGATTTCAAGCTCCAATGAATTTTGATATAAAAATTACTAAAGTTGTAAAGGGTTAATCGCAAAACTTATTTCATTGTGACACATGTTATTTTACACAACAAATTTATTTTAGATATGGAATATACTACCAATTAGATATTTAATATCATATTTTATCTTTATTCATGGTTTTTAAATTTAAACATCAACCTTGCGTGATTTCAATGGATTGTTATTATAATTTTCTTAATCCGGAAGGGGTTTTTGTCTCAAACTCTCTTAACTAAGATTTTTTTTACTTTATGCACCTATTTAATTTCATGTGGTGCATATAGTACACAATTTTTATGTTATTATAAAATATATTTTATTATTGGTATTTTAGGTTCATTTTCAAGCTCTTCCACTTACAATCATTTTGATTATAATGTTACTGGAGTCATAGTTTTTTTCTCGAATGAAGTCCTTTTCCCCATGAGTCATGAATCCCCTTCTTGATTTTGATATTTCAGGTCTATTTTAATACCATCATCTTTTCAAATGGTATATTTCTATTTTATCTAGGGATATTAAATAACTTCATTAATATCCTCCCCTTTGATGAAATGCTTATTCAATTAAAATCACAATGTTGATAAGAATAACTCATATACTTTCAGATGGATATTTTTCTTACATGTCCATATTTTACCTATCAAAATAATGATCTATAACCGAAATAAATTTCATCTCAAGTGACTCTAAATTTTCCAATAACTTATTTTCAAATAAAATATTTATTATCTTATTTATTATTTGGGTTTCAGAAAATATTTTAAAATTATTTTAATTTTTTTTCACATGGATAGTTAAAAAAAGGATTTACTTTCAAGTAATGTTATAAATGTTTTAAAAAAAGTCAATAAATAATTTTCAAAGTTATTTTCAACATCATTTACATTTGTAAAAAAATGAAAATATTTTTAACATTTTCCACATGGGTTTTTTTTCAATGTAAGGAATCTCTTTTACATGTGTATTTGTGAATGTGTCTTTCCATCAAATTTTTTTCTAAGAGACTTAATCTCTACGATTTAATGATTTGAAAAAGAAAATTATTATTCTCATGGTTTAATAAAATATTCCTTTTAAAAAAATTTCAAACTACAGCGGAAATTATTATTTTCAAGGAATTTTTCCTAATTATTTAATATTTTTCTTCATCAATGTCATATGCTTGATCAAGGGTATTCTTAAAATGATATCATGCACCTTTTTTATTTGGATCTATTATGAAATTATATTTTATATCTATGGTAGGATTCATCACTACATTTTATTTTCCTAATAACCCATTTGTATAAGCAAGATTTTTATCCAATGAATTTCCTCTCTGAATTCCATATATCCCATTACTTGATTTAAGGGTCTTCACCTAGATGCCCAATACATCAATTAATTGAGTAAAATGTTATCTAAAATGTATATCCATTTCTTATACACTATAAATAATATATTTTTATCATATTGTTTTTGATTTATTTACCTATAATTATATTTAATGTCATTAGATATCCATATATTTTCCATGGGTTTATCATGACATATTTTATGGTGAAATAATAAATTCAAACTTAATGAAACACTTGAAATGGATATAAATTTTTTTATTACCTTAGATTTTAATGACATGTTGATTGGAAAAATGTGTCGCACATATGTTTGATTTTTATTATGTGACAGGTGGGACTAGAATTATATATCCCTCTAATGCATTGGGTAATGGTTTCATCTCATGATATATCATGGAGTGTGGGAAGTGAGCATAGCCAACTATGGTGCAGGGGATGTTAGCCTAGACAACTATGTTATGTTTACAAATTAAGGATCCTTGACACATTATATGATGTCATGTTTTATGTAATGGCCACATTTTTTATGATTCCATGATCTTATGACATGATAATTGTTTAATACATGTTTATATGATATAATCTCTTTATTCCCTACTTCCATTATTTTGATTATACTTATAATGATATCATGTTAGGACTCATCACACTCATTTTATGATTTATTATATTTACCCTTTCTGGGCATTTCAGATCACCTCTTCTTATGTTTACTTTTCCCCATGTGATTAAATCAATTATTATTTATTCTAATCCAAGATGAGTATCTTGTGTGGGGAATTTATAGGCATCATTAAAGACTCGTTATCGATTTATTAGCATCTTGTATAGTGGAAAATTTTCATATTATGAGAAAACATGTTATTTATTATTTTATTATTTTTCATAATTCTTCATAACTCAAAACTAGAAGGTCCTCAGATTTCAAATGTGAGAAAGATATTGTAATCATAGATGTGTATCAATTCCAGTGTTGTATGTTATGGGTTTTCAACACTTGATATTGGGGCATGGGTCTGGGGGAACTATATTTGGTACTAGAGGAGTATTTATATAACATTATAGGTTAGGATGTTATTGGTTGAGGATGATTCACGATTTAGAAATAAAATCATGGGTTGATAGGTTAAGAATATTCTTGGTTTTAATAATATAGAAAAACCTTTTGGTTGGAAGTGGTGGATAATTTAGGCTTCTTTTGGGATTAGGATAAGAGAGATTTAGTGAAAACCCTAAGTATAATTCTAATTATAGGAGAACCTCCTAAAAGTTTAGTGAATTAGAGACTATGGGGTTTTCATAGCAATATATCCCAATCTGAATACTACATGTGGGCGTCATCTTGGAATAAAGGCATATAGGGGTAAAAAATAGAAAAGATTTGGTTCATTATATCTCTACCATCATTATGGTGTATTTTTTATAGGCCTTTACCATTCACCAAGTAAGAAACTCCTATGTGATATTCTTAGGTTAATTTATATTCTTCACATAAACCATTATAATGGATTTGAACGTATTCCTAAATGGATGTTAACTATATTAGAGAACCCAATAGTAAAATGAGGATGGAGAACCTAGATTAAAACTAAAGACTCATAAATTTGGGTATGAAAATAATTTATGAATTATTTATTTTAATATTATATTTTTCGAATTTTTATATTTACTAATTTAAGAACTCTCATTCCTAGACTTTCTGTTAAATTTATCGTTGCTGCAAAAAGAAAAAATCTAACAATGGATGCAATGGAAAATGAGTTGATTGTCCCATACTAAAATCTATTGGGAAAATAAATTGGATTATAAATCCTTTTATTTTTATAAATCAATATCCTGAATTATGGTTAACAAATTGAATATAGTTTAATTCCCTATCACACCAAAGAATATAAGGATGGAGTCTTGTGAAAATTTGGGTGACGAAGATGATAAAGAAAAAATGATAGAATTTTCTTCATGTAAACAATGTGGGAACAAGAATATAAAGGTATGTCATAATGGATATAAAAATATTTTTTGTTTGGAAAAGTAGTATATAAAGCATCTATCTACCAAAATAAAATGAACCATTCAGTTAACTTGATAGAGGAGGAGGAATTTTCATCTAGTTGTACTTTAGATTTTAATGTAGAAATTTCATTTGAAATTTTATATTAAGACTTGAATATATTTTTACATCATTAATTTATTTTTTTGTAAAATTATTTTTTGAACGTAATATATTTATGGGGGAGAGAATGTGACATCCTGATATTTATGTATATATATTTTCAGTCAAATAATATTGAGTTTGATATATTTCTTCACATATACAAAAACAAAGGTCATGATAAAATTTTAAATTAAATTAATCATCATTAAAATAAAATTATTTTAACATATAATATATATATATGATATATAATATTAAAATAAATTAATTAGAAAGATTTTATGAAATAATATTTGAAATAATTAATGTTTAAAGATGTATTTTTTAATAAAATTATTCGATATTTATATTATTTTTTTCTATTAAATGTTAAATAAATAATATTTAGATATAGGATTAGATAAAATTAATTATTTTAATTTAGGATATGAAAAATTTCTTATAATGAATGTTTTATCATTTTATGAAAATATCAAATGTTTTTGTCGAAAATACAGTTTTTACAAAAAATTATAATTTTCATGACCATATCAATATATAAGAATGACGTAAAAGGTCATAAAATAATTTAAGTGTTAAATTATGAAACTAATTAATAAAAATATTCATTTTAAAATATTATTTAAACTTATAAAACCCATGCCCAACATTTTTTAAAACTAAAGTAAAAGGTTACTTTAATAAAGAAAACTATTTTCTATCTTTTCTTTTAAATAATTAATAATTTTATAAAAAAATTTATGTCATTATTTTAATGTTGAAAAACATATATTTATTTATAATAAAATAATTACTATCATGAAAATAAGTTACCATAAAAAATTTATCATAAATATAATTTTAATGTTTATAAACAATCTTTTATTTAAAAATATATTTTTTTTTCTATGTCATGTGAATTTGATTTAAAATTATATTTTTTCATATTTATGAAATTAATTAAGTTAAATGAATCCCAAATTCATAATTATAATGTTTTAATTTGGTAATAATGTTCTACTTATATTTTTAGTAATAAAATAATTGACTTGATAAATACTTAATTAATAATAATAAGTGTTTAAATCAATAATCTATTGTGGCTCAAATTTGCTTAAGTTTAATTGAATTTTAGACCTTATGGAAAACCTTTTTTAGGTTTAAAATTATAAAACCACGTCTCTAAACAACTATAACTCACATAAATCAACAAAATTTCATCCACTTCCATTCTTTCCCCTTACTTAACATTTTTTCCATAAAAGTTCCATTTTCATCACTTATAAAAGGAGACCACTTACAACCCTTCCATTCTTCACCTAAAATTTTAATTATTATTGAAAATATACCCAAATTACCTATAATATAATTATATTACCATAAATAAAACCTTTATTATCCATAATATATCCTAACTCCTCCATTTCAATAAGACTTTCAAAGGAATGATCAAAGCCTCAATGAAGGTATCATGTATTTCTTAACATTTATTTCTTATTTATTATTTTTTTATAAAACATATAATCACTCTTATCCAAGAGATTATGATAAAATAACTATTTATATTATGGTATGTTAATATAATAATGTAATATCCCTTTTATTCCTTCCTCCAAAACCATTCAAAAAATATAAATGTCATCTTGGGTATGTGCGGACTACCACCCCCATTCACTATGTGTTTTATCTTTCATCACCTCCTTGCATGAATTGTTAAAAATGGGTTTTAATAAAATAATATTATATTTATAACATTATTATGTTTCTAAAATGATAAATTATTTTACTTTCGACCACCCTCCTATTTTATGGAAAATAAAATTGTCGACTATGTGTACGTGCGTATTACCACCTCTATGTAGTGATATGTTTTTATATATTACTTCCAATCATGGATGAATTTAAAATTTATTGTGATGTATAAAAAATAGATTTAAAAAACTATTTATATTCTGTATTTTTTTTGAATCTATTTTAAAAATAATCTTAACCATAGTAAACGTGCCGAGTGATTCATCTAAAAATCAATTAAACCACCTTAAGTAACTGACATGAGTGGAAATTATTTCATAAATAAGAAACATATGAGGATAAGTACACCATGGTAAATTAATTATAGATGAATAATATTCTTATTATGGTTTTTAATTAAGTTAATTTCATTATTCGGAAAGCTATGTGTATGTACATAACACGTTCAGACAAAGGTAAGCATCATATCTGAATTCCTCTTCGTTGAGATGTGTTTTAATGTTATGCGCAAATTTTTTATGTATACAGTGTATATAATACCCAAGAATGTATCTTTTCATAACACATGATTTAATTCAGGGTATTTATAAAACCATATTAATTTAAATCTTCCGATGACTTTTGATTCAAAAATTACTAAAGCCATTAAAGATTCGTCTCAAACATCCTTCTTTAGGACATATGTTTTTTATACACCTAATTTATTTTTAATGTTATATAAACTACCAATTGGATATTTACTATCAGGTTTTAATATTTTTTTATATTAATTTAACTTCAACTTCAATCTCTCCCCATTTTAAGGGCTTTGATTATAATTTAATTAAGCCGTATGAGATTTTTTTCTCAAAATCCCTCCGTAAAGACACATTTTACTTTATAAACCAATTTAATTTTATGTGGTGTTTACACTATCCAATTTTTATGGTATCATTAAATATCTTTTATTAAATTTTTAGGGTTCATTTTTAATCTCTACCGCCTTCAATATTTTTTTATTAAAATGTTACTCAATTCAGAATTATTTTCTTAACTCAAGTCATTTTTCACATGAGTCATGAAATTTATTCTTAATTTCGATCTTATAATTCTATTTCCCAACCATAATATTTTTAAATGGTATATTTCTTTTATACCATAGGATATTAATTATAGTCCTTAATATCCTATCCTTTTTTGAAATTATTTCTGAAATAAAAGAACTATGTTAATAAGAATAACTCCTATAATTTCTAATGGATATTTTTATTCAATGAACATTCTTTACTTATAAAAAGTGTTATCTACAACCCAATTATGTTTCATCTAAAGTGACCTTCAATTTTTCCTCTAAATCTTTTCAAATAAACTTTTTATTATACTTTTTTCGATGTGTGTTTCAAAAATGTTTTAATCTATTTTTAACATTTCTCACATGGATTGTTTTTTTTTAAATTCTTTCCTTTCATGTAATGTTATAAATGTTTTAAAAAGTATTCTATATAGATTATTTAAAGTTATTTTAAAAAAATTTAATTTATATAAAAAAATCAAAAGAAAATATTTTTTTATCATTTTCTATATGGTTAATTTTCAATTAAAGGAATATCTTTTACACACATTTATGTGAATCTATCTTTCTGCCACCATTTTCGTTTTCTAAGAGACTTTCCCTCTACACATTAATGTCTTGAAAAAATATTTTTGAATTCTCAGGGTTTAATGATATATTCAATTTAATTTTTTTTAAACAAGGGAAATTATTATTTTCAAATAAATTTCCTAATGATTTTAATAATGTTCTTAATCTATATTATATGATTGATCAAGGGTATTATTTAAGTGATACCATCCACCTTATGTATCATGAAGGATTGTGAAATTATCTTTTATAACTATGGAATGATCTATTACTACTTTTTTCTTACGAAATCATCCATTTGAAAAGGAATTATTTACTTCTAATGTATTTCCACATTAAAATCCCTATATTCCATTACTTGATTTAATTTTGTTCACCTAGATGCCCAATACATCAATTGATTGGGAAAATATTTATCTAAACCATGTATCCATTTCCTATATAGTGTAAAAACCATATTTTTCATTATCTTTTTTAGTGATATCTATCTATAATGATGATTAAAGTAATTAGATACCCATTTATTATACATTGGATTATCATGTCATGTTTATTGATGAAATAATTAATGACTCCTTAGGGAACCACTTCAAAAGGATATAAAACCCATTTCTGTTCCTTGTAGTTTTATGATATATTGATTGAAAGAATGTGGTACACATAGATATGATTTATATTATGTGGTATGTGGGCCCCGAATTATATAACCTTCAAATGAATTAGGTAATGTTTTAATCTCATAAGATATTATAGTTTGGGGGTATTTATCCTATCCATGTATCTTGTTTGGATAGTTATCCGGGCCAATTACGTTATGTTAATGAGGTATGAAGCCTTGAATTATTCTTATGATTTCTTTTTTTATGTATTTTTCACATTTCCTATGATGTCATACTCTTATGTTATGATCATTACTTAATCCATATTTATATTATATCATATATTTTTTTACAAACTTGTGATCATCATTATTATCATATCATGTTATGACTCATGGATATCATGTTATAATTTATTATTTTTACCCTTACTAATAATTTGATATCACCCATTATTATGTCTCTCATTCCCTCGATTGTGAAGGAACGTATTTAGTATACTTTACCTAGAATAGTGTATTATGTGAGAAATTTATGGTGGTATGGAAGACTCATTATACATTTATTAGCATATTTTATAGTGCAAAAATGTCCATTTAACGAGAATACTTCGTATTTATTAGTTGACGATTTGTCTTAATTCTCTAAAAATATAAAATAAAAGGATGTAATATTTAAAATGTGATAAATACATCGTAATCTTAGATTTTTATCAATGTCAGAGTTGTATGTTATGTTTTTTCAACACGTTATCTGGGAGTATAGGTCTGAGGGTGCTACAGTTGGTATCATAGGAGCGTTTAAATAAATTTAGAGTTTAACATATTACTGGATAAGGATAATTTAATATTGAGGAATGGAATCAAGGGATTATGAGTTAAGGAAGATCTTGGTTTCAATGGTATATATAAATCTTTATGCTTGACGTGTTGATTAATTTATGATTGTTTAGGGATTAAGATGAGATAGTTTTAGTGAAAACCCTATGTATAAGATTAATCATAAGAGAGCCACCTAGAATATTAGTAAAGTATAGATTGTATGGTTTTTTTCGATAAATGCATCGTTGTATTGATACTAAAAGTGGAAGTGGTTTTGGAATAAGTGAATATATGGGTAATAACCTTAAAAATAGTTGGTCGATTATATCTTATCCATTATTATGGTTAATAGTGAAAGGGGACTTACCTCACACCCAGTTTGAAACTTCTAGAGAATATTCTTTGGTAAATTCAATTTCCATTTATAAATGATTATAATGTATTTGAACATATTATTTTAAAAAGGTTAACTAGATTATATAACCAAATAGTAAAATGAAAAAGGATTACTTAGATTGAAGATAAAAACTCATAATTTAGGGTATTCACATCATTTATGAATTATTTATTCTAAGATTAGAGTTTTCCCCTTTTCACATTTCCTAATTTAAGTATTGTCATCCCTAAACTTTGTTTTAATGTAATGACTAGAGAAAGGAGAATCCAATATAATAAAAGATGAAATGGACAATGTGGTGATTATCCCGACTTACAATATACTGGGAAACTAACTATGATTATAAATATTTTTATTATTCCAAATAAACTATCATGGATTATGATTAACATTGTGAACATAAATGAATTTTCTATCACACCAAAGAAGATAATTATGGATACTCATGAAAATTCGAGTATCGAATATGATGAAGGTAAAAAGATAAAACTTCATTCATGTCAAAAATGTTGGAATAAATAAATGTATAATATCTCAAAAGGAACAAAAAAATTTTTTATTTGTGAAAAGATATGATATAAAACATATAGCTATCGAGGGAAAATAAATTATTCAGTTAACTCGATAAAGGGGGAAGAATTTTATTTTAGTTTTAATTAAGATTTTAATATACATATTAAATTTAAAATTTTATATTAAGTCATGTATATATTTTTTACATCCTTAATTAAAATTTATTTAAAAAAATTTGAGTATTTAATTTTTTAAGGGGGATAGAATGTAACATCCTCAGATTTAAATATATATATTTTCCATTAAATAACACTGAGTTTGATATATTTCTTTGCATGCACTAAAATAAAGGTCATGATACATTAATAAATTAAATTAATCATATTTAAAATATCATTATGATGATACATAATATATATATATATATAAGATATAAAATATTAAGATATTAAAATTATTAAAATTATAAAATTTGTATGAAATAATATTAGAAAAAATTGTTATTTAAGAAGCAGTTTCTTAATAAAAGCAGTTGATATTTTTATTTTTTAATTTATAATAACTATTAAATAAATAATATTTAGAAATATTTAATTGGTAATTTATAATATAAAAATTTACATAGTATTAATTTTTTAGTATTTTCAAAAAATATCAATTTTTTAGTCAATAGGTGGTTTTTAAAAAAATTATAATTTTCATGGATTTATAAATTTATAATAATGACCTATAAGGTCATAAAACCATTTAATTGATTATATATGAAACTAATTAATAACATTAATCATTTTAAAATATTATTTTAACTAACAACACCCATGCTCAACATTTTTTAAATCTAAAGTAAAATGTTACTTTAATAAAAAAATTGTTTTATATCTTTTCTTTTCATTAATTAATATTTTTTTAAAATTTGGTTGTGGATTGATTTTATTTTCACATAACCTAATGTTTTTTATAATAAAATAATTACAATCATGAAAATTAGCAACCATAAAAAATTTATCTTATATCTAAGTTCAAAATTAAAAAATGCTCTTTTATTCACAAAAATTATATAGTATATGTGTTTAATTTAAAAACAATTTAATCATCTTTATGAAATTAATTAGGTTAAATGGATCCCAAATATGAATCATAATACTAAATTTTTTTAATAAGGGTCTACTTATATTTTTATTAATAATATAATTTGCATGATTAATAATTAATTAAGAGTAATAAGTGTTTAAATGATTAATCTTAAGTAGCTCAAATTTTATTAAGTTTACTTGACCTTTATACCCAATAGAAACATTTTTTATGTCTTAATGTCTTAAAACACATTTCACACAAACCATACCACTCAAAATTTACCTAACCTTCATGAAATTACATTCTTACCCCTTAACATTATTTTCCCTATAAAGTTCCCTTTTATTCACTTATAAAAGGAGACCACCTACATCCCTTCCATGATTCACATCCCATTAGAAATACAATTCAAAATATACCCTAATTACCTATAATATAATTACCTTACACTACCATAAGACTCTATCTTCCATAAGATATCCTAACTCCTCCTTCTTCAATACTACATTCAAGATATAGTTCAAAGTCATCATGAAGGTATCATATATTTATTAACCTTTCATTAATATACTTTATTTATTTTACCACCTATAATATCTTATATACATGAGATTGTGATAAAATAATTATTAATTATATTATGATGTGTTATTATACTAATGAAATATCCCTTTTATTCCTTCTTAAAAAACAATTAGAAAAATAAAAATGTTATCTTGTGTATGTGTGGACTAACACCTCCATGCCCGACATGTCCTATTTTTCATCACCACCTTCCATGTATGGTTAAAAAAAATTAACTAATAATTATTATATTTATAAAATTATTATTATTCTAAAATGATAAATCAATTTAGTTTTTACCTCCCTCTTGTTTTATTGAAAATAAAATTGTTGGCATGGTGTACATGTCGATTACCACCTCCACATACTGACACGTTTGGTTTTCCATTACCTCCAATCATGGATTACTTCATAAATTATTTTTATGTATAAAAATTATATTTATAATACTATTAATATTTATTATGTTATGAATCTACTTTAAAAATAAACTTAATCGTGGTCAATATGCCAAGAAATTCACATAAACATCAACCGAACAACCTTGAGTAACTGACATGAGTGGAAAAGACTTAATAAATGAGAAACCTATGATGAAAATTAGACTCTAAGAAATTAATTATATATTAATAAGTTTTTAATTAAGGTTTTTAATAAATATAATTTTATTTTTCAGGAAGTTATGTGCAAGTTTTGAATACTTTCGGACATAGTTAAGGGTTATGTCTCAATTCCTCTTCATTGATACATGTTTTAATCTTATTCACCAATTTATTATTAGTATGGTTTATAAACTTTCCAAGAATATATTTTAGTATAATAAATTATTTAATTCCCAGTATTTCTAGAACCATGTGAATTCCATGCTTCCAATGAATTTTGATTAAAAATTTAATAAAGTTCTAAGGGTTTCATATGAAAACTTGTTTCATTGAGACACACATTTTTTTATTCACCGAATTTATTTTAAATAGTTAATAAGATTCCTATTGAAAATTTAATTTCATGATTTATCCTTATTTATGGTATTTAAACATTAACCTTAATCTCTCATTATTTCAATGTATTTTTATTAAAATGTTCTTAAGCCTTAAGGGATTTTTGTCTCAAAAACCCTTCATTGAGACATGTTTTACTTTATGTGTTGATTTCCTTTTATGTGGTGTATATGATTCCAAATTTATATGTTATAATGAAATATATTTTATTAATTTTATTTAAGGTTAATTTTGAATATATTCATCCATAAAGGGTTTTGATTAAAAAGTTACTCAAGTTGTAGTTATTTTCTTAACTCAAGTCCTTTTTTCATGAGTAATGAAATCTATTATTGATTTTTATCTTCCAAGTCTCTTTTACCACCATTATCTTTTAAAAAGGTATATTTAATTTTTATCTAGGGATAATAATTATATTCATTAATATTATACCCTTTTTATGAAATGGTTCCTCAAATAAAAGTAAGGGGTCGATTAGAATAACTCGTATTCTTTTTTATAGATATTTTTCTTCCATGTCCAAGTTTTACCTATAAAAAATGTGTTCTATAACCCAAATATGTATCATATAAAGTAACATTAATGTTTTACTCCTTTAATTTTTAAATAAATAT
The DNA here is from genome assembly GCA_963277665.1 of Viscum album. Taxonomy (NCBI): domain Eukaryota; kingdom Viridiplantae; phylum Streptophyta; class Magnoliopsida; order Santalales; family Viscaceae; genus Viscum; species Viscum album. The sequence continues at coordinate 1,282,919,884 of OY728138.1, read as the reverse complement.
TTTTATCCTTTTTATGATGTGGGTATCATATAAGGTTTTGAAAACATTTTTAACATTTTCTAGATGGATATTTTTCAAAGAAAAAAGGGTTTCATTTCTTGTAATGTAATAACTATTTTAAAATGTATTCCATAAATATTATTTAAATTTATTTTAAACTACATTGAATTTTTATAAAAATTATCTAAAATAAAATATTTTTAGTGTTTTCTACAAGGGTTGTTTTCAATGAAAGGAATATCTTTTACATGTTTTCATGTGAATGTATCTTTCTTCCACCTATATCATTTTCAACTAGAATTCCAATCCATGAATTCATGTTTTGAAAAGGAAATTTTTTATTCTCATTATTTAATAAAATCAACATTTTTAAATTTATTCAAATGAAATAGAAAATTATTATTGTCAAAGAAATTTTCCTAATGTTCAAAGAATGTTTTTCATTTATGTCATATACTTGATCAAGGGTATTCTTCAAATGATACCATCCACCTTATTTATCTAAATGAATTATAAAATTATCTTTTACATCAATTGTATGATCTATCACTACTTTTATCTGGCCGAATCATCTATTTCAATAAAAGTTATTTACTTTAAATTCCTACTCCTTTGTGAATTCCTTATGTTCCATTACTTTCTTTAAGGGTGTTCAGCTAGATACCCAATACATCGATTGATTGAAGAAATTTTTATCTAAACCACATATCCATTTCCTATATTGTGTAAATACCATATGCATAATCATCTTTGTTGAGTGGTTTTTACCTATAACTATGCTTAAATTTATTAGATACCTATTATTTTCCATGTATTTATCATGTCATGGTTATTGATAAAATCATGAATTATTCCATAGGGAACCACTCAAAAAGGATATAAAAACCGTTTAATTTTAGTGAGTCTCTATTCTATGTTTATTAAAACAATGTTCCACAAATATTTGTGGTTTTAATTATGTGATAGGTGGGCCCATAATTATATATCCCTCTAATGCATTGGGAAATGTTTTTATCTCATGAGATATCATTATGTATGGGTAGTGATCCAATAAAACCATAGTGCATGGAATGTTTCCTAGAAAACTATGTTAAATTAATGATATAGGTAACCTTGAATTATGTTTATGCTACCATTTTTATATAGTTTCCACATTTACCATGATTCCATTCTCTTATGTCATGATCATTGTTTAATCTATGTTCATATGATATAATCTCATTATTCAATGCTTCTATTATTATAATCATACTTATTATGATATCATTATATGCCTTATAAATCTCATGTTATTATTCCTTATGTTTAACCTTATTAGGAATTTTATCTCACCCCTTATTATATTTCCCTTTGCCTAGGTTATGAAGGAATGTATTAAGTATGCTATGCCTAAAGTTGTATCTCGTGTGGGGAACTTATGGGTGATTTTTAAGACTCATTATGGATTTATTATCTTCTTATATAGTTCAAAAATATATATATTTGATAGTAATAATCTAGATTAATTGTTTAATGGTTTATTATAACTCTCTAAAACACTAAACTAAAATTTAATCATATTTCAAATATGAGAAAAATATTGTAACCTTAGATGCCTATCAATTCAAATGTTGTAATATATATGTTTTAAACACTAGATCTAGGAGAACGAGTCCAAGGATTCTATAGTAAGACTCTTCATTTGTTTCCTATACATATTATTATAAAGATATAGGATGTACATGAGTGTGGTACGAACTAGAAAAGAGCATGTTATTCACACTCTAAACTATCTGGAGACAATAATGTAATTTTCATTGGATTTTTATAGTGGATTGTTTAACCATGGGTTTTATTGGACTATGCTAAGGATTATCATTCTCATACTGAGAGGTGAATCTTTTAATTAATTGTTCCACTTGTTTGTGTGTGATTTTGGTTGTGTTTTGACGAATAAAGAAAGTGAGAAGAGAGTAAAAAGAGTCCCATTCACTTTAACTAGTGATAGAGATAAATGAAAAGGGATAAAAATGTTTAAAGTGTAAATTGGATTAAAATTCACCAACACTGATTCACCCCCACCCCTCTCAGTGTGGTTCATATCCTAAATTGTACCCTTTATGTTGGATATTGAAGAAATTAATATTGAGACTAATGACTTTGGTCAGACTAATATCTAATCAATTGAAGAAGAAAAAGTATTAAAATGAATTTAATTTATTGGTCATGCATGATACAAGATATATATTGGATGTGTCACTTTAAGTAAATTAACATTATTCCATAGAAATTTTGTACATAATTTTCTCGAATAAGTGAATAAAAACATTTTTTAATATGTTGTTTTCATTATTTAAAATATTATCTCTATCAGTGTGATAACTCCTGGGTCATAATACTATGCTCCCTAGTTGACCAAGGACTTAAGTTTCATATATTAGTCTGTAGATGTGCGTAGAAATATTCGTTTCTTATGTAAAAAAAATAATTTCAAACTAAATAAATGAATTATTTTTAAATTTTATATTTGAAAGGAAAATGAGGTATATTATAGTCATCATAGTCACTCTATCAGGGTTTTGAACTATGGAATATATATGCTCATGAAACAAGTTTATTTACTTTTTTAAAATTCAAGGTTAAGGAAATTAATTATGTAATATAAAATTTCAAAATTGATGATTTGAAATGAAGAAAACATGTAAAATGATAAGTAAACTCACCAAATAGAATCTATAATATGGAGGATGTTTAATTAAAGACACTTATAATTTTATAAGGAAATTTTAAATTTCTGTCTGAAGTTGTTAGTTGATTGTTTAAATGAATTTTGGTGTATGGATGATGAAAATCATAGTACATGGAATGTGGTGTTGGTTTCATACAATATTACACTATAAAAATGTTAAAAACAACCATTTATATTAATTTTAACTCTAATTTTTGGTTTGTCACACCTTGGCCTTACATTCGGTTAGTACATTTTCTATTATTTAAATTTTAATTTTATTCCCTAATCATGGTTATTAAATCTTTATGGAATTATTTTGTGCTTTATAGTGTTAAGATGGTTTCAATACATGTTGTAGACAAAGGGGAATCGTGGTGGTGAGGGTTAGAAATGAATTGTTGAGTTTAGGCTAATATAGGATCACACTATAGCCAAGAGGAATCATGACATGATGGGTGTTGGGAAGTAAAAAAAAATGATTTTCTTGAATGTATGTGTCACACCATTAGCATTTTAATATAAATTAGTTTTTCAAATTATTTTTCTTTCAATATGGGTCTTTTATTTTGTAAATTTTTAATAATTTTAATAAATTATGTCAATAATATGTTTAGAACATAATTAGTTCTAACAGTGTGTTAGCCATCTGGTAGGGATCTAAATATTAAAAATCTATTTTTGACACTTGGTGCATGATTTTTTCAACTATGTTTGTGACCAGGTGTATCCAATAGGGGGTACATGGTTTCTATATGGTTTAGATAACCATGTGATGTACATATACATTTTATTATTTATAAGTTTTTCCTCTTCCCTTTTTACCCAAAAAATAATCCCCCACTTCTTTAATTTCCATCCCATATGAGGCCCAACATAGAGGGTCCTGTAATACCCCATGTGTATGGATGGGTTGGAAATTATAAATAGAATATTAATTTTCAATTATTTGATTGGATAAAATTGGAATCGATATTTATAATCATATTTCAGGGGTTTATAATCATCAAATGATAGTTATTGGACGAGGAATGAATTTGAGTTGAATCTTAGGGGATCATGAGAGCTCAGGGGAGGTTTTAAAGGTTGTTGAAACCTAAGCTTTAACAAACCAATGTCTCATTAGTGGTGTCTGGAAGTTTCAATTTCCATTTTCAATAGCTACTATCTAACCAGTGGTATACAAAAAATGTATTTTTTCCTTTAAAGAGGATTTTTTTCTTTTTCCCCCTCTAGTTAATGAGAGGTCAGACCCCACCTCCTTCCTTCATTTCATGAATATGGACTGAGGGTCTCCCTCTCTCACTTATCCCCCCTCGTTTGGGGTGCCCTTGGATGAAAGTTTATAGTGATTGAATATACGTCCTTAGTTACATCAACCTCTATTGATCCTATATTCCACCCTCCCTAATTTTGAGTATCTTTGGTTAGGGATTTGGTTCTGATTTCATTGTAGCTTGGTGGAATCAGTAGAGTGGGATGAGGATTTCATTCTTCTTGCAATGGGGGAATCTGAAGATTCTATTTGGTATGTCACCATTTTCTATTTTGGGGAGGTGTTCACCTGTGGTGAATTTCCTAATTATTTTTTCTTAAATTAAATTAATTTGGTAATTTTTTGCTGTCTTAGGTTGGGGCTTTGATTTTTTTTTTGGTTTTGAGGTGTGGAGGGGTTGGCTGACACCCCGTTGCTAGAGGAAGTGGAAAACATTGGATGCCCAATGCGTTAATTGGAATTATGCCTATTTGGAAGTTTGTTTAAACTAATTTCAATGGTTTAAATTAATTAATTATTGATTTTGGTCAAGAGTTAGGGTATCAATAAGGTTGGATGATATTTTAAAGATAATTTCTAGTCTTAGAAGAGCTTCTCAACCTAGAATTAAATATTAAAAAGATTAATGGTTGAGGTAGGTGGTCCTCATATTATCCCTATATACCTATGTTTTTTATACATGTTGGTGTGTAGTCCAATCGCCAAGGTAAATGACCTATTAAAATTAGTTTTTTGGATAATTAAATAATTTTTCAACTTAAAATGAGAATTCTTTGGAATGAACAAAGTGAAAGGGATAAATTAAACCTTGTACACTGGTATGATGCATTGGATGTTCATGGTTGAATCATTGATGTTAATTCTAGCCTTGAGACACATAAACCTATGTGAGGGGTGTGGTTAATTAAATTAAAATGGATTAAGTTAGATGTAGTGACTCATATTTTCTATTTTTTTGGATATTGTATGGATTAGTTTAGAGACCAAGTGCTGAGATGAAGTGTGATTATGAGGCCCTATATGCCCTAAATAAAGGTTTGAAATATATTAAATACATTAATAATAGGAGGATTTTATTTTCCTGAAAAAATGAAATAACTCTCAAATAGGGGCCCATTTAAGAAATCTTAGGGCACTGTTGAGTTAAGAACATCTTTTTTACCTTATGTGTGACATAACCATTGTCAGTGTGGGGAGATTGTGAAAAATTCATCAATATGATAAAATGAATAATATAATAAAATAAATTATTTTATTTTTTCATTGAAATGAATACCTGTATTCTCATTTAAATATGCTGTTATAGCTAAATTAAAGGGTTAGCTGCATAACCCTGTAATTTTGAGAGAGTATTGGAGAACCATTGGAGGAGTTTCCATTGATGAAGGGAAACCAAGTCAAAAATAGATGACTAGTGTGAAATGGAATTTGAGGATCTCACTATTAAAAATGAGGAAACTTCATTCTTCATCAGTGATAAATCCAAATCGAGGAAGGACATTTGTTTTTTATGGATTCTTTTCCTATTATTTATTTCTATGACAAATTAAAGTGAAACATTCAAAGGGTTGATTCAATGGTCAGTCGTATTGTGGGATGGGTTTATTTTTAAATATTTGTTGAGATATTTTTATTTATTTATTATTGGTTCTTTTTTTTCGTTTTAATAGAAATTAATGGAGTTCAATTAAACATGGACAAGGTTTTTTCCTCTTTGCGTTGTTTCTGGATTTCTCCAACTGTTATTGCATGTTCATCATCAGTGCTTTGTTTGACCGGTGGGTTAAACAAAATACTGAGAAATCTAATGTTGTTCACATCATTCGTGGTGAAATGATTCAATATCTTAGATCTGGGCTCCTTACAAAAAGGGTATTGTGTAGTGATAGAAGTGGAAACTGATCATAAGGATTTGGGGGTACTCAATTTCATGTTCATTGGCATGCAATGATCGGGGAAATATGAGGGAATTTTCCAAACATATTCAATGGACGGATCTGAGTGTTCAATGATGGAAAGGCTAAACTGATGGTGTTCCTCGATTTCTAGCATGGGACATGGACATATTAATATCTAGAGTGGTGGTTAATGATAATTAACTAGGTCTAATTTTCTATAAATATCCTTAACACATGGTATATAATCTAGGATTACACAGTGTCTGGGACCCCTAGTGTGGATATAGGGTTTTCATATTGATGTTAAATATCACACAACATGTGACCCCATCACATGACATGTGACTTGGGTCAATGGATCAACGTGTACTTCGAAGGGTATATGGACATAGTTAGAAGTAAACAGACATGGGAACACCACGTAATCCAACCTTGACATGGAATGGCTAGGAATACACGATAAGAGATGTGTATTTGGGCACATCCATAAGTACACTAGCTCATATATTCCATGTACTTTTACACGGACATGGACATGGACATGGGCATGGGCTGTAATACATAGATAGGACCCAGTAGTGAAGGGACACTCCATGTGATACTAGTACTCACAATGTACTCCTTCAAAGTTGGTTTGAAGCATTTTTTATCTCTATCTTGGATAAGTTTCATTAGGGTACGTACCTTTGATACATTCCCTAAGGGTTTCTATGGAATTTATTCCTATACATAGGATAATGATCACTTAGGTGGTACTTTTTATAAAGGGTAGTTTGAATCCTTCTAGAGGCTTGAAGTAAGATCATTTACCATCTTCTTACCCTAGTTGGACTTCATGGTGTCATCGTGATAAACACTACGTGGTAATTGATCCTCTACGTAGTGGAATATTCCAGATTGAGTTGTTGGTTTACCCCATGTCTTTGGGTTTGATCATCATTTTTGTGTCATTTTATTTAGACTTCCTGTGTATACCTCATATATAAGGACCCAATGAGTAGTACATATTAGTCAAATTCCATATGTGTTAACCAAATCAAAGATTTTGTTCTCCTTGGAAGTGTTACATGGAACCTTTAATCAGAATCCCTGCACTAGAATTAAGGTTGTGACTTTACCTTGAGACTGTGTATATTTGTTGAGTTTATATGGATATTCTTATTATATGTGTTGTATACATATACCTGTGTAGATCTTACTATTTTTATTGTGGTTATATACTATGTGTTTTTTGGGTATCTTACTGGGTATTGTTATACTCACCCCTACATGGGATTTGAATGCATGTGTCATATCTTATGCTAATAGTCAATCCTTTGATGGATTTCAAGAGGGACCAGGACTAGGTGGTGCTTAGTGAACCAGATTGACTGAGGTGTGCTTCTGCAGTTATCTTGATAGTGGTCCCCATCTTTACTTTTAGGTTGGACTATTTTTTAGACTCTTTGTGGTGGGCTTGTATTTAGCCCTATTTACTTTCCATTACTTCTTCCATGATTTTTTATGGGATTTATATGTATGCATACATATTTTATCAGTTTCGTTACATTTCATCATTGCATGGGATTAGAGATTTGTGCATGTGTGTAGGTACATTAGGCTAAGGGCTCCCATGTTAGTGACGTTCCTACCTGACACTAGTGTCCAACAAAATTCCTATTGGATGTGGGATTGGGGATTTGTGGTACATGCCCCATTTGGATGGGTGGTGCCAAAGTGGTATTAGAGAAGTTGGTTCTACGTTAAAACTTGATTCTATGAGATTGGTATGGGAAAACAGTGTTAAGTGTTTCAAGTTCAGATTTTAGACTATAGACTCGAGTTTTAATGCAACGACTGATATATCCATACACTATGACTCTGATCACCTACTTTTAGACTCGATACATTATGACACTGGTTATAGGGAAAATAATGTTACATCCATAATGTATAAATGGGTTGTGGTTTCCATGTCCTTCTTGAGTCAAATCCCCAGATACTCATTGATCGTGGTAAATCTTTTCCATTTTATGATGCCTCCACAACGTATGACATATAGGATTTAGCATCAGTATCATGAGGTTGATCCCCTTAGAAAATAGGCATCGATACAAGGTCATATTATAAAGATGTTACCTCTAGGGGGTGCCCTAGTTATACCACCACCTATTGAGAAGGTGATGATACCCATAATACTATCCAATGAGGTGCACAGGAAGATCATACGTCACGAGATTCAGTTATAGTGACCCCTCAGGTTCCAAGGTGAACTTGACCTATATGTGATGCGGAATTTCTTGAAGTGGTGGCACGGGTTTTATGAATTTTTAGGACACCAGAAAATCAGATGGTAGTCCTAGCATCGAGCCTTCTCTATGGGTCCGCAGGTCGATGGTGGGGTTTAATGACCCAGTCATATGATGATGTGACTCTAGGATGGTTATATTTAGAGAACATTTTTATAGAGTAGTCCCTTATATCTTTGTTTTGGGCTATACACATCCAAGAGATTCTATATATTCATCAGGGCAGTACAAAAAATATCTAATTATTCATTAAGGTTCACCAACCTATCTAGGTAATTAAAAGATATTGTTTGTGATCAGTTCTTCTAGGACCATACCTTAATGTGAGGAATTTATAGATACATTAATGTAAGAGTTATACCTCTATGAATCCTTACCTCTATTGGTATGTTATATTGAGCTTTGGTGGTCTAGATTTTCATGGATAATCATACACAGAGAGTTGTTTCCAGTAGTGGGAACTCGGGAGAAGATACTTTGGCGGCAGGGAGCCAACATCAGTCTTAGGGACCTATATGTGCAAGAATGTTTAGGAGACGGTCCTTGGAAAAAGGTTATGTGGTTCATGACTAACAATATTGGTCCAGTAATCCCATAGATATGCAGTTATACTCTATTTATGGTAAGGTATATCTTGCATGATATTGTTCGACCTATAGTACGACTGACAACGATATGGTGGATGGGACTCCTAGTTAATGGAAACAAAAATATAAGATAGGTTCATTTGGTGGTAGATGTGGAAGAGGATATGAGATACCATATGGATGTGGTAGATGTTTCACCTTGTTACCACCACCACCCCCAGATGGTCCACACTAAGATCAGGGAGTTGGAGGACATGGGTGGGGTAGCTGTAGGAGTTCAAGGCTTATAACCTGGAGGCTCCATTGATGATAGGATGTATGATATATGTATTTATACCTTATATATGGTACTTATAGACATGGCTTTTATTCATTCCTTTATATCCAATTATCTATTTCGATACTTATAGATTCTGGTTGAGCCCTTGGATCGACCCTTGCGCTTGGAGACTCGTACAGGAGGTGACTCGGTGATCACACACATCTACCGACAATGTGACCTAACTCTTGGAGGTGAGAGTTTCTATGGTGATCATTTTTTAGCAGTGATGAGGTCTTACAAATTCATCTTAGGTATGGAATTGTTATCTATAGTTCATACTCAAATTGACTGGTTTAGGAAAAGGATGTGGTTTTTCGGCAATGATGAGACTAGGTTTTTCTTTTTGGGTGAAAATAAAACCCAAGTGGTGCATAATGGACTCATTCATAAGAGGATGTAGCCTATAATTCATTATTTGGATAGCATGACCCTTAGTGTATTAGATGTTATGAGTTTTCCATTCCCCATGGTGGTGGTGGAGTATAAGGACGTCTTTCATAACAATGTTACAGGATTAACTCCTTACCATGATATATAATTATGCATTGATCTAAACCTCAAGATTAAATTTATATTTAATCTATCATATTAGATGGATCTTTTTTAGCTTTGAGAGATGAGGGTGAATTTGGAGGACTTGTAGAGGAAGGGCTTTGTTAGACCTAGTATTTCACCATGGGCAGCCCCAGTATTGTTCACCAAGAAGTCAAATGGGAGCTAGAGGTTATGTGTATACTATCAGTGCCTAAACAAGGTGACCATAAAGCAAAATTATCCACTACCGAGTATTGATGACCTATTTGATCAGTTTAGAGAGGGACAATGGTTCTCAAAGATTGACATCAGACCAGTCTATCACTATTTGTGAGTACAAGATGAGGACATACCAAAGATAATATTTATATGGTCACTATGAGTACGTGGTTATTTAATTTAGAATGATAAATTCCCATGAAGTGTTCATGGGACTCATGAACTATATCTTATAGCCATTATTAGATCATTTACTAGTAGTATTCATTGATGATATCCTAGTTTACTTAGAATCTATGGAGGATCATGTGAGACACTTAAGTATAGTTCTGGATATACTCTGATGTAACCATCTTTACGAGAATCTCTTGATGTTCCATTTTTGGATTCAGGAGGTGTATTTTCTAGGAAATGTTATATCAGCAGATGGTGTGGTAGTGGACCTAGTGATGGTCGAGGTATTGTTATCTTGGGGGCCACACAAGAGAGTGATGGAGGTGTGGTGCTTCCTTGGGTTGGTAGGGTACTATTATATATTTATGCATGATTTCCCCATGATATCAGATCCCTTGATATCTTTGACCCAAAAGGGGAAGCCTTTCATATGGATAAAGAGGTTCTAGTAGGATCTCAAAGAGTTGACACAGAGATTGATGAGTGCTTTCATCTTGAGATTTATAGAGGTGGGTGACGAGTATGTATTGTTATACGATACATCATGAACTAGGATTGGTTGTGTTATGATGCAGAGTCATGTAGTGACTACTTATGGTTTGCATTATTTGATACCACATAATTAAAACTATGAAACCCATTATCATGATTTATCATTGGTAGTCTTCGCACTAAATATGTGGAGACACAACTTGATGGGTGAGTGGTTTATTGTCTATTCTGACCATAAGAGTATCAAGTATATATTCTGTCATAAGGATCATAACTGTATATAGAGGTGATAGATATATTTCCTCCACGATTATGAATTTGATATTGTCTTCACTCCTATGAAGGGGAATATGGTAGAAGATTCTCTTAACATGAGATCTTGTTCACAGTTATTGAACAAGGCATTTTAGTATTTTTTTTCTCATTGTAGCAGTCTATTACCTATAGTTGATGGTTTTCAACCCTCATATTTTATAGTGATTTAGGGTTGATGATGTCAACTATGTGACCTTATATCCATAGGTGTCGACTGGAAATCCTCTTGAAGGATTCATTGATGGTGGGGAGCATTTCATTATTTTCATAGGATGCATGATGGTACCAGTGACGTTTCTAGATGAGTTTATGAGATAGTTTGATACATCTCCTTTGGTAGTATATTCAACTGTGTAAAAGATATACAAGGACCTCCAACATTAGTTTTTGTGTCTAGTTAAGAAGAATGTAATTGATGATTTTGCCTATTGATGCCTTACTTGTTTGCAAGTGAAGGGTGAGCACTGGGTTTTAACAGGTTTAGCTCAAACCCTTGAGGTGCAAGAGTGTAAGTGGGATGGGATATTCATGGACTTCATTACGGGGTTTCCATGTACTTCTAAGGGTACACGATTCCATTTGTGTGATCATATGATGACTCACAATGTCATCCCACTTCCTAGATATTCAAGAGCATATTTTTGTATAAATCTTGGGATTCCTCTACATGATGGATATATTATAACTCCATGGAGTCCCCTTGACAATATTTTATAACCATGATTATCACTTCACTTCTCTATTATGGAAGGGATTAAAAGAGGATTTGGGACTTATCTGTGTTTAAGCATAGATTTTCACCCCCATACTGATATCCAGAATAAGAGGTCCATTTTGGTTTTGGAGGAAATGTTGTGAGCTTTCATGTTGGACTATGACCATAGTTATGAGGATCACCTACTATTGGTGGTGTTGGATTAAAAAAAATCTACCATTACACCATTGGTACGGTTCTATTCTAAGACTTGTATGGGAGACCCTATAGTTCACCACTTTATTGGACTGACCAAAGAGATTCAACACTTATGGACCCAGATATGGTGTGAGAAAGTGAAAATCATCTAGGAGTGGATGAGGAATTCATAGAGCCATTAGAAGTCCTATATTGACTAATGATTTAGACCTTTGGAGTTTGAGAAGGGAGACCATGTGTTCCTATGGTTTTCACCTCAACTTGTATTATAGAGATTTGGTTGGTGTGGTCATTCATCTATGAGATTCATTATCCCTTTCGAGATAATTCATAATGTTTGTGAGGTGGAACACCACTTAGATCGTCCTCCGTTATTAGACTGGGTATACAACGTCTTCCATGTGTCATAAAAATGGTGGTACGTGGTTGAACTATTTCACATTATTGTTTGGGTAAAGTTGGACATCAATGATGGATCTACCTTTGAAAAGTGCCTAGTAGATATTGAGTATCGATAGGAGAGGATCCTTTGGGGTAATCTATTCTCATATTTCATGTCTGGTGGTAGCATGGGAATCTTTAGGAGAGCACCTTGTAGAGATAGTCTTAGATTATTTCTAAGTACCCACATCTCTTTGTGTATCTAATTTTTCTGAATTTCATTATGTAATGCCCCAAGGTGTGTATAATGTAGAGAATCAATTTTTCCATGTATTATTTTTGGTTATTATATGGATTGTTATTTAGACCAAGTGCTGAGATGGAATTTATTCTGATGCTTACTGTACCCAGAATAAATGTATGAAATATATTAAATATATTAATACCATGCGCATATGGTTTTCTTGAAAAAGTGGAATATCTACCGAATGTGGATCAGATTAAAAAATATATGGAACAATTGATTTTAGAAATTGTGTTTACCATAGGCATGACATAAGCTTTTTCGGTATAGGGAATTTGTGAAAAAGTTATCGTGAGCATAAAATGAATAAAATGAAGAAAATAATTATTTTATTTTAGCCGTTGATGTAATAACATAGATTCTTCTTTAAATATATTATTATATCAAATTTGAAGGGTTATCCACATAACCCTAAAGAGCATTGGAGTTCTATTGGAGGAGGATTCATTGAAAAATGAAAACCAGATCATGTTTCTATGACCAATGCATAATGGAATCCGAGGATATTGCCGAAAATAATGAAACAACTTCATTCTTCATCATCAATAGAACCAAATCAAGGTATGAAACTTTTTTGTTTAGATTATTTCCCAGTTATTTAGTTCTATGATGAATGCGAGTCAATCAACTAACAGATTAATTCACAGATTAGTCATATAGTGGGATGGGTTTATAAGTGGGGATTTATTAGGAGATCTATTTATTTGTTATTGGTTCTTCATTATTCATTATAATAGATTATAATCGAGGCTAATGGAACATGGATGAGTATTGTTCCAATATGAGTGTTGTATATATTTCTCCCACCATTCTTGCACAGTCATCATTGGTGCTTAGTTTGACTGGTGGTTTGACCCAAATACTGAGAAATAAAATTTCATGCTTCCATTTCTTAGAATAGTGATTAAGTATCATAGATCTCGGATCATTATGACTTGGGTATTGTGCGATTATGAATGTGGCAGTAGATCAAACAGATTTGAGGGTACCTAATTTTGTGTTCATTGATGTGTGACGAGGGTGACACACGAAGTTGTTTTCCTAATAGATTCAAATTTTGTATCCTGGTGTTCAATGATGGAAGGGATCTTATGACAGAGTTACTTGGTTTCTAATATGGGGTGTGGCTGGATTGATGGCCTAAGGAGCGGTTGAGGATGTGTAAACCCAATCTGAGTTTCTAAAAAAATATGTAATACACGACGTGTAATATGAGATTACACGGAATTTGGGACCCTTGGTATAGTGCTAGGGTTTATGTGTTTAAGATAAATATCACACAATGTGTGACCCTATCATACACCATGTGACTCGGGCTGGTTTCTTGGCATGTACCACAGAGGGTATATAGACGTGGCCATAAGTACACGATCACAAACATGCATTGTACACTGGCACATACACGACTAGGATAGGTGTACATAGGTAGATCCATGTACATGGGTATGGCTAGAATAACATTGCCTCATACACACCATGTACTTTTATAAGGACACGAACATGGGACCAGGTCGTGATACACAGGTAGGACCCGATGGCGAAGGGACATGTTGTGTACTACCACTACATGTCGTTTCCTCCTACAAAGTTGCCTTGGAGACCTTGTCCTCTTCAGTTTACACATTTTTCATTAGGGTGCATACCCATAATACATTATTGGAGGGTTAGTATGAAATCACGTCCTACACATAGGGTAGTGATCCCTTTAGTGGAATTTTTATATAGAGTTGATGGAATCCTTCTATGAGGCCCAGAGTGAGAACCTCTATCATCTTTTTAACTTAGGTGAAGTTATTGGTATTTTCATGACTAACAATATGTGGGATCTAATCCTATAATTTCTAGGTTATTCTAGATTGATCCATCGGTATAGCCCATGTACTTGGGTGTGATCCTCATGTGTGTATCATTCTCTTCAGACATCCAATGTATACCTCTTCTGATTCGACCCGATGATCAATATATCTCAGACAGACGTCATAAATGTTATCTAACACATGGAGTGTGTTCTACTAGATGAGTGTTATGTGGAACCTTCTTGCAGAATCCCTAGATTGACATTATGTTTTCTGAATTTACCTTGAGACTACATGTTTTTGTTTAGTATATCTGTACATTCTTATTATATGTGTTGTAGACATATACCAGTGTATATTAGACTGATATTCTTATTTGTATATACTTAAGATTTTTGGAGTGTCCTACTAGGTATTTCTACACTCACCCCTACATAGGATTTCCCACACGCTTCATGTCTTTTGTAGATGATCAAAACATTGAAGAAGTTACAGAGGGACAAAGAATAGACAGTACTTAGTGAGCTAGATAGACTGATTTGTGTTTCTGCAGTAATCTTGACAATAGCCCCCATATTTACATTCAGGTTGGAGTGGGTTTCAGACTCTTTTTGGCGGGATTGTATTTGGCCCTATTTACATTCAATTAAATGTTTTCTTTCTCTAGTTGTTTGATTTAGATGTATACATGCATGTTTTATCAGTTGTTTCACATTTTAGAATTGTCTGGTCTTGGAGATGTATGTGTGTGTGTAGGTGCTTTAGGATAAGGCCTCACATGTTAGTGATATGCCTACTTAGTGATAATCTACAACCCCTTGCCTATTGAAGGTGGGGTTGGGTAGTCGCATCATGGGGCCCATTATAATGGGTCGTGACATTAGAGGACCTAGTATAGGAGCCTTTGAGAGACATTCGAATATATTTTAGTAAATAATGGTATTGTTAAAGAGAGTGCCTTAAGGTTCCATATAGTCTTCAAACTGCTTGAGATAAACCAGGGGTGAGTGTCCCTCCCCCATTAAAACACATTTCCTGGGTGGAGGGACCTGGCAGATAATAGTGATTGGTTGGGTGTGAGGACCGACCTACGATAACTAATAAGCGAGATTGGCAAGTTGTCATCTATTAAGACTTAAGCACATTGGAATGAACTTGAGTGGACTATGTAGGCTATGATATGATTATGATCTTGTCAAGGGGAATATTTCCCTTTTTTTGAAAATAGTTAACTCAATAGATGGGAATGACACAATGGAACCCACTTGGGGTGTTTATGCTTAGGTGACCAAGGTGACATAGTGAGTGCCCCAATGTTGTGATGACCATGAGTATGTATGTATGGATATGAGTGTCACCCTAAAACCAAACTGACATGTAAGCCCAATGGGATGGATATGGTGGTGAAAAGAGTTGGAATTTGATCTTCCCTTGACATGTTTTTATTTTATTATGGGTTATGAAATATTATTTTCCTATAAATATGGGAATCGACTATTGGGCCAAAATTTTTTGTGATTTCAAAATATTTTCATAAATCACTTTTAGATATGGATGAGACCATGGGATTCCTGAAATTTTTGGGATTTGTTTTCACATTATTTCAAGGGTGGATGCCTAACATTAATAGCATCCAATGTATATGGTTGACACAGTCATGGATTGCTATAGGTGGTACCTAGGATCCAATATCTTATCTATAATATATCATATATATAGTAATTCCTAGTATTCTTTGGATTCATTGTTATATTATGACCATTTCGAATGAACATGGAGTCCATGATTTGAATAGAGACACCATTAGACCATTTGAATGACTGGGACCGCTACGATTCAAATGGTGATATGAGGTGTCAGGTGGGAATATATCCTTTATCATAGGTATTTTACATTCCAAGGGTTATAATTGGATCACCTTGATCGATTCACATGATACACTATTGGATAGATTGGATGCACTAGTTTGTTCAACTGTGGAGCCGTGAGATGTGGATGCTTGAGTGAGTGACCATGAGGTTGAGGGGGCATTCCATCTGATTGTTTATGTCACCTAGGAATCATTCATACCTGGATTTATATTATTTCATAGGGATTTCCCCCTCCTAGAAATCCAATGTTAGACTAATCATGATGAACTCCAAGGTACTACCATGGGGTTGAGCCGAAGGGCTTGAGGATGAGGGATGCCTGGTGACTTCCCAATGTCTACTGCTCATCAAGATAGAGGTTTAAGAATAGGATCCCTAATGTGTGTATTGAGATCTACCTGATTTGATCATTACATTCAGAACATTCTGACACATGCCAAAGTAGGTATATATGATATAGTTTGTGGACCTAAGGATCAATGATGGTTGTATATTTAGTTTTTTTTGGTTGTTTATTTATAAGTATTTACTTATTATGAGAATATCACATGAAAATATCATTATATTTCAATTTATATATAGTAATTAATTGGTGGTGACCTATAATTGTTTTTACTCACACCCTACTCAGTCCTTCATTGAACTAGTGTACCTGAGAAGACTCTCAGTTGGTTATAAGTACGGGTTGGGATGAGACTTTATATTATGAGTTAAATAAAGATAATATCAAGTGGTATTAGGGCAATATAGTTGAGGACTAGGGTTTGGGGAACTTCCTCTTATATAGTATGATTTCATTCATTTACTTATTTTGTGTATCTGGTCAGACTAGTGGGTGATCTATCATGTATACTTGTATACCTGAATTTATTTTTTGATTTACTTGTTTAGGTATTTATTAACCTATTTATTTATATGTGAATGTTTTTCAGTTACTTATTTTTATTTTTTGCTCTGATATAGCTGGTATAGCCTCCCCTTAATACCTTCTTAGGACCTAACTACTAGTCAGAATCCTCTGGCATTGAAAGAGGTGTACCTGATTTCATGTGGTAGTTTGGTTTGGCTACCATATAGAGTGAGTCAAATTAGGGAATTACATAATGGTATCAGAGTAGGTTTCTTTTTTTCTGTTTTACTATTTGGGATATGGTAGACATGAGATATAGGAATATGTCAGAGCCTATGATGGATGCCAGGATAGTGCATCATGAACACCTTATCTGGTGGTAATTCTAGATTTCAAATGGCTTGAGATTGATGTTATGGATTTAAAATGTTAAAATTTTATGATTTTAACCTTATTTGTTGCACATGATGTTTCAATTTATGATTTTTTATTTATTTTTGGATCTTATCCCATTTCCAAGAGACTAATTCAAGATTTAAATCTTATCCTATAGTGGAAAGAGGCATATCATGCATCATTATAGGCATGTAGGATTCACATGAAATATTGGTTTTATAGTGTGATTGTTATCACTAATGAGATACCTGGACATTTAAAGTGTCAGTGAAAAATCATATAGAATTTTACCATATAAGTTGTTGGTGGAATTATACTCTGATGCACCACCCTATGTATGTATATTCTTCTGATGTAAGTTCATGTTGATATACAATGATACTCTTTTTAATGATAAGGACGATGATGTAGTCTATGTACATAGAAGCTGCAGTGACCCCAACAATCCAACAAGTAACATGATTCCATGATGATAAACCCCTTATGAGTTGTTATTATTTGGGTTTTATTACCTTAATTTCTAATAACTACCTATGTGGTATTTACCCATATATCTTGGTATGGCTCTCTACTTAACCAAACAATGGTATAGTGATTTATTGGATATGGATTATTATAGGGAGATATAGATTGAATGTGTATTCATGTGTGATGTGAAAAATCATCCACATAGCGGTTTAATGTGAATATGATTAGATAAGGTGGGTTACCTATAATTGGGTTGGTAAAAGATTTTTATGCCTTATCTTGAGACCCCATGTGGGTGTTTAGCCTATAGGTTTGGTTATTTAATGTTCAAATAACAATCTATATGGTGTTCTTCCATATATATTGGAATAAAATATTACCTAACCAAAACATATGTTTATAGTTACTCAACACAAATCATTATAATGATGGAATTTTTAAGAAAATTATGATCATTGAGGTTGTAGTTCTTGATAGAGAATCCCCGTGTATGGATGATCAATGAGAATTAGTGCCCTTGTGGGTAGTGTAGTTGGCATGTGATGCATGTTGTGTATGTGAGACCCTAGAGTGAGTGTTTGGAATATTGGATTCTAGATTTTATTTTATATAGTTGTGTGTTTTTATTTCATAGTTCATGACTTATATGAGACTTGACATTTGGACTAGGTTTGAGGACCTATAGACCCTTTGTTTTAACTTGGACTTTAGTGATTCAATAACATTCATGATTGAGGGAAACTCGTTAGAGTGGTCATCTATTGTTGGTAATTATTAAGGGCATGGGTGGATGCCTTGGGTATGAGGTAATTTCATAGAATGTGATATCAAAGTTTTTGTTTGGAATTTTTATTCATTAGTTTTTATTAAGTTCAATCATCTTGAGTGTCGACACTTTTAGTATCAAGACTATCTTTAAAGGGAAGGATCATTAGAGTGCCCAACCCTATAGACCATGGATGCATGTTAGTATGTGGTGAGAGTGTAGGTAGACACTTATTATTTGGAATGGTCTTTGGTTGAATCTAAGTGTGACATTGGATTTATGATTGACATTCAATAGAGCATGGTCAGCCTAGTTATGAAGGCATGCAACTCACCAAATTATGATTCGGGTTTCAACTTTGGGAGATACTGAAGCGTATGCCCATTTGTATTCAAATTAGATCAAGCTGAAAAACACTACTTACACATGGGATTATTTGAAATTTTAATTTGTGATGATCATATGTGGTTTTATGGCCAATGAAAGTATTATGAGTTTTTAGTGGTCCTAGTAGCCCGAGAATTAGATGAGTGTGTCTTAGGACCAATATGTGGGTACTGTTGATGGAACCTTTTTAGGTGGTTCTCAATGAGTGATATAAAGTAATCCAGGTGGTGGGGAGTGTACCATTTTATATTTTAGGGTGTGACCCTTATTATGATTGGGAATTCATTGGGTGTTGAATAATAAAGTCCCTATGAACTAGGAATGGGTAGTAAATTGAAATTTTATGTGAGCTCTCAATTGTGAGTGAGTTTTTTCATGCCAAGAATTTTTTTTGGTGGTGGAAGGGGTGTGGTACATGATGATTCTGAATATGATCTAGAATTAGGATGATAATGTAACACTTATGGTGGGGACCAGGACGTCAGTTTTGGATATATGATCTTTACAGTAGAGGGATCATTGATATGTGGAATCAACCATTGGATTGTTGTTATGGAATTTTGATGTCTGTGAGAAAATATATATGAATTCATATTTATTAATCAATGAATTTAGTGAATTAATTTGAATATATTTAATGAATTCCAAGAATTATATTTGGGATCAAAATGAAATAAGAATATATGATGTTTAATTATATTGGGAATGAGTTAGTTATTATAGTTAGAGCATGATGATGGGTTTGGATAGATGATAATTAAACTGTGGAGATTCATTGGAAGTTAGGTATGGACTTTAGTGTTCTTATTAAAATTATTAGAGGATTTATTTTTTGATAAAATTGTCATGATGGAGTAATTTGGGAATGTTTTGGTGGGTGTAGCTGAGTTTTTTTTCAGAAAGGTTAACCATAAGAGGTATGACAAGTAGTTTTATTTGAAATTGGATGTAGTGAGTATGAAACCTCATTAGATACATGTTTTGGATATGGTGGGTATATTTTGAGAGTTGGTCAAGGATTTTTCATAAAAACTATACATGTCAAGTTGATGGATTGGACATTTAAAACTCATTTAATCCATTTGATATAGTAAATTAGGATCTAGTGCTGGTGTTTGACTAGTGTTTTCATGTGAAATCTTGTGTGGTTTATCAGGAACCATGCCAAGTAGGTTGATAGACTACTATAATTTTATTTTATAAGAAATTATGATGGTAATGATATGTAACATATTAGAATATAGAAACCCAAATTCAAAAGTTATATTACATTATTGTTATATATTATAAGAGTTTTCATGGGATCCAATAGCTTAGTAGTCTTGAAAGAATAGATACATACATACAAAACAATAAAAAACATAGAATAAAACATGAATAAATTGTGATAAAATTATTATCCCTTAGGTAATATCCATGAAAATTATTCATAGTTCTCCTTTAGGTTTCTTGGGGAAATGAAAATAAATAAGGGTTAGTTTAGATGCTCAGTTAAGAGTAGCATACAATGGAAACATTCATTTTATAAACATGGAAGAAATTATTTGGAATGAATTAATGGAAAATATAAATCCACAATCAACTAAAAATGATGGTATGTTATATCCATGATTATAAATGAAAATATGGATAAAATAATAATTGACCTCATACTGATAGAATTCATAATGACAGACACCATAACTTATTGTGAAGGCCTTTTTCCAAGGCACTATTATGAGAAGTAGTATATAACAAAACCCAATTTTTTTGTCTAATGAGACATGTAAATTCATCAAGGGGATATATAATTTTGGTCCCCACCCATCACCTAATTATGTCCAATGTATTCCCCATAAGAATTATCGTGACCATTCATAACATTCCCTAAGTATCATATTACTAAATAAAACATGGAAATACATATAATGAGAAATATGGAAATCAAATACTTCCTTGTTCAATAGAATACTGTATATTTTTAGGATAATATCAATTGATAATCTTAAAAGTTCCGAGATATCATCAATGTAACATGAATTATCATTATAAAATAAACATACGGGTAAGGGTAATTTCAATGTGTTGAGATGTCCATAGAATACAATAATTGGGATCAATAGTTTTCATCGATAGAAAACCAAATCAATGGTATTAAAAATACTTTATCATGGTTCATTAAGACTATAATAATATTCCTAATTATATCCCTTGGGAATGTATCTCCATGTGTGCAGACTTAGGCCCGCTAATAGTGCATCAAGGAGTGGATTGAGTCAATGCTAAACCAAACTTTTTCAGGGTGATTACTCCAAGGTTCATTTTTACATAGTCTCATACACTTTCCATTATCTAAATAGAAATTTATTGTCTATGAAATGTCACATAATTTTACTTTACCAACATATAAGATTGTTTTTCCACCATGTAAAATATTGAGTTTGATAATAATTTTGGTAATTATAGATTCAAAAGAATATAAGAGGTAAATAACAATACAGAATTCTAAATGACATAAATTTTATGAGTAATATTTTCAAAATTATTTCATTGCAATTAATTAACCACACAAAAGAAAATATGTGGTGAATATAACAAGAGTCCCAAATAATAAAAATTGAGATGAAGAAACCATGCATATAAATTGGGTAGCAATTCAATAAAAAAATTGGAAGATAGGGCTTAAAATTGATCCTTAAATGTAATTAATAAATTAATTTCATGATAAAAAAACTCAAATAGTTATTATATCCACCACATAAAGTAATTTAGGTGCATAATATCAAACATGTCCCAAAGAGAGGAATTTTAGATGAAAACCCTTTACCTCTTACCCCAACTTCCACAATAATAATTTAACCTCCTGTATAAAAAACAATGTCATATTAATCACTTAGTTAATAAACATAATCATATCCATTTTCATTCATAGTCATCATAAATAGTCATTATATACATGAATTCTTTCAGTTTTCCACATTGGGTGTTTATAGTTTGGATAATTTATACTAGTTTTATTATAGTGGTGTCTATATTCATTATTATTTAAAATTTTCTCATTACTAGGTCATTAAATTTACTATTAGGGATTATTCATAATAATTTATTATTTTTTAAATTCTTTTAAGGAGTTTTTTTTAACTTTATCCTTGAATATGAAGTCAATAATAAACATGTTTTGGTAATTCTTGACGATTTAAGTGTGTTTTGTTAATTAATGAATTAAATATCGATATAATATATCACGAATAAAAAAACTAATAATAATATAAAAATTTATATTATATTCTACAATTATTAATTTTCATATAGACTTTCATGATATAAATTCATAATATTGTTCAAGTAGGTGGTTAAACTGACCCAAACATAAACACACATTGATTTAATAAGTGATCATGAGGTGGTTAATTTTGTAATATAATTATACCAGAAGAATAATGACATTATTTGGTGTGTCTTACTGATATATGTTATAATTATAAATTAATAATAATAATAATAATAATTAATGGATATGAAAATATTACATAATTTCACTAAAATATTTTCCTCTTAGCATGCTTATTTTAAACGATTGAATTAACAATGACGGTTTATTGATTATATCATAAATAGGTTCTATAATTTGACATAATAGAATGTTAATGATATAATTAAAATTATATTTTATCTCTAAACCATTATAGTAACCATCCAATATGGGTGGTTATGAAAAATTAATTTTGTTTCTCGTATAAGTGGTAGTATGCATGTACACATAAACGACAATTTAGTTTTCCCTAATGGAAGGGATATATGAAAAGATGACAATAATACCCTTAATATAGTAACATTAAAATATATAAATGATAAAAATATCATTGTATTAGTGTGGATATAATAAATTTTAATGAATATAATTAAGAAGAAAAGCTAAGTAGTTGATAATACTCACATTGGGGACCTAATTTTTCCTTGTAAGTCTCCTTAGAGATAAAGTCCCTATGCTACCAAGTGGTGACAAAAATATTTTAAATGTGGTAGAAGGTTCTATGGGATAAAAATTTAACAGTTTTAATATAAAATTATAAATATATGAGGTCCTTGAATTGTTGGATATGTTACCCTGTTATAAGTGAGGACAATGGATGTTTTACGAGTAACCCTTAAATTTTCAATGATTTAATGTTATTATTCATATGTAAATGGGAAAAATGGAAAAAGAGGTGGTAATAGTGAGTATGGGTTAAAAATAAATCAACCAATACTTTTAGAGTAAATTTTAGAGTTTTAGGGATTTTTTTAAATTTTAACTTTTATATTAATTTATGATTACCTAGGTAATTAATTTCTATCCTCAGTAATTAATTTTTAGTGAAAATGATTAATATTGAAAATTTTACCTAATTTCATACTTTTATTTTAAAATGTTTAAATTATTTTATAAAATAAATTCCTATATTTGTGAAAATTTATTTTTAAAATAAACACACTCAATCACATAAAAATAGTTTTTAGAAGAATTTTTTTAAGCTTTAAGTTTACATATAAGATAAATTTAACTTGGATAAATATTTTAATGAAATAGATGTATTTATTTTTAAAAAATAAATTTTATGAGCCTTTGAAGGAAAGAAAAATTTGATTCTACCTTGAAAATTTTTGATCCAAAGAAAATACTGAAAGTAGTTTTTTATTAGAGTAACATTTTAATTAGTTCTAAAAATGTTGGACCTAGGATTTAAAAGTTAAAATAATATTTTAAAATTCATATTTTTAATCCTTAAATATATATTTGATTACTTAAAAGGTTTTATAAATTTATAGTTCATTCTCAAATATTGATAAATTCATAAAAATTTCAATTTTTATGAAAATCGTATTATTTGACTAAAAACTGACCATTTCAGAAAAAGCTCAAAAATTAATTCTAAGATAATTTTGATATAATGAATTCCAAAATTAAATTATTTTGGTCAAAATTAAATTAAAAAATTCATGAATAATTTCTCTTTAAATGGATCATTAATTGATAGATTAGGATATTGTGTATACCTACTATATTATGGTGGTGGGTATTAGAGGAGCACCATAGAGTAGAATTGGATGTAATGAGATGGTTCATGTGGTGGGGAGAACCAATGGTCGAGTAATGGATCAGACATTGAATTTATTCTTTCATGGGGTATATGTGTATGGTTAGGATCCATATCAGTGTTCTGGTGGTGGTTATGAGTAGTAGATCAAGTTATAGTAAACAAAGATCCATGGTTTTAGAGTTGAGGTAATGGAGATAATTTAGTGTTTGGGAGCAGGAAAAGATGATTTTTTCATAAAATAATGACATTATTAGGTTTAGATAAATGATATAATACTCTATGAGACTTCTCAGGGATGATAAGTGTTATGGTGGGGTAATTAAAATACCTTATGTGTACAGGGGATAAAAAATTCTAGAAGGAATTTTATTTTTCAATTAGTGGGTTGGAAAAAATTTCAACTGGGATTTTGAATTTAATTATAGGGGTTTAAACTCATAAAAATAATTTTTCTAGATATGTAATGAGCATTAGATAGATTGTTGGGGGCTCTGTTGATCCCAGAAGAGTCTGAGGTGGTTCCTATAGCCAAAGCTGTAGTAAACCACTAGCCAACCGATGGAATATAAATGGGGAAATTTTAATATTTTCTCCCTCTAGTTTATGAAGAGGTATACACGTCCTCCTTAATTAATTTCAGACATTCATCTTAGGGGCATCTCTCGTTCCCTTTTCATTTCCCCCTTAGTATAGGGTTCCCTTGGATAAATTTTTCAAGTGATTGGAGGTACGTCCTGGGTTCCATTAACCACCATTGAACATCCCTTATTTCTTATCTAATTTTAGTTGTCTTGTATTAGGTATTAGGTTTCAATTACAATAAATTATGTTGAAATCATTTGAGTGGGATGGGGATTTCATTCTACTCACAATTAGGGAATCCCAAGATTTCACCTATATGCCATCATTTTTTACTTTGGTGAGGTATGTCCCCATTGAGAATTTATTATAGATTTTAACTTAAGTTAAATTTATTATTTCATTTTTTGGATGATTAGGTTAGGAAATTCTCATGTTTTGGTTTTGAGGGTGTTTTGGGGGTGAATGACACCCCATTGACTAGATAAGTAGTAATAATTGGAAGCCCGATGAGTTAATTAGCATTGTGCCTATTTGAATTTAATTTGTTAAATTAATTTCAATGGTAGTAATTAATTAATTATTGATGAGGGGAATGGTTTAGGGTCTTGGGATGGTTGGAAAATCTTGTATGGACCTCATTGGTCCTTGGTAGAGTTTTTGGTCCCATGATTAAATATTATAAAGCATAATAGTTTAGGTTTGTGGTCTTCATACTAGCCCAATGTCTTTATGTATTTTATTGTAATCAGGTGGGTGGGAGGTCATGCCATTAAGGGAGACGACCTATTAAAATTGTTTTGTTTGATAATTAAATAATTTTTGAACTTAAAGTGAAAATTACTGAAAATTAATAAATTGAAAAGTCCACACTAGACCTTCTTCACTGGTTTCATGTGTTGGTCACCAAT
The DNA here is from genome assembly GCA_963277665.1 of Viscum album. Lineage (NCBI taxonomy): Eukaryota > Viridiplantae > Streptophyta > Magnoliopsida > Santalales > Viscaceae > Viscum > Viscum album. Next base: position 1,282,894,390 of record OY728138.1, on the reverse strand, counting down.
GGTCACGGTCTGGGAATTGATATCTACCCTAATTTATAAAAACCCATATATGAGGTGAGATTAATTAGATGAAAATTGATTAATTTAGTATGCTGAGTGTGGTAGCATTTTATAGACCTATTGGTAGAGATGGTGGACAATGAGATGTGTAGCATAAGGGATTTTCCATGTTAGATCCTTGAGGTTCCTTTTATACTTCAGGATTATTGAGATGAATCTTGGTGAGGACCCAACCCCTCAGAGATATGATTCCCAGGTGGAGGGACCTGAGACAGAATAGGGATAGGTTGGTTGTGAATACTGGGTTGAGATCTCTAGTAAGTGAGATTGGAAAGGAGTTATATCCTTATACTGAAGACCATGGGGCTTGACCTATGTGGACCTTAGAGGATGTGATATGAAAATTATGGTGTTGAGGGTTTTGGTTCCCTTTGGGATATGGGATTTGACTTTGGATATGGTAATGAGTCCATAAGCCACTTTGGGTGTTCTTTATTGATGTGACTGATAGGACCCAATGATTTCCCTATTATTGTGTTGATCCTAAGTGAGTATGTATGGATAGGGGTAGATATGATCGTGGGTGTCACCCTAGAACCCAAACTGATATGTAATCATGATGGAGAAGAGATGATGGTGACAGGTGTGGGTGTTCATCCATTCTTTATATGTTTTTATTTTATTATTGATTATGATATGTGATTTCAGAAGACACTTTGGGAATCAACCATTGGGACTAGATTTTTTTGATTGATAGGGATGCCCAAGAATCACCTATTGGGATGGATGAGACCTTGGGATGCCCAAAATATCTATAATTTGTCCTTATTGTATTTAATGGGTGGATTCATATTTTGAAAAGAATATAGTGTATATGATTGATCCATTCATGGATGCCTATAGTTGGTACCTAGGATCCATCATCGATGCTATGAGATAATGTGTATACATGAATGATTGGTATTTCTAGGATTCATTTGTTATCCAGTAACCGTTGATAATTCTTGGGGAGCCTCGTATTCTAATGGATATACTATTAGACCATTATGAATTCCTAGGAGCATCAATATCCAAATAAAGGAATCAGGTTTCAGGTGGATATATGTCCCTAAACATGAATTTTAAACATCCCAAGGGTGGTTGTTGGATCCCCTTGATCGATGCATAGGATTCCCCCTAGGATCAGACAGAAGGACTAGCTTGGTTTGACTGGGGATCCATGAGACTATGATGTTTGGGTTAGTGATCTGGGGATCTAGTAGGGTATTCCATTTAATTTCTTGGGTTAACTAAAATTCATTAATGACTGGATGTATAAGACTTCCTAGGGATTTCCCCATATAAGGAATCAAACATCAGTATGACCATGATGAACACTTATGTACCATTGTGGGATTCCACCTGATGGCTTAAGGATGAGGGATGATTGATGATTCCCCAGAGTATTCTACTCATCATGAGGTGGCATGAGCAATGGTTCCCTGAGGTGTGAAAAAAATTATTCCCTAAGGTGATATTTATATTTAGAGACATTCTGGCATTGGATGAAGTTGGCACAGTCAATCGAGGTTACTGACCTATGGATTCAATAAATTTGTATAAATTTGTATTTGTTATTCAGAAATATTTATTTATTTATATCATGTCATGATCATATATCACTATATTTTTAGTTGTGTAAGGGAATATATTGGTGGTTCCCTACTAAGTTATGTAGTCACACATGGCTCATGTTTCTATTACACTAGAGTAATTGAGTATTATCTCACTTGGTTATAGGTATAGGTTGGGTTGATGGCCTAATATTATGATTTTGAGCAACAAAAACTCAATTGGGATCAAGAGATTGGATGTCAAACATGGTGTTGGGGGAAGGAAATCTTATTTAGTTTGGGTTATTTTATTTAATTATCATGGGTATGTCGTCGGCCCGGCGAGTCATCTATTATGTATGCTTGTATACCCACATTTCAAGTTTTATTTTCATGTTTAGTTATTTATTATCCTATGTTGTGAATGATGTTTTATTATTTATTATTATTACACACTCTAATATATGGGTTATATACTCCCCATGGAACCTCCTTAGGCCCCTTCTTCTAGTCATTAGCCTCTGGAATTCAGTGAAGTGCTCAGAATTTCACATGATAGTCTATTCTAGCTACAATTCATAGTTATCCAGGTTGGGGTGTTACATGTCCACTACACATGACCCCCTTTCTCTCCTCCACAAGTTCACAGTGTTTCTCTTGTGATTTCAAGATGAATCATCTTGGATAGGGATTATCATCCATTTTATCTTTTTTCCCATCTTATTCATTCTTTCATTTTCTGTCTTCCTCATTACGTCACACCCTTGGCCAAACCCTAGGTTGGTTCAAGTTCTAATTTCATGTCCCTTGGGTTTTTAGGTATGTAATTTTGTATTGTGACCTTATTATCTATGTTCTTGAATGTTGTTTTCATCATGTACACCTAACATGGGAATGCGTCTCTAGGATTATGCTTTCTAATGACACAATATGCATGTTCAGGTGTTCCAAATGTTTTTGTTTCAATTTATACATGATTTTTTTAGTTAAAATGGATTAATATATGTATTGAAATCAAGGTTTCCAAGTGACTGTGGTTTATTTCTAAATGTATTTTTATATATTATCCTCTTTTAATTTTCTACACTTAAAAAAAATTATATTTTTGACTTATAAAACATTTATTGTAGTTTTTTATAAAATATCATAGTGTTTTAGTGTTGTCTAAATTTATTTATATAATTTTATGGTCCAAAATGTGTTTAAAGGGGGTTATTAGATTGACATTTATTTATTGTGTAATTTTATTATGTTTACTTATTCTAACTTCATGTTATTAATATTTTGTGGTTATGCACATATACATGGGTATACACATATATATATATATGTGTACAAAATCACATGAGAATGTGTAATTTTTTTTATTTAGATACATATATGTGTGTGAATTTATTAGAGGATAACAATATTGGAAAATTTTAAGAATTTCAATTTCATACTCAAACACGATTTTCAATCAAGTTTTTAAGTTGATATTTAAAATGATATGTATGATAACCCAAATTTTTAATACACTTTATTTCATCATTTATTACCTAATGTTATACTTAATTTAACCCCCGAGGATCGTGAGGACTAGTTTATTTGGTTAATTAGATACAATACATATCAAAATTAAAAACTGAGTGAAACAAAATTATTTTAAAACTTCATAACATACCCTTTTATTCTATGGATATTCTAAAACTACATGGGATAACATGGGAATATACATAAGAAATGGGTGAGCTATAATTCTAGGTGAAGGAATAAAAAAGCATAGAATAAGGTAAATAAGTACATGTGATCCATGAGGCATATCATGGTAACATAAAATTGATGAGAATCATAATATTTAACAATGATGCATGATATAAAATGACAATAAAAATGTTCCATGAGAATGTAGCAATAATATAAAACATGACCTAAGAATAAGTCAAGGATTACTACCAAGAAAACTAAATGTGGTGGAAAAATTCCCATAATAGATTAGGTTTACTATCTAATATGATACGGCATAGATCATGATACTAAAACATTTCTCAATTATATGGAGGGTTATATAATTAAGAGACCACCTTCCAGACTCATATCGTCTACATACATAAGTGTGCCACATAGATCATACATCATAAGAATGGATTTAATTAATATTAATCCCAATATTAATGAGTTTGAAATACATACATGGAAGTCCCCAATAAATTAAGGATAGTTAAATCTAGGTTAATAGCCTTATGTATAAACGGGGATGGGTATTCACTATAAAATTGTTTGGCAAGAAACATTGCAAGGAAATTTTGACAGTAAAACGAAGACACTTAATGACTCATAAAAAGGATTAATGGGATTGAAAGGGGTATATAATCCCTAGTATATCATAATGGAATTAATAGGGATATATAAAATAATATTCCAACATGAATAATTTAAAAAAAAAAGAGAATAATTTAATGGAGTTTCTTGAATAAAGAGGTAAAGGACAAAATCCCTTACCCTGAGAAGATGATTCTTAAATCTTAGTATGGGATTATAAAGATATTGGGGAACCTTTTTAGAGATATTGAGAGGGAATGAGAGATTAATTTCATTCTCTAATATTTTTTAGTGAAGAGGAATGGGAGTTTGGGTGGGTTTATATAGCCAAAAAGATTATAATTATTTATTAATTTTGAAACATAGGTTTTGGACTTTATATGATAATATAATCAAAAACACAAACCTTCCCATATATTTTGACCATTTTTAGTTAAAATGGGAGTGTTTTTCATTATTTTTAATGTTTAAAAACTGAGATCATTAAAATAATACCCTTGGTGATGTGGAAGTGAGTCATGTTTACAATGAATTGATTTTAACACCTTAAAATATAATATAAGTTTTGAAGGATTAATTAAGGATTTATAAAAATGATAAAATAACATAAAAATACATTATTTTAAATTTGAATCACAATTTCTATCATTTATACTCTTTATAGTATTTATTTCTTCAGTTTTTTACATTTATGATATCATAATACACACTGTATATTTATACCTTATTTAGTTTTGGCCCAAAAATTTGACTGTCTATGAAAATTATGAAAAAATTAATCATTATATAATTTTTACATGTTTATTTTAAAAATTAATATTTATTTTATGCAATTTTTTTTCTAAGTATGATAATTTACACTGTTGAATCAAAAATCCACATTTGTTAAAAAATATTGTTTTTTATAATAACTATTTTATGACCCTTATAAAATATATTTTTGACTTTGTAAAATTATATTATCATTTATATTTAATAAATTTTATTTAATAATAATATTTATTAAAATATCATTTATTTCAAAAATTCATGAATTCATTAAAAATAATGTGTTGATTGAAACTATATATTTACCAAAAATACAATTTGTGTTTCATTATATGAAAAATAAAATTCGTACCCATTATCTAAAGTAATATTAAAAAGGGTTAAATATAATCATATTCTTATTAAAAATAAAATATAAAATTTCATATTGTTGGGGTCTATATACATTGCCCTTTTTTGAAATAGTGAATACCCTAAGGGTATGGCGTGTGATTGTGATATTTTCTTGTTGTGGTTCAATGTACATGGTTTGGTCTGTGATCTCGATAAGCTTTAAATTATCTCATAAAATGGTTAGATCATGATTTAGTTGTTTAATCTTGAATTGGGATTGGTCAAGAGAAAATCCCATAGATGTTATATTTTTCATAATCTCTAATAAATGGGATTTATCGGGTATGAACCTACTGGTCAAGGTCATCGCTTATTTTGTCTATGTCAATTGAATTTATCATAACTATTAATATACTAATATTAATGGTCACTATATGATAGCTAAATTATAAATTATTATTATTTTTAATGGTCTCTTAAATCCAATATACTATAACTATAAAAAATAACTAAAGTAGTGCATGTGTTTTCTATATAAAATTACATGATAAGGCATTTACTCAATTGAAAATGGAATTTCATTTAAAAAAGTTAAGGTCGTTATATTATTTCGTCATTCATGAAATTTTACCTCATAATTTTTATTTCACACACTAAAATAGATGAGTTTACTTCTGTTTCATCACTTCCAGTTCTCATGTTGCTTTCTAAAAATTGTGGTTTCACTACAACACTTTGACCAAGTGAGTTATCTTGTTTGATAGAACTTTGTCTCTATAATTTAAGATCTTCACCAGCTGCTCCTCATATGAAAGGTCATTATCTAAAGGTACTATATGTTGTTTGAGTATGTGAGTGGGATGGTGTGTACTTACTGAATAGGGATACATGGAACATGTCATGTACTTGTGATTAGTTAGGTGGGAGCGATATCCAACATGACACCACTCTGATGCGATCAAGGGTCTCTAAGGGGCTCATGTATCTAGGGGTAAATTTTCCCTTCTTCACAAACCTTGTGAATTTATTCCATGGTGATATTAAAATGAACACTTTATGTCCAAACTCAAACTCTAGATCATGTTTATGGTTGTGTTCACATCTTTTCTATTGGATTTGAACATTTTTATATGAAATTGAATAGTTTGAACCTTCTACATCATCTCTTGGACAAGATCAGGTCCCATAATCATCCACTCTCCAAATTCACCCCAACATGTTGGAGTCTGACACCTATTCCTATATAGAGCCTCATAAGGTGTAATTGGAATGCTAAAATAGAAAATTTTGTTATAAGAGAACTCATATAGGTGTCATTGTAAATATAATCATCCTTGTAAATCCATTTAACAAGTTCTCAACATGTTATCCATAGTTTTAAGGATCCTTTCACATTGACCATCCATTTGAGGGTGATAAGAATTAATGAACCTCAATTATGTATCCAACACTTACTGAAGGCTTCTTCATAACCTCAATATATAGCTCATATCTTGATTAGATACAATAAAGATTGGATCTCCATGTAGTCTTACCACTTCCCTTATGTATACCTTAGAGATTTGGTCAATATTTAAATATTCCTTGATTGTAATGAAATGAACTTACATGGAAAGGTGATCAACTACCAACCAGATAGTGGTATACCGTTAGGTGTCCTAGGGAGTCCTATAAGGAAAAACATGTTTATGTTTTACCAATTCCATACTATTATGGCTAAGGGTTTTCTCATACCCTTGGACTTCTTTCATTCAACCTTGACTTTTTTGGCATACCAAGCATCGAGATAAAAACTATGAAATCTCTCTCTTCATGCTATCCCACCGGAATTTTTTATTCAGATCTATATACATCTTAGTGTTTCCCAGATAAATAGATAAGGATGATCTATTATCTTCATCCATAATATCACTATTCAGTGGTGGTTTTGATGAGACACATATCTGGGTTCTAAACCTTATAAATCCATCTTCAACAAAGCTAAACTCTGGAATAGTCACTACCTTCTTTGGTAGAAACTCAACATATTTCATACCTCCAGGATCATCTCAAGAATTGTTATTTGAGTAGTTACTTTAAAAAGGTTGGATGAATATGCTCTTATTTTTCCCATGTCTATCCTCTACATGTCCAAAAAGATTGTATACCTTTTAATCCTCATCATGGATAGGGTTACATGATCCTTTATACTCAGAGCATCTACCGCTTTGTTCTCCTTCCTAAGATGGTAATGGATTGAAAAATCATAATACACCATTATATCTAACAACTATTTTTAACACCTTGAAATTCTAAAGTAATAACTTTATATTTGATCGCATGCATGACACGCGACACCAAGAATGTAAGGGAATATAATATCCCGATACTTAATAATATATTTACTGTTTTAAATAGATTAAATATATTTTATATATTTAAATTCATGAAAAACCTTGTTATCTTGAATTACACATAAGATTAACCTTCCTTGATAGCTTGAATTACACGCAATAATAACCTTCCACAATAGCTTTTGTTACACGTAAGACTAAGTTTCACTAAATAACAATGTATTATTAAAATATTATTATTTAATATAATATGATATAACCTAGAAATTATGTTATCAATTATAAATAGCATTAACTAACTAATGTAAATATATTTTTTACAAAAATATAAAACAAATTAATTAGTTACAGTTTAATGAATATGAAAACTGATTGAATATAAATAAAAATATTATTATTTTTATGCAGACAAAGCTGCTTTACACTAATAGATTTAATCAATAAAAATAAGTAGGTGATATTAATGTAATATATATATATATTATATTCAATATTATATTTGTTAATTTAATCCAATATATTTTATAATCATAAGATAAGAACAAAACAAATATTACACTTAAAATACTATATTTTTATAAAGGTAGTTTGTCACCATTTGATGAAGAACCCATATTAAATCTTAATTTTGACCCTTTTATAAGTTTTTTATGTAAAAATAAACATTATATTTTATATATAAACATAAAAATCAGGTTAGTTTGAATTTGTTATAATTTTCAGAAATATATCATTTTTTAATGAGTAGTTAAAAATACTAAAATTTAGTTGAAAACTGTTTTTCATATAATTTAATTATAAGGATAAATTATGTTTTATATTGGTTCTAAAGTTTAATCAGATAATATTTTATCAATTAATAAAATTTATTTCATTCTAATTAATTTCACATTGAAATTGAAAATAAAAACATAGAACTCTTTTAGATGTGTTTACCTTAAAAACCACATTGTCATCCTTTCTGTAGTATTAAATTTAAATTAATTTCAGAAAATTGTGTGACTGGAATTTGTAAAAATTTATTCCATATTTAGAATCTGAATAATTTAAAATTTCTTATAAGTTCAACTTAGTCCTTTACCCAAAATATTAGTGAAATTAATTAAAATTAATAACAATTATTAAGGTAAAATTAATCTTAAATGGACTAAACCTCATTCTTAAGAGCAAAAATGACATAGAAACTAGTAAAAAATCCATTTTATGGACATATTTAGAGCCTATAATCCGTTTTATATAATTGGATCCATTATTGGATCCACTTTAAACATTAAAAACATGGGTATAATTCCTTTTTTAAAATATTACATGAGTGTCACTCCTCCTCCACTATAAAAGGCCATCACTTATCCCCATCCCACACACCTCTTAAACCACTTAAGATAGTGAAATATCTTACCAAATATATTCCCAAAATCCCTCCTTTCTCCCTTGTGTTCTCCATTTTGGCATAAATCCTTCCAAGGAATCCCTTTGGTATAAACCAAAAGGAGTTACCCGATTTTAAGGTAACATTTTCTAAATATCTCTTTTCTATAATTTTCTACTATACTCCCAATACTCTTATTATTCCATGGTTATATAACAAAAATAGTATCCTTAATATAATAGTGTGTCTTTATGTTATTATTTATACCTATACTTACACACAACTCCATATGATGGGTAACAAACATACTTTTTCAGTGTATGGTGAACTACTACCTCACAAAACCATGATTGTTAATTTTTCCTTTAAAACCTCTCATGGTGGCCATTATGATGGAAACTATATTTATATATATGATATATATGATATTTATAATGTATCTATGATTCTGAATTTTTTATTTATAACATACATTTATTATTTACATCTATTGTAAATATTATAATTTCATTTGAGGAAGTGTGGACTACCATCCCCTCGAAGTGATGTGATTTGTTCACGCTATACATAGAACATATTAAATATGATTTTAATAAACATATTTAAAATATATAACATATATATTATTATGGAATTATTATATATATATTTTTCATTAATTTTTCATTCCTTTAATAGGACAAAGAAATGAAAGTAGTGTCCATGCGTACATATGACCTATCATCTCCATTAATGGTGCACTTCATTTCTTATCTCAAAATATTATGGACTATTATAAATACATATCTACTGGATATATAAGATAATAATGTCATGGTTTAATTTTTTTTATGATTAAACCATTATCTATGAAATTGGAACAACAAGTAACAAGTCAAAACATACTGAGAAAACTAGGCAATTAACACACGAAATAGTAAAACATGAAGGAGTGTTAACGAAAGGGTAATAAAATATTGTAAGAAGATAATATATGATAATATAAACACGAGTTTGGTTTTTTTATAAGTTAGTAACATATTTTAAACCACTATAAAGGAGTATAAAGAACACACAACAAAAGGAAGGTTAAGGTATGGGATTTCGTCTCAATTAACATTCTATTGAGACTTATTTGTTATTATACACCAATTCACTTTCAATTGGTGTATTTATTGAACTTTAACATGTCATGTCATGAATTTACTTACCATAATGATATTATAAGTTTTTATTAATATTATTCCTTCATGTGGGTTATGATTTAAATATTTCAATGTGGTGTGGGACACATTGGAATGTTTAAAATGTCATTTCCATCAAGATTGTTATTATGATTGTTTAATGGTATTTCCATTCATTAATTTCAACAAAACTTTTTGTTGCATAGCCTCTACTATGAAATTATTGAAATTTTTTTATCTTTTATTCATTCTGGATATTTTGATAAGGCACATTGTTTATGAATATGATGAATTCTTTGGACTGGTACAACACAGGTGTGACCTGGTTATAGAAATCCCCTCGATACATTGGTAGTGTCATGGGATGAATAATTTGAAAAAATCAGATGGTTTTTTACCAAATATTTCATAAAACATCTTGTGAAAGGTCTTGACTGTAAAGGTACCATGTACCTAGAAAACATACAATCCAATAATTAAGCATTTCTCTTATTTAGATATAGATATTATTCATCCAAGAGATTTTATGTTGAAATATCTATGGATAAATTTACTTCTCATATGGAATGAATTTTAGTTTATTACCTTTCCATATTGATATTTAATTTTATAGTTATTTTAATTGCATATGTTATCAGTTATTCACCTTTCCAGTTTAATTTATTCCTATTGATTCATTATTTTTTCTGATTTACATACCCTTACTCAACATTTGAGCTCACCCTTATTATGTTTCCTTTCCTCAGTTTATGAAGAAGTAATATTTGAATATGTGTTCAAGGATTATTCTTATTTCATTTTATTATTTATCAGCTATTTATTTACTATTTCCTAATGTTTTACGGGTATAATGTTTGTAATATAACTTTATAAGACTGCTAAACTTATCAAACCTTTATGATTTGAATCCTTATAATAATTCCAATGTAATAAAACAATGCATAAGCTCTGGGTTTTTGGGTTAGAGAGTTACTTTTGGTATCAAAGGAAGTTTAGAAATAACCTTGGAAACTAGAATTAGAAAAAATATAGTAGGGATCATAACCCTAAGATATACATTGAGGATAAGTATATAAGAACATCCTAGAATTTTGGTAAGGTTGTGATTATGTGGGTATTCTTGTAAATACACCCCTATCTATATACTACAAGTGGATGTGGTTATGGAATAGATTTATCTAGGAGTAATATCTCTGATAAGATGTTCTAGTCCTGAATCAGGATAACCTTGTACATGAAAATGGGCCTTAATGCGCACCTAGTTTGAAACTCTCATGGGATACAGTTAGGATAATTCAAATTTTCTTTACCTACCATTTTTAAGGATTTTAATGTAAATATTTAACCAAAGTAACCGAAGATTATGATTCTAGGATTCGTGATGCATAAATTAGTTTTATTTTCTATACCATATTTGGAAGTATGAATTATTATTTTATGAGCTAATCTGGTATATTCCCTTGTTTAGAAGTGGCACCTAGAAGAAGGAATGAGAACTCTATCAATTCACTTGATCCAAAGAGTAATAAGGATCATATATTTTATGTTCTTAAGACAACATTTCAAATGGAATTATCGTATCATGTATTTTCTTCATATAAAGAAATAGTATCATGTGCTAACAAGAGAGGTAAATAATTTTCAAAGTCCTGTGGATTTGAATGGAAGGAAGATGAGAAGAGGATAATAGAGAAACATAAGGATGTAGGGAATAAGGGAAAGAATTAGTTTCCCACATTTGATAATTGTGGAAAGAAAAACCTTATTACTTGATTTAAGGGAATTAGAGTTTGTTATAAGTGTGGAAAAAAATGCCACCAAGTTATTGATTTAAAGGGAAAGAAATAAAATTCAAATGTGCAATGTTTCCACAGTAAGGAGATTGGGAACTATGCAAATTAATCCCCCAAGTGTAAAAGGAATATTTCCCAAATGATTCTATTGGATAATGATCCTGTTATGATACTATCATAGATGAATAGAAATGATTAATATTCTTATTCAATAATTATTTTGTTGGATTATTTTATTTGTAATTTACTCCTTATAATTATTAGGAAACATATAAGGATTCTGTTGCAGTACTTTTTCATTAAGTATTTGAGATACTAAAATAAGTGGTACAAAGAAAAATGATTCAATAAAAATTTAAACTTTTCAGAAAACACATGATTGAGGGAAAGACAACCCTTAATATGTTACTGATGTTGAGATAATGATGAAGAAATGATTAGTTTAAAAAAGTGTTGACTACCATGGAGCTGATTAATGATTTGTTGAAACATTGGTTGATGATATCAGTAATGGAGTTAACAATAATTTTGTATTCAATTAATATATCAAATAACATGTGTCTTATATAAGGAATAAGTAATAATTCACATTTACAATAAGGTTTTATGGTAATTTGAGTTATTACCATAATTCAAGAGGATATATGATGATGTTATTAAATTGTTTGGAAGGTGAAAATTTAGATATTCTTCATGTTTATTAATGGTTAATGATAAGTTCAGTGAAATTCTTTCTGAATTATTGGATCAAAATATTTTATAAAAGATAACTATTTATAAAATGGTTTAAGTTGATCTTTGGAAAAGGTTTTATGGATTGTTGTGATACTTAACCATATGGTGCATCATGTGGAACAAGATGAAGTATAAATAGTTTAAGGAATAATAAAGGGAAAATATTATGTTTATAGAAACATATATTTAATTATATTATTAGAGAGAGTAAGAATTACTAAACTCTAAAAAAATTGATCTTGAAACAAAAAACGATGTCCTAGTACTTTCATTTCCAATGAATCAAATGGCCACTTAGATCATAGCGGATTTATTGATTTTTGATTGTCTACTTTATCCTAACCATATTATCTAGAACTCTCTACCAGAACATAATTGTTAGATTTTTACTCTGTATCCATGTTTCCATTTCCCACCACTATTCTCCTACTAAGGGACCTATTTATGTGACCATTGTACTTTCCTTTCTATCATAGTAAGAAGATGTGATATTAACCATTTTTATGATGTGGGTATTTCAAAAATAGTTTATTTTGAATCCCTATATTTCTGAGATCAAGTTTAAATTACAAGGACGCAATTTTTTTATTATGGATAGAATATAACACACCGAAATTCTAAAGTAAGAACCTTATATTTGATAGCATGCATGACAAGCGACACCCAACGCGAAAGGGAATATAATATCCCGATACATAATAATATATTTAGTATTTTAAAAAATATTAAATATATTTTATATATTTAAATAAATGAAACACCTAGTTATCTTGAATTACATGCAAGATCAACCTTCCTCGATAGACTTCATTACACGCAAGAGCAACCTTCCACGATATCTTGCGTTACGTGCAAGAATGAGTTTCACCAAATAATAATGTATTATTAAAATAATATTATTTAATATAATATGATATAACCTAGATGTAATTATAGAGGTTATAAAGGCTATTAACTAACTTATGTAAATATATTCTTTACACAAATATAAAATGAATTCATTAGTTACAAATTATTGAATATGAAAATCGATTGAATATAAAGGAAAATATTTTTATTTTTATGCTCACAATGTATTTTTACCCTAATATATTTAATTAATAAAAATTATCGGGTGATATTAATGTAATATATATATATATATTATATATTCAATATAATATTGTTGTAGTTCGTCCATTAGATTTTATAATCATAATATAAGAACACACCAAATATTACACTTTAAATACTATATTTTTATAAAGGTATTTTTGCCACCTTTTGGATGGAGAACCCATATAGAATCAATATTTTGACCCATTAATACATTTTTTATGTCAAAATAAACTTCACATTTAGAATATAAACATAAAAATTAGGTTATGGTGATTTTTGTTTGTTTTTTTGGAAACATATCAATTTTAATGAATAGTTAACAATATTGAATTTTAGTTCAAACTGATTTTTAATATAATTTAATAATAAGTGTAAATTATGTTTTAGATTTGTTTTAATGTATAAATAGATCATATTTATATAAATTAATCAGATTTATTTTATTTTAATCAATTTTATTTTGAAATTGATTATTAAAACATAGAAAACTTCTTGACATTTTTACCTTAAAAACCAGCATTGTCATCCCGTCTGCGGGATTAAATTTAAATTAATTTATACCACTTTTATGATTGGAATTTGTAAAAATGGATTCCATATTTTTAATTATAATAATTTATAATTTATAATATGTTCAACATAATTTTTGACTAAAAATATTAGTGAAAGTAATTAAAATTAATTACAGTTGTTAAGGTAAAATTAAACTTAAAAAGTGACTAAACCTCATTATTAATGTCCAAAATGACTTAAAAACTTTTGAAAAGACATTGGATGGACATATTTAGACCCTATATTACCTTTTATCGAATTTGGTACATTATTTTTCCACTTGGAAAATAAAAAACGTGGGTATAATTCCTTTGTCAAAATATTTCAAGTGAGTCACTCCTCCTCCACTACAAATGGCCACCACTTCCCCCAAATACGCACACCTCTCAACCCTATAATGTGAAGGTTTTGGGTGCAGCCGAAGCTCGTGGGTGGATGTGCCCACTTGGCTTTTTTTCATTAAAAACGATCAATCTGGGATCAATACGACGATAAACGCCAGACTCCACGGATCGAATCACAGAAATAGACGAAGAAGAAGAATAGTTCCAGAACCACAAAAGAGGATCATCACATGTTGATTATAATTAATTTAATTAATTGAAAAGAAGTACCTTTTATGGCATTCTTTCTTTGTTTATATTTCTGATCACGTTCTGATGTGATTCGTCGTTGCATCGTAGAATCCAAGTGTAGACTTCCCCTAGCGGTGATCCACACGTGCACCACATATCTATGGACGTCACCAATGGAGTCTCCGGGTGCTAGAGTGGAGAAAGATTTTCTTGCATTGTCCACCTTAGATCGCGTTGATCCGATGGAGGAGGATCTCTCTCTAGGCCCTGGGAGGGTTCTTGGAGGCATGAATTCTTTTTGCCTTGAGAGAATTCTCCATAATTGTTGTGCCCAACGATTAAGGAAATGTGTTGGGGTTGTGAGGATATTTATAATCCGTTTTGAGGTTATAGAGTTATGACAATAAATAAACGCGTTACACATTTTATTTATTTCCTTAACTCTGATTGAAAACCCCCTATTTCAAATCATTAATTCCTTGACATGTGTCCACACTGATTATAATATATATAATTTTATAAAACAATATTATCTCCTCAAAATCATGAATGGAAAAACTACACGGCGTGTAATCATTAATACACGATGTGTACTTGTTTTTCATAAAACTACACAGCGTGTAATTATTAATACACAACGTGTACTTGTTTTCAATTTCCGTTCCAAAATAAAAACTACACAATATGTAATCACTAATACATGACATGTATACCTTGTTTTCATTTTATTCTTCCCCCATAGTTAAAAGGATGTAGTATACCTGGAATAATTGTTAAACCACATACGGGAATAATATTTATTCTACTTGAGATACTTGGATACATTTAGTGTGTGACCCTCTAGGCCTCTTTCTCATTGGAATTAGGCGGCCTTGCCTAAAGTCCAAGATTACTGTCTAGCAATGGGTCAAGGCACCCAAGAGAAAGAAGTTGACGTCGCATTGACATGTCACCTCATACGAACGCTTACCATGTAATTTAATCCCTTTGTCTCAATATCTCATCAAGCAGGTTTAATGGTAGTGTCATAAACTTATGTGCTTGATATGTCATTCTTTGACTTCCAGAACTAATTTTTTTTTCACACCATGGCCATGGAATTTGGGCGATAGTTCTATTTCCATCAAAGGCCCTGAGATATCTACTTCCAAAAATATGTAAGGTACAAATCCTTCCTCGACTTATCCATTAACAACATGTCATTCATGACACACCAAATGTACCCTACTTCCCACCAACTGTCTTCATGACGGTTTTTGTCAGCAAATCTAAGTGCACGAGTCATGACATGATTTAATGATAATCTTACAGTCTGTGGACCATTACACTTGCTTATAGATAGAAATGTCCGATGACACCGAGAAATGCAATATTGCTACTGGTGGGTCTGTTCTCATAATCTCCCTTCTTTGAGATTACCAAGTGTGAACTCCATGTGAGATATTCTCGTCTTCTTACAAGTACTCACACATGACGGTCTGTATACTATGTGTCCTATCATATTTTGTCATCTAACCGTATAAGTTTATTTAAAAATATTTTTATTGCATTTAATGGTTCTCATCATAGTGAGGATCTACCATGACCTTATTAATGAAACAAATATTCGAGGACATTATTATTTTATAGTCCTGCAGAACAATGAAAAATATACAATAAGTGTACATTCATGTAATCGAAGTAAAACCAGTTGGTTCTCAGGACACTAACTCTAACAAACTCAAACTTGGACTAGATCCAACTACCTACGACTTTTAGTCCACTAGACCTCACATGATGATCATGTTTTAACTAATTCAAGGCTTTAGTCAAGGGGTACACAATGTTGTCTTCCGTGGAAATTCTACTCACTGAAACATCACCTCTCTGAGAAAAATCCCTCAAGAGATAATACTTCCAAAGTATGTTCTTTGTCCACAGATGTGACATTGTCTCTTTTGAAAGTACCACCGCTGTAGTATTATCACAATTGAGTGTGATAGGCTCTTTACTGCTAGGTACTACATACAGCTCTTGGATGAATCTTCTCATCCATACTACTTCTTTAGTTTCTTAAGAAGCTGCGATATACTCAGACTCTGTGGTAGAATCGGCGACCACACCATTCTTTGAGATCTTCCAGTTCACTGCACCTCCATTAAAACTAAATATGTATCCAGTCTATGACTTCATGTCATCTTGATATGTCTGAAAACTAGCATCTACATGTCCTATGATGACTAGTTCCTCATATCCTCCATAAAATAGGAACATATCCTTAGTATGCCTCATATACTTAAGGATAGTCTTTACTGCTATCCAATGGAAATCTCCTGGATCATCTTGATATCTACCTACCACACATAATGTGTAAGCAAAATCTAGCCTTTTACATAGCATAGCATACATGACTGAAACAATCGCGAATGCGTAAGGTATCCAGGCCATTTTCTTTATTTCCTCATGTTTCTGAGGAAACATTTTCTTGGAAAGATGAATGCTATGTGACACTGGCAACAATCCCCTCTTGGACTATTCCATGCTGAATCTCTTCAATATCTTGTCAATGTATATACTTTGACTTAAGCCCAACATTCTCTTGGATCTATCATGATGTATCTTTATCCCAAGAATATATGCTGCCTCGCCCAAGTCATTCATAGAGAAGAATTTATCCAACAATTCCTTAACTAAATATAAGACAAGTACTTTGTTTCCAATTAGTAATATGTCATCAATATATACTATTAGGAAAACTATTGCACTTCCATTAAACCTTTTGTAGACACAACTCTCACATTCATTCTTTACAAACCCAAATTCTGTTACGGATTCATCAAAATGAATGTTCCATGACCTTGATGCTTTCTTTAATCCATAAATGGATTTTTCTAGCTTTCATACCTTGTTGGCATCCTTTGGAGTCACAAACCCTTCAGGTTGTGTCATGTAGACATCTTCCTGGAGGTTCCCATTTAGGAATTCTATTTTGACATCCATTTTCAAAATTTTATAGTCATGGTAAGTGGCAATATCCAATAGGATTCTAATGGATTTCAACATAACAACCGGTGAAAAGGTTTCATCATAGTCAATTACTTGACACTGTCTAAAACCTTTTGCAACCAGTCGTGCCTTATAGGTGCTGACTTGTCCCTCTAATTCTAGTTTCTTCATGAATACCCATTTATTACCCACAGGATTTACATAAACTGGAGGATCTACCAAAATCCATACATGGTTTTGGTAGATGGAATCCATTTCATAATTCATTTCTTCTTTCCCCTTGGAAACGTCTGTGCCTTCAACTGCTTCCTTGTAGGTAAGAGGATCATCATTTTCAACCAATAATGATTCACCATCCTCGGTGAAAAAAAAACCATATCGTTCTGGTTCTCTCACCTCTCTTGTTCTTCTACGCGGTTCTTGTGTCTCTGGAACATATTGTACTTCCACAGGGTTTTGTGAAATTTTTTCTTGTACCAACTCCTGTGTATCTTGAGCCTCGAATTCATCGAATTCTATCTCGCTCCCACTATCTCTTTTAGAGATGTGCTCCCTCTTAAGGAATATGACATGTCTTGCCACTATAACCTTTTTATCTGAGGGGTTATATAGGTAATATCCCCTTGTTTCCTTGGGATATCCTATAAATATACACTTTGTGTCTTGGAGTGCAAGTTTGTTACCCGAATAGGCCTTAACAAATGCTTCACTACCCCACACATGTAAATTTGATAACATTGATTTGTGTCCACTCCATAACTCATATGGAAAACCATTTATCGATTTATTTGGTACTTGGTTTAGTTTGTGTGCTGTTGTTTGTAATTCATATCCCCAAAAGGATAATAAAAGACTCGTATGACTCATCATTTATCTCACCATGTCCAACAGGGTGCAGTTCCTCCTTTCACTTACACCATTCCAATGAGGATTGTAAGGAGGAGTGAGTTGAGATAGAATCCCAAAATCCAGTAAGAAATCAATTAAGTCCTAACTGAGACATTATCCTCCTCTTTCTGAGAATAATTTCTTAATATTCTTTCCAAGATGGTTCTTAAATTCATTCTTGTATTCTTTGAACCGATCAAAAGAATCTTAATTATAACTCATTAAGTAAATATGTCCATATCTACTAAAATCATCAGTAAAAGTTATGAAGAACAAGAACCCACCCCTTGCTTAAACTAGAAATGGTCCACACACATCTGTTTGAACTAATTAGAGAAGCTCTTTAGCCCTTTCACCTTTCCTACTAAATAGGGATTTGGTCATTTTTCATTGTAGACATGCATGGCATACACTAAGTGGTTTTAGTTCGAATGAATCTAAATACCCATCTTGATGTAATTTGGTCAAACGTTTCTCATTGACATGACCTAGACGGTGATGCCAAAGTTGGGTGTGGTATGAGTCATGTGAAATAACTTTGTCATCGATTTCCATTACTTGGTTTGTGTAGTCTAACACATAATGGTCGTTATATAAATGTGCCCTACCAAAACAAATGTTATCTTTATAAAAGTAGTAACATTCATTTCCAAACATGAAGGTGAATCCATCAGTATCTAATCTGTATACTAAAATAATTTTTTAAGTAAAAAAAGGCACATAATAACAACCCTTTAACACCAAGATCATTCAAGTTGGCAATGTGTGGTGGTATTCTCCAATAGCTACAACATCAAGTATGGCTCTATTCGATGCTCGTAGATCCACCTCACCTCGGTGTATCTTTCTAAATCAATTTGGTTCCTATATTTGGATACATATGTAAGCACCAAAAGTGTTATCTAACACCCAATTATTAGAAATAGATAGATTTCATTCGATAACAAACACACCTGAACCTTCCCCTTACTTCCTTGGCTGGGAGCAGTTTTTCTTCTAATGTCCCCTCTTGCCACATGCGAAACAAATGACCTCATGTTCTCTTTTCTCCCCTTTGATCTTCCTTTTCATGGAATGCCTTGAAGAATAGTTGGGATTAAATCTATTCACCTTCCCTTTCCTTTTATTAACCATAATGATAGAAGGTTTTCCACGCTTCATATCATTATCCACTTGGATAATGAGGATAAGAAGATTAGATAGAGACTTATCAATGTTGTTCGGGTTAAAATTTACAAAAAAGTTAGAGAAGCTCTGGAGAGGTGATGCATGAATGAGATCAATACCCAGTTCTTTGGGGAGTTAAAACCCTATAACCTCTAAGAGCTCAATGTATCCAATCAGCTTGAATACATAAGTCCTACCTAGGGAACCCTCTCCAAGCTTGCTCTGAAATAGAGCCTTGGAGATCTCAAACCTTTCTTGTCTTTCTCTCTCCTGGTATAGACCACAGAGGTGCTCAAGCATGTTGTAGGAATATATGTCTTCATGAGACATCATGAGATCACTTTAAATTGATGATAACATCAAACATTGAATGTTGAGTGCATCGTTCAAATGTTGATCATATACTAGGAAATGTTCATCACTCGCCCTTTGGTCAGGCAAATCAAGAAGTGAGGAATCCAGCATGTAAAACTTTCATTCATGACATAGGATAACCTGAAGGTTCCTAAACCATTCCTGAAAGTTACTACCGGTGAGGATATTTCCATTATCTAGAATTTATCACAGAGAATATGTGGTTGAAGAGTTTTTCATATTGATTCTACAAATTAAAAGAGTAGATTTATCAGTACTTTCTTGATTTTATTTTATGAGAAATAATAAATTTTATTATGTCTCCCACTATTTTATCAAGTCCCAATGGCCCTCACCATGGAACTCAGAATGCCCAGTTGCGATGACAAGCTAGGGGAAAGGATCCATAATCTCTTTCTCATAACCCCAACAAGGTTTGGTCAAGATATTTAAAGGTATTTAGGTAGGAAGGTCATTTCCAACTATGAGCTTACAGTTCCTTGTTCTGTTGAGTGGACTCCCCAATCCTAAAATCCTGACTTGAATTTCCTCAACACTTGCCTCCATTTTACAACAAGTCTAGCAAGGGCTACTCCACTTGATGCAAAATGTTTAACTCAACTTGAAACTTTCATAAGATCTTCCTTTATAAATGTAAGTGTCCCAATAAGGGTTGGACAAACAAATAATTTTTTTGTGTCTTGCCCATAATCAAGTAACAGAAGGCTTGGTCTGACATAATATGGTATTTGATGGATTTTATTCTTTATGCATAGTTTTTAATTATCACATGCTTGTTAATATTAAGCGATGCTTGCTTATGTGATTAACCATGTTCTACTAATGTTTACGCCTAGTCTGGTTTTTATTTTATTCCATATTTTCATGCTTTTTTATTTCATTAATTATTTGATCACTAAAACATATACATAATAAATAAACCATGAAATCAGACAAAAATAAAATAAGATGGCACTATCATGATCTTTTATTGGTTAGCTTATCTAGAAGTTTTGATAAGTTAACCCTGACCTAGGAAAAAACACCTTGAACCCAATGGTTCGTGTTTTTAATCTCCCACATGTCCACCTTTGTATCTTCTTGGATTGGTTTCACCTCAGCTTCAGATTTTGAACCGTCTCCTCTAGCTTGGGAGATCCTCCATTACATGGGGTTTACATTAAAGAAACCATGGGCACACAAGCCCTACATTTTATTAGAAGTAGGCTTGCAGGCCAATGAATTAAAATGAAACCATACACAAAACAAAGGGTCTATGGTCTAGCTCATGATCATCCATAGCATTCAACGACATTTACGCATATTTAGAATTCAAATTATTTTAATCATTATATTATTCATGATAATTCGAGCTTGATTTCAATTAATTATGATCTTATAATTAATCAATTATTTATCTTAAATTCCTTTCTGAATTTCCTTGAGATTCTCCTCATCCATATTTTTTATAACGGTCTTTGTACATTGGAGGAAACCTGGTGAAATCCCATTTCTAGAAATTACATGGTGTGTATGCTATATTACACAGTGTTTATTTGTTTTCACCCTTTATCCAAAGTACACACCAGGGGATTGGGCGTGTTTTCTGTACTTTGGAAATTTTGGAGTACACGGTGTGTAGATTAATCTAACAATGTGTGTATTTATTTGTTACGCGGTTACCAGCCTGCCAATACCATGTACGCTGTACATGGATTCTCCTTGTACATGGTATCACCAGGGCCAGATCAGACTACATGGAATGTTGATTCAACATACATGCCGTGTATTCCGGTTTCCACATGCTGTTCATTTCTGGTCAACACGGTGTAATAAAAATTTAGGTATACTCAATTCACACGGCGTGGTTTGGATGACCAGTACCGGTTCGTTGAACCTAAGTACAGGGCGTGTAGTCTTCACTACACACTCTGCATTCCTGTGTTGTGCAGATAGAAAGAGAGGCTCCTTCAGATGAGTTCCTCATTTTTATTTTAATAAAAATTAAAATTTAAAGGTCGTTTCTGTGATGTGAATCGATAAACGAAAGAGGAAGAAAAGATCTCATTCATTCATATTTATAGAACGATTTGTCTTAAATTGAATCAAATATAAATGCATAAATTATCAATGAAAATTAAATAACTATAATAAACATTGTAACCTCCCTCTGAAAGAAATTAAATGTTCTGGGCACAGCGGAAGCTCGTGGGTGGATGTGCCCACTATAATCAACGTTGTAACCTCCCTCTGGAGTTTATCGTTGTATTGATCCCGTATTGATCAATTTTAGTGACAAAAATCTAAGTGGGAACATCCACCTACGAGCTTCGGCTATGCCCGAAACCTACAATTGGTATCAAAGGGAGGTTACACCATTTATTATAGTTATTTAATTTTTATTGATAATTTAGGATCACGTTCTGATGTGATTTTCCGTTGCATTGCAGAAGCCAAGTGTAGACTTCTTCTAGCGGTGATCCACACGTGCACCACATATCCTTAGACATCACCAAAGGTGTCTCTGGGTGCTATCATAGAGAAACCGTTTCTTGCATTGTCGGCCTTAGATCACGTTGATCCGATGGAGGAGGATCTCTCTCCTGGTCTTGAGAGCGTTCTTGGAGGAAGGAATTATTTCATCCTTGAGAGAATTTTCCAGAATTGTTGTGCACAATGATTAAGGAAAAGTGTTCGGGTTGTGAGGATATTTATAATCGGGTTTGAGGTTATAGAG
The DNA here is from genome assembly GCA_963277665.1 of Viscum album. Classification (NCBI taxonomy): domain Eukaryota; kingdom Viridiplantae; phylum Streptophyta; class Magnoliopsida; order Santalales; family Viscaceae; genus Viscum; species Viscum album. The sequence goes on along the minus strand of OY728138.1, from coordinate 1,282,871,647 downwards.
TTATGATAATAAATAAATGTGTTACACATTTTATTTATTTCATTAACTCATATTGAAAACCCTCATGTCAAATCATTAATTCATTGACATATACCCATGATGATTATAATAAATATCATTTAATAAAACTATATTATCTCCTCAAAATATAGACTAGAAAAACTACATGGAGTATAATCATTAATACATGGTGTGTAATTTTTTTTCATAAAACTACAAGTTGTGTAACTATTATTACACTCTGTGTACTAGTTTTTCATTTCCATTCCAAAATGAAAACTACACGGTGTGTAATCATTAATACATGACATGTATATCTTGTTTTCATTTTATTATTCCTCCATCATTAAAATGATTTAAGATTCCTTGAATAATTATTAAACCACAAATGGGAAAAATCTTTATTCTACTTGATATACTTGGATACACTTAGTTTTTGAACCTCTATGCCTCTTTCTCATTGGCATTAGGCGGACTTTCCTAATATCCAAGATTATTGTCTAGCAATAGGTCAAGAAACCCAAGATAAAGAAGTTAATGCTGCATTGACGTGTCACCTCATACGAACTCTTTCCATGTAATTTAATTCATTTGTCAAAATATCTCATCATGTAGGTTTCATAGAAGTGTCATTAAATTATGTGCTTGATCTGTAATTATTTGACTTCCATAAATAAACTCGTCGTTACACCATGGCCATGGAATTTGGGCCATAGTTCTATTTAAATCAAAGGGCCCGAGATATATACTTACACAAATATATAAGGGAAAAATCCTTCCTTGACTTATCCATCAACAACATGTCATTCGTGACGCACCCAACGTACCCTACTTCCCGCCAACTATCTTCATGATGGTTTTCATCAGCAAATCTAAGTGCACGAGTCATGAAATGTGTTAATGATAAGCTTCCAGTCTAAGGACCATTACACACACTCATAGATAGCAATGTCCGATGACACCAAGACATGCGGAATTTATACTAGCTGGCCTGTTCTCATTATCTCCCATATTGAAGATTACCAAGTGTGAACTACATGAGAGAGAGTCTCATATTATTACGAGTACTCGCACATGACGGTCTGTATACTATGTCTCCTATAACAATATGTTATCCAATCGTAGAACTTTATTTAAGAATATTGTTATAGCATTTCAAGGTTCTAATCATAGAGGGGATCTGTCATGACCTTATTAATATAAAAAATATTCCAGGACATTATTGTATTATAGTTATGTAAAACAATGAACAATATATAATAAGTGTACACTCATGTAATCAAAGTACAAAAAGTTGGTTCTCAGGAAAACAACTCTAACATAATGTTCAGACAATATCTACCCAAATATCTTCCCAAAATACCTCCCCTATACCTTTAATATTCTCTTTGGGCATAAATCCTTACCAGGAATCCCTTTGGTATAAACCAAAACGAGTTACCCGATTTTAAGGTAAGGTTTTCCAACTATCTATTTTCTTTAATTTGATTCTCCACTCCCAATACTATTATTATTCCATGATTACATAAAAAACAGTTTCCTCAATATAATTGGTTGTTTTTATGTTATTATTTCTACCTAAAAATATACACCCCTCCATAAAATGGGTAACAAGCATACTATTTCTGTGTATGTCAAACTACTGCCTCACGAAACGATGATTGTTCATTTATCCTTTACCACCTCTCATGGTGGCCATTATGATGGGCACTATATTTATATATGATATATATGATATTTATAATGTATTTTTGCTTCTTTAATTTTAATTTATAACATATCTTAATTCGTTCCATCTTGTGTAAATATGATAATTTCATTTGAGGTAGTGTGGACTACCGCCCCTAAAAGTGATGTGATTCATTCACGCTATACATGGAACACATTAAGGATGATTTTAATTAACCTATGTTACATATATAACATATATATGATAATATAATTATAATATACATATGTATCATTTATTTTTAATTTTTTTAATACGACAGAGAAAAAAAAGTATTGTTCATGCGTACGTACGACCTACTATCACCATGAATGGTGCACTTCATTTCTTATCTACAAATATTATGGACTATTATAAATACATATGCACTAAATATATATGATAATTAAGTCATGGATTAAATTCTGGACATGATGAAATCATGATATAATAAATAGTAACAACAGGTAACAATTCAAAACATACTTGATTAAACTAGTCAATTAACACCCAAAATAGTTAAAATAATGAATGAATTTTAAAAAAGGGTAATAAAATATTGTAAGAAGTTAATATATGATATTATAAACATGAGAACGGTTCTAGTATAAGTTATTGACATATTTTAAACCACTATAAAGGAGGATAAATACCACACACAAAAACGAAGTTTAAGGTAACGTATTTCATTTCAATTTACATTCCATTGAGACTTATTTGTTATTATGATCCAATTCAATTTTATTTAGGGTATTTACTAAACATTAACATGTTATATCATCAATATCCTTACCCTAATGATATTATATGTTTATTTAATATTATTCCTTCATGGGTGTTATGATTTAAATATTTTAATTTTGTATAGGACACATTTGAATGTTTAAAATGTCATTTCATTCAAGATTGCTTTTATGATATTTAGATGGTTACATTAATTAATGTAAAAACCCTTATTGTTACTTATCCTCCATTGGAGAATTATTGATAAATCCATATATTGTATTCAATGTAGTTATTTTTATAAGGCACATTTTTTATGAATATGAGGAATGCTTTGGGATGGTACGACATGGGTGGGTCTCGATGATAGATTTCTCATCGATGCATTGGTAGTCTCATGAGATGAATAATTTGGAAATATAAAATAGGTTTTTACTCGATATTTTTTAAACTTTCTAGTGAAAGGTCTTAATGGTAAATGTAACATGTACCTATGAAACATGATGTCCAATAATTAATCATTTCTCTCATTTAGATTAATTTATTATTCATCCATTTTATTTTTCATCGATATATCTATAGATACATTTCATTCTTATATGGCATGAGTGTCAGTTTCTTACCATTCCATATTTATATTTCCTTATATAGTTATTTTAATGGCATGTTTTATCAGTTATTTAACTTTCCATGTTAATTTATTCCTATTTATTGATGATTTCTTCCACTTTTCTAACCATAAAAGAGCATTTTATCTCACCCTTATTATATTTCATTAACCCAAGTTATGAAGAAGAAATATTTGAATAAGCGTTCAAGGATTCTATTTATTTCTTTTTATTATGTATAATTCTTGTATTTCCTATTTCCCAATGTATTTTGGGTATCATGTATGTAATATGGATTTCCAAGACTGGTAAACCGATTAGACCTTTAGGATATGATTTCTTATAATCATTCCAATGTAATAAAATAATGCACAAACTCCAGGTTTCTAGTTCGGGTCATTACACATTTGTTGGAACATATTAATCTCCTGTTGTGTGAATATATACTTTATTCTTTTGTGATCCAAATATATTTCACACACCTCTCCTTAGAGATAATGTCTCCAAACATTCAACTCAATGATCACATTATTCAATTCTAGATCGTCTTTTGGATAATTATTCTCTCCATATTTAATTTTTTGGAAGTATAGGATACTACTTCGTCATCTTTTATAAGTTCACAACTCATTCCCTTTTTAGACGCATAGTTATAAATCAAAAATTCTTCCCCAATGGTGGGAAATGTTATAACATGTGTAGGGATTAACCTCTCATTCAACTCTTTAAATAATTGTTCTTATTCATTATCATTTTAGTTGATTATAAGGAAGACCATATCCATTTTCATTTAGAGAGTGAGGAAAATATTTTCCAAAATTACATCAACTCCATCCCTTAAACCTATTATTTGGGCTTCATTTTTTTGATCAATGACCACCATTGATAAGTTTATACCTCCATATGATAATGATCCAGTTTGAACTTCCCTTTCTTAGTGAATTGAAGGATGAAGAAGATATTTTCAATGGATTTGATCCATTTATTAATGATTAAGGCATTGTAAGATCCATTAAACGTTAGAGGCCTTTAACACATAAAGTTCTCAATTAACACTCTCTATTTATTATGGGGTTTTAATTATTCATCTTGATTCATGTTTTGGTTTAAAAATTGTGTTATCTAAGGGATTATTGTCACAAATGTTATGACTTCTGCTCCCATTAGGCTGGGAATCTCATCTGGGTAGTCATCACATCTCCCCACACATTGGTTATTGGCTCATTTTCTATTATTTTCATCCATTGACTAAAAATAAATATAAAATTTGGGATGAGTATTTTTAAACTATTAAAAACATAAATGGGAAATCATAAACATTGATGGTATGACTCATAATTGACATATAATCTTTATCATAAGAACTTATAGGTTTTCAATATATGTTATCCATGATCTATTTCCTAACATAAAATATTATGGGAATTTTTTTTCTCTTAATAATGATTCATATGTATCTTGTGAATTTACTAAATCATATCCCCAAGGATTTTCAAATTAGGTATACAAAAAGGCATGTTTTCAGACACCAGGTGATGACAGAGTCCAGCTCAATGCACCCTTTTAGGGTTATTACCCCTAGGTACCTCTGTTTCGTAGCCATATCCACTTGTAGTATCTAGAAATAGATGGGTTTATTTTAAACCACTTAATCAATAATTTTAAAAAAAAAGGGATGGTTTCATAAGTTTATTCTTATCCTTAAGTATTTCACTAGAGTTTTCAAATCCTAATCCCAAAAATAACTAGACTTTTCTACGATACTAGCTATGACAACCCACATGTTTAATATACTTTATATCACGATTTATTACTTAAAGATACACTTAATGAAACCCCACAAGATCATGATGCCTAGTTTATTTTGGTAATTAGGTACATAAAATATCAAGTTACAAAAGTAGAACACCAACAATATTTAAAAACTGCATAACATGAACTTATATTCTATGGATCTTCTAATACTACATGGGATAATCTAAGGGCATACATAAGAAAATGATGATATATAAAATCTAGTAAGGGAATAAACAAATCATATAAAAAGTTAAATTAGTACAAGTAATACAAGATGAAAATAAAGATAACATAAAAGGGGAGAGAATCATAATCTTGAACAATGATGCATGATATAACATGATAATATAAAGGCAATATTGGAATGTGTCAACAACATAAAAAATGACATAAGAATAAGTCTAGGATAAATTCCAAGACAACATCACATGGTGGAAAAAGTACCATTATGGATTATATTTACCACCTAATCACAAACATGAAATATCATGAGACTAAAACATTACCCAATCCATTAGAGGGTTATATAATTTTAATCCCACTCATCACATTCATATCATGTATACGCATAAGTGTGAAACATATATCATATAAGATAAGGACGTATTTCATTACTATTAATCCAATGATTATGTAGTTTGATACACATACATTGAATTCCCCAATAAATGAATTATAGGTACATCTATTTTAATTATCTTTAGTATATATGGTGATTGGTATTCACTATACAATTGTTTGGTATGAAAAAGTATAGAAAAATTTTGGTGGAATAACAAGGGTACTTAAAGATTCACATAAGGGATTAATTAGAGTGGGAGGGGTCAATAATAACTTGAAAATAATAAGTGAAGTAATATATATATATATATATATATATAACCATATTCCAATGTTGATATTAGAAAACAAAAGGTCATAATTTAAAAGAGTTTCTTGAATAAAGAGAATAAAGTTTGAATCTATTACCTTGAGAGGGTGCTTATTAAATCTTAGTAGTGGCTTATTAAGAGATTTAGGGAAATTGGGGAGGGCTATAGAGATGTAATTGTAGATTAATGTCATTATACAAGAGTTTTTAGTGAATAGTAATGGGATATTATGTGACTTTATATATAATAAGGGAGAATAATTCTTTATTGCACCCGAAAATTCCCAAAGGGTAAGGTGTGAGATAGTGATATTTTATTGGGGTTGTTAACTATAAATGGTTTGGGTTGTGATCTTTATGATCTTGAAATTCTACCATAAATGGTTTTTCTCATGCTTTAGTTGTTGAATCTCAGATTGGTTTTGGTTAAGGGAAAATAAATAAGTTGTTATCTCCCTTATAATATATTATAAATTGTCTTCATAGGGTACGGTCCTACTAGTTGAGGTCATTGAAAATTTCATCAATTCCAGTTGGAATTTATCACAATCCTTAATATACCTATCTTAATGGTTGGTTTATGGTAGCTATAATATCCACACTTATTATTTTTAATGGTTATTTAAATAAAAAAGACTATAACTATTAGAAATAACCAAATTAGTGCATGTGTTATCTATAATTAAATTACTTGATAAGTCATTTATTCATTTAAAATAGAATTTCATTTATAAAATTTTAGGTTGTTGAAATTTTTAAGGGTCTGGTCGGAATTTTCTAAATGGTTTTCAATTTTTATTGAAATTGAAGTGTATTGAAGGTTTAATGATTTTCATGTAAAATGAATGGTAAGTGGAAGTTGAAATTATTGAAAAGGGGAGAGAAAATGGAAACCCTAGGAGCCTAAGTGGGTTAACTATGAAATGTATGATAGGAATTGGTTTTCCCTCACTAGACTTTGAACAATGCTACAACACAAAATAAAAATCACGAGACATGAATTTTGGTTACCATTAGAACATTGGAATAGTACTTCATATTGGATCGTTCATGAGAAAAATATTATATGGGTTTATCACTAAGAGTAGGAGGATAATAGGATGAGGTTAGACCTTCATCACCCTAGGGATACCCCTAGTGCTTGGTTTCATCATTCTTAATTTTAACTCATTCATTTAGTTAAATTTTCAAAAGAATGTTTTAATTTAATTATTTTAAAATTATAATGTTAATGTATTGTTTTCTTATTTCCTTTAGAAGTTAAAAGATTAATATATATAGTTTAATTTAAAACTAGTATCCATGGATTGTTTTTTTAAAAGAAATACATGGGCACATTGGTGAAACCCTACTGAGTTATGTTCACACCCTACTCACACCACTTAGTGTCTATAGACCAAATAGATCTTGTGGGTACATTTTTAGTTTTAGTAGAGTTACACTTTATGAACTTTATTCTCTCGATCTCTCTTGGATAGAGTCCCCATGATTTTGTATGGAGAGTAAGCTTGGGTCACACTGGGTATGTTGGTATTTATTTTGAGTTTCTATTTCTTTACCACACCTTCCAAATCAAAATTTCTTGTTAACCATTTATTTAATTGATGTCACATTATATATATGTATAGAATGGGTGATGGATCTCATGGGGTTTTTCTATGGAGGGGGTTAGAGGTGAGTTGATTGATTTTTTAGCTTTATATATTTGACTTTACACTTCTATTATTTAAAAATTTAATTGTTATATTTATCTAATTTTGGAATGGGAATCTGATGTATGGATGGGTCATGCCAAAATTTCTTGATTAATTACAGTAATAATTAAATCATCTTTATTAGAAACAAATCACCCGCAATGATTTATTGTGTTTTAATAGATTTTTTTTCATCAGCTCGAGGGGATTGGGGACACCCCTTGAGTATTTCCCAGGATATCTTTGGGTTCTCAATTGATGAGGGGCCAGAAACAGTTTGTGAAAAAATAGTATTATAGACAATACCCTACTAGAAGTATAGTGGAAATTCCTTTGTTTGAGGTGTGGGGTTCACAATGAGGACATTTATATTTAAATAGGGGATAGTTTAATCCATAAGAAAGTGTGAATTAAAAATAATAAATGTTACTAACCATATCAATAAGTTACATCATTGTTTTTAGGAACCTATTTGATTATAACTTTATAGTTAAGTGTGTTTGAATTATAGTAGTGAATAGATGGGTGCATTCTTGAGAATATTCCTAGGGACTGTGTGAGTGTAGACAAAGAATAAAGATATATCATGTGTTGGATTGTGGGGATAGTCATTTGTATAATAAGTGATCTCAGTGGGTAATATCCTATAGTGTGTTGGGAAAGAAACCAAGGTATTATAGGATACTCATGGTGTCCGGTGACTAGGTTTATGTCCTAAAGAGGTTTGGTTATGAAAAAATGTTATCAAATTTTTGGTTATTAAAAGGGCCTATATTTCAAAGTTCCATTTTTTATTTTGGTGAGTCAGGTAGATCAGAGATAAGAATGTCAGTACTAAAAAGGTAAGAGTAGAAAGATCCCAACTAGATTTGGTTTATTCTAAGACTCATGTTTACATGGGATGTTGGTCTCTAAAACTTTAATTTTTGAATTTACATATTGATCCCCTTGAAAATTTGATTTATGATGTTAGTGTTTTGGTTATGTTGGTGTTTTGTGATCTTTTTTTAGGTTTTGTGTTTGGGGTGAATATAGAAGAGAAACTAGAGGAATTAGAGACACACATGGCCTAAAAACCATATGGATCCCACATTCAGGGTTCTAATAAAGTATTAATAGTGGTGACATGGTTTGAAAATGAATTGACAAACTAGCTGAAAAAACCATGCGTGACCACTCTCCCCTCCAAAGATTTAATTTTAGAATATTTTTTTGACTTGGCATTCTTTTTGGTGTTATGTTGATGTTATTTGAAGGCGTGTTGATGTGATTTGGTTTTTTTTCATAAAATTCTCAAAGGTAACATGAATTAAAAAAATAAAAGTATGTTTTTAAATGAAGTGTGTTTTTAAATGAACAATTCAATTTTTAAATAGGATTTAAAGGTGTAAATGTTTTTTAAATCATGGGGTGATATCAAAAATGAATTTATAACATTTTTAAAGTTGTTTTAAATGGGCATTTAAATATTTTGAAATTTAAGTGTAGAGTTTAAAAATGGTAATCTAGTAAACTTTTTGGGAATTCAAAACTTTTAATGTTTGATTTAAATTGGTTTTATAGAGGAATTTTTATTTAAAAATGTTTTGTGATTGGATTTTATTAATCTGTTGGCTTGTGGAAATTGTTTTTAAGAAAAGGGAAGTTTGGTTTTTGAAATTATTGAAGTGGTTTTATAAATAAATTAAAATTTATCTAATTTTTAAATATTCTAAAATGTATTGATGATAAACATGTTGGATTTAAAATGGGTTTACACATGGAGAATTATCATTTCAAGGTTAAGTTTTGTGGTTTTTAAATGTTTAAGAAGGGGAATTTTGTTTTGTTTGAGATTTTGATCCTCTATTGAATGGTGTTCGAGATCTATTTTTCTTAAATTATTGTTTGTAATTGAGATTTTATTTTTAGATAAGGGTAATTATTATTTTGGTTATGATTTATTGGGTTGTATATTATCTTTTTTATTTAGGGCATGCGTCCCAATAAGGTCCTGAGATTTGTTGGGTCTTGGTGATTGTTTACCATGGGTTTTTAAATGATCAAATATTTAGGTAATTCTTGTTTAGTAGTGTCTCCGTGGGTAATATCATGATTTTTTGTGTGTTAAATGTGATGTTTTGAGTTTTTTTCATGCTTTATTAGAGTAGGCATGTCTTTTGGGGGTTTTTTGTGTACTTGGTTGTGGTGGAATTTTTTTAATTCATTGGGAATGGGATAAATATTTGGTGTACCTCTTGGGACACTAGGGTGGTTATTGAACCAATTGAGATTACACACTGGATGGAATTAACCTGAATTGGTTGGGATCGCTTGGGACGATGTTCTCGGAGGGATCTCCTAAGTTACTTTTTATTTCTCTTTGACCCATGGTTAAAAAACTATGTCATTTTTATGAGTTATATTCATAATTTATGCCTCCTTCCCTTTTATTTTATTATTAAAAGAACATTGGTGGGTGTTTTGGTGATCTATAATTTGAGATTTTTAGAGCATCCATAAGTTTTTTCCCTCTTGAGAATTTTTAGGGGGAATTTTGAGAAATTACTTATTCCATCCCTTTACTTTATATAATTTCTTATCTCTCATGGTTCGTAGAATGCCATTTATTTGTAGATTTTAATTTGAGAGTTTGAGATATCTTGCCAATTTAAAGATTTTTTTTAGTTATTTTGGAAATTTTAGATGTGTTTTGGATTGAGAGTTCTTATGTTTCTATCAGTTAGAGATTTGAGTAGTTTCTTATAGGGATCCCTTGGTTATGTCATTTTCTAATTGATCTACCAAGAATGTGAGATCCTTAAATTGTGGGAAGACCCACTATGGGTCTTTGTTTTATAACTACTTCCTTGAGGTGTTCATGTGTGAGTTGTGATTTGGATATGGATCTGTACTTAATGGATTTAGATCATTCTCATTGGTAATTGGGTTTTTTCTTAGTGGTTATCTTTCAAATTAAACTCCTTATGTTATTCCTTTCTTTAGGAACTTTATGACTTTCTAGAGACAAAAAGGGTCATGGTGGGTAGAATGGTCACACCTTGACCCTTATATTATTTATTTATTTATTTATTTACTTTATTGTTCTTGGGGTGTGGGTATTTTATTTTTTTTAAATGTCATGACCCCCTCCCACTAAATATAACATAATGAAGGGAGAGAGATAATGATCCCCAAGACCCACCTCCAGTAGGCCCCAGGTTGGTGACTAGCACTGAGGGTATAAAAATATCACAATATTGGAGGAATTACCCTCTATAAATAAAATGGTATCGGGAGATATGATAAACAATGGCAAAAAATCCAATATAATACATAAAGGTAAATCAAAAACCATCCCAAAATGCAAGAATAAAGTAATATTGATACATATAAAAGTTTCTAAAGTGAATACCAAAAAAGGAAAGTCTATGCAAGAAACTCAACAAAAACTCTAACCCAACAAGTAATGTATATATCATCCCCCAAATTCCTCTTGGAAACCTGAAAATTATTTATATATATATAATGAGCATAACAGGTATACTCAATAGGGACATACCCAAGGCGTCAAGTGCACTTGTTAAAAGTGAACGCTAATGAACGAGTGAAGAAATAACACTACCAACAAGAACCTATATAGGTTATCTAACCAAAACCAACCACACCATGGCTCCCTCACCAAATCACACATTCAATATAATTATATATAATCAAGAACATAAACAAATAAAGGATCCATATTACCTCTTCCCCACTAATTTTACACTATCACACCCCAATATCGAATATCATATACTCTCATAACTTCTACACACATCACATCACATCTCACCCATAGACACATGGTCCACACATCACATAACATAATATCCCACTCACAGACACTTGGGCCACACATAACATCTCATCACAAATAGAACCATAGTAGTAGGGTATCATGAATGTGAAGTAAATTAACCTCATTCACTCATCCTACCACAAATGGCCCACACCATATATCAAATCACACCACATCATGTCTCACCCATTGACACCTAGACCAACATATCACATCTCACCTAAAAACACCTAGGCCCACACATCACATCTCACCTGTAGACACTTGGGCCAACAAGTCACTACTGAAGGAAGAGCATGGGGGAGGAGGTATCCAGCCATCAGCATCACTATCATTCTAGATGTTAGGGAAACCACCATCAACTCATCACCTCTGGGCATTTGTAAAGTTATCCAGCTTGGGTGGGGTGCATATAAAATAACATAAACATACATGATATTATGATATCACACGATACCCATCATCATCATTATATAGATTTTTATTCAAAGAAAAGAGGAAAACTACAACAATACAACACCCTCACCACACCCCACCCCCTGTCCTCGCCCCCAAAGACAGGAGCTAAGGAGGTCTGAAAAAGTAAAGACCAAGAGGATCCCCTCTGATCAAATTGACCCCCATCGGGTTTCAAGCTTTCCCTAGTGTGAAGGAAAACATCCTCAGGTGCTAAAATAACCTGAGAAGTGAGGTGATAAACCACTTTGTTACCCTCCCTCCAGGTGTGTGGCACTTTAATGTTGCTTCCAAGTAAGTACGGAAATTTTCTGATGGCATAGGTGATGGACCAGGGGGAGAGAACCTGGTCCTATAAGGACTTGTGCACCAACATTGAGTTGGTTTCCGCTTCAGAGATTTCCAACTCCTTCTGACCACATAGGATGAGACCGTGGAGTATTGCAAGGGCCTCTGCCTGTAAAAAGGATCCTTGCCCCATCCTTACTAAAAATTCCATGAGCACCAACCTACTAGTGTCACACACCACTCCTACTCCCTTCATTAAACCCAGAGCACACGACCCATCTGTATTGATTTTTGACCCTCTAGTTGCAGGGTTCCAGAGAAACCATTTTCCCTTAGTTCCACTGATTGTGGACACCACACATGCCCGAGCTTGAAACTGAGCTAGAGATGGGGATTCCTTCCAGTTGCTGACAGCCCTGGCCAGGTCGCCTAACAAGTTATTTGTCCAAAAAATAATAGTATGTGCCATCACACCCACCCCTTTATGTCTCACCTTATTCCTCGCCATCCAGAAGCCCCATCATCCTGCATGCTACAACACTGTTCATTCCATTCTTTCAAGTCCGCTGCTTCCTGAGCCATGGTACCGGCTATCCAGAAAGGGAATGCCATCCATGCTGGGATTGAAGACCACAGTGAGCCTCCCAAAAAAAGTCCACACCTCGCGTGCCCAGTAACATTCAAAAAACAAATGCACTGTTCTTTACTCCCTCAAGGACTTGCAACAGAAACATCTTGATGCCATGTTGACACCACACCTATTGACATTCTCATCACTCAGGACGACATTGTTACAAATTCTACAGGTGAATAAATTGGTTCTTTAGGTATATCTTTCACGCACAGAACCTCATCCCATGTCTCCCCATTTTCCGGAACCTTCCCCCTAGAAACTCGCCAAAAGTTATTTGACGTGAAGGCCCCAGAGGGGGATGCGGTGAAGATACATATATCTGGGTCTGAACTCAATTCGATGAGGTTGAAGATTATTTGTTTCTCCCTATCAAGAACCATCGTGACAAAATACTGGAAGAACCTCGCTTCCCTGAAGGTGATGTTGGTGGCTGGGAACCCGGGAAAACCGATCGTGGAGCCACTCTAGTTCTGGTGCCAAAAGGATATCCCCCCTCTCACCACAATCCATCACACCTACGGACGGAGGGTGGAGATGATCGGCCTGATCACTGAGAAAATAGACTGCGTATGGTCTTCAGCTTGTGCCTGACTCCCCAATGAGTATTTTTGGACCATATTACCCCACATGGTGCATTTTTCCAGAATAACCCATGCTAATCTCGTGTTCATGCAGTGAATGGTGTTTTCCATGCTTTGAACATTAATTCCACCTTCATAGACTGACCGTTCCATCTTTCTCCATGCGGCCTAGTGCCTTTTTCCTACGGAGGTGGGTCCCATATGAATCTAGCAAGGATCTTATCAATATTATGATTAACACCTTTTGGAAAATTAATAGAAGAGAGAGCATGCACTGGAGTCTCTAGGAGAACTCTGTTCACCACCGCGATCTGTCCCTCTAAGGAAAAGTACTTGTTCTTCCAGTTCAACACCCTGTGGGTTATTTTTGTGAGAAGGTGGTCAAAGTCAGAGATGCGAGGTCTGCTCGATGAGATGGGGGCACCTAGGTATCCCATGGGGAGATCACCCCTTTGCATGTCCAGTTTGGATCTCACCGAGGAGACCCGTGAGGAGGTGCATGCTTTTGATATGTAGAAGTTTCTCTTTTTATTGTTGATGATCTACCCACTCCAATGTCCATAATCCTCCAACAACTTTTTCATTCCATGAAGAGATCTGCTCGAGGAATTCATGAAAATGATGGTATCGTCTGTGAACATGAGGTGAGACACTAGTGGAAGCCTCCATTTTCTACGATATGGGAGGATCTCACCATTATTAACACTCCGATGAAGAAGTTGGATAAGAACGTCCTGGATAAGAATGAACAAACTCTGAGAGACCGGATCCCCTTGCCTTAGACCGCGTGTAGCCTTGAAGAATCCATAGGATTTCCCCACGAAGGTTACTAATAACCAAGAAGAGCTAAAACAACAAAAGATGATATCAATGTTTCTAGAGGAAAAACCCATACATTCAAGAACCGTAATGATGAAGCTAGGATCCACACAATCATAGGATTTGTTCATATCGAGCTTGATGGAAATGTTGGACCCACGAGTTTTGAAGTTAATATCACAAAACATTTCTTGAGCAAGAGAAATGGATTCTTGTATTGAGTTTCCCTTAACAAATCTGTGTTGTTCCAACGAAACCCACCATGGTAAATGACTTTCCAGGCTGGAGTTAATAATGCTGGCCAAGTTTTATAAGGAGCATTGCACATACTAACTGGTCTATAATGTGCTATAGAAAAGGGGTTATTAGATTTAGGTAGAAGCACTATAGTGGTGGAAGAGGGAACTCGAGGCAAGCTCCCTCCCCAGAAAAAATCTTGTATTGCATACACCAAATCCTCCTTCACAATGTCCCATACTGATCTGTAAAAGGATGCCGGAAATCTGTCTGGAGCCACCGTACTCTCAGGATTCAAATGCATCATAGATTCCCAAATTTCTTCCTCACTAGGTATTGCTCCTAGGCCTTCATTATCCTTGGCTGATACTAAATAGGGAATAACATCAAACAAGCCTGTCTCCTCTGTAGGGTATCCATTCTGCATGTGTTCATTAGGACCTGAAAGAAAATCAAAGAAGAAGATGTAGTCCAAGCCGCCCACCACATTCCTATCATATTTAAAAGAGCCATACTCTAGGAGGATTTTCAGTTTTAACATCCATCTCCTTTCCTTGATACACGCTTGAAAATAGGCGGTGTTTTTATCACCCTCCTTAAGACATTTAATTCTAACACCTCCCTGGACAACTGCTCTGGTTTCAGCAGCATTACTGTGAGGATTTCTTTCTTCCCCAGGAGCTCCTCAAAAACCCGATCATCCCATACCTCCTCCAGTTTCCTATCAAGGCCATCAACTTCCTTCATGATGGTCTCAATCTCTCCATCCAGGGGGTAGAGGTATTTCGACCATGCCTGAGGACTCAATTTTAAACGCCTCAGTTTACTGTGAAAAGCAGTCCATGTGTGCCCCTAAACTGGCATATTCCAGGATATACTGATCAGTTCATGGTATGCCTATAAGGCAGTCCTGAGTTGGTTGAAGTGAAAGCGCTCATTGTGGACTTGTGCATGGTCTAGAGAAACCAGGAGAGGTGAATGATCTGAAAAACCGTGGAACAAATGCTCTACCTTTGAGTTCGAGAAGGTGAATATAGCCTGCATGTTGCCCAGACATCTATCCAAATGGCTCCACGTGCGGTGGTTTCCCCTCTGATTGTTACACCATGTTAACCAATCCCCTACATAACTGAGATCCGAAATTCTGTTCCCTACCATGAAAAGATTAATGTCGAGGCTCACCTTCCTAGGGAATGGGCCCCTACCCTACCGCCCAACCTATGGGTTCGCATAAAAAACACTAGAGCACACCACATCATCATAATGTACCACACAAAAACCATATCAACCACATCCACCACTATATGAAACACCACACAAACACCACACAAGCCACACAACATTTTCCACTTTAATATTACATGTTCCGCCACATTAATTTATTAGTCTATTTACCACACATAAACTTTCTTCCTATTATATTCAATTACCAATACATTCATTAATTTATTTCATTGATCATTGCAACTTATTCCACTACTAGACAGGAAAAAAACAAAGCCACACCACATAACCTTCCCAACACAAATCAACTATCTCAACAACACGCATCCTCTACTGTCATCACATCACATCATCCAAGCCATCTCAAAACATAGAACCCAAACATCTAATCCATTGTACAACCACATCTAATATGTACCATAACCAATGTTCCACAACCACCACTCCACATCCACCGAACCACAACCACTACAGCACAATAATAGAACCAGAACCTCAGCACCATAACCACTGTTCCACAACCATTGTTCAACAACCACTACGTCATAACCATTGTGTCACAACCACAATGCCACAACCTATTCTCCATAACCTATATTCCATAACCATTTTTCTATAACCTCTATTCCATATCCACTACACCGTACCCTATGTTCCACAACCTATTTTCCACAACCACTGCCCCTAAACCTCTACGGCACAACCAATAGAGCACAACCTCACCACACCGCATCACACAAATTCCCACAAAATGGTAATTCTAAACAATCACTACATCAATACTCTATGTAGTTGATCAATAGAATCATTTCACAATAACTAAAATCCACATAAATCATCACAAAAAACACGGCCACACAAAACAACAACACATCCTGGCTTCACATTTATTCACGGTATTTATCACATTGATTATTTATATTAACATGGGTATTATAACATGAACCATGTGTATAGGGGAAACCAATTATTATCAAAATATATTTTCTTTAACATTTTATTCAAGTGAAATTAGTTAGAAAACAAGAATATTCATTACAGCAAAACAACTACAGCATAGAAATGGATCCCAATTGCTGTTATTTTCAGAATTGGCAACATGCATGATAACATCAAAAACAAATAAAAAATCATTAAATTATGATATTAATCACCGTAACCATTGATTTTAGACATGAAAATTAATTATATGATTATTTCGACCCTTAATTTCCACCCAAAGGTATGAAAAATCATGAACATCTCACACATTGCATATAAAAGGGTGAGAACGAGGATCCCTTGCTTCAAAAAAGATTTATGATCTCACTATGCACTGTAGGAAAAAGAAGAAACTGACCAAAAACCACCACCACATAGGAAACCCACAGATCAACCATGGATCAAATACAAGAATCCAAAGACCGATCTTCGATGAAGGAATCCCATTGTGGCTAGAGGCAAAGCCGATGGGTCTCCAAAAATACGGGGGAACACCACCAAATGTATGGTTTAAAGAAAACCAAAGTTTTGTAGCATTTTATAAACATGTTTCATATAAAATATACATGGTGTGTAACATTTACACATTATGTAAATTTTAGGTTTCAAGCCCTACCAAAAGTGTTTTACCTCAACCATTTAAATCTTGAGTTTATTAGAGATCTTATAACACCTCGTGAATAATAATTCACAGTCCCTGAATGTTACTTTCATGTATTTTAAACTTTACACAACATGTATTCCTCATGACTCCATCTTGTAAATATCAAGCACCTTTGCCTCACTCTAGGACTCCACTGAGCACCATGAAAACTCATCAAGCCTCCCATAAAAACCTCTAACACCTAAAACTGGAAAAGTGAAAGACTGAGAGGGCACTGACTATTACATCATATATCTATCAAATGATTCTCTCCATCATGAATCCAGAACCATTCCCAAATGGAAAAAGGGGTCAGAACAATCACCCCATGAGATATCTCTCAAGGATCTAATTACTCCTCAATGCTACAACCAGCTAATCATGCCAGACCATATTGCCAAAAAATATCTCGCACAACCTCATAACTACACAACCAAATCACCTCAACTGATACTATCTATAAGCCACTACAGACCACACAGTCACCCACAAAAACATCAGAACCAAATAACTGAACTGCCACGAATGTATAAATCGAGGAATTCTATCCTCCATGTCAAGATACTATCCACTCTGTGTGGAACTAACTCGCGTGTATGGGTTTAATCACATCATAATTGATATATATAAATTAAGAATAAGTTAATTCCCTTTACATATGTTTGGTTTTTATTACACATCACACATGAAGGGAAACAACACATCTCATAGCATAGAAAGATCTAAATATCATATCATAAATAAAAAAACAAAGAAAAACTCAAAACAAATCTAGGTATAGGGTAAATATCTGTATAACACGCTCCCAAGTGCTCTATTTTAGGCCACATTACTCCATAACACACATACCAAGGGAATGGTCCGACCATGAAGAGCCTTATATTGACTATTCATGATCTTTACTAGTAACTCCATGACCATCACATCATCCTTGATATCCAACTCTCCCCAATCAATAACATGGGATTCATCATGAAGATATTGAAAAAGTTGAGACGCATTGAAGACTTAGTGGGTCTTATCCAACTGCAGTGGAAATACCATGTAATAAACCTCCTCACAAACACATCCCAACTTCTCAAAGGGTCCAAAAAAACCTTAATATATCTTACTCCCATGACCAAACCTCTACTACACACACTGAGGGGAGACTCTCAAGAATGCATGGTCTCCAACCTCAAGCTCTAGGGGCCTCCATATACGATCAACATTGGCCTTCAAATGGTGCTGAACTGCCCGCATCTTCTCATGAACCAAATGGATCTTCTTGTTCATGATCTACACCACATCGAGACCAAGAACTATCGACTCTCCAACCTCTATCCAAAATAATAGAGAACGACATGACCACCCATACAACACTATAAAAAAAGCTATACCAATGGAAAAGTGATAACTATTATTGTAAAAATGATTGACCAAAGGTAGGTGTCATACCGAAGATCCACCAAAGTCCAAAACTCATGGATGCAACATATTCACCAGCGTCTGTATGGTCTGATCTGTCATCACATTTGATAGAGGGTGGAAAGAAGTGTTAAGGCACAATTGGGATCCAAAAGCAAGCTATAATCTCCTCATGATTCACGAGTAAAAATGTGAATCCCAATCATAAATTACGGTCCTCATTACCCCATTAAGAATAAACATATCATCCATATATCGGCTTTCCAAATAATCAATGACACATGACTCATGAATCACCAAAAAGTGAGCTGATTTCATCAGTCATTCCACCATCACCCAAACCACATAACAACCTCCTTGAGATCAGGGTAACCCTATGATGAAATCCATAAATATTTCCTACCATTTCTCCTTAGTAACATCTATGGAAAATAAAAAACCTCCGATAACATGGTGCTTCAATTTCACAAACTGAAAACCATTCATCTTTCCACAAACTCTACTATTGACCGCTCTATACCTGGCCACCAAAGTTATCTCCTCAAGTCATGATACATTTATGTAACACCAGGATGTACCACTAATGGTGAGATATAAAACACAAGGAGAAATACCTCATGAATCACCTATGGGATAAACA
Source organism: Viscum album (assembly GCA_963277665.1). Taxonomy (NCBI): domain Eukaryota; kingdom Viridiplantae; phylum Streptophyta; class Magnoliopsida; order Santalales; family Viscaceae; genus Viscum; species Viscum album. The sequence continues at coordinate 1,282,852,516 of OY728138.1, read as the reverse complement.
ATTGTCCCTGAAACAACATCTAGTTATGTCCATCATCCGACCATCCCTCTAGAGCATCACCATGGCCAACATGGTCACACGTGACTTGTGCCTATGAGTATCCCACTAATAATCATCATCCTACTATATAAAATATGAATCCATGTTCATATAATAAATACAACCTCTTCCACTTATCTCTCCAAAATCAATATGCATCACTACAACTCCTCCACTCCTTTCCAAACATTCACAGACTATCGAGCCACATCCTCTTAGGACATCCGACTCAATGGATCAGCAACTATATTACCCTTAACTAGGGTTTGAGAGATATAAAAATTCTAATCTTGAGGAAAATAAATCAACCTCTATTAGAATAAATTTATATCACGTTGATTGTAAACAAATCTCAAGATAGTGTGGTCTATGAAAACCACAAAACACTCACTGATGAGGTAATTCCTCCACAACTTTAGGGTGAATAGAACTGCGACCAACTCCAGATCATGGGTGGCATTTTTATCTTCATGGAGACATAACTACATATACACATAAGAGATCATTACTCTCTATTACATCAACACACATCCCAATCCTATAAGGGATGCATTATAGAAAACCTCAAACAACACACCCTCCTCGGGTAAGTAAACCACTAGATCACTAAAAAAATTCTTATTTAGGTAACCAAAAATTAATCAAAATTAATATATCCACACAAAATAATTTTCCTTATAGGTCAAAAAATTAATCGGGGTTTTAAATTAAAAGATATTAGGTAAAAACCTCCGATAATAGCCTGTGAGACTAAGGAAACTATGAATATCTAAAACATTCTTTGGTGTTTCCCAAGAAAAATTTTCTTGGACTTTGATGAGTCCACTTACACACCTTTATGAGACATAAAATGTTCAAGGAAACGCTCATATCACATCTATAAATCACACTTATAAAACTTCCCATAAAGATGGTGGTTTCAGAGGTCCTGAAAAACAACTCTAAGATTCTCATAAAGCTTCTCGTCTCACTTAGAGAATACCAAGATATCATCAAAGAATATAATGAAAAAATATTCTAGGAACTCATGGAACATGGAGTTCATAAGCCCCATGAACATGGATGGTGCATTTTTTACACCAAACGAAATAACCACAAACTCGAAGTGCCCATGCCTTCATTTTAAGGAAGCCTTCTAAATGTCCTAATATTTTACCTTCAACTGGTGATATCCAGAATGAATATTATTCTTTTATAAGCAACTAGTTCCTCTTATCTAGTCAAATATATCATTTATACTTGGAATATGGTAATGATTCTTGAATGTTACCTAATTCAACCTCTGGTAGTCTATACACAACTGTAGACTACTGTTTTCCTTCTTGGAGAACAACACTGGTACACCCCATAGAAACATAGTGGTTTTTATAAATCCCCTCTGCATCATATCATCCAACTATAGCCTCGATTTATACAACTCTGTGGGTGACATCTGATAGGGATCCATGGAAATCAAAGATGCACTTGGTTGAAACTCTATCCCAAACTCAACATCGCATTGAGGAGGTAGTATTACAACTTCCTCTGGGAAAATATCCAGGAACTCCTTCATATTCATAGGGTAATCCCCAACCTGAGATTATTTATCCATATCTACCAACTATGAAAATATAGGCTCCGATTCCCTACCATATAACTGATAACCTTGCACGCCAAAGAACGCCACTCGTTGGCCCTCCACATTGATAACTGACACTCTCCTCTAGAAGCATTTGATGATTGTATGCATGGAATACAACCAATCCATACCAAGGATAATAATGTATGGTTGTATATATAATAAGAAGAAGTCCCCCAGTGATTTGGCTACCCCATAACTAGCCTATATTCCCATAACATGTCAAACAAGGAAACCTAGCCTCCAACTAGTGTAGATAACACCAGGGTAACTGGAATCTTCTCCATGTCCAGTACCAAAATACTGACTAATGTAGGAGAAAAAAAGAGTGTGAGGATAATAAAGAAAACCAATCGCACACAAGGTTATATGATAAATTGATTTTACCTTAAACAACTCTCATTTTTTCTAGCATTGCTTCCTCTAACACATGCATCTGACCATGACCACCTACTCCACCTCTCTTCTGTCGGCCCCAAAATCATGCTCTATATTAGGTCCCTATGTATGAGGACCATCATAAGGATTCCTATAAAAAATCCTCCAAGTATATATTGTTGAACAAAAACCTATGGTCCTTACCACTGAAATTGTCTCGGAGCCCACTACTACTAATAAATAGGTCCCAGACTGCCAATATGAAACCGACCTCCCCGATCAGTCAGACACTGATTCTAGTGGTGGCCATAACTATCATAGATAAGGAACATTAATGGAAAATCCCAAAAAGGCGCTCATAAACTATAACATCCCGCCTTTTTATTACATAAACTTTTCGCTACATTATACAAAACTGAGGATCTTTAAGGCTTAGTGTCTTGGAAACCAAAAACATAATACATGATGACATAAACAATTATTATTAAACACTTTAAATGATTCTTAATTGTTCATCCAATGTTCATTACAACATCTTATAACCTGGGAGAATACATCAAAGGAAAGGGTGAGCAGAAGGCCTAGTAAGGGAAATAAGAAAAACATTTTACACGTGAACTTGAGATACATCCATAAAGTCATGATAAATAACTTTAAGGAATGAGAATGTCATCATGAGGAATACCATAATAAAAATAATTTGTTTCGTAACATTAAGATGTGGATACAACATTTAACTTATACAATCATTTCCGTATCACCATGGTCCATCCCCAAGGTGTCATAAAAAAAATTACAAAGGTTATTCACCAAGGTATCGTTAAAATGGTCATCTCTAGAGATTAAGTCTTTACCCAATGAATTGGATCTACATCCGGGTGTACCCTTAATTTGTCTTTATTATAATGTGATCTACATATATCATCATCAATAATTTCATAAATAACCCATATAGTATAAATGAAATGGGTTTCATTTCATAGTCATAAAATTTTAAAAAACTACTTTAAAGACAAGATCTTTATGTCACTTTAAACCCACAGAAAAGGAACGTGGTTGTCATGTATGTAAATCCCAGAATTTAAAAAAAGAACATTTTGATATATATGTGAATACCCCTATATAATAAAGAGTTTTGAGTATTCACTAAATAAAATAAAAGAATTTGAGAAAAAGAGTGAGACATTTTGAGATAAGAATTCAGCAGCATAACAGCTAGGTTGCAGGGTTTTAGAAAATATTGAAAAGAGAGGGGACATAGGTCACCTACTCATAATGATCCATAAAATAGTATAGGGATATAATATAAAGAATATAAGAACATGATAATGATATTTTAATGACATACCTTATGAAATGAAAAACATGAAAGGAAAACAAAAATAAGATTTCTCTTATGAAGAATTCGGCAGCCTAACAACGTCACTTAAAACTTCAAAAAAATGAATTGAAGAGATTAAATAGGGTCTCTAATCATGTGGACATAAATGGATACTATGATGAATATAGATATAATACCCCAAAAAGGAAAAAAGGAACTTTAAAGACTTGACATGAATGTAGAACTTTGAAAATCGGAAGAGTGAAAGAATCCCTTACCTTAAATTGAAAGTCCTAAAACTCAAAGGTCAAGAACTTGGAGGCTTGAGGGATCCTTGGGAGGAATCATTGGGAGGTAAGTAGACCAGAACTTAGTTGAGTAAGATTTTTTAATGGAAAGTATGAGAGAATGGATTGGTATTTGTAGGGGAAGTGAGGGGACAAGGCATTAATGGCCGAGGGACACCTCATTGGTTGTATTGGCCAAACCATGGGCTTTCCCATTGTATTTTCCCATGGTATTGGACACTTGGGACACATCATACCTTTTATTAATATTCATAAGTCTACCAGAATTATTACATAATTATTACATCCTTAATGATGTCATTAAACACCAGAAACTCTAAACTGAAAATAAACTATTCACCGAAAATTCAACTTTTTCAGAAAAATCCCAAAAATTCACCTTAAAATAATATGTATGCTCTGAATTCAAAAATTAACTCCATTTTATAAAAATAATTTTCTAAATATTTGTAATTTAATTTTTAAATAAAATACACTATTCACCCGAAAAAACTAATACTTAACTAATAATTTCTGAAACAGTTATTTACCTATTTTATTGAATCACATTACATAATCAAGGTTCCTAAATTATATTAATACATTATTTAAGCCAGATTACTAATCCATTTGGTCACATTACTAATCCTAAGCATAAAATCACTATTCATAATTTACTATTCACCAAAAATTAAGTTGATCTCATTAGACTCTAAATTTCTTTCTGAACACATTTGCAGAAATCCATTTTTTGAAAATCCTTACACATCATTAATTATTTAAGGTTTACATAAATATTTTAAAATATCATTTTTTAAAATTCATCTATATGATATACCGTATTTTTATCCGGACATCAAAAAATTCACAATCTTTACTATAGGAAGAAATCAAAATTTTATTTATCTCAAAGAATTACACAAAGTAGCTAAGGTCTCGTTACATAGATCCTTATAACACCAACATATGACGTAAGTGTAAGGTTTGCTAAGGTGAGAGAATTTGAGGGAGGCTTGGACAACATTGCCCGAGTAGTGATTTCTATAATCTTGAACTTCTCCCGAAGGCGATTCCGTTCCAGCTTTACACGTTGAAGTTCAGCTTGGGTTTGGTCCCCAACAAAACCTAGTGGTGCTACCACCTTCCCCAGTTCTGTTAGATGGGATTTGATCGGCTCGAGACTACTGGATGAGGCCATAATATCTTCTTTCTGTATTAATTAACCAAGGTCACTTGTTTTTTATAGAAAAAAAATGCAACATTTAGAGTTTAGTTTCCAACATTCATATTGACCAACAGTCATATAATAGTCAAAACCCAACAGTCTCATTTTATTTAGACTCATTTCATTTAATGAAATAGTTTCATTGAGTATAAAATAAAATAACACACAAACAAAGGAAATATAAATTATTAAAAGTTCGGGTCTTTACATTCTTCCCCCCTGAAGAAATTTTTTCCCCGAAATTTTAACTCATACCCTCGGAAAAGAAAAGGTATGGGAACTTCTGCCTCATAGACTCCTCTGGTTCCCATGTGGCTTCTTCATATTTGTGGTTCCTCCACAACACCTTAACAAGGTGGGTAGTCTTGTTACATAGAACCTTGTCTCTACTATCCATGATCTTCACTGGATGCTCCTTATAAGAGAGGTCATGTTCCAGTTGTACCACCTCCTGGTTCAGTACATGTGAAGATTCAGGTATCTACTTCCTCAAGAGGGATACGTGGAATATATTATGAACTTCTGCTAGATTTGGAGGAAGTGAAAGCTGATAGGCCACTGCTCCCACACGATCAAGGATTTAATAGGGGCCAATGTACCTAGGGCTGAGCTTCCCTTTCTTCCCAAACCTCACGAATCACTTCCATGGATAAATTCTAAGGAAGAATTTGTCACCAACACCAAACTCAAAGTCCCTTTGACAGTTTTCATCATAGCTCTTCTGCATACTCTGAGCAGCCTTTATGTGTTGTTGGATGGAATAAACTTTTTCTGTCATCTCTTGCACAAGATCAGGCACAAGAAGATTTCTGACACTATCTTCATCCCAACAAGTATGAGTTCTACATCGCTTTCCATACAGAGCTTCATAGGGTGCCATCTGAATAGTTGAATGAAAGATGATGTTGTATGAGAAGTCCACAAATGGGAGGTGTTGATCCCATCCACCTTTAAATTCCATTGAGTATAATCTCAGCATGTCCTCAAGTGTCTGAATAGTCCTTTCAGATTGTCCATCAGTTTGAGGATGATAGGCCGTACTAAAATTCAATTCAGTATTCAGAGCAAGTTGGAGACTTCTCTAGAATTTTGATGTGAATCTTGGATCATGATCAGATACGATGGATAGTGGTACCCCATGCAACCTTACCACTTCCTTTACGTATATCTGGGTAAGTTGATCTAGAGAGAAACCTTCCCGAAAATAGATTAAATGGGAATTCTTGTTGAGACAGTTCACTATAACCCATATCGCATTGTTCCCTTTGGATGTTTTCTGGAGACCAGTGACAAAGCCCATAATTATATTATCCCACTTCCATGCTGGTATGGGTAGCGGTTGTAATACCCTTTTAATATGTTGTCTTTCTACCTTTACTTGTTGACACACCGGGCACCTTGTAATGTAATAAGCAATCTCCCTCTTCATGTTATCCCACCAATAATGATCACAAAGGTCTCTATACATTTTAGTGTTTCTCGGATGTATAGAGAAAGTAGATCTATGAGCTTCATCCATCAGTTCTTTCTTTATCTCAGGAATAGATGGAACACATAGTCTTGTAAATTATTTCAATATACCTTCTTGATAAATATTGAAATCAGGAAACTTCCCATCCTTCATAGACTCAAACTTCTCCTACAACAAAAGATCTTATTTTTGAGCCTTCTTGATCTTCTCTTGTAATGAAGGTTGAGAAATCATTTTGGATAGGGTTGATGATATCCCTTACCTTACAATTCCTATGTCCAGTTTTACTAGATCATTAATCAAGGGATCTCCTAGGATCCTTATTGTTGCCAGAACAACATGATCTTTCCTGCTTAACACATCCGTGACATTGTTTGTTCTTCTAGGGTGATAATAAATTGAACAATCATAGTCTTTTATAAGTTCCAACCATCTCCTTTGTCTCATGTTCAATTATTTCTATGTGAAAATATACATTAAACCTTGGTGGTCAGTGTATATATCACATTTCTCTCCATAAAGATAGTGCCTCCATATATTTAGAGAAAAAACAACTGCCACTAGCTCTAGATCATGCATAGGATAATTCATCTCATGTTGCTTTAGCTGACGAGATGCATAAGAAATTACCTTGTCATTTTTCATGAGGACGCACCCAAGCACTTTCAGAGATGCATCACTAAAAATAATGAATCCTTCTCCGATATAGGGTAGTGTTAACACAGGTGCAGTAACCAATCTCTTCTTTAGATCTTGGAAACATTCCTCACATTCCATTGTCCAGATGAACTTATCCCCTTTTCGAGTCAACTTGGTTAGTGGATTAGAAATCCATGAAAAGTTTTTCACAAACCTCCTATAATATCCTGCTAAACCAAGGAAACTATGAATCTCAGTTGCTGTTGTAGGTTGAGGCCACTCCTCCACAACCATTGTCTTTCTAGGTTCAACTGAGATTCCTTCATTAGTTATGATGTGCCCCACAAAATCCACTTGTTGTAACCAAAACTCACACTTTATGAACTTTCCAAAGAGCGTCTCCTTTCACAGAGTTTGCAAAATAACCCTCATATGATCTTCATGCTCCTCACATCTTATTGAATATATCAAAATATCATCAATAAAAACTACCAAAAAGTTATCAAAGTTGTCCTTAAAGACTCTATTCATCATTTCCATGAAAATAGAAGGAGCATTAGTCAAGACGAAGGGCATAACAGTAAACTCATAATTCCCAAATCTTGATCGGAAGGTAGTATTTTAAATATCTTCCCTCTTCACCCTCAGTTGATGATAACCAGATCAAAGATTAATCTTAGAGAAGAATTGAGCCCCACGAATTTGGTCAAATAAGTCATCAATTCTTGGAAGAGGGTATTTTTTCTTCACTGTGATCTCGTTTAGTTCTCTATAATCAATGCATAGACGCATTGATCCATCCTTCTTCTTCACAAAGAGAACTGGTGCTCCCCATGGAGACACACTTAGTCGGATAAACCCCTTCTCCAAAAAGTCTTGGAGTTGTTTATTCAACTCCTCTAGCTCCACATTTTCCATTCTATATGGAGTCTTTGATATCGGTTGAGATACAAGTATGAGTTCAATGGAGAACTCTACCTCTCTTTCTGGGTGATGTCTAGGTAACTCATAAGGAAATACGTCCCTGTATTCTTGAACAATCGTAACATCTTCTATTTGTATAATCCCTTTTCCTTCTTCATCCTCACTTATTAACTCTATAAAGAAGGCTGTAGGAGGTGTCTCTAGACAAAGATCAGGTCAGGATATCTCTCCTTGGAAGATAAGTGAAGGTCGTTCATTCAGGACTACTGAGATTTCCTTACTTCTGCATTTTATCTTAGCATTATACATTGAGATCCAATCCATCCCTAGTATAACATCAAATTCCATCATGGTAATGACTACTAGATTTGCGATATTATTTTTCTCACTAAAGTAAACACTAGTGTCTCTAAACACTGTTGATGCATGGATAATCCCCCTTAGAGTCTTGACTAACAACTCCACCTCTAATAGTTTGGGGATTGATTCTATATTCCTTACAAACTTGGATGAAATAATGGAATGCGTAAAACCATAATCAAATAAAGTACTTGGTAGTTTTGAGAAGACAACAGGGGTACCTGATACCACATCATTTGGAGCTTCAACTTTAGTTGTTGTGAGAGAAAAAGCACGACCTTTCTCCTTTGGCCTTTATTGAGGATGATGGTTCTTCCCCTCCACTACCCTCGGATTTGGACAGTGATTAGAAAAGTGCCAAAGCTATCCACACATGATGAATTGGACTTCAGGTAGGGCCAGAACCATCTTTCCTCTGTCGTTAGTGTTGGGGAGTTGAGGCTTCATCTCACTACGACAATTCAGAGAAATATGGCCTTCTCTTCCACACTTCTCTCACTTTCCACTTCCGATCAAGTAGTGCCCCGAATTCTTCTTCCCCCATTAATTGCATGTGGCAAGTTTCGTTTGATTTCCACATCTTTCCTGATCAAAGCTTCTTCCGAGGTTTGGTTCTAGAGATATCTTCTTCTCATTAGATTTGTGATACCACTGTGTCTCACCAAACTCCAATTCGACTTTCATAGCACTTTGAACTATTTCTTCATAGCTATCATTGTCCCTGTTGGATAGATTATTTCGCAGATGAGTTCTTAGTCCACCGAATAATCTATCAACCTTACCATTAGGGTCCATGAAAAAACATGAGGTATAACGAGAAATCCTTGTGAAGTTCATCTCGTAGATTCCATCAGATTCATTCTCCTTTTGCTTCAGCTCGAGAAATTCTTTATCTATTCTCATTCTCATCGAATGAGGGAAATACTAATTTAAGAATATTCCCCTGAACTCTTCCCACTCTATAGCTTCCATATCACCTATTGGCTTCATGTTTTTGATCAGTGACCACCACTGATCAGCTTCTCCCTCTATGCGGTAAATAGAAAGGGTGACTTTTTCTTGTTCTAAACAATGAAGTATAGAAAAGATCTCTTCAATGGAGCTTATCCATTGTTCTGCAACCAAAGGGTCAGTAGATCCACTAAATTTTGGTGGTCGTTGACACATAAAGGACTCAAAATCATGTTATTACCTTCATGGTGAGATCTGTCTCTCAGCTTGATTCAAGTTATTTCCCATAAATTGAGTCATTTTGTTCATCATCTGCATGAATGTTTCCATTCCGGCTTCCATCTGGGGGTCGTTAGCACATGGTCCATTACGGTCACCATTTGCACGGTTCCTCCTATGGCCCACCATTTTCTAAAATAATAAATCCTTATCAAGAAACTTATTTCATTTACAAATCATTTAACTATAATGGATTTTATGTCTTAATACTTCATGCTTAAACAACTACATATCCCTATAATTCCTTCATAATGATTCATAAAAAGCTTGCGAGTAACCAAACATTTCCCCTGGGAGTGTCGTATCCAAGTGTGCACCAAGGCCCATTTTCGTGTACCAGTTCCCATTTGAGTCTAGCTCAAAGCGGTGTTTTCAGGTTTTACTCCTATGTACATCTGTGCCAGAGCCACCTCTACCTGCTCATATCATGACAAGGATGTATTTTCTTGATAAAGCACTTACTCAATACTCACAAAAATACCAGGATGTTTTCCTATATTTAATATTTTCATTAATGTAATTTTTAATGTTTTCAAATCCTAATTTCCTTAAATAAATAAACCGTCCTTTGATACCAACCATAACATCCCTCCTTTTTCATTACATAAACTTTTCGCTACATTATACAAAACCGAGGATCTTTACGGTTTAGTGTCTTAGAAACCAGAAGCTTAATACATGACGACATAAAACATTATTTTTAAACAATGTAAAGGCTTCTTCATTGTTCAACATAAGTTCATTATAGTTTCTTATATCCTGGGATCATAAATCAAAGGAAATGGTTAGCATAAGGCCCAGTAATAAAAACAAGAGAAAAATTTTACATGTGAACTTGAGATACATCAACAAAGTCATGTTAAATAACTTTAAGGCATGATAAAGAGATAATGAGGAATATAATAATAAAAATAACGTGTTTCATAACATGAAGTTGTGTCTAAAACATTTAACTTAGAAAATAATTTCCCTATCACTAAGATCCATCCCAAGGTGTCATTAAAAAAATTGCCAAGGTTATTCACTAAGGTATTTTTAAAATGGTCATCTCTAGAGATTAAGTATTTACCCAATGCATTGAAGCACTATCAGGGCGTAACCTTAATTTGTTTTTATTATCATTTGAGCCACATATATCATCATCAATCATTTCATAAATAACCCATATAGCATAAAATAAATGGGTTTCATTTCATAGTCATAACATTTTAAAAATAGCTTTAAAGACGAGTTATTTATGTCACTTTAAACCCACAGATAAGGAAAGTGGGTCTCATGTATGTAAATACCAGAATTTGAAATAGAACATTTTTATATATATATATATCTGTGAATACCCCTTTATAATAAAGAGTTTTGAGTATTCACTTAATAAAATAATAGAATTTGAGAAAAAGAGAGAGACATTTTGAGATAAACATTCGGCAGCATAACGACTATGTTGCAGGGTTTTAGAAAATATTGAAAAGAGTGGGGACATGGGTAACCCACTAATAATGATCCATAAAATAGTATAGTTATAGAATATAAAGGATATAAGAACATGGTAATGAAATTTTAAGGACATACCATATGAAAAGAAAAACATGAAAGGAAGACAAAAAAAAAGATTTCTCTTATGAAGAATTCGGCAGCCTAACGGCGTCACTTAAAACAACAAAAAAATGAATTGATGAGATTAACTAGGGTATCTCATCATGTGAACATAAAAGGAAAGTATGATGAATATAGGGATAATACCCCATCATGGAAAAAAGGAAATTGAAATATTTGACATGAAAGTAGAACTTTGAAAATGGGAAGAGTGATAGAATACCTTACCTTAAAACGTAAGTCCCAAAACTCAAAGGTCGGGACCTTGGAGGCCTTAGGACACCTTGGGAGGACCCCTTGGGAGGTAGGGAGACCATAAATTCATTGAGGAGGATTATTTAATGGAAATGATGAGAGAATGTCTTGTTATTTATAGAGGAAGTGAGGGGACAAGGCATTAATGGCCAAGGGAAACCTCATTGGGGGTATCGGAAAAACCTTGAGCTTTACCGTGGTATTTTACCATGGTATTGGACACTTGGGACACCTCATAACTTATCTTACTATTCATAAGTCGACTAGAATTATTACATAATTTTTACATCCTTAATGATGTCATTAAACACCCAAAACTCTAAACTGAAAAATCACTATTGACCAAAAATTTTCCTTTTTAAAAAAATCCCAAAAATTCACCTTAACATACTATTGATTCTTTGAATTCAAAAATGAACTCAATTTTTTAAAAATAATTTTCTAATTATTTTTAATTTATTTTTTAAATAAAAAATAGTATTCACCCAAAAAACTAGTACATAACTAATAATTTCTGAAACAATTATTTACCTATTTTATTGAATCAAATTACTTAATCAAGGTGTATAAATTATATTAATACTTTCTTTAAGTGATATTACTAATCCATTTGGTCACATTAATAATCCTAAGCGTAAAATCACTATTCATAATTTACTATTCACTAAAAATTATGTTGATCTTATTAGTGTCTAAATTTCATACTGAACACATTTGCAGAAGACCATTTTTCAAAAATCCTAACACATAATTAATTATTTAAGGTTTACATAAATATTTGAAAATATCCATTTTTCAAAATTCATCCATAATATACATCCTATTTTTATCCGGATATCTGAAAATTCACAAACTTCACCATAGGAAGAAATCATAGTTTTATTTATCTCAAAGGATTACACAAAGTATCTATGATCTCGTTACATAGCCCCTTATAGCACCAGCATATGACATAATTGTATGGTGTGATAAGGTGAGAGAATCCGAGGGAGTCTTGACCAACATTGCCCAAGTAGTGATTTCTATAAGATTGACCCTCTCTCGAAGGCTATTCCATTACAACTTTACATGGTGAAGTTCAGCATGGGATTGGTCCAGAGAAAAACCCAGTGGTGCTACCTCCTTCCCCAGTTCTATAATATGGGCTTTGATCGGTTCGTGACTACTAGATGAGGCCATCATATCTTCTTTCTGTATTAATTAACCAAGGTCACTTGTTTTTTATAGAAAAAAACACAACATTAAGAGTTTAGTTTCCAACAGTCATATTGACCATCATTTATATAATAGTCGAAACCCAACGAAATCATTTTTTTATACCTATTTAATTAAATGAAATAGTTTCGTTGAGTATAAAATAAAATAACACACAAATAAAGGAAACATAAATTATTAAAAGTTCGGGTTGTTATAGAAACCAACCATCCCTGATGGTCAGAAAAGAAACTATCATGCTCGGTTCCCCACCGTACAGAATCCTAACTGCCTAAACACCCACGGTCCACTACTAAAAGGTCTACTCTTTGAAACACTCTGATAGAAACCATACTGAGGCTCAAATCCCAAGGAAATCATCTACTCGATAACCTTATCCTTTTTCTGAACCTCTAGATATTTCAAGGGCACAAACGGTGTGAAATTATACCTAATCACTAAATATAGAGCCTCTTATAGACACCACTCTCTAGACACCACATTTGGGAAACATCTATAGAAAAGTGTTGGAGGTCATTGAACCTGATCCCAAGTTCTTGCACACTTAGACTCCCCTGTTGAAGGGATAATAACTCCTGCCTCTTGGATTACATCATATTTGATGACATAATAGTTTCTACAAACTCTCTCTAAAATTTGGGCAACAACACATCTTTTTTCCTTGCAATCACTAAGAAACAATTTACACCCCTAACATGCAACTCCCTACATGTGACTAACTTCCAACAGTACCCAAAACTCAACTCATTTTCAGATCAGACTAAGAGAAATCTTGATATCCTCTCTCCAGTTCTTTGTCTCCAAATATAAGATACTACCCTCATACATACCCAATCCCTACTGCTAAAAGGTACACAAATCCCACTAGAATACCTCATACTCTTCTATCATTTCAATCCTCCGATGATCAACCAGATCAGCTTGTTGAACCTCAACTTCCTAAGAAACTCGTGGACGATGAACATGATCCATTTTGGAATCCATGTAAGAAAATCATAAGCTTGGTATCATGGAAATTTATCATATATGCTTTAATTTAATATTTTAATTTTCCTAAAACACAAAAATCAAACATAAACACAATTCATCATGATGCATGTACCTCTCCTAGGTCTCTACCCTACAAACAGGACCACATCACTTGGTCGTTAAATAAGATCAGATTCTATGCACTAGATCACAAGGGAGCCTAACATACCATGTCATGACTGGTATCCCAGACCTATGTCACCAACAATGTTCAATTGGAACTATTTCCTTACCAACCCATTAAATACTCAATATTTCTAACTCTAAAATCCATCCTATCTCTCAATAATCAGTGTCTGATACCACTCTATCATGACCCCTTATAACCAAAGATACCATAATGATGGGAGAGATATAATGACCCCTAAGTCCCACCCCCAATAGGCCCCAAGTTGGAAACTATCACTGAGGATATAAAAATATCACAATATGGGAGGCATTACCCTTTATAAATGAAACATGATTGGGAGATAACATAAATAATCACCAAACAACCCCAATAGACTATATAAAGGTAAACTAAATACCACACCACAATGCATGAATAAAGTAATATGAGTACATATAAAATTATCCAAAGTGGATTCTGGAAATAAAAGTCTACGGAAGCAACTCAACACCAACTCCAACCCAGCTAGTAAGGCCCATATTGGACCCCAAATTATTCTAGGAAGCCTGAAAATAGTTTATATATGTTGGGTGAGAATAATAGTTATACTCAATAGGTACATAACCAAGGCCTAAAGTGAACACACAAAGAGATAATGATAATGTGCCAGTAAAGTAACAATAGACCCAATAAGTACCTATATTGGTAATCTAACAAAACCCAACCTCACCATGGCTCAATCAAAAAATCACGCATTCAACATAATAATATAGCATCGAGAAAATAACAAAGAAAGGTGCCATGATAAATATTCCCCACTGATTTTCCATGATCACGCCCCAATGTTTAACATACTATACTCCAATACCTTCCAAACACATCACATCACATCACATCACATCCCGCTAGTAGACACCTGGGTGGAACATCACATCACATAACATCAAATCGCATCACATCCCACCCATAAAAACCTATGCCACACATCACATTACATCACAAATAGAACTAGAGATGTGGGGTATCATTAATGTTAAGGGCATCAGCCTTGTTCCCTCCTTCTACCACGCATGAACCCTGTCATATATCACATCACACCATGTCACATGTTGTTTGTAGACACTTGGTCCAACACGTCACATCACTCCCAAGAATACTTGGGACAAAACATCACATCTCGCCTGTAGAAATTTGGTCCAATACATCACTGCTGAAGAAATAGAGGGCGATAGGGGTAGCTAACCATTCATATCACTACCATCCTAGATTTTGGGGAAAACACACGGAACATAGAACCTTTGATCATTAGTAAGGTTATCCAACTCGGGCAGGGCATTTATAAAATGACATAAACATACATGATATAGAGATTGAACAGAATGCCCAACCTATGGGTTCACATGAACAAAACTAGTGCACACCACATTAATATCACCTACCACACATCAACCATCTCAACCACTACCACTATTATATGAAACACCACACAATCACTAAACAAGACACACAAAATTTCCCACTTTCAACTTACAAGTATCACCACATTAATCCATTAGCCCATTTACCACACATCAACTTTCATCCCATTATATTCAATTACCAGTGCATTCATTTATACATTTCATTCATCATCACAGTTTATTAAACTCCCACCTAGGAAACTAACGCAATCACAACACACAACCAGACCAACACACATCTACTGTTATAGCACTACACATCATCCATCGTCGTCGCACCACATCACACAATCCATATCACAACACAACATCCAAACATCTCATCCATCATACAACCATGACTTGCACGTACCACAACCACTATTCCAAAACCACTACACCACAACCACTATTCCAAAACCATTATTCCACACCCTTTCTCCACAACCATTATTCCACAACCACTATGCCACAATCATGATGCCACAACATCTTTTTCAAAACCACTATTCCATAACCACGTTTCCATAACCTGTGAACCAAAACCTTTGCTCTATAACCATTGTGCCACAACCTCTCAGAACAACCAATATGCCTTAGCCTCTGCTTCATAACATCTACACCACAATCACTATTCCTCAACCTCTACACCACAACCTCTATGCCACAACCTCAACGCACCACTTCACACAACTACCCACAATTCATCTATGCCAACATACCACCACATCATTTCCCTATGTACTACACAACCCATCCAGTCAACAGAATCACCATGAAGTGACCTCAAGACACACAAAGAATCACTAAAAGAACATCTACGCACAACAACAACACATACTGACTTCAAATTTATTCATGGGATTTATCAAATTAATTATTTCAATTGGAATGAGTATTATCACATGGACTAGATGTTTAGGGTAAACCAATTATTATCCAAATATACGTTATGTAACAATTTTTTAAGGTGTGATCAAATAAGAAAAAAATAAGGGTCACCACAATATAACAACTACAACACAAAAATGGATCTCAATAGCCGTTATTTTCCGAATTGGAAACAATCACGTATTGTAACACCCCAATATTTCCGGGTATGTCACTTTTAAATTTAAAATCTTTGATATCTAATGTTGCATTCAACACTGAGATTACGTGAACAATGATATAATATTAAATATTAACATGATTGTTGGAATAGTAATGTGACCTTTAGGAATAGTCATCTGGCCATTAAAATGATGAACTCACCTAAAAAATTTTAAATAAAATTTAGGTATCTCATAAATTAAAATATGATGTATTTATATCATATAATAAGTAAAAAAATGTTTTAAAAATGATAAATTAAATGTTTTTATTTTTGCGAAACGTAAATGTTTATTTATAATTTTATATTTTATATAATAATTTAATGGAAAGCTTATTTTCATAAAATAGATTCATAAATTATTATTTTGTTTCATTTTAATTATAAAGTAATTTTATGAGACCATAATTAATTTTTCAAAGTGTTGTAAAATTGGTTATAATTTTAAAATCAGTATTTTTCAAATAAATGAATATTTTATTTAAAAATTAAGTTTCTAATATTTAGAAAATTGTTGTCCTAAAATGGATTCCATTTTCTAAATCTAGATAAAAAAAATGGTTAGGTTTAATTTTTTGTACTTTTCCAAAATAGTTGTTTTTTTGAGAAAAGTGAAATACTGTAATTTACATCATTTAACATTATAAGTAAATAAATGAATTATTGAGTCATGGATGATGTATGGATGATATAAGAACCCATTTTTTAGAACTCACATTCTCTAGTTACTAAATTTAGTCACAATAATCAACACTATTAATAGTCTTGATCCAAAATAATAAATAAATAAATAAAATAATAAAAAACACCTCTCTCTCCTTCCACTATAAATACCACCACTCAACACCCATTCTAATCATTCCAAATAAGACTTGTATATTGATAATATTATACCAAATTACTCTAGAAAACATATTCCCCATGTTCTGGTCTCTTTGGTATCACCAAAAGACCATTTCGAAGTCCCTTAAATAGGTTCTCAGGGAGACAACACTCAAGAGGTTAAAACCTTCCCTCACTCTCTTTAAATTTATTTTATTTTCTTATCCTTCCATAAAAACCATTGTCCAAATTAACATGATAACTACCTTATCATATATGTAATGTAATGTTGTTATTTTAATGGTATATCCATAATCAATTATCTTCTCTTCCCTATTTTTTCTAAAAATGAAAACATCATCCGTGAGAAGTCAATTTGCCACCTTCACAGATGATGATTTTTCATTTCACAATACCACCTTCAAGGCTAGTCATAAAAGAATTATAATGGTTAAAAAAGATTTTAAAATTTATATTTCAACTTATTTAGTTTTTTAGAACCAATATATATACATAATATTAATTAATAAAATCAAACTTGTGCGTGATGATCGAAAAATGCCAAAAATAATATAAATGGTTATCATTAACATTTTACCAAATGTATAATTCTCATATCTAGAAAAAATGATATATAAGACCTTTTTTCTTCGGTAATTTCATTAATAACATATAATTTTAATTTTGGACATCTATTCCCACTTTACATGATCTTTAATACATGTATAACACTCACAAAAGATGAAATTTGAATCTTATTACCCATCAAAAAGGACATAAATAAACTTAATAAAATTATACTAAATCAAATAAATGTTGAATATGTTTTGAATTAAATTATTAATTAATCTAATTTCATTATCCAGGTCATTTTGTGCAAGTTCATAACACTTTTGGACATACGTTAAGGGGTTATCTGTAGAGACCCGAAGCTTGACATACATGGACATTACATTACTTTTGCAGAATACATAGTACATAAAAACACACACACACAACTACCGTAATAGTTTAGTGTCTTTGGAAACTCAGAATATAATCTTCTAATCGTGGTGAAAGATCTTCAACATCTCCCATAAAGATCGTCCATTTTCTTTCTTACCTAAAACCTTTATTTATATCCTGGGGAAAAGAAAACATAAAAGGGTGAGCTCAAATGCTCAGTAAGGGTAAACAAAAGAAATATCAATCACATCATATTCATAAGAACATAACTTTTGGAAATCTTAACCTGCAAAAGAGAGCATAATTTCATAACATGGGATAAATCATAGTAGGGAAATGTAATCCCAATAATCATAAATTAAAACATGAAACTTTGTGGAATACACACATAATCATAGAGAATCATTTCTTATTAGTCAAGGCTCATTTCCAAGGCTATCTTAGTGGACAAAGTCCCTTTTTGAACCGAGTTCACTCCTCGTTTCAGTCCTGTTTCACTGAACCGGTATAACCTACAGTTCCATCCATGTCTATCTAATGAGATATAAAATCTTTACCCAATGCATTGGAGGGAGATATAGGTACCACCCATATCATAATGATACCATTCTTATGTGTGCCACAATATCATAAATCATACATCATTACATAACCCATGTAATAAAAATGGGAATCTTAAACATTGTGACATCATAAAACAATTCATATAAGATAAAGTAATTCATAAAAATAATTCCATAACAACATAATCAAATCAATGTAATAATAGGGATAGAAAAATAACCCTTTATTATCTTAGATGGAAATTAATTTTGATAAAACACTTGAACACCATTCTTGAAGAAAATATCCTTTCTACTTCAAAAACATTTTTCCTTTCTTAAAATGTCATAAAATTTTAAACTAAAAGAAGTTGATTAAAAATAAACATGAAAACTTGTAAAGTAAGCTTCTTGGAAATAATTTTTTAAAAATCCATTCATTCCGTATATGTTAATAAAACATTCTTCTCATAATTTTGTGAGAAAAGTCAAAAAGGACCTTGTACGAAAAATGACAAAAGATTTATTTCATATCTTTTAATAAAAACTCACCGAAGGGTAAAATTTAATATAAACTATTGTAGAAGGATATAAATATTAAATATTGAGGAAAAATTGATGTGGATTATAAAATACACCCTAGTAAATACCAAAGTATAAACAATCTCTAATAAAAATGAGACTGTGATATTTCCCTTACCTTAGGTCCGATATGCTTTGTACGTGTCCGAACCTCCTCTTCTTTGAAGTGCTTCTTTGAGACCTCATTTTAGGGCACTAAAATAGGTCTTTGAAGAAGAACAGAACCTCTAGGATGTCTTTAGGGAAGTGGAGAGGAGAAATTGGCAGGGGTTGGCTGAGCTTGAAGGCTCAAAGTGGTGTGAGGAAGAGAGGGAGGAGGTGACCTTTTATAAGGGGGGAGAGGGGCACCTTTGGAATAACTAAAATTATTATTTTATTATAAAGTAAAATTCGGTTTTTAATAGCTCCAAATTGATATTTTTCGAAGATAAGGTGGGTAGGGGTCTAAATCCTCTCATCCAATAAAATTTAGACAAGTTTAGGTATCAATTTTAACCTTATCATTTGGATTTAACTTTAAGTTAGATAATTTAACTTTTACCGTGCCTTCTTGTTTTATTACACTATAAGGTTAATAAACATACCATATCAAGCCAAACGAACCCCAAGTTGTTTATTATTAATATATATAACCTTATGTAAGACATTTTGCCGAACCTTAGATTTTTAGGAATAGAATAACAACTAGTAATATAATATTTGTTTTAAAAACTATTTTATGTCAATTTTGACACTATTAAGTAATTGATTTTTGTGAAACTCATAATAGAATGATTAGTTCGAAAAAAGTTTTTTAAATAAATACTAACATGTCATATTATCCTATAAAATTAGTGTAATTCATAAAAATTCTGAAATTAAATTTATTTGGGTATTTATAACATCAATTATGTCAATATTTCATTAATAATATAATTACTACATCATCATTGTGTCATAAATAAATTAAATTATTTAATGTCTAAAAATTACAAATAAATACCATTATTTATAAAATATTTTTAGATTTCTAATGAATATTTATAGTCGAACTTATCTTATGTATAACTCTATATTAAAGATGATATTCTTATTAAACTTTGATTTTAACTATTTTAACCCTTCTTTAAAAAAATTAATAATAAATGTCCTAATCTAATCCAAGTGGGCTTTAATGGTCATATTTTATTCCTAAGGTTGTTTTTGGTCGAATTACACTTATCCAATAGAATTAGTACATGTTTTAGGGTAATAATAATATCTTTTTTACCCTTAATTACCCTATTTACTTTTAACCGTGTTAAAAAAAGTCAAAAGTTACTATTCCCCAAAAATTATTTTCATCTCATTGAACCACATTTTAGTCCTTGATATTATCCATGTCTCTCGGATTTTCGAAATTCCACTCACAGAAGCGGTAATATTAATTTTTATGAAAAATTCAGTTTTTTTAACTACCACTTAGTGGTTTCACTATTTATCAAAAATTGAAAGTTTTCAGAAAAATACAAAAAATTAGGCCTAAGCTATATTTGATATTATGAATTCAAAAATTATTTCTATTTTATCAAATTCAAAAAATATCAGTTACATTAACTAATTTAAAAATTAATTCCCGTCGTCAAAACAAATAGCGTGTTTTTAAGAGATAATAACTATCAAAAGATGGACAGTTGTTTATATCTGGTTTAAATGTGAAATTACATACAATGACCAAAAATTTATTAAATTGTAAAAATATATTCTAAATATACTTTAAAACAACTAAAATTAATAATTTATCACTATTAATTATTTCTATTAAAAAAGTTGTTTTTAATTAAAATTTAGCAATTTTCACTATTCATCAGAATATGAAAGTTATCCGAAAAGTACCAAAATTTCACCCTAAGCTAATTTCGATATTCCAAATCCAGAAATGAAGTCCATTTTGAAAAATAAAATTCTCAAAATTTCAAAAAGTGGTTATTACTATTCATAACGGCTAGTTTTAATAATATTTAAATTGCATATCATTGTTTAGTGAAACTCGGTATTGGGTACTACACACGCTATCGAGGAAGGTCGTGATTGCGTGTAATGCAAGGCAAGTCAAGGATGCGTGTTGTGCAAGCTCCTTTTGGTGTAGCGTACAACAAAATACCTTAATGAAAAGAATATTTTTCATAAAATCTCGGGGTGTTACATTCTACCCCCCTTAAAATGAATTTCGCCCTTGAAATTCGTCGGGGTTATAAATGGTTTACTATTCGAAATTTTCTTTGATAGAGACCCACATCGTAAAAAGGAATAACAAAACCAATCTTTAAAAATAGAAGTATGAAACGTAACGGTTAC
Organism: Viscum album; assembly: GCA_963277665.1. Classification (NCBI taxonomy): domain Eukaryota; kingdom Viridiplantae; phylum Streptophyta; class Magnoliopsida; order Santalales; family Viscaceae; genus Viscum; species Viscum album. The sequence goes on along the minus strand of OY728138.1, from coordinate 1,282,831,084 downwards.
CCAAATAAACTAATCACTAGGTTTCCACATAGGTGAAAATATGGATATGGAAGAGAAATCTAACCATCATGTTCTGATGGAGAGTGGTAGAGAACATGGCTATGGAAAAGCCAGCAATCACAAAGCCATAAATTTGTGACCATTGAAGGTACCATCTGATTTATCAGATATAAGTGCACTAGGACAACATTTTTGGTTTTCAAGATCATTTCCATAAAGTTGATGAAATTGGAATTAGAAGAAATACTTTGTGATTTCGGTATAGTCTCACCATTGGTCATTCTTTGGACAATTTCCACTTCATCTCTTAAAGAAATGAAGTTGAATTTGTCATTTGTGATGTGTTATAAGATCATGTGATAGACTGATGGTTCATTCCATCTGTCTCAAATAAAAGGTTAGAAAAGTTATTAAAAAATACATAAGTCCATCTATATTGAGATTAATCATATATGGTTACTAAAATGATCTTATACTTCATATATCATACTGCTTAATATAATAAAACTAGTTTCTACTAAACAGGGACTTCATGGAGGCTAGTGGTAGGTGATAAAGGCTAGTCACACTTCGGTTGTGGGTTCGATTCCCACGGCCTTGTCTGACGCGATGGGTTGTCGCCTGTCCTGCAGGTTGTCCTTTTTCTAAAACTATATTACTATAACATACCATCAATAATATCGAAAAACTTATATCCTTAAACAATACTAACTTATGTCCAACATAATACTTTTCAAATCTTCAGGCTTATCCATAATACTGCAGTCCACTCTCATAATATAGTGAAAACGATTACCAGAGATTTAATACCATCATTGATCCCCATATATCATAAGATACATCTTGTTGGTCACATTCCAAGCATTCAAAGGCCTTAATCCTGTATTCTCTTGAATACCCATTGAACCTTAGTGAAAACATGAATGAAATTAAAAGTTAACACTTTCCACATACCAAAATCCTCAAAATTCTATATACTCAAACCATGATATCACTTAGTCCTTATATCAATCATGAGCTCATGAATACTATCAAACATATTAGATTCTCTATCCCTTCATTATGTGCATATCATCCGCTTTCCAAAAATATTTCAATCAGTTTTCATGGTTACCGATGCCATAAAATTATTGAAAACCACAATGGACCAAAACATAAATATTCCAATATTCCACAATACTATATACAACATTATTCTGGAATCCCATTACATAAACACTTAATCATTCCACCACATCGTTGTCATATTCAACATCGCCAATGGTGATCGCATGTGACTTCCCTTTGTCCTTTGCCTTAAGTGGTTGCTCACATCGATCATCACTAACCCTTGGATTAGGGCATTTATTAGCATAATGCCCCATTTCCTTGCACTTGAAGCATTGAAGTGTAGTAGGTTCATTCTGTGTATCCCTTCCTTTGTTTGCATCATTAGACATCTTCTTCCCATAATTGCGGCATTCAAATGACTGATGACCTTCCTTTCCACATTTGAAACATTTACTTGTCCCTTTAAGACAATCTCCACCATGCTTCTTTCCACACTTTGAGCATAAGGAAACATTCATCTTCTTTTCACCATTATTCTGAGATTTCTCCTTGAACTCCATCTTTCGTTTATTGTCAAAACTATGAGATGGATAAGTAACACCAACTTCCATTTCAACCTTGATAGCACAACGCACAATTTCTTCATAACTACTGAAGTCTCTTATATCTAATGCCCTTCGAAGACTTGGTTTGAAGCCACTAAAGAATCGATCAATTTTACTTTCAGGTTGGATGATAAATCCAGATGCATACCATGAAAGCCTTGTAAAATTCGCTTCGTATATACCAACAGATTCATCATCCTTTTTCTTTAGTTCAAGAAACTCCTTCTCTATCTTTGTTCAAAGAATACGAGGGAATTAATTATTGAAAAATAAGTTCTTGAACTTGTCCCATTCCATGGACTCAATTCCATCACTTTGCCTCGTATTCTTGATAAGATTCCACCATTTATCAGCTTCACCTTCCAAACGATATACTGCTAAGATTAATTTATCATGTTCTGAACATTGAAGAACTGAAAATATCTTTTCAGTGGTACTGATCCATTGTTCAGCAACAAGTGGATCAGAAGACCCACTGAAAGAAGGTAGACGTTTCCTCATGAAGGACTCAATAGAATATTGTTCCCTTCTCTGCTCATTTGGAAGTCCAGAATGATTCATAGCTTGTGTATGTATAGCAATAAGATTTTTCACTCCATCTACCATAACATTCGTTTGTTTAGGAGGAAAATCATTGCATTGTCCATTGCATTGTTCAACACGGTTCCTTCGAGTTCCAGCCATCGTCTAAAACCCAAAAAGAATAGTGTGAGAGGCAAAAATCATGATAGGGAAAACAACATAATAAAGGGGGAGTACCTTCAATATCTAACATCTTAGGTTTAATTCTATGATCGTTAGCGTAATTCTAGTACTATAACCTATACGTATACTTAACCTTAGGGACATCCCTAGACATACCTTAGAAATATCTCTAGGGATCTCACTAAAGTTCTCGCATCCTAGTTTCTAAAGGTTGACTAAACCTTTCCTCTGATACCAACTGTAGAGACCCGAAGCTTGACATACATGGAAATTACATTACTTTTGCGGAATACTTAGTACATAACAAAAACACACACACAAGGACCTTAATAGTTTAGTGTCTTTGGAAACTCGGAATATAATCTTCTAATCGTGGTGAAATATCATCAACATCTCCCATAAAGATCTTCCTTTTTTTTTGTTACCTAAAACCTTTCTTTGTATCTCGGGGAAAATAAAACATAAAATGGTGAGATCAAATGCTCAGTAAGGGTAAACAAAAGAATTATCAATCACATCATATTCATAAGAACATAACATTTGGAAATCTTAACCTCCAAAAGAGAGAATAATTTCATAACATGGGATAAATCATAGTAGTGAAATGTAATCCCAATAATCATAACTTAAAACATGAAACTTTGTGTAATACACACATAATCATATAGAATCATTTCTTATTAGTCAAGACTCATTTCCAAGACTATCTTAGTGGACAAAGTCCCTTTCCGAACCGAGTTCACTCCTCGTTTCAGTCCTGTTTCACTGAACCGGTATAACCTACCGTTCCAGCCATGTCTATCTCATGATATATAAAATCTTTACCCAATGCATTGGAAGGAGATATAGGTCCCACCCATCTTATAATTATACCATTCTTATGTGTGCCACAAAATCGTAAATCATACATCATTGCATAACCCATGTAAAAAAATGGGAATCTTAAACATCGTGACATCATAAAACAATTCATATAAGATAAAGGAATTCATAAAAATAATTACATAACAACATAATCAAATCAATGTAATAATAGGGATATAAAAATAACCATTTATTATCTTAGATGGAAAATAATTTTGATAAAACACTTGAACACCATTCTTGAGGTAAATATCATTTCTACTTCAAAAACATTTTTCATTTCTTAAAATGTCATAAAATTTTAAACTAAAAGAAGTTGATTAAAAATAAACATGAAAACTTATAAATGAAGCTTCTTGGAAATAATGTTTTAAAAATCCATTCATGCCGTATAAGTTAAAAAAATATTCTTCTCGTACTTTTGTCAGAAAAGTCAAAAAGTACCTCGTATGAAAAACGACAAAAGATTCATTTCATATCTTTTAATAAAAACTCACCGAAGGGTAAAATTGAATATAAACTATTGTAGAAGGATATAAATATTACATATTGAGGAAAAATTGATGTGGATGATAAAATAAACACTAGTAAATACCAAAGTATAAACAATCTCAGATAAAAATGAGATTGTGATATTTCCCTTACCTTAGGTCCGATATGCTTTGTACGTGTCCGAACCTCCTCTTCTTTGAAGTGCTTCTTTGAGACCTCCTTTTAGGGCACTAAAATAGGTCTTTGAAGAAGAAAAGAACCTCTAGGATGTCTCTAGGGAAGTGGAGAGGAGAAAGTGTAAGGGGTTGGCCGATCTTGAAGGCTCAATGTGGTGTGAGGAAGAGAGGGAGGAGGTGCCCTTTTATAAGGGAGGAGAGGGGCACCTTTGGAATAACTAAAATTATTAATTTATTATAAAGTCAAATTCGGTTTTTAATAGATCCAAATTTATATATTTCGAAGATAAGGTGGGTAGGGGTCGAACTCCTCTCATACAATTGAATTTAGACAAGTTTAGGTATCAATTTTAACCTTATCATTTAGATTTAACTTTAAGTTAGATAATTTAACTTTTACCGCGCCTTCTTGTTTTCTTACACTATAAGGTTAATAAACTTACCATATAAATCCAAACGAACCCCAAGTTGTTTATTATTAATATATATAACCTTATCTAAGACATTTGTCCAAACCATAGATTTTTAGGAATAGAATAACAATTAGTAATATAATATTTGTTTTAAAAACTATTTTATGTCAATTTTGACACTATTAAGTAATTGATTTTTGTGAAACTCATAATAGAATGATTAGTTCGAACCAAGTTTTTTAAATAAATACTAACATGTAATATTATCCTAGAAAATTAGTGTAATTCATAAAAAGTCTCAAATTACATTTATTTGGGTATTTATAACATCAATTATGTCAATATTTCATTAATAATATAATTACTGCATCAGCATTGTGTCATAAATAAATTAAATAATTTAATTTTTAAAAATTACAAATAAAATACCATTATGTATAAAATCGTTTTATATTTCTAATGAATATTTATACTCGAATTTATCTTATGTATAACTCTATATTATAAATGCTTTTCTTATTAAACTTTGATTTTAACTATTTTAACCCTTCTTTAAATAAATTAATAATAAATGTCCTAATCTAATCCAAGTGGGCTTTAATGGTCATATTTTATTCTTAATGTTGTTTTTGGTCGTATTACACTTATCCAATAGAATTAGGACATGTGTTAGGGTAATAATAATATCTTTTTTACCCTTAATTACCCTATTTGCTTTTAACCGTGGTAAAAAAAGTCAAAAGTTACTATTCCCCAAAAATTATTTTCATCTCATTGAACGACATTTTAGTCCTTGATATTAACCATGTCTCTCGAATTTTTAAAATTCCACTCACAGAAGCGGTAAAATTATGTTTTATGAAAAATTCAGTTTTTTTAACTACCACATAGTGGTTTCACTATTCATCAAAAATTGAATGTTTTCAGAAAATTACCAAAAATTAGGCCTAAGATATATTTGATATTATGAATTCAAAAATGATGTCTATTTTATCAAATTCAAAACATATCAGTTACATTAACTAATTTAAAAATTAATTCTCGTCGTCAAAACAAATAGCGTGTTTTTAAGAGATAATAACTATCAAATGATTGACAGTTGTTTATATCTGGTTTAAATGTGAAATTACATCTAATGACCAAAATTGAATTAAATTGTAAAAATATATTCTAAATATACTTTAAAAAACTCCAATTAATAATTTATCACTATTAATTATTTCTATTAAAAATGTTGTTTTCAATTAAAATTTAGTAATTTTCACTATTCATCAGAATATGAAAGTTATCCGAAAAGTACCAAAATTTCACCCTAAGCTAATTTCGATATTCCGAATCCAAAAATGAAGTCCATTTTGAAAAATAAAATTTACAAAATTTCAAAAAGTGGTTATTACTATTCATAACGTCTAGTTTTAAAAATATTTTAATAGCATATCGTTGTTTAGTGAAACTCTGTATTGCGTACTACACACGCTATCGAGGAAGGTCACGATTGCGTGTAATGCAAGGCAAGTCAAGGATGCGTGTTGTGGAAGCTACTTTTGGTGTAGCATACAACACAAGACATTAATGAAAAGAATATTTTTCATAAAATCTCGGGGTGTTACATTCTCCCTAAACCTCCATTTTTTCTTCAAGTTATGATTTCCCTATATTTACCCCCAATTTTATTCTTAATTATTACTATTTTCTCCTACTAAATTACATTTTTATTTTCAAAAAATAGGTAACTAGCTTAATTTTTCTCTTTAATAGGTAAATACATGTTTTATAAGGTTCCCTTTCCAATTCCTCTTGACAACCAAGCCCGATTAACGGGAACTTCCCAATTTATTACCCATTTTCAAGTACACTTTATCGTCTATTTTAAGCCACTAATGTTTTTTAAATAAACATTTTAATCATGAATAACCATCTTAGTTAATTTCTAGTTTTGTACAAACAATCATTCATTTTTCCTCTTTAAAGAATCTTTTATATTTCCCTTAAACCGCACTGAAGTGGATCAGGCCTTGATGGTGTGTTTATGAAGTCCTGCATTATGAATTACATCATTATGATATTAGTTATTGATAATCCATGTGATTATTAGACTATTATAATATCCATGGTTAATTATACTTCTTATGTGATTATTTATATGGTGTCATTTAAACATATTTTATTCCTGTCATTTTATTATCAATATTATGTTATAATGGAATGTGTTTTTAGTTTTTAACCTTTCATTATTGTTATGTTTATTTATTATAGCATCCATTATAATATTTAACCTTACTTATCATTTGCTAACACCCCTTTATTAGGTTTTATTTTTCCCCAAGATTCCAAGTATTATATTATGATTGACATGTATGGATAATATAGGAGAATCGAGATGTTTACAAAGTAGTTTATATATTGTATTTCCTTTCAAGTTGTAATGTAAAACTTGTGTTTGTGTCTAGTTTTTAAAAGCTGCACAACTATTTGGTCCTTTGGGATGATATATCTTGTTCATAGTACAAATGTAATAATGTAATGCACCAGTTTTGGGATACCGGGGTTGGGGTCTTTATAGTTGGTATCAAATAAAGTTTAGTAAATGATTTGGAAACTAGATTTTGGAAAACATAGATTATGGAAATATTACCCTATAACTAACTTTGAGAATATTATCAAGGTTACCAAGGTTATGATTTTGATATTAGTAATACTTTAAGTGTTTCACTAGTTTTAAATTTTCATAATCTAATCTAGTGCATAACATTGTTTTAAATGGTTCCTAGTTGAAGGAATAGAAACTATATCAATGAATGTATTCAATGTCAGGATTGTCCTTCTATACAAGATAATGAGGTTCGAACAGATGATTCTATTTGATATAAACAACATATAAGTATACTAGGACAATTGACTCATGTTATGATAAATAACATTACTCACATAGAAAATTCTGATCCAAAACATGGTGTAATAATGTTATACCACTTTATGCGCCAACAACCTCCAACATTTAATATAACTACAAACCCATTTCTAGCTAAGCAATGGATATGTTCCTTAGAGAAGATATTTCATAATTTGGGAAGTAATGATAGGGAGAAGGATTTCATGGAAGTTTATCATCTCTTATGAGATTTGGACCAATGGGGGTCATTGATTCAAAACACAATGTATTAAGATGAATTCTCAAACATTGAATGAATTTATTTTAAGGAAAATTTCTTGGAAAAATATTTTCCTAGAGAACAATGAGAGGATATGGAGAGATAATTCTTGCGTCTGAGATATAAATAGGATGAAAATGTTGCTGGGTATGATGCCAACTTTACAAGGTTATAAACCCATGTCATGGAATAAATACATAATCCAAGGAGAAAAATTAATAGTTTATTTGATGTTATTAAGATAATTATATGAAGGGAACTAGTCTTCTAAAAATTATCATCATATGAGGATATAGTATAATGTTCCATCAAAATAGATAAATAATTTTCCAACCCATGTGTCTTTAAAGGGAAGTGAGATAAGAAGAGGTTTGATGAGTACTTAGGAAATGTAAATAAGGAAAAAGGGATGAAGGGAAGAAGATAATTCTAAACTTGAAACAAATTTGGAATGAAACATCATGTAACATGCCTATTGGGAATGGCAGTTTGCTACAAGTGTGGAGAAAAAGGCAACTAAACCTATGATTGTAAGGGTAAGAAATAAGCTGACAATGTGTAATGATTAAGTTGTAATGTTATAGGACACTATCCATGTTAATGTCTTAGACATCAAGGGAACTTTTCCCAAAAAAGTCCATGGGAATAAGGCCATTCTTATGCAGTCACAACAGTTGATGTTGAAATTCCTAATGATGTGGTGGAAAGTGCTTTAATAATCTCATTAACTGTATTTAAGATTTATTTGACTCTGGATCATCACATTCTTTTATATCTTCCCATTTTTCTATAAAATTTATATATTTTTAATTCACCTTAATAAGTTATTTTTCAATAAAAACTATCAGTGGGATACTTTTTACAATAGAGATGTGTCGAGGAGTTATTATTATGAAAAATAAACATGCTCGAGTAGCTTATTTTATTATCATACCTATGGTTGATTTGGATATAATCCTTGGTATGGATTTAATTTTTAAATATAATTTAAAAAAGTGAAGGAAATTATAATTTGTGATAAATATATAAAATTTATCATCTTTAGAGGAGAGAACTCATCATATGAGTCATATCCATATCCACCTCCAATAGATCTTATAAATGATATTCTTAGTGAATATTATAAGATAAAACCTATTGATGAAAATGGTGATCTTCAAATTTTTGATGTGCCTATTGTACAAGAGTACATTGATGTATTTCTAGAGGAATAGCCTGGACAAACTCCATAGTGGGAAGTTGAGTTCTCTATTAATTTATTCTTTGATGCAAGACATATATCTAATAATCTATGTAGAATGTCCATATAAGAGTTAATATAGAAAAAAGAAACAACTAGATGAATTGAGGGATAACAGATTTATACACCCTAGTGTTTTACCTTGGGGAGATCCTGCTCTTTTCATTAATAAGAAATATTGTTATATGAGGCTATACATTGACTATAGGTAGATCAATACTATTATGATAAAGAACAAGTATCCTTCTTCTCGCATTGATGACTTATTTGACCAAATTCACGGAACTCGGTATTTTTCAAAGATTGATCTTCGTTATGGATATCATCAATTGCATGTGAAGAAGGAATATATTCAAAATATAGAAATTCAAACAAGGTATGAACATTTTGAGTTTAAATTAATTCCATTTGGACTAACTAATGAACCCTCTGTTTTTATGGATCTGTTGAAGAGAGTATTAAAGTAATATCTTAATAATTTTGTTGTGTTAGTTATTAATGATATATTAGTGTACTCCAAAAGATACGAAGACCATTAAGACCACTTTTAGATTGTTCTGGATACACTTAGAAGAAAATATTTATATGGGAAGTTTAAAAAGTGTAAATTATAGCTTCAAACAGTTTCTTTTCTTGTTCATATTATCTACAAGGGTGGAATATTAGTTTATCATATGAATAAAAAGGCAGTCTAGGAATGGTGTACACCGATGAACATAACTAAGGTACACAGCTCCATTGTTTTAGCAGGTTACTATGGGTGTTTCATTCAGAATATTTATCGATTAGCTAACTCATTAACCAAGAACACTCTTAAAGGGGTTAATTTTATTTGGATAAATGAATGTGAATAATTATTTGAAGAATTTAAGAGTAGATTAGTGAATGCCCTGATCCAGAATCTACCAACAAGAGATGGTGGATTTGTGATTTGCAGTGATGCATCAAAGAACAGACTTGGTGGTGTCCTTATGAAGAATGATAGAGTTATTGTTTATGCATGAACTCAGTTAAAAAACTCATGAACAAAACTATCCAACTCATATTCTTGAGTTAGTAGTTGTAATATTTACTCTAAAGTAATGAAGATACTATCTCTATGGTTAAAATGTGAGATATATATGGATCACAAGAGTTTGAAATATATCTTCTCATATAAAGATCTCAACATGAGGAAAAAGTGAAGGATTGAGCTACTCAAGGATTATGATCATTCAATACACTACCACCCAGGGAAGGAAAATATGGTAAAAATGTATTGAGAAGGAATGATCATAGCGTTCTGATCAAAATGAGGATTAACAGGGATCATGTGTACATGTATCTAGCAAATATAGATATGAGAATTATCAAGGAAGGTGAAACATAACTAATTTTTTAAATGGTTTCCAAACTATATTTATTGGAAAGGATTAAAATTTCTCAGTCTAATGATGCAGATTTTTAAAATAAAATTAAAGATATGAATGATGGGATATTGGTAGACTTCATATATAAAGAAGAAATTTTGAATTTTGGGAAGATTATTTGTGTTCCATCAATACCCAATCTAAAGATCATAATTATTGGATGATTCTCATGGCTTGAATTTCTCTATACAAATAGGTAGAACTAAGATGTATATTTATTTGAAGGAACATTTTTTGTAGGATAATATATAGAAGAAAATTGTTGATTATGCAACAAGATGTTTAGTTTGTAAATAGGTGAAGGATGAAAGACAATAGCCCATGGGAGTCATAAAACCTCTACCTATTTTTACATGGAAATGAGATGAAATTAATATGAATTTTTTCAGTAACTTACAAAATAATCCAATAAATAATGGTTTAATGTGGGTAATGATTGATCAACTTACCAAATATGTATATTTTCTCTCTATAATGGAGGATTTTATCATTGGATCTCCTTGCATGACTCTATATTAATGAATTTTTAAAACTTCATGGTGCACCTCTATCAGTTATTTATAATCATGATCCTTGATTTTCATCGAAATTCTAGAAACGTTACTATAAATATTTGGATACTTATCTTCATTTGAGTACTTATTATTGCCCTCAAACCACTGGACAATCTGAAAGGATGATCCAAACATTAGAAGACATGTTTAGATCATGCTCACTTGACTTTGAAGGTATGTGGTATCGACATTTACCTTTGGTAGAGTATTCCTAAAACAATAGTTTCCATTAAAGTATTCATATGGAACCGTATGAAGTGTTATATGTCAGGATATTTCGTACAAAAACTTGTTTGGATGATGTTGGTGAATGGAAGACTGTAGGCCCCAAACATGTGGAGGAAACAATTTCAAAGTTAAATACTATTCAAACCCATATCAAAGTAGCTAAAAGTAGAAAAAATATTTATACTGACAACCAGATAAATGATTTGTTGTTTCAAGTGGGAGATCATGTCTTTATCAAATTATATCCATGGAAGGTTGTCATAAGGTTTGGTAAGAAACAAAAATTAATCCCTAGGTACATCGAGATTTTTGAAATTCGGAAGATAATTAGAGTTGTGTCTTATCATTTCTAAATTCCACATATTCTTTCTAAAGATCATGATATATTCCACATCTCTTTGTTATGGATGTACATTCCAAACTCATTACATGTTGTCACTTTTTACGAAATAAGATTGAAACCTAATTTATCTTACTGTGAAGAGCCTATCCATATTCTGGACACTAGAGAACATGTGTTGATGAATTGTATGACTCAACTGGTAAAGGTACTTTGGTAAAATCATAAAATTGAAGAGGAGATGTGGGAAGCAATGTAAATTATGACGAAGAACTACCCAAATCTTTCAATGAGGCAACATTATGGAAATTTCTAGGAAGAATTTTTTTATGGTGGGGTGAATGTAACACCCTTATATTTTATGGTACTTCTCTTTTAAATATAATATCTTTTATAGTTTACGTTGGATTCAATGGAAAGATTAAATGAACCATGATACAATTTTAAATATTTACATGAATGTTGGAATAGTAATGTAACCATTAAGAATACTAATCTAGAAAATAAAATAATAACCTCACCAAAAAAATATAAACAAAATATTTTTATCTCATAAATTGAAATATAATATATTTATATCATAGAATAAGTAAATAAATTTTTTAAAAATGATAAATTAAGTGTTGGTATTTTTGTGAAACTTGAATGTTTATTTTCAATTTTATATTTAATATAATAATTTAAAATAAAATTTATTTTCTTAAAAATAGATTCATAAATTAATATTTTTTTAAATTATAATTATAAGGTAATTTTATTAAATGATAATTAATTTTTCAATGTGTCATAAAATCGATTATAATATTAAAATCGATATTTTTCGAATAAATGATAATTTTATTTAAAAATTAAATTTCTTATATTTAGAAAAAAAAATTCATAAAATAGAGTCCTTTTTTGAAATTTATACATTAAAAAGTGGTTACGGTGAATTTTTTGGATTTGTCTAAAATAGTTGAATTTTTGTGAATGGTGAAATACGGTAATTTACAATATTTGACATTTTAAGTAAACAAATAAATTATTTAGTAATGGATGATATATGGATTAGGTAAGAACCCATTGTTTTTAAAATAACATGATCTAGTTACTATATTTAGTCACAAGAATCAACACTATTGATATTCTTGATCCAAAATAATAAACAAATGGATAAAATAATCAATAAACACCTCTCCCCTCAACTATAAATTGCACCACTCACCACCCCTTCTACTCAAACCTTTTAAAACTTGGATATTTTTAATAATATGCCAAATTACTCTCCAAAACCACTTCCCCACATTTTTTACTTTTTTGTCTCATAGAATGACCATTTCCAAGTCCCTTAATGAGGTTCTTAAGGAGATGACACTCAAGAGGAAAAAGCTTCGCTCACTCTCTTTAAATATATTTTCTTTTCTTATCCTTCCATAAACTCCCCTATAAAAAGTAAAATGAAAACTATTTCATCATAAATATACTATAATTTAATTATTTTAATTTTATATCCATCATCAATTCGCTTCACATCCCCTTTAGTTCTAAAAATAAAAAAATTGTCTGCGCGATTTCAATTCACCACCGTCCTGGACAATGATTTTTCATTTTCTAATACCTAATTCAAGGCTGGTAATAAAAACATTATATTGGTTAAAACGGATTTTAAATTGTATATTAAAACTTATTTAGTGTTTTTTAAAATGTATATATATAATATTAATTGATAAAACAGAACTAGTGTGTGATGATCGAAAAAACACAAAACAAATCTAAACGGTTATCGTTAGCATTTTATCTAATGAATAATCCTAATATCTAGAACAAAAATGACATATAATACCATTTAATTCTATTTAAATTCATTAAAAACATATAATTTCAATTTTTTATAACTATTCCCATTTTAGATGATGTTTCATACAAGTATACAAGTGAACCAATCATGAAAACCAAGGAAATGAACACTCCCAAATGACGAAATTGAATACTATAACTAATCAAATGGAACATAATAAAATTATAATAAATAAATAAAATGTTTAATTGGTTATGAATTAAATTATTAATTAATATAGTTTCATTATATTACACATTAAGTGCAAGTTAAAAACACTTTCGGACATAAGGTAAGAGATTCTCCCCGAACCTCCATTTTTCCTTCAGATTATGATTTCTCTCTATATTTACCCCAATGTAATTATTAATTCTTACTATTTAATCTTCCTAAATTATATTTTTAGGTTATAAAAATATGTAACTCTCTCATTTTTTTCTTTTTGTAGGAAATACATATTTTATAAGGTTCCCTTTCAAATTCCACCAGATAAGCAAGACCAGTTAAAGGGAACTGCACAATTTATTACCCATTTTAAAGTACACTCCATAATATATTTTAATAATCCAATATTTTTATAAAATCACAATTTTTTATCATAAAAAATATCTTATTTAATTGATGGTTTTATGAAAACAATTATTCATTTGTCCGGTTTAAATAGTTTTTTATATTTCCCTTAAACCGCACAGAAGTGGCTCATTTCTAAATTTTCTTAAACACTATTTTGACAAGTTTTCATTTCAGTTGGAAATAAATTATCATGATATATGACTATTTTTCCTTATTAGTATCCATATATGATTTAAATCTATTATTTCATGGACAACATTATAATATGCCAATTTGTTATGCCTTATGACATGATTACGATGCCTCTTTTTTTCATGCATAACCCTTATGTTAATTTCTAATGTTTTATTGAGGTTAATTTATTATGATATCATATACCATATTTTATTGAATGGTTTATGATCATTTTGACTGAGGATGTTCTATATTGATAATATTCTGTAGATTACTCTGGATAGTTTATGATCATGTTTACCGATTGGGAAAATTATTTTCATGTCATATGCTAGTTTCAATATTAATGTATATATGATTATGTTCCACACATTTCATATGGGGAGTAATTGGACTTATTAAATGTCTTTGGGGGCCTGATATAGCCCTTGTATTCATCAGTTTGTCTCAAGATACAAACTAGAACGAGTTTTATTCAAGTCCTTACCTATTTATGTAGAATTATTGGTCAAGGCCTTAATAGTATGTTATTGATGTCATAAATTATGAATTTCCTCGTTATGAGATTATTTATTGATAATCCATGAAATTATTTAACTAGTATAATATCCATGGTTAATTATCATTCACATGTGATTATTTATATTTATTTATTTAATCAGATTTTATTATTACTATATAATTATTCGGATTATGTTTTAATGGAATGTGTTTTCAGTTATTTACCTTGATTTATTGTTATGTTTATTTATGATATATTTCATCGTATTTATTAACGTTAATGATCATATGAGATCACCCATTACATATGTTTTATTTTTTCCATAGAAATCCAAGATTTATATAATTATTGACATGTAAGGATAATCTAGCACAATAGCTATGTTTCCAAAGGAGTTTTTATGTTGTATTTATTTTCAAGTTGTAATGTAAAACATAAGTTAGTATCTGGTTTTCCAAACATACTAAACTATTAGGTCTTTTGGGTTGTGATTGGTTGTTCATAGAACTAACGTTATAAAGTAATTCATAGGCTCTAGCCTACTGGGGTTAGGGTATTTGCATGTATAATAACATCAACAACAAATAAAAAAGTATTAAAGCATATGATAAATCCCCATAATGATCAATTTTAAACATGAAAATTAATTATATGGTTAGGTTGACCCTTACTATCCACCCAATGGTAATAAAATGAATGAATATCCCACACATAGCTTGCAAAAGGGTGAGAATGAGGATTCCCTACTTCAAGAAAACTTTTTCATCTCACGGTGCACTACAAGGAGTAGAAT